>JAULJL010000032.1:8897133-10189170 GCA_030761205.1 Fremontodendron californicum
CTTTTCCCCTTACGTCATTTAGCAGTCACGAGATCGTTATGACAGCTTGGCGACTCCACTAGAGACTTTTAGAGAGTCAGGCCTAAAATTATCAAAAGTCTCGATTTGTTGGTTTTAATCGATATTTAATTATAATTCCCTTTTTAAAAAAATAAAATAAAGAGGATTTCCAACAAAAAAAAAAATTACTGTGAATAAATCCATTTGCATGCATATTTGTTTCCTTGTTAATTATTGCTTCATAATATTTGATCTTTGTTTTAATAAATTGTTGGGGAAAGGGTTGTAGAATAGGTGGTGAAAGGTTTGCTTGTTCCTCCTCACGCACTACACCCGCATTTGCTTAACATGAGCTCTATACCCGAGCTCTATTCTTTTTAAGTGGAAGTAAAGTAAACTATGCCTTTGTGATTAACAATCCGCATGGGCTAGTGAAACACTTCCAGAGTATAATATACCTATGCCTTCGTGATTAACAATCTACATGGGTTAGGGAAATATACTATAACGAATTGAATCCTTTCCTTCGGATTGGGATGTCTTACTAGTCCTCACGGACAACAGTGAGGAGTAATTAGGGGCTTTTTAAAATTCCAACTGATGCACCCAAAAGAGTGTATAATGGATCAATATAGTCTCAAATGGTTTAAAGCAAGTTCTAGAGAATCATGTAATCATAAGAGCACTCAAGAAAGAAATTAGATTGATATGTATAATGCATCAATCATATAGGCTCAAAAACTCACAAGGATGATTATACAAGTCAGATTAAGTCTAAACATGCTTCTTTCTCAATCAACATATCATATTAACATTGGCTCATAAAAAGGTTGACATCAAGCTCAATTCTCATGAAAATCTTCTCACTAATAAATCTGTTTTAGACTTATGCAATTCATATCTCATCATTGTATTAAAAAGGAACTAAAACACACTCAAAAAAAAAAAAATAATAATAATAAAGACTCATATAAAAAAAATAGTAGACAAAAATAAAAGAAATCCTAAATCATTCCCCCCACACTTAATTCTTACATTGTCCTCAATGTAAGTCTATTAACCCAAATGAAAGAATCATGTGTAAGAGAAAAGAACTAATAACATAAGAATAGGAATAACTAGACTCAAAACAAAACAAAACAAACTCATGCAACCTAAATAATTCTAAAATACTAAACAAAAATTAACAAGTAAACATAAAAAATAAAAATAAAAACAATAAAAATAAAAATAATAAAAGAAAAAGGAAAAGAAAGAGAAAGAGAAAGAGAAAGCAAATCTGAATATGGAAGGTTGGCAATTTCTTCTTTAATTGGGTTGCCTTCCCAATTAACACTTGAGTTAGTGTTTTGAACCTAACCAACACCCCTTCTTGGCTTTTTAGGCTTGTCAGGCTCATACATGAAATTTTCCAAATTTATGCGTTTGAGAGGAAGCTTTCTTTGCACAACAGTGGATGCATTCTCCATTACAAGTATTATTCCATCATCCTTGGTGGTGCATATCTCATCGAGGAATGGTGCATCTTTTGGTACTTGTTGAATGACATCCACAAACAAACCGTTTAAGGTTTCCAGCGTGTCTTGTTCATGTTCATCCTCCTTGAACTTTGCGAATCTACTAGGAAAAGGTGGAGAAGAAACATTAGTAAAAATTGGAATCTCAAACGTTACCTCAGGTGCCGAAATACTCTTATTTGGATCATTGGCTTCATTATCCTCAAGAATAGAATCCATCCCTAATTCTGTCTCATCCTCATCTTGTTCCTCATTCCTCAAGGTCACAATAGTAGTATTCTCCTTTGGGTTAATCATTGTTTGGGCAGAGAGTTCTTCAGATCTTTGTGCTACCCATCCCACCATACTACTAGCCAATTGGCTCATTTGCTTTTCCAAACTCTGGATGCTTGCCCTTGTTTCCTGTTGAAATTGCAAAGAATCAGTAACAAGAGAATAGACAAGATCTTCTAAAGAAGTACCTGAGTTTTGAGTCATATGTGGTGGTTGAAAAAGATCTAGTTCTTGAGACCATGATTGATTGAAGCTAGATGGATGAGTGTAATTGGCATAAGGGTCTACTTCTTGGTAATTTTTCGAGTAGCCATAATTAGTATGATCCCACCATCCCTCATGGTAAGTGTTTGAGTAATGATCATACTGTTGGTCTTGGAACACTTGATGGCCTTGACATCCTCCCATGGCCAATTGTTGAACTGGGTAGGTGAGATTGGCTTGTTGATTTTCCATGTTCATGTATGCCACCAACTCTTCAAGTGTTAGATTGCTCAATTCCATCGTTTTTTTTTTTTTTTTTTTTTTCAAAATTTGATAAGAAAAACTTATATGTACAAGAAAATAGAACTAATTAGAACTGAAAATAAGAATAAACCAAGTAACAAATAAACTAAAGAAAACAATCCCCGGCAACGGCGCCAAAAATTTGATGCACCCAAAAGAGTGTATCTTATTTAACCTTGCACTAAAAAGATAAATTGTAAGTATAGTAGTTAGCAAGGGTCGAGTCCTCAGGGATTGGGTTTTAGTTTATAAGTTAATAGTTTAAAACTTAAATTCAAGAACAATAAAAGAAAAGGGGTTTTTGAAGCCAGATTTAAACTAAAGTAAATAATAAGAATAAGATGCAAGGCGGTATAACCAGCCAATAAAAATATATATACTAAATTAGGCGGTATAACCAGCCAATAAAAATAAAACAAAGTTAATATACAAATTAGGCGGTATAACCAGCCAATAAAAATAAATATACTTTTAAAAATAAGCAAACTAGAAAAGTAAGAAAACAAGTAAGTAAGAAGAATCAAATATGAAAAATATGGTTAAGGTTTCATTCTCCACCACTAGACATCATTAAGAATCAATTTCAGATCTATCAATATCAACCAACTATCAAAGTTAACAACCGTAGATAACAACAAGCTCTGTTATCCCAATCTTTCCTTAGTTTGTCGTTAAATAGAACAAGCTCTCTATTTAATCTCTAACCATCAAACAACCTAGAATAAGCTCTCTAGATTCAATTTAATGGCAGCTTTATGATGAGAAAGATAGGTTGATCTAAGCAACAAACACATAAGCTCGGATTGTTCAACTTAGGTTATGTTCCACTTTGCAATTATTGAAAACTTGACCATAATCATTAATCACAAATTGCCACTTATGAATAGGAAATCAAGACAATTACACGGATCAAGACTCCTAAACTAGCAATAGATAATTATCAAGATTTATCTAGTTGTACGCCTAAATAAATCAAGACAACATCATGAACAATTCTTGTAGAAGAACATAAGCAACTTTGATAGAAAATTAATGATAAATAGAATCTGAAAATCAATCACAAAACATGTCTAGGGCTTTGAAATCACCCTTAACCAAATAGAAGTTTAGCCTAGCATAGGCATTGTAAACATAAACATAAAATTAAAGAAAATCTAAGAAGAAAATAAAAGAAAGAAAGAAGAAGAGGAAGAATATTAATTATCCAACCTCTTGCTCTCTCTAAAGAAAAAGAAAACTAGAGAAAAGAAAGAAAGCTAGAGAAAAGAAAAAAGAAGAAAACTTAGAGAATTTTATTAAAATGGCTAATATCCTACCTATGTACAATATGATCCTCTACAATCATCCAAGGCCCTCTATTTATACACATTTTGGAAGGCTAAATGACAAGAGACAAGCTTTACAAATTTCAAAGGTAGGTATAATAGGTGGGTGAATTTTTCTAACAATTTTCGTCATATTGTATGACAATTTTGATCAGCCAACTTGATGGTCGATTTCGTCAATGTTGGCGGCCTGATCTGATCACATGGTCTTCTAGAAAAAGGTTCCCCTATCAGTTACGGATCCATAGCCGTTGGAATCAGCTCATTTGCTGATGTGGATAAGCAGATATGGGCAAAATACGAAAACATGTCAGCACAGACGTCATTGCACATCAGCCAACTTGATGGTCGATTTCGTCAATATTAGAGGCCTGATCTGATCATATGGTCTTCTAGACAAAGGTTCCCGTATCAGTTACGGATCCATATCCATTGGAATCAGCTCATTTGCTGATGTGGATAAGCAGATATGGGCAAAATACGAAAGCAGGTCAGCACAGACGTCATTGCACATCAGCCAACTTGATGGTCGATTTCGCTAGGGAAAACGACTCCGTTTCAAGAAGTATAAAACATGAAAAAGATAGATATGCCTCTTAGCTTTGCACGGCTACAAATTTCAGCCTTATTGCTTCAGTGAAACTCCAGATATAGCTGATATGGCGAAATGTGTCGGAACTGGAACTGAACTGGATTTGCCCTTAATTCTTGTTATCTGAAATCACTCAAAGAAACTTGTGAAAAACACCAAATTACATAAAAATATAAAAGATCATAAACACAATTAGACTAAACAATAATAACTCGTATTTGACACAAAACAATAATAAAACATAACTAAAAACTATATAATTATACGAGTTATCACACCCCCACACTTAGATTGTTGCTAGTCCCTAGCAACGACTCAATAAAAATAAAATAAGAAAATCTAATCTAATCCACTTTCGTAGGAAATCACGGTGGCACTTAGCATGTGACACAAGCCTTTAAACCCCTAGGTGTCCCTAGTGGACGAGTTTAGTCTCGTGAGGGTTTACTAGAACGATACCCACAAACATTGAAAAACTAAAATATAAATAAACTACATATACTAAAAATATTTACTCCTATTCCTTTCAATATAAATTAGAGACAATCTTTGAACAAGTCTTATAAATTAATCAATAGCTTAAAGAATTTCATAAAAAATCATGCTTGAATGTAAATTGTTTGAGTTAAGCCAATATTAACATAACATATTTCAATCAAAATAGTGCACATTCAAACTTAATCTCAACTTCTCACATGGGATACTCTCTTGATTTTCACTCTTTAAAGTAGTGGTAAAGTGTTTACACTCAATCAATCTCATGAAAACACTTCTACCATATGCTTGCTTGTCCACCTATTCTCCACTAAAAGATCATGCAACTTCATAAATCAAGAGGTCTTTAATCAAGGTTGTAATGGGGCCAAGGGGTTTGTAATGTGGTTGAAGAACAAAAGGATAAAGATATCACAAAGGTTCCAAAGAGTTCATAAAGTTTAGAGACATAAAAAAATTATATAAAGAAACTTCTCAAAACTCTTTACAAGTACATAGTCACCTAGGCCGGATATTCATGTTGGGCCTTTTCTTCATTCTAAACAACTTTGTAACATCTTTTTCTTTTTCCACAAATTCAAGAGATGATTCATTTTTTTTTATATAGGAATGTATTTGCCAGTATTCCATTTCTTTTTCTCTTGACTTTTCTTTTCTTTCCCTCCCACACTTATTTCTTGTTTCTAACCCAAATTTTCAATAGATCTTCCTTGTCTTTGCAACTTGTCTCAAAACATGCTAATTCATCTTTGGAACAAAGGTAAAGATATAAGTATATTTAGGTTAGGGACAAGTTATGGTTACCAAAGAGATAGCTTATTCAATGTAGGCTCAAATTGGTTCACTAAGGGTGTGTTCTCTTGGAACATCAATAAGGGATGGCTGTTTGGCCCTGGCTAAAAATCCTAATGCCTCTATCATATTCATGTTGTCACATGCATCAATATAGTCTCAAATGGTTTAAAGCAAGTTCTAGAGAATCATGTAATCATAAGAGCACTCAAGAAAGAAATTAGATTGATATGTATAATGCATCAATCATATAGGCTCAAAAACTCACAAGGATGATTATACAAGTCAGATTAAGTCTAAACATGCTTCTTTCTCAATCAACATATCATATTAACATTGGCTCATAAAAAGGTTGACATCAAGCTCAATTCTCATGAAAATCTTCTCACTAATAAATCTGTTTTAGACTTATGCAATTCATATCTCATCATTGTATTAAAAAGGAACTAAAACACACTCAAAAAAAAAAATAATAATAATAATAAAGACTCATATAAAAAAAATAGTAGACAAAAATGAAAGAAATCCTAAATCATTCCCCCCACACTTAATTCTTACATTGTCCTCAATGTAAGTCTATTAACCCAAATGAAAGAATCATGTGTAAGAGAAAAGAACTAATAACATAAGAATAGGAATAACTAGACTCAAAACAAAACAAAACAAACTCATGCAACCTAAATAATTCTAAAATACTAAACAAAAATTAACAAGTAAACATAAAAAATAAAAATAAAAACAATAAAAATAAAAATAATAAAAGAAAAAGGAAAAGAAAGAGAAAGAGAAAGCAAATCTGAATATGGAAGGTTGGCAATTTCTTCTTTAATTGGGTTGCCTTCCCAATTAACACTTGAGTTAGTGTTTTGAACCTAACCAACACCCCTTCTTGGCTTTTTAGGCTTGTCAGGCTCATACATGAAATTTTCCAAATTTATGCGTTTGAGAGGAAGCTTTCTTTGCACAACAGTGGATGCATTCTCCATTACAAGTATTATTCCATCATCCTTGGTGGTGCATATCTCATCGAGGAATGGTGCATCTTTTGGTACTTGTTGAATGACATCCACAAACAAACCGTTTAAGGTTTCCAGCGTGTCTTGTTCATGTTCATCCTCCTTGAACTTTGCGAATCTACTAGGAAAAGGTGGAGAAGAAACATTAGTAAAAATTGGAATCTCAAACGTTACCTCAGGTGCCGAAATACTCTTATTTGGATCATTGGCTTCATTATCCTCAAGAATAGAATCCATCCCTAATTCTGTCTCATCCTCATCTTGTTCCTCATTCCTCAAGGTCACAATAGTAGTATTCTCCTTTGGGTTAATCATTGTTTGGGCAGAGAGTTCTTCAGATCTTTGTGCTACCCATCCCACCATACTACTAGCCAATTGGCTCATTTGCTTTTCCAAACTCTGGATGCTTGCCCTTGTTTCCTGTTGAAATTGCAAAGAATCAGTAACAAGAGAATAGACAAGATCTTCTAAAGAAGTACCTGAGTTTTGAGTCATATGTGGTGGTTGAAAAAGATCTAGTTCTTGAGACCATGATTGATTGAAGCTAGATGGATGAGTGTAATTGGCATAAGGGTCTACTTCTTGGTAATTTTTCGAGTAGCCATAATTAGTATGATCCCACCATCCCTCATGGTAAGTGTTTGAGTAATGATCATACTGTTGGTCTTGGAACACTTGATGGCCTTGACATCCTCCCATGGCCAATTGTTGAACTGGGTAGGTGAGATTGGCTTGTTGATTTTCCATGTTCATGTATGCCACCAACTCTTCAAGTGTTAGATTGCTCAATTCCATCGTTTTTTTTTTTTTTTTTTTTTCAAAATTTGATAAGAAAAACTTATATGTACAAGAAAATAGAACTAATTAGAACTGAAAATAAGAATAAACCAAGTAACAAATAAACTAAAGAAAACAATCCCCGGCAACGGCGCCAAAAATTTGATGCACCCAAAATAGTGTATCTTATTTAACCTTGCACTAAAAAGATAAATTGTAAGTATAGTAGTTAGCAAGGGTCGAGTCCTCAGGGATTGGGTTTTAGTTTATAAGTTAATAGTTTAAAACTTAAATTCAAGAACAATAAAAGAAAAGGGGTTTTTGAAGCCAGATTTAAACTAAAGTAAATAATAAGAATAAGATGCAAGGCGGTATAACCAGCCAATAAAAATATATATACTAAATTAGGCGGTATAACCAGCCAATAAAAATAAAACAAAGTTAATATACAAATTAGGCGGTATAACCAGCCAATAAAAATAAATATACTTTTAAAAATAAGCAAACTAGAAAAGTAAGAAAACAAGTAAGTAAGAAGAATCAAATATGAAAAATATGGTTAAGGTTTCATTCTCCACCACTAGACATCATTAAGAATCAATTTCAGATCTATCAATATCAACCAACTATCAAAGTTAACAACCGTAGATAACAACAAGCTCTGTTATCCCAATCTTTCCTTAGTTTGTCGTTAAATAGAACAAGCTCTCTATTTAATCTCTAACCATCAAACAACCTAGAATAAGCTCTCTAGATTCAATTTAATGGCAGCTTTATGATGAGAAAGATAGGTTGATCTAAGCAACAAACACATAAGCTCGGATTGTTCAACTTAGGTTATGTTCCACTTTGCAATTATTGAAAACTTGACCATAATCATTAATCACAAATTGCCACTTATGAATAGGAAATCAAGACAATTACACGGATCAAGACTCCTAAACTAGCAATAGATAATTATCAAGATTTATCTAGTTGTACGCCTAAATAAATCAAGACAACATCATGAACAATTCTTGTAGAAGAACATAAGCAACTTTGATAGAAAATTAATGATAAATAGAATCTGAAAATCAATCACAAAACATGTCTAGGGCTTTGAAATCACCCTTAACCAAATAGAAGTTTAGCCTAGCATAGGCATTGTAAACATAAACATAAAATTAAAGAAAATCTAAGAAGAAAATAAAAGAAAGAAAGAAGAAGAGGAAGAATATTAATTATCAAACCTCTTGCTCTCTCTAAAGAAAAAGAAAACTAGAGAAAAGAAAGAAAGCTAGAGAAAAGAAAAAAGAAGAAAACTTAGAGAATTTTATTAAAATGGCTAATATCCTACCTATGTACAATATGATCCTCTACAATCATCCAAGGCCCTCTATTTATACACATTTTGGAAGGCTAAATGACAAGAGACAAGCTTTACAAATTTCAAAGGTAGGTATAATAGGTGGGTGAATTTTTCTAACAATTTTCGTCATATTGTATGACAATTTTGATCAGCCAACTTGATGGTCGATTTCGTCAATGTTGGAGGCCTGATCTGATCACATGGTCTTCTAGAAAAAGGTTCCCCTATCAGTTACGGATCCATAGCCGTTGGAATCAGCTCATTTGCTGATGTGGATAAGCAGATATGGGCAAAATACGAAAACATGTCAGCACAGACGTCATTGCACATCAGCCAACTTGATGGTCGATTTCGTCAATATTAGAGGCCTGATCTGATCATATGGTCTTCTAGACAAAGGTTCCCGCATCAGTTACGGATCCATAGCCATTGGAATCAGCTCATTTGCTGATGTGGATAAGCAGATATGGGCAAAATACGAAAACAGGTCAGCACAGACGTCATTGCACATCAGCCAACTTGATGGTCGATTTCGCTAGGGAAAACGACTCCGTTTCAAGAAGTATAAAACATGAAAAAGATAGATATGCCTCTTAGCTTTGCACGGCTACAAATTTCAGCCTTATTGCTTCAGTGAAACTCCAGATATAGCTGATATGGCAAAATGTGTCGGAACTGGAACTGAACTGGATTTGCCCTTAATTCTTGTTATCTGAAATCACTCAAAGAAACTTGTGAAAAACACCAAATTACATAAAAATATAAAAGATCATAAACACAATTAGACTAAACAATAATAACTCGTATTTGACACAAAACAATAATAAAACATAACTAAAAACTATATAATTATACGAGTTATCACCAACTAAACCTCACGTAGTGAACCATACGAAGCCCACCTAGATAGAACCATGTCGAATTTCCATTAGATATACCAAAGCTAGGAACACACGGGGAACACTTTCGACCTTTTGCTATTTATCTTACATCCCGAACAAGTCTCACAAATCAGACGATGATGAACGTACATCGTATCGCCCGTAATAAGTTTATTATTCCACCTCGAAGGCCAGTAATGCCAGAAAAATGGGGACCATTATTTGCTGTATTATATGATTATTTGTGTATTACTGATGGAGACTCAATTAAGAGTTGTAAACCCAAGTGCAGGTTATGTACAAGTAATAAATTCTCGGGTGTCCGAGGTCGAACCACAGGGAAGCGTATTAGTAAGTATAAGTTTATAAATATATAAGACAAAGAAAGTAAACAAGATATTAGGGAATCAACAACAAAATAAGATAAACAAGATATTAGAGAACAAAATAAACAAAATATAAAAGAAATTAAACAAGATATAAAAAAAAAAAACAATAAGAAAAGATGTTGAGGTTAGAGAATCCACTCTTGGTGTTATGCTAAGATTAATCTTGTTTTATTACACAATTGAAATCCACACATAAAGGAGGTTCCAATCGGAAGGTTTAGCAATTCAGTCCAAATTGTCCAACGTCCATAGCATATGATATTATGTTCATTTGGTGTCCTCAAAACTAATAAAAAGAGTCCAAGCATTCCTTATGCCAAGGTATATGTCTACAACAAATCAAGGTTATGAAACCAAGCATTTATTGTGCCATTTTCATTGTCAATAATGAATCAAGATCCCTACTTTGCAAGTATGATTTTAAACCAAAAGAAAATATTATCTATACTAGTGTTTATAAATGATAATTCATTTTAGCTCATGTTTAAGAGACTAACCTTAGCATTTACCAAGAGCTTCACCTCATCACCTCAACAATATGATTAGCAACACATACTAGATATGAATAAAATGAAAAGAAATGTAAGAAACATAAGTAAATAAAGAAAAAGAAAACTAGAGAAAGGAAAGAAGAAGAAAACTTAGAGAATTTTATTACAATGGCTAATATCCTACCAATGTATAATTAATGCTCATCCAAGGCCCTCTATTTATACACATTTTGGAGAGCTAAATGACAAGAGACAAGCTTTATAAATTTCAAAGGTAGGTATAATAGGTAGGTGCATTTTTCTAACAATTTTCGTCATATTGTATGACAATTCTGATCAGCCAGCTTGATGGTCGATTTTGTCAATGTTGGAGGCTCGATCTGATCAAATGGTCTTCTAGAAAAATATACCCCTATCAGTTACGGATCCATATCCATTGGAATCAGATCATTTTCTCATGTGGATCGGAAGATATGGTCAAAATACCAAAACAGGTCAGCACAGACGTCATTGCACATCAGCCAACTTGATGGTTGATTTCGCTAGGGAAAACGACTCCGTTTCAAGAAGTGTAAAACATGAAAAAGATAGATATGCCTCTTAACTGTGCACTGTAAAATTTTCAGCCTTAATGCTTCAGTGAAACTCCAGATATAGCTGATATGGCAAAAGGTATCGGAACTGGAACTGAATTGGATTTGCCCTTAATTCTTGATTTAACCTAGTAATCTGAAATCACTCAAAGAAACTCATGAAAAACACCAAATTACATAAAAATATAAAAGATCATAAACACAAGTAGACTAAGCAATAATAACTCGTATTTGACACAAAACAATAATAAAACATAACTAAAAACTATATAATTATACGAGTTATCACACCCCCACACTTAGATTGTTGCTAGTCCCTAGCAACGACTCAATAAAAATAAAATAAGAAAATCTACTCTAATCCATTTTCGTTGGAAATGACGGTGGCACTTAGCATGTGACACAAGCCTTTAAACCCCTAGGTGTCCCTAGTGGACGAGTTTAGTCTCGTGAGGGTTTGCTAGAACGATACCCACAAACATTGAAAAACTAAAATATAAGTAAACTACATACACTAAAAATATTTACTCCTAATCCTTTCAATATAAATTAGAGACAATCTTTGAACAAGTCTTATAAACTAATCAATAGCTCAAAGAATTTCACAAAAATTCATGCTTGAATGTAAATAAATGAGTTAATCCAATATTAACATAACATATTTCAATCAAAATAGTGCATATTCAACTTAATCTCAACTTCTCACTATACTCTCATGATTTTCACTCTTTAAAGTAGTGGTAAAGTGTGTACAGTCAATCAATCTCATGAAAATAGTTCTACCATATGCTTGCTTGTCCACCTATTCTCCACTATTTAGATCATACAACTTCATAAATCAAGAGGTCTTTTTTCAAGGTTGTAATGGGGCCAAAGGGTTATAATGTGGTTAAAGAACAAAAGGATAAAGATATTGATAACTCGTATAATTATATAGTTTTTAGTTATGTTTTATTATTGTTTTGTGTCAAATACGAGTTATTATTGCTTAGTCTAATTGTGTTTATGATCTTTTATATTTTTATGTAATTTGGTGTTTTTTTTACGAGTTTCTTTGAGTGATTTCAGATTACTAGGTTAAATCAACAATTAAGGGCAAATTCAGTTCAGTTCCAGTTCCGACACCTTTTTCCATATCAGCTATATCTAGAGTTTCACTGAAGAAATAAGGCTGAAATTTTAACCGTGCAAAGTTAAGAGGCATATCTAACTTTTTCATGTTTTACACTTCTTGAAACGGAGTCGTTTTCCCTAGCGAAATCGACCATCAAGTTGGCTGATGTGCAATGACGTCTGTGCTGACCTATTTTTGTATTTTGCCCATATCTTCTTATCACATCAGAAAATGAGCTGATTCCAATGGCTATGGATCAGTAACTGATAGGGGAACATTTGTCTAGAAGACCATGTGATCAGATAAGGCCTCCAAAATTGACTAAATCGACCATCAAGTTGGCTGATCAAAATTGTCATACAATATGACGAAAATTGTTAGAAAAATGCACCCACCTATTATACCTACCTTTGAAATTTGTAAAGCTTGTCTCTTGTCATTTAGCCTTCCAAAATGTGTATAAATAGAGGGCCTTGGATGATTGTAAGAGATGGTAGACTGGTAGGAAATTAGCCATTGTAATAAAATTCTCTAAGTTTTCTTCTTCTTTATTTTCTCTAGTTTTCTTTTTCTTTATTTTCTTCTTCTTCTTTCTTTCTTTTATTTCCTTCTTAGATTCTCATTAATTTTATGTTTATGTTTACAATGCCTATGCTAGGCTAAACTTCTATTTGGTTAAGGGTGATTTCAAAGCCCTAGACATGTTTTGTGATTGATTTTTAGATTCTATCTATCATTAATTTTCTATCAAAGTTGCTTATGTTCTTCTACAAGAATTGTTCATGATGTTGTCTTGATTTATTTAGGTGTACAACTAGATAGATCTTGATAATTATCTATTGCTAGTTTAGGAGTCTTGATCCGTGTAATTGTCTTGATTTCCTATTCATAAGTGGCAATTTGTGATTAATGATTATGGTCAAGTTTTCAATAATTGCAAAGTGGAACATAACCTAAGTTGAACAATCCGAGCTTATGTGTTTGTTGCTTAGATCAACCTATCTTTCTCATCATAAAGCTGCCATTAAATTGAATTTAGAGAGCTTATTCTAGGTTGTTTAATGGTTAGAGATTAAATAGAGAGCTTGTTCTATTTAACGACAAACTAAGGAAAGATTGGGATAACAGAGCTTGTTGTTATCTACGGTTGTTAACTTTGATAGTTGGTTGATATTGATAGATCTGAAATTGATTCTTAATGATGTCTAGTGGTGGAGAATGAAACCTTAACCATATTTTTCATATTTGATTCTTCTTACTTACTTGTCTTCTTACTTTTCTAGTTTGCTTATTTTTAAAAGTATATTTATTTTTATTGGCTGGTTATACCGCCTAATTTGTATATTAACTTTGTTTTATTTTTATTGGCTGGTTATACCGCCTAATTTAGTATATATATTTTTATTGGCTGGTTATACCGCCTTGCATCTTATTCTTATTATTTACTTTAGTTTAAATATGGCTTCAAAAACCCCTTTTCTTTTATTGTTTTCTTTGAACGTAAGTTATAAACTAATAACTTATAGATTAAAACCCAATCCCTGAGGACTCGACCCTTGCTAATCATTATACTTACAATTGATCTTTTTAGTGCAAGGTTAAATAAGATACACTCTTTTGGGTGCATCAAATTTTTGGCGCCGTTGCCGGGGATTGTTTTCTTTAGTTTATTTGTTACTTGGTTTATTCTTATTTTCAGTTCTAATTAGTTTTATTTTCTTGTACATACAAGTTTTTCTTTTCAAATTAAAAAAAAAAAAAAAAAACAATGGAATTGAGCAATCTAACACTTGAAGAGTTGGTGGCATACATGAACATGGAGAATCAACAAGCCAATCTCACCTCCCTAGTTCAACAATTGGCCATGGGAGGATGTCAAGGCCATCAAGTGTTCCAAGACCAACAGTATGATCATTACTCAAACACTTACCATGAGGGATGGTGGGATCATACTAATTATGGCTACTCGAAAAATTACCAAGAAGTAGATCCTTATGCCAAATACACTCATCCATCTAGCTTCAATCAATCATGGTCTCAAGAACCAGATCTTTTTCAACCACCACATATGACTCAAAACTCAGGTACTTCTTTAGAAGATCTTGTCTATTCTCTTGTTACTGATTCTTTGCAATTTCAACAGGAAACAAGGGCAAGCATCCAGAGTTTGGAAAAGCAAATGAGCCAATTGGCTAGTAGTATGGTGGGATGGGTAGCACAAAGATCTGAAGAACTCCCAGCCCAAACGATGGTTAACCCAAAGGAGAATGCTACTATTGTGACCTTGAAGAATGAGGAACAAGATGAGGATGAAACAAAATTAGAGATGGATTCTATTCTTGAGGATAATGAAGCCAAAGATCCAAATAAGAGTATTTCGGCACCTGAGGTAACGTTTAAGGTTTCACTTTTTACTAATGTTTCTTCTCCACCTTTTCCTAGTAGATTTGCAAAGTTCAAGGAGGAAGAACATGAACAACACATGCCAGAAACCTTAAACAACTTGTTTGTGGAGGTCATTCAACAAGTATCAAAATATGCTCCATTCCTCGATGACATATGCACAAAGGATGATGTAATAATACTTGTATGAGCAAACGCATATCCACTGTTGTGCAAAGAAAGCTTCCTCTCAAACGCATAAATTTGGGAAATTTCATGTATGAGCCTGACAAGCCTAAAATGCCAAGAAGGGGTGTTGGTTAGGTTCAAAACACTAAATCAAGTGCTAATTGGGGGAGGCAGCCTAATTAGTGAAAGCATTGCCAAACTGCCATCCTCAGATTTGCTCTCTTTTTCTTTATCTTTTTCTTATGTTTCTTTGCTAATTGTGTTTAGTGTTTCTAAGTTCATTTAGGCTGCATAAGTTTATTTTGTTTATTAGTTCTTTTCACTTACACATGATTCTTTCATTTGGGATTAATAGCATTACATTAATGACAATGTAAGAATTATGTGTGGGGGGAAGAATTTAGGATTTTATTTAGAGTGTTTTGTTTTTGAGTCTTTTTATGTTGTTTTTCTTTCTGATCCTTGTTTTGAAAATAACTAGATGTAAATATAATTTTTTAACCCCGGTTAAACGGCGGATAACGGTACTCCGTGATTATTTAAATCGGTTCCATCAGCTACCCACAAAACTGATATTGTATATAAATTTCTCTTTCAATTTCTCTTTCATTTTTTTTTCAGGATGGATGATATTCTCACAAGATTGCAGAAACGATTTCCTCCTTTTCCTCGAAATATTTTACTGAAGCTTTACCAAGTTCGATTTGAAAGATTAAGAATGCTTATGCACAAAGGGATTCCTGAAGACATACGTTGGATAATTGAAGCCAAGGTACGTGAAGATGAATATCTTCCTGTTTTGCATTTACCAGGTACAGGTAGAAGCACTTTTGCAAAGAAGCGACGAGCAAAGCGCATGGGTTCAAACTGCCACAAATGTGCACGATGGACGTGTAACGGTAAATGTCGTTCTATTGGGATTCCGTCCTCTAATCGAGATGATAAAATTGAATTCATTAAGGATGGACTGAGTAAGGAGAATTTGGGTAATATCCAACTTTCTCTTGAGACGCATCCTAGTGGAGACGTACAAAGAGAAATTCTTGATTTATGGCCGCAATTCCAAAGGGAATGGCAACATCTTGGGAATCTGATGTTAAAAGACCCTGTTTGCCAGCTTGTAAGAAAACTGGATGGGAAGCATATCCTCGACTCATAGAAGGCGTTTAAGCCATTTCTGGACGTAAAACCAGAGGAAGATGCCAAATACAGTTTCGGCGACATTATTACTCTTGACTTTTACGGTTGATTTTTGTTCTCTTTTTGATTTTCTTCCTGAAATCACGTAAAAATCTTTTGTTAGGTTAACATTTTCTTCTGACAGGTCAGATACACTTTCGGCGACATTATTACACTTGTCTGATTCACTACTCAGTCCTCTATATATTACACCATGTACTCATTCTCTTTCAGGCACTCGAAAAAGAAAAAAAAATGGAAAGTACTTCGTCCCAACGCATTACAAAAATTTGTGTCTTTGGAGGTGCTTATCCAGGGAAAAATAACATATTCGCTGATGAAGCCATAAGAGTTGGAGTAATACTTGCCCAACAAAAGATCCAGTTGATTTATGGAGGCGGTAGTACGGGTTTAATGGGAGCAGTCGCTACAGCAGCACACGCCGGAGGAAGTCCAGTTCTAGGAATCGTGCCAAAACTATTCACAGATTATTGTGGACCTACCTTGGGTAAGGAAATACAAGTCTGGAGTATCCCTGAACGGATAACAATCATGTACCATTCTGCCGATGCATTCATTGCTTTACCAGGAGGTCTGGGTACATTGGAAGAAATAGCTTGCGTGGCTTCTTGGTCATCTTTGGTCACAAATAAGAAACCCATTGGTTTGCTTAATATTAATGGTTATTTTATTAATTTGCTTTCATATTTAGATAATGCTGTGGAAAATGGATTCATGTTTTTAGAGGCAAGGAGAACCATAATTTCTGCTACAACCATTGAAGATTTACTCAAAAAGCTCCAAGCTTATGAGTGTTTATCTGCTACGGTTGTTTCGCAAACGCTCGGAAAAAGAAAAAGAGATATGGACGAGCAAGGAGTGGATTGCACTTTGTCTTTGTGACATTATCTAACATTTTGCTTGTTGTGTCTCAGTTATAATAAGTGGTTAGCAACCTCTGCAGGTAATATCTCCTAAATTCTACCTTTAAAATTTGACATTGGGGACAATGTCATATTTTAGTAGGGGGTAAGGGACATATTTTGCTAATTTAAAAAAAAAAAAAAAATTTGTTGTGTTTTAAGACATTTAGAAGTATTCATTCTGAACAAGGTCTGAGTAAGGGAGACTTGAGACATACCTTGTCAGTTTGATTTAATCTTCTTCAAAAAAAAAAAAAACATGTTTAGTCTTAGTGTGTTTTTAGTGTGTTTTAGTTACTTTCAATACTATGATGAGATATGAATTGCATAAGTCTAAAACAGATTTATTAGTGAGAAGATTTTCATGAGAATTGAGCTTGATATCAACCTTTTTATGAGCCAATGTTAATATGATATGTTGATTGAGAAAGAAGCATGTTTAGACTTAATCTGACTTGTATAATCATCCTTGTGAGTTTTTGAGCCTATAATGATTGATGCATTATATAAATCAATCTAATTTCTTTCTTGAGTGCTCTTATGATTACATGATTCTCTAGAACTTGCTTTAGACCTTGTTGAGACTATATTGATGCATGTGACAACATGAATATGATAGAGGCATTAGGATTTTTAGCCAGGGCCAAACAGCCATCCCTTATTGATGTTCCAAGAGAACACACCCTTAGTGAACCAATTTGAGCCTACATTGAATAAGCTATCTCTTTGGTAACCATAACTTGTCCCTAACCTAAATATACTTATATCCTTACCTTTGTTCCAAAGATGAATTAGCATGTTTTGAGACAAGTTGCAAAGACAAGGAAGATCTATTGAAAATTTGGGTTAGAAACAAGAAATAAGTGTGGGGGGGGAAAGAAAAGAAAAGTCAAGAGAAAAAAAAAAAAGAAATGGAATACTGGCAAATACATTCCTATGTAAAAAAAAATACTCTTGAATTTGGGGAAAAAGAAAAAGATGTTACAAAGTTGTTTAGAATGAAGAAAAGCCCAACATGAATATCCGGCCTAGGTGACTATGTACTTGTAAAGAGTTTTAAGAAGTTTCTTTGTATGATCTTATTATGTCTCTAAACTTTATGAACTCTTTGGAACCTTTGTGATATCTTTATCCTTTTGTTCTTCAATCACATTACAAACCCCTTGGCCCCATTACAACCTTGATTAAAGACCTCTTGATTCATGAAGTTGTATGATCTAAATAGTGGAGAATAGATGGACAAGCAAGAATATGGTAGAACTGTTTTCATGAGATTGATTGAGTGTAAACACTTTACCACTACTTTAAAGAATGAAAATCATGAGAGTATCCCATGTGAGTAGTTGAGATTAAGTTTGAATATGCACTATTTTGATTGAAATATGTTATGTTAATATTGGCTTAACTCCAACAATTTACATTCAAGCATGATTTTTTGTGAAATTCTTTAAGCTATTGATTAGTTTATAAGACTTGTTCAAAGATTGTCTCTAATGTGTATTGAAAGGATTAGGAGTAAATATTTTTAGTATATGTAGTTTATTTATATTTTAGATTTTCAATGTTTGTGGGTATCGTTCTAGTAAACCCTCACGAGACTAAACTCGTCCACTAGGGACACCTAGGGGTTTAAAGGCTTGTGTCACATGCTAAGTGCCATCGTGATTTCCTACGAAAGTGGATTAGATTAGATTTTCTTATTTTATTTTTATTTGTTTTTGCTCGAGGACTAGCAACAATCTAAGTGTGGGGGTGTGATAACTCGTATAATTATATAGTTTTTAATTATGTTTTATTATTGTTTTGTGTCAAATACGAGTTATTATTACTTAGTCTAATTGTGTTTATGATCTTTTATATTTTTATGTAATTTGGTGTTTTTTTTACGAGTTTCTTTGAGTGATTTCAGATTACTAGGTTAAATCAACAATTAAGGGCAAATTCAGTTAAGTTCCAGTTCCGACACCTTTTGCCATATCAGCTATATCTTGAGTTTCACTGAGGAAATAAGGCTGAAATTTTAACCGTGCAAAGTTAAGAGGCATATCTAACTTTTTCATGTTTTACACTTCTTGAAACGGAGTCGTTTTCCCTAGCGAAATTGACCATCAAGTTGGCTGATGTGCAATGACGTCTGTGCTGACCTGTTTTCGTCTTTTGCCCATATCTTCTTATCCACATCAGCAAATGAGCTGATTCCAACGGCTATGGATCAGTAACTGATAGGGGAACATTTTTTTAGAATACCATGTGATCCGATCAGGCCTCCAAAATTGACAAAATCGACCATCAAGTTGGCTGATCAAAATTGTCATACAATATGACGAAAATTGTTAGAAAAATGCACCCACCTATTATACCTACCTTTGAAATTTGTAAAGCTTGTCTCTTGTCATTTAGCCTTCCAAAATGTGTATAAATAGAGGGCCTTGGATGATTGTAAGAGATGGTAGATTGGTAGGAAATTAGCCATTGTAATAAAATTCTCTAAGTTTTCTTCTTCTTTCTTTTCTCTAGTTTTCTTTTTCTTTATTTTCTTCTTCTTCTTTCTTTCTTTTATTTCCTTCTTAGATTCTCATTAATTTTATGTTTATGTTTACAATGCCTATGCTAGGCTAAACTTCTATTTGGTTAAGGGTGATTTCAAAGCCCTAGACATGTTTTGTGATTGATTTTTAGATTCTATCTATCATTAATTTTCTATCAAAGTTGCTTATGTTCTTCTACAAGAATTGTTCATGATGTTGTCTTGATTTTTTAGGTGTACAACTAGATAGATCTTGATAATTATCTATTGCTAGTTTAGGAGTCTTGATCCGTGTAATTGTCTTGATTTCCTATTCATAAGTGGCAATTTGTGATTAATGATTATGGTCAAGTTTTCAATAATTGCAAAGTGGAACATAACCTAAGTTGAACAATCCGAGCTTATGTGTTTATTGCTTAGCTCAACCTATCTTTCTCATCATAAAGCTGCCATTAAATTGAATTTAGAGAGCTTATTCTAGGTTGTTTAATGGTTAGAGATTAAATAGAGAGCTTGTTTTATTTAACGACAAACTAAGGATAGATTGGGATAACAGAGCTTGTTGTTATCTACGGTTGTTAACTTTGATAGTTGGTTGATATTGATAGATCTGAAATTGATTCTTAATGATGTCTAGTGGTGGAGAATGAAACCTTAACCATATTTTTCATATTTGATTCTTCTTACTTGTTTTCTTACTTTTCTAGTTTGCTTATTTTTAAAAATATATTTATTTTTATTGGCTGGTTATACCGCCTAATTTGTATATTAACTTTGTTTTATTTTTATTGGCTGGTTATACCGCCTAATTTAGTATATATATTTTTATTGGCTGGTTATACCGCCTTGCATCTTATTCTTATTATTTACTTTAGTTTAAATATGGCTTCAAAAACCCCTTTTCTTTTATTGTTTTCTTTGAACGTAAGTTATAAACTAATAACTTATAGATTAAAACCCAATCCCTGAGGACTCGACCCTTGCTAATCATTATACTTACAATTGATCTTTTTAGTGCAAGGTTAAATAAGATACACTCTTTTGGGTGCATCAGATATCACAAAGGTTCCAAAGAGTTCATAGAGTTTAGAGACATAATAAGATCATACGAATAAAACTTCTCAAAACTCTTATAAAGCACATAATAACATAGGCTAAATATTCATGTTGAGCCTTTGCCATTCTAACCAACTTTGTAACATCTTTTTCTTTACTTTAACTAGAAGTTCAAGAGAAGATTTTTTTTTTTTTTTTTTTTAATATGGGAATGTATTTGACAATGATCCCTTTCTTTTTCTCTTGACTTTTTCTTTTCTTTTCTTCCCCGACACTTATCTTTTGTTTCTAACCCAAATTTTCAACTAAAAATATCCCTTGTTTTTTTGCAATATGTCTCAAAATATATAATCCATCTTTGGAACAAGGGTAAGGATATAAGTATATTTAGGCTAGGTGTAAGTTGTGGTTACCAATAAAACAGCATATTTAATGTAGGCTCAAATTGGCTCACTAGTGGGGATGTTCTCTTGGAACATCAATAAGGGATGGCTGTTTGGCTCTGGTTATAATCCTAATGCCTCTATCATATTCATGTTGTCACATGTATCAATATAGTCTCAAACGGTTTAAAGCAAGTTCTAGAGAATCATGTAATCATAAGAGCACTCAAGAAAGAAATTAGATTGATTTGTATAATGCATCAATCATTATAGGCTCAAAAACTCACAAGGATGATTATACAAGTCAGATTAAGTCTAAACATGCTTCTTTCTCAATCAACATATCATATTAACATTGACATCAAGCTCAATTCTCATGAAAATCTTCTCACTAATAAATCTGTTTTAGACTTATGCAATTCATATCTCATCATTGTATTAAAAAGGAACTAGAACACATTAAAAAATAATAATAATAAAGACTCATAAAAAAAATATAGTAGACAAAAATAAAAGAAATCCTAAATCGTTCCCCCCACACTTAATTCTTACATTGTCCTCAATGTAAGTCTATTAACCCAAATGAAAGAATCATGTGTAAGGGAAAAGAACTAATAACATAAGAATAGGAATAACTAAGACTCAAAACAAAACAAACTCATGCAACCTAATTAATCCTAAAATACTAAACAAAAATTAACAAGTAAACATAAAAAGATTAAAATCAAACTGACAAGGTATGTCTCAAGTCTCCCTTACTCAGACCTTGTTCAGAATGAATACTTCTAAATTGCTTAAAACACAATAAACTTTTTTTTTTTTGAAAGAAGAAATCAAACTGACAAGGTATGTCTCAAGTCTCCCTTACTCAGACCTTGTTCAGAATGAATACTTCTAAATGGCTTAAAACACATCAATATATTTTTTTTTTTTTAAAAATTAGCAAAATATGTCCCTTACCCCCTACTAAAGGTAGAATTTAGGAGATATTACCTGCAGAGGTTGCTAGCCACTTATTATAACTGAGACACAACAAACAAAATGTTAGATAATGTCACAAAGACAGAGTGCAATCCACTCCTTGCTCGTCCATATCTCTTTTTCTTTTTCCGAGCGTTTGCGAAACAATCGTAGCAGATAAATACTCATAAGCTTGGAGCTTTTTGAGTAAATCTTCAATGGTTGTAGCAGAAATTATGGTTCTCCTTGCCTCTGAAAACATGAATCCATTATCCACAGCATTATCTAAATATGAAAGCAAATTACTAAAATAACCATTAATATTAAGCAAACCAATGGGTTTCTTATTTGTGACCAAAGATGACCAAGAAGCTACGCAAGCTATTTCTTCCAATGTACCCAGACCTCCTGGTAAAGCAATGAATGCATCGGCAGAATGGTACATGATTGTCATCCGTTCAGGGATACTCCAGACTTGTATTTCCTTACCCACGGTAGGTCCACAAAAACCTGTGAATAGTTTTGGCACGATTCCTAGAACTGGACTTCCTCCGACGTGTGCTGCTGTAGCGACTGCTCCCATTAAACCAGTACTACCGCCTCCATAAATCAACTGGATCTTTTGTTGGGCAAGTATTACTCCAACTCTTATGGCTTCATCAGCGAATATGTTATTTTTCCCTGGATAAGCACCTCCAAAGACACAAATTTTTTTAATGCGCTGGGACGAAGTACTTTCCATTTTTTTTTCAAGTGCCTGAAAGAGAATGAGTACATGGTGTAATATATAGAGGACTGAGTAGTGAATCAGACAAGAGTAATAATGTCGCCGAAAGTGTATTTGACCTGTCAGAAGAAAATGTTAACCTAACAAAAGATTTTTGCGTGATTTCAGGAAGAAAATCAAAAAGAGAAGAAAAATCAACCGTAAAAGACCAATGCAAAAAAAAAAAAAAAAACCAGAATAATTACACAAATCTAACAACACGTAAATTAAACCGAAATGAAGTTATTGCAAATCAAACCAAAAGTTGAGAAGTCATTTATTGTAGTTGTGATTGTGGCTCACATCTTCCTCTGGTTTTACGTCCAGAAATGGTTTAAACGCCTTCTATGAGTCGAGGATATGCTTCCCATCCAGTTTTCTTACAAGCTGGCAAACAGGGTCTTTTAACATCAGATTCCCAAGATGTTGCCATTCCCTTTGGAATTGCGGCCATAAATCAAGAATTTCTCTTTGTACGTCTCCACTAGGATGCGTCTCAAGAGAAAGTTGGATATTACCCAAATTCTCCTTACTCAGTCCATCCTTAATGAATTCAATTTTATCATCTCGATTAGAGGACGGAATCCCAATAGAACGATATTTGCTCGTCGTTTCTTTGCAAAAGTGCTTCTACCTGTACCTGGTAAATGCAAAACAGGAAGATATTCATCTTCACGTACCTTGGCCTCAATTATCCAACGTATGTCTTCAGGAATCCCTTTGTGCATAAGCATTCTTAATCTTTCAAATCGAACTTGGTAAAGCTTTAGTAAAATATTTCGAGGAAAAGGAGGAAATCGTTTCTGCAATCTTGTGAGAATATCATCCATCTTGAATACGTTACCATTTTGAGGATTCTCAATGTCAACTGCTCCATTATGATACACATGCTTAACCACAAATGGGCCAGTCCATCTTGATCTCAACTTACCAGGAAATATGTGAAGTCTAGAATTATAAAGTAGAACTTTTTGCCCAACATCAAATATTTTTCTTGAAATTAACTTGTCATGAAAGGCTTTAGTTCTTTTTTTATGAATTTTAGAATTCTCATATGCATCATTTTTGAGTTCCTCAAACTTTTGTTTCCAACAATGCTTAACCTGAAAAGAATTTAACAAAGAATCAGTGTGTGAAATTTCTGAAGCATTATCAAACTCACATTCAATTAAATAAGCTTCTAAAGGATCATGGAATGTGGTAGTGGTGAGATGTTCATGAACAAGTTCTTCAATGAAATCCACTTCATGTACTTCTGAATCATCACCAGGTTGCTTGCAAATGTTGAACACATTTAATTCTAAAGTGATATTTCCAAAAGAAATGTTCAAAATGCCATTCCTGCAATTTATCAGAGCATTAGAAGTTGCAAGAAATGGACGGCCTAATATAACAGGAATTTGAACATTTGGATTTGAAACAGGATGTGTGTCCAAAACAATAAAATCAACAGGGAAGTAAAAATTATCAATTTGAACCAAAACATCTTCAACTATCCCTCGAGGAATTTTTACAGAACGATCAGCTAGTTGAAGTGTAACAGGTGTTTCCTTGAGTTCACCTAAACCTAACTGTTGATAAACAGAAAAAGGCAAAAGATTAACACTAGCACCAAGATCAAGCAATGCACGTTCTATTCTAGTGTTTCCAATGATGCATGAGATTGTTGGACATCCAGGATCTTTGAATTTTGGTGGAGTAAGGTGCTGAATGATTGAGCTCACACTTTCCGTCAGAAATGCTTTCTTTTGTACATTATGTTTCCTTTTAAATGTGCACATGTCCTTCAAAAATTTAGCATAAGATGGAACTTGTTTGATTGCATCCAATAAAGGAATGTTAATCTTAACTTGTTTGAAAAGTTCATAAATTTCTACATTTTGATTCAAATTCTTTATTGTTTGCAACCTTTGAGGAAAAGGAAAAGGATGCATACCTTTTTCTTTGTCCAAATTTTCAAGAAGTTCAGACTTACCATCATCCTTACCATTACTTTTCGGAGGGGAAGGAGGATCTTGGTCTTTTGATGGAATGTTTTTGTCAATTGCCTTTCCACTTCGAAGAGTTGTGATAGAACTGGCATTTTCCTGTTGAGTTTCATTGGAGCAAGAAACAAGACATTGAGTAGAAGGGTTAGGCTGAGGTTGAGCAGGAAACTTACCTTTTTCTTGAGTGCGTAATGAAGCTGTCAATGTGGACAAGGTGTTTTTGATCTCATTGATGTCCTGTGAAGTTTGGTTATTCACATTTGCTTGTGTTTGCATGAATGCTTGCAATGTCTCTTCCAAGGTTTGTACACGTGAAGGTTGATAGGAAAAAGTGTTGCCCGGCTTTTGAGATTGTGGTACCTGAATATGATTATTATTCCGCCAACTGAAGTTGGGATGATTTCTCCATTCAGGGTTATACATTTCAGAGTAAGGAGAAGGAAAAGGCTTTTTAAATGTGTTTATGGAATTTACTTGATCATGCAACGCTTCTTTAAGAATGGGAATGTTTGGACATTCAGAAGTGGGGTGTCCCATGATTTCACAAATTTCACAACTTTCTTCATTTTTAACCGTTTTGACTTCTTTTACTTCTCTAAGTTCCATGGCTTCAATTTTTCTAGCCAAATTAGCTACTTTAGCTTTTATCTCATCTTCTTGACTAAAATGATATATACCTCTGTTAGAAACAAGATTAGATCTATTGGAACTTTCAGAGGAATTATCTGTGTGCCAGGCTTGAGAGTTATCTGCCAAATGGTCTAGGTAGTCAAAGGCTTCTTCAGGTTCTTTTTCTAGAAACTCACCGTTACACATTGTTTCAACAAATTGTTTAGTTTCGGGAGTTAAACTTTCATAAAAGAAACTAATAAGACGCCATTTTTCAAAACCATGATGTGGACAAGAACTTAACAAATCTTTAAAACGCTCCCAGCACTGAAAAAATGCTTCATTTTGATTTTGATTGAAATTTTGAATCTGTCTTTTCAAAGCAGTAGTTTTATGTGCTGGGAAAATTTTCTTTAGAAACTCAGTTTGTAATTCTTGCCATGTGCCAATTGACCTTGGTTTTAAATTATGAAGCCAAATTTTTGCTTTATCTTTTAAAGAAAAAGGAAATAATTTTAGCTTGACAATTTCATTTGTACATTGTTGGTCATTAAAGGTGACACATACATCTTCGAAGTCTTTTAGAAACGAGTAAGCACTTTCCGATTCTAACCCATGGAAATTTGGAAGCAAAGCTATCATACCTGGTTTAAAACGAAAGTTGTTCGCATTGAGAGGAAAAATAAAACAAGAGGGTGATGAGCTTCGAGTTGGTTGCAAGTAGTCACGCATGGTGCGTACTTGTCTGTTCTCATCTTCAGCATGAACACTTTCATTGTTAGCCATGGTAGGAGTTGTATTAGAAAGATTACCTGAAAAAGTTTCACAATAAAATCTAACTAAACGACGAGATCTAAAATCACGTCGCCAAACAAGCATAAAACAAAGTTAATAAATAGATAATATATAAATATAAACTTTACAATATAAATATAAATATATAGAAAATTAGGCGGTATAACCAGTCAAAAAATATATATACTAAATTAGGCGGTATAACCAGCCAATAAAACAAAGTTAATATACAAATTAGGCGGTATAACCAGCCAATAAAAATAAATATACTTATAAACTTATATACTTAGTATTGCTTCCCCGGCAACGGCGCCAAAAACATGATGGAGACTCAATTAAGAGTTGTAAACCCAAGTGCAGGTTATGTACAAGTAATAAATTCTCGGGTGTCCGAGGTCGAACCACAGGGAAGCGTATTAGTAAGTATAAGTTTATAAATATATAAGACAAAGAAAGTAAACAAGATATTAGGGAATCAACAACAAAATAAGATAAACAAGATATTAGAGAACAAAATAAACAAAATATAAAAGAAATTAAACAAGATATAAAAAAAAAAACAATAAGAAAAGATGTTGAGGTTAGAGAATCCACTCTTGGTGTTATGCTAAGATTAATCTTGTTTTATTACACAATTGAAATCCACACATAAAGGAGGTTCCAATCGGAAGGTTTAGCAATTCAGTCCAAATTGTCCAACGTCCATAGCATATGATATTATGTTCATTTGGTGTCCTCAAAACTCATAAAAAGAGTCCAAGCATTCCTTATGCCAAGGTATATGTCTACAACAAATCAAGGTTATGAAACCAAGCATTTATTGTGCATTTTCATTGTCAATAATGAATCAAGATCCCTACTTTGCAAGTATGATTTTAAACCAAAAGAAAATATTATCTATACTAGTGTTTATAAATGATAATTCATTTTAGCTCATGTTTAAGAGACTAACCTTAGCATTTACCAAGAGCTTCACCTCATCACCTCAACAATATGATTAGCAACACATGCTAGATATGAATAAAATGAAAAGAAATGTAAGAAACATAAGTAAATAAAGAAAAATAAAACTAGAGAAAGGAAAGAAGAAGAAAACTTAGAGAATTTTATTACAATGGCTAATATCCTACCAATGTAAAATTAATGCTCATCCAAGGCCCTCTATTTATACACATTTTGGAGAGCTAAATGACAAGAGACAAGCTTTATAAATTTCAAAGGTAGGTATAATAGGTGGGTGCATTTTTCTAACAATTTTCGTCATATTGTATGACAATTCTGATCAGCCAGCTTGATGGTCGATTTTGTCAATGTTGGAGGCTCGATCTGATCAAATGGTCTTCTAGAAAAATATACCCCTATCAGTTACGGATCCATAGCCATTGGAATCAGATCATTTGATCATGTGGATCGGAAGATATGGTCAAAATACCAAAACAGGTCAGCACAGACGTCATTGCACATCAGCCAACTTGATGGTTGATTTCGCTAGGGAAAACGACTCCGTTTCAAGAAGTGTAAAACATGAAAAAGATAGATATGCCTCTTAACTGTGCACTGTAAATGTTTCAGCCTTAATGCTTCAGTGAAACTCCAGATATAGCTGATATGGCAAAAGGTGTCGGAACTGGAACTGAATTGGATTTGCCCTTAATTCTTGATTTAACCTAGTAATCTGAAATCACTCAAAGAAACTCATGAAAAACACCAAATTACATAAAAATATAAAAGATCATAAACACAAGTAGACTAAGGAATAATAACTCGTATTTGACACAAAACAATAATAAAACATAACTAAAAACTATATAATTATACGAGTTATCAATTACCTTTGAATTCATTTCCTTACTAATTTATTTCTTTTCTTTTTTATGCATCATTGTCATCATATGTGCACTTTGAAGGTCATTTGGTTTCGGGATTCTTAACCAAGAGGGCTTTCATGGAGGGACAGTTTGCCTCAGTAGTGGAGAAGCATATAGTAGTTAGGGAGCATTTGGAAGCATCTTAGAAAGAGGATGGGGATTGTTTGAAGGATGGTTATGTATCTTTATTCTCTGACAGGGTTGATCTCGTCAAAGTCAATGATGCACTAATTGGGCCTTGGCTCAATTTTGGAATCCTACTTATCGGTGCTTCACTTTCAACCAAGAAGTGATGACTCCGACCATCGAGGAATATTCGACCTTGTTACGTATTGAGCACTCTGTCCCAGATTGGATTTATCTGAAGAGTCCGATGACATCGGGGTCCAAAAAAAAGATAGCCAAGATTTTGGAGTGGATATGAGTTGGGTCGAGAGCCACGTGGTCAAAAATGGGAAAAACGAGTGCATCTCATGGGACACTCTACGAGCCTTGATTCATAGTCACCCTAGTAGGGAGGTAGCCCAAGATATCTTTGCCTTGGTCGTGTATGGTTTGGTTATTTTCCCAAAGACATTAGGGCATGTGAAGATAGCTGTATTTGACCTCTTCGAGAGATTGGGGTAAAAAATAGATCCTTCCTCCATAATTGTGGCAAAAATGATTCGGTCCTTGAACTTCTGTAGAAGGGTCAGAAAAGAGCGATTCATAGGTTGTGCAAAACTTCTCAATGTTTGGATCCAGAGCCATTTTTGTAAGAAAGAGAAGTTTTATCTTCATTCGTATTTGAAATCTTGCATACCAATGGTGGAATTTCTCAAGAAAGATTGGCCCGAAGATAAAATTGAGAGGCAGTGGATTGATACTCTCCGAAATCTCAAAAAAAAAGGAAGTGACTTAGAGAGCTCTGTAGATGTCTCCTATACTAATGTTGTACAAGTGAGGGGACAAGGCATGGGTTCCATTGTTAGGAATATGGGAGGTCGTGAGCTATGAGCCTTTATTGGTACAAAGGCAATTTGAATCTCGGCAGTTCACTCTTATGACCCACGAGCTTAATCGACTAGAAACTGCCTACGGAGAAGAAAGTTATGTGAGACAAGTGCGCAAAGTTGTAGAAGCATGGAAGAAAACTTATCGGATAGAGTTGGATCAATATGCTGATAATGTCACACCAGATTATATGGTATGGAGGGCAAAGAGAATTAATGATAAAGTATTGGCATCCGATAGGGAAGATGTTCAACCAATAGATCTGCAACCGGAAGAAGCACCACTAAAGGAAGAGATCATGAGATAAGAATTTTAGAGGAAAGAGCCCGTTTGAACAAGGAAGTCACCTTGCTGCGAGAAGAGATCAGTGACCTGAAAATCAAGGATTTAATTTGTGAAAAAGAAGCGAAAAAAGAAAGAAAGCATCGAGATACAACAAAGAGTGATCTTAAGGACTTGCACTTAGAGAACAATAGGCTCAGATTCGAGAGGAAATATGACGGGGTGATCAAATCTTCCAAGGAGTGGATGAGAGAGGCCGAGGGGTTCAAGAAAAAAACTGAATTCTGGAAATGCAAGGCCAAGAAAGAAGAGGATAGGGTTGTTAGGTTTTTTCAAGGAAAACAAGCTAAAGAAGGCATGTACTCTACTATTTTTGCTGAGTTGTTAAAATGCTAAATAGAAAACGAGAAATTATGGGCCAGACTGAAAATTGAAGAAGAGAAGAAACTCGAGAGAGAGTCCTTTTAGAAGAGAGTTCAAGACCTCGAGGGGTTACTTCAGAGCCACAAGGGTCACACTGATGCTCTCGTAAGAACCTTGGACGAGAAAGAGAGGGAATGGCACTCACCAGACAACCATCGAGGCTTGCTTGAAAAGGCATGAGTATATTGAGCACATCACAACACAGATCTGTAGAGCGGGTTGAAAAGCTGGAGAGATGGTCGAGAGGGCAGAAGTTTTGAGGTGTGATGTCATCTCATTGGGAACACATGGACAACAGATGTTAAACCTTTTAGATGTGGCCATAATGCAATATAGGAAGATTCAGTATTTTTATCAATTATGTAATCAACTTTGATAACTAATGAAAGCCCATTTGGTTGGAATTATCCCATGGCCAATACCTTCCATAGCTTCTATACATTCATGCATTTACTTGTTTATTTATTAATTCTTTCATCCATTCATTCTTTATTCATCCATTCATTCATTTGTTCGTTTATTTGTTTACTCATCCAATTATTCATACATTCATTCCTACATTCGCTCAATAAATATAAAGGAATAATACGTCATGAAGTTCTAATCTGTGATGTTTAAACTAAGCTATAAAGATTGGGCGTCCTCCGAAGAATCCAGATATTCAACGCTGATATAATACTAGATCATAAACTCGAATTATGGAGAACGAACAATAGGCTAGGATAGAAATAATGGAGAGAGTTCAGAGGGAATTACAAGAACAATTGGCAAGGTCACAAGAGCCGTTTGCAAATCCCAAGAAGAATCATGGGAACAAATGACCAAACTCATGGAGCTGGTGTCCGCCGCACTAAGGGGAAAATGACACACTAATAACTTGGCCATCGGAGAAGAGTTAGAAGGCCAAGTAACCCAATGAGGTCCATATCACTACAGCAAAAGGGAGTTTCAATAGCATTTTTTTCTTACGTTAGGGGCGTTTATAAACGCCGCTAAATAGGCAGCGACGCTTAAACAAAATGCTGCCAAAAGCGTCGTTGAAAGTCTCTTCAAGGATTTTACCGACGTTTGAACCAAAAATATCGGTAAAGTAGCGGCATTTGTATGTACATCAGCGGCTTTTCAAAATGCCTTAATAGTTAGTCAAAATCTAGTATACGGTGGTCTTTTAGCGGTGTTTGTGCCTCACAAACACTGCTATTTCAAAAAATTTATCGGCGTTTCTTTTCAACAAACGCTGTGTTTGGATTCGACCTCATGCTCAAACAATAATTGAATTAAAGAAGAACATGAACGCAGCGAAATAATAAACGAAGAGACAGTCGAATCTAATAGGATCATGCTTCTAAAATTTTAATGCGATCTTGTAATTATAAAGCATACATCTGATCAAGAATCATACCTTAACTCAAAGATCTAGTAATCTTGAGTTTACAAACAGCCCACTCAATCTTGAACACCAAGCTGTCAATCCGAGACTTCAAGCTACACAAGTGTCTGGCCTCTAACAGTGATCCCCACAAGATGATCAAGAAAACCTTCATAAGGTAGCAATGGAGTCTTGCCAAAAATGATGCTAGTAGTTTAGGTTTCAAGAAACCTCTTCCCATCTAAACATACCATGGCCGAATGCTTCATAAGCATCAAGAAGAAGAAAACACTTTTCTTGCTTCTCCGAGTTTGATGAACCAACCTCTAGGATTATCTTGATCTTCTTTCTTTTTTCACTCTATGCCTTTTATCTCTTGAAAGAAAATGTTTTTCTCTCTAGCAATCCATGAAGAGGCAAGGAGGAAGTCAAGAAATCAAGAAGACACCAAAGCCCCTAAGCATATCACATATGCGGCTAAAGGGCCATAAGGAGGTCGGCCAAGCTATCTTGTTTCTTTTATAGGGGGCGACAATCACTCCAGGGTTTGGACAATGGACAATAGTTCTTATGTATTTGCCCTTAAGTCCTTCCACTTAATTAAACTATTTAATTAAGTCCCTATTGATCAAATTCTCAAATTAATCAATTAGGCTCTTTCTATTTTAATCTCTTAATTCACAATTCTATGTGTGACCCATTAGGCTTCCAATATGTTGGCAATGAATATAAATTAATCTAATTAATTTATACTCATAGATCATGAGCGGACTCTAGCAAGCCATCATGACCACCCAAATACTAGAGAGTCAAGTTAGTCTCGACATAACCTTTCGTGTTCAGTCTATCAGTGTAATTCGGTCCTTTCACCAAATATCCCAGAAAGACCATGAGCATGGTGCAGTGTCTACTCATGTTCAATCCATATTAGTTCTTGTAACTTTTGGTTAACTTTGTGAATTTAGAGAAACTATTTCTCCTAAATTCATCATACTCTGGCCAGAGATTCCATTAAGTTAACTTAAGCCAAGAACAAATAAGATATGTCTCTGATGTCACTTGGAGTGGTGAATCCTCTCTGGATCACTCATCCATCTTCGTATGGTTCATGTCATACCCAAAACCACCCTACCATAAGCGTCACTCTGTGTTAGGGACCCATTTGTGATGGAATCAAAGTATGACACTCCCCATACAAGATGACCTAGTATCACAAGTCAGAGGACTACTTACACGACTTACACGTGAGAACGTTTCCATAGACACTTGAGTGACAATACCAAATGGAGTTCTCACAAGGGGCCATGTTCACTGAACTTGTTCAACATATAAGCACCTACATGTTATCCTAAAGTATCTCATATACTTCAACACGTGAGATCATTTGCTTACTAAGTAAGTAGGCTTAACATGTACCAGTCTTTGAGCATTGCCAATGCCCCGTCTTGGCAATACGATGACCAGGAACCGTTTTAGGAACATGACTTTGATGCATAAGGATCTCACAATTATATATAATTCCTTTGCAAGGCCATTATGTTCCATGGGCTTCATCCGATTAGTACTTAATAACTCCTTATCGTCGTACTAACATGACGGAAAACCTTGTATCACTAAAATAAAGTGATGGGCTTGCATTATTGGTAGTTTATGCCTGACCAAACCGATTGGCTCTAGGGCATACACCAACACGCTAGTATATAAAATTTGTTAGCAGCGTTTGGTTGCCGATAAAGGCCGCTAATAGGCATGATTTAGTGCCATTTTGTTCATGAAATGCCTCTAACGTTTGTATGTATTTTTTATGAAATGATAGATTTAGCGGCGTTTTGTTCTTGAAACGCTACTATCTGAGCAGAATAATTGTTTTATATATTATTTATTTTATTTAAAAATCTATATTTATCAATAATACCTATAATATCATTGAGAGAACTATCCAACAATACATAAACAACACGAAATTATAAATAAATAAATAAATAAAACATAATTTAAAGATATATTTAATTTAAAGTATCAATATACAACAATTTTATTACTTAACACATCAAATCCAATTACAACTAAAAAATTTACAAGTTCGAGGACAACCGTCAGCACAACGTTTTTTCGTAGCAAGTTCGTTCCCATGTTATGATCCTTATAAAAAAAGTTAAAATACGTAATTAATATATTATATATGAAGTTATAAAAGTAAGATAATTAGGAACGAATATATTATATTACTTGAGATGGAGGATTTTGTGAACTCGTTGCTCCTCCTGTCAACTGTTGCTGCACTAAATTCATCAACGATGCAAATTGTGTCTGCAGCTCCTGATATCTTTGTTGCTCTTCTTATTTCTTTGCTTGTCTCTTTGCCATATCTACTCCAAGACTTTTCATCTGTTCCTATCTCTCTGCTTCCTTCTCCTCAAAACATTGATGCATATTTTTCATTTCCTCTCTCAGCATCTGAACTTCATATGCAGAGTTGTTTTGTGAAGAAGAAGTAGTAAATCGCTGAGAACCAATTCTATAGTAGCTAGATGGTGTTGGACCCATTCCGAGATCTCGAACACGTCCATGTCTTCCTTTCCCAGCAACTTCAGTGAAAACTTGATTCTCTACATCTTGCATATTGACTGAGGCATCTGATCCGGCTTGATGCTCAGTAATTTTTGATTTTGCTCTCTCCTATAAAACAATATAATTAATCATATTTTCATGTAATATATTTGTAAATGAAAACAAGTTTGAACAAAATATACCATAATTTCCTAAGTCTCAACGTTCAAATAGGATCCATCATTCTTAGTATGAGTTAACTGAAACAGTTCAACTCGTCCAATTTTTTACCCCGCTCAACTTCTCACAAAACAATAATAATTAATACTTAATTGTATTAAGACAATTGAGAACTAATATAATAATATATTATGAATGAAAACTTACTTTTTCATTAGCTTTTTTGGCAAAGCTTTTTGAACCATTGGTGTGACTATATTTCTATAGCTTTCTACTGCTTACCCTATCTTTTCTCGTTCCTGTACATTGGACAAAGCACATTATTAATGTATACATATTCCATCAATTGTATTATATAAAGTACTATAAGTAAATGATCAAAATAAATTACAAATGATGCCTCTATTTTTTTTGAATACCAGAATCTAACCAATCTCTCATAGTGCCACATAACCATACCACGCGGTATGTTTTGTACTAAGAAATTAGGATCAATATTTCGATCGAAATACTTTTTCTTCAAGTCATGCTTATAGTCTTTCCATTTTTTCCCAATGACTTAAGAACAAATGATGTTGGAATTTGCAAAGAAAATCTTGACTAAAATGAAAAAGTTGTACAAAGTTATTTTCGATCAAAAACAAAATTCTTAAATTAATGCAATAGTAATTTAACACGCTTATACCTCAAAAAACTTTAACATCTCGACATTCTCAGTATTAGGCACATCACGCCATGACTCATAATGAATTGGACACTTCATCCCATTTCGAGCAATCAGGCCAAGAAAGCTAGCCAATAGTTGTACTTCCGGACCAAATGGCAGCTGCTCATTATTTGCTGCGACAACAATACGCTCTTCAGAAGGTAGTGCCCATAAATCCTTTAATGTCGTACGACCACGAGTTATGTGTTGTCCAGCATTATCAACTACACAACAACAAATATATTAATAATTTTTCCAACCTGTTTTGGTAAAACTATTTTGTGTACTTTTAACACCTCTGTAACACGATACCTATATTCAAGTTCGTATGAACTATAGTTTCTGCAGCCGTGGAGGCAGTAGGCAACTCTAGGTTAACATCTACTGTAGACGCATTTGGTATCTATGAAAGGCGTCACTCTAGTGTCCCCCTCAATAGTAGCACGTACCGTTTCTGAACCGATCTGAATAGTATTGATATCCCTTAATCTTCTCCTCGGCATGCTATCTGCATCAATTATAAGTAAACAACATTAGTATAAGAATAAAATACTATAATGTAAAGAACATTAATAATAATATTTAAAGTATAAAAGCATATTATATACACAGTATTTGTGTCAAAATAATCTTACTAAATTCATTTTTTTCATCAAGCTTCATAAATGTCTTCATCAACATCTTCGCGAACCCACTGATCATCTGTACTGGTACTAGGGATATTTTCATCCAAGTTTTGATTGGTAAAAGGCAAGCATTCAATTCTTTGTTCTATATCATCTCTACATGGATCACCCATATCAAACAAGTCTCTAGGTGTGTTACGGAGTACAACATACCAACCCGCATCATTCGGATCTTCGGAATAAAAGACTTGTTTGACTTGAGATGAAAAACAAGTCAATCAGTTGTTGTTCGGTGTGAATTAATCGAGAGAAATTCACCATTGTAAATCCGAACTGATCTTTTTTAACACCTATACAAGTATTCACATCAGCCCAATCACATTGAAATAACACGACCTTCCACTTGCCATAATAATCCAACTCAATAATATCATTAAGAATTCCTTAATAATCAACTTCCCCCTCCATAGGATTACTATCCCAAGCACTTGCATAGCTTGTTGTTGAAGAAGAAACAACAACTCCACCGTTTTGTGTTCTCCTAAATCTTTCACGGGATTTAGTATGAAATCTAAATCCATTAATGATGTTAGCACTGTATCTTTTCACTATTCTATTCGGTCCTTGTGAAAGACATTTAACTTCTTCACTAACATCTCTTCCACTCCAAACCTATTACAAGAAATGCAAAGGCAAAATATAACTTTATTTATATATAAAACAATAGATTGATTGTAATAAAATCACAAACAGTTGTGTTACTTACAACTTCTAACCATTCGTGAAAAGTTTTGGTAAATAACTTATCAAGCTCGCGAAGTTATGATCTTTGGGAACGTAAACAGCCTCTCAAGTAGCTTACTCACTGTCATAAAAGTACTCATTTTAGGTGAGAAAGCAAAAAATTTATAAATTGTTTGTTAAATTAAAAATTATACTGAAACTTACGTGCGTAATGATTCTAGTGAATCACTGTGGAAAAGCACATATCTATGCACTTGTGCCCAAGATTTATCATCTAGCTCAACCACTTCAATTTTGCCGATTCGTTGTCCAAAACTTTCAAATAAGTATGTCTCGGGTAAGTTGTTATGTGTAAGCCCATCATTTCTTCCCGGTTTGTTAAATCTTGTTTCAACATCTTCCAAATATCTTGCACAAAATGTCATACACTCCTCCGCTAAATATCCTTCAGCAATTGAACCTTTTGGATAGCATTTGTTCCGACAATAAGATTTTAACTTTCCTAAAAACCTAAAATAGAATACTTAACAATCTTAATGTGTAACTAAACGCTATGTTTAAGATAAAAGTATAATAAGCTAATTAGCAAAGTATGCCTCTCTAATGGGTACTGTCGCAACCTAAAAAATAACAAGTCTCATCGCAAGACTTTATATTCGTTAAGTGTGACATTGAAAATCAATAGAGGAAAAGTCGACTTAATTCCTCTTGAAAAATGAAAGTTTTGCAAATGACCTTGAGAAAGACATGGAGTCACCACCAATCTTTTTTAGCTAGGTGTGATCGGCCACCTATTAAAACCGATTTTGTAAAATATTTTAAAATTAATTAAAAAATTTTTAAAACCAATTTCAAGTCTGCATTATAAACCAGAGAAAATCAAAGAATCGGGTTCGAACTCGGTTACGTGCGGGGAAGGATTAGCACCCCTACAACGGTCGTAAAAAAGGGTACCTTATTAATCGTGTGTTATCTCTCTCGGTAAAAAGTCGGTTTTAAATTTGGTATTTTAAATTAATTCCAAATTTAAAGAAAAATAATTCCATTTTTTCATTGAAAAAGATTCAAAATTTATTAATTCAAAATTTTCCTATATTCCCCATTTATTCGGCAAAATATAGAAAATTTTATTTATTTAGAAAAATTTTCGAATCAATCTCTGTAGACACCTAATTTTGCCCGGACCATTAAAACAAGTATTTTTCTTCCTAAATTGATGTTTCAGAATGCAAAAAAGCTTTTCTCATCGTGCAGGTGGTACTCTGAGACTTAATCTAAGAAAACAGACAAAAAAAGTCAAACTTGAAAAAGTCAATCCCGAAAAAGTCAAGCTCGAAAACTCAACTATTGAAAAAGTCAACCCACTTTCAAAATCAAGATTTGAAGTTCAATTAAAAGATGGTGAATGAATTTTGCTAATCCGAGGTCTACATTGAAAGATATGGAGTTCGGAAGTTGGGTTACGGAATTTCAGTAGAAAGAAAACCCTAGTTCGAAAAATTTAGGGAAAAGTGCTTAACGATCAGATTGGTCAGAATTGAAGGTTCCAAATGAAAGATAAGCACTGACTACGGGTAATGGATAAGCTACTTGGAAAAAATACTAAAAGAAAATTCAATTCGGAAGAAAATCGAGAATTAGGGTTTTTAGTGGATTTCGGTGAAATTTGGAAGAATTACAGAAATGGCCCAATTCGGTAATACTAAAGCCCTTAATTGATGAGGAATGATTAAACAAGGATATCCCAAGGCTCAGTTTGAAGAAAATCTAAAAATCGAACTTGTTTTGAGCAAAACCAGGCTTCGGAGGCAAAACGGCAAAATTGGAAAATCTGGGAAAAATAGCAACTGAACTCCAAAAATTCTGAAAATTTGCAGATCTCATTATTAAATCATCTTGAAGAGATTGGCAAAAGAAAATCTTGATTCGTAGTTCGTTTGCAAAATGGCCAAATCTCGGGTCCACTATGCAAAAATTCAAAAGGATAAATCCCGGAAACATAGCAAATGAGTTCCAAAAATTCTAAAAATTTGCAGATCTCACTCTTAAATTATTTGGAAGAGATTGGAGAAAGAAAATCCAAATTCGGAGTTCATTTGCAAAATGGCCAAATCCCGGGTCCCCTATGTAGAAATTCAAGCAGATAAATCCCAAAAAAATAGCAAATGACCTCCAAAAATATTGAAAACTTCCAGATCACACTTTTAAATTATTTGGAAGAGATTGGTAAAGAAAAATCTAGATTCAGAGCTCGTTTACAAAATGACAAAAGTTTGAGTGCATTAAGGGGCAATTTTGGAAATAAATCCGAAATAAATAGCAAACGGACTCGAAAAATTTTGAAAACTTTTAGAACTCAATTTTTTATTATTTCAAAAGTATTAAAAAAAATAAAATTTGAATTTGAAGTCCGTTTGCTATTTATTTATGTTCGGGGGTCAAAAAGGTCATTTTATCGAAGAAACCAAGAAGGGCAAATTTGTAATTGAGAAAAATATGAAAGAAGAAGGAATTGCTGGGATTTTACCTCCTTTGATCAGCCAGCATAGAGGAGAAAAAGGAAGCTTGATCAATTTAATTCCTTAGTCACTATCAAGCTCACATGCTACCACTAGTACCTTGCAAATTGTCCCCCTTCATCCAATGGCTTAGGTGCCTTGTAGAAAAGTTGAATACACCATTCAATGGCCAAGATTAAATGCGAAGATGACATTTTTATTTTTCATGAAAGAACCCTCATCTAATGGTCAAGAATGGAAGAGCACAACTCATCCAAAGGTGGACATCCATTCGGCCAAGCAAGGAAGTGCATGGGATTGTTCCTTTTCATCCAATGGCTTAGGCCATGTATAAGGGCTGAGTACACATGTAAAGGACTGGGATTAAATGCCAAGATGACATTTTTATGTTGTCATGAAAGAATCCTCATCCAATGGCCAAGAATAGAAAAGCACAACTCATCCAAGGGTAGGCACTCAAAGGGCCAAGCAAGGGAGTGCATGGGATTAGTCCTCTTTTTCATCTAAGAGCTGAGGTTATTACAAGGGATAAGTACACATCTTAAGGGCTGCTATCAATTGGCAAGATGACATTTTTCTGTTGTCATGAAAGTATCTTAATCTAAGGGCCAAGATTGGAGAAAAAGTGCAAAATCATTCAATGGTTGAGGGGCCATTCGGCCAAGCATGAGAGAGGGGGGAATGTTTTATTATTCCTTAAGTGGATGAGCATTTGAGAGGGGAGGTCAGTAGCTAATTGAGAAAAAAAAGGGTTTTTGAAAGAAATGAAGAAAGCTTTTGTTAAGGTAGTCATTCTACCATTGCTACTACATTTTTTATTCTTCTTCCTCATGCTTTATTTCTTGTTTTCCATGTGATTTCCTACCATTTTTTTTACATCTTTCTTCTTGTTCATATTTTCAAAAAATAAATAAAACAATGGTTAGGCTTTATGATCTTGATGAAAATCAAGTGATAATGGTTAGGGTGGGCTTTGTCCAATATACCAACCATGGAGCTCATCTCCATATTTTTTTTACCTTAGTTATTTTTTATGATTTTGAGATTGAAAAGGCTTTATGACCTTGATGAAAATCAAGAGATAATGGTTAAATGGGGCTTTGTCTAATGTACCAACCATGGAGCTCATCTCTTTGTTATTCATTTGCATACTTTAACTTGCTTATTTCTATTATTGTTTATCATTATGTATATTTATATTCTTACTAATCATCTTGTTCTTTTGACTTATGTCATATTTTTGCATCTTGGGTCTATTGTCATATAGTTTAGGCCATTTCCATTTTTCATATCATCTCCATAGCATTTGGTTAGGTCATTTTACACAACATTTCTTACAACAGTTTGGTTCCTAGGCCATTCGACCATGTGTATTTTTTCTAAGCTTTAGGTCATTTTTCTAGGCCATGATATTTGCCATTTCATTTAGACATATAGGTCATTTTACATGTCATTTAGCTTTAGGCCATTTTTATTATTCCATGTCATTTAAGTTTAGGTCATTTTATTATTCTATGTCATTTTACATGCCATTTAAACTTTAGGCCATGTTCATATACCATGTCATTAAAACTTTAGGCCATTTTTATATACCATTTCATTTTACATGCATTTAGACATTAGGCCATTTTCATATGCCATGTCATTTCACATGTCATTTAGCTTTAAGCCATTTTTATTATTCCATGTCATTTTACATGTCATTTAAGCATTAGGCTATTTTCATATGCTATGTTGTTTTTCCATGACATTTAGACATTAGGCCATTTTCATATGCCATGTCATTTCCCATGTCATTTAGGAACTAGGCCATTGTCATTATTTTTAATGTCATTTGCCATGTCATTTAGACACTAGTTCATGCATGTTAAGTTAGGATAGCATTTATTGCCATGCAAACTCATGCTAGGCATTTAGGTAATTTATGCCATGCATTTTCCACATCACTTAGGCTTTAAACCATGCATTTCATGCTTTCACTTTGCTGTATTTTCATGCATTTCATGTCATTCCACATGATTTATGACTTAGGCCAATCAATGGCTCAAAGTCAAGCTCACTTGAGCATACTTGTGGAAAATTAAAGAGTTGTCAAATTGATTACTCTACCTTTGTGATTTTTTTACTTTGTCTAACTTTTTAAAAGTTTTATCTACTGTTTGTGGGTCTTTAGGAGAGTCTCTAATATTTTTACTTTATTTTTAAATGATTTTATCAAAAGGCAAAAAAATGTGTTTTGGCAAAACAGTTTTTCATCCAGTACTTGTACTTTCCCGATTTTTCTGGGCAGTCATCTTTAATCAGAAAATTAAGCCAATTTTTTCTCATTTATTTTTACATGCTTTGAGTCTCCAGTATTTTGTTTAGATTTTTTTGAATTTCAAAAAATAGGTTAAGAAATTGTGTATCAAACGGGACAGTAGAGGCAGATTTGAATTCAAAAGAAAAACAATTGTTGAATTTGGCTAATGCATTTAGAGGGGGGGTGGTTAGAATCTTTAGCTACTGTCTTAGGATAGTTCCTAAGTCTTTTCAAACTTTAAAAATGATTTTATAAACATCGGGTTAAGGGTTGTCAAGTCCGGAATTTTAAACTTAGGAAATTAGAGCCATTTTTAAAGGGTTTGTCTAGGGTTTTAATCTTTATTTAAGTCTCTTTAAAATTGTTTTCAAACAATCACAAAGTTTTCTTTTTTTTTTTAGAAAATTTAATTTGATATATTTCCCTAAGGCTTTATATCTTTTTAGATATACTGATTTCCTTATTTAAAGGAAAAAATACATTTTCATGCATTGCATTTTCCATGTTCATGCATTTTATTTAATATGTGATTTTTGCTATGATATTTTTCTATGGTATTATTATTATTTGGATTCACTTTTTTTATGATGATTATTGTTTGTTATATGGTCTTGAATATTTCATGTTATCCTATGCTTTTTATTTAGTCATTTATTTTTGTCACATCATTTATCATATATTATATTCATGCATTATTATTTTATTTTCATGCATATTCCATGATAGCATTTTATTATGTTTCATGTTATTTCATGTCACTTAGATCATATTCCATGTCATTTAGGTTATATTATTTAGAATATGCCATGTCATTTAAAATATGCCATATCATTTAAAAATTGCCATGTCATTTAAATCATTGTATTTCATTTAGAATATATCATGTTACCTAGGTCATTTCATTTCATATAGAATATATTATTTCATTTAGGATATTTCATTTCACTTAGAATATACCATGATACTTGGGATTTTTCATTTCATCTAAAATATACTATGACATTTAAATTATATCATATCATTTAGGTTGCATTATATTATCTAGACTTTGCTATGTCATTTTATTTATGTCACACATGTTCATATTCGTTTTTTTAAATGTTTTGGAAAAGATAATGATTTTCAATAAAATAAAGATATTCCCGAGTTAAAATAATTCATGAGTTCTCTGTCGGGTTTGCTGGAGAGGATATCATCAATTATCATTAATAGCGGAATATCTTCTTTAAAACGAGAATGATTCGGAAAATTTTCTAAGTTAATAAGAAAATTTATATTTTTCCACGTTTGTTGCGGAATATAGAAAATTTTTGAATTAATAAATTTCGGATCACTTTCAATTAAAAAATGGAATTATTTTTCTTTAAATTGGGAATTAACTTGAAATACTAAATTAAAAATCGACTTTTTACCGAGACTTGAGATAACACATGATTAATAAGGTACCGTTTTATACGGGCGTTGTGGGGGTGTTAATCCTTCCCCGCACATAATTGAGTCCTGAACCCGATTCTTCGATTTTCTCTGGTTTATAACGCATACTTGAAATTGATTTTTAAAAACGTTTTAATTAATTTTAAAATATTTTATAAAACCGGTTTTAATAGGTGGCCGATCACACCTAGCCAAAAAAAAGATTGATGGCGACTCCATGTCTTTTTCGAGGTCATTTTCAAATCCTCATTTTATTTTTAGAGGAATTAAGTCGACTTTTACTCGGTTTTTTAATGTCACGCTTAACGAATAATAAAGTCTTGTGATGAGACTTGTTATTGTTACTTTTTCTAGGTTGCGACAGCTTGGCGACTCCGCTAGGGATGGAATTTAGAGAGTCAGGCCTAGAATTAGTCGTGTGTTATCAAAGTCTCGGTTTTGTCGGGTTTAATTGGTATTTAATTTTAATTCCCACATTTTTTTTTAAAATAAAGAGAATTTCAAAAATAATAAAATGCTCTTAAATATGTCCATATTCATGTGCATACATATTATAATTGTTCCCTGGTTATTTTGGTGCATATATTCATTTATTGATTAATTGATGATTTATGTTGTCTAATCTTGTTAGGGCATCTAGAATCAGGGTTGTAGAATAGATGGCGAAAGGTTTTTTGTTCCTCCTCGCACACATTGCACTTGCATTTGCATATCATGAGCCCTACACCCGGGTTCCATCCCTTTAAGTGGAAGTAAAGTAGCTACACTCTCGTGATTAACAATCCGCATGGGTTAGCAAAATACTTCCAGAGTATAAATTACCTAAGCTCCCATGATTAACAATCCGCATGGGCTAGGGAAATATATTCTAACGAATTGAACCCACTTTTATCAGGGTGCCTTACTAGCCTTCACAGGCGACGGTGAGGAACAATTCGGAGCATTTTTAGAACTTCATTCACCCACATATAGTGAACCATAGAGCCAACATAGGCGAAGCTCTAACAGATTTTTTATAGAATTACCGAAGTTAGGGACACATGGAGGGACACTTCTAACCTTTTATTACCTATGTTACATCCCAAATAAATTTTGCAAATCGGGCAGTGATGACTGCACATCGTTTTGCCCATCATAGATTCAAAATTCCATCCCCAAAGGCGTTGTAATGCCGAATTTTCATTGGGACATTTGTTGTATTATTTTGTTATTATTTGATTTCTTCACCTCTACTGACTTGTTTCTTTTTCATTCATTTTTTTTGTGTCATCATAATGCATAGGAAAAATTATTGGCCTCGGGATAATCTTTAACCAAGAGGGCTTTCATGGAAGGTCAGGCTAGTTCGATAGTGGAAGAGCATGCAGGGGTGCGGCAGTGTTCGGAGTTAGAACAGCGAAGAGATAGGGATTGTTGATAGAAGGGATATATATCAGCATTGCCAGAACGGGTAGATTTAGTTTATCGGCAAAATGATCTCCGAGGGTTGATGGATATTTGGAGTCATTGGGACGTGTCAGAAAAGAGGATTTTCACTCAGATATATGGAGATATAGCATTGTTGATTTTGGTTAAGACTAATAGTGAGTTGATTCGGGCTATGATGCACTTTTGGAATCCTACTTACCGATGCTTCACTTTCAACAAAGAAGATATGACTCCGACCATATATGAATATTCAGCTTTGTTGCTTATTGAGGATGCTATCCATGATCGGATTTATTTGAAGGATTCGAAGACATTAGGGTTCAAGAGGAAATTAGCTAAGATCATGGGAATGGATAGCAAATGGGTCGATGTACATGTGGTTAAGAAAGGGAAAATCGAGTGTATTCCGTGGGATGGTCTCCAATCTTTGATCCGAACTCACTCGAATAGAGAGATTGCTAGGGATATTTTTGCCTTAGCCATATATGGTTTGGTTATCGTCCCAATGACACTAAGACGTGTCGAGTTGGCCATAGTTGACCTTTTTGAGAAGTTAAGGCATAAGATAGATCCGTCTCCAGCCATCCTAGCAGAAACTATTCGATCTTTGAACTTTTGCAAAAGGGGTGGAAAAGGAAGATTTAGGGGATGTATGCAGCTTCTCTATGTTTGGATTCAGAGCCATTTTTGGAGAAAGAAAGATGTCTCTTTCAAACCATACTTGAAAACCCTAGTACCGATCAATGAATTCCTTAAAATAGATTGGCCCGAAGACAGAAATAAAGAGTAGTGAATCAACCTGTTCCAAAATCTTAAAGGTGAAATGATAACTTGGAGAGCTCCATGGATGATCCCTATGCCGATATTGTAAAAATACAGAGACAAGTCAGGGGTTCCACTACTAGGGATTTGGGGAACCGTGAGCTATGCACCTTTGTTGGTGCAAAGATAGGATGAGTCTCGGCAGTTCACACCAGCGACTCATGGACTGGCTCTATTAGAGTTCACCTATAGAGAAGAAGGTTACTCAGGAAAGGTGCAGGGAATAATTGAAGCATGGAAAAACACTCATCGGATAAAGGTAGCCAGATATGCCAACATCGTCACACCCGACTACCTAGCATGGAGAGAAAGGAGGATTAATGACAAGTTGTTGGCATCTAATGGGGAAGAAGTTCAGTTCTTGAGTTCCCCACCGAAGGAAGTGCCATCAGAGTTAGAAATTCAAGGGCAGAATTCAAAAAAAAAAAGGCCTAAATGAGCAAAGAGATTGCCCGATTGCAAAAAGAGCTTGAGGACATGAAAAATAGGGAATCAGCTCGTGAAAGAGAAAAGGAAAAGGAAAAGATCAAGAGAGAAAGGGACACTGCTAAGGGCGATCTTCAGGAATTACACTTGGAGAACAAGAGGTACCGCTTCAAGCTCAGATTTGAAGGAACCCTCAAGACTTCTGGGGAATAGGAGCAAAAGGTCAAAAACCTCAAAAAGGAGAGTAACTATTGGAAAGAGAGAGCGAAGCATGAGGAAGCCCGAGCCAATCAACTGGAAAAACAAGCTAAGGAAAGCTTACACAGTGATGTTTCTGCTGACGCATCAAGGGGCCATGAACAAGTAGGGTTCAGATTGAAGAGTAAGGCAATCAAAAGGAGACTGTGAAGGAAAGTCCAAGATCAGAGGGAGTTACTATAGGACTAATATTTTGTAATAGCACTTTGGAAGGCAAATTATGGACTTGTCTTAGGCAACGATCTTTTTATTCTATCTTTAATATATTTAATTCCAGGAAATCAATGAAAGACCGCTTGGTTGGAATTATCGCGGGGCCAATACTTTCAAATGCATACATATTTTTATCATTCGCTTATTCAGTCCTTTATATATTTTGTTCGTTCGTTCATACATTTATTCATAGTTATAATTATTCAATCATTTGTTCTGCATATCATTTATTCATACTAATATACTTAGTCATTAATTTATTTGTCAATTCATTTATTCTTTATAATTATTCATTTTTTCATTGATTAAACATTTAGTCATTCATTAATTTTTTATAAAACATTAAAAAAATTATGTCAATGATTTCTAATTCATGGTTTTCAAAACTAAAGGTACAATTGGTCGCACAATGAAAGAATCGGATTTTTGACACCCTTACAATACTCGATCTCAAGCCAGAACTATGGAGAACGATCAGCTTGCTAGAATTGAAAGAATGGAAAGAACTCATAACAGTTGGCTAAATCTCAGGATGAGTCACGGAAACAGATAACTAAACTCATGGAAATGATGAGTGCCATGATCAAACAAAAAGGGCCGGGGGAGAATTCGGTCATCGGGAAAAGGGTGGTAAATGAAGAGGATCAACCTGAAAACATACAGCAAAAGGGCCAAGAGATGCCAATTGGGGCAGCCTCCTATGTTTATATCCAGCCAGCTGCTGAGGCACAGAACTATGTTCCCGAAAAAGGTAATATTGGAGCTGACCCAATGGATGTTAATGTCCAGAATTTGAGGAACTAGCTGAAAAGGAAATGGAAAGATGACTGAGCTGAAGAGGGTTGAAATGGCAGAATCCTAGAAAAAAATCAACTGCTGGAGGAGAGGCTGAGGGCCGTTGAAGGGGCGGAGTTATTTGGCAGGCTGGATGCCAAAGAGATGAGTTTAATACACGATTTGGTAATTCCCCCAAAGTTTAAAGTACCAGACTTTGAGAAATATAATGGGACTACCAACCCATCAGCACATCTGACCATGTACTACAGAAGAATGATGGGGCACGATGATAATGAAAAACTGCTTATCCATTGTTTCCAATATAGCTTGACAGGGTCTATAACCCGATGGTACAATCAACTGAGTCGTACCAAGATTCATTCATAGACGGATTTAGCCAGGGCTTTCATGGAGTATTATAAGCATGTATCTGATATGGCACCTAATAGGTTGTCACTATCGAACATGAAAAATAAGACTACTTAGAGTTTTAAGGAATACTCGCAAAGGTGGAGGGATCTGGCCACACAAGTGCAACCCCCTTTAACTAGCAAACAAACTACAGTGCTTTTCATCAATACCTTGAAAGCACCCTACTATGAAAAATTGGTGGGGAGTGCCACCAAGGACTTCGCAGACATGGTGATATCCGGGGAGATGATAGAGTCTGCCATTAAGAATGGAAAAATAGAAGGGGGTGAGTCTGCTACTCCGAAGAAGGTATTCCTTGCTAGGAAGAAAGAGGAGACCCACGCAGTTAGTATCAACCAATATCCATATACACCTCCCACACCATATACACCACCAAGGACCTACACTCCTACACCCTACACACCTTACCCGGGGTATAATGCTTACTACCCCAATGTGAACCACCTTACGCAAAATCCATTCCTTATACCAATATACCACAACAGCCGTTTCCAACTGGTATATCCCCACAGATAACCCTTCCCTGAAATACTATCCCAAATATTCAAGGTCCCACACACAATGACCAACGTTCACCAAGGAATGATCAAAAACCCCAGTTTGATCCCATTCCTACCACTTATGGTGAGCTATATCCCAAATTACTGCAGGGCCAACTTGTCGCGCCTGTATATCTTAAACCTTTGACCCCACCATACCCAAAGTGGTACAATGCAAATACTAGATGCGCATATCACGCATGAATTCAGGAGCATCCAATTGAGGATTGCATTGCCTTCGAAAAGAAAGTCCAAAGTTTAATCAATACCAAAGTTGTGAAATTTGTGTCAAATAATGGGCCAAATGTAGCAGGGAACCCATTGCCAGATCATGCTAAGAATCGGGTAAATACAGTATGGACAGGGGAAGCCAAAAGGGTAAAAAGGAATGTTGGTGAAGTCAAGACCCCAATGTTAACAGTATGGGTCGAGATGGTTAAGGCAAAAATGGTGGGGGATGCAGACAGCTTAAAAATTGTTGCAAAGAGGGTGCAAAATTGGTGCCCGTTCTATAAATGTAGAGGTCATATCATACAGGACTGCGGGGACTTTCTGGCTAAAGTCCAAAAGATGATGGATGAGGGGGAGGCCCAGTTTTACGAAGAAATAAAGAAAGAAGTAAAGGTTATTGAGAATACAGCTGGCTACGGAATAAGAAGACCTTTGATCATCTATTACAATGAACCAGAGGAGAAAGTTATGCTGGTTATTGAGGAAATTGCGCCTAAGTTAATCATAGATTTGCCTTCTTCCTTTTCATACAAGGAAAACACAGCTGCACCGTAGAAGTATGACTGTAGCATGGTTATGCCAGGGTCTTCGAGTCAACAAGATATCACAGGTGTACGGCACTTAACACGAAGTGAAAGGTGTTATGCCCCTGAGGTTGTTGAACAGGGATCAACGAGAAAGGATGGAGGAATGGACAAAGCAAAGAAATCAGTTGAACCAATCCAAATTAAGATGGATTCGTCAAAAGAAGTAGAGAGGGGGTCTGCCCCAGTTAACAAGATAAAAAAGTCGGTGAACGAAAAGGAAGCTTGCAGTTTTTAAAGTTCATAAAGAATAGTGAGTATAGTGTGGTTGAGTAATTGCAGCGTCAGCTAGCAAGAATTTGAATCCTATCTTTGCTACTAAATTCAAAGCCACACTGAAATGCCTTATTGAGAGTTTTGAATCAGGCATATGTTGCCAACAATATATCGGTGGAAAAACTAGATAGGCTGGTGGGAAACATTGTAGCAGACGATCATATCTATTTCAGTTATGATGAAATACCACCCAATGGTATTGGATCAACCAAAGTCTTCACATAACAACCACCTACAAAGGGCACATATTATCGAGGGTCTTTTTGGATAACGGTTCTTCATTAAATGTGCTACCCTTGGCAACCTTGTCCAAATTGCCAGTTGATATTTCTTATATGCTGCCAAGTTGCACGGTGGCTAAAGCTTTTAATGGAACTAGACGGGAGGTAATGGGAACTATCGAGGTCCCAATGGAGATAGGTCCTTGCACCTATAAGGTCAATTTCCAAGTCATAGATATTACCTCATCCTATAATTGCTTGTTGGGAAGGCTTTGGATACATTCAGCAGGGGCTGTACCCTCATCTCTCCACCAAAAGCTAAAATTTGTTATGGAGGGACGTTTGGTCACGGTATTAGGAGAAGAGGACATCATAGCCTCTGCATCTACTGGTTCCCCTTACATTGAGCCTAATAAGGAAGTTATGGAATGCTCATTCCGATCCTTGGAGTTTGTGAATGCAATATCCGTCGCTGAGGGACGAAAAATTCCAAAACCGAAGTGGTCTAAGAATACAAGATTGGGAGTGAGGACTACCGTAAGAAAAGGCTATAGGGCTGGTAAAGGTCTCAAAAAGTATCTTCAGGAGATAGCTCGGGCAATTGAAATAGTGGGAAAGAAGGACAGATTTGGCTTAGGATATCTTCTGAAGGCCCATGAGAAGAGTAAACAAATTGAAAAGAACCGACAAAGAAGGATGGCCCGTCTCGCGGGTATGGATATTGAGTGGGAGCCTATGACATTCGCACCAATCCTTCATAGCTTTCGCTCGGCCGGTTTTCTGTTTGGAGAAAAGAATTCAGATGTACTTATAATGATTGAGCAAGCTTTCGAGAGATTCCAGGTGAATAGGGATAAGCAGATACATGATATGGAGATCTGCATGACTAGGGAGGAAAGAATTGAAAGTGAGAATGCTGATCTGCGACCTTGTCCACCAGGATATAAACTGACCAATTGGAGTGTGACTGAGCTGACCATAGTTTTTAGGTCGATTCCAACGTAATGCTTTTAAACAAATCTTAAATATCTTTGCCCGAAGATATTAAGAACTTCTTTTGTAATGGGCTTTTGTCTAAACATTTTCATTCAATAAATAACAAGCACGATACATTATCTTCATGTTTTATGTGTCCATATTCTTTCATTTATGCTATTTATTTTGCTTTCATTGTATATATATTTTCCTATATTGTTTCTTATCTTCATATTTTATGTGTCCATATTATTTCATTTAAGCTATTTCTTTTGCTTTCATTGTATATATATTTTCCTATATTGTTTCTTCCCCACCTATTTACAGGTGTACGAATGCGGAATATGAGGACCTTCCTGTCAGTAATTCTGAAATTGATTTTGAGAGGCCCATTTGCATGGTGATTTTGAGGCCGACGAAGGTTTTTATGGATTATGGTTTACCACCAGACTTATTAAGAAAAATGGAACAAGAAGAGAAACAAGTACTTCCTCATGAGGAGCTATTGGAATTGTTAAATTTAGGAAGTAGTGAGGACATAAAAGAGGTTAAAATTGGGACTACATTGTCATCATCAATAAAGGGTGAATTGAGAGACTTGCTCCGAGAATATGTAGATGTATTTGCCTGGTCATACCAAGACATGCCGGGTTTGGATCCAGACATTGTGGTTCATAAACTCCCTTTAAGGCCAGAGTGCAAGCCAATTCAGCAAAAGTTGAGAAGAATGAGGTCGGACATGCTGTTAAAGGTAAAACATGAGGTGAAGAGCCAGTTTGATGCTGGATTCTTAGAAGTGGAAAAATATCCAGAATGGGTGGCAAATATTGTTCTGATACCAAACAAGGATGGCAAAGTACGGATGTGCATCGATTACCTGGATTTGAACAAGGCTAGTCCCAAAGATAAATTCCCTTTGCCTCACATCGATACTTTGGTGGATAATATGGTGAGGAGTTCTTTGTTTTCTTTCATGGACGGATTCTCGGGATATAATCAGATTAAGATGGTACCGAAAGATATGAAGAAAACCACATTTGTTACAATGTGGGGAACATTCTGCTACAGGGTAATGTCGTTTGGGTTGAAGAATGCTGGGGCAACATATCAGAGAGCCATGGTGACCTTCTTTCATGACAAGATGCATAAAGGAATTGAGGTCTATGGTGATGATATGATTGCAAAGTCACAAGGAGAAGATGAGCATATTGCAAATCATAGGAAACTCTTTGAAATACTAAGAAAGTTTCAACTCAAGCTAAACCCGACAAAATGCACTTTTGGAGTCACTTCGGGGAAATTATTGTTTTTTGTTGTTAGCAAAAAGGGACTTGAGATTGATCCGAATAAAGTAAAGGCCATCCAGAATTTTCCACCTCCACGTACTCAAAAAGAAGTAAGAGTTTTTTTGGGGAGATTGAATTATATTGCTCGGTTTATTTCTCAGTTAACCGATAAATGTGATCCAATATTTAAGCTACTTCGAAAACGCGATCCAGAAGAATGGGATGAAGGGTGTCACATCGCTTTTGAAAAGGTTAAGTATTATCTATCCAACCCACCAGTATTAATGCCACCTGTTCCAGATAAACCAATGATAATGTATTTATCAGTATTTGAAAGATCCATGGGTTGTGTTTTGGGGCAGCATGATGAGATTTGGAAGAAAGAACAAGCAATTTACTACCTCAGCAAGAAGTTCACAGATTATGAGATGAAGTATTCATCGGTAGAAAAGTTGTGTTGTGCCTTAGCTTGGACTGCTCGGAGGCTCAGACAGTACATGTTGTACCATACGACGTGGTTAATTGCCAAGCTAGATCCAATCAAATACATGTTGGAAGCACCTTCTTTGTCGGGGATAACGGTAAGATGGCAAGTTTTATTGTCAGAATACGACATTGTATATGTAAGTCAGAAGGCTATCAAGGGCAGTGCAGTGGCTGAATTTTTAGCAAGTCGAGCAGTGGAAGATTATGAACTGTTGAACTTCGACTTCCCAGATGAAGATTTGATGTATGTTTTGCAAGCAGATGAGGTTCCCCCGAAGAAGAAAATATGGAAGATGTACTTTGACGGGGCATCCAATGCCATGGGGCACGGAATTGGTGCAGTCCTCATATTTCCAGAAGAAGATTATTATCCTTTCACTGCTAGATTGGATTTTGATTGTACAAACAATACTACAGAATATGAGGCATATACAATGGGCCTCCGTGTTGCCGTAGACGGAAAGATCAAAAAACTGGAGGTTTTTGGAGACTCGGCTTTAGTGATATATCAATTGCGTGAAGAATGGAAAACCCGAGATACAAAATTAATCCGATATCGAGAACTCATACTAAGTTTATTGGAGGAGTTTGAAGAAGTAAGTTTCAATTACTTCCCCCGAGAAGAAAACTGGGTGGCAGATGCTCTGGCTACTTTGTCATCAATGTTTAAAGTGAATGAAGGGCGAAAGTTGTGCCGATCAAGATGAGCATATATGAATCTCCGGCCCACTACTCGAGTATCAAAGAAGAAACAGATGGACTCCCTTGGTATAACGACATTTTGCAATAAATCAAGAATCAACAGTATCCAGAGCGAGCAACAGAAAACAACAAGAGAACTCTGAGAAGGCTAGCAATGAGTTCTGTTCTAGACAGCGAGATTCTCTACAAGAATGGGAAAGACCAAGTCCTATTGAGATGTGTCAGGTCTGTCGAAGCTGGGAGAATTATAGAGGAAGCCCATGAAGGGATATCTGGCATCCATGCCAATGGTCACATGCTTGCTAAGCAGATTATGAGGGCAGTGTATTATTGGCTGACAATGGAAGAAGATTGTATCAGTTATTCCCGGAAGTGCCATAAATGCCTGATATATGCAGATAAGATCAATGTGCCGCCATCGCCATTGCAAGTCATGACCGCACCATGGCCATTCTCGATGTGGGGAATGGATATGATTGGCCTTATTACTCCGAAAGCTTCAAATGGACATCGTTTCATCATGGTGGCCATGGATTATTTCACAAAGTGGGTAGAAGCTGCTTCTACGCGAATGTAACAAAGTCGATGGTATGCAGATTTTTTAAGAAGGAAATCATATGCCGATATGGATTGCCAGCAAGAATTATTTCAGATAATGCTCTCAATCTGAACAATAAGATGATGAGAGAGGTGTGTACTCAGTTCAAGATCACGCGTCACAATTTGGCACCTTATCGTCCGAAGATGAATGGGGCAGTAGAAGCAGCCAACAAAATATCAAGAAGATTGTTAAGAAGATGACTGATGTGTACAATGATTGGCATGAGATCTTGCCTTTTGCTCTTCACGCGTATCGCACTTCGGTTCGCACATCTACAGGGGCAACGCCATTTTCTTTGGTATATGGTATGGAAGCAGTGTTACCTATTGAAGTTGAGATTCCTTCACTTCTTGTTTTGATGGAGGTTGGCCTAGAAGAGTAAGAATGGGTTAGAGCTCGTTATGAATAGCTGAATCTCATCGAGGAGAAAAGATTGAAGGCAATTTTTCATAGGCAATTGTATCCAAAAAGGATGATTTGAGCCTGCAACAAGAAGGTTCGTCCCAAACAGTTCCGAGAGAGGGAGTTAATACTAAGGAAAATTCTCCCTATAGTGAAGGATCCGCGACGAAAATGGGCCCCAAATTGGGAAGAACCCTATATAGTAAAAAGAGCTCTTTCTGGAGGAGCATTGATTCTAACTCGAATGGATGGGGATGATTTTAGAAATCCCGTGAATGTTGATGAATTGAAGAAGTATTACGCTTGAAAAAAAAAGTGTGATGCTATGCACATGGGAATTCGAATGATTCCAAGTGTAAAAATGGAAATTCTATATATCTACCTCCATTGAGAATTGCTTTTCAAAGAGAATATCCATGCTTGATATGATGAATGGCCATATTTCATACTCCCTTCACTAAAAAGAAATTATCCCTAGTCACCCCTTTGAACCTTAGGAATTATTTCTTTCGTTGAACCCTGATCAAGGATCACCCTCTACATTGGAGGGAAAATACGAGGAAAAATAATCAAAATCATGGCAAAAAAAAGAGAGCCATTGGAAAATGTGAAATCAAAGAATGGCAAATGAAAGCCAGCAATGAAAGAAAAGAGATTGAAAAAAAAAAACAAAAAAAAAGGGGGACAAATGTTTCAAAAAAGAATTCTCCTCAGGAAATGATCCTTGATCCAATCACCCTTAAACACATTTTGGGCCTATTTTATCCTTTCCTTCTAAACCCGAACCTTGGCCTACATTATGTGCTTTAAAAGTCCATTTTGATCAAGCATGGATATTTAATTTGAAAGGTTGTTCTCAAAATTTATCCCATCTTTTGAATTGTCATTTTTACCTTGGAAGCATTTAGAATTCTCAGATACATGGTAGAATACAAGAAAAAAAAAATGTAAAAGGAGAGGTTTAAGCCGAAAACCCTCAAAGGGTGACTTAATACCGAATGGGGGACACTTGAGTTGAAAACCCGCAAAAGGCGGCTCAAGTACTGATTAAGGATTGAATCATTGCTTCGTGTAAAGGGGGAGAAAGTATTTGAAAAAAAAAAAAGGAGAACAACTCAGTCTGACATAACTACGAAAGCCGAGAGATTACCCAAGTAAATTGCTCGTTCAAGAGAAATTTTAGATGATTTGAAAAATGAGGGGTCCAAGATATTCCGCATCCGGGACATCTACAACCTATAACTTTAAATTTGTTTCTTATATCCTTGATATCCACTTTTATCATTTTAAAACATTTTGTTGCAATAAATTTTTGTTACCCCTTTTATGATAATTGCTTATTTCATACTTTCTTTCATACATTTTTAAGATGCATTTTGTTTGTTAATAAATTGAATGATGATTAGTAAACATAAAAATCTTTAAATAAAGGGATTTTAAAAGTATTACTAAGGAATAGATTTAAATCTTAGAAAAGGGTTTGGAAACCACTAATCTTGATGGAAAATTCACCAAGTAAAGGAAAATAGTGAATGTGTTGGAGACTCCGTCATGAAGTCAGAAATTTGTGAATTTCAGCGACGTCAGAAATTGGGATTGTTTGACAATTTATCTTGAGTAAAGGGTTCCTTAAGTGGGGCATCAATGAACAATTGAAGACTGCGTCATGAAGTCAGATAATCTGTGAACCTCAAAGAAACCATGGATTAGAAATCATGACACAATCATTTGATTGCATTCATCCTTAGGAAACATACAAGCATTTGCAAAGCATGTCATTCTCATCATTGCATCTAGCTAACACTGCAGGAATCAGGAAAACTTTGGCTTCCCCAAATCGAACTCGTTCTGCTTCTCAAACGAGTCGAGCCCCATGACTGCCGTCGAGGTATGTTGCTTTCATTTTTAAGTTAAATTTATTTTTTTCCAAATGAATCAAACCCAAGATCATCCTTAGTTTTTCCTTTTGTTTTAAATCGAATTCATTCTGTTTTATCAAATGACTCGAGCCCCGAGACCATCGTCGAGGTATTTCCTTTCGTTTTAAATCGAATTCATTCTGTTTTATCAAATGAATCGAGCCCCGAGACCATCATCGAGGTATTTCTTTTTGTTTAAATCGAATTCATTCTGTTTTATCAAATACGTCGAGCCCCAAGACCATCGTCGAGGTATTTCCTTTCGTTCTAAATCGAATTCATTCTGTTTTATCAAATGAGTCGAGCCCCAAGACTATCGTCTAGGTATTTCATTATGTTTTAAATCGAATTCATTCTGTTTATCAAATGAGTCGAGCCCCGAGACCATCATCGAGGTATTTCCTTATGTTTTAATCGAATTCATTCTATTTTATCAAATGAGTCGAACCCCTAGACCATCGTCTAGGTATTTCATTATGTTTTAAATCGAATTCATTCTATTTATCAAATGAGTCGAGCCCCGAGACCATCGTCAAGGTATTTCCTTATGTTTTAAATCGAATTCATTTTGTTTTATCAAATGAGTTGAGCCCCGAGACCATCATCGAGGTATTTCATTATGTTTTAAATCAAATTCATTTTTTATCAAATAAGTCGAGCCTGGTGACCATCGTCAAGGTATTTCCTTTTGTTTTAACTCGAATTTATTCTGTTTTATCAAATGAGTCGAGCCCCGAGACCATCGTCGAGGTATTTCATTATGTTTTAAATCGAATTCAATCTGTTTTATCAAATGAGTCAAGCCCTGAGACGATCGTCGAGGTATTTCCTTATGTTTTAAAGCGAATTCATTATGTTTATCAAATGAGTCGAGTCCCGAGACCATCTTCGAGGTATTTCCTTTTGTTTTAAATTGAATTCATTCTGCTTCTCAAATGAATCGAGCCTTGGGATCGTCGTTCAGGTATTTTTCTCTTTAAATCATGGATAAGACCTTCGGGCACCATTCTTAAGACCTCCAGGCACAAGTTTCCAGAGTTTTTATAGTTTTAAACAATGAACAAGTCTTTGGTGGTGATAACCAAAGCCTCTGATGGAGATATCCATAGTTTTTCAGTTTTAAAAGTGAACAAGTCTTTGGTTGTGATAGTCGAAGCCTCTGGTGGAGATATCCAGAGTTTTACATTTGTTTGAGCAAGTCTTTGGTAGTGATAGCCGAAGCTTTTGGAGGAGATACCCAGAATTTTAAACACAGCTTAGCACAAGACAGGTTAAACCCCCAAGACCATCGTCGAGGTCTTTTCTTCTCTTGCAAATCGAACTCGTTTCCTTAAGACGGATCGATCCTTGATTAGTTAGGGAACTCAATTTAAGGACAAAATCTTCAATTTATAGCTTTTTCAAAAAAAAATGATGAAAAAAAAGATAAATGAAAAATGTAAATGAATGAAAACCCCTTTCCCTTTCTTTCACATGTGATTTCACTAACCGGACAAAATTAGTGTTTGTTTATTTTTGCCTGATTCTTGATTCTCAACAATAGCCAAAGAGGGGCAGATTTAGACACCTAATTTTGTCCGAACCACTAAAACAAGTATGTTTTCTTCCTAAATTGATGTTTCAGAATGCAAAAAGGCTTTTCTCATCCTATAGGTGGTACTCCGAGACTTAGTCTAAAAAAGCAGAAAGTAAAAGTCAAACTTGAAAAAGTCAACCCCGAAAAAGTTAAGCTCAAAAAGTCAACTATTAAAAAGTCAACCTACTTTTAATATCAAGACTTGAAGTTCAATTGAAAGATGGTGAAATAATTTTGATAATCCGAGGTCTACATTGAAAGATATGGAGTTCGGAAGTTGGGTTACGAAATTTCAGTAGAAAGGAAACCCTAGTTCGGGAAATTTAGGGAAAAGTGCTTAACCGATCAAATTGGTCAGAATTGAAGGTTCCAAATGAAAGATAAGCACTGACTACGGGTAATGGAGAAATTACTTGGAAGAAAAACTAAAAGAAAAGTCAATTCGGAAGAAAACTGAGAATTAGGGTTTTAGTAGATTTTAATGAAATTTTGAAGAATTATAGAAATGGCCCGATTTGGTAAGACTAAAGCCCCTAATTGATGAGGAGTGATTAAACAAGGATAGCCCAAGGCTCAGTTTGAAGAAAATCTGAAAATCGAACTTGTTTTGAGCAAAACCGGGCTTTAGAGGCAAAAGGGCAAAATTGGAAAATCTGGGAAAAATAGCAAATGAACTCCAAAAATTCTCAAAATTTGTAGATCTCATTATTAAATCATTTTAAAGATATTGGAAAAAGAAAATCTTGATTCGGAGTTCATTTGCAAAATGGCCAATTTCCGGGTCCATTATGCAGAAATTCATAAGGATAAATCCCGAAAAAATAGCAAATGAGTTCCAAAAATTCTGAAAAATTGCAGATCTCACTCTTAAATTATTTGGAAGAGATTGGAAAAAGAAAATCCGGATTCGAACTTCGGACTTCGTTTGCAAAATGGCCAAATCCCAGGTCCCCTATGCAAAAATTCAAGCAGATAAATCCCAAAAAACTTCCAGATCACACTTTTAAATTATTTGGAAGATAGTGGTGAAGGAAAATCTGGATTCCGAGCTCGTTTACAAAATGAAAAAAGTTCGAGAGCATTAAGGGGCAATTTTGGAAATAAATCCGAAATAAATAGCAAATGGACTCGAAAAATTTTGAAAACTTCCAGAATTTAATTTTTTATTATTTCAAAAGTATTGAAAAAAGAAAATTTGAATTTGGAGTCCGTTTTCTATTTATTTAGGTTCGGGGGTCAAAAGGGTCATTTTATCGAAGAAACCGAAAAAGGCAAATTTGTAATTAAGAAAAATATGAAAGAAAAAGGAATTGCTGGGATTTTACCTCCTTTGATCAGCCAGCATAGAGGAGAAGAAGGAAGCTTGATCAATTTAATTCCTTAGTCACTATCAAGCTCACATGCTACCACTAGTACCTTGCAAATGGTCCCCCCTTCATCCAATGGCTTAGGTGCCTTGTAGAAAAGTTGAATACACCATTCAATGACCAAGATTAAATGCCAAGATGACATTTTTATTTTTCATGAAAGAACCCTCATCTAATGGCCAAGAATGGAAGAGCACAACTCATCCAAAGGTGGACATCCATTCGGCCAAGCCAGGAAGTGCATGGGATTGTTTCTTTTCATCCAATGGATTAAGCCATGTACAAGGGCTGAGTACACATGTAAAGGGCTGGGATTAAATGCCAATATGACGTTTTTATGTTGTCATGAAAGAATCCTCATCCAATGGCCAAGAATAGAAGAGCACAACTCATCCAAGGGTAGGCACTCAAAGGACCAAGTAAGGGAGTGCATGGGATTAGTCCTCTTTTTCATCTAAGGGCTGAGGTTATTACAAGGGCTGGGTACACATCTTAAGGGCTGCTATCAATTGGCAAGATGACATTTTTATGTTGTCATGAAAGTATCTTAATCTAAGGGCCAAGATTGGAGAAGAAAAAGTGCAAAAATTATCGAATAGTTGAGGGGCCATTCAGCCAAGCATGAGAGAGGAGGGAATGTTTTATTTTTCCTTAAGTGGCTGAGCATTTGAGAGGGGAGGTCAGTAGCTAATTGAGAAAAAAAAATGTTTTTGAAAGAAAGGAAGAAAGCTTTTGTTAAGGTAGCCATTCTACCATTGCTACTATATTTTTTTCTTCTTCTTCCTCATGCTTTATTTCTTGTTTTCCATGTGATTTCCTACCTTTTTTTTACATCTTTCTTGTTGTTCTTGCTTTTCAAAAAATAAATAAAACAATGGTTAGGCTTCATGATCTTCATGAAAATCAAGTGATAATGGTTAGGATGGGCTTTGTCCAATATACCAAACATGGAGCTCATCTCCATATTTTTTTTACCTTAGTTATTTTTTATGATTTTGAGATTGAAAAGGTTTCATGACCATGATGAAAATCAAGAGATAATGGTTAGGGGGCTTTGTCCAATGTACCAACCATGGAGCTCATCTCTTTGTTATTCATTTGCATACTTTAACTTGCTTATTTCTATTATTGTTTATCTTTACGTATATTTATATTCTTTCTAACCATCTTGTTCTTTTGGCTTATGTCATATTTTTGCATCTTGGGGCTATTGTCATATAGTTTAAGCCAGTTCCATTTTTCATATCATCTTCCATAGCATTTAGTTAGGTCATTTTACATGATATTTCTCACAGCACTTTGGTTCCTAGGCCATTCGGCCATGTGTATTTTTTCTAAGCTTTAGTTCATTTTTCTAGGCCATGATATTTGCCATTTCATTTAGATATCTAGGTCATTTTACATGTCATTTAGCTTAAGGCCATTTTTATTATTCCATGTCATTTAAGTTTAGGTCATTTTATTATTCTATGTCATGTTATATGCCATTTAAACTTTAGGCCATGTTCATATACCATGTCATTTTACATGTCATTGAAACTTTAGGCCATTTTCATATACCATGTCATTTTACATGTCATTTAGACATTAGGCCATTTTCATATGCCATGTCATTTCACATGTCATTTAGATTTAATTCATTTTTATTATTCCATGTCATTTTACATGTCATTTAAGCATTAGGCTATTTTCATATCCTATGTTGTTTTTCCATGACATTTAGGCATTAGGCCATTTCCATATGCCATGTCATTTCCCATGTCATTTATGCACTAGGCCATTTTCATTATTTTTAATGTCTTTTGCCATGTCATTTTGACACTAGTTCATGCATGTTAAGTTAGGATACATTTATTGCCATGCAAACTCATGCTAGGCATTTAGGTTATTTATGCTATGCATTTTCCATATCACTTAGGCTTTAAACCATGCATTTCATGCATTCACTTTGCTGTATTTTCATGCATTTCATGTCATGCCACATTATTTATGACTTAGGCCAATCAATGGCTCAAATTCATGCTCACTTGAGCATACTTGTGGAAAATTAAGGAGTTGTCAAATTGATTATTCTCCCTTTGTGATTTTTTTTTACTTTTAGCCAATTTTTGTCTAACTTTTTAAAAGTGTTAGCTACTGTTTGTGGGTCTTTAGGAGAGTCTCTAACATTTTTACTTTTATTTTTAAAAGATTTTATTAAAGGCAAAAAAATGTGTTTTGGCAAAATAGTTTTTCATCCAGTACTTGTACTTTCCCGATTTTTCTAGGTAGACATCTTTAATCAGAAAATTAAGCCAATTTTATTTCATGTATTTTTACATGTTCTGAGTCTTCAATATTTTTTTTAGATTTTTTTGAATTTTTACAAATAGGTTAAAACATCGTGTATCAAAACGGGATAGTAGAGGAAGATTTGAATTCAAAAAAAAAAAAAACAATTGTTGAGTTTGGCTAAGGCATTTAGAGGGGGTTGGTTAGAAGCTTTAGCTACTATCTTAGGATAGTTTCTTAGTCTTTTCAAACTTTAAAAATGATTTTATAAACCTCGGGTTAAGGGTGGTCAAGTCCGGGATTTTAGGAAATTAGAGCCATTTTTAAAGGGTTTGTCTAGGGTTTTAATCTTCATTTAAGTCTGTTTAAAATTGTTTTCAAACAATCACAAAGTTTTTTTTTTTTTGTTTTAGAAAATTTAATTTGATATATTTTCCTAAGGTAGCCGGATATCTTTTTAGATATACGGATTTCCTTATTTAAAGGAAAAAATACATTTTCATGCATTGCATTTTTCATGTTCATGCATTTTATTTAATATGTGATTTTTGCTAGGATATTTTTCTATGGTATTGTTATTATTTTGATTCACTTTTTTATGATGATTATTGTTTGTTATATGGTCTTGAATATTTCATGTTATCCTATGCTTTTTATTTAGTCATTTATTTTTGTCACATCATTTAGCATATATTATATTCATGCATTATTATTTTATTTTCATGCATATTCCATGATAGCATTATATTATGTTTCATGTCATTTCATGTCACTTATATCATATTCCATGTCATTTAGGTTATATTATTTAGAATATGCCATGTCATTTATAATATGCCATATCATTTAAAAATTGCCATATCATTTAAATCATTTTATTTCATTTAGAATATATCATGTTACCTAGGTCATTTCATATAGAATATATTATTTCATTTAGGATATTTCATTTCACTTAGAATATACCATGATACTTAGGATTTTTCATTTCATCTAGAATATACTATGCCATTTAAATTATATTATATCATTTAGGTTGCACTATATTATCTAGACTTTGCTATGTCATTTTATTTATGTCACACATGTTCATTTTCATTTTTTTAAATGTTTTGAAAAAGATAATGATTTTCAATAAAATAAAGATATTCCCGAGTTAAAATAATTCATGAGTTCTCTGCCGGGTTTGCTGGAGATGATATCATCAATTATCATTAATAACGAAATATCTTCTTTAAAACGAGAATAATTCGAAAAATTTTCTAAGTTAATAAAAATTTCTATATTTTGCCACGTTTGTTGAGGAATATAGAAAATTTTAGAATTAATAAATTTCGGACCACTTTCAATTAAAAAATTGAATTATTTTTCTTTCAATTGGGAATTAACTTGAAATACTAAATTAAAAATCAACTTTTGACCGAGACTTGAGATAACACATGATTAATAAGGTACCGTTTTATATGGGCGTTGTGGGGGTGCTAATCCTTCCCCGCACGTAAGCGAGTCCCGAACCCGATTCTTCGATTTTCTCTCGTTTATAACATAGACTTGAAATTGGTTTTTAAAAATGTTTTAATTAATTTTAAAATGTTTTATAAAACCGGTTTTAATAGGTGGCCGATCACACCTAGCCAAAAAAAGATTGGTGGCGACTCCATGTCTTTTTCGAGGTCATTCTCAAATCCTCATTTTATTTTTAGAGGAATTTAGTTGACTTTTTCTTATTTTTTAATGTCACGCTTAACGAATAATAAAGTCTTGCGATGAGACTTGTTATCGTTATTTTTTTTAGGTTGCGACAATCTCATTTTAAGAAGATATTCCGTTATTAATGATAATTGATGATATCCTCCCTGGCAACCCGGAAGAGAACACATGAATTATTTTAATTCGGGAATAACTTTGTTTTATTTAAAATCATTATCTTTTTTCAAAACATTTTAAAGAAAAACATGAATATGTGTGACATAAATAAAATGACATAGCAAAGTCTAGATAATATAGTGCAACCTAAATGATATGATATAATTTAAATGGCATAGTATATCCTAGATGAAATGAAATATCCTAAGTATCATGGTATATTCTATATGAAATGAAATGACCTATGTGATAATATATTCTAAATGACATGAATAACCTATGTGACATAATATATTCTAAATGAAATGATATGTCCTAAGTAATATAGCAAATTTAAATGACATGGCATCTTTTAAACAATATAATCTATATGACATTGAATATAATCTAAGTGACATGAAATTATATGAAACATAAAATAATGCTATCATAAAATATGCATGAAAATAAAAATAATAATGTATGAACATAATATATGCTAAATGATATGACAAAAATAAATGACTAAATAAAAATCATAGGATAACATAAAATATTCAAAAATCATATGAAAAACAATGACACCATAGAATATAAATCAAAATAATAACAATACCATAGAAATCATCATAGCAAAAAATATATTATACAATATGTATGGATATGGAAAATGCAATGCATGAAAATGTATTTTTTCCTTTAATTAAGGAAATTCGTATATCTAAAAAGATATCCGGCTACCTTAGGAAAATATATCAAATTAAATTTTCTAAAATCAAAATACTTTGTGATTTGTTTGAAAACAATTTTGAAAGAACTTGAATGAAGATTAAAACCCTAACTGAACCACCCTTTTAAAATAGCTCTAATTTCCTAAGTTTGAAATCCCGGACTTGACCACCCTTAACCCGAGATTTATAAAGTCATTTTTAAAGTTTAGAATAGTCTAAAAACCAAACTAGGACAGTAGCTAAAGTTCCTAACCAACCTCTCTAAATGCCTTAGCCAAATTCAACAATTGTTTTTCTTTTGAATTAAAATCTGCCTCTATTGTCCAATTTAAAACACGATTTTTTAACCTATTTTTAAAAATTCAAAACAATCTAAAAAAGAATAATGGAGACTCAGAACATGTAAAACTACACACAAAAAAAATTTGTCTTAATTTTCTGATTAAAGACGAATTTTCAGAAAAATAGGGAAAGTCCGAGTACTGGGTGAAAAACTGTTTTGCCAAAACACATATTTTTGCCTTTGATAAAATCATTTAAAAATAAAAGTAAAAATATTGGAGACTCTCCTAAAGGCCCACAAATAGTAGCTAATACTTGTAAACTTGAACAAAAATTGTCTAAGTAAAAAAAAATCACAAAGGTAGAATAATCAATATGACAACTCTTTAATTTTCCACAAGTATGCTCAAGTGAGCATGAATTTGAGCCATTGATTGGCGTAAGTCATAAATTATATGGCATGGTATGAGATGCATGAACAAACAGCAAATTTCATGTATGAAATGCATGATCTAAAGCCTAAATGATATAGGAAATGCATGGCAATTCAAAATGACCTAAATGCCTAGCATGAGTTTGCATGGAAATAAATGTAATCCTAACCTAAGTATGCATGAGATGCATAATAATGCAAATGAGACTTAGACTTAAAGTGACATGAAAATGCATGGTGATACAAAGTGACCTAAGACCTAAATAGCATAACAATGCATGGCAATACCAATATGATTCTAGACCTTATATGCATGAGAATATGATTGGCAATACAAGGATGGTCTAGACCTAACAAACTTGCAAGGCAGTAAATACAATCTTAACCTATACATACATGAGATGTATAATAATACAAATGATACTTAGGCCTAAAGTGACATGAAAATGCAAGGTAATACAAAGTGACCTAAAATCTAAATAGCATAGCAATGCATGGCAATACCAATATGATCTAGACCTTATATACATGGGAATATGTATGGCAATATGATCTAGACCTAAAATGTCATGAGAATGCATGGAAATATCATGAACATATAATGACCAATAAACCTAATACTAATGTATGAACAAACAGCAACTAATACATAATCTCATGATATAATAATGCAAAGTATGGTACCTAAACAAAATGCAAATGCACACACAAGGCAAGGAATACATGAAGAGACCGAATGACCACTAAGCAGCCTAGTGTAATCCTATCTAGCAAATGACACAAACACATGGCAAACCAAACACAATAAACAATGTTATGGCTTGAAATGCAAACCTATCAACTAACCAAAATGAAAATGCATACACAAAGCAATAGGAGTCATGTTGGCTGAATGGTCCTCAAGTAATCATGGTATAATCCTAGCTAGCAAATAACACAAACACATGGCAAACCAAATCACAATACACAATGTTACGGGATGAAATGCAAACCTATCAGCTAACCAAAATAAAAATGAATACACAAATCAATAGGAGTCATATTGGCCTAATGGTCCTCAATTAATCATGGTATAATCCTAGCTAGCAAATAACACAAACACATGGTAGCAAACATGATAATGATGCAAATATAATGACTAACATAACTCATGAACATATCAATGACAATATAACAAACACATGGCATGGTCTAAATATGTAAACATAAATGGAGGCATACTAAGCAAGTTAACACATAAAAATATGAACATGGTAATTTAAACCTAGCATGGCCGAATGGTCTTATGAATTTAGCAAGGTATTTCCACAAACACATGGCTTGATGTATTGTTAAACTACCATAATCAAGCTAACCTACCACAAATCAAGCTAATCTAACACAAGTAAGCTAACCTACCACAATAAATCTCATGAAAAAAAATCAAAAATAAAACCATTTAAGGGAAAGAAGGCCATTCGACCATTGTAGAAAAAACATTGAAAACATGTTGTTTTTCATATTTTCTTTGAAAAGAAAAATAGTAGCTATTTTGAAAACAATTTATTTCATAAAAAAGAAAACATATCAATCATAAAAACAAGATCATGTCAATAAAATATGAAAAATAACCATGAAAGAGCATAGCTACCTTGCTCTAGCTTTCCAAATCAAGAAGAAACAAGCTAAAACCCTTCTTGTCTTCGTCCTTTTTTCTTCTCTCTTTTTCCTTTCTTTTTTCTCTCTTTTTCTCCTTAGCTACTGCCTCTTTTGCAGCCTTCAACTTTATGAAAAAAGCTACTCAGCCCCCCTCCTTTACATTGGCCGAATGGTCACATGCTTCTAGAAGAAAGTTGGTTATTTTTTCTCCATCCAATGGCTATCATTCAAGATGCCTTCTATGTAAAAATCCCACCATTAGATTAGAATAATCAGGCTCTAGATTTATGATGTCATGAAGATGATGTCATAAATAGAATCATAATTATGACATCATCCCCCTCCAACCATTGGTCCATGTGTTGCAAATTCAAAGGCTTGATCATAAAAATAACTACCTTCCTCTCCTCCTTGGCCCTTAGATGAAATGGCTCAGCAAAATTAATCTCCATCATGGGCTTGGCTCATTTCCCTCCTAAAATCCAACCCAATTCCATTGCAAAAAAAGCCTTTTTGGTTTCTTGGATAAAATGACCTTTTTGACCCCCAAACCTAAATAGATAGCAAACGGACTCCAAATTCAATTTTTTTCAATACTTTCGAAATAATAAAAATTTGATTTCTGAAAGTTTTCAAAATTTTTCGAATCCATTTGCTATATTTTTGGATTTTTTCTACCAAAAATGCCCTTTTGTGTACACGAACTTTTACCAATTCTTAAACGAGCTCCAAATCCAGAATTTTCTTCACCAATCTCTTCCAAATAATTTAAGAATAAAATCTGCAAATTTTTAGAATTTTTGGAACTCGTTTCTATTTTTTTGAGATTTATCCTTTTGAATTTCTACATAGTGGGCCCGGGATTTGGCCATTTTGCAAACGAACTCCGAATCCAAATTTTGTTTCGCCAATATCTTCCAAATAATTTAAGAAGAGATCTGCAAATTTTTAGAATTTTTGGAACTCGTTTGCTATTTTTTTGGGATTTATCCTTTTGAATTTCTGCGTAGTGGGTTCGAGATTTGGCCATTTTGCAAACAAACTCCGAATATAGATTTTATTTCACCAATCTATTCCAAATAATTGAAGAATGAGATCTGCAAATTTTTAGAATTTTTGGAACTCGTTTGCAATTTTTCCAGGATTTATCCTTTTGAATTTCTGCATAGTGGGTTCGGGATTTGGCCATTTTGTAAACGAACTCCGAATCTAGATTTTCTTTAGCCAATCTCTTCGAAATGATTCAAGAATGAGATCTGCAAATTTTGGTAATTTTTGGAGCTCATTTGGTATTTTTCCCGAATTTTCTAGTTTTGCATTTTTGCCTCTGAAGCCCGGTTTTGCTCAAAACAAGTCCGATTTTCAGATTTTCTTTTTTTAGGCCTTTTTCATATAATGAATTGGAGTTGGTCCAAAAATGCCCAATTTTTACGATCAAATTCCCCTTCGATTTGATTTTTCCTTTTTCACTATCGAGAATCTCCTCGTTTTTCCTCCAATCGGCTCTTTTCTTGGTATTTCTTCAAACTAAGCTTTGGGCTATCCTTGTTTAATCACTCCTCATCAATTAGGCACTTTAGTTTTACCGAATCAGGCCATTTTTGTAATTTTTCCAATTCACCAAAATCCACCAAAATCCCTAATTCTCGGTTTTCTTCCAAATTGACTTTTCCTTCGGTTTTTCTTCCAAGTAGCTTCTCCATTACCCGTAGTCAGTGCTTATCTTTCATTTGGAACCTTCAATTCTGACCAATTTGATCATTTAAGCACTTTTCCCCAAATTTCTCGAACTAGGGTTTCCTTTCTATTGAATCTCCGTAACCTAACTTTCGAACTCCATATCTTTCAATGTAGACCTTGGATTATCAAAATTCTTTCACCATTTTTCAGTTGAACTTCAAATCTTGATTTTGAAAGTGGGTTAACTTTTTCAATAGTTGACTTTTTGAGGTTGACTTTTTTGGGGTTGACTTTTTCAAGTTTTACTTTTTATGTCTACTTTCTTAAACTAAGTCACGGAGTACCACCTGCAGGATAAGAAATGTCTTTTTGCTTTCTAAAACATCAGTTTAGGAAGAAAACATACATGTTTTAGTGGTCAAGAAAAAATTAGGTGTCTACAGCTGCCCCTCTTTGGCTATTGCTGGGAATTAGGAATCAGGCAAAGACAAACAAACACTAATTTTGTCCGGTTAGTGAAATCACATGTGAAGGAAAGGGAAAGGGAGTTTTCATTCATCATTTTTTCATTTTTTTCATCATCAAATTTTTTTTTTTTTTTGAAAAAGCTATAAATTGAAGATTTTGTCCTTAAATTGAGTTCCCTGACTAATCAAGGCTCGACCCATCTTAAGTAAATGAGTTCGATTTGCAAAGTGGTGATTTGGGTAGAACCAAAAATCGAAAAGTTATCTAGGAGAAACCATAGATAATTTTCAAGGTGATGACTTGGGTGAAACCAGAAGTCGAAATAGACCTGGGTGAAACCAAAGGTACTTTCTGAATATGGCACCCGGAGGTCTTATCCATGATTTGGAAAATTGTGTTGTATGTGACTTTAAAAATGATGCCTGGAGGTCTCAAAAAATGGTTCCCGGAGGTCTTATCCACGATTTTATAAAAAAAAAAAACTATGCCCGAAGGTCTTAAGAATGGTGCCCGGAGGTCTTATCCATCATTTAAGCAGAAAATACCTTGAAGAACAGTCTCAAGGCTCAACTCATATGAAAAGCAGAACAAGCTCGATTTAAAACAAAAAGAAATACCTCGAAGATGGTATCAGGGCTCGACTCATTTGAGAAGCAGAACGAGTTCGATTTAAAACAAAAGGAAATACCTCAACGATGGTCTCGGGGCTTGACTCATTTGAGAAACAGAATGAGTTTGATTTAAAACAAAAGGAAATACCTTGACGATGGTCTCGGGGCTCGACTCATTTGATAAAGAGAATGAATTCGATTTAAAACAAAAGGATTTACCTCGACGATGGTCTCGGGGCTTGACTCATTTGATAAAGAGAATGAATTCGATTTAAAACAAAAGGAAATACCTCGACAATGGTCTCGGGGTTCGACTCATTTGAGAAACAGAACGAGTTCGATTTACAACAAAAGGAAATACCTCGACGATGGTCTCAGGGCTCGACTCATTTGATAAACAGAATGAATTCGATTTAAACAAAAAGAAATACCTCGACGATGGTCTCGGGGCTCGACTCATTTGATAAACAATATGAATTCGATTTAAAACAAAATTAAATACCTCAACGATGGTCTCAGGGCTCGACTCATTTGATAAACAGAATGAATTCGATTTAAAACAAAAAGAAATACCTTGACGATGGGCTTGAGGCTCGACTCATTTGATAAATAGAATGAATTCGATTTAAAACAAAAGGAATACTAGGAGTGATCCTGGGTTTGATCCATTTAGAAAAATAAATTTAACTTGAGAAAGGAAGGAACATACCTCGACGGCGGTCTCGAGGCTCGACTCATTTGAGAAGTAGAACGAGTTCGATTTGGGGAAGTCAAAGTTTTCCTGATTCCTGCAATGTTAGCTAAATACAATGATGAGAATGACATCCTTTGCAAATGCTTATATGTTTCCTAAGAATGAATGCAACCAAATGATTGTGTCATGATTTCTAATCAATGATTTCTTTGAGGTTCACAAATTATCCGACTTCATGACGGAGTCTTCAATTGTTCACTCATGCCCCACTTAAGGAACCTTTCACTCAAGATAACTTTGTCAAACACTCCCAGTTTCTGACTTTCGCTGAAATTCACAAATTTTCTGACTTCATGACGGAGTCTCCAACACATTCACTGTTTTCCTTTACTTGGTGAATTTTCCATCAGGATTAGTGGTTTCCAAACTTTTTCTAAGATTTAAATCTATTCCTTAGTAACACTGTGAAATCCTTTTATTTAAAGATTTTTATGTTTACTAATCATCATTCAAATTTATAACAAATAAGATGTAATCTCAAAAATGTATGAAAGAAAATATGAAACAAGCAAAATGTCATGAAAAGGATAACAATAATTTATTGCAACAAATGTTTTAAAATGGTAAAAGTGAATATCAAGGATATAAGAAACAAATGTAAAATTATAGGTTGTAGATGCCCCGAATGTGGAATATCTTGGACCCTGTTTTTTCAAACCATCTGAAATTTCTCTTGAATGAGCAATTTACTTGGGTAATCCTTCGGCTTCCTTAGTTCCGTCAGACTGAGCTGTTCCTCCTTCCTCTGATTTTCATATACTTTCTCCCCCTTTACACGGAGCAATGATCCAAACCTTAATCAATACTTGAGCCGTCCTTTGCGGGTTTTCAACTCAAGTGTCCCCCATTCGGTATTAAGTCGCCCTTTGCGGGTTTTCGGCTTAACCTCTCATTTTACTTTCTTTTTTCTTTTTTATTTTCTTGTCTCTTTTTTTTTTGCATTCTACCATGCATCTGAGAATTCTAAATGCTTCCAAGGTAAAAATGTCAATTCAAAAGATGGGATGAATTTTGAGAAAAACCTTCCAAATTAAATATTCATGCTTGATCAAAATGGACTTTTAAAGCACGTAATGTAGGCCAAGGTTCGGGTTTCAAAAGAAAGGATAAATAGGCCCAAAGTGTGTTTAAGGGTGATTGGATCAAGGATCATTTCCTGAGGAGAAATCATTCTTGAATCATTTGTCCCTCTTTTTTTACTTTTTTTTTCTTTTTTCAATTTTTTCTTTCATTGCTGGCTTTCATTTGCCATTCTTTGATTTCACATTTTCCGACGGCTTTTTTGCCATGATTTTGATTATTTTTCCTCGCATCTGCCTTCTAATGTAGAGGGTGATCCTTGATCAAGGTTCAAAGAAAGAAATAATTCCTAAGGCTCAAAGGGGTGACTAGGATAATTTCTTCTTAGTGAAGGGAATATGAAATATGGCCATTCATCATATCAAGCATGAATATTCTCATTGAAAAGCAATTCTCAGGGGAGATAGATATATAGAATTTTCATTTCTACACTTGGAATCATTCAAATTTTCATGTGTAAAGCATCACACTTTTTTTTTCCTTCAAGCATAATACTTCTTCAATTCATCAGCATTCATGGGATTTCTCAAATCATCCTCGTCCATCCGAGTTAGAATCAATGCTCCTCCAGAAAATGCTCTTTTTACTACATAAGGTCCTTCCCAATTTGGAGCCCATTTACCTCGCTGATCCTTCACGATAGGGAGAATGTTCCTTAGTACCAACTCCCCTTCTCGAAACTGTCTGGGATGAACCTTCTTGTTATGGGCTCGAATAATCCTTTTCTGATACAACTGCCCATGACAAATTGCCTTCAATCTTTTCTCCTCGATGAGATTCAGTTGTTCATAACGAGCTCTAACCCATTCCGCCTCTTCTAGGCCAACCTCCATCAAAACTCGAAGTGAAGGGATTTCAGCTTTAATAGGTAGCACTTCTTCCATCCCGTATACCAAAGAAAACGGCGTTACCCCTGTAGATGTGCTAATCGAGGTAAGATATGCATCAAGAGCAAAAGGCAAGATCTCATGCCAATCTTTGTACACATTAGTCATCTTCTCGACAATCTTCTTGATGTTTTTATTGGCTGCTTCTACTGCCCCATTCATCTCGGACAGTAAGGTGTCGAATTATGGTGTGTGATCTTGAACTGAGTACACACTTCTTTCATTATCTTATTATTCAGATTGAGAGCATTATCTGAAATAATTCTTGCTGGTATTCCATATCGGCATATGATTTCCTTTTTAACAAATTCGCATACCACCGACTTTGTTACATTCGTATAAAAAGCAGCTTCTACCATTTTGTGAAATAATCTATGGCCACCAAGATGAAACGATGTCCATTTGAAGCTTTCGGGGTAATAGGCCCAATCATATCCATTCCCCATATTGAAAATGGCCATGGTGCAGTCATGACATGCAATGGCGATGGCAGCACATGAATCTTATCTGCATAGATATGGCATTTATGACCCTTCCGGGAATAACTGATATAATCTTCTTCCATCCTCAGCCAATAATATCCTACCCTCATAATCTACTTAACAAGCATATGACCATTGGCCTGGGTGCCACATATCCCTTCATGGACTTCCTCTATGATTCTCCGAGCTTCGGAAGATCCGACACATCTCAATAAGACTTGGTCTTTCCCTTTCTTGTAGAAAATCTCACTATCTAGAACAAAACCCATTGCTAGCCATTTGTTTCTTCTTCGATACTCAAGCAGTGGGCAGGAGACTCATATATGCTCATCTTGATCAGCACAACTTCAGTCCCTTCATTCACTTTAAACATTGATGATAAAGTAGCTAGAGCATCCGCCATTCGGTTTTCTTCTCGAGGGAAGTAATTGAAATTCACTTCTTCAAACTCCTCCAATAAACTCAGTATGAGTTCTCAGTATCGAATTATCTTTGCATCTCGGGTTTCCCATTCTCCCCGTAACTGGTATATCACTAGGGATGAATCTCCGAAAACTTCCAATATTTTGATTTTTCTGTCCACTGCAGCACGAAGGCCCATAGTACTCGCCTCATACTTAGCAGTATTGTTTTTACAAGCAAAGTCCAATCTGGCAGTGAAAGGATAATAATCTTCTTCTGTGGATATGAGCACTGCACTGATTCCGTGCCCCATGGCATTAGATGCACCATCAAAGTACATTCTCCATACTTTCTTCTTTAGGGGAGCCTCATTCGTTTGCAATACACACATTAAATCTTCATCTGGGAAGTCAAAGATCAACAACTCAAAATCTTCCACCACCCGACATGCTAAGAATTCAGGCACTGCGCTTGCCTTGATAGCCTTCTGACTTACATATACAATGTCGTCATACTCTAACAACAAAACCTGCCATCTTGCCGTCCTCCCTGATAAAGAAGGTGCTTTCAACATGTACTTAATTGGATCTAGCTTTGCAATCAACCACGTCGTGTGGTACAACATGTACTATCTGAGTCTTCGAGCAGTCCAAGCTAAGGCACAACATAGCTTTTCTACCGATGAATATTTCAACTCATAATCTGTGAACTTTTTGCTAAGATAGTAAACCGCTTGTTCTTTCTTTCTAGTCTCATCAAGCTGCCCCAAAACACAACCCATGGATCTCTCAAATACTGATAGATACAATATAATTGGTTTATCCAGAACAGGTGGCATTAATACTGATGGGTTGGATAGATAATGTTTAACCTTTTCAAAGGTAATCTGACAACCTTCATCCCATTCTCCTAGATCACATTTCGAAGTAGCTTAAACATTGGATCACATAAACTCATATCGATTTCTTACAAGATCGGCTTATACTTATAGATTGAGAAATAAATTGAGCAATGTAATTCAATCTTCCTAGAAAGCCTCTCACTTTTTTTTGAGTACGAGGTGGTGGCAAATTTTGAATGGCCTTCACTTTATCCGGATCAATCTCAATTCCCCTTTTGCTGACAACAAAACCCAACAATTTCCTTAAAGTAACTCCAAAAGTGTATTTTGCCGAGTTTAGCTTGAGTCAAAACTTTCTTAGTCATTCAAAAAACTTCTTAAGATTCATAATATGCTCCTCTTCTCCTTGTGACTTTGCAATCATATCATCAACATAGACCTCAATTCCCTTATGCATCATATCATGAAACAAGTCACCATGGCTCTCTGATATGTTGCCCCAGGATTCTTCAACCCAAACGGCATTACCTTGTAGAAGAATGTTCGCCACATTGTAACAAATGTGGTTTTCTCCATATCTTTCGGTGCCATCTTAATCTAATTGTATCCTAAAAATTCATCCATGAAAGAAAACAAAGAACTCTTTGCCGTATTATCCACCAAAGTATCGATATGAGGCAAAGGGAAATTATCTTTGGGACTGGCCTTGTTCAAATCTCGATAATCGACGCACATCCGCACCTGGCCATCCTTATTTGGAACTAGAACAATGTTTGCCACCCATTCCGGATATTTTGCCACCTCTAAGAATCCAGCATCAAACTACTTCTTCACCTCCTCTTTTATCTTTAACAGCATGTCCGGCCTCATTCTTCTCAGCTTTTGCTGAATTGGCTTGCACTCTGGCCTTAAAGGGAGCTTATGAACCACAATACCTGGATCTAGACCCGGCATGTCTTGGTATGACCATGCAAATACATCTGCATATTCTCGGTGCAAGGCTATCAATTCACCCTTTATTGATGATGACAATGTGGTCCCAATTTTAACCTCCTTTATCTCCTCACCATTTCCCAAATTTATCATTTCCAATTGTTCCTTATGAGAAAATACTTGTTTCTCCTTTTATTCTATTTTCCTTAAGTCTGGAGGTAGACTATAATCCTTAGTATCTTCGTCGGCCTCAAAATCACCCGTACAAATGGGTCATTCAAAATCAATTTCAGAATTATTGACAGGAAGGTCCTCATATTCCACATCCGTACACCTGTAAATAGGTGGGGAAGAAACAATATAGGAATATATATATATATACAACAAAAGGAAAAAATAAATAGCACAAATTAAAGAATATGGACACATCAATATGAAGAAAATGCATCATGCTTGTTATTTATTGAATGAAAATGTTTAAACAAAAGCCCTATTATAGAAAAAATTATTAATATCCTCGGGAAAAAATAATTAAGATTGTTTTAAAGCATTACTTTGGAATAGACCTAAAGACTAGGGGCATCTCAGTCGCACTCCAATTGGTCAGTCTATATCCTGGTAGACAAGGTCTCACCATCCAGTTTGCATTCTTACTTTCAATTCTTTCCTCCCCAGTCATACAGGTCATCATCTCCTGTATCTGCTCACCCTTATCCATATTGAACTTCTCGAAAGCTTGTTCAATCATTATGAGTACATCATCAGAATTCTTTTATCCGAACAAAAAATCGACTGAGCGAAAGCTGTGAAGGATTGGTAGGAAAGTCATAGGTTCCCACTCAATATCCATACCCGCAAAATGGGCCATCCTCCTTTGTCGGTGTTTTTCCATTTGTTTCCTCCTCTCCTGTGCCTTTGGAAGATACCCTAGACCAAACCGGTCCTTTTTTCCAACCATTTCAATTACTCAAGCCATTCCTTGAAGATACTTTCCAAGACATTTACCAGTCCTGCAGCCCTTTCCCACAGTAGTCCTTACTCCCAACCTTGTATTCTTGGACCACTTTGATTTTGGAATTTTTCGTCCTTCAGTGACGAATACTGCATTTACAAATTCCAAAGACCGAAAAGAATATTCCACAGCATCCTCGTTTGGCTCAATGTACGGGAAAGCAATAGATGCAGAGGCTATGATTTTCTCTTCTCTCGATACAGTGACCAAACGTCCCTCCATCACAAACTTCAGCTTTTGGTGGAGAGATGAGGGTACAGCTCCAACAGAATGTATCCAAGGCCTTCCTAATAAGCAATTATAGGACGGGGTAATATCCATAACTTGGAAGTTCACCTTGCAGGTACAAGGACCTATCTCCATCGGGACCTCGATAGTTCCCATTACCTACCGTCTAGTTCCATCAAAGCTCTAACCACAATGCAACTTGGCAGCATATAAGAAATATCAACTGGAAATTTGGACAAGGGTGCCAAGGGCATCACATATAATGAAGATTCGTTGTCCAATAGCACCCTTGGTAGTATATGCCCTTTGCAAGTGGTTGTTATGTGAAGAGCCTTTGTTGATCCAATACCATTAGGTGGTATTTCATCATAACTAAAATAGATGTGATCGTCTGCTGCAATGTTTCCCACCAGCCTATCTAGTTTTTCCACCGATATGTTGTTAGCCACAGATGCCTAGTTCAAAACTCTCAACAAGGCATTTTGGTGTGAGTCTGAGTTCAGTAGCAAAGATAGGATTGAAATTCTTGCTGGTTGAAACTGCAATTGATCAACCACACTATACTTACTATGCTTTATGAATTTTAAAAACTCGCAAGCCTCCTTTTCATTCAGTGGCTCTTTTATCTTGTTAACCGGGGCTGACTCCCTCTCTGCTTCTTTTGAGGAATCCATCTTAATATGAATTGGTTCAGCTATTTTTTTCCCTTTGTCCATTCCTTCATCCTTTCTTGTTGATCCCTGTTCAACAACCTCAGAGGCATAACACCTTCCATTTCGTGTTAAGTGCCCCACACCTGTGATATCTTGCTGACTGAAGACCCTGGCATAACCATACTGCAGTCGTACTTCCATGGTGCAGCTTTGTTTTCCTTGTATGAAAAGAAAGAAGGCAATTCTACGATTAACATAGGCGTAATTTCATTAACAACCGGCATAACTTTCTCATTTGGTTTATTGTATAGATGATCAAAGGTCATCCTATCCCGTAAACAGTTGCATTCTCAATAACCTCTACTTCTTCCTCTATTTCCTCGTAAAACTGGGCCTCCCCCCATCTATCATCTTTTGGACTTTAAACAGAAAGTCCTCGCATTCCTGTATAATATGACCTTTACATCTATGGAAAAGGCACCAATTCTCCACCCTGTTTGCAACCGTTCTTAAACTGTCTCCATCCTCCACCATTCCTGCTTTAACCATTTCGACCCATACTGTTATCATTGGGGTCTTGACTTCACTGACATTCTTTTTTACCCTTCTGACTTCCCCTGTCAATACTGTATTTACCTGATTTTCAGCATGACCAGGCAATGGATTTCCTGCTACATTCGGCCCATTCTTTGACCCAAATTTCACTATCCCGGAGTTGATCAGACTTTGGACTTTCTTTTTGAAAGCAATGCAATCCTCAGTTGAATTCCCCTGAATCCCTGCGTGATACGCACAGTTAACATTTGCGTTGTACCATCTTCGGTATGGCGGTGTTAGAGGTTTAAGGTATGCGGGTGCAACAAGTTGACCCTGCAACAATATGGGATATAGATCGCCATAAGTGGTAGGAATCGGGTCAAATGAGGGTCTTTTATCATTCCTTGGTGAATGTTGGTCATTGTGCACGGTGTTTTGGGCATTTGGGATAGTGTTTCGAGAAAGATTTATCTATAGGGACATGCCAGTTGGAAATAGCTATTATGTTATAAGGAAATAGATTTTGAGTAAGGTAGTTCACATTAGGGTAGTAAGGATTATACCCCGGGTAAGGTGTATAGGGTGTAGGAGGTGCATAGGATGTAGAAGTATAGGGCCTGGGATGTGTATATGGTGTAGGAGATGTATAGGGATAATGGTTGAAGCTAACTACGTGGGTTTCCTCCTTTTTCATACTAGGGAATACCTTTTTCGGAGTAGCAGACTCACCCCCTTCCATTTTCCCATTCTTAATGGCAGACTCTATCATCTTCCCAGATATCACATATCTGTAAAGTCTTTGGTGGCACTCCCCACCAATTTATCATAATACGGTGCTTTCAAAGTATTGATGAAAAGCATTGTAGTTTCCTTGTTGGTCAAGGGAGGTTGTACTTGTGTAGTCAGGTCTCTCCATCTCTGAAAGTATTCTTTAAAGCTTTCAATAGCTTTCTTTTCCATGTTTTGCAGATTAGACGATCAGGCACCATGTCCATCACATGTTTGTATTGTTCCATGAAAGCTCTAGCTAGATCCATCTAGTAACGGATCTTAGTATGGGTAAGTTGGTTATACCACCAGGTTGCAAACCTTGTCAAGCTATCCTGAAAATAGTGGATAAGCAATTTTTCATCTTCATCATGTCCGCTCATCTTTCGATAGTACATAGCCAGGTGAACTGACGGGTTGGTAGTTCCGTCGTATTTCTCAAAATCGGGTACTTTAAACTTGGGAGGAATCACCAAGCCATGTACCATGCTCATCTCTTTGGCATCCAGACTGCCAAATAACTCTGCCCCCTCTATTGCTCTTAATCTCTCTTCCAGCAACTGATACTTCTTCTAGGATTCTGCAGTTTCTATCTTTTTCAGCTCAGTCGACCTTGCCTTTTCTTTCTCAGCCAGTTCCTCAAAGTCCAAAACATCAATAATATCGTTTGGATCAGCCCCAATGTTACCTTTTCCATGAACATAATTCTGTGCTTCAGCTACTGGTTGGATATAAACATATGAGGCTACCCCAATTGGCAGCTCATTTCCCACATGCTGGGATGCTTGGCCCTTTTGCTGCATGATTTCAGGTTGATCCTCCTCATTTACCACCATTTTTCCTATGACCCAATTCTCCCCCGGCCCTTTCCGTCTCATCATGGCGTTCATCATTTCCATTAGTTTAGCCATTTGTTCCCTTGATTCCTCCTGAGACTTAACCAACTGTTCCTGTAGTTCCCTTTGAACCCGTTCCATCTTCTCAATACAAGCAAGATGATCATTCGCCATGATTCTAGCTTGAGATCTAGTGTTGTAGCAATGTCGAAAATCCGTTTCTTCTGGAGTGCGCCCGATTTTACCTTTAATTTTTAAAACCATGGATTAGAAATTATTGATTTATTAAAGTATTTATTGAGTGAATGAATGAACTGTACATGACTAATCAACAAACAAATGATTATGACTAAATGAATGACTATTAATAAACAAATGAATGATTATCAACAAATGATTAAATGAATAACTATTAATAAACAAATGAATGAATGAAATGAATGGGTTGACATATGGAGAATGTTTCCATGCAAATGAAACTAATGGTATTTGCTTTAAAATCGGATCCCAAAGCCAATGATTTTCATTAATTCATGGAAAACTTCATACAACAATATTTCTTAATATCGGGTTACATAGAAACATCTGCCTATACTAGTCTTAAACTTCAATAAATGCAACAACCACTGATCATTCTTCCCAAATCCTTCAATTCTTTCAACCCATCACTTGTCCCGCTGACTTTCTCGGACGATATCAGCAATGTCGACTTTCTCGGCTGGCAGCTGCTGCTCTATAGCCGCATGGAGTGGCTCATTCTCTTCCCGCACCAAGGACGTTCTTCCTTTCTCGTTTCCCAACCTAAATCTCAACTGTTCATTTTCTTATTGTCATCTTTCTAACTTGGTTGATAGCAAAGAATGCGCGTCCTCCCATTTCTGTCGTTCCTGAGAAAACCCGGACTTCTTTTCTTTACTCTCCCTAGCCTTATTCTTCCAATAATCCAACTCTATTCGAAGTTTCTTCATTTCTTTCTCGTGTGCTTTGAAAGAAATACTAGCTCCTGCAAACCTTCCCGTGGCCCTTATCTTTTTTTTTTTCTTGATGCAAATCTAGTATATCGGCCAGTGCTGTATCCCTTTCTGCGAACACTTTTCTTGTCTTAATCTCCTGAATCTCAAGCTTAGTCTTCAAATCCTCGACATCTTCCTGAAGCTTATCACATTCTCGCTTCAACTTCCCCTTGTCTTTTTCTAATTCTTGTCTAACCAGCTCAATTTATGATGGTACTATCGATTTAGGCTGAAGGACAACTGGATGAACAGAGGGATCTTTGGCGGGAATCACAATGTCGCGAAGCTTCTTGGCTTTCCATATCAGATAAGCTGGAGTAGCATTGTCGGTATACCTACCTAATTGTGAACGGTATAATTCCTTCCATGCCACGATGACTTGACGTATTCTCCCCATATATCTGGGCTCACCATAAGAGAAGTCCGTCGAGATAAGCTCATGAGTCATTGGGATAAACTGTTCAGATCTATACTGCCTCCGTAATAGTAAGGGTGCATAGCTAACGGCTCCTCAAATACTCAACAATAGAACCCATAAGTTCTCACCACAACGGTACAAAATCCACCCAAGTGGCATCCACGGAGCTCTCCAAGTTATGTCCTCCCTTCCTAAGTGACGGAGAGTCTTAATCCATTGTTTCTTATCCCCTTTCTTTGACCATTTCTTGTTATTGAATTCAGTAAGAGCAACACATGTCTTCATATAGGGCTGAAGCTTCCCATTATCATTTCCCCAGAAATGACTCTGAATCCAAACGTACAGAAGTTGAACACAACCTTCAAAGCATCCTTTTCCTTTCCTCCGACAGTAACTAAGTGACCTAATCATCTCAGCAAGAATAGCAGTAGAAGGATCAATATGCTTGTCTAACCGATCAAAGAAATCCACTACAGCTACCTCGACATTACCTTCCACCTTCGAAAATATAACCAACCCATAAATTGCCAAAGCAAATACGTCCAACACATGATTACCATCCGGGTTGCTCTTGATATAATTCTGCAAGAATACCCAAGGAATGCAGTCACTCGAACCCTTTTTCTTTATCTATGGAGAATCGACCTGAATATCTATACCCATCACTTTAGAAAGTTTCTTCCGACAGCTCGATGTTTTCTGCTCCTTCCAATAGAACTTATCCGGATTTACTGACTCAATACGGAGCAAGGTAGAATATTCCTCAAGGGTAGGTACCATATCCTCCTGATTAAAGTGAAACACCAATATGAAGGATCCCAAAACTATACTATGGCCCTAATCAGCTGTTCGTCCACCTCGATCGGGAGAAGTAGAGCTATATCACCATATTTCCTAGTGAATTCATTCTTCCTATCAAATCCCCATTGCCTCCACATTTCCCTTAATTCCACTAAATCATTTCGAACAAAATCCAGGTGAAATAACTCAGGAAGTGCAGATGTAAAACCCATGGCCAAATAGTCTCCCTTGTCACCTTGATTTGCTTCAGACTCAATTCTAACCTCTTGGTATGTCTTGCTAACCACTGATACTGATAGAATGTCTCAGCGTTCCATGACTATAACAAAAACTCTTCGGTTGGCACCCGGTTTAAGGCAAATATCCCTAAATGATCATGATGCATGAAATGAAAGAAAAAAAAACACGAGTCAGTAATAGGATAATAAAATCAAAAATCATAATAATAATAAAATTAAATAAATAAATAAATAGTGAAAAGTAAGAAGTGCTCCTCCAAGTGTTTCCTAGCTTCGGGACATCTAATCGAAAAATCTGGCATGGCTTCGCCTAGGTTCATTACATGAGGGTGAATTGGTTCTAAAGCCCCGAATTGTTCCTCACTATCGCTGGTGAAGGCTAGTAAGGCACCCCGATAAAAACGGGTTCAATTCGTTAGAGGTTATTTTCCCGGCTTATGCGGAGGCTATTGCTACACGAAGCATAGGAAATCTGATACTCCGAAAGTGTTTCGCTAGCTTATGCAGAGGCTATCGCCTCACGAAGCGTAGGTACTTTACTTCCACCTAAAGGGACGAAACCTGGGTATAAGGCTCATGAGATACAAATGCACGTGTAGTGTGTCAGGAGGAACAATCAAACCTTTCACCAACTATCCTAACCTCTATCCTAAATAACCCGACAAAACACTAAAAATAAGATAACATCAATCATTAGCAAAGAATATACAATAAAATAAACCAGAGAACAATAATAATATGTATGCACATGAATATGAACGTATTTAAAGACATTTTATTATTTTCAAAATTTTCCTTATTATTAAAAAAATGTGGGAATTAAAATTAAATACCAATTAAACCAACGAAACCGAGACTTTGATAACACACGACTCATTCTAGGCCTGACTCTCTAATATCCCAGTGGAGTCGCCAAGTTGTCGCGACCCAAAAAATAACAAGTCTCATAGCAAGACTTTATATTCTTTAAGTGTGACATTGAAAAACAACAGAGGAAAAATCGACTTAATTCCTCTTGAAAAATGAAGGTTTTGAAAATGACCTTGAGAAAGACATGAAGTCGCCACCAATCTTTTTTAGCTAGGTCTGATCGGCCACCTATTAAAACCGATTTTGTAAAATATTTTAAAATTAGTTAAAACATTTTTAAAACCAATTTCAAGTCTGCGTTATAAACCAGAGAAAATCAAAGAATCGAGTTCGGGACTCGGTTACGTGCGAGGAACGATTAGCAGCCCCATAACGCTCGTAAAAAATGGTACCTTATTAATCGTGTGTTATCTCAAGTCTCGGTAAAAATTCGATTTTAAGTTTGGTATTTTAAATTAATTCCCAATTCAAAGAAAAATAATTCCATTTTTTCATTGAAAATGATTCGGAATTTATTAATTCAAAATTTTCCTATATTCTCCGAAAATTCGGCAAAATATAGAAATTTTTATTTATTTAGAAAATTTCCGAATCAATCTCGTTTTAAGAAAGATATTCCGTTATTAATGTTAATTGATGATATCCTTCTCGGCAACCCGGAAGATAACACATGAATTATTTTAATTCGGGAATAACTTTGTTTTATTTAAAATCATTATCTTTTTCAAAATATTTTAAAGAAAAATATGAATATGTGTGACATAAATAAAATGACATAGCAAAGTCTAGATAATATAATGCAACCTAAATGATATGATATAATTTAAATGGCATAGTATATCCTAGATGAAATGAAATATCCTAAGTATCATGGTATATTCTATATGAATTGAAATGACCTATGTCATAATATATTCTAAATGAAATGAATAACCTATGTGACATAATATATTCTAAATGAAATGATATATCCTAAGTAATATAGCAAATTTAAATGACATGGCATCTTTTAAACAATATAATCTATATGACATGGAATATAATCTATGTGACATGAAATTATATGAAACATAAAATAATGCTATCATAAAATATGCATGCAAATAAAAATAATAATGCATGAACATAGTATATGCTAAATGATGTGACAAAAATAAATGACTAAATAAAAACATAGGATAACATAAAATATTAAAAAATCATATGACAAACAATGACACCATAGAATATAAATCAAAATAATAACAATACCATAGAAATCATCATAGCAAAAAATATATTATACAATATGCATGGATAAATGCAATGCATGAAAGTGTATTTTTTCTTTAATTAAGAAATCCGTATATCTTAAAAGATATCTGGATACCTTAGAAAAACATATCAAATTAAATTTTCTAAAATGAAAACACTTTGTGATTTTTTTGAAAACAATTTTGAAAGAACTTGAATAAAGATTAAAACCCTAGCCGAACCACCCTTTTAAAATAGCTCTAATTTCATAAGTTTGAAATCCCAGACTTGACCACCCTTAACCCGAGGTTTATAAAGTCATTTTTACAGTTTAAAATAATCTAAAACCCAAACTAGGACAATAGCTAAAGTTGCTTACAAACCTCTCTAAATGCCTTAGCCAAATTCAACAATTGTTTTTCTTTGGAATTCAAATCTACCTCTACTGTCCAATTTTAGAACACGATTTTTTAACCTATTTTTAAAAATTCAAAAAAAATCTAAAACAAATACTAGAGACTCAGAATCTGTAAAATTACACAAGAAAAAAATGGCTTAATTTTCTAAATAAAGATGACTTCGCAAAAAAATTGGGAAAGTCCGAGTACTGGGTGAAAAACTAATTTGCCAAAACACATTTTTTTGCCTTTGATAAAATCATTTAAAAATCAAAGTAAAAATATTGGAGACTCTCCTAAAGACCCACTAACAGTAGCCAATACTTTTAAAAACTTGAACAAAAATTGGCTAAGTAAAAAAAATCACAAAGGTAGAATAATCAATCTGACAACTCTTTAAATTTCCACAAGTATGCTCAAGTGAGCATCACTTTGAGCCATTGATTGGCCTAAGTCATAAATCATGTGGCATGGTATGAGCTGCATGAACAAACAAAAAATTTGATGTATGAAATGCATGATCTAAAGCCTAAATGATATAGAAATGCGTGGCAATTCAAAATGGCCTAAATGCCTAGCATGAGTTTGCATGGCAATAAATGTAATCCTAACCTAAGTATGCATGAGGTGCATAATAATGCAAATGAGACTTAGACTTAAAGTGACATGAAAATGCATGGTGATACAAAGTGACCTAAGACCTAAATAGCATAACAATGCATGGCAATACCAATATGATTCTAGACCTTATATGCATGAGAATATGCATGGCAATACAAGGATGGTCTAGACCTAACAAACTTGCATGCAATAAATGCAATCTTAACCCATATATGCATGAGATGTATAATAATTCAATTGAGACTTAGGCCTAAAGTGACATGAAAATGCATGGTAATACAAAGTGACCTAAAATCTAAATAGCATAGCAATGCATGGCAATACCAATATGATCTAGAACTTATATACATGGGAATATGTATGGCAATATGATCTAGACCTAAAATGTCATGAGAATGCATGGAAATATCATGAACATATAATGATCAATAAACCTAATACTAATGCATGAACAAATAGCAACTAATACATAATCTCATGACATAATAATGCAAAGTATGGTACCTAAACAAAATGCAAATGCACACACAAGGCAAGGAATACATGAAGAGATCGAATGACCATTAAGCAACCTAGTGTAATCATATCTAGCAAATGACACAAACACATGGAAAACCAAATCACAATACACAATGTTATGGCATGAAATGCAAACCTATCAACTAGCCAAAATAAAAATGCATACAGAAAGCAATAGGAGTCATGTTGGCCGAATGGTCCTCAAGTAATCATGGTATAATCCTAGCTAGCAAATAACACAAACACATGGCAAACCAAATCACAATACACAATGTTATGGCATGAAATGCAAACCTATCAACTAACCAAAATGAAAATGCATACACAAAGCAATAGGAGTCATGTTGGCCGAATGATCCTCAAGTAATCATGGTATAATCCTAGCTAGCAAATAACACAAACACATGGTAGTAAACATGATAATGATGCAAATATAATGACTAACATAACTCATGAACATATCAATGATAATATAACAAAAACATGGCATGGTCTAAATATGTAAACATAAATGGAGGCATACTAAGCAAGTTAACACACAAAAACATGAACATGGTAATTTAAACCTAGCATGGCCGAATGGTCTTTTGAAATTAGCATGGTATTTCCACATACACATAGCAAGATGTATTGTTAAACTACCACAATCAAGCTAACCTACCACAAACCAAGCTAATCTAACACAAGTAAGCTAACCTACCACAATAAATCTCATGAACAAAATCAAAAATAAAACCATTTAAGAGAAGGAAGGCCATTCAGCCATTGTAGAAAAAACATTGAAAACATGTTGTTTTTCATATTTTCTTTGAAAAGCAAAATAGTAGCTATTTAGAAATAAATTTATTTCATAAAAAAGAAAACATATCAATCAAAAAAACAAGATCATGTCAATAAAATATGAAAAATAACCATGAAAGAGCATAGCTACCTTGCTCTAGCTTTCCAAATCAAGAAGAAACAAGCTAAAACCCTTCTTTTCTTCCTCTTTTTTTCTCCTCTCTTTTTCCATTCTTTTTTCACCTTTTTTCTCCTTAGCTACTGCCTCTTTTCCAGCCTTCAACCTTATGAACAAAACTGCTCAACCCCCCTCCTTTACCTTGGCCGAATGGTCACATGCTTCTAGAAGATAGTTGGTTATTTTTTCTCCATCCAATGGCTATCATTCAAGATGCCTTCTATGTAAAAATCCAACCATTAGATTAGAATAATCAGCCTCTAGACTTATGATTTCATGAAGGTGATGTCAGAAATAGAATCATAATTATGACATCATCCTCTTCCAACAATTGGTCCATTGTTGCAAATTCAAAGGCTTGATCACAAAAATAACTACCTTCCTCTCCCACTTGGCCCTTAGATGAAATGCCTATGAAAAATTAATCTCCATCATAGGCTTGGTTGATTGCCCTCTTTAAATCCAGCCCAGTTTCATTGCAAAAAAAGCCTTTTTCGATTTCTTGGGTAAAATGACCTTTTTGACCCCCGAACCTAAATAAATAGCAAACAGACTCCAAATTTATAAAAAAAAAAAAAAGATTTAATACTTCCAAAACAATAAAAAATTGAATTCTGAAAGTTTTCAAAAAATTTCGAATCCATTTGCTATTTTTTTGGATTTTTTCTTCCAAAAATGCCCTTTTGTTTACCCAAACTTTTACCATTTCTTAAACGAGCTCCGAATCTAGATTTTTCTTCACCAATCTCTTCCAAATAATTTAAGAATGAGATCTGCAAATTTTTATAATTTTTGGAACTCGTTTGCTATTTTTTCGAGATTTATCCTTTTGAATTTCTACATAGTGGGCCCGATATTTGGCCATTTTGCAAACGAACTCCGAATCCATATTTTCTTTCTCCAATCTCTTCCAAATAATTTCAGATGATATCTGAAAATTTTTAGAATTTTTGGAACTTGTTTGCTATTTTTTGGGGATTTATCCTTTTGAATTTCTATATAGTTGGTTCGGGATTTGACCATTTTGCAAACGAACTCTGAATCTAGATTTTCTTTCGCTAATCTCTTCCAAATAATTTAAGAATGAGATTTGCAAATTTTCAAAATTTTTGGAACTCGTTTGCTATTTTTTCGGGATTTATCCTTTTGAATTTTTGCATAATGGGTTTGGGATTTGACCATTTTGCAAACGAACTCCAAATCTAGATTTCCTTTCTCCAATCTCTCCCAAATGATACAAGAATGAGATCTGCAAATTTTGGTAATTTTTGGATCTCATTTGGTATTTTTCTCGAATTTTCCAATTTTGCCCTTTTACCTCCGAAGGCCGATTTTGCTCAAAACAAGTTCAATTTTCAAATTTTCTTTTTATGGGCCTTTGTCATATAATGAATTGGAGTTGGTCCAAAGACGCCCAATTTTTATGATCAAATTCCCCTCTGATTTGATTTTTTCTTTTTTCACTATCGGGAATCTCCTCGTTTTTTCGTTTTTCCTCCAATGGGCTCTTTTCTCGAAATTTCTTCAAACTTAGCTTTGGGCTATCATTGTTTAATCACTCCTCATCCATTAGGGGCTTTATTTTTACCGAATTAGGCCATTTTTGTAATTTTTCCAATTTCACAAAAATCCACCAAAAACCCTAATTCTCGGTTTTCTTCCAAATTGACTTTTCCATCGGTTTTTCTTCCAAGTAGCTTTTCCATTACCCGTAGTCAGTGCTTATATTTCATTTGAAACCTTCAATTCCGACCAATTTGATCGTTTAAGCACTTTTCTCCAAATTTCCCGAACTAGGGTTTCCTTTCTACTGAATCTCTGTAACCCAACTTCCGAACTCCATATCTTTCAATATAGACCTCGGGTTATCAAAATTCTTTCACCATTTTTCAATTGAACTTCAAATCTTGATTTTGAAAGTGGGTTCACTTTTTTAGTAGTTGACTTTTTGGGGTTGACTTTTTCAAGTTTGACTTTTTATGTCTACTTTCTTAAACTAAGTCACTGAGTACCACCTGCAGGATAAGAAAAGTCTTTTTGCATTTTGAAACATCAGTTTAGGAAGAAAACATACATGTTTTAGTGGTCCGGACAAAATTAGGTGTCTACAGGTACATCCATCGATAAAAAACTGGTCCACTGACTTTTGCTTCATAAGGAAGATGGATAACCAAATGCACCATTATAGTGAAGAATAATGGAGGAAAAATCTTCTCTAAGTGCATAAAGTTAGAGCCGCTCGATCTTGCAGTTTTTCAAGCTCTTCAACCTTGAGAACTTTTCCACAAGTAGCTTTCATTATATTACTAAGTTCAATTATGGAAGAAGTCACTTGCTTTGACATAGAACTACGTAAAGCAACTGGAAGTAAGTCTTGCATCAAGATGTGGTAATCATGTGACTTTAAGAAAGAAAGTTTTCGATCCTTCACATTCACACATCTTTATATATTTGAGGTATATGTATTCGGGACCTTCACATCTTTCAACACCTTACAGAAGAAGTCCTTCTCTTTTTTAGACATCCCAAAGCAAGCAGGAGGCAACCGTGATTTTCAATTTGGAAGTAATTTCAAATGAAGATCACGGCGAATTCCCATGTCAACTAGGTCAAGTCGACTCTTTAAGTTGTCTTTTGATTTTCTATCCACATTATGAATTGTCCCAATGATATTATCACAAACATTTTTCTCTGTATGCATCACATCAATGGTATGACGCAATAAATTATGCTCCCAATAAGGCAACTCAAAAAAAATACTTATTTTTTTCCACAAATTCACCTCATTTGGATCATCTTCTTCATCTTCCTCCTCATCACTCTGAATATCAACATCACCTTCTAACATCTCCCTCGATCTTTTCCTTGACTTTGTGCTACTTGTTTGATTCATCTTTCCATAAGTGAAATTGGTATCTTTCAACATCAAGAAGATATCCGACCCAATCGTGGTCTCAAGTGCTTCTCTTAACTCTTCAGTGCCATCAAAGACATGTTTTTGGAATCTAAATCTATGATTTTCATCTAACCACCGATGATGTCCCATATAACTGAATTTTTTCCGATATATAACAATTTCAAACATGTTTGCGCAGCACAGCATGGACAAGCATAACGACCTTCGGTGCTCCAACCAAATAGATTTGCATAAGCAGGAAAATCATTTATTGTCCATAGCAAAGCTGCACGCAAATTAAAGTTTTTTCTTTTTGATGCGTCATATGTTTCAACCCCTCCCCGTAACTGCTCCAGCTCTTGAATCAGAGGTTGCATATAAATGTCAATATCATTTCCTGGACCTTTCTCTCCAGGAATTATCATGGACAAGATAAAAAAGGATTGTTTCATGCAAATCCGTGGAAGCAAATTATAAGGAATCAAGACAACCGACCAAGTACTATAAGAAGTACTCATTATTTTGAACGGATTAAAATCGTCAGAACCAAGTCCAAGCCTCACATTCTGGGGATCATTAGCAAAAGATGGAAACTTATTGTTGAATGATTTCCAAGCCAAAGAATCTGTAGGATGTCTTAATAAGCCATCATCAATCCTTTCATCATGATGCCACCTCATAGAATCAGATGTTTTTGAAGACATGAAAATTCGTTGAAGTCTTGGTATTAACGGGAAATACCGTAAAATCTTTGCAGGCTTCTTTTTGAAATGTGCATCACTATCGTCCTCATTCACATTTTCTTCTGTATTTTCATCCAATCACCGAGATTTACCACAGACATGACAAAATTGTTGATTTGTTCTATCACCCCAATACAACATACAGTCATTCGGACAACTAAGGATTTTCTCATATCCAAGGCCTAGATCCTTTATCATCTTCTTCGAATCCTTACAAGACTGAGGGATTTTTGCAAAAGGAAACATTTCTCTCAAAAATTCTAATAATAGTGTTAAAGAATTTCCTGTCCACTCGCATAAGCATTTTAAGTGAAAAAGACGGACACAGAAAGAAAATCTTGAATGCTTAGATCCCTTGTAAAGTTCTTTATTCATATCATCAAGCAACTTATAAAACTTTGCCGCTTCTTTATTGGGTTCTGGATCACCCACACCTCTTTCTGTTTCAGCAAAGTTATTCATGTCAACATTGAACCCATGATGTGAACTCTATGGGTTAAACCCTTTGAACCCACTAACAAATGGAATTACCTTAACCCCCAAGAAAACCAATATGCAGGCAATGGAACTTAAACCTGTAGAAATCTTGTTTCAAAGAACCTAGATAAGCTAAGCTAACTAAACCCCAAGAACACTTGTCTCTATAACCTAAGTTTGATAGGAAGAACGCCACAAAGAAAGGATTTCTTTGATAAGTTCACTAGTTCTGTCAAGAACTAAAAAGAGTGAAACACTCACTTGAATAAAATCAACTGAATAGATTAATGGTTACTGGTATAGGCGGCTACACATGTGTTTTTATAGCCTCCCTATGTTAACCTAGCTGACTGCCTAAGAGTCCTAATGCAACTGGATCTACTTAGCAGCCAAGGCTTGCTAACCTAACTAAAAGATGAATTTCGTCTAGACCTATTTAAATAAGGAATTCGGCCAGCCTAATTACATAATTAAATGAAAGCTTGACTATGGGCTGAACAAGCTCAAGTACAATCCTAATTAAATTTAAAAGATGTCCAATACTAATTACAAGACTTAACACAAGCCCAAATACTCATTTAATAGGCGCCACATAGTTTAATGAATTGATCCCCACCCTTGCCATGTCATTTAATGAACATGTCCACTTCATTAAGCCTTATGCCGCCACCTTGCATTCTTCTAAGGCTTATCTCTTGAAGCTTGGATCACATGGACTAAGTCTTGTTCTTGCTCATTCAAGCAGCCTAACTTGAATGTCTTGACATTGCTTAAAAGACTTGTAGAATCAGCCCAAGTCCTTTGCACCAATCCTTGCATAGCTTTTTTGATCTTCTTGGATCTTGACCTTGTAATAGGCCTACTTGGAACATGAAATGGATCTTGAAGTCCAATACCAGCTTGGTTCTCATCATTCCCCATTTCCTCAAAAGGATTCGACCTCGAATCATCACGTATATCATAAAGGGAAAGATAAGAAACGTTAAATGAAGCAGAAACATTATACTCACCTGGTAAGTCCACTTTGTAAGCACTGTCATTAATTTTCTCAACGATTTGGAAAGGCCCATCTCCTCAAGGATGCAACTAGGTTCTCCTATGGGCTAGAAATATTTCCTTGCGCATATGAACCCAGACCTAATCACCTGGTTCGAAAGCAACTTGCCTTTTCCCTTTGTTTGCTTGTGAAACAACTTTTTCATTCTTTTTCTCAATTTGAAGCTTTACTTTCTCATGAAGAGACTTCACCAATTCAGCTTTCTTACTCCCATTCAAACTATTCCTTTCATCAATAGGTAAAGGCATTAATAGACTTGTTCTTCTAAGGCATTAAAAAACTTTTTCCTTGCATTCTTTTAAGGCCTATCTTGTGAAGCTTGGATCACATGGACCAAGTCTTGTTCTTCTAACTTGAATGTCTTGACATTGCTTAAAAGACTTGTAGAATCAGCCCAAGTCCTTTGCACCAATCCTTGCATAGCTTTTTTGATCTTCTTGGATCTTGACCTTGTAATAGGCCTACTTGGAACATGCAATGGATCTTGAAGTCTAATACCAGCTTGGTTCTCATCATTCCCCATTTTCTCAAAAGGATTCGACCTCGACTCATCACGTATATCATAAAGGGAAAGATCAAAAACGTTAAATGAAGCATAAATATTATACTCACCTGGTAAGTCCACTTTGTAAGCATTGTCATTAATTTTCTCAACGATTTGGAAAGGCCCATCTCCTCGAGGATACAACTTGGTTCTCCTATTGGCTGGAAATCTTTCCTTGCGCATATGAACCCAGACCCAATCACCTGGTTCGAAAGCAACTCGCCTCTTCCCTTTGTTTTCTTGTGAAGAAACTTTTTTATTCTTTTTCTCAATTTGAAGCTTTACTTTCTCATGAAGAGACTTCACCAATTCAGCTTTCTTACTCCCATTCAAACTATTCCTTTCATCAACAGGTAAAGGCATTAAAAGACTTGTTCTTCTAAGGCATTAAAAAACTTTTTCCTTGCATTCTTTTAAGGCCTATCTTGTGAAGCTTGGATCACATAGACCAAGTCTTGTTCTTCTAACTTGAATGTCTTGACATTGCTTAAAAGACTTGTAGAATCAGCCCAAGTCCTTTGCACCAATCCTTGCATAGCTTCTTTGATCTTCTTGGATCTTGACCTTGTAATAGGCCCACTTGGAACATGCAATGGATCTTGAAGTCTAATACCAGCTTGGTTCTCATCAACCCATTTTTTCCTCTAGGAACTTCTAGTGAAGTTGTTTGGAAACTATGGTTATGCGTGTTAAATGAATCCTGCAACATGCATTCCATGTCATCTTGTCTAATAGACTGATGTTGTTTGTTAGAATAACTTGGAGGAACTCTAGAAGTTGCGAACTCTTCATGAAAAAATCATTGTTTGTAACCCGAGAGAAATCCTTAACAAATTAAATGTTCGAAAACAAATTCACTCATATGCCAATCAATATTAGCATACCTCGTATAAGGACATAATATCATATTATTTTCACTTACGTTATGAAAAGCGAAATTGAGAAAACTATCTGCTATGAGATGGTACTCTTGACTTACTCTCGACTTTTGCATCCAACTCTTATCCATTTCATACGTAAGTCTAAATTATAAAATAATATATTATAAGTTATACAAAATTTTAGTAAATGATAAATAAACATGGAACTACGTTCTACTCAGTCATGATTGCATGGACTTCATACTCTATAACAGATCATATTCGTGTTTAAGGCTTTAAGTCTAAACTTGAATTTCATTTAAGACTCTTTAACAGATCATATTCGTGTATGGATTCAGAAATTTGTAGAAAATTCAGACAACTCATGAATCAATACAGTTTGACAAATATTAATTAATCATTATTTTGTATAAACGCAAGGCAATTCATATGCATACGGTTAAATTGTATAAACGCAATATAAATTATTAAACATAAAACCAAATATGATACTAAATTGTACCTTGTAGTTGTTTCTTCTGCAGCAGATGTTACAAGAATTGCACTTTCCACTGCCTCCCAAACCTTGTAGTTGTTTCTTCTGCAGCAGATGTTAGAAGATGGATAACCAAAGAGAAGCAAAATCCTTGAACAAATGATCCAAGTAAATAGGTGCAATAGCTTACCTTGAAGCTGGATGAAAAGAGGATAGAATTACACTTTCCACTGCCTCCCAAACCTAATCACTAATGATATGTAGAAGAATTAAATTACAGAGATATAAACTAAAAAATTTGTGTGCTAAGAATTTCAGGAAATTCAATTCAAGATTCAAGTATAAAGAGACACATTCAGCTAATAAATCATTGATCAATATCATGGATGTCGTGTTACTATTATAAGCTTTGACAGCTAATAACCAAACATATTTTGGACAGATGTTGTACCTAAACTACTTGGAAACCATTATGTGGTCCCATAATTAATCACTCTGCATGTTCATGTACCCTAAGGGAACAAATGCTAATTATAGATTTGATCTCAAGTAAGTTCAGTAATTGCTAGTAGTGGGCCAAGCACATGTTTCCCTTTTGAATAACATGATCCTAAAGCAAAACGAGGCAACTGAAAGTAGCCACCTTGATCATATTTTGAATTGATCCAAGATGGAGTATAAACAAACTAATAATTCTAGTAATATTAATATAATTAATTTTAGCTTGGAAGAAAAATTGGAGTCATGATTTATAAGACCGTTATATATATGCTGCAATGCTATCGGCCAGAGAGCCATGCTTGCACCCGATATCTTTTATAGCTTATTGTCAAACTTGACAGGCTGCTACATAGCACACTTCCATTATAACCCAACAACTATTTTAAACACAGAATAGAAAAAATTCTTGAAAAACAAATTGATCAGAAAAGAAATGGTTTATTTTGTATGAAATGGCATATCGCTTTAAATGTGAGTTAACTATATGAAATATGAATAAAGTATAATAGGTCATGGGAATTAGCCTAGCAGCACCCAACAGTAGGTGCTGGATGCCCAGCACCCAACAGCAGCTGCTGTGTGCACTAGCAGCTAAACCCCAACAACCCAAAACCCTAAATATAACCCTAGCCTAGCAAAATTAATCCCCTAAACCAAAAATCTAAAACCCTAAACCCAAATTCAGATTTCCCAATTCAATCCCAAACAAAATTCACAACAAAAAATTAAATAACAAGATAAACCCTAAAATATAACAATAAAATCATAATAATCGCATCAAATTCAATAAAAATCTAAAGTATTCAAACTAATTAAAAAACCCTAATATTCTAAATTATAAAACTTAAAATCCATACGTAAATTCGAGAATACTGAAGCAAAAATGTGGACACTCGAATTGGACACAGAAACTTGGTTGCGGATGAAGAGCTAGAGAGAGAGAGAAAGGATTTGGGAGGGGAGAGGTTCCGAGATGGGAAAGAAGGGTTTTCTGTCCCGATTGTTATTTACAATTTAGCGGCGTTTGTATCAACAAACGCTGCGTTTCAGTTTTTTTTATTAATGAAACCACATAATTACCGACGTTTTATACTATGAACGCCGCTATATATACCTATGAAAACGCAGCGTTTAGATTATAAAAATTTTGGCGGTATAATCTTTTAGGAGAAAAATCTAAATTTTCAAATTAAAATTTGTGACGGCGTTTTCGAAACACAAACGCCGCTGAAGGACATAACTGCTAAAGATTTACCGACGTTTGTCCACAAAAATGTCGCTGTGTATATTGATAAAATGTTGTCGTTTCTTTAGATAGAAATGACGGGTAAACTTTTTGGTGATAAATAAAGGAACCGCGTAATTTAAGGCTCATTTGCCAGCGCTTGGACTAGAAAAGCCGCTACAGTTTCAAAAACACGGTACCTTGTAGTGGTTGTTAAGGAAACGCTGCTAGACAAATGCCACTAAAACTCAAAATTGCTGTAGTGATGAGGCCATACTGCTAAATGGCCAGTCTTCTCAGAGCACAGAAACCTTACACTCAGCAGGTACTATGCCTTTCGTATATGCTCAGCCCATAATGGGAGCACAGAATCAGGCGCCAATTGGCGTAAATCTTGGGGCCGCCCCCGCTAATCCCTTTAAGGTCCCAAATTTAGATGAGTTGGCTGAGCAAGAAAAACTGAAGATGGTTGCTTTTAAAGAGGTCGAGATGGCATATTCGTAGAAAAAGTATCAATTGCTAGATGAAATGCTCAGAGCCATATAAGGGGCTGAACTATTCGGTAGTCTCGACACTAAGGAGTTGAATTTGGTCCATGACTTAGTAATTCCACTGAAGTTCAAAGTGCCAGACTTTAAGAAGTACGATGGGACCAGCAATCCATCTGCACATGTATTGCCGAAAAATGACCGAACATGCTGAAGATGACAAGTTGCTTATCCACTATTTCCAAGATAGTCTTACAGGGTCGACAACTAGGTGGTACAATCAGCTCACCTGAAGCAAGATTCGTTCCTAGATGGATCTAGCGAGGGCATTTTTTGGAACAGTACAAGCATGTCTCTTATATGGTTTCGAAATGCTATCCCTGCAAAACATGGAAAAGAAAGCTACTGAGAGCTTTAAACAGTATGCCTAGAGGTGGAGGGATATGGCCACCCAAGTGCAACCTCCCTTTACGGAAAAAAAAAAAAAAAAAAAAAAACTATTGTCCTTTTTGTCAATATTTTCAAAGCCCCGTTTATGACAAGCTTGTGGGTAATGCCACAAAGAACTTCGCGGATATGGTAATCTTCGAAGAGATGATCGAAAGTGTCGTCAAGAGCGGTAAAATGGAGGGTGGGGAGTCTTCAGTCTCCAAGAAAGCCATAATTGCCAAAAAGAAAGAGGGAGAGACCCATGCGGTCAGCTTTGGTCGCCATCCTCCAGTACACGCCACTCCATACTCGCCTTACCCAGCATATAACCCATATTACCCAACCGTAAACAACCTCACCCAGAATCCATTCCCATACACGACAATCCCTCAACAAGTGTATCCTACCGGCATCTCCCCACAGATAGCCATTCCTTCTAGCGTGGTACCAAGCACACAAACCACCGTCCCAAGAAACGACCAAAGACCACCAAGAAACAACCAAAGACCACAATTTGACCCAATTTCAATGAGCTATGGTGAATTATACCCTAAACTACTACAAGAGCAGCTGGTCGCACCCGTGTACCTACAACCCCTGAAATCGCCATATCCCAAATTGTATGACTATAGTGCTCACAACCTATATCATGCGAGAATTCAGGGGCATTCGATTGAAAATTGCACCGTTCTTAAACACAAAGTCCAAAGCCTTATAAACGTCGGGATTTTAAAGTTTGGACCAAAGGCAAGGCCTAATGTTTCGGGCAATCCATTGCCTAACCACAACGAGCCCAAAGTCAACGCGGTGATATCAGGGGATGAAGGTAGGGTGAAGAAAGATGTTAGCGAGGTGAAGATACCAATGTTGAAAGCTTAGTGGGAAATGGTCAAAGTCGGGGTAATTCAGTCGTGAGTCTGAAAGAAGTGGCAAGTAAGTCGGCAAATTTTTGTCAATATCATGGGTTCGAGGGGCACGCCATTTAGGGCTGTGAAAAGTTCTTAGCAAAGGTCCAAAAGATGATGGACATGGATGAGATCTAATTTTATAATGAGTCTGAAGATAAAGAAGTCAATGTGACTGAAGGAACAGCTAGTTACGGGGTGGACAGACCCCTGATCATTTATTATGATGAGCCAGAAGTGAAGGTTGTTCCAGCTGATGAGGAACCCAAATCTAAAATGATTATAGATGTACCGTCTCCTTTCCCTTATAAAGAGGACAAGGCGGTGCCATGGAAATATGAACATAGAATCCGTTTAGGGGAAAAAGACTATTAAGCAGTCTCCCATAAAGAAAGCATAGGCAAGGGAAGTAGAGGTGAATTCACGTTTGGCTAGTAAGATGAAAAAGCCGGTAAGTGAGAAGGAGGTTTGCGAATTCCTAAAATGCATCAAGCGTAGCGAATATAGCATGGTTGAATAGCTATATCGCCAGCCAGCAAGGATCTCATTCTTCTCGTTGCTTTTAAGTTCAGACCCCATCGAAATACTTTGTTGAAGATCTTTAACCAAGCTTATGTGGCCAACAACATCTCGGTAGAAAAATTAGACCATTTGGTGGGAACTACCATAGCTGAAAACTTCATCTCTTTCAGCGATGATGAAATACCATCCAATGGAATGGGGTCTACTAAGGCAATGCACATAACTACTACCTGTAAGGGACATATCTTGTCGAGGGTATTGATTGACAATGGATCATCACTAAATGTGCTACATCTGGCAACATTGTCTAAACTGCCAATCGACATGTCTTACATGAAGCCTAGTCACACTATAGTTCGAGCTTTTGATGGGACTCGTCCAGATGTTTTGCGCAATATCGGGATTCCGCTGCAAATTGGCCCATGTACGTATGAGGTCAAATTCGAAGTGATGAACATTACCCCAGCTTATAATTTCCTTCTAGGAAGACTGTGGATCCATTTGGTTGGCGCCGTACCTTTTTCTCTCCATTAGAAGTTGAAGTTTATACTGGAAGACTGCCTTGTTAGCATGGCCAGAGAAGAAGAGATCATCGCCTCGGCATCTGCTGCCATATCTTATGTCGAAGTAAATGAAGAAGCAATGGAGTGTTCCTTCATGTCTTTAGAATTTGTGAATGTCACATTCATCACTAAAAGATGCAAGATCCTAAGGCCTTCATTGTCGAAAAGAACCAAGATGGGTGTAAGGATGATCGTAGGAAAATGAAGCCTCGCTGGAAAAGGTCTTATTACCCGTTTGGAGCAGATCGGATGGGTCATGGATCATGATCTAAGCATTGATCTAATCCTTACTTCACTGTCGGAGAGCTATTCGTAGTTTATGTTGAACTTCAATATGAACCACTTGGAGGCCACCCTTTCTAGGTTGCTTAATATGCTCACACAGGCCGAGCAATCCGTTGTAAATGACAAGTCATCTGTCCATTTAGTTTCTTCTTCTAAACCAAAGATTAAGAAGAAAAGAAAGACTAGATGGGATGTACCTCTTGCTTCAAAGAGTTTGAAGCCTGATGATGGCGAGGTGAAGGATGGAAAGGATAATGCTAAAACTTATTTTCATTGCGCGAAAATTGGTCATTGGAGGCGAAATTGCAAGGAGTACCTTGAGTCTAGCAAGGGAAAGAAGCTAAAAGGAGTTTTTTCAGGTATAATTTGATTCACTCCTCTTGGTATATGATACCTTACATTTGGTACTAAATATGTATAACATATTGTAGGGACCAAAGGAAAAGAGCAATGAAGATGGCAATCGAGTTTGATGCTACATCAAAGCTTGTCGATCTTATGGATGTTTATTAAAACTTTTGTTATGATATATTTAGAAACATTAGATGTTTTTATTGGCATTATGGGCCAATGTTGAGGATATTTATTTTATGTTTTCGAACATATTATTGCTGGCATGAGGATGCCATGCTTATATAGAATCCTTTTAAATAAATCGGTTAAAGAATCGGTCTATATCATGGTCTTTTATTATACAACTTGCAAAGTATTGAGAATACAATTTGGCTTAGTGATTTAGAATTCAAATAGTTATTGAATTAATCCCTTAACCTCTATGAATGTAGGTTTTAGTGGGAGCTATTAATGACTCTTTGAATGTTAATGATTATAATTGAACTCAGTAATAAAATTGTTATTTCGATAAAATGAAATTATTTGGAAATGTTCCAAACTAGAGAGGATTGCACGTTTATATTAAAGGTTTCAAAACTAACTCTTTTGTTTTGGCTCGCAAAAGGAGTTATATTTGGATCATTAGCTACATACTAAAAAGTAGATTCCAATAGTTGTTATAGCAATAACTAAGCCATATGATTGGAATCTAGGTCTCGTTGTGATCTGAATTATTATTTGACCTTGATAATGAGATTATCATTAATATGACCAAGCATATTCTCACTATAATGTATTGAAGCTCTATCTTTGTAGAGACACAATTACTAATCAAAAGAGTTCAGCATTGGATGTGTTAGTGATTGGCTTAGTGCGAGTGGGAGATTGATGGTATATGCCCTAGAGCCAATCGGATTGGACATGGGATATACAGTTAAAAAAGCAAACCCTTCACTATGAAGATAGTGATACTAGGTTCTCCTTCATGTTAGTACGTCAACAAGGAGTTATTAAGTACTAAGTGGATGAAGCCCATGGAACATAATGACCTTGCAAAGGAATTATAAAGAGTTATAATTATGAGATCCTTATGCATCAAAGCCTTGTTCCTCAAACTGTTCCTGGTCACCGTATTGCCAAGACGGGGCATTGGCAATGCTCAAAGACTAGTATATGTTAAGCCTTATTACTTATGAAGTAAGCAACCGATCTCATAGGTTGAAGTATGGGATACTTAGAATAACATATAGGTATTTGTCTGTTGAACAAGTTCACTGAATATGGCCTGCTATGAGAACTACATTTGGTAATATCACTCTAGTGTCTATGGTAATGTTCTATAGTACCAATCATGTAAATTAGTCCTCAGACTTGTGATATCAGGTCATCTTGTATTAAGATTGTCATGCTTTGATTCCATCACGAACGGGTCCCAAAAAGGGATGCTTATGGTAGGGTGGTATTGGGTATGACATAAACCATACGAAGATGAATGAGTGATCTAGAGAGGATTCACCACTCCCAGTGATAATGGAGACATATCTCATTTGTTCTTGGAAAAAACTGTTTCTCTAAATTCATAAGGTTAATCATAAGTTGCGAAGAACTAATATGGATTGATCATGAGTAGACACTGCACCATGCTCATGCACTATCCGGGATATTTGATGAAAGTACCATATTACACTGATAGGCTGATTGCTGGAAGGTATCTAAAAGGTCACGCACACTTCACAATATTTGGGTGGTCATGATGGGTTGCTAGATCCCACTCTTGATCTATGAAGATAGGTTAATGAGATTAACTTTTGCCAACATATTGGGAACCTAGAGGGTCATTCACATAAGGACAGTAATGTATGGATTAAACATGGTATTCTATTAAGGTAAAACTTAATGGAATAAAAGATCTATGTTGAGGTTGAAGATTTCAATTAAGATTGATTAAGACATAATTAAGATTTGAGAAATCTAAAGATGTTGTCTTAATGAAACAAGAAGAATCAACTAGTCTTATGAAGACAAGTATTGGCGACTTTGATATTGAGATATGCAAAGTGGTGTTCGAATGGCTATGCTATATTGGGTTAATGTCATGTGATGATATTAATAGATTAATGTAATGAATTGTTCATGAGGAGAAAGAAATTTGATTGAGAATTAAATTACTTTTGTTTAGTTATTGATCTATCCAATAGTATGCATGTAAAATTAGAATGGGTCCAATAAGACTATTCTAATTTAAGATTGTCTGCTAAGGATGGTTGGCCCAACTTAAGGCATTAAGATTATTGGACCATTATTATTATTTGATAGTATATTGGGCCTAATTGATCTATCTTAGAATTAAACTGTTTAAGTCTAAGTGAATTAATGAAAGCCTTGTGCAAAAAGCTACATCTCCTTGGCCAACCCCTAAGGAGAGTAGTCAGGGTTTGCACTTGAATATATATGATATATTCTTGCTATAGCCGCAGATGAGGAGAGCCATTCGACTTGGTATATTCTGATTTTGCCTTGAAAAAAAGTTTGTTTCAAGAAGAAAACTTTTCCCTAGCAAAAACACCAAATCGCCAACTCTCTGCAAGATTCCCTTGTTGTCGCAACCTTTGTGTTTGGTGTGTGTCTTGCCGCTTTTCATACTTGTTAAATGAGATCGGCATTGAGAGATAAACACCATAGGTAGATCTTTTGATTATGATCTTAGGATCAACTTGCTAGCATAAGTGAATCACCATACCTTGGAGAAGGATCCATCAGCTGTTCGTGTAGACTAACTTTAGAGGAAGGACAACTGTGCTTCTAGTGATCTTGCTAGATTCGAAGCCTTGTAGATCTTGGCGTCAAAAGACACTTGCTGTTTGGATCTGCAACTTAAGGTTACGATATCTTAAGTAGGTAACTTCGAAATCATATGGGTGATTTAATTATTTTAATTACTATAAACCTATGTAAAACACAAACCATAGATCCTGTTGTACTTCAGGTGCTTCTTTGTTTACTTTCTCTGCACTATTCTGATAATTCTTTTTAAGCATAAGCCCGGAGTAATCCCAATAGAGAAGTTTCCACTTAAGCTTAACCTGGCAGAATGCACTTTCGGAGTCACCTCGGGAAAGTTGTTGGGGTTTAATGTTAGCCGAAAGAGGATTGAGATTAACCCCGATAAGGTGAAAGCTATCCATAATTTATCACTGCCTCATACTCAGAAGTAAGTAAGGAGTTTTTTTGGGAAGACTAAATTACATTGCCCGGTTCATATCCCAACTTACGGATAAATGTGACCCGATTTTCAAACTGCTCCGAAAACACGATTCAGGGGAACGGGATGAAGGGTGCCAAAAATCCTTTGATAAAGTCAAGAACTATTTATGAAACCCACCAGTGTTAATATCGCCTGTTTTGGGGAAATGTTGATTTTGTATTTATCGGTATTTGAAAAATCCATAGGCTGTGTATTGGGGCAATATGATGAGATCGGAAGGAAAGAACAAGCCATCTACTACCTCAATAAGAAGTTCACAGAGTACGAGCTAAAGTATTCATCAGTAGAAAGGCTATGTTGTGCCTTAGCTTGGACTTCCCGTAGGCTTAGACAGTACATGTTGTATCATACAACTTGGCTGATCACAAAATTAGACCCTATCAAATACATATTCGGTGCGTCGCCATTGTCAGGGAAAAGGCGAGATGGCAAGTATTGCTTTTCGAATATGACATCGTGTATCTGAGTCAAAAGGCTATAAAGGGTAGTGCGGTAGCCGAATTCCTAGCAAGCCGAGAGGTGGAGGATTATGAGCCTTTGAACTTTCACTTCCTGGACAAGGACTTGATGTGTGTCTCTCAAGAAGATGAGGCTCCTCTCGAGGAAAAGACATGGAAATTTTATTTTGATGGTGCGTTGATAACTCGTATAATTATATAGTTTTTAGTTATGTTTTATTATTGTTTTGTGTCAAATACGAGTTATTATTGTTTAGTCTAATTGTGTTTATGATCTTTTATATTTTTATGTAATTTGGTGTTTTTCACAAGTTTCTTTGAGTGATTTCAGATTACTAGAATTAAGGGCAAATCCAGTTCAGTTCCAGTTCCGACACATTTTGCCATATCAGCTATATCTGGAGTTTCACTGAAGCAATAAGGCTGAAATTTGTAGCCGTGCAAAGCTAAGAGGCATATCTATCTTTTTCATGTTTTATACTTCTTGAAACGGAGTCGTTTTCCCTAGCGAAATCGACCATCAAGTTGGCTGATGTGCAATGACGTCTGTGCTGACCTGTTTTCGTATTTTGCCCATATCTGCTTATCCACATCAGCAAATGAGCTGATTCCAATGGCTATGGATCCGTAACTGATACGGGAACCTTTGTCTAGAAGACCATATGATCAGATCAGGCCTCTAATATTGACTAAATCGACCATCAAGTTGGCTGATGTGCAATGACGTCTGTGCTGACATGTTTTCGTATTTTGCCCATATCTTCTTATCCACATCAGCAAATGAGCTGATTCCAACGGCTATGGATCAGTAACTGATAGGGAAACATTTTTCTAGAAGACCATGTGATCAGATAAGGCCTGAAAAATTGACAAAATCGACCAACAAGTTGGCTGATCAAAATCGTCATGTATGACGAAAATTGTTAGAAAATGCACCCACCTATTATACCTACCTTTGAAATTTGTAAAGCTTGTCTCTTGTCATTTAGCCCTCCAAAATGTGTATAAATAGAGGGCCTTGGATGATTGTAAGGGATCATATTGTACATAGGTAGGATATTAGCCATTTTAATAAAATTCTCTAAGTTTTCTTCTTCTTTCTTTTCTCTAGTTTTCTTTCATTTCTCTAGTTTTCTTTTTCTTTAGAGAGAGCAAGAGGTTGGATAATTAATATTCTTCCTCTTCTTCTTTCTTTCTTTTATTTTCTTCTTAGATTTTCTTTAATTTTATGTTTATGTTTATAATGCCTATGCTAGGCTAAACTTCTATTTGGTTAAGGGTGATTTCAATGCCCTAGACATGTTTTATGATTGATTTTCAGATTCTATCTATCATTAATTTTCTATCAAAGTTGCTTATGTTCTTCTACAAGAATTGTTCATGATGTTGTCTTGATTTGTTTAGGTGTACAACTAGATAGATCTTGATAATTATCTATTGCTAGTTTAGGAGTCTTGATCCGTGTAATTGTCTTGATTTCCTATTCATAAGTGGCAATTTGTGATTAATGATTATGGTCAAGTTTTCAATAATTGCAAAGTGGAACATAACCTAAGTTGAACAATCCGAGCTTATGTGTTTGTTGCTTAGATCAACCTATCTTTCTCATCATAAAGCTGCCATTAAATTGAATTTAGAGAGCTTATTCTAGGTTGTTTAATGGTTAGAGATTAAATAGAGAGCTTGTTCTATTTAACGACAAACTAAGGAAAGATTGGGATAACAGAGCTTGTTGTTATCTACGGTTGTTAACTTTGATAGTTGGTTGATATTGATAGATCTGAAATTGATTCTTAATGATGTCTAGTGGTGGAGAATGAAACCTTAACCATATTTTTCATATTTGATTCTTCTTACTTACTTGTTTTCTTACTTTTCTAGTTTGCTTATTTTTAAAAGTATATTTATTTTTATTGGCTGGTTATACCGCCTAATTTAGTATATATATTGGCTGGTTATACCGCCTAATTTAGTATATATATTGGCTGGTTATACCGCCTAATTTAGTATATATATTTTTATTGGCTGGTTATACCGCCTTGCATCTTATTTACTTTAGTTTAAATCTGGCTTCAAAAACCCCTTTTCTTTTATTGTTCTTGAATTTAAGTTTTAAACTATTAACTTATAAACTAAAACCCAATCCCTGAGGACTCGACCCTTGCTAACTACTATACTTACAATTGATCTTTTTAGTGCAAGGTTAAATAAGATACACTCTTTTGGGTGCATCAAAATTTTGGCGCCGTTGCCGGGGATTGTTTTCTTTAGTTTATTTGTTACTTGGTTTATTCTTATTTTCAGTTCTAATTAGTATTATTTTCTTGTACATACATGTTTTTCTTTTCAAATTTTGAAAAAAAAAAAAAAGATGGAATTAAGCAATCTAACACTTGAAGAGTTGGTGGCATACATGAACATGGAGAATCAACAAGCCAATCTCACTTCCTCAGTTCAACAATTGGCCATGGGAGGATGTCAAGGCCATCAAGTGTTCCAAGACCAACAGTATGATCATTACTCAAACACTTACCATGAGGGATGGTGGGATCATACTAATTATGGCTACTCGAAAAATTACCAAGAAGTAGATCCTTATGCCAATTACACTCATCCATCTAGCTTCAATCAATCATGGTCCCAAGAACCAGATCTTTTTCAACCACCAAATATGACTCAAAACTCAGGTACTTCTTTAGAAGATCTTGTCTATTCTCTTGTTACTGATACATTGCAATTTCAACAGGAAACAAGGGCAAGCATCCAGAGTTTGGAAAAGCAAATGATCCAATTGACTAGTAGTATGGTGGGATGGTGATGCACCCAAAAGAGTGTATCTTATTTAACCTTGCACTAAAAAGATCAATTGTAAGTATAGTAGTTAGCAAGGGTCGAGTCCTCAGGGATTGGGTTTTAGTTTATAAGTTGATAGTTTAAAACTTAAATTCAAGAACAATAAAAGAAAAGGGGTTTTTTGAAGCCAGATTTAAACTAAAGTAAATAATAAGAATAAGATGCAAGGCGGTATAACCAGCCAATAAAAATATATATACTAAGCAAGGCGGTATAACCAGCCAATAAAAATATATATACTAAATTAGGCGGTATAACCAGCCAATAAAAATAAAACAAAATTAATATACAAATTAGGCGGTATAACCAGCCAATAAAAATAAATATACTTTTAAAAATAAGCAAACTAGAAAAGTAAGAAAACAAGTAAGAAGAATCAAAAATGAAAAATATGGTTAAGGTTTCATTCTCCACCACTAGACATCATTAAGAATCAATTTCAGATCTATCAATATCAACCAACTATCAAAGTTAACAACCGTAGATAACAACAAGCTCTGTTATCCCAATCTTTCCTTAGTTTGTCGTTAAATAGAACAAGCTCTCTATTTAATCTCTAACCATCAAACAACCTAGAATAAGCTCTCTAGATTCAATTTAATGGCAGCTTTATGATGAGAAAGATAGGTTGATCTAAGCAACAAACACATAAGCTCGGATTGTTCAACTTAGGTTATGTTCCACTTTGCAATTATTGAAAACTTGACCATAATCATTAATCACAAATTGCCACTTATGAATAGGAAATCAAGACAATTACACGGATCAAGACTCCTAAACTAGCAATAGATAATTATCAAGATCTATCTAGTTGTACACCTAAACAAATCAAGACAACATCATGAACAATTCTTGTAGAAGAACATAAGCAACTTTGATAGAAAATTAATGATAGATAGAATCTGAAACTCAATCACAAAACATGTCTAGGGCTTTGAAATCACCCTTAACCAAATAGAAGTTTAGCCTAGCATAGGCATTATAAACATAAAATTAAATAGAATCTAAGAAGAAAATAAAAGAAAGAAAGAAGAAGAAGAAGAATATTAATTATCCAACCTCTTGCTCTTTCTAAAGAAAAAGAAAACTAGAGAAAAGAAAGAAGAAGAAAACTTAGAGAATTTTGTTAAAATGGCTAATATCCTACCAATCTCCAATATGATCCCTTACAATCATCCAAGGCCCTCTATTTATACACATTTTGGAGGGCTAAATGACAAGAGACAAGCTTTACAAATTTCAAAGGTAGGTATATGACGATTTTGATCAGCCAACTTGATGGTCGATTTCGTCAATATTGGAGGCCTGATCTGATCACATGGTCTTCTAGAAAAAGGTTCCCCTATCAGTTACGGAACCATAGCCGTTGGAATCAGCTCATTTGCTGATGTGGTTAAGCAGATATGGGCAAAATACGAAAACATGTCAGCACAGACGTCATTACACATCAGCCACCTTGATGGTCGATTTCTTCAATATTGGAGGCCTGATCTGATCACATGGTCTTCTAGACAAAGGTTCCCCTATCAGTTACGGAACCATAGCCGTTGGAATCAGCTCATTTGCTGATGTGGATAAGAAGATACGGGCATAATACGAAAACATGTCAGCACAGACGTCATTGCACATCAGCCAACTTGATGGTCGATTTCGCTAGGGAAAACGACTCCGTTTTAAGAAGTGTAAAACATGAAAAAGATAGATATGCCTCTTAGCTTTGCATGGCTACAAATTTCAGCCTTATTGCTTCAGTGAAACTCGAGATATAGCTGATATGGCAAAAGGTGTCGGAACTGAAACTGAACTGGATTTGCCCTTAATTCTAGTAATCTGAAATCACTCAAAGAAACTTGTGAAAAACACCAAAATACATAAAAATATAAAAGATCATAAACACAATTAGACTAAACAATAATAACTCGTATTTGACACAAAACATTAATAAAACATAACTAAAAACTATATAATTATACGAGTTATCACACCCCCACACTTAGATTGTTGCTAGTCCCTAGCAACGACTCAATAAAAATAAAATAAGAAAATCTAATCTAATCCATTTTCGTAGGAAATCACGGTGGCACTTAGCATGTGACACAAGCCTTTAAACCCCTAGGTGTCCCTAGTGGACGAGTTTAGTCTCGTGAGGGTTTACTAGAACGATACCCACAAACATTGAAAAACTAAAATATAAATAAACTGCATATACTAAAAATATTTACTCCTAATCCTTTCAATACAAATTAGATACAATATTTGAACAAGTCTTATAAACTAATCAATAGCTTAAAGAATTTCACAAAAAATCATGCTTGAATGTAAATTGTTTGAGTTAAGCCAATATTAGCATAACATATCTCAATCAAAATATTGCATGTTCAAATTTAATCTCAACTTCTCACATGGGATACCCTCATGATTTTCACTCTTTAAAGTAGTGGTGAAGTGTTTACACTCAATCAATCTCATGAAAACAGTTCTACCATATTCTTGCTTGTCCACCTATTCTCCACTATTTAGATCATACAACTTCATGAATCAAGAGGTCTTTAATCAAGGTTGTAATGGGGCCAAGGGGTTTGTAATGTGGTTGAAGAACAAAAGGATAAAGATATCACAAAGGTTCCAAAGAGTTCATAAAGTTTAGAGACATAAAAAGATCATACAAAGAAACTTCTCAAAACTCTTTACAAGTACATAGTCACCTAGGCCGGATATTTATGTTGGGCCTTTTCTTCATTCTGAACAACTTTGTAACATCTTTTTCTTTTTCCCAAAATTCAAGAGATGATTCATATTTTTTTTTTGAATGTATTTGCCAGTATTCCATTTCTTTTTTTTTTTTTTTTTTTTTAACTTTTCTTTTCTTTCCCCCCCACACTTATTTCTTGTTTCTAACCCAAATTTTTAACTAAAAATATCCCTTGTCTTTGCAACTTGTCTCAAAACATGCTAATTCATCTTTGGAACAAAGGTAAAGATATAAGTATATTTAGGTTAGGGACAAGTTATGGTTACCAAAGAGATAGCTTATTCAATGTAGGCTCAAATTGGTTCACTAAGGGTGTGTTCTCTTGGAACATCAATAAGGGATGGCTGTTTGGCTCTGGCTAAAAATCCTAATGCCTCTATCATATTCATGTTGTCACATGTATCAATATAGTCTCAGACGGTTTAAAGCAAGTTCTAGAGAATCCTGTAATCATAAGAGCACTCAAGAAAGAAATTAGATTGATTTGTATAATGCATCAATCATTATAGGCTCAAAAACTCACAAGGATGATTATACAAGTCAGATTAAGTCTAAACATGCTTCTTTCTCAATCAACATATCATATTAACATTGGCTCATAAAAAAAATGATATCAAGCTCAATTCTCATGAAAATCTTCTCACTAATAACTCTGTTTTAGACTTATGCAATTCATATCTCATCATTGTATTAAAAAGGAACTAAAACACACTAAAAATTATAATAAAGACTCATAAAAAAAAATAGTAGACAAAAATAAAAGAAATCCTAAATCATTCCCCCCACACTTAATTCTTACATTGTCCTCAATGTAAGTCTATTAACCCAAATGAAAGAATCATGTGTAAGAGAAAAGAACTAATAACATAAGAATAGGAACAGCTAAGACTCAAAACAAAACAAACTCATGCAACCTAAATAATCTTAAAATACTAAACAAAAATTAACAAGTAAACATAAAAAGATTAAAATCAAACTGACAAGGTGTGTCTCAAGTCTCCCTTACTCAGACCTTGTTCAGAATGAATACTTCTAAATTGCTTAAAACACAACAAACTTTTTTTTTTTTTTTTTGAAAAGAAGAAATCATACTGACAAGGTATGTCTCAAGTCTCCCTTACTCAGACCTTGTTCAGAATGAATACTTCTTAAATTATTTTTTTTTTTTTTTTTTAAATTAGCAAAATATGTCCCTTACCCCCTACTAAAATATGACATTGTCCCCAATGTCAAATTTTAAAGGTAGAATTTAGGAGATATTACCTGCAGAGGTTGCTAACCACTTATTATAACTGAGACACAACAAGCAAAATGTTAGATAATGTCACAAAGACAAAGTGCAATCCACTCCTTGCTCGTCCATATCTCTTTTTCTTTTTCCGAGCGTTTGCGAAACAACCGTAGCAGATAAACACTCATAAGCTTGGAGCTTTTTAAGTAAATCTTCAATGGTTGTAGCAGAAATTATGGTTCTCCTTGCCTCTGAAAACATGAATCCATTATCCACAGCATTATCTAAATATAAAAGCAAATTACTAAAATAACCATTAATATTAAGCAAACCAATGGGTTTCTTATTTGTGACCAAAGATGACCAAGAAGCCACGCAAGCTATTTCTTCCAATGTACCCAGACCTCCTGGTAAAGCAATGAATGCATCGGCAGAATGGTACATGATTGTTATCCGTTCAGGGACACTCCAGACTTGTATTTCCTTACCCACGGTAGGTCCACAAAAACTTGTGAATAGTTTTGGCACGATTCCTAGAACTGGACTTCCTCCGGTGTGTGCTGCTGTAGCGACTGCTCCCATTAAACCCGTACTACCGCCTCCATAAATCAAGTGGATCTTTTGTTGGGCAAGTATTACTCCAACTCTTATGGCTTCATCAGCGAATATGTTATTTTTCCCTGGATAAGCACCTCCAAAGACACAAATTTTTTTAATGCGCTGGGATGAAGTACTTTCCATTTTTTTTTTTCCGAGTGCCTGAAAGAGAATGAGTACATGGTGTAATATATAGAGGACTGAGTAGTGAATCAGACAAGAGTAATAATGTCGCCGAAAGTGTATCTGACCTGTCAGAAGAAAATGTTAACCTAACAAAAGATTTTTGCGTGATTTCAGGAAGAAAATCAAAAAGAGAAGAAAAAATCAACCGTAAAAGACAAATAAAATAAAAAAACGAGAATAATTACACAAATCGAACAACACGTAAATTAAAACAAAATAAAGTTATTGCAAATCAAACCAAAAGCTGAGAAGTCATTTATTGTAGTTGTGATTGTGGCTCACATCTTCCTCTGGTTTTACGTCCAGAAACGGCTTAAACGCCTTCTATGAGTCGAGGATATGCTTCCCATCCAGTTTTCTTACAAGCTGGCAAACAGGGTCTTTTAACATCAGATTCCCAAGATGTTGCCATTCCCTTTGGAATTGCGGCCATAAATCAAGAATTTCTCTTTGTACGTCTCCACTAGGATGCGTCTCAAGAGAAAGTTGGATATTACCCAAATTCTCCTTACTCAGTCCATCCTTAATGAATTCAATTTTATCATCTCGATTAGAGGACGGAATCCCAATAGAACGACATTTACCGTTACACGTCCATCGTGCACATTTGTGGCAATTTGAACTCATGCGCTTTGCTCGTCGCTTCTTTGCAAAAGTGCTTCTACCTGTACCTGGTAAATGCAAAACAGGAAGATATTCATCTTCACGTACCTTGGCTTCAATTAGCCAACGTATGTCGTCAGGAATCCCTTTGTGCATAAGCATTCTTAATCTCTCAAGTCGAACTTGGTAAAGCTTCAGTAAAATATTTCGAGGAAAAGGAGGAAATCGTTTCTGCAATCTTGTGAGAATATCATCCATCCTGAAAAAAAAGAATGAAAAAAAATTGAAAGAGAAATTGGAAGAGAAATTTATATACAATATCAGTTTTGTGGGTAGCTGATGGAACCGATTTAAATAATCACGGAGTACCGTTATCCGCCATTTAACCGGGGTTAAAAAAATAAATTAAAAATTATATTTACATCTTGTAAGAGAAAAGAACTATTAAACAAAAGAAAAGAAAAACAATAAAAGATAGAATGATGGAGAGTAAGGAATATGCAAATCTGATATAATAGATGCTCTCCATCCTTTTGGGTTGCCTCCCAAGAAGCGCTTGGTTTATTGTCCTCAGCCTAACTTAGACCCATGCCATTTTTATTCAACATACTTTGGCTCAAAAAGTGGAAACTCCTCCACATCTTGTATTGGAAAGTTCTCATAGTAAGGCTTCAATCTATGACCATTCACTTTGAATGCCTTATCTGTTTTTGGGCTTTGGATTTCAACTGCACCATGAGTAAATACATTAGTAATAACAAAAGGTCCAACCCAACGAGAACGTAACTTACCTGGATATAACTTAAGGCGTGAATGGAAGAGAAGAACTTTTTGTCCAACAACAAATACTTTTCTTGATATCATCTTGTCATGGAATGCCTTAGTCTTTTCCTTGTAAATCCTAGAATTCTGATAGGCATCATTCCTTATCTCCTCTAATTCTTGTAGGTCAAGTTTTCTTTTCTTTCCTATCTCATCCATCTCCATGTTGCATTGTTTGATAGCCCAATATGATTTATGTTCCAATTCAATCGGAAGATGACAAGGCTTACCATAAACCAGTCGATAAAGAGACATACCAATGGGTGTCTTATATGCTGTCCTATAAGCCCAAAGTGCATCATCAAGTCGTGAACTCCAATCCTTCCTATTTGGATTAACTGTCTTTTCAAGGATGGACTTAACTTCTCGGTTTGACACTTCAGCTTGCCCACTAGTTTGAGGATGATATGAGGTGGAGACCTTGTGTGTGATGTTATACTTCCTCAAAAGTGCTTCCATAGTCCTATTGCAAAAGTGAGTACCTCTATCGCTGATTATGGCCTTTGGCGTTCCAAACCTAGCCAAGATGTTAGTCTTGACAAAATCTGAAACAACTTTAGAGTCATTAGTCCTAGTGGATTTTGCTTCCACCCACTTTGAAACATAATCAACGGCAAGTAAAATATAAAGATTACCAAAAGAAGGAGGAAAAGGTCCCATGAAATCCATGCCCCATACATCAAAAATTTCAACAATAAGTATTGGAGTTTGAGGCATTTGATTTCTAGCACCTAAGTTACCAGTTCTTTGGCAACGATCACATGACTTGCAAAAGAGGTATGCATCTTTGAATATGGTAGGCCAATAAAATCCAGAATCAAGAACTTTCATGGCTGTTCTTTTGGATCCAAAGTGTCCTCCACATGCATAAGAGTGACAAAAGGTGAGAATAGATTGAAATTCAGTTTCGAGTACACACCTTCTTATAATCTGATCGGAGCAATGCTTCCAAAGGTAAGGATCATCCCATATGTAGTATTTGGCATCACTCTTGATCTTATTTCTTTGAGCTTGTGTCAACTCTTGTGGCAACTTCTTGGTAACTAAGTAATTAACAATATCAGCATACCAAGGAGTTGTTGTTCTTATAAAAAGAAGTTGCTCATCCGGAAAGTTCTCATTCAAGGGTAGTGCATCATCTTCATGAACTAAACGGCTAAGATGGTCCGCAACCAGGTTGTCACTACCTCTCTTATCTTTTATCTCCAAATCAAACTCTTGTAAGAGAAGTATCCATCTAATCAACCTTGGTTTGGCCTCCTTTTTAGTGAGTAAGTACTTAAGGGCTGCATGGTCAGAAAATACAATTACTTTAGTACCAATTAAATAAGATCGAAATTTTTCTAAAGCAAATACAACAGCCAAAAGTTCTTTTTCAGTAGTGGAATAGTTCAATTGAGCATCATTAAGAGTTCTTGAGGCATAATAAATGGCATGTGAGGCTTTCCCAATCCGTTGGCCCAAAACAGCTCCAATGGCATAGTCACTAGCATCACACATGATTTCAAAAGGTACATTCCAATCTGGTGGTTGGATGATAGGAGCTGATGTCAAGAGTCCCTTCAATGTTTCAAACGCCTCTTTGCATTTATCATCAAAGTGGAAAACCACATCTTTTTGTAGTAGCTTGCAAAGAGGTAATGTGATCTTTGAGAAGTCTTTGATAAATCTCCTATAGAAACCTGCATGTCCAAGAAAAGAACGAACCTCTCTCACATTTGTGGGAGGTGGTAAAGAATGCATAATATCTATTTTAGACTTATCAACCTCTATCCCTCTAGAAGAAATAACATGGCCCAAAACTATTCCTTGTTCTACCATAAAGTGACATTTTTCCCAATTCAAAACAAGGTTAGTTTCCATGCATCTTTCAAGTACAAGTGTAAGGTTCTCTAGACATCTATCAAAAGAATCACCATAGACACTAAAATCATCCATAAACACTTCTATGATATTCTCTACATAATCTGAAAATATGCTAACCATACACCTTTGGAATGTAGCTGGTGCATTACAAAGACCAAATGGCATACGCCGGTATGCAAAAGTACCAAATGGACATGTGAATGTTGTTTTCTCTTGGTCCTCCGGAGCAATGGCTATCTGATTATAACCTGAAAAACCATCAAGAAAACAATAATGAGAATGGCCAGCTAACCTTTCAAGCATTTGATCAATAAAAGGTAAAGGAAAGTGGTCTTTGCGAGTTGTGGAATTAAGTTTACGATAATCAATACAAACTCGCCATCCTGTTTGAATCCTAGTAGGAACAAGTTCATTCTCATTATTTGTTACCACCGTTACACCTGATTTCTTTGGAACCACTTGGACTGGGCTCACCCATTTGCTATCCGAGATAGGATAGATCACTCCAACATCTAGGAGCTTCAGTATCTCCTTTTTCACAACCTCCATCATAGGAGGGTTCAATCTTCTTTGTGCTTCTCTTGTTGGTTTAGACCCTTCCTCTAACAAAATCCGGTGCATGCACATGGATGGGCTTATTCCCTTGATATCGGCAATTGTCCAACCAATTGCTGTTTTATGCTCTCTAAGCACCCGGATAAGTCGCTCTTCTTGCAAAGGTGTGAGCTCTTTGGCAATGATGACAGGTAGTGTGTCCTTTTCCCCTAAGAACAAATATTTCAAGTGGTTCGGTAGTGGTTTCAATTCTAAAGTTGGTGCCTGCAAAATGGAAGGTAGAAGTTTCTCATTAGATAAAGGCAAATCAATAAATGAAACATCAAACCTTGCATCTTTAGGTTGCAGCGAGTGTAAAGATTCTAGTGCCCCTTCCACATGGTCACTCAAGGCTAGTTTAGCATTCCCCATTCCGAGATGGTTGCTAAGGACTATTTCCACACTATCTTCACCATCTAGCTCATAAGCTTGCTGCACTAGTGAGTCAATTATATCAATATTAAAAACAGAATGCACATCACTAGGATATCTCATGGCCTCAAAAATGTTAAAGCGAATTATTTCACCATCAAATTCCATAGTTAAAGTGCCATCATGTACATCTATTTTAGTTCTTGCTGTTTTCAAGAATGGTCTCCCTAATAGAATAGGTGTGGGATTAGAAGACATCTCATCTTCCATCTCAATAACATAAAAGTCAGCGGGAAAAACCAATTCATTAACCTGTACAAGAACGTCTTCTACAACTCCTCTTGGATAAGTGTTAGAACGGTCAGCAAGTTGTATTATAACACCGGTTTCCTCTAATGGTCCTAGATTCAATGAAGCATAAATTGAATATGGCATGACATTAATAGATGCCCCTAGATCTAGCATAGCACGCTCAAACCTGGTGTTGCCTATCTTACAAGGAATGGTAAACATACCTGGATCCTTGCATTTAGGTGGGAGTTTCTTTTGAAGAACAGCTGACACATTCTCCCCCACACTTACCTTTTCATTCCATTTCAACTTCCGTTTAGATGTGCACAACTCTTTTAGGAACTTGGCATATCTTGGCACTTGCTTGATAGCATCTAGTAAAGGAATGTTCACCTCTACTTTCCGGAAGGTTTCCAAAATTTCCTTCTCTTGCTCCTCCTTCTTGGACTTTGCTAACCTGCTAGGAAAAGGTGGAGGAGTTATATAAGAAGGAAAGGATGGTTTAGGAATTACCTTTTTTAGTGGCTCGTTGGGATGTGAAGAGGATGCCATGGTATTGTTCTCCCCTTGAGCACTATCATTTTGTGGTGTCTCTAGCTGTTTCCCACTTCTTAAATTTATAGCATTGGCATTCTCTCTTGGATTCACTATGGTTTGGGAAGGTAATTTCCCAGAATCCCTTGCTTGCATTTGACTCATGGTTGTTGCCAATTGCCCTATTTGAGTCTCCAAATTTCGAATACTTGTCTTTGTTTCCTGTTGAAATTGAATTGTATTAGTAGAAAGAGCTTTAACAAGATCTTCAAGAGAAGTACCTGAATTTTGGGTGGGTGGTAGTTGTTGTCGGGTTTGGTATGGTTGTTGCACTCTTTGCTGAAAACCCGGTGGCCTGTGGTCAAATGGTGGAGGAATAGTTTGTGATTGGTTCCCTCCATAATTGAAGTTTGGATGATCCCTCCATCCTGGATTGTATGTGTTTGAGTAGGGATCATATTTCCTTGATTGGTTCTGAAATCCACCCATGGCATTCACATGTTCATTGGTATCCTCTTGAAGTGTTGGACACATATCAGTTTGGTGCCCTATGTTTGAACATATGCCACAAGCCTTTATTTGTTGTATTTTACCTACAGCCAATTGTTGAACAAGAGAAGTCAGTTTATCAAATTTTTGTTCAAGGGATGATATACTTACCTCATTAACTCTCTTGGATTGTGGTGGTGGATCTTGTCTCATTGAGAACTGTTGAGAATTGGCTGCCATGTTGGAGATTAATGTTCTAGCAGCCCTGGGAGTCTTATCAACTAGAGCTCCCCCACTAGCGGCATCTATCATACTTCTCTCCATGGGCATGAGACCTTCATAGAAGTATTGAATGAGAAGTTGTTCACTTATTTGATGGTGTGGACATGATGCACAAAGTTTCTTGAACCTCTCCCAATATTCATATAAGGACTCTCCGTTGTATTGTCGAATCCCACATATCTCTTTCCTAATGTTGGCAGCCTTAGATGCTGGGAAATACCTTTCCAAGAATGCTTTCTTCAAATCATTCCATGTAGTGATGGTCCCGGATGGTAGATAGTAGAGCCATTCCTTTGCTGAATCAGCTAGAGAGAATGGGAAGGCTCTCAACTTAACTTGCTCTTCCGTGACCCCTGTTGGTCTCATGCTTGAGCAAACTACATGGAATTCCTTGAGGTGCTTATTTGGATCCTCTCCTGCAAAACCATGAAAAGTTGGGAGAAGGTGAATCAAACCAGATTTTAATTCAAAAGCTACCTCAAGATTAGCATATTCAATGCATAATGGTTGTTGACCCAAGTCCGGAGCGGCTAGCTCCTTGAGAGTTCGGTTGTCAGCTGCTGCCATCTCTCCTTGCTTCTCTTGGATGTTTTGGATCAACTCCTCGATTGGTTGTTGGTGAGAAGTTATAAATTCCCGAATTTTTCTAAGTCGTAAGTCTTTTTCGGGAGCTTGGAACATTCACTAATAAAAAAAAAAAATAAGAAAGTAAATAATTAGAACAGAAAATAAGAATAAACCAATAAACTAATAAACTAAAGAAAGCAATCCCCGGCAACGGCGCCAAAAATTTGATGCACCCAAAAGAGTGTATCTTATTTAACCTTGCACTAAAAAGATCAATTGTAAGTATAGTAGTTAGCAAGGGTCGAGTCCTCAGGGATTGGGTTTTAGTTTATAAGTTGATAGTTTAAAACTTAAATTCAAGAACAATAAAAGAAAAGGGGTTTTTTGAAGCCAGATTTAAACTAAAGTAAATAATAAGAATAAGATGCAAGGCGGTATAACCAGCCAATAAAAATATATATACTAAGCAAGGCGGTATAACCAGCCAATAAAAATATATATACTAAATTAGGCGGTATAACCAGCCAATAAAAATAAAACAAAATTAATATACAAATTAGGCGGTATAACCAGCCAATAAAAATAAATATACTTTTAAAAATAAGCAAACTAGAAAAGTAAGAAAACAAGTAAGAAGAATCAAAAATGAAAAATATGGTTAAGGTTTCATTCTCCACCACTAGACATCATTAAGAATCAATTTCAGATCTATCAATATCAACCAACTATCAAAGTTAACAACCGTAGATAACAACAAGCTCTGTTATCCCAATCTTTCCTTAGTTTGTCGTTAAATAGAACAAGCTCTCTATTTAATCTCTAACCATCAAACAACCTAGAATAAGCTCTCTAGATTCAATTTAATGGCAGCTTTATGATGAGAAAGATAGGTTGATCTAAGCAACAAACACATAAGCTCGGATTGTTCAACTTAGGTTATGTTCCACTTTGCAATTATTGAAAACTTGACCATAATCATTAATCACAAATTGCCACTTATGAATAGGAAATCAAGACAATTACACGGATCAAGACTCCTAAACTAGCAATAGATAATTATCAAGATCTATCTAGTTGTACACCTAAACAAATCAAGACAACATCATGAACAATTCTTGTAGAAGAACATAAGCAACTTTGATAAAAAATTAATGATAGATAGAATCTGAAACTCAATCACAAAACATGTCTAGGGCTTTGAAATCACCCTTAACCAAATAGAAGTTTAGCCTAGCATAGGCATTATAAACATAAAATTAAATAGAATCTAAGAAGAAAATAAAAGAAAGAAAGAAGAAGAAGAAGAATATTAATTATCCAACCTCTTGCTCTTTCTAAAGAAAAAGAAAACTAGAGAAAAGAAAGAAGAAGAAAACTTAGAGAATTTTGTTAAAATGGCTAATATCCTACCAATCTCCAATATGATCCCTTACAATCATCCAAGGCCCTCTATTTATACACATTTTGGAGGGCTAAATGACAAGAGACAAGCTTTACAAATTTCAAAGGTAGGTATATGACGATTTTGATCAGCCAACTTGATGGTCGATTTCGTCAATATTGGAGGCCTGATCTGATCACATGGTCTTCTAGAAAAAGGTTCCCCTATCAGTTACGGAACCATATCCGTTGGAATCAGATCATTTGCTGATGTGGTTAAGCATATATGGGCAAAATACGAAAACATGTCAGCACAGACGTCATTACACATCAGCCACCTTGATGGTCGATTTCTTCAATATTGGAGGCCTGATCTGATCACATGGTCTTCTAGACAAAGGTTCCCCTATCAGTTACGGAACCATAGCCGTTGGAATCAGCTCATTTGCTGATGTGGATAAGAAGATACGGGCATAATACGAAAACAAGTCAGCACAGACGTCATTGCACATCAGCCAACTTGATGGTCGATTTCGCTAGGGAAAACGACTCCGTTTTAAGAAGTGTAAAACATGAAAAAGATAGATATGCCTCTTAGCTTTGCATGGCTACAAATTTCAGCCTTATTGCTTCAGTGAAACTCGAGATATAGCTGATATGGCAAAAGGTGTCGGAACTGAAACTGAACTGGATTTGCCCTTAATTCTAGTAATCTGAAATCACTCAAAGAAACTTGTGAAAAACACCAAAATACATAAAAATATAAAAGATCATAAACACAATTAGACTAAACAATAATAACTCGTATTTGACACAAAACATTAATAAAACATAACTAAAAACTATATAATTATACGAGTTATCAGATGGGTAGCACAAAGATCTGAAGAACTCCCTGCCCAAACAATGATTAACCCAAAGGAGAATACTACTATTGTGACCTTGAGGAATGAGGAACAAGATGAGGATGAGACAAAATTAGAGATGAATTCTATTCTTGAGGATAATGAAGCCAATGATCCAAATAAGAGTATTTCGGCACCTGAGGTAACGTTTGAGATTCCAATTTTTACTAATGTTTCTTCTCCACCTTTTCCTAGTAGATTCGCAAAGTTCAAGGAGGATGAACATGAACAAGACACGCTGGAAACCTTAAACAGTTTGTTTGTGGATGTCATTCAACAAGTACCAAAAGATGCACCATTCCTCGATGAGATATGCACCACCAAGGATGATGGAATAATACTTGTAATGGAGAATGCTTCCACTGTTGTGCAAAGAAAGCTTCCTCTCAAACGCATAAATTTGGGAAATTTCATGCATGAGCCTGACAAGCCTAAAAAGCCAAGAAGGGGTGTTGGTTAGATTCAAAACACTAACTCAAGTGTTAATTGGGAAGGCAGCCCAATTAAAGAAGAAATTGCCAACCTGCCATACTCAGATTTGCTTTCTTTTCCTTTTCCTTTTCCTTTTTCTTTTTCTTTTATTATGTTTATTGTTTTTATGTTTATTTGTTAATTGTTTGTTTAGTATTTTAGGATTATTTAGGTTGCATGAGTTTGTCTTGTTTTGTTTTGTTTTGTTTTGAGTCTAGTTATTCCTATTCTTATGTTATTAGTTCTTTTCTCTTACACATGATTCTTTCATTTGGGTTAATAGACTTACATTGAGGACAATGTAAGAATTAAGTGTGGGGGGAATGATTTAGAATTTCTTTTATTTTTGTCTACTATTTTTTTTTTATGAGTCTTTATTATTATTATTATTATTATTTTAGTGTGTTTTAGTTCCTTTTTAATACAATGATGAGATATGAATTGCATAAGTCTAAAACAGATTTATTAGTGAGAAGATTTTCATGAGAATTGAGCTTGATGTCAACCTTTTTATGAGCCAATGTTAATATGATATGTTGACTGAGAAAGAAGCATGTTTAGACTTAATCTGACTTGTATAATCATCCTTGTGAGTTTTTGAGCCTATAATGATTGATGCATTATACAAATCAATCTAATTTCTTTCTTGAGTGCTCTTATGATTACATGATTCTCTAGAACTTGCTTTAAACCGTTTGAGACTATATTGATGCATGTGACAACATGAATATGATAGAGGCATTAGGATTTTTAGCCAGGGCCAAACAACCATCCCTTATTGATGTTCCAAGAGAACACACCCTTAGTGAACCAATTTGAGCCTACATTGAATAAGCTATCTCTTTGGTAACCATAACTTGTCCCTAACCTAAATATACTTATATCTTTACCTTTGTTCCAAAGATGAATTAGCATGATTTGAGACAAGTTGCAAATACAAGGGATATTTTTTGGTTAGAAACAAGAAATAAGTGTGGGGGGAAAAGAAAAGAAAAGTCAAGAGAAAAAGAAATGGAATACTGGCAAATACATTCCTATATAAAAAAAAATGAATCATCTCTTGAATTTGTGGAAAAAGAAAAAGATGTTACAAAGTTGTTTAGAATGAAGAAAAGGCCCAACATGAATATCCGGCCTAGGTGACTATGTACTTGTAAAGAGTTTTGAGAAGTTTCTTTGTATAATCTTTTTATGTCTCTAAACTTTATGAACTCTTTGGAACCTTTGTGATATCTTTATCCTTTTGTTCTTCAACCACATTACAAACCCCTTGGCCCCATTACAACCTTGATTAAAGACCTCTTGATTTATGAAGTTGCATGATCTTTTAGTGGAGAATAGGTGGACAAGCAAGCATATGGTAGAAGTGTTTTCATGAGATTGATTGAGTGTAAACACTTTACCACTACTTTAAAGAGTGAAAATCAAGAGAGTATCCCATGTGAGAAGTTGAGATTAAATTTGAACAAGCACTATTTTGATTGAGATATGTTATGCTAATATTGGCTTAACTCAAACAATTTACATTCAAGCATGATTTTTTTTGAAATTTTTTAAGCTATTGATTAGTTTATAAGACTTGTTCAAATATTGTCTCTAATTTGTATTGAAAGGATTAGGAGTAAATATTTTTAGTATATGTAGTTTATTTATATGAAGTTTATTTATATTTTAATTTTTCAATGTTTGTGGGTATCGTTCTAGTAAACCCTCACGAGACTAAACTCGTCCACTAGGGACACCTAGGGGTTTAAAGGCTTGTGTCACATGCTAAGTGCCACCGTGATTTCCTACGAAAGTGGATTAGATTAGATTTTCTTATTTTATTTTTATTGAGTCGTTGCTAGGGACTAGCAACAATCTAAGTGTGGGGGTGTGATAACTCGTATAATTATATAGTTTTTAGTTATGTTTTATTATTGTTTTGTGTCAAATACGAGTTATTATTGTTTAGTCTAATTGTGTTTATGATCTTTTATATTTTTATGTAATTTGGTGTTTTTCACAAGTTTCTTTGAGTGATTTCAGATTACTAGAATTAAGGGCAAATCCAGTTCAGTTCCAGTTCCGACACATTTTGCCATATCGGCTATATCTGGAGTTTCACTGAAGCAATAAGGCTGAAATTTGTAGCCGTGCAAAGCTAAGAGGCATATCTATCTTTTTCATGTTTTATACTTCTTGAAACGGAGTCGTTTTCCCTAGCGAAATCGACCATCAAGTTGGCTGATGTGCAATGACGTCTGTGCTGACCTGTTTTCGTATTTTGCCCATATCTGCTTATCCACATCAGCAAATGAGCTGATTCCAATGGCTATGGATCCGTAACTGATACGGGAACCTTTGTCTAGAAGACCATATGATCAGATCAGGCCTCTAATATTGACGAAATCGACCATCAATTTGGCTGATGTGCAATGACGTCTGTGCTGACATGTTTTCGTATTTTGCCCATATCTTCTTATCCACATCAGCAAATGAGCTGATTCCAACGGCTATGGATCAGTAACTGATAGGGGAACATTTTTCTAGAAGACCATGTGATCAGATAAGGCCTGAAAAATTGACAAAATCGACCAACAAGTTGGCTGATCAAAATCGTCATGTATGACGAAAATTGTTAGAAAATGCACCCACCTATTATACCTACCTTTGAAATTTGTAAAGCTTGTCTCTTGTCATTTAGCCCTCCAAAATGTGTATAAATAGAGGGCCTTGGATGATTGTAAGGGATCATATTGTACATAGGTAGGATATTAGCCATTTTAATAAAATTCTCTAAGTTTTCTTCTTCTTTCTTTTCTCTAGTTTTCTTTCATTTCTCTAGTTTTCTTTTTCTTTAGAGAGAGCAAGAGGTTGGATAATTAATATTCTTCCTCTTCTTCTTTCTTTCTTTTATTTTCTTCTTAGATTTTCTTTAATTTTATGTTTATGTTTATAATGCCTATGCTAGGCTAAACTTCTATTTGGTTAAGGGTGATTTCAATGCCCTAGACATGTTTTATGATTGATTTTCAGATTCTATCTATCATTAATTTTCTATCAAAGTTGCTTATGTTCTTCTACAAGAATTGTTCATGATGTTGTCTTGATTTGTTTAGGTGTACAACTAGATAGATCTTGATAATTATCTATTGCTAGTTTAGGAGTCTTGATCCGTGTAATTGTCTTGATTTCCTATTCATAAGTGGCAATTTGTGATTAATGATTATGGTCAAGTTTTCAATAATTGCAAAGTGGAACATAACCTAAGTTGAACAATCCGAGCTTATGTGTTTGTTGCTTAGATCAACCTATCTTTCTCATCATAAAGCTGCCATTAAATTGAATTTAGAGAGCTTATTCTAGGTTGTTTAATGGTTAGAGATTAAATAGAGAGCTTGTTCTATTTAACGACAAACTAAGGAAAGATTGGGATAACAGAGCTTGTTGTTATCTACGGTTGTTAACTTTGATAGTTGGTTGATATTGATAGATCTGAAATTGATTCTTAATGATGTCTAGTGGTGGAGAATGAAACCTTAACCATATTTTTCATATTTGATTCTTCTTACTTACTTGTTTTCTTACTTTTCTAGTTTGCTTATTTTTAAAAGTATATTTATTTTTATTGGCTGGTTATACCGCCTAATTTAGTATATATATTGGCTGGTTATACCGCCTAATTTAGTATATATATTGGCTGGTTATACCGCCTAATTTAGTATATATATTTTTATTGGCTGGTTATACCGCCTTGCATCTTATTTACTTTAGTTTAAATCTGGCTTCAAAAACCCCTTTTCTTTTATTGTTCTTGAATTTAAGTTTTAAACTATTAACTTATAAACTAAAACCCAATCCCTGAGGACTCGACCCTTGCTAACTACTATACTTACAATTGATCTTTTTAGTGCAAGGTTAAATAAGATACACTCTTTTGGGTGCATCATGCGTCAAATGCCATGGGCATAGGGTTGGTGCAGTGCTCATATCCCCAAAAGAATATTACTATCCTTTCACTGCCAGGTTGGATTTCGATTGTACTAACAATACCGCAGAATACGAGGTGTGTACTATAGGCCTTCGTGCTGCCATTAAAAGAAAGATTAAGACACTGAAGGTCTTTGGAGATTCAGCTATGGTAATATACCAACTGCGTGGGGAATAGGAAACTCGAGATGCAAAGTTGATCCGATATTGGGAACTCATACTAGGTTTAATCAAGGAATTCGAAGAAGTAAATTTAAACTACTTGCCCCGGGAAGAAAATCGAATGGCGGACGCTTTAGCCACTCTAGCTATAATGTTTAAAGTGAATCAGGGATCTAAGGTTGTGCCAATAAAGATGAGAATATACGAGTCTTCTGCCCATTGCTTGAGTATCGAGGAAGAAGCAGATGGTCTCCCTTGGTATTATGACATCTTACAATACATCAAAGAGTCAACGATACCCTGAACAAGCCAGGGAGAATCACAAGAGAACTTTGAGAAGAATAGCGATGGGTTTCGTCTTAGATGGGGAGATTCTCTACAAGAAAGGGAAGGATCAGGTGCTATTGAGGTGTGTCGATTCTGCCGAGGTCAGAGAATCCTTGAGGAAGTCCATGAAGGGATATGTAGCACTCATGCCAACGGCTACATGTTGGCCAAACAGATCATGAGGACAGGATACTATTGGCTAACGATGGAAAGCGATTGCATTAATCATTCTCGAAAATGCCATAAATGCCAAATATATGCAGACAAAATTCATGTTCTCCCATCACCATTGCATGTCACGACTGCAACATGGCCATTCTCGATGTGGGGGATGAATATGATCGGGCCCATTACCCCGAAAGCTTCAAATGGACACCGTTTCATCCTGGTGGTTATGGACTACTTCACAAAGTGGGTAGAAGCTACTTCTTATGCCAACGTGACGAAGTCAGTAGTGTGCAGATTCATCCAAAAAGAGATCATATGCCGTTTCGGGCTTCCAGAGAGAATCATTTCAGATAATGCTCTCAACTTGAATAATAAAATGATGAAAGAAGTGTGCACTCATGTCAAGATCAAGCACCATAATTCAGCGCCCTATCGCCCAAAAATGAATGGGGCAGTAGAAGCAGCTAACAAAAATATAAAGATGATTGTCAAAAAAATGACTGATGTGTACGAAGATTGGCACAAGAAGTTGTCTTTTGCTCTTCACGCTTATCTCACTTCGGTCGGCACATTCACGGGCGCCACACCTTTCTCTTTGGTATATGGAATTGAAGCAGTGTTTCCTATCGAGGTTGAAGTTCCTTCCCTCTGTGTTTTGATGGAGGTCGGCTTAGAAGAAGCGGAATGGGTTTGGGCTCGTTACGAACAGTTGAAACTCATTGAGGAGAAAAGGCTAAAAGCAATTTGCCATGGTCAGATGTACTAGAAAAGAATGATACGGGCTCACTATAAGAAGGTTCGCCCTAGAAAATTTTAGGAAGGGAATTAGTATTGAGAAAGATTCTCCCTATTGTAAAGGATCCTAACAGAAAATGGACTCCAAATTACCCTACGTGGTGAAAAAGGCTTTTTCTGGAGGGGCATTGATCTTGACCAGTATGGACGGGGATGATTTGAGAAACCCCGTGAATGCTGACGAATTGAATAAGTATTGTGCTTAAAAAAATGAAATGATTAAAAAGGAGAGGTTTAAGCCGAAAACCCAAAAAGGCGACTTAAAATCGAAATGGGGACGCTTGGGTTGAAAACCCGAAAAGGGCGGCCCAAGTACTTTTAAGTTGGATCATAGGATCAATGCTCCGTGAAAAGAGGGATGAAGCTTCAGAGATTCAGAAAAGGGGGTAAAGCTCAATCTGACGCATTTTTTAAGTCTAAAGTTACTTGAGTAAATGGCTTGTTCAAAAGAAATCTCAAATGAATTGAAGCAGGAAGGTCCGAGATATTCCTTATCCAGGGCATCCATAACCTGCAACATTACAACTTTCTATTAAACCTCCACTACATGTCCTTTACTATTTGAAAATAATATTGCAATGAATCCTTGTTATTACTATCTCTTTTATTAAATTTGGCTATTCTATTACCATTTAGGGTTAAAATTAAACAACTCAACTTATGATTCACCAATAGGTTTCTTTCAAAAGGTTACCCATATGTGGAGCAAGCATTGCTGTATATAGACCAAGTCCCTTGCCGCAACCTTAGTCTCAAGGTTTGGAAAATTCCCCTTTTGTCTTCCTTAATTAATTAAACACTTTAATTAATTCCCTTACTATTTGCTTTTGTTCAATTAAATCACGCTTAATTTGAATCTCACTTTTAATCCCGGATTAAGATTTGTTCTGTGTGACCCATTAGGTTTCTAACATGTTGGCAATTAAACATAAATTAAAATCTAGTTAAAGATTAAATCATTTATATTCAAGATCATGAGTGGGATCTAGCAATCCTTCATGACCACCCAAATGTTAAAAAATCATAGTGATTTGACTTAACCTTTTAGTGATCAATTTATCAGTGCAATTCAATCCTTTCACCATATATCTCGAAATGGCCATAAAGCATGGTGCAGTTTCTACTTATGAAACCTTCCATATTAGTTCTTTTAGCTCCTCGGATAACATTAGTGAATTCTAGAATATTCTCAATATTCTAAACTCATCATGCTTTGGCCAAACACTTAATCATGTTAACCTAAGCCAAGAAAAAGTAAGATGTCTCCTCATAATCACTTGGAGTGGTGAATCATCTCTTGACTATTCATTTACCTTAATATGATTCATGTTATACCCAAAGTCACCCTACCATAGGCATCACTTCTTGTTACCCCTTCGAATGAGATCAAAGCATGGCAATTCACATATAAGATAACTTGTCATCTCAAGTCTGAGGACTATTTACACAACTGTCGTATGAGAACGTTTCTATAGACACGTGAGTGAGCTACAAAATAGAGTTCTCATAGCGAGTCATGTTCAATGAACTTATTCTCGAACAAGCACCCACATGTTATTCCCAAGTATCTCTATACTTCAATCTATGAGATCGATTGCTTACTTCCAAAGTAAGGAGGCTTAACATGTACTAGTCTTTATAGTATCATCGATGTCCCATCTTGACAATAAATGACCAGGAACAAGTTTATGTACATGCCTTTGATGCTTAAAGATCTCATAATTATAATCTTTATAATTCCCTTACAAGGCCATTGTGTTCCATAGACTTTATCCAACTAGTTTACAATAACTCTGTATTTGTTTTGACTAATTAATGAACGAAAACCTCTATCACATATATTATAAGTGATTAGTATGTATTATTAGAAGTAAATTACTTCCAACTTCGATCGGCCAATTAATTGGCTCTAGGGCAAATCCTAACAATGATGACTCGAAAAATTATGAGGCCAAGATATTATTGGTTAACAATGGAGACTGATTGTATTAACTATGCTCGAAAATGCCATAAGTGCCAGATATACACAGATAAGATATGTGCTCCTCCAACATCCCTACATGTCATGATGACTCTGTGGCCCTTCTCATTGTGGAAAATGGATGTGATCGGCTCTATCACTCCAAAGACCTCGAAATTTAGGAGGAAAAAATCTAAAATATATATTTTTTTTAAGAAAATTGCACATTTGCAATTTTCTTAAAATTTTATCATCAATTAGATCTCCACTTATTTACATAATTAAAATTAAATACGTATGATGCAAACAAAATATAATGATACTAGTGAATCACTTTATATTTACAATTAATCATTTATTTAAAATTTTCTAGATAATATTTTTTTTTGAAAATTTTCTTTATCACTAATTAAAACATAAACATACCTAAGAATTAAATAAAATATAAATATGCATGCAATTGAAAATTAAATAAACGAAACTAACAAACAAATTAACTAAAAGCGTATGGCACAATATTGGGCCTGGCCCAATTGAAAGTCCAAAGCTAATCATACCAAGTTTGAAGTGGACCAAGTCTATTCTGGAAAAGGTTGCCGGCGCGGGTCGCGGGTCGCATCATCACGTCGGTAATCGGTTCCTTGCTCTTTCTCTCTTCTTCAAACGCTACGTTTGACCTTAATATAAAAGTCAAAAAATCAAAACCCTCCTATTTTTCTATTTTTTTTTTTTTTTTTTTGATAATTGGGTAAGGGGAGGGGTTGCTTGGGTTTGAACCCAAGACTTCATGCCCCCAAGACTCTTAGCCACTCAGCCAAGAGCTTGTTGGCGTTTTTCTATTTTTCTTCTCTCTCTATCTTTCTCCTTTTCTCTCTTTCTCCTCAAGAACACAGCCAACGACCACTAACACCCAGAAACCGGTGGAACTTCGCCGCTACCGTCGCCTTTTTCCGTCGACTAGCGCCGCTTGTCGAGGACCACAAATAAAAAAAATCCCTTTTCAAATTTTGCAACCTCCTCTGTACTTCCATTGAATTAGATTTTCGAAAACCCTCTAGAAAATCTTAGATCTCTAGGGATAAAGCGGGAACATCAACCCTTTTTTCACCTATGCCGCCACCTATAAACCACAAAATCACTAGAAATACTTTCCTCCTCTCCTCTTCTAACAATCCATTAATTGATAGAGAATAGAGAAGGGATACATTTAGGTGAGACTGAGGTGGCACCGCCGCTATAGAGAAACTATTTTCTAGCTTTCACCCGATTTCTGCTGTTCGGTTCACCAGGAATCGAGGGCTAAAAAATTAAACAATAAGCAACATAAAAGTTTAATCATTCCCATAATTTGATCAATGGAAGCCCCTGAAAAACCTGAAAAAAACCCCTCAAATGTAAGTTTTTCTCTTTCTTTCTTTCTTTCTTCAATTCAATTTCTTTTAACTGTTATCGTTTTTTCATATTGTAAACATGATATAATCTTGATTTTATAACTGAAACTTTGATACAGTCAAGTTGATTTTAATACAATGTCAAAAAACAGATAGCTGTCATTAAAAAAAAAATGAAAGCGCTTTCCATTTCTGAGGTGCTTATGATACTATACTTGGAACACTTCATTCTGCAATTATATGTTTTGCTTGATTGCTCCAAGTTTCTAAAACTTTATTTTGATGATACCCTTTTTATAAAAAAAATTATTGGAGCTTTTTGTTATTATTTGAGTCATGGTTTAAGTTGATTTGATAATGCTTATATGTGGATATCTTAGTTATCTTGACTTATTAGCATATGATATGTGATCGATCCTTATATTGAATTGATTAGCCTATAGTATAGCTAAAGTGCTATATGCTGACTTCAGTGTTTCTAAATCAGAAAACGCAAAGATTAGCTGGAACTGTAAATTGGGGCACAGCCACGATCATTGGAGTGTTTGCAGGCATGTTATATGGAGGTAGCAAGGAAGCTGCTGCTTCAGTTGTAAGTTTTTTGTTTGTATAAAAACCTTCAATTTGGTTCATAGGGAGTTGCAAGAATGTTTGAATGTGATATAATTTACATATAATGGAGGTCTTTACAGTCCTGGCAATTGTTTGCTTTTAATTACAATCATGTGATTGCCCTTTCTTTCTTTGAAGCTGCCTTTGTTAATGTTTATTGGGTTTCTGTTAAGATCAATTATGTCCATATTAATAGTTAAATCATGTGGTTATTCTTATTCTACGGTATTTTTTATTGAAACACGGGACTTCTTTGGCAGAGCAAAGATGCAGAAGTAATGTTGAAGCTTGGCAGCACTCCAGATAAACGGGAGCAGTATCGGTTGATGCGAGATGCAATGGAAAAAAGGTTTATCCGAGTTACTCGTGGCTCAATTGTGGGTGGAGTTCGACTTGGAATGTTCACTGCTGGATTCTGTGGTTTACAAAATTTTTTGGCTGAGAAACGGGGTGTCCATGATGTATTCAATGTTGTTGGCGCTGGTTCAGCAACTGCTGCAGCCTTTGGTCTAATTAGTAATAATTCATACATTATCAAAATTGCAATCATTTTCCTAAGAGTTCTAGCATAGTTACTTAATCTCTACCATCAACTTCTTTCATAGTTGAAATTGGAACCTTGGAAACAGAAGAATGATAATATATCAGCGTCTATATTTAACTTCTTCCTTTTCTTTATTTGTTGATATATGTAGTGCCTGGGTCTCTTCAATGGCGTGCAAGGAATGTGGTGCTAGGTTCAGTTCTTGGAGCGGCTTTATGTTTCCCTCTTGGTAAATAATTTGCACTTTTTAATTGCAGACTGATATTTTCTTGAATTAACAGTGAAATGATTGTCTCCAATGTGCCTTTATGTGACTGCTGTGTAATGGGTTATGTTGCTCCGACTCTTCATTTTTTTTAAGTACCCGTGTCCGACGCATATCCGAACATGAGTATGGGGATATGATCCCCCAAGAACCCTCCAAATACATGAAAAAACTTAGAATAAATCGAACATACCCGTGTCGGACATATATCCGTGTTCGACACTCACACCTGAGTCCGAGTAACATAGGTAATAGATTGCTCATTTTCAAAATTTGCGACTTATAAAAGGAGCATGTCATAAGGAGAGGTGGAGAAATCAGTCTATGTAAAATAGTCTTTCAGTGACCAACCATTAAAACTTTTAAAGGTGAACAGTAAAGGAAGCCAATTTTATTGTTAGAACTTTAAAGACAGAATAGCTGATTAAATTATAGGGCTGAGCATATAATATAAAAATTGCATTTTGTGACAGGTTGGATCCACTTGAAGCTTGTAGAGAAAGCGAATGAAGGGAATATGGCTGCTAAAGATCCAGGCGAAATGAGAGAAGCAAAGAGTGGTCTTGGGGCTGCCATTGAGCGGCTTGAAGAAAACTTGAATAAATAGAACCAAAAATTTCAAGGGGCAGACCTTCCAATTTTTTATTGGATAGAGAAGACAACAGACAGTAGTGGCTTGGATCTAGATCTAATGCTTTTGGCATGCTTCCCTTTCTTACTTCCATTACTTTACTGGCCCTATCATTGTTTTTAAGGGCAAAGCCTAAAGTTTTGCATGGGATAAAGCAGAAAGGGCTGAGGAGAATAGAAGTATGAAACTTTTATTTGTGTAATTTATTTATTTTTAAAAATACATTCAATTTCAGAGCTAGTCTGAAACAAATTTAGTATCAAAATTTGGAAAGATTACACAAAATTAAAAAAAAATTATTTGAGCTGAATTTGTAAAAAAAAAAAAAATGCAATAAATTACTTGATTTAGCACAAATGTTATTATCTGTTTGTGTAAACATTAAACATTAGCTCAGTGTATTCAAGGTGTGTTTTTAGGCACGTTTATGCTTTGCATCTTAGCACTAGATAATAAAAACGTCTTAGATTCTTTCAAACGCTTTGCATCTTAGCACTAGATAATAAAAACGTTTTAGATTCTTTCAAACGTAAAAAAGGTTTGTTTGATTGAAGTTCTCGTTATTTTTTTATTTTATTTTAAAGTTAATAGCACTAATGATTTTCAAATTTTAAGGCATATTTTATATTGGTCTTCAAATTTCAAAACGTATCAATTAGATTCTTGATCTTATAGTTTTGTATCAATGTGATTTTTTCGTTAGTAAAACAATTAGAATAGCCGTTAAATGATAGATAGCATGTGATGTGTAAATTACAAAAATATCATCCTGTTGATGTGGTTTTTTTTTTTTGTCTTTTGTCTTTATTCCTTTATTTTTATTCTTTTTCAAATTTTATATTTCCTTTTCTCTCTTTTATAAATAAATACAAAAAATAAAAATAATTTATATAATAATTTAAATTAATTTTTCAAAAATATAATTAATTTATAAACATATAAAATGTTTAGTTAAATTAATTTTACAAAACGTAACAATAAAATATTTTATATTTTATTTCTTCTTTATTATAAATTTCTTTTTCTACTCTTAATAAATAAAAAAATAATAATTATATTATAATTTAAACTAATTTTATAAAAAATAATAATTTATAAAAATATAAAATATTTATTTGCATTAATATTATAAAAATATTATAAGTTTTTATTTTTTTTCTCTTTTTTTTTCCTTTGCCCTTTTTCTTCTTTATAAATATATAAAAATAAAAATAATTTAAATTATAATTAAAAATAAAATTTCAAAAATAAAATAATTTATAAAAATATAATATCTTTATTTACATTAATTTTATAGTAAAAAAATAAATTTTATTTTCCTTTTTCTTATTTCTTTTTTTCCTTTTTTTCTAAATAAATTATCTTTTATAAAAAAATAAATAATTTATAAATATAAAATATTTATTTACATTCATTTAATTAAAATTTTATATTTTTTATGTCGACTCCAATGCTGAAGTTGAGGCATCAACTACTTTGACCGAATCTGTCACAAAGCGTCAAATTGGACCCTCCTCGATCTAGCGCGAGGGATCAAATTTGACCTCTTGTAGAGCATTATGAATGGCAGTTTAATCCTTCGCAGGATCGGATTGGTGGTGGGGAATCAAATATTCTTTTTTTGATCGACGAGAGTTAGGTGGAGAGAATAGAAAGAAAAAAAAATTAAAAAAGGAAAAAAAATATGTTTACAAGTAAATAAATATTTATATTTGATAAATTTATTTTTATAAATTAATGTAAATAAACATTTTTATATATTTTTTTATAAATTATTTACTTTTTTAATTTTAATTTTAAATAATATTATAAATTATTATTTTTCTTCTTTGTATTTATTTATTAACAAGAAAAAGGCAAAAGAAAAAAGAAAAAAAAAGTAAAAACAAAATTTAAAATAATTTTTATAAAATTAATGTAAATAAATATTTTATATTTTTAATAAATTATTTAATATTTGTAAAATAAATATAATATAAATTATTATTTATGTTTTAGTTTATTTATAAAGAATATAAAATTAAAAAAAAAGGAAAGAAACAAAAAAGTAAAAAATATTTTTTATAAAATTAATTTAAAAAAATATTTTATATGTTTATAAATTGATTATATTTTCACAAAATTAAATAATCTAAATTATTTTTTATTTTTTGTATTTATTTATAAAAAAGAGAAAGGAAAATATAAAATTTGAAAAGAAAAAGAATAAAGGAATAAAGAATAAAGACAAAAAGAAAAAAAAGAAAGACCACTTCAGCAGATGGTATTTTTGTAATTAACACGTCACATGTCATCTGTCATTTAAGGTTTACTTTAATGGTTTTGCTAATGGAATGACCACATTGATACAAAACTATATGTTCGAGGATCTGATTGATACATTTTGAAGTTTGGGAACCAATATAAAATATGTCCTAAAGTTTGGGGAACCATTGGTGTTATTAACGCTTTATCTTAACTTTTTTCCTTAGATGTACTTTTACTAGTAAGAAAGAGGATAGTATCAAATTCTCTACTTCTCAATATTTGAGTATTCAAGAGCAGACATGGCTTATTATATATATATCATGCATATTGGCCAACAACAAAAAATTTGCATGTTTTGTAGATAAATTCGACCACTCTTTAGAGTTTATTATCATAATTATATATCTTAAACTTATTATATATATATATATATATTTATATAGACACACCTACAAAAACACACATATATACATATTTCGTCTTACTTCACTCAAACGAATGTTTTTTTTTACGTCTTGCACCTAAGACAATATAAAAATTCTAGCGTCTAGAGTGCGCTTTACGCACTTAAGAACACTGCATTAGCCCACTAAATTATCCGCCAAAACATATATCCATATCTATTCTTAAGAGTAAAATCCTGGTAGCTGCTTCCGGTTGAATTCCCTCTCAGCTCTTTGTATCTGTTTACGTTGCTGATGCAAAACTTAGATAGAGATAAGAGTAACACTGAGGATGAACCCAGCGCCTTGTCTTCCTCCGTTAAACTCGTCTTGATGCCCCAAACTTCAAAGCACAAGTCAAAAGGATCAGGAGATCTCCCATAGTTGAGGAAAGTAATTGTTCATGCTGCCACTCTTAAGAGTTGGTATTCAGTAAGTCTGGAATTCGAATTTTAACATTTGCAACCCCTTCTCTTGTACCAAGCTACGACCTCTTTTGTACCAAAAAAGCAGTAAATCATTGTTCTTCCTTGCCAGCAATAGTATGAAAAGTTTGAGAAAGGAAAGATATATTTAACTATTTTCTAAGTAATGATTTACAAAAGAAAAGCAGATAGAATAGTCACCTTCATCGCTGTTGAATGATGTGTTCTCTCGTGGCTTTTTAGCAATCCTTTTGCTGGCGAAGGTGGATTGTTGAAATGAACCAAAAGTTGAAACATATAGCAAAAACTAATGAGAAAAAGTGAAGGGCTAAGAAGCCAAAAGCCAGAAACCAATGTTAACTGGAATGGATAACCTGATGCCTTAACTACTAGACTGTAGTCTTTTGATGGGAAAATCATTCAATTACCAAAACTAAGTAAATCCCATCATTGGAGGTCTTAATAATAGGACTAGCGAAAGAAAGAAGAATGATATGCTTGTGAGTGGTTGTGCATTAAATCATTAGCAGAAAGGCTTCTTTGCAACATTGTTCCGATACAAAGCTTACGTGAAGTTTTTGTAGACTCTAAAACTTCCTAAATTTTCATTACAATAAGAGCAGAGTATTAGTTATTATTTTTCTTTTTAATGATGGTGAGAAATTTTAATTTGCTTACCTTTAAACTTCCTTTTCTTGTTAGCCCTCATCCTCTTTCTGTAAACACTTAATTTTATTCGAAAATAATTTATAAAAATTAATTTTGATTTATCCAAAGTTGGTCCGGGTTAGTAATAGGGTTACAATTTTGAAAATTTTAAATATGCTAAATTATTTATCTTTATGAAGCTTTAATTGGTAAAATAAAACCGTGTCGTAAAAATTATCAATTATTCAGTTTTTAATAAAACTCGGGTCAAAGAAAATTTTCGTTAAATCGCAGGCTTTAAATGTTTGTCCATTTCCAAAAAAATTGAGAGGTTTTTATTGCAATTAAAAAATAGAAAAGAAAAAAATATTTTTAAAATGAAAAGGAACGAGGGATAACACTATCCCTTCCTTCTTCCTTTTGTTTTAATCTTGACCTTTTTTTTGGTTCATCAATGGACCAAATAATAAGGGTTAAAAATAGAAAAGATGGAGGGGGCATTAAAAGGGATAAATTGGAGCCCTTGGATGATTTAATCCAAGGGTCCCGTTAGTTTTGAATTGATTCTAATTTTGAAATGATAAAAACTTAAGCTTAAAATAGCTTGTTTAAAAAAATAAAGTTTCAAATATAGTATTTTTCTTTAAATATTTTGGAAAATACTTAAATATTTTAGACTCTTTATTGTTCTAAAAAATACATGTTCTTGAATGAATCTTTATGGTAAAATTATTTTTGAGAAAAACCAATTTTTTTTCAAGGTTAAATTGGATCAATCCCTTAAAACTGAAACTTTTAGAAGGGTAGAGGATCGATCCCCTACACGAGATGAACAATCTTTTAGTGCTCTAAATTTTAAATTTTGTAATAGAAGCAAAATTCACTTTTTAGAAAGGTAGAGGATCGATCCCCTCCATGCAAGAATCAATCCGAAGGTGCCTAACGATCAAATTTTCAAATTGAAACAGTAAAGGATCGATACCCTTAAGCCAAGAATCAATCCCTGGATCGTAGGGCTGTTTTTGAAGATCAAAATTTCGAAGTTTCAACGATTCTTTTTCACTTCAATCCATTCCCAACGATCATAACTCATATTCAAGTTATACAAGGGACTCTCTAACACTTCCAAGAGCAAGAGACACCAAGGATGAAATATCAAATCAATTATCACTACAAGGGAACAACTTTTTCCCGAAGGAAAAATTTTCGCCGAAAAGGTTTCTTAAAAAATAATAATTTATTTTCGACAAAATTTTACCTTTTGGGAAAAAACTTTTAGCGACGAAATTTTATATTTTCGATGGAGTTTTAGCAATAGATTAATTTTCTTCGTTAAAATTTGTAGGTAAAACTTTGGCGGGAACCATGGTTATTCCTGTAAAACATTACTGACATAATTTCTGGTTTATTGCGACGAAAATTCCCTCGGTAATATTCTTTAAGGCAAAAATAATTTATTTCAAAATTTTTTATTGGAAAAAAAGTTTCGACGAAAAACTCCGTCGATAATAAGTTTCACTGACAGAAGGAATTTTTCCTTCCACAAAGACACCGACATAATTTTTCTTCGTTTTAACAAGTACCAAACAGAATTCTGTCGAAAATAAAGATTTCGATGGAAAATTCAGTCAGTAAATATTTGCCTACCAAATTATGTGGTAGGTGGAATATTTCGTCGAAAATATCAATTCCGAAGGAATGTTCTATTCGAATTTCATAATTTGGCAAAAAAAATTGGAGGAACAAATTCAAAACTTGGTGGAAAAATTGGAGGAAAAAAATTCAAAATTTGGGAAATTTATTTAGCGACGTAATTTCCATTAACGAAAAATCTGTCACTAAAAAATTCAAAGTTTAATGCTACTTCTTTTTTCTTTTTTCTTTTCTCTCTTATTCTCTTCCTCCATCACGCCCCAGGCCCCCTCCCTCTCCCTTGCGTCGACCAGCCCCTCTTCTATCGCACCACCCCTCTCTCGCCTTCCGGCAGCCATAATGCCTCCCATTTCCCATCTATCTTCTCTTTTCTCTTCTCCTTTCTCTTTCCTTTCGAGTTCCCCATTTTCTTGTAACAATATTCTCGTTTGCTCAATGCCATTGTCTACCTTAATCTCTTTTGTCGTAACCTTAAAAAGTCGGGAACGCCCCATCGCGGGACATCGCTCGTTAAAGTGTGACATTGAAAAAATAGAGGAAAAGACGACTTAATTCCTCTTAAATTAAGACTGTAGCGTTTGAAAATAACCTCGAAAAAAGAAATGGAGTCGCCACCAATCTTTTTTGGCTAGGTCAGATCGGCCACCTATTAAAACTGTTTTTTATAAAATATTTTAAAATTAATTAAAATATTTTAAAATTAATTAAAATTAATTAAACCAATTTTGAAGTCTGCGCTTTGAACCAGAGAAAACAAGTGCGGGTCCGGGAGTCGATTATGTGCGGGGAAGGATTAGCACCCCCACAACACCTATATAAAATGGTACCTTATTAGTCATGTGTTATTTCAAGTCTCGGTGAAAGACGGTTTTACATTTGGTGTTTAAAAATAATTCCCTTAAAAAACAATCATATTTTATTTGAAAATGATCTGGGATTTATTAACATAAAGTTTTCCATATTTCCCGACAAACTCAGCAAAACATGAAATTTTTTCTTGATTTTGAAATTCTCCGAATCACTCTCATTTTTGAAAAAAGATATTCTGTCGTTAATGATAATTGATTATATCCTCCCCGGCAGACCCAGCAGAGAACTCATGAATTATTTTAACTTGAGAATAATCTTGTTTTATGGAAAAAAATATTATTTATTTTTCATATATTTTAAAATCATAAAAAACGATCATGAATATGCAAAAATATTACTAAGATAAAAATTAAACAATATGCATATTTATCATGACATGGCATAATCTAAATGATATGGCACATGAATGAATGACATGGCATATGAATGAATGACATGACATGCTTGACGTGGCAAACTCCAAATGACATGGTACATGAATGAATGACATGGCATATGAATGAATAACATGACATGACATGCTTGACATGGTAAAATTCAAATGACATGGCACATGAATGAATGACATGACATGCTTGATATGGCAAAATCTGAATGACATAGCATATGTATGAATGACATGGCAGGCTTGACATGGAAAAATCTAAATGACATAGCATATGTGTGAATGACATGGCATGCTTGACATGGCAAAATCAAAATGACATAGCATATGTATGAATGACATGGCATGCTTGACATGGAAGGATCTAAATGACATAGCATATGTATGAATGACATGGCATGCTTGACATGGCAGGATCTAAATGACATAGCATATGTATGAATGACATGGCATGCTTGACATGGCAAAATCTAAATGACATAGCATATGTATGAATGACATGGCATGCTTGACATGGCAAAATCTAAATGACATGGCATATGTATGAATGACATGGCATTCTTGACATGACAAAATCTAAATGACATAATATATGTATGAATGACATAGCATATGTATGAATGACATGGCAAAAATCACAAAATGACATCATCATAAAGTATTCATAATCACACCATAATCACATCATAATCACACTAGCAACATGGATATAATATGACATCAACATGGAATATTCATGAACATAGAACTTTCATAATTAAAATGACAAATGTAAATATCATGGAATATGCATGATCATGGGATATGCACACATCATCATTTTAAAATTGATTTTTCATGTGAGGAATCACATAAATGGTATATGTCAAAAAAATATTACGTACTCCCCGGCAAAGCTTGGAAAATAATTCTTTTATATGACATTTACATGATTCCGAGTAAAACAAAAACTACACGTTTCAATTTCATAAACACATGCGTTGAATAATTTCCTAACCTCCCCAGCATACCCGGCAAAGATTAAGAACTAATTCTCGCCAAATGTTTAGGAAATCGAAAAATACGTTTTTATAACAAATTAAATAAAAACATTTTTAAATATGCAATGCATGAAGATGTATTTCTCCCTTGAAGTAAGGACATCCGTATACCTAAAAAGGTATCCGACTACCTTTACAAGAAACTTAAATTGGATTTTCAAAAACTGGAAGACTTTGGGCTCGGATTTGAAAAAATTGGAATTTTTGGGATGAAAAAAAAAACCATGGCCGAATACCCCTTGGAAAAGGCTCTAGTTTCCATAGTTTTGAAACCTGGGTTGACCACCCTTGACTCGACTTTTATAAAATCAAATTTTATTTTTGAAATGACATGGAAATCAACCTAAGACAGTAACTAATGTCCCAAATCAGCCCCCTCTTAGTATACTAATAAAAACAGAAAATTATTAGTTCTTAAAAATAAATCTGACTCCCACAACCAGTTTTGAAACCCTATTTTTTTACCCTTCTAGTAAATTTCAAAACATTCTGAAAAAAATATTGCAAACCTAGAACATGTTGATCTCCATGAGAAAAAATAAGCTTAATTTTTAGACCAAGGATACCATGACCGAATTTTTACCAAAGTCAGAACAGTGAGTTAAAAACTACTTTGTCAAAAACCATTTTTTCAACCATGATAAAAAAAATCTAAAAATCTTGAAAACAATACCATGGCATTCGCTAAATGTCTATTGCATGTGGTAAAAAAATCATTTTATTTTGACTAAGGATAAGTAGTGAAAAAAAATTCCAAAGTCAGAATACCCAATCTAAACTTTTAATTTTTCACAAGCATGCTCAAGAGAGCTTGGCTATAGACCATTGATTGGTTTACGCCAAAAATCAAGTGGGGGTGAAATGAATGCTTGAACAATCAATAAGATAAATACATGAAAATAATCTAACATAAACTAAAAAATAACAAGCAAGCAAGAAAACAAGGTTGGCTCAATGGTTGGTGTATTGGACATAGTCCTACCTAACCAAAATCATTTGATATATATCAAAATCATCAAGCTTCTCAAACCTGTTATTTGATTTTTTTCAAAAGGAGAACTTAAAGGAAAATCTATCCTACCACAAATGAATCCCACAATCAACAAGTAAGCAAATAAATCAAACAAAGACAAGCTCAATAACAAGCATAGTAGTTTCGGCCATAGTGAAAAACATGTAGGAAATTTTGCAAACTATTGTATTTTGTAGAGAATAGAAGAAAACCTTTTACAACCTTTTAAAAAAAACATTTTTGAAGAAAAGAAGATGAACATGACATAGAAGAGATGAAATCATAGACATGGACATGCAAAGAAAACCATAAATAAGAGGAGAAAGGAAAGCTACCTAGCAAAGCTTCCAAATCCTCTTGGAAAACCACTCTTTTTCTCCTTTTCTTTTCTTTTTTTTGAGAGGTTTTAGCTACTGAATTTTTTGCCAAAATATAGTGAATGTGTAGTATCCAAGATGAAAAAAAAGACCCCCCTAATAGCTTGGCCGGTCACCCCTTTAGCGTGCTCCACCTTCCATTTTTTTTTTGCCACTTGGCTACATCATGGTGCCTAGCCAATGGATATTCATCCTTACATATTAAAATACCAGCCATTGGCTAGCCAATGACACTACTACTTGGTCCCCAAGAGGGCTCTTCCATTGACCAAAAATGCCACCCTAGGTACTAGATGGTGACTCATGTCCTTCACCTTGAAAAATATCTATTTTCCTACAATCTTAGCCATTGATCATATTTTCATCCTCCCATCTCTCCCTCTTCATCAGCTGGTTGAAAATGGCATGGAATTTTCCAGGCCATTCTTTTTTTTTATTTGCAAAATGGCCCTTTTCGGTTTTTCGGTAAAATTGTATTTTGGCCCCCAAACTTAATTTAATATAAAAGGCATCCCAATTTCAGATTTTTCTTTTCCAATTCATCCCATTAAACTCAGTTCTAAAGGTTTTTATATTTTTTCGAGCTCGGATTTTATTTTTCTCGAATTTTTCTCTAAAGTTTCGGTTTAGTGCCTCCCAAACTTTGTCTTTTTCCATTTGAGCTCCGATTTTGGATTTTTCTCATCCAATCCCCTCCATAAAATATAAAACTCAGATCTGGAAGTTTTCATAATTTTTCGAGCACGTTTTCTATTTTTCCCGAAATTTTCTCTTGGAATTTCGGATTAGTGCACCCTAACGTTGTCTTTTTCTATTTGAGCTCCAATTCTAGATTTTTATTCTCAAATCCCTTCCATCAAATATAAAACTTAGTTCTGGAAGCTTTCATAATTTTCCGAGCTCGTTTCCTATTTTTCTTGGATTTTCCAAAATTGCCCTTTAACCCCCGAAACCTCGGTTTTACTCGAAATGGGCCCAATTTCCGAATTTTCTTTTTTCACTGCCTTTTTCATATATTGAATTGGAGTTGGTCCGAAAACGCCCAATTTTTACATTCGAATTCCTCTCCAATTTAACTTTCCCTTTTTCTCAATATTGAAAATTTTCTCATTTTTCTGTTTTTCCTCCAATCGACTCTTCCTTGGGATCCACTTCAAACTGGAATTTGGGATATTTTTATTTATTTATCCTTCATCAACTGGGGGCTTCAATTTCATCGAATCAGGCCATCTTTGCAGTTTTTCTCAAATTTATGGTTTCCTTATTTATTAATTAAATTCTTATTTTCCTTTTTCTCTTCAAACCACATTTTTCTTCAACTCCACTACAAAATCGGACCTTCCAATATCTATATTTATTGATCTTAATCCCTTTGGAACCTTCAATCTTGTCCAATTTGATTGTTTACGCATTTTTCCTCAAATTTCTCGAATTAGGTATTTCTCTAAATTGAATTTTTGTAACCTGTCTTTCAAACTCTCTATCCTTTGTTGTAGACCTCTGATTATCAAAATTCTTTCATTATTGTTCAATTCAACTTCGAATCTTGATTTTGACTTAGAGTTGACGTTTTCAATGGTTTACTTTTTAGGGTTGACTTTTTGGACTTGACTTTTTCAGAGTTGATTTTTTTGCTTTGACCTCTAAATCAAAGTCTTGGAGGCCCATTAGAGGAATAAGGGGAGATTCTTTGCATTTCGGGAAGTCAAAAAGAGAAAATCACCTTGTTTAGGGGGCTCAGATAAAATTAAGTGTCTACAGCTGCCCTTTTTGACTATTGCTGAGAATCAGGAATACGACAAAGACCAATAGACAACCATTTTGCCTGGGTATGGAGGCTGCTCGCAAAAACGGAGGGATTTTTTTTTCAAAATTTTTAAAGTGAAACAAAAGATAAAAGTTTTAGGTCCTAAATTGAAAATACCTTGACTGCGATACCAAGGCTTGATTCGTCTCAAGGGAACAAATTCGACTTTTGGAACTAAAAGCAATACCTCGACGGTGATCCCCGGGCTCAACTCATCTTGAAAACAAGTTCGATTTATGAGAATTGAAAATACATTGACGTTGATCTAAAGGCTCGACTCATTTAAAAAACAAGTTCGATTTAAAAGCAAAGAAAATACCTCGACGTTAATCTCGGGGCTCGACTCATTTGAAAAACAAGTTCGATTTAAAAGAAAATTCTCTGCGATTCCTGCAAGGTTAGTCAAATGCAATGATGTTGATGAGATGTTTTGCAAATGCTTATAGAATGCATGTTTCCTAGAGATGAATGCAGTTATATGTTCATGTCATAAGTCTTAATCCATGATTTCACTGAGATTCATAGACTTTTCCAACTTTATGACGAATGTCTTTGATTTTTTCACTATCTGCTCTGCTTGATGAATCTTCTTGTTTTTGCGAACTATTATGAGTTCTAACTTATGATTTCACTGAGATCTTCAAATTTTCTGACTTCATGATGGTTACTTCAATCCATCCATTATTTACCCTTGTTGACTAGTTTTCCAAACCAAGGATTGGTGTGTTTTCAAATTTTAGTGGTTTTCCAAACTTCCTCTGAAATTTTAACCCTACTCCATAGTAATACAAAGAAATCCTTATATTTGAAGATTTTTACGTTTACTACTCATCATTCAATTCAATAACACTCAAAATGCATAACAAAATGTATCAAAGATGGTATGAAATAACCAAATGTCATAAAAGAGATAACAAAAGTTTATTGCAATAATGTTTCAGGTAACAGAGATGAATATCAAGGATAAAAGAAACAAATGTAGAATTGTAGGTTGTAGATGCCTCAGATGCGGAATATCTTGGACCCTTCCTTCTTCAATTCACCTGATTTTGTTTTGAACGAGCAATTTACTTGTATAATTCCTTGGCTTCCGTAGTTGCATCAGACTGAGCTTTACCTCTGTTCTCTGAATTTCTAATACTTTCTCCCTCTTTCACGGAGCATTGATTCAATCTTTGATCAGTACTGGGCTGCCCTTTGCGGGTTTTCAACCCAAGTATCCCCCATTCGATTTTAAGTCGCCATTTTTCGGGTTTTCGTCTTAAACCTCTCCTTTTACATTCATTTTTTTTGGTGTTCCACCATGCATTTAAGAATTCTAAATTTTTCCATGGTAAAAATGATAATTCAGAAGACGAGATAAAATCTGAGGAAAAACCCTTCAAGTCAAATACCCATGCTTGATCAAAATGGACTTTAAGAGCACGTAATGTAGGCCAAGGTTCGGATTTAGAAAGAAAGGATAAGTAGGCCTAAAATGTATTTGAGGGTAATCAGATCAAGGATCATTTCATGTGGAGGATTCATTTTCGAAACATTCATCCTTTTTGGACTTTTTCCTTCTTTGACTTTTGTTTTTTCTTCATTCTTGTCTTTAATTTGCTATACTTTTTCAAACATTTATTTTTTATGGCTCATTTCGCCATGATTTTTTTTTTGAAGATCCTTCCTCGCATTTGCCCCCTAGTGTAGAGGGTGATCCTTGACCAAGGTTCAAAGAAAGAAAGTATTCTTAAGGCTCAAAGGGGGTAACTAGGGATAGTTTCTTCTTAGCAAAAGGAATACAAAAATGGCCATTTCTCATATCAAGCATTAATATTCTCATTGAAAAGCAATCCTCAAGGGAAATAGATAAATAGAATTTTCATCTTTTACATCTGGAATCATTCGAATTCTCATGTGCACAGTATCACACTTTTTTTTTTCAAGCATAGTAGTTCTTCAATTCATCGGCGTTTACGGGATTTCTCAAGTCATCACTGTCCATCCGAGTTAAGATCAATGCTCCTCTAGAAAAAGCTCTTTTCACCATATAGGGTCCTTCCCAATTTGGAGCCCACTTTTCGCAAGGATCTTTCATAATAGGGAGAACTTTTCTCAGTACCAACTCTCCCTCTCGAAATTGCTTGGGGCAAACCTTTTTGTTATGGGCTCGGATCATCCTTTTCTGATACATCTGCCCATGGAAAATTGCCTATAGCCTTTTCTCCTCGATGACTCCCTCTCGAAATTGCTTGGGGCAAACCTTTTTGTTATGGGCTCGGATCATCCTTTTCTGATACATCTGCCCATGGAAAATTGCCCACAGCCTTTTCTCCTCGATGAGATTCAACTGTTCATAGCGAGCTCTAACCCATTTTGCCTCTTTTAGGCCAACTTCCATCAAAACTCGAAGTGAAGGGATTTCAACCTCAATAGGCAGCACTACCTCCATCCAGTATACCAACGAAAATGGCGTGGCACCCGTAGATGTGCGAACTTAAGTACGATATGCATGGAGAGCAAAAGGCAAGATCTCATGCCAATCTTTGTACACATCAGTCATCTTTTCAACAATCTTCTTGATGCTCTTATTGGCTGTTTCAACTGCCCCATTCAATTTTGGGCGATAAGGCACCGTATTATAATGCTTGATCTTAAACTGGGTACATACTTCTCTCACCATCTTATTATTCAAGTTGAGAGCATTGTCCGAAATTATTCTTTTCGGGATTCCATATCGACACATAATCTCCTTTTTGATGAATCTTAACACCATTGACTTCGTTACATTGGTATAAAAGGCAGATTTTACCTACTTTGTGAAGTAATCTATAGCCACCAGGATGAAACGATGTCCATTTGAAGCTTTCAAGGTAATGGGGCCAATCATATATATTCCCCACATTGAAAATGGCCATGGAGCTATCATGACATGCAGCGGGGATGGAGGCACGTGAATCTTGTCTGCATATATCTGGCATTTATGGCATTTTCTCAAATAATTAATACAATCCCCTTCCATTGTTAGCCAATAGTATCCTGCCCTTATAATCTGTTTAGCCAATATCTGGCCATTGGCGTGAGTGCCGCATATCCCTTCGTGGACCTCTTCGAGAATTTTCTGAGCTTTAGTAGAAACAACACATCTCAACAGAACTTGGTCCTTCCCTTTCTTGTAAAGGGTTTCACCATCTAAGAAAAAACCCATTGCCATTCTCCTCAGGGTTCTCTTATCATTTTCTGTTGCTTGTTTAGGATATTGTTGACTCTTGATGTATTTCAAGATGTCGTAATACCAAAGGTGACCATCCGCTTCTTCTTCGATGCTCAAGCAGTGGGCAGGAGACTCGTATATGCTCATCTTAATTAGCACAACTTCGGCCCCTTCATTTACTTTAAACATTGACAATAAAGTGGCTAAAGCATCTGCCATTCGGCTCTCTTCTCTGGGCAAGTAATTGAAACCCACTTCTTCGAACTCCTCATTCAAGCTTAGTATAAGTTCTCATATCGGATCAACTTTGCATATGGGGTTTCCATCCTCCTTGCAGCTGGTATATCACTATAGCTGAATCTCCAAATACTTCTAATGTCTTAATCTTTCTTCCAATAGGAGCACGAAGGCCCACGGTACACGTCTCATACTCAGCGGTATTGTTTGTACAATCAGAATCCAATCTGGCAGTGAAAGGATAATAATCTTCCTCAGGGGATTTGAGCACCGCACTGATCCCGTGCCCCATGGCATTAGAGGCACCATCAAAATATATTTTCCATGTTTTTTTCTTAAAGGGAGTCCCATCTTTTTTGCTAGACACACATCAAGTATTCATCAGGGAAATCAAAATTCAGAGGCTTATAATCTTCTACCACTCGACTCACTAGGAATTCGACTACTGCGCTTCCTTTTATATCCTTTTGACTCATATACACGATGTCATATTCAAAAGCAGAACCTACCATCTCACCATTCTTTCTGACAGGGAGGGCGCTTCCAACATATACTTGATGGGATCTAGCTTCGCAATCAACCATGTCGTGTGATACAACATGTACTGTCTGAGTCTCCTGGCGGTCCAAGCTAAGGCACAACAAAGCCTTTCTATCGACGAGTACTTCAGCTCATACTCTGCGAACTTTTTGCTGAGGTAATAAATGACTTGTCTTTCTTTCCAGTCTCATCATGTTGCCCCAATACACAGCCCATAGATCTTTCAAATATCGATAAATACAGTATCATCAGTTTCTCTGGAGCAGGTGACATCAACACTGGTGGGTTTGATAGATAATGCTTAACCTTATCAAAGGCTATCTGACATCCTTCATCCCATTCTCCCAGATCACGCTTTTGGAGTAGTTTAAATATTGGGTCACACTTATCAGTTAGTTGAGAAATGAACCGAGCAATGTAATTTAATCTTCCCAAAAAGCTTCTCACTTTCTTTTGAGTACGAGGCTGTGGAAAATTCTGGATAGCCTTCACTTTATCTGAATCAATCTCGATTCCCTTCTTACTGACAACAAAACCTAACAACTTTCCGGAAGTGACTCCGAGAGTGCATTTTGCCGGGTTGAGTTTGAGTTGAAACTTTCTTAATTTTTCAAAGAGCTTCTTAAGATTCGCAACATGCTCATCCTCTCCTTACGACTTTGCGATCATATCATCAACATAGACTTCGATCTCCTTATGCATCATATTATGAAACAAAGTTACCATGGCTCTTTGGTATATTGCCCAACATTTTTCAATCTGAATGGCATCACTCTATAGCAAAATGTTCCCCACATTATCACAAATGTGGTTTTCTCCATATCCTCATATGCCATCTTAATCTGATTGTACCCTGAGAATCCATCCATGAAGGAGAACACAGAACTCTTTGCAGTATTGTCCACAAAGGTATCTATATGAGGCAATGGGAAATTATCTTTAGGGCTGGCCCTATTCAGATCTTGGTAATCAAAACACATCCGTACTTTTTCGTCCTTCTTCAGATCTGGAACAATATTCGCTACCATTTTGGATATTTTGCCACTTCCAAGAATACGACATCAAACTGCTTTTTCACCTCTTCTTTTATCTTTAACAGCATTTCAGGCCTCATTCTTCTCAATTTTTGCTGAATTGGCTTGTAATTTGGCTTTAGAGGGAGCTTTTGAACCACAATATCAAAATCCAACAGTCGAATATCTTGGTACGACCATGCAAATACATTGACATACTCTTAGAGTAAGGCCATCAGTTCACACCTTGTTGATGGTGAAACTGAAGTCCCGATCTTGACCTCTTTTATCTCTTCTCTACTCCCCAAATTTATCACTTCCAACGGTTCCTTATGAGGCAATACTTGCTTCTCCTCTTGTTCTATTATTCTCAACAGATTCGGAGGCAAACCATAATACTCGACATCTTTGTTGACGTCAAAATCACCCGTACAAATGAGTCTTTCAAAATCAATTTCATATGCCGCGTCCGGACACCTATAAATAGGTGGGGAAAAACAATATAGGAAGGCATATAGGCAATAATAATGAAAGAAAAGAATAAAAAATGAAACAATGAAAGAATATGGACACAAAAATATGAAGAAAATGCATCGTGATTGTCATTTATTAAATGAAAAAGTCTTAAACATAAGCCCATACAAAAGGATTCTTAATGCCCTTGGGCAGAGGCAATTAAGATTGATTCAGAGCATTACTCTGGAGTAGCCCTAAAAACTAGAGGAAGTTCAGTCACACTCCAATAGTCAGCTCATAACCCGGGGGATATGGGCGCACCATCCAACGTGCGTTTTCATTCCTATTCCTTCCATCTCGGCCATGCCAATTACCATTTCTTGCAGCTGTTCATCCTCATTCACGTAGAACTTCTCAAATGCTTGTTCTAACATTACCATTACATCATCAGAATTCTTATTCCATATTCGATTCCTCTAGAGCAAAAAGTGTGAAGGATCGGAGGGAAAGTTATGGGTTCCCAATCCATCTCTTGACCTGAAAGCCTAGCCAACCTCATCTTCTTGTTCTTCTCAACTTGTCTTTTTTCTCATGGGCTTTAGGAAAGTACCCAAGACCAAATCGGTCTTTCTTTTCGGCCACTTCTATCGTTCTGGCCATTCCTTGAAAATATTTTCCTAATCCTCTTCTCGCACGGCAGCCTTTTCCTAATATCGCTTTTACCCCTAACCTGGTGTTCCTTGATAACTTAGGCTCTGGGATTCTGTGTCCTTCGGTGATGAATACAACGTTGACAAATTCCAACGACCTGAAGGAGCACTCTAGAGCATTCTCATTCACTTCTATATAAGGGGAATCAGTGGATGCAGAAGCTATGATATCCTCTTCTCCTAATACACTGACTAAGGGTCCTTTTATCACAAATTCAACTTTTGATGGAGAGATGATGGCACGGCCCCAGCAGAGTGAATCCACGACTTTCCCAACAAACAGTTATAGAAAGGGGTAATGTCCATTACTTGGAATTTGACTTCATAAGTACATGGACCTATCTGAAGTGGGATTTCAATGCTCCCCATCACCTCCCGGTGGGTACCATCAAAGGCCGTGACTATGGTATGACTTGGCAGCATGTAGGACATATCGATTGACAATTTAGACAAGGTTGCCAATGGCATCTGATAACTCTATAAAATACAATTATTTTATCCTATTTTGCTCTTTTAAAATAGCTAAATCCTTGTAGTTTAAACTATTTTATTTATTATTTTTAGTTATTTTTATTTATTTTATGTTTAATTTTAGTTATTAATATAATGTTCTTTGTAGTTTTGTAGAGTCCTAAAGCAAGAAGGAGAGAATCTGCTCATATATGAAAAGTCCAAGTTGGAAGCAGTTACTTGGCCACAAAGTTTTCCTTATTCAAGCTTTTAAGAGCTCTATAAATAAGAACCCTAAGGACTTTATAAAAGATTTCTCCCTAGCTGTCAAATCTGACGCTTGTAAATAACCTAATTTTCTTAAGAGGAGAGCAGCCACCACAAAGTTGCAAGGAGCTAAAACGATTTTGGGAGATTGAAGATCTGACAACCCTTAGTTTTCTCTTATCCTTTATCTTTTTTTTTTTTATCTTTCTTGTAATATTTATGATGATGAAACTCCTTTTGTTTAATATTTTTTATTATGAACTAATTTATTTTTCTAGGATTGCAATGAAACTCAACATGTAGTTTGGATTATTTTACTTTCTTTCTTGATTTAATGATATTTGATGTTGTTTATTCAATCTTATGCTTAATGCTTCTAATTGCTTAGCTACCAATTAGATTGATGTGGTAAACTAGATATAACTTGGAAAAGGGAGTTTAGTGTTAGACATGGATGAATGACACATGTTTGATATTCATTTATTATGATGAATTGATCTGCATGTGGGGTAGGAATATACTTATGTGTCATGTGTAACCAAATTTAGAGTCTAAGCTTAATGAGTTTCTCTTTAATTCAATTATCATAGGAATATAGTTAATTGGTTAAGAGGGATATTTTTATAAGACCATTGGAAGATCCTTATAAATAGGTTAGACCTCTAGGTTAACAAATCAATATCATTAGTCAAGTTAAGAGGGTAAGAGAAGGTCAAGCGAAGTGTTGAGGAAAATTGTAATCCTAGGCTTTTCTTAATTGTTTAATCTATCTTTTAATTTGCATTTTTTTTTCAATCTTTAATTAATTGTTTGAATCAGATTAAGTTGTTTTAATTTTAGTACTTAACAAAGTTAGTAACAAGTCCTCGTGGGATTGACACTCTACTTTTCACTTTATTACTTGTTAACGGTATGTCCACTTGCGTGGATAAATTCGACAAATAGTTTTTGGCGCCGTTGCCGCATAATTGTTTTACTATTTTTGTTAATATTAATACTAAACAATCTGAATCTTAATTCAAATTTTTTATTTATTTAATTTAATTTAATTTTCTTTTCAGGTTTTATTTCCAGTTGAATGCAAAAAGGGTGCACTATGTAGGGTTGTGAACAAGATGCAATCACTACTATATTTGCACATATAACTGCACTTAACAAGAAGCTTGACAATTGAGGTGTACCTGCCATCCAAAATTCATTTGTGATTTGTGAATTATGTGGGGAAGGACATCATAGTGATTGTTGCCAATATGTTGGAAACTACAATATGCATCAAAATAGGTTCTATTCCAACAACTACAATCCAGGTTGGGGAGATGACCAAAATTTTTCCTGGAACAACAATCAATGGTCCTCATATTCTGAAAAGCACGCATATCCTGATGGGTTTCCACTATATGCTCAAGCACCTGCTCCAGAAAATAAGCCATCATTGGAAGAGGTGTTCATGCATTACATGGCAAGCACCGATGCTATCATTCAGAGTCAAGCCCAAGCAGCTGCTCCAGAAAATAAGCCATCATTGGAAGAGGTGTTCATGCAGTTCATGGCAAGAACCGACACTATCATTCAGGAGCAATCAGCAGAACTTCAAAGTCAAGAAGCATTACTTCAGAGTCAAGCGGCAACACTTAGGAGTCTTGAAACACAAATGAGCCAGCTTGTCAATGCCTTTAACAATTGCCCTTAAGAAACTCTTCTAGGTGACATTGAATCTAATTCCAAACCAAGTGAACAAGAGCATTGTAACTCAAACACACTTGGGATTGAAAAATAGATAGAAGAGGATAGCAAAGAGCCTAAATTGCCAATCGAGCTTATTGAAGAAGAATTTGTGAAAACTCAAGAAGAATGGATTCAATGTGAGCCACCACCAAACAATCCTATTGAAGAAGAAAAAGTGGGTGAAAAAGAAGTTGAAAAAGTCCAAGAAGAATGGATCTAGTGTGACCCACCACCACAACCTGTTCCCCAATGCATCCAATAGCCAAATGTAGTAGATGTGATAAATAGTGCTAACAACGATGAATTCGTAGAGATTTATCCCATTGATCTGCTCACGGCATTATTAAATTCTACTTTTGAGAAGGATGAATTTCGCTTTCAAGCCTACAAGAAAGTGAAGTTGTTCAAAGAAAGGACAACCAAATGGCATGAATCAAAAATCATCATGTGGTTGGATCAGGATGATGAAGGAGATAGTCAAGCCGATGACTATAAATCAAGCGCTTCTTGGGAGGCAACCCAAGCTTTTTATTTTTTACTTTTTGATTTTCTATTTGATTTTATCTTGTTTCTAATAATTTTTTTTAGGTTTTAATTTTTAAATTAAAAAAAATTTATATTTTAGTTTTTCAAATAATTTTTTTACTTATTTTTTTTATTATTTTTCATATTTTGAATTCTAATTTTTTTAAGTTATTATTATGAATTTCTTTTTATTTTCTTTTGTAGGGACTATTCACCCAACTTAGACAAGCATGATGAGATCTAAGAGGAAAACTCGAGCTTATCCAGTTGCTTTCATAGGGGAGTTTTCTTCTTCTTACTCTTTTTAATTTCTAAACATTGAGGACAATGTTTGTTTTAAGTTTGGGGGTGTTGGTCAATAGCTTTTCAATTTCTTTTGTTTTGTGTTTTTTTTTTTAGTCTGTTTTGTGTGATTTTTTTTATTTCTTTTCTATATTTATGTTTTAGGAGTCTTTAAAAAAAAATTGCTTGAGATATTTTGCACTTAATATGATGAGATGCTTATCCAATGATGAAATTTTAGTTATTGATTTATCTTGAATCTTGGGAACAACATAGGTATGATTTGATTTTATGTTAAATTCTTTTGTTAGTCTTATTGTTAGGATGTGATTTTCACTAATTGAGCACTTGATCTCTTGCTTAGATTTGCATAGCTTATTTAAAGACTGCTTATGTTGATGTGAATTGCGATTATGTCTAAAACCTAGAATTTGTTTGATTTTCTCTCAAGATGAAATCCTAGACAACACTAAGTTAAGGAAGTGATTTAGGCCATCTTTTGGATCTTTTGAGCCTTTTGAGCCTACCTTCATATATTAATATCCTTAGTCTACCTCTTTGTGCATAATTGATATATCTATTTTCTTTGATTGCCACATGTTTTAGCCTAGCCAAATAAGAAAATCCATGATTAACCCTCACTACATAGGCATGTGATGATATTACTGGAAAGAATTATGAGCCATGTCAAATTTGGGTGAAATGGTGATGTAAAAAAAAAAAGAAAAGGTTGTGTTTCTTAGAAAATGAAGAACAGAGAAATAATAATAAAAAGAATAAAGTAGTGAAGCAAAAAGGAAGTGCATTCAAAGAATGGAATATGTAATTTGAGAAAAAGACTATGGCTCTCAAAAATCCTGAAAAAAAAAACGTAAAGTGTCTATGGGTGACTTAAACCAAAATATATCTTTATCCTACATTGACCCTAGCCTTACATTACAAGCTTAATAAAGACCTACTTGATCTTTGATGAAGTGTTAGTCTACATTAGTGGAGAGAGAGATGAAAAGCAAACATATGAGAATGTAGTACTATAATTCGTATTTTGCATTGGTATAAACTTATTTGGATTGCATGTAATGACAAGAGATTTTACACACACACACTGGAAATCCATTCAAGCATGAGACATACAATTGAATTGAATCATAAAGTTGGATTATGTTTGTGTTTTACTTTGAGTTGAGATTTTGAGATAGCTTTTGAGGAAAATTAAGGAAATCATTACTTGAGTGCATTCATCTCTCGCTTCGCTTTATTTCGTTTTGTTTTATTTATTTAGTTTGTTTTGTTTTGCTCGAGGACTAGCAAAATCTTACCTATTTTGTGCTTTTAAAATAGCTAGGTCCTTATAGTTTAAACTATTAATTTATTATTTTTAGTTATTTTTGTTTTATTTATTTATTTTATGTTCAATTTTAGTTATTAATATAATGTCTTTTGTAGTTTTATGGAGTCCTAAAGCAAGAAGGAGAAAATCTACTCATATATGAAAAGTCCAAGCTGCAAGTAGTTACTTGGCCATAAAGTTTTCCTTATTCAGGCTTTTAAGAGCTTTATAAATAGGAATCCTAAGGACTTTATAACAGACTTCTCCCTAGCTGTTAAATCTTAAGCTTGTAAATAACCTAATTTTCTTAAGAGAAGAGCAGCCACCACAAAGTTGCAAGGAGCTAAAAAGATTTTGGGAGATTGAAGATCTAACAACCCTTAGTTTTCTCTTATCCTTTATCTTTTTTATCTTTCTTGTAATCTTTATGATGGTGAAACTGTTGGTGTAAGCCTTACAATCCAATCTAGTTAGGCTTGTAAAACACTATTTATTTATTCATGTATTGCACATTATAGTTTATTAATTATAATTGAGGTATTTCTTTATCCATAAGTATTGTTATAATTGTTATAAATGACTTGTGAAGGTAAAGCCCATGAGACACAATGGCATTGCAAAGGAATTGTAAGGTGTCATAATTATGAGGATTCTTATGCATTAATGCCGTGTTTCTAAAACTGTTCCTGGTCATTGTATTGTCAAGACAGGACATTGACAATGCTCAAAGACTGGCATTTGTTAAGCCTTCATACACTTGATGCATTCAACCAGTCTCATAGGTTGACAATGCTCAAAGACAGGGCATTAACATATGGGTGCTTGTTAGTTGAACTAGTTCACTGAACATGACCCGCTATGAGAGTTCCATTTGGTACTTCACTAAGTGTCTTTGGTAAATACTCTCATGTATCAATAGTGTAAATAATCCTTTGACTTGTGACACAAAGTTATCTTGTATGTGAACTGTCATACTTAGATTTCATCTCGAACGGGTCCCAATCACGAGGATGCTTATGGTAGGGTGTTATTGGGTATGACATGAAGCATATGAAGATGAATGAGTGGTCCAGAGAGGATTCATCACCCCAAGTGATAAAGGGGACATATCTCACATGTATCTGACTTATATTAACTTATGGAAGTCCTTGGCCAAGGCAATACTTAAAGAGCTAATATTAAAGCTGCAGATCTATTATGGAATGGGTTAAGAGTAGACACTGAACCATGCGTTTTCCTATCCCGAGATATTTGATGAAGGGATCGAATTACACAGACATATTGTACACGAAAGGCTAGTCGAAGCTTGATGACTCTCTTGGCATTTGGGTGATCATGATGCATTGCTAGATGCCGCTCATGATCTATAAATATAAATAGGAAATTCTTAATTGAATTAATTATATTTATTGCCAACATGTTAAGAGCTTAATAGGTCACACACAAAAGGTGATTAATGAAATTAAAATGAGATTGGAGCAGATTAAATATTCATTAAGTGTTGTGGGCTTATTGTGAATATTTAATAATATTTATAGGGGATTTAGTGCAGTTAGTCCAATAGTTGACATACACTAAACCTACTTATAAATAGCCTAATGTTGTTGCCGCCTCCCCCCTAAGGAATCCTTGAATCGGCACCTCACTCCCCTTTAGAGTGTTTCGGCCGAATAAGCAAAACAAGAAAGAGGAATTCGATTCTTCTAATTGATTTTGGCTAAACAAGGAAGAGGTGGAAGGTTTCTCACAACCTAGACTACTAGCATTGTCTTGGCAAAACATAATCTCAACCTTGTGAAGGCTTTCAGATCACCTGTGTGGATTACTGTTAGAGGTCAGACAATTGGACGACTTTGGTTTTCGACAAGCGAGCTTTGTGTACAAGAATAAGAACATCAAGAATCTATCTTGAGGATTCGGCAATCTTCAATATAGAGGTATGTGATTTTGATTGTTATCTGTTCTTGACAGCCTGATCGTTTTGAATTCATAGGCAGATCCATGGAGGGATTCGGTATTCTTTTTGTTTTTATTTAATTCTGCTGCGTTGTAAATTTAACTGTTGATTAATTTATACATTATCTCTGTTTGAGCATGAGCCGAATCCGAATAGTGGTATCAGAGCCTCGCTTTTGTTATTCCTATACAATCTATGCTTTGATTGTTACCTTTAACAAAATTGTTTTGTTCTTTGATTTATTTTGATCCGATTGTCACTAACCGAATTTGTGAGAATTTGCACTTGTAGTGTTTTGGTGAAGGCAGCAGTTAATCATGGTGAATTCTTGTTGATTAATTGGTTTAAAATTGTTTTAAACTGATTAATGCAACTAGCGAAAGTTTGGCAGCGATTGAAAACTGTTTTTCTTGCTTTATGCAAATTTGGTGATTTTAGTGAGAAAAACTTGTAGATTTTTCTTGGCTGATTTTTAATGCATGTTTTAATGATTTTTAGGATTTAAAATTGCTTGGAATTGTTCTTGGCAAGCCTGAAAAATCATAAAACTGATTTAGCATTGAAAAGTTGGAAGCTGTGAAAAGGGGATAGACAGCTTTAGGGAGGTGAGGGGGCGGCGACAACTCTTAATGTCCATGGCATGCGCCTCCCTTGCTAGGGTTTTTCGCTTCTATCAAATTCTCACAACTTATGAATTTTAGCAATATTAAGTTACTAATGTTGTAGTATCCTAGTTGATATACAACACTAAAATTAGTAATTATGGTAATATTGTTAAATTAATTAAATCACCAAAATAAAAATTTACATGAATATTCAATTAAATTATTTAATTGGATAATAATTTAATAAAAGGAAATAATCCTAATTGGATTTTTATTCTAATAAGATTAGAATAAATGTTTATTATTTTCTTTGAATTAAATTATGGATCAATATAATCAATGATGGTAATTAGAGATTAAAGCATGATTATATATGTTCATAAATTGTTTGTGAATGTATGGGATGATTATGGACATAGACCCAATATGATTGTGGATGGTTGAATTTATTTTTATGGTTTTTATTAAATTAAATAGGGACTGCGTGCCCTGCCTTATCTCTCATTTTCTGCAGTTGTAAAAATTCTTTCCTCACCTAACTCCCTTCAAATGTAACTTGAGGTTTCATTATTACAAATGTAATTAGTTACATTAAAGTGTAAAATTAGGATTAGCTAGGAATAATTTTTGTAACTTGAAGATAAAGATAGGTGCCATGAAGATAAGGAGATTACAAGCAAGCTTTGAAGACTATTTATGTAATCACCTAGGAATTTGACCAACTAATTTCCTTTGATGGCTCAAGGAAATTAGATTAGAAAAGTCCATAATCATCCAAGTAGAAAGCATGTTATAGATTTATTTTATGCGATATTATAAATGCTATGAATGTTTATTATGATGAGACTTAAAAGAAAAAGGAAATCCCTCTTTATAATATTGAGTCAGATGTTTCGCATGATAAAGTTTCCTTCCATCATCATAACAAGATAACCAAAGTTCTTCCAGTAGGAGGCTTATTGAGTCACTCAGAGTCAAACTACTGTACGAATATGTTTGAGTTATGAAGTTGGGTCTTACTCAACTAATGCCAAGTTGTCCGGATGCGCAAAACTTGACCGCATGGTATTAGAGGCATAGTTAGGTGAAGTACATATGATGTGCTTAGACAAAGAGTTGTCACCTAACTGATCTGGGAGTGGCATAGAGATGCAATTGATAAGCTATGTTATCTACCCAACTAGGCTTGTTGAAATTTGTTGAGGCACTCAAGGTTGGAACATGTTGAAAGGGATCCCAGCCCACTAGAAATACCTTGATGAGATTTCCGAATAATAGTGAGGGCTATTATCTCGAAAAATTAGTGGGAGAACCAATAAAATATTTAATACCTCATCTTGAATTGGTGTAAATGCATGAATATAACTGATATATATACTTTTTCCATATTAGGTTGTTGAAAATGGTTAATACATTAACTATACTGCGTGGCATTATGAATGCCATTGGTCCAAAATGTTTGGATTGGTACATGAGATTGAGAAGCGTTCTCAATGAAAGGAAGGTCGCTCATTTGACAAGTCAAGAAGAACTTATAAAAGTTTCTGGTTGACTGTGTTTGTGATTGAACTGAATCTTTCTACTGTTAAATCCAATTTTTGGATAATTGATTCATGATGCAGTTCACATCTATGTAATGACATAGCCATTTTGAAAGGAAGTAGAAAGTTGAGCAAGGATGAAGTAGTTCTAAGAGTAGGGAATGGTGCAAAAATTGCAGCATTGGCCGTTGGAACATGTACTCTATCTTTGCCGTCTGGCATGAAATTGGAACTGAAAGATTGTTACTTTGTTCCAATATTGTCTAGAAACATCATTTCGATTTCATACCTCACTGTTAATGATGGTTTCGAGATAAGAATGAAGGGAAATAGTTGCTCCATCATTCTTAATGACATTCACTATGGATCGGCAACATTACATAATGGATTATATGTTTTGGATCTAGAGATGCCTGTGTTCAATATAAATATCAAGAATGCAAGAAAGGATGATCCAAGTAAGACTTACATCTGGCACTGTAGACTTGGTAATATCAATGAGACAAGGATTTCCAAATTGCATAAACATGGTTATTTGGAACCCTTTGATTATGAATCATATGGGACTTGTGAATGTTGTCTCCTTGGTAAGATGACCAAGACTCCCTTTACTGGAAAAGGTGAAAGATCTAGTGTTTTATTGGGCTTAAAAAATTCAGATGTATGTGGGCTACTAAACACAGCTACTAGAGGTAATTTCTCATACTTCATAACCTTTATCAATGATCATTCTAGATATGGTTATGTGTATCTGATGAGATACAAGTCTAAAGCTTTTGAAAAGTTCAAAGAGTTCAGAGCTGAAGTAGAGAAATAGATTGGGAAAAATATTCTAACTCTTAGATCGGATCGAGGAGGAGAAAATTTAACTCATGATTTCTTTAATCATTTGACAGATAATGAAATTCTGTCGCAATGGACTCCACCTGGAACTCCTCAACATAATGGAATATCCGAAAGGAGAAATCAAACCTTGTTGGACATGGTTCGATCCATGATGTCTAAGGCTGACCTTCCGATATCCTTTTGGGGATATGCCTTAGAAACTGTAGCTTACCTTCTAAATAGGGTTCCAAAAAAGTCGGTAGATAAGGTACCATATGAGATATGGAATGTCAAGAAGCCATACTTATCTTATCTAAAGATTTGGGGATGTACTGCTTATGTGAAGCAAGTACCTTCTGATAAGTTGGGAGCTAGATCAGAAAAATGTAAGTTTGTGGGATATCCTAAAGAGACTATGGGATATGACTTTTACACTCCTACTGATCAAAAGGTGTTTGTGTCAAAACATGCTGCTTTTCTAGAGAAAGAGTTTCTACTAGAAGGATTCAGTGGGAGTAAAATAGATCTTGAAGAAGTTCAAGAACCACAACCTAACATTCCTTCAGAACTTGAGCCATTAGTCGAGGCATTGGATGCTCGGATTGATGCTCAAGAAACACAAGTACTCAGAAGGTCTATTAGGGAGAGGCAAACTCCAATAAGATATGGATTTGTTTTGGAAAGAGATGGTTTGCCCATTGAAAATGAACCTACTACCTATAAGGAAGCTATGTTGGACATCAATTCCAAGAAATGGCTAGAATCCATGAAATTCGAAATGGATACCATGGAAGTTAACCAAGTTTGGTCTTTAGTTGATCCACTTCAAGGGATAAAACCCATAGGGTGTAAATGGGTCTACAAGATAAAGAGACATGGATGGCAACATACAAATGTATAAGGCCATATTGGTTGCAAAAGGTTATAATCAAGTTGAAGGCATTGATTTTGAAGAAACCTTTTCACCAGTTGCCATGGTAAAGTCCATTAGGATTATGCTTGCTAATATTGCATACCATGATTATGAGATATGGCAGATGGATGTAAAAACTGCATTCCTTATTGGGAATTTGCTAGAGGAAGTGTATATGACACAACCTAAAGGTTTTTCATCCAAGGCCACATCTAATAAGGTATGCAAACTGCAAAAGTCCATTTATGGACTAAAGCAAGCATCTCGGAGTTGGAACATCAGGTTTGATGAAACAATTAAGGAATTTGGTTTCATTAAGAATCCTGATGAACCATGTGTTTAGAAGAAGGTAAACGGACATGCAGTTGTGTTCCTGGTGCTATATGTCGATGACATATTGCTTATAGGAAATGATGTACCTATGCTTCAGACTACCAAGGTCTGGCTATCCAGACAGTTCTCCATGAAGGATTTGGGAGAAGTAGCATATATTCTGGGAATATAGATCTACAGAGATAGATCGAAAAGGCTGCGTGGATTATCCCAATCTGTTTACATAGACAAGTTGCTAAAGAGGTTTAGCATGGATATCTCCAAAAGAGGTAACTTGCCTATAGTACATGGTGTACAACTTTCGAAAGAGATCTGTCTTAAAACTTATGACGAGGACACGGATGGGTATGATCCCGTATGCTTCGGCAATCGGATCTATCATGTACGCCATGTTGTGCACAAGACCAGATGTATCGCACACTCTGAGTGTCATGAGCCGATACCAAAGCAATCCTGGTGAAATTCATTGGACTGCTGTGAAGAATATCCTCAAGTACTTGAGAAGAACTAAGGACATTTTCTTGGTCTATGGAGGGGCTGAACTCCAAGTAAGGGGTTATACAGATGCTGGATTCCAAACTGATAAGGATGACAATAAATAGCAGGGTGGTTACGTATTTACCTTAAATGGAGCTGCAGTCAGTTGGAAAAGTTCCAAACAGATTACAACTACAAATTCAACAATAGAGGCTGAATACATCTCCGCGTGTGAGGCAGCGAAGGAGGCTGTTTGGATTAAGAAGTTCATAATTGAACTTGGTGTGGTTCCAAGCATTGTTGATCCAGTACCACTTTACTGTGATAACAATAGAGCCATAGCGCAAGCTAAGAAACCACGGTCTCATCACAAATCCAAACATGTATTGCGGCATTATCACTTGAATAGAGACATAATTCAAAGAGGTGATATAAGTATGGAAAGGGTACCCGCAGAAGACAATATAGCTGATTCTTTCAATAAGGTTCTGTCTCAGCATAAACAAAACTGTCACATGGAAGGACATGGGCTTAAGTACATGGGCGGTTGACTTTAGTGCTAGTGGGAGATTACTGGTGTAAGCCTTGCAAGCCAACCTAGTTAGGCTTGTAAAACACGATTTATATATTCATGTATTGCATATTATAGTTTATTAATTATAATTGAGGTATTTCTTTATCCATAAGTATTATTATAATTATTATAAATGACTTGTGAAGATAAAGCCCATGAGACACAATGGCATTGCAAAGGAATTGTAAGGTGTTACAATTATGAGGATCCTTATGCATCAATGTCGTGTTTCTAAAACTGTTCCTGGTCATCGTATTGTCAAGACAGGGAATTGACAATGCTCAAAGGCTGGCATATGTTAAGCCTTCATGCACTTGATGCATGCAACCGGTCTCATAGGTTGACAGTATAGAGATACTTGGGGATAACATATGGCTGCTTGTTAGTTGAACAAGTTCACTGAGCATGACCCGCTATGAGAGTTCCATTTGGTATTGAAATCAAGTGTCTATGGTAAATACTCTCATGTGTCAATAGTGTAAATAATCCTTCGACTTGTGACACCAGGTCATCTTGTATGTGAACTGTCATACTTAGATTTCATCACGAACGGGTCCCAATCACGAGGATGCTTATGGTAGGGTGTTATTGGGTATGACATAAAGCATACGAAGATGAATGAGTAGTCCAAAGCGGATTCATCACCCCAAGTGATTAAAGGGACATATCTCACATGTATCTAGCTTATATTAACTTATGGAAGTCCTTGGCCAAGGCAATACTTAAGGAGTTTATATTAAACCTGCAGATCTAATATGAAATAGGTTAAGAGTAGACACTGAACCATGCTCTTTCTTATCCTGGGATATTTGATGGAGGGATCGAATTACACATACATATTGTACACGAAAGGCTAGTCGAAGCTTGATGACTCTCTTGGCATTTGGGTGGTCATGATGCATTGCTAGATTCCGCTCATGATCTATAAATATAAATAGGAAATTCTTAATTGAATTAATTATATTTGTTGCCAACATGTTAAGGGCCTAATGGGCCACACACAAAAGGTGATTAATGAAATTAAAATGAGATTGGGGCAGATTAAATATTCATTAAGTGTTGTGGGCTTATTGTGAATATTTAATAATATTTATAAGGGCTTTAGTGCAGCTAGTTCAATAGTTGGCATACACTAAACCTATTTATAAATAGCTTAATGTTGTTGCCGCCTCCCCCTATGGAATCCTTGAATTGGCGCCTTACTCCCCTTTAGAGTGTTTCGGCCAAATAAGCAAAACAAGAAAGAGGAATTCGATTCTTCTAATTGATTTTGGCTAACCAAGGAAGAGGAGGAAGGTTTCTCACAACCTAGACTACTAGCATCGTTTTGGCAAAACATAATCTCAACCTTGTGAAGGCGTTTAGATCACCTGTGTGGATTACTGTTAGAGGTCGGACAATTGGACGACTTTGGTTTTTGTCAAGCGAGCTTTGTGTACAAGAACAAGAACATCAAGAATCTGTCTTGAGGATTCGGCAATCTTCAATATAGAGGTATGTGATTTTGATTGTTATCTGTTCTTGACAGCCTGATCATTTTGAATTCATAGGCAGATCCATGGAGGGATTTGGTATTCTCTTTGGTTTTATTTAATTCTGTTTCGTTGTAAATTTAGCTGTTGATTAAATTATACATTATCTCTGTTTGAGCATGAGCCGAATCCCAACAAAAACTTGCTTGTTTTATATTTTTTATTATAAACTAATTTATTTTTCTAGTATTGCAATGGAACTCAACATGTAGTTTGGATTATTTTACTTCCTTTCTTTTATTTAATGTTGTTTGTTCAATTTTGTGCTTAATGCTTCTAATTGCTTAGCTACCAATTAGATTGATGTGGTAACCTAGATAGAACTTGGAAATGGGAGTTTAGTGTTAGACATGGATGAATGACACATGTTTGATATTCATTTATTATGATGAATTGATCTGCATGTGGGTAGGAATATATTTATGTGTCATGTGTAACCAATTTTAGAGTCTAAGCTTAATAAGTTTATCTTTAATTCAATTATCATAGGAATATAGTTAATTGGTTAAGAGGGATATTTTTATAAGACCATTGGAAGATCCTTATAAATAGGTTAGAACTCTAGGTTAACAAATCAATATCATTAGTCAAGTTAAGAGGGTAAGAGAAGTTCAAGCGATGTGTTGAGGGAAATTGTAATCTAGGCTTTTCTTAATTGTTTAATCTATCTTTTAATTTGCATTCTTTTTTTTTTCAATCTTTAATTAATTGTTTGAATAAGATTAAGTTGTTTTAATTTTAGTACTTAACAAAGTTAGTAACAATTCCTCATGGGATCGACACTCTACTTTTCACTTTATTACTTGTTAACGATACGTGCACTTGCGTGGATAAATATGTCAACAACATCACGTTCAGAGAGGATCCATTGTCGAGGAGTACTCGTGGCAGAATGTGCCCCTTACAGGTAGTGGTGATATAAAGAGCCTTGGTGGATCCTATTCCGTTTGGTGGTATCTCATCATAACTGAAAGAGATGTAATCATCTACTGTGATGTTACCCACCAATCGATCTAACTTTTCCACTGATATGTTGTTGGCCACATAAGCCTAGTTCAAGATTCTTAGCAGAGCATTTCGGTGTGACTATGAGTTTAACAACAGTGAAAGGACTGAAATCCTTACCGGTTGGCGGTGCAATTGTTCCACTACACTGTATTCACTGTGTTTGATAAAATTTATGAATTTGCAGGCTTCCTTCTCGTTTATCGGCTTTTTCACTTTATTAACTAGGGATGAATTCTTCTACACTTCCCCGGACTGTTCTATCTCTATATGAATCGGTTCTGCTAATCTTTTCCCTTTGTCAAGTCCCCCATCTTTTTCATCTAACTATGTTCAACTGCTCCTGGGGCATAGCATCTACCAGTACGAGTTAGGTGACCCACTCCCGTTATATCATCAGCAGTTGCGGTTTGATGGCTCGAAGACCCGGGCATCACTGTACTACAATCATATTTCCAAGACACCGTCTTATCTTCCTTGTAAGAGAAAGGAGATGATAACTCTATGATTAGTTTAGGCGTGGTTTCCTTATCAACTAGGATAGCCTTTTCTTTCGACTCATCATAATAGATGATCAGGAACAGGTCCAACCTATAGCCACCTGTACTCTCGGTTGCATCTACCTCTTCTTTTGCTTCTTCATAAAATTGGGCCTCACCCATTTCCATCATCTTCTAGACCTTTGCTAGAAACTCTTCACATTTCTGTATAGTGTGGCCCTCACACCCGTGAAATGGATAAAAGTTCTCTGACTTGCTTGCAATCTCTTTCAAACTTGCTTCAGCCTGAACCAACCCAGCCTTAACTATTTCAAACCAGACTTTTAGCACCGGTGTCTTTACCTCACTGATATCCCTCTTGACCCGGCCAACTTTCTCTGACCAAACTGCATTCACCTTAGCTTCCATGTGGTTGGGCAATGGGTTGTCTGCAATATTAGGCTCGTTCCAAAGTCCAAATTTCACGATCCCTGCATCAATTAGGCTTTGGACCTTCTGCTTCAGGGCGGTATAGTTTTCAATGGAATGTCCTTGAATTCTTGCATGGTATGCGCAGTGAGCATTAGAGTCATACCATCTAGGGTATGGCGGTTTCAATGATTGGAGGTACACTGGTGCAACGAGTAGCCCCTGTAGCAGTTTGGGGTAAAACTCACCATAGGTCGTATGGATTAGATCAAAATATGGTTTTTTATTATTCCTTGGCGGTCTTTGGTCATTTGAGTAGTCTTCTGGGTGTTTGGTACAGTGTTTGGGGAAGCAGCTAGTTGTGGCGAGATACCGTTCGAATATACTTGTTGGGGTATGGCTGTATATGGGAAGGGATTTTGGGTAAGGTTGTTTATGGCTGGGTAGTATGGATTATAGGTTGGATAGGGTGTATATGGGGTTAGGTTTGTGAAAAGTTGGTTGCCGGAACTCACCGCATGTGTTTCCCCTTCTTTCTTCTTGGCGGGAAATGTTTTCTTAGGGACAACAGGTTCCCAATCGCCATTTTTCCGCTCTTGACATCTATTTCAATCATTTCCCCTGATATAACCATGTATGTGAAGTTTTTAATAGCATTACCCACCAGCTTTTCATAGTACGGCACCTTTAGAGTATTGATAAAAAGAACGGTGGTTTCCTTGTCCGTTAGAAGAGGTTGCACCTGAGTAGCCATATTCCTCCACCTCTGTGCATACTGCTTAAAGCTTTTAGTACCTTTCTTTTCTAGATTCTATAAGGACAACCTATCAGGCACCATGTCAGATACATGCTTATAGTGCTCCAAAAAGGCCCTAACCAAGTCCGTCCAAGAGCGGATCTTGCTTCGAGTGAGCTGATTATACCAACAGGTTGCTGACCTGGTAAGGCTATCCTGAAAACAATGATGAGCAACTTCTCATCATCAGCATGCCCAGTCATCTTCCGACAGTATATTGTCAAGTGTGCGGAAGGGTTAGTAGTCCTATCATATTTCTCAAAATCCGGTGTTTTAAACTTGGGTGGGATCACAAGACCGGGAACTAAACTTAGCTCTTTAGCATTAAGACTGCCAAATAATTCAGCCCCTTTTACAGCCCGCACTCTACTTCCAACAACTAGTACTTCTTCTGCTGTCGATACGTGATCTCGTTGCGAGGGACCCGCTCAAGTGAGGTGAAGGAAAAAACACAGACAGAGGAAAAGACGACTTAATTCCTCTTGAAATAAAGGGTCGAGGGTATGAAAACGACCTCGAAAAAGAAATGGAGTCGCCATCAATCCTTTTTGGCTAGGTGTGATCGGCCACCTATTAAAACCAGTTTTTATAAAACATTTTAAAATTAATTAAAACATTTTTGAAACCAACTTTGTAGTCTGTGTTTTGAACCAAAGAAAAACAAGTGCAGGTTCAGGAGTCGGTTACGTGCGGGGAATGATTAGCACCCCCACAACGCTTGTATAAAATGGTACTTTATTAGTCGTATGTTATCTCGAGTCTTGGTAAAAGTCAATTTTAAAATTTGGTGTTTTGAAATAATTCCCTTAAAAATTCATATTTTATTTGGAAAATGATCCAGAATTTACTAGCATAAAATTTCCCATATTTTTCGACAGACTTGGCAAAATATGGAATTTTTCCTCGATTTTGAAATTCTCCGAATCATTTTTTTGAGAAAGATATTCTGTTATTAATGATAATTGATGATATCCTCTCCGACAAACCCATAAAAGAACTCATGAATTATTTTAACTCGGGAATAATTTTGATTTATAAAAAAATAGCATTTGTTTTTCATGTATTTTGAAAATCATCAAAAATGACCATAAGTATGCCAAGATGTTACTAAGATAAAAATGAAACAAAAATGCTCATTTATCATGATATGACAAACATTTTATTATGACCTAGTAAAGGAAATAATGACATGATAAATGATTGACATGGCATACAAAATGACATGTGAATAAAATCGACATGGCATATGGATAGAATGGCATATAGATTAAATGGCATAAGAATGAATGTCATCTGAATGAAATCGACATGGCATATGGAAGACAAGGCATAAGAATGAATGTCATGTGAATGAAATCGACACGGCATACAAAATGACGTGGCATATGGATGACATGGCATAAGAATGAATGTCATGTGAATGAAATCGAAATGGCATAAGAATGAAAGTTATGTGAATGAAATCGACATAGCATACAAAATGACCTGGCTTATGGATGACATGGCATAAGAACGAATATCATGTGAATGAAATCGACATGACATGCAAGATGACTTGGCATACATGATGACATGGCATAGGTGACATGGCATAAAATGATGACAAGGCATAAAATGATGACATGGCATAGGTGACATGGCATAGATGACATGGCATAAGAATGAATGTCATGTGAATGAAATCGACATGGCATACAAAATGATATATTAATGACATGGACAAGTGTCACAGCATGAGGATGAATTTTTTTGAGAATGACTCAAAATTTATTAATACCCAAAATCTTTTCATGTTCCTCGACAAACCTGGCAAAACATAGAAAGTTTTATTTATTTTGAAATTTTTCGAATCATTTTTGTTTTAGAAAAGGGTATTCCTTTGTTAATAATTAATGATATTCTCTCCGACAGACCCAATAGATAAGACCATGAATGATTTAAACTCGGGAATATTGCCTTATTAAAATGTATGAATATGTAAATTGACACTAAGGCACGCATGATAATAAATGTCATGTGAAGGAAAATGACATGGCAAACCAAACCTAGATAAGCATAATGACATAGCAAACCAGGCGACATACCATGAGAATGAATGTCATGTGAGTGAAATTGACATGGAAAACATGAGCTTATCATACTAAATGACATGGCGAAAGACATGCTATGGAATTGAATGTTATGGCATAAAAAATGCAATGGCATGTATGAAATATCATGGTGGCCAAATGGTCATGGTGATGGCATGTGAATAGCCGAATGCATGGTGATGGCATGTGGATGGCCGAATGGCATGAAATGATGACATAGCATGAATGGCATGGCATGAACATGCACCTAAACTATAAATGACATGGCACGACATGTTATATGGATGACATGTCATGGATGACATGACATAGAATGAGGACTTGGCATAGGTGTCATGGCATAGGTGACGTAGCATGAAAGGATGACATGGTGTAGATGACATGGCATAGGTGACATGGCATGAAATGATGACATGGCATAGATGACATGGCATGAAATGATGACATGGCATAGGTGACATGGCATGAAATGAACATGACTACTAGAATGACAAAGAATAGCCGAAAATGACTTATTCTCTACATGACATGGAAAGTGACCTAAGAGGCATGACATAGCTACATGACCTAAAATGCATGATACAACCAAATATGATGCAAGGCATGGCATAGACCAAAATGCATGAGATGGTCAAATGGTAAAGGGGCTTATCATAACTTGAAAATGATGCAAAAACTAATATAGCATGAAAATGGTGTAAAGAACATGATCAAAGATGCATAGACATGCAAGGAAGTAAATAATAACAAGTAAACAAAGAACAAGGAAAGTGAGCTCCATGGTTGGTACAATGGGCATAGCCCTCCCCTAAACATAATCACTTGATATTATCAAGATCATGAAGCCTTTCCAACTCACAAATCAGAAAATAAACCAAGTAAACTAAAAAAATAGAGGTGAGCTCCATGGTTGGTACAATGGGCATAGCCCTCCCCTAACCATGGTCACTTGATTTTATAAGGATCATGAAGCCTTTCTACCTCTTTTGTTTCACTTAGTTTTTAAAAAAATCAGGACATAAAAAGAAATATAAACCTTCCACAATCATGTTTCCCACATCAAACGTGCAAAAAAAAAATAAATTCAAGGCAATCCAAGCAAGCATTCGGCCATGATGAAAATTATTAGTAAAAATTGTTTTCTTCTTTTTTTGATGAAAAGGAAAGGTGAAAGCTTAAAATAACATTTCAAAACTTTTATTTTCACATGAAAAAAGGTAGAAATCACATGGAAAACAAAGAACAAAGCATGAGAATGAAGAAGAAAACAATGTAAGAGCAAGGTAGGAATGGCTACCTTTCTAGCTTTCTTAGACAACCCTCATTTCCTTTTATTCAAATTCCTCTTTCTTACCAAATTAGATACTGACCTTCTCAATCAAATTACTAGCCAACTTAAGGAAAAAAAATTCCCCCTTCATGCTTGGCCTGTTGGACTCTCCACCCTTGGATGAAAATGTGCTTTTTTTTCTCCAACAATCTAGGCCATTGGATTAGGATATTTTCATGACAATAAAAATGTCATCTTGCCATTTGATCTTGGCCCTTGAAAGTTGTACTCATCCTTTACAAAGCACCTAGGCCATTGGATGGAACAAGGACACCTCTTCATGCTCTTGCTTGGCCGAACCATGCTCCTCCCTTGGATGAATTGTGCTCATCTTTCTTCCAACAATCTAAGCCATTGGATGAGGATATTTTCATGAAAATAAAAATGTCATCTAGCAATTTGATCTTGGCCGTTGAAGGATGTACTCAGCTTTTCTACAAAGCACCTAGGCCATTGGATGAGGGAGTACCACTTGCAAGGCAATAAAAATGGCATCTTGTAGCTTGATAGTGCCCATTGGATTAGATTGCTTAAATCCTCACCTTTTCCCCTATGCTGGCCTGCCAAGACTTGGAATATTCTAGAATTTCCTCCATCTTTTATATTTTTTTAATTGCAAATTGGCCCTTTTCAGTTTTTTCGGTAAAATTACCTTTTAGCCCCCCGAACTTAATTTGATTGCAAATGGACCCCAATTTCGGATTTGTATTTCCCAACTCATCCCGTCCAATATAAAACTTGGTTCTGGAGGTTTTCATATTTTTTCGAGCTCATTTGCTATTTTTCCCGGATTGTTTCTCTAAAATTTTGGTTTAGTGCCTCTCAAATTAAGCCTTTTTCATTTGAGCTTCGATTTTAGATTTTCTCTGCCAATAGCTTCCAAAAATTATAAAACTTAGATCTGGAAGTTTTCATAATTTTTCGAGTTTGTTTGCTATTCTTCCCGGAATTTTCTCTTGGAATTTTGGGTTAGGGCACCCTAACTTTGTCATTTTTCATTTGAGCTCCGATTCCAGATTTTTGTTCACCAATCTCTTCCAAAAAATATAAAATTGAGATCTGGAAGTTTTCATAATTTTTCGAGCTCGTTTGCTATTTTTCCTAGAATTATCTTCTGCAATTTCTGGTTAGTGCCCTTCAACCTCTAAAACCTCGATTTTACTCAAAACGGGTTCCATTTTTGGATTTTCTTTTTCTATTTCCTTTGACATATATTGAATTTGAGTTGGTCCGAAAACGCCCATTTTTTTACGATCAAATTCCCCTCCAATTTAGTTTTCCCCTTTTCAAACTCGAGAATTTTCTCGTTTTTTCGTTTTTGCTCTAACCGGCTCTTCCTTGGGATCCACTTCAAACTGGGCCTTGGGCTATTTTTCTTTATTCGTCTTTTATCAAATGGGGCTTCAATGTCACCGAATCGAGCCATCTCTGCAGTTTTCCCTAAATTTGCCAGATTAGGTCTTCCACTACACTGAATTTTCGTAACCCCTCTTCTGAACTCTATATCTTTCGTTGTAGTCCTCAAATTATCAAAATTCTTTAGCCATTGTTCAATTCAACTTCGAATCTCAATTTTGATTGGGAGTTGACTTTTTCAGTGGTTGACTTTTTGGGATTGACTTTTTTGGGGTTGACTTTTTCTGAGTTGACTTTTTGTGTTGACCTCCGAAACTAAGTCTTGGGACCTATCTATGGAATGGCGGAAGTCTCTTTGCATTCTAGAAGTTTGAAAAAGAGAATCTACCTGGTTTAGGGGGTCCGGAAAAAATTAGGTGTCTACAGCTGCCCCACTTTGACTATTGCTGAGAATCAGGAATCGGACAAAGATAAACTAGACAATAATTTTGTCAGGTCAATGAAATCATAAGTGTAAGAAAAGAAGGGGAATTTCCATTTTTTCATTCATCATCATTTTTTTTTGGCAAACTATAAATAAAAAATGTCTTTAAATTGAGTTCCTTGACTAATCAAGGCTCGACCCGTCTTAAGCAAACGAGTTCGATTTGCAAGCGAAGGAAATACCTCGACAGAAGTCCCGTGCCTTACCTCATCTTGGTGCAATTCTGATTTGCAAGAGAAGAAAATACCTCGGCGGTAGTTCCGCGACCTTATCCTATCTTGGTGAAGTCTTGATTTGCAAGAGAAGAAAATACTTCGGCGGTAATCCCGCGAACTTATCCTATCTTGGTGAAGCCTTGATTTGCAAGAGAAGAAAATACCACGGTGGTAGTCCCGTGGCGGTGAAGCCTTGATTTGCAAGAGAAAAAAAATACCTCGGCGGTAGTCCCGCGGCCTTATCCAATCTTGGTGAAGTCTGGGCAACAACGATAACATTTGTCCTTAACTTGGTGTGAAATTACATAAATGACATGTGTCAGGATATCGAACTCCCCGGCAGACCCAGCAGAGTTTTAGAAAATCTTTTTACATGACATGTTTATAATTTTGGGATGAAATTATATTTGGATGTCTTGTTTAGAAGCTTTGGCTATCACCACCAAAGACTTGTTAATTTTTAAAACTGTAAAATTCTGGATATCTCCTCTGGAAGCTTCGACTACCACCACAAAAGACTTGTTCATTTTTTTTAAAATTGTAAAATTCTGGATATCTCCTCCAGAAGCTTCGACTATCACCACCAAAGACTTGCTCATTTTTTTTTAAACTGTAAAATTCTGGATATCTCCACCAGAAGCTTCGGCTATCACCGCCAAAGACTTGTTCATTTTTAAAAACTGTAAAATTCTGGATATCTCCACCCGAAGCTTTGGCTATCACCACCAAAGACTTGCTCATTTTTTTTAAACTGTAAAATTCTGGATATCTCCACCAGAAGCTTCGGCTATCACCACCAAAGACTTGTTCATTTTTAAAACACTAAAATTCTGGATATCTCCACCAGAAGCTTCAGCTATCACCACCAAAGACTTGCCCATTTTTTAAAACTGTAAAATTCTGGATATCTTCACCAGAAGCTTCGTCTATCACCACCAAAGACTTTTTCATTTTAAAACAGTAAAATTTTAGATTTTTTTTCAAAAAACTTCGGTTATCATTAACAAAGGCTTGTTCATTTTTAAAATAGTAAAATTTTAGATGTTTTTTCAAAAAGCTTCGCCTATCACCACCAAAGACTTGTTCATTTTTAAAATATCCGGATATTGGTTTTTGAAAACGTGTTGAAAATTATATCCGAAAGCTTTGAGGGAGGATGCAAATGCTTCATGATGCAGATGAAAATGTCTTTAACAAGATGCAATTGCTTCTTGGTGCAAATGCAAATGGATTGGATTGATGCAAATGCTACTTCGTGCAGATCCAGATATTGAATAAGATGTAAATGCTTCATGGTGCAAATGCAAATGTCTTAGATTGACACAAATGCTTCTTGGTGCAAATACAGATGTCTTTGACAAGATGCACATGCTTCATGATGCAAATGCAAATGGCAGTGTGCAAAATGCTTCTAAATGATTCAAATACAAAGATCAACATTGACGCAACTACTTCATGGAATGATGCAGACGCGAAGATCGACATTGTGCAAATGCTTTTGAATGATGCAAATGTAAAGATTAGCAGTGTGTAAAATGCTTCTAAATGATGCAAATGCAAAGATCAATAATGATGCAAATGCTTCATGAAAAGATGCAGATGCCCCTACGAATTGTGTTCATGTAAATGGTCCATGAATAGTATAATTGCAGTTAGCACACAATAATGAAGATGCAATGATCCTAGAAATGATGCAATTGCTTGAGATGACGCAAACACACATATCCATGAAGGATGTAAATGTAATGGTAAAATGCAGATGCTCATGGAATAGTGCAAATGCAGATACTCATGAATAATGCGAATGCTTGCCGACACGGTTCAGATGCAAAGCTTAATAAAGAGGTAAGTGCTCATGAATAATGCCAATGCCCCTGATTATTTTTCTTAACTTTGGCTTAGCCTTTCTAATTCATTTTTCCTTCTCAAATCAGAGTGTATATTGAATACTCATGCCCCATAAGAGATCACTTCCTTTCCAATCCTTGGCTATCCCCTTGCCTCAATTGTTTTCGAACTCTTATCAATAGAAGCCTATTTACCGAGTTCTATTTCTTCTTCTTATATCTGGAAGTCAAGGTCAACCCTAGTAGTTCTATACCTTTAGAAGAACTCTTGTCTCATGTCAAAATAAAGAATGGTTATTACAAAAATATTTTTGTAGACACCTAATTTTGTCCGGACCATTAAAACAGGTATGTTTTCTTCCTAAATTGATGTTTTAGAATGTAAAAAGACTTTTTTCATCTTGCAGGTGGTATTCCGAGACTTAGTTTAAGAGGGCGAGCATAAAAAGTCAAACTTGAAAAAAGTCAACCTCGAAAAGTCAACCCTAAAAAGTCAACTACTAAAAAAGTCAACCCACTTTCAAAATCAAGATTTGAAGTTCAATTGAAAATTGGTGAAAGAATTTTGATAATCCGAGGTCCACATCGAAAGATATGGAGTTCAGAAGTTGGGTTATGGAGATTCAATAGAAAGGAAACCCTAATCCGAGAAATTTCGGGAAAAGTGCTTAAACGATCGAATTGGTCGAAATTGAAGGTTCCAAATGAAAGATAAGCACTGACTACGGGTAATGGAGAAGCCACTTGAAAGAAAAACTGAAAGAAAAGTCAATCCGGGAGAAAATCGAGAATTAGGGTTTTTGGTGGATTTTCGGTGAAATTAAGAAGAATTACAGAAATGGCCCGACTTGATAGGCTTAAAGCCCCTAATGGATGAGGAGTGATTTAAAAAGGATAGCCCAAGGCTCAATTTGAAGAAAATCTGAATATCGATCTTGTTTTGAGCAAAACCGGGTTTCGGAGGCAAAAGGGCAAAATTGAAAATTTTGAGAAAAATGGAAAATGAACACCAAAATTTTTGAAATTTTCCAAATCTCATTCTTAAATCATTTGGAAGATATTGGCGAAAGAAAATCTTGATTCGGAGTTCGTTTGCAAAATGGCCAAATCACGGGTCTCCTATGTAGTAATTCAAGAAGATAAATCCCGAAAAAATAGCAAATGGACTCCAAAAATTCTGAAAATTTGCAAATCTCATTTTTTAATTATTTGGAAGAGATTGGCAAAATAAAATCTTGATTCGGAGTTCGTTTGCAAAATGGCAAAATCCCGGGCCCCCTATGTAGTAATTCAAGCAGATAAATCCCAAAAAAATACCAAATGAGTTCCAAAAATTATGAAAACTTCTAGATCATACTTTTAAATTATTTGGAAGAGATTGGTGAATAAAAATCTTGATTTGGAGCTAATTTAAAAAATGGTAAAATATGGGGGCATAAAAGATCAATTTTGGAAGAAAAAATCCAAATAAAATAGCAAACGGAAGGAAAATTTCGAAAACTTCCAGAACTCAATTTTTTATTATTTTGAAAGTATTGAAAAAATAAAATTTGAATTTGGAGTCCGTTTGCCATTTATTTGCATCAGGGGGGCAAAAAGGTTATTTTACCCAAGAAACCGAACAATGCTTCTCTTTCCTTTCAAAAAAATCAAACTTGGGCTGGAAGAAGGAGTGTTGGCCGGCCAAGGCCCATAGATGGGAAGGAGTTTCTGATTTTTCAATCAAGAGGCTAAAAATGAAGAGTTAGTTAGTGATTTTTTGATCAAGCCTTTGCAAATAAGCCACATGGGCCAATGTATGAAGAGGGAAAGTGTCAACATAATTCTTGAACAGCTGTAATTATGGACAGCTGATGGCCTAATCTAAGGGTGATAATTTCATGTTTTAAACATCTTGGATTAATGGCCCTTGGATGAAAATTGGTTGGAGGAAAGATGACAACATGCTAACCATGAGAGAGGGAAGTTTCGGCCACCCTAAAGGGGAGGAATTTTTTCATTTTCAGGACTCTCATTTTTTATATTTCTCTCATGTTTTGGCTGAGTTTTCTCTCCATTGTTGCAAAGAAAAAAGAAAATTTTAGAAAAGAAAAGAAAGTTTGAAGAGAAAAAGCTTGAAAGATAGCTTCTAGAGGTTGCTTTTAGCACCAACTCTTGCACATTCTTTGATTTTCCATTCTTGTTTTTGCTGTTTTTGTTATTATTTTGGTGAGTTTTCTTTTGATTTTTCTTTTTAAATAACTATTTTTTTAATGTTCTTTTTAAGTTCTTTCTTCATCTTTTCTTAAAAATGTTCTTGCAATTTTTTTTCTCTCTTGATTCCTTGGCATGGCCGAATGGCCCATGATTTTTTGTTGTTGCTGTTTTGCTCTAATTTTTCATGTTATTTTTGATATTAAAGAAGTCTTGATGCTTTAAATCTTCTTCTACTACATATACTTGAAGCTTGTTTTAATTTGGTTGCTTGTTTATTTCTATTTATAAGTTTATTATCATGTTCTTGCATTTTTGATTTTCTGTTTTCAAAATGTTTAAATTTGTTTATGTTTTATATTTTGTAATTTATGTGTTTGTGAAAATGCTTGTTAGTTTTAATACCTCTACTTTATATTTGCATGATTTGAGTGTTATATTTTAGTTAAGTATGTTAGTATATCAAGTGTTTGTGAAAATGCCATCTCACTCTTTTTGCTTTGTGTGTGCATTTTTGTTATGTTAGTTAATAGGTTTGCATTTTCATGACATTTGATTGAGTATTTGGTTTAAGTATGCCTTGTGTTTGTGTTATTTCCATGCATATTTTAGATGTTAGGTTTGGTTTATTTTGCCATGCATGTCCATGCATTTTAGACCTAGGTTGTATTAAATACCATGCAAGTTCATTTAGGTCTAGGTCATTTTATTGATGCCATGCATTTTTCATGACATTTAGATTTAAATTCATGCATTTCATGCATCATATTTGCTATATTTTTCATGCATTTCATGTCCATGCCACTTGACTAATGCTTAGGCCAATTAATGGTTCAAAGTCATGCTCTCTTGAGTATACTTGTAGAAAATTAAAGAGTTGTCAAATTGATTATTCTACCTTTGTGATTTTTTTTACTTAGCCAATTTTTGTCAAACTTTTCAAATGTCCTAGCTACTGTTTGTGAGTCATTTTGTGAGTCTTAAATATTTTTATTTTTATTTTTAAATGATTTTATCAAAGGCAAAAATGTGTTTTTGGCAAAATAGTTTTTTCACCCATTACTCGTACTTTATCGATTTTTCTGGGCAGTCATCTTTAATCAGAAAATTAAGCCGATTTTTTCTCGTGTATAATGTCCTGAGTCTCCAGTATTGTTTTTAGATATTTTAGAATTTTTGAAAATAGGGAAACAAATCGTGGCTTAAAATTAGACAGTGAAGTCAGAATTGAATTTGAGCGAAAATTATTTTTCTGTTTTGGTTAAGTTATTTAGAGGGGGTTGATTAGGAAGTTTAGCTGCTGACTTACGGTAGTTTCTAAGCCTTTTTAAACTCTAAAAATTATTTTTTAAGTCTCGGGTTAAGGGTGGTCAAGTCCGGGATTTTAAAATTAGGAAATTAGAGCCATTTAAAAAAGGGTTTAGCTAAGTTTTTATTTTTACTCTAAGCTTTTCAGAATTGTTTTCAAACAATCACAAAGTATTTTGGTTTTAGAATATTTAATTTGAGATATTTTCCTAAGATAGCCGGATATCTTTTTAGATATACGGATTTCCTTAATTAAAGGAAAAAATACATTTTCCTAAGGTCTTAAAAATGGTGCCCGAAGGCCTTACCCGTGATGAAAAATTATGCTCGAAGGTCTTCAATATGGTGCTCGAAGGTCTTTAAGATAGTGCCCGGAGGTCTTTAAAATGGTGCTCGAAGGTCTTAAAAATTGTGTCCGGAGGTTTTTAAAATAATGCCCGAAGGTCTTAAAAATGGTGCCCGGAGGTCTTTAAAATGGTGCCCAAAGGTCTTTAAAATGGTGCCGAAGGTCTTTAAAATGGTTCCCGGAGGCCTTATCCGTAATGAAAAATTATGCCCGAAGGTCTTAAAAATGGTGCCCGAAGGTCTTTAAAATGGTGCCCAGAGGTCTTTAAAATGGTGCTCGGAGGCCTTACCCGTGATGAAAAATTATGCCCGAAGGTCTTTAAAATAGTGCCCGGAGGTCTTAAAAATGGTGCCCAGAGGTCTCAAAAATGGTGCTCGGAGTTCTTTAAAATGGTGCCCGAAGGTCTTTGAAATGGTGCCTGGAGGCCTTACCCTTGATGAAAAATTATGCTCGAAGGTCTTAAATATGGTCTTAACAATAATCTTTGAGGAATTGTTGAAAATTAACCTGAAGATTTTGAGAAGATGCGAATGCTTTTTGATGCTGGTGCAAATGATTAACAAGATGCACATACCTCATATTACATATGTAAATGTTTTGAATTGATGCAAATGTTTCTTGATACTGATGATGGATAAGATGCAAATGCTTCTAAATGCAACTGCAAATGTTCTCTGATTGATGCAACTACTTCATGGAACGATGCAGATGCAAAGATTGACATTATGCAAATGCTTCTAAATGATGCAAATGCGAGGATTGACAACGTGCAGAATGCTTCTACATGATGCAAATGCAAAGATCGATAATGATGCAAACATTTAATGAAAAAATGCAAAGGCCAAGATTGACATTATGCAAATGCTTGATGAAAAAATGCAAATGCCCCTAATCATTTTCTAAACTTTGGCTTCGCCTTTCCAATTCATTTTTCCTTTTCAAATCAGAGTATACCTTCAATTCATTTTTCAATCTTTGGCTATTCTCTTTGCCCCAACAGTCTTCAAACTCTTATTGACAGAATTCTACTTTTCAAGTTCTCTTTCTTCTTCTCATGTTGGGAAGTCAAGGTTAACCCTAATAGTTCCACACTTTTGAGTTAGAAAAACCCTTATCTCTTGTTAACATCAAAAATTGGTATTTCAAAATTTTTTTTATTTGTTTTCTTATTTTGAAAACTTCTGAACAAGAATATTAACCCCACAGTGTGTGAGGTACAAATCTTTTGAAGACTGATGATCATTGTTAAAAATTTCTCTAAGTGTCAATCTGGTATTTTTTTTTTTGGGTGATTGGTAAGGCTTGGTATAACAAGATTTTGGTTGATCAAAGAAAATTTCACAACAAAATGTATGTCCCTTCTAGGCTCACGAATGGAACAGGTTTTATAAATCATGAATTCCTTGATAATCAAACAAATTCAACATTCTTTTAGTTTTCATATCAAGGCATTTTGACAAGCGTCAAGATTGACTAGGATGTTTAGACTGGAAAGTTTAATCTTGGAAGGAAAAAGTCTCAGTTTTGAAGATAATCTTCCGAATGAGAGCTGACAATTTGGGAGGTTCAGGAATTCCTAGATGTTTCTGGATGACCACTTTTCCAAGATGACCTTCTCTTTTGTGGTATTGGTACTAACATAAATGGCATCGAAAATTCTCATTTTACTCTAGACTGCCCATTTTTGGGTTTTCGCCCTAAAATCCCATTATTTCCATTTTTTTTTTCACTATTCTACAATGCACTTGAGAATTCTAAATTCTTCCTTAGTGAAATGATAATTCGATGAGATGGGATAAAACCTGATGAAAAACCCTTGAGATTAAATATTCATGCTTGATCAAAATGGACTTTTAAAGAACGTAATGTAGGCCACAGTTCAGGGTTCAGGAAGAAAGGATAAATAGGTCCAAAATATATGTTTGAGGGTAATCTGATCAAGGATCATTCCTTGAGGAGGATTTTCTTTGAAGCATTTGTCCCTTTTGGACTTTTCATTCCTTTTGACTTCACTTTTTTCCTTCTTTGATTTTGGCTTTCATTTGCCATACTTCTTCACACTTTTTTTTTCTTTTTCTTTCTTTTGTTTTTCTTGGCTTTCATTTCGCCATTTTTTCTTTGACAGAGTAAGCCCATATTTATTCGGGCCTCAATTTTCTTTGTATCTGTCTTTGAGTTAGGACTCATTTCTCAGTGATCTTTCCTCGCATTTGCCCCCCAGTGTAGAGGGTGATCCTTTATCAGGGTTCAAAGAAGAAAGAATTCTCTTGGCTCAAAAGGGTGACTATGGATAATTTTCTTTGTGGGAGGGATATGAAAGATGGCCATTTATCATATCAAGCACGAATATTCTCATTGAAAAGCAATCCCCAGGGGGAATAGATAATTAAAATTTCATTTTGCACTTTGGAATCATTCGAATTCTCGTATGCATGATATCACAATTTTTTTTTCGCATGCCCCAATGATTCATGCGTTACTCCATCCTTTTTCACCATATAACCATCATTTCCACATATGATGCCCCAGTTTGTTTAACCATGAGAATTCGTATAAAAAAAAAAAAACATAGCAAGTCTAGGTCTATTTTAAAAAGGCTGAGTTTCAAATATGAGTTCATTGAAAAGACAAGGAAAGTACGATCCAAAAACGGGTTTTATCTGGGACATGGGATAATCTAAGCCCCAGGGTGTCAATCATTTGTTTATTCTGTGAAAAAATTCTTGAAAGAATGTCTCATTTGTTTGAATTTCAAGGAGTTCGAAATTTTTTTAAAATGTTTGTTCCTTTGTCCATAGCCTAGACTAAGATCTACGTCTTTGCTTATTCTGTGATGACAATGATTTTATGAAGTTCAATCATTCATATTCCTTGAAGAATTAGGTTTTTCAAGTGGTCTTGGTTCAAGGGATTTAGGCCTAGGAAAACCAAAAAGAGAGGGGAGAGGGTATTGGGTCATTTGTAACAATGATCATCAATATTCTCGAGACTATCCATTATTAAAACTTCCTTAATGCTTGTTTTTGCAATCTCAAATTATTGTTAAAACAAAAACACAAAGCATTTAAAATTCAAAATTCATTTAATTCATATGAATGTCGACATGAGACAAGTGTTTTCATCCTAATGGTTTGAAACTACATGCATCAAAATGCTCCTATTGACATCCTTCAAAGGTAGTAATTCTTCTCCTAAAACCCTAAAAGAAACTGATTTACGGTAAAACAGCCTTCCACTGATTAATAAGGTTCTGTGTCAAAATACATTGCGGATAAGACCTTCGATCCTTTCCCTCAATTGTCTACATTTTTCAGTTAAATGCCCAATTACCCCCAGGTGATAATCACACTTGCTGTCAGGGTCATAACTCTTTGCTGATGGATTAGGAGCTATTTTCAAAGGTACCGGGGTAAGGTACTGATTCTTTATTAGTAATGGCAGTAGGTCAGGGATTAAGATTGGAATTATTTCTTGGTTATCCCGCGGTCGTTTTCTGGAAGTAGGCCTTGTTGCAAGAACTGGTATCGATTAGGTGCTTGGGTGGATGGGTAAGGATAAAGGCTTGGAGATATCTCAGAAGGATAACATGATTGGCATGAGGAAAATTGGGAATATGGGACAAAATCTTCCATAGCTTGGACATCTTCCTCTTTCTTTCTAGGTACCCTATTTCTCTCGGCATTGGATGTTCTTTCTCCTTCAAGTTTCCCATTCATGATAGCATTCTCAATCATCTCTCCTGAGATTATCATATCAGTAAAATTCTTCAAGCCATTACCGACGAGTCTATCATAATACGGGGCCCGCAGTGTACTTACAAAAAGGATGGTGGTTTTTTTTTGTGTAAAAAATGGTTGTACTTGGGTGGACATGTTCCTCCACCTCTGAGCATACTCTTTGAAGCTCTCAGTAGCTCTTTCTACATATTTTGCAAAGTGAGACGGTCAGGTCTCATGTCGGTCATATGCTTGTACTGGTTTAGAAAAGCCATGGCGAAATCATTCCAAGAGTGAATCTGATACTTCCTCAACTGACCATACCACCTAATTGCGGACCCGCTGAGGCTATCCTGAAAGTAGTGAATTAGAAGCTTATCATTATTTATATGACTTGTCATCTTTTGGCAGAATATAGTGATGTGGGCTGACGGATCAGTCGTCCCGTCATATTTCAAAAGTTCAGGGACCTTGAATTTAGGAGGAATGACTAAATCGAGGACCAAGCATCGTTCTTTCGCATTCACACTCTCGAATATATCTATATTTTCTACTGCCCGGAGACTTTCATCTAACAACTGATGTTTCCCTTGGGAATCTGCCAACTCTACCTCTTTTACTACAACCATTTTCAACTTTTCTCGTTCAGCTAGGTCGTCTAAGTTCAGGGTGTTGCTGGGGTTAACTGTGTTCTGGTCATCCATCATTACGACCTCATTATGACCCTTTTATGCCTCTAACCCTTCTTTGGCAGCAAAGTTTTCAGTGTATCCTTTTCCCTTGATTACGGCTGACATCAGCTCTATCAATTTAGTCATATGAGCTTTAGATTCTGCTTTAGATTTTGCCAACTTTTCTAGCAATTCTTCATGTGCCCTTTCCATTCTTTCCATTCGGGCAGCGTGTTCATTCTCCATAGCTCTAGCCTTCATTGGAAAGGTATTCAGTACTTCTTGTACCTCTGATTTGAAATGAAAATTCTTTCAAAGACTCTTAAAGCCAAGCCAACTTATGTTTTATTCCCCCTAAATGTATGTCATGATGAATGAGCCATGATTGTCATTTGATGCATGTGAAGAATAAACAAAATTATGTATGGACATATATAATGGAAACATGCTGACTATAAATGCAATAAATACAATCACGATGCCAACATGCTGTAAGCAAAGAATAAACAAATCAATGCATGGATATACGTAATGAATGACCATGTTTATTTAAGTGTATTTCCCAATGAATGATCGTATACACTATGAATGCAACACAATGTCAATTATGATGTATGTAAACAATGAATGATTGACACAGAGCATATACAACGAAACTCATTATGACCATGTGCGTTATGAATGCGACCTAATGCTAACATGATGTATGTAATAAGCAAATTAGTGCATGAACATATAGAAAAATCATGCTGACTATGTTTGTCATGAATACCACCTGATGCTACCAAGATGCATGTATGAATGTATGGTATGACAAATAGTTGATCGGATACAAAATGCAAAGGGGAAGATATCACGGAGGAAATAAGAATCGGAGAAACTTAATCATCAACATCACATAAATTGAAGCACAACCAATTCATTCCCAAATAAACCTTCACAATGTCATAAACCATGTTTAGAAAATCATGAGCAGTGGTTAATGTAGACACCTAATTTTGTCCGTACCACTAAAACAGGTATGTTTTCTTCCTAAATTGAGGTTTTCAGAATGTAAAAAGACCTTTTTCATCTTGCAGGTGGTACTCCAAGACTTAGTTTCAGGGGGCGAGCATAAAAAGTAAAACTTGAAAAAAGTCAACCCAAAAAAAAGTCAACCCCAAAAATGTCAAACCCCGAAAAGTCAACTACTAAAAAAGTTAACCCACTTTCAAAATCAAGATTTGAAGTTCAATTGAAAAATGGCGAAAGAATTTTGATAATCCGAGGTCTACATTGAAAGATACGGAGTTCGAAAGTTGGGATTTGGAGATTCAGTAGAAAAGAAACCCTAATCCGAGAAATTTGGGGAAAAGTACTTAAACGATCGGATTGGTCGAAATTGAAGGTTCCAAATGAAAGATAAGCACTGACTACGGGTAATGGAGAAGCCATTTGAAAGAAAAACCGAAAAAAAAAGTCAATCCGGGAGAAAATCGAGAATTAGGGTTTTTGGTGGATTTCGGTGAAATCGGGAAAAAACACAGAAATGGCCCGACTTGGTAAGAATAAAGCCCCCAATGGATAAGGAATGATTAAAAATGGATAGCCCTAGGCTCAGCTTGCAGAAAATCTAAAAATCGGACTTGTTTTGAGCAAAACCGGGTTTCGAAGGCAAAAGGGCAAAATTGGAAAATTTGGGAAAAATAGAAAAAGGACTCCAAAAATTCTGAAAATTTGCAAATCTCATTCTTAAATCATTTGAAAGAAATTGGCAAAAGGAAATATTGATTCGGAGTTCGTTTGCAACATGGCCAAATCCCGGGCTTCTAATATAGTAATTCAAGAAGAAAAATCCCGAAAAAATAGCAAATGAGCTCCAAATCTTCTAAACTTTTGCAAATATCATTTTTTAATTATTTGGAAGAGATTTGTGAAATAAAATCTTGTTTCGGAGTTCGTTTGCAAAATGGACAAATCTCGGGCCTCCTATGCAATAATTCAAGAAGATAAATCCCGAAAAAATAGCAAATGGACTCCAAAATTTTTGAAATTTTGCAAATCGAATTTTTAAATAATTTGGAAGAGATTGGTGAAACAAAATCTTGATTCGGAGTTCGTTTGCAAAATGGCTAAATCCCGAGCCTCTTATGTAGTAATTCAAGTAGAAAAATCCCGAAAAAATACCAAATGAGTTCCAAAAATTATGAAAACTTCTAGATCACACTTTTAAATTATTTGTAAGATAATGGTGAAGAAAAATCTTGATTTGGAGCTCGTTTAAAAAATGGTAAAATATGGGGGCATAAAAGGGCATTTTTGGAAGAAAAAATCCAAATAATTAGCAAATAGACTCGAAAAATTTTGAAAACTTCCAAAATTCAATATTTTATTATTTTGAAAGTATTGAAAAAAATAAAATTTGAATTTGGAGTCCGTTTGACATTGATTTGCATCCGAGGGGCAAAACGGTCATTTCACCCAAGCAACCGGAAAGGGCTTCTTTTGGCCTTTCAAAAATCAGACTTGGGCTGGAAAAGAGAAGTGCTGGCCTGCCAAGGCCCAAAGGAAGGAGGAAGCTTCTGATTTTTCAATCAAATGGCAAAGAATTAAGAGTTAGTTAGAGATTCTTTTTAATCAAGCCATTGTGATTAAGCCACATAAGCCAAGGGAGAGTGTCAACATTATTCTTGAACAGCTGTAATTATGGACAGCTGATATATTAATCTAAAGGTGATAATTTCATGATTTGTTCACATTGAATTACTAGCCATTGGATGGAAAATTGGTGGGGAAAAAATGACAACATTTCTTGGAGGAGAGAGGGGTGTTTCGGCCTTCACATAGAGATGGGCAGAATTGATTTTCATTCACTTCATTTTTCTGATTTCTCTTGGCTTTTGCTTGGTTTTTCACTCTTTGGTTGAAAGGAAAAAGAAAAAGTTTAGAAAAGAAAGGAAAGTTTGAAGAGATAAAGCTTGAAATATAGCTTCTTGAGGTTGCTTTTAGCACCAACTCTTGCATTTTCTTGATTTTCCATTCTTATTTTTGCTATTTTGATTATCATTTGGTGAGTTTTCTTTTTAAATAAGTGTTTTTTTTTTATTCCATTTAAGTTCTTTCTTCATCTTCTTCTTAAAACAAGTTTTTTTCAGATTTTTTTTCACTTCCTCACCATGGCCGAATGGCCTACATTTTATTATTGATGCAGTTTTTTGCTTTAATTTATTATATTATTCATGTTATTTTATTTACTCTTGATGTTTTAAGTGTTATTCTACTTTATATACTTGAGTCATATTTTAATTTGGTTGCTTTATTTGTTGTCATTTATGATTTAAATATCATGTTCTTGCATTTTTAATTTTCTGTTTTCATAATGTTTAAATTTGTTGATGTTTTATATTTAGTATATCAAGTGTTTGTGAAAATGTTTGTGAGTATCTCTATCTTGTGTTTGCATGATTTGAGTGTTATAGTTGAGCATGTTAGTATATCAAGTGTTTGTGAAAATGCTTGTGAGTATCTCTACTTTGTGTTTGCATGATTTGAGTGTTATATTTTAGTTGAGCATGTTAGTATATCAAGTGTTTGTGAAAATGGCATGCTTGTTGGAGCTTGAGGCCATTCGGCTACTCCATGTGTTTTGCATTGTGTGTTGCATTTTTGCCATGTTACTTGGTAGGTTTTGCATTTGCATGACATTTGATTGAGTATTTAGTTTAAGTATACCAAGTGTTTGTGAAAATGCCATGCTTGTTAGGAACCATAGGCCATTCGGCCACCCCTTGTATTCTAGCATCATGTGTGCATTTTTGCTATGTTAATTGATAGGTTGGCATTTGCATGATATTTGGTTGAGTTTTTGGTTTAAGAATGCCTTGTGTTTGTGTTATTTCCATGCATATATCAGATGTTAGGTTAGGTTTATCTTGTCATGCATGTTCATGCATTTTAGACCTAGGTTGCATTAAATGCCATGCATGTTCATTTAGGTCTAGGTCACTATATGGATGCCATGCATTTTTTCATGACATTTAGGTTTAAAACCATGCATTTCATGCATCATATTTGCTGTATTTTTCATGCATTTCATGTTCATGCCACTTGACTAATGACTTAAGCCAATTAATGGTTCAAAGTCATGCTCTCATGAGCACACTTGTGGAAAATTAAAGTTTGTCAAATTGATTATTCTACCTTTGTGATATTTTTTTTTTTACTTAGCCAATTTTTATCTAACTTTTAAAAAGTCCTAGCTACTGTTTGTGGGTCATTTTGTGAGTCTTAAATATTTTTACTTTGATTTTTAAATGATTTTATCAAAGGCAAAAATGTATTTTGGCAAAACAATTTTTTCACCCAGTACCCGTACTTTCTCGATTTTTTTGGGCATTCATCTTTAATCAAAAAATTAAGCTGATTTTTTCCCGTGTACTTGTACATGTCCTGAGTCTCCAATATTGTTTTCAGAAGTTTTTGAATTTTTAAAAATAGGGTAAAAAATTGTGGCTTAAAACTGGACAGTGGAGTCATAATTGAATTTGGAGGAAAATCATTTTTCTGTTTTGGTTAAGCTACTTAGAGGGGGCTGATTAGGAAGGTTAGCTACTGACTTAGGGTAGTTTCTAAGCCTTTTTAAACTCTAAAAATGATTTTTTAACTCTCGGGTTAAGGATGGTCAAGTCCAAGATTTTAAACTTAGGAAGTTAGAGCCATTTTAAAAAAGGTTTAACCGAGTTTTTTTTTTTTAACCTAAGCTTTTCCATATTGATTTCAAACAATCACAAAGTATTTTGGTTTAGAATATTTAATTTGACATATTTTCCTAAGGTAGCTGGATATCTTTTTAGATATACGGATTTCCTTAATTATAGGAAAAAATACATTTTCATGCATTGCATTTTCCATATTCATGCATTTTATATAATATGTGATTTTTGCTATGATAATTTCTATGATATTGTTATGATTTTGAGTTATGTTATATTGTTTATTATATGATTTGGAATATTTCATGATATCCTATGCTTTTTATTTAATTATTTTTTTGTTATATTATTTAGCATCTACTATGTTCATGCATTATTATTTTCATTTTATTTCCATGCATATTATATGATAGCATTATTTTATATTCCATGTCATTTAAATTATATGCCATATCATTCATATTTGCCATGTCATTTAAATTATGTCATTTCATATAGAATATATTATGTTATTTAGGATATTACATTTCATATAGAATATATTATGTTACCTAGGTCATTTCATTTCATTTAGAATATGTCATATAACTTAGGACATTTCATTTCATTTAGAATATACTAAGGCATTTAAATTATATCATATCATTTAGGAAGCATTATATTATTTAGATTTTGCTATGTCATTTTATTTATGTCATGCATATACATATTCATATCTTTTAAGATGTTTTCAAAAGGATAATGATTTTTCAATAAAAAATAAAGATATTCCCGAGTTAAAATAATTCATGAGTTCTCTACCGGGATTGCTGGAGGGAATATCACCAATTATTATTAATGAAGGAATATCTTTCTTTCAAAAAACGAGAATGATTCGGAAAGTTTTCCAAATTAATAAAAATTTCTATATTTTGCCACGTTTGTTGGGGAATATAGAAAAATTTTGAATTTATAAATTCCGGATCATTTTCAATTAAAAATGAAATTATTTTTCTTTAAATTGGGAATTAACTTGAAATACTAAATTTAAAACCAACTTTTTACCGAGACTTGAGATAACACACGATTAATAAGGTACCGTTTTATACGGGCGTTGTGGGGGTGCTAATCCTTCCCCGCACGTAACCGAGTCCCGAACCCGTTTCTTTGATTTCTCTGGTTTAAACGTAGACTTGAAATTGGTTTTTAAAATGTTTTAATAAATCTTTAAAATATTTTATAAAACCGGTTTTAATAGGTGGCCGATCACACCTAGCTGAAAAAGATTAGTGGCGACTCCATGTCTTTTTTAAGGTCATTTTCAAAACCTTCATTTTTCTAGAGGAATTAAGTCGACTTTTCCTCGATTTTTTTAATATCACGTTTAACGAATAATAAAGTCTTGCGATGAGACTCGTTATTTTTTTTTAGGTTGCGACAGCTTGGCGACTCCACTGGGAACAATTAGGGAGACAGGCTTAGAAATTAGTCGTGTGTTATCAAAGTCTGGGTTTTGTTGGTTTAATTGGTATTTAATTTTAATTCCCATATTTTTAAAATAAAAGAGAATTTTGAAAATAAAAAATGTTTTAATATGTCCATATTCATGTGCATTCATATTATTATTTGTTCTCTGGTTATTTTGTTGCATATATTTATATGTTTGCTAGACGGATGCTTTATATTGTTTGATTTTAGTGGGGGATTTAGAATAAGGGGTGTAGAATAGGTGGTGACAGGTTTCTTTTATTCCTCCACACACACTCACTTGCATTTGCATAACATGAACTCTCTACCCGGGTTTCGTCCTTTTAAGTGGGAGTAAAGTAACTATGCCTTCGTGATTGATCCTCCGTATGGGCTAGTGAAACATTTTCGGAGTATAAAGTACCTAATGCCTTCGTGATAATCCTCCGTACGGGCATAGGAAAATATACTCTAACGAATTGAACCCGCTTTTATCGGGGTGCCTTACTAGCCTTCATCGACGACAGTGAGGAACAATTCGGGGCCTTAGAACCGATTCACCTTCATATAGTGAACCTAGGCGAAGCCATGCCGGATTTTCGTTAAGATATACCGAAGATAGGAACACATTTCTAAACCTTTTCGTTATGATGTACGTACATCGCCCATAATAAATGTGTTAATCCATCCCAAAGGCACTGTGATACCTATATAAGTAGATATTTGTCGGGGCAAAATATTCATTAATTGTTTAAAAAAATAAAAATCCATTTTCAAGCATTTTTGCATTTTGCACATTTCATACATGTGTGAATAGAGCATGTACATTTTTTGGTTGTGTTATTGATCTCATTCTTTGCAATAAACAGCTGGTAATTTCATTTGATGATTTCATAAAACCGGTAGTATTGCATGAACATTTGGATATTGTACCATAGTAGGATCCACTACCTCGAAATTCTTTTGAAAATAATATGATTGGTTTTTTCATAAAAAAAAAACATGTTTCAAAAAATCATAAATTTGGAGGCAAATCTTGCATAATGAGATTTTTGAATAATCAAGATTTAGGTCCCACCAATTTCATGTAATCATTGGTTAATTTATTTGTATCATTTTAACATCATGTCACAGTCCTAACATGCATGGTTATTCATTGTAGAATACATTTGTGATATACATGGTCATTCTTTGTACCTACCTTTGTATTAATTCATTTATTCTCCGCAGGTATCATTTTGACATCATAACATGCATGGTCATTCATTGTAGAATACGTTTATGGCATACATAGTCATTATTTGTATATACCTGTGCATCAATTTATTCAATGCATCATGTTGGCATTAGATTGCATCCATAGCATACATAATCATCATAATTTCTCTGTATATGTTCATGCATTAATTATCAGTATATTCATGCACATAGGAATAGAGTATGTACATTCATAATTGTATTCTTAATCTCATGACATTTTCATTTGCATGAAAAGGGTTTGAGATATGAGGAATGAGTCGGAGGAACGATTGGGTGCTTTGGAACGCAACCAAGAGGAATGTAGACATGAAATCCGGGAGATGAAGGAACAACTTGCCAAATTGCTGAAAATGGTTGAGGATATGGGTAAGAGTAAAGAGGAACTTTCTCAGGGCTCTGTATCATCTTCGGATCAACCAAAACAATTAGGTCTATAACATACAATCCTTGCTGGATCCTGTACTTGTCAATGCCACAAAGGTTGCAACCCTGATGAAATTATGGACAAAATCGTGAAAATGATTAAACTTGAGAGCCTGATACCAAAGATAGAAACCTCGGATCCTGTACCATACCTGCAAGCTATTATAGGTCCAAGCCAGTATCCCCACCCTACTATGGTCCAATCGTCCATTGGGATAACCACTACGGGATTCCTGAATCCCACTCCATCACCAACAACTTCCAGTTCATACTATTTTCCTCATCAATCACCTTATACAACATCTGGGATAGGAACCTCGAGCTATGTACAACCTCCAAAGGCCCCGTGTCCAAATCCATACCCTTTCCATGTTGTTCCACCACATCTCCATGTAAACACTCCGGTTCGGACCTTAGTGCCACCACCAAGTGCCCCAACTCCTAGGCCATGTGTGACTAAGAAACAACCTAAAAACAAGACTCAAGAGCAGTATGATCCCATTCTAATCAGCTACCGAGAGCTTCTCCCTATACTGATCCAAAATCACATGGTTGCGTGCATCCCATTGAAACCCCTGTTGCCACCATATCCAAGGAGGTATAATCCAAATGCAAGATGTGATTATCACTATGGAATTGTTGGCCATAACATTGAAGACTTTATAGCATTCAAAAAGAAAGTGCAAACTCTTATAGATGCCAAGTGGTTGGATCCAATGACACTGATTAATAGAGGACTGGGAAAGCGTCATTAGGATTGGGAGATTTATAGCATTGAGTTGGAAAGACTTCGGTCTTATATGATGTAATAGGATTTCACTTATTCAGTAGCCGGCTCTTATAGCCTTAGGATGCTAGGAAGAATAAACTGCTTGTAAAGACAGTTTTAACTACTGCTCAGATTTGTAAAACATGGTTTATACCATTGTGAACATTGATATGGGAATGAATTGACTATGCTTCAAATATTTAGATGTTGATGATTAAGTTCCTCCGATTCTTATTTCCTCCGTGATATCTTCCCCTTTTGCATTTTGCATCTGATCAATTATTGGTCATACCATACATTTATACATGTATCATGTTAGCATCAGGTTGCATTTATGCATTCATAATCAACATGAATTTTCTGTATATATCCATGCATTAATTTTCTTATTACATAAATCATGTTAGCATTAGGTCGCATTCATGACACACATGGTTAGCATGATTTTCTTTGTATATACTGTCAATCATTCATTGTTTGCATGTATCATAATTGACACCGTGTTGCATTCAAAGGGTATATGATCATTCATTAGGAAATACGCTAAAATGTACATGATCATTCATTGCATATATCCATGCGTTGATTTTTTTAATCTTTTCTTGCAACATGTTGGCATCGTGATTACATTTATTACATACATGCTCAGCATGTTTCCACTATATATGTCCATACATCATATTTTTTATTCTTCACATGCATCAAATGACAATCATGGCTCATTCATCATGACATACATTTGGGGGAAATAAAACAGAAGTTGGCTTGGCTTTAAGAGTCTTTGAAAGAATTTTCATTTCAAATCAGAGGTATAAGAAGTACTGAGTACCCTTTTAATACAGGCTAGTGCTATGGAGGATGAACAAGTTGCCCGAATGGAAAAAATGGAAAGGGAACAGAAAGAATTGCGATAACAGCTAGCAAAGTCTCAAGCAGAATGTAAGGATCATATGACTAAATTGATGGAGCTGATGTCCGCCGTAATCAAGGGAAAAGGACACGCTGAAAACTTGGCCGCCAGAGAAGGGTTAGAGGCACAAAAAGGTCAGAATGAGGTCGTAATGATTGATGCCCAGAACACAGTTAACCGCGTCAATGTCCTAAACTCAGACGATCCAGCTGAACAGGCAAAGTTGAAAATGGTTGCAGTAAATGAGATTGAGTTGGCAGATTCCCAAGGGAAATATCAGTTGTTAGATAAAGGCTTTGGGTAGTAGAAAGTACAGATGTATTTGGGAATTTAGATGCGAAAGAACGATGTTTGGTCCTCAATTTAGTCATTCCTCCTAAGTTCAAGATCCCTGACTTTTGTGAAATATGACGGGACGACCGATCCATCAGCCCACATCACTATGTTCTACCGGAAGATGAAAAGTCATATAGATAATGATAAGCTTTTGATTCACTGCTTTCAGGATAGCCTCAGCGGGTCCCCAATTAGGTGGTATAGTCAGTTGAGCAAGGATCGGATTCGTTATTGGAATGACCTGGCTAGGGTTTTTCTAAACCAGTATAAGCATATGACCGACATGGCGCCTGACCGTCTCACCTTGCAAAATATGAAGAGAAGAGCTACTGAGAGCTTCAAAGAATATGTGCAACGGTGGAGGAGCCTGGCCGCCCAAGTACAACCGCCCTTAACTCCGAAGGAAACCACTGTCATTTTTTGTGAATACACTGCAGGCCCCGTACTATGATATACTTGTCGGCAACACCACGAAGAATTTTTTGGACATGGTAATTTCAGGGGAGATGATTGAGAATGCTATCAAGGATTGGAAAATTGAAGGAGAAAGAACATCCAATACCAAGAAAAAGGGGGCATCTGAAAAGAAAAGAAAAAAAGATACCCAAGTCGTGGAAGGCTTTGCCCCACTTCCCCAATTCTCCTCGTATCAGCCATTTTTCTCTACCCTGAACAATGTCTCTCAAGGTTTTTATCCCTACCAACCAATGACTACAACTACACCAGAATTTACATCTGTCTATCAATTGAACACCCTTGGGAATAATCGAAGGGGGCATAAAAAGCGAAAAAGAAATCAGGATGACCCGATTCCTGTAACATACAGTGAGCTATTACCTCAACTCATCCAGAATCACCTTGTGACACCCATGCAATTAGAGCCTCTAAAGCCCCCTTATCCGAGCTGGTATGATGCTAATGAGTGTTGTGGTTATCATTCTGGCAATCAAGGTCACTCAATAGAGAACTGCCCCGCTTTGAGGTACAAGGTCAGGAATCTCATCAAGGCTGGTTCGATAAGATTTGAAGATAGGAAAGCCAAGTGTCATAAGAAACATGGTGCATTATCATATTAGGTTTTTGACACATGTAATTCTATACACTGTGATGATGAAAGCACTTGTCTCATGCTAACATCTACATGAATTAAATGAATTTTGAATTTTAAATGCTTTGTGTTTGTTGTGTTTTAACAATAATTTGAATTTGCAAAAACAAGCATTAAGGAATTTTTGATAATGGACAGTTTCGAGAATATTGTTGATCATTGTTAGAAATGACCCAACACCCTCCCCCCTCTTTTTTGGGCTTCTCTATGCCTAAACCTTGAATCAAGAACACTTGAAAGACCTAATGCTTCAAGGAATATGAATGATTGAACTTCACAAAAAAAAAAGCATTGTCATTGCAGAATAAGCAAGGATGTAAATCCTAGTCTAGGCTATGAACAAAGGAACGAACTTTTTGAAATTTTTTCAATTCCTTAAAATTCAAACAAATTAGACATTCTTTCAAGAATCTAGATTTTGATAATTTGATGTGTGTCAAGATTGTGCTAAAACCATTCATAACCTTTTCCAATGACCATAAAACTTCAATTACCCAAACATCACTTCGTGATTAATACCTTGGGGCACAATGACCAAACCAGATTATCCCATATCCCAGAGAAAACCCATTTTTAGGTCATATTTTCCTTGTCTCTTCAGAGAACTCAAATTGGAAACTCAGCCTTTTCAGTACAGACCTAGACTTGCTATGTTTCTCGTTGATACAAATTCCCATTGATTAACCAAATTGGGGCATCATATGCGGAAATGATAGATACATGGTGAATAAAGATGGACTAACGCATGAATCATTGGGGCATGCGATGAAAATGAAAAATGAAAAAATTTATGATATCATGCATATGAGAATTCGGATGATTCCAAAATGCAAAATGAAATTCTGAATATCTATTTCCCCTGGGGATTGCTTTTCAATGTGAATATTTGTGCTTGACATGAGAAATGACCATCTTTCATATCCTTTTCGCACAAAAAGAAATTATCCATAGTCACTCCTTTTGAGCCAAAAGAATTCTTTTTTCTTTAAAACCCTAATCAAGGATCACCCTCTACACTAGGGGGCAAATGCGAGGAAAGATCTTCTCAAAGATAATAGAAAAATGAGTCCTAGCTCGAAAGACATATGCAAAGCAAATGAAGCCCCGAATAAATATGGGCTCACTCTGTCAAAAAAAAAAAAAAGAAAAGGAAAAGATGGCGAAATGAAAGCTAAGAAAAACAAAAGAAGAACACAAAAAAAAAGTGTGTGAAAAAACGATGGCAAATGAAAGCAAGGAAGAAAAAAATCAAAAGGAAAGAAATGTCCAAGAAGGGACAAATGCTTCAAAGAGAATCCTCCTCAAGAAATGATCCTTGATCTGATTACCCTCAAACACATATTTTGGGCCTATTATCCTTTCTTTCTGAACCCTGAGCCATAGCCTACATTACGTGCTTTAAAAGTCCATTTTGATCAAGCATGAATATTTAATTTGAAAGGTTTTCCTCAGATTTTATCCATCTCATCGAATTATCATTTTACTAAGGAAGAATTTAGAATTATCAAGTGTATGGTAGAACAAAAAAAAAAATTGGAAAGAATGGGACTCTAGGGCGAAAACCCAAAAATGGGCGGTCTAGAGTAAAATGAAAATTTTTGATGCCATCTATGAAAGTGCCGATACCACAAAAAGAGAAGGTCATCTTAAAAAAGTGGTCATCGAGGAACATTTATGAATTCCTGAACCTCTAATATTGTCAACTCTCATTCGGAGGATTGTTTTCAAAAACTAAAACTTTTTTTCCTCCAAGATTAAACTTTCCGTTTAAACATCCCAGCTAACTTGATGCTTGTCAAAATGCCTTGATATGGGAACTAAAAGAATGTTGAATTTGCTTGGTTCTCAATGAATTCATGATTTATAAAACATGTTCCATTTGTGAGCCTAGAAGGGATATACATTTTTGTCATGAAGTTTTCCTGGAAAAGCCAGAATCTTGTTATACCAAGCCTTGCCAATCCCAGTTAAAAAAACCCAGACTGACACTTAGAGAAATTTCTAACAATGATCATTAGTCTTCAAAAGATTTGTACATCACACACTGTGGGGTTAATATTTTTGTTCATAAGTTTTCAAAATGAGAAAACAAATAAAGATATATATTTTTTTGAAATACCCATTTTGATGTTGACATGAGACAAGGATTTTTCTAACCCAAAGGTATAGAACTGCCAGGATAGGTCCGGACTTCCAGATATGAGAAGAAGAAATAGAACCCAGTTCAGATCTCTGTTGATGAAAGTTTGAAAACTGTTAGGGCAAAGAGAATAGCCAAAATGAATTGAAGATATACTCTGATTTGAAGAGGAAAAATGAATTTGAAAGGCTAAGCCAAAGTCTAGAAAAACAATCGGGGGCATTTGCATCACTCATGAGCACTCATCTCTTTATCGAGCTTTTGTATCTGCATAGTGTCGACAAGCATTTGCATTATTCATGGGTATTTGCATTGGCATTATTCCATAAGCATCTTCATTTTACCTTTACATTTACATTCTTCATGGAATTCGCATTTGCGTTATCTCAAGCAATTGCATCATTTCTAGAATCATTGCATTTTCATTATTGTGTGGTAATTGTAGTTACACAATTCATAAACCAGTTACATGAACACAATTAGTAGGGGCATCTGCATCATGAAACATGGGCATAAATCCAGGCCATTTGCATTTGCACCAAGAAATATTTACATCAATCCAAGCCATTTACATTTTCACCATGAAGCATGAGCACCTTCTTAAAGACATGTGCATCTGCATCATTTCTCAAAGCTTCTGGAGGAGTTACCCAAAATTTTACAATGAGCAAACCTTTGGTGGTGATAGCCAAAGCTTCTGGAGGAGTTACCCAAAATTTTACAATGAACAAGTCTTTGGTCGTGATAGCCAAAGCTTCTGGAGGAGTTACCCAGAATTTTACAATGAGCAAGTCTTTGGTGGTGATAGCCAAAGCCTCTAGAGGAGTTACCCAGAATTTTAAAATGAGCAAACCTTTGGTGATGATAGCTAAAACTTCTGGAGGGGATATCCAGAATTTTACAAATTTTAAAAGTGAACAAGTCTTTGGTGGTGATAGCCAAAGCTTCTGGAGGAGTTACCCAGAATTTTACAATGAGCAAGTCTTTGGTGGTGATAGCCAAAGCTTCTGGAGGAGTTACCCAGAATTTTACAATGAGCAAGTCTTTGGTGGTGATAGCCAAAGCTTCTGGAGGAGTTACCCAGAATTTTACAATCAGCAAGTCTTTGGTGGTGATAGCCAAAGCTTCTAGAGGAGTTACCCCGAATTTTACAATGAGCAAACCTTTGGTGGTGATAACCAAAGCTTCTGGAGGGGATATCTAGAATTTTACAAATTTTAAAAGTGAACAAGTCTTTGGTGGTGATAGCCAAAGCTTCTGGAGGAGTTACCCAGAATTTTACAATGAGCAAGTCTTTGGTGGTGATAGCCAAAGCTTCTGGAGGAGTTACCCAGAATTTTACAATGAGCAAACCTTTGGTGATGATAGCCAAAGCTTCTGGAGGGGATATCCAGAATTTTACAAATTTTAAAAGTGAACAAGTCTTCGGTGGTGATAGCTGAAGCCTCTGGTGGAAATATCCAGGGTTTTATAATTTTCAAAAATGAGAAATCTTCTTCTGGAGGAGTTACTCAGAATTTTATTCAACATGTGCATCTACATCAAGAAGCATTTGCATCAATCTAAGTTATTTGAATCTGCATCAAGAAAATTTGCATCAAATCAAGTGATTTACATTTGCATCAAAGATATTTGCACCAGTCTAAGTCATTTGCATCTATATCAAGAAGCGTTTGCATCAATTAAAGACATTTGCATTTGCATCATGAAGCATTTGCGTCATCTTTTAAAGCTTTCAGGTATAATTGAACTCGTGTTGCTTCTCAAATGAGTCGAGCCCCGAGACCACCGTCGAGGTACTTTCTTTTATTTTGAATTCGCTGAACCCATAATTTTAACACATTTTTAAAAAAATGAACAAGTCTTCGGTGGTGACAGCTGAAGCTTCTGGAGGAGATATCCAAAAATTTTACAAATTTTAAACAGTGAGAAAATCTTCGGTAGTGATAGTTGAAGCCTTTGTGGAGATATCCAGAGTTTTAAAATCCTTTGAAAAGGTAGAAAGTCTTCGGTGGTGATAGCTGGAGCTTCGGGAGGTGATACCCAGAATTTTTACAAATTTTAAACAGTGAGAAAGTCTTCGGTGGTGACAGCTGAAGCTTTTGGAGGAGATGCTCAGAATTTTATAAATTTTAAACAATGAGAAAATCTTCGATAGTGATAGCCAAAGCCTCTGTGGAGATATCCAGAGTTTAGAACTTTTTGAAAAGGAAGAAAGTCTTCGGTTGTGATAGCTGAAGCCTCTGTGGAGATATCCAGAGTTTTAAAATCCTTTGAAAAAGGTAGAAAGTCTTTGGTGGTGATAGCCAAAGCCTCTAGTGAAGATATTCAGAGTTTTACAGTTTTAAAAATGAGCAGGACTTTGGTGGTGATAGCCGAATCTTCTCGAGGAGATACCCAGAATTTTAAACACAGCTGAGAACGACAGGTTAAGACCCTGAGACGATCGTCAAGGTCATTTCTTTTCTTGCAAATCGAATTCGTTTTCTTAAGACGGGTCGAGCCTTGATTAGTCAGGGAATTTAATTTAAGGACAAAATCTTCAGTTTACAGCTTTTTCAAAAAAAAAAATTGAAAAACGAAAAGAGAAAAAAGAGAAAAAATGAAAAAATGAAAAATGAAAAATGAAAAAATGAAAAAAATGAAAAATAAAAAAAATGAAAAAAGAAAAAAAGAAACCCCTTTTCCCTTTCCTTCACATGTGATTTCACTGACCGTACAAAATTAGTGTTTGTTTATCTTTGCCTGATTCCTGATTCTCAGCAATAGCCAAAGAGGGGCAGCTGTAGACATAATTTTGTCCGGACCACTAAAACAAGTATGTTTTCTTCCTAAATTGAGGTTTTCAAAATGTAAAAAGACCTTTTTCGTCCTGCAGGTGATACTCTAAGACTTAGTTTAAGGGGGCAAGCATAAAAAGTCAAATCTTGAAAAAAGTGAACAGCGAAAAAAAGTCAAACTCGAAAAAGTCAACCCCAGAAAGTCAACTACTAAAAAAGTCAACCCACTTTCAAAATCAAGATTTGAAGTTCAATTGAAAAATGGCAAAATAATTTTGATAATCCGAGGTCTACATTGAAAGATATGGAGTTCGGAAGTTGGGATTTGGAGATTTAGTAGAAAGAAAACCCTAATCCGAGAAATTTTGGGGAAAAGTGCTTAAACGATCGAATTGGTCAAAATTGAAGGTTCCAAATGAAAGATAAGCACTGACTACGGGTAATGGAGAAGCCATTTGAAAGAAAAAACGAAAGAAAAGTCAATCCGGGAGAAAATCGAGAATTAGGTTTTTGGTGGATTTCGGTGAAATCGAGAAGAATCACAGAAATGGCCCAACTTGGTAAGACTAAAGCCCCCAATGGATAAGGAATGATTAAAAAGGGATAGCCCAAGGATCAGCTTGAAGAAAATCTGAAAATCGGACTTGTTTTGAGCAAAACCGGGTTTCGGAGGCAAAAGGGCAAAATTGGAAAATTTGGAAAAACAGCAAATGGACTCCGAAAATTCTAAAAATTTTCAAATCTCATTCGTAAATCATTTGAAAGAGATTGGTGAAAGAAAATCTCGATTCGGAGTTCGTTTGGAAAATGGCCAAATCACGGGCTTCTCATGCAGTAATTGAAGAAGAAAAATCCCGAAAAAAATAGTAAATGAGCTTAAAATATTCTGAAACTTTGAAAATCTCATTTTTTTAATTATTTTGAAGAGATTGGCGAAAGAAAATCTTGATTCGGAGTTCGTTTGCAAAATGGCCAAATCCCGGGCCTCTCATGCAATAATTCAAGAAGATAAATACCGGAAAAATAGCAAATGGACTCCAAAAATTCTGAAAATTTTAAAATCTCATTTTTAAATTATTTGGAAGAGATTGGCGAAAGAAAATCTTGATTCGGAGTTCATTTTCAAAATTGCTAAATCCCGGGCCTCCTATGCAGTAATTCAAGTAGAAAAATCTCGAAAAAAAACCAAGTTCCAAAAATTATGAAAACTTCCAGATCACACTTTTAAATAATTTGGAAGAGATTGGTGAAGAAAAATCTTTATTTGGAGATCGTTTAAAAAATGGTAAAATGTGGGGGCATAAAAAGGCATTTTTGGAAGAAAAAATCCAAATAAATAGCAAACAGACTCGAAAATTTTTGAAAACTTCCAGAATTCAATATTTTATTATTTTGAAAGTATTAAAAAAATAAAATTTGAATTTGAAGTCTGTTTGACATTTATTTGCATCCGGGGGGCAAAACGGTCATTTCACCCAAGCAACCGAAAAGGGCTTCTTTTGGCCTTTCAAAAATCAGACTTGGGCTGGAAAAGAGAAGTGCTGGCCTTCCAAGGCCCAAAGGAAGGAGGAAGCTTCTGATTTTTCAATCAAATGGCCAAGAATTAAGAGTTAGTTAGAGATTCTTTTTAATCAAGCCATTGTGATTAAGCCACATAGGCCAAGGGAGAGTGTCAACATTATTCTTGAACAGCTGTAATTATGGACAAATGATATGCTAATCTAAGGGTGATAATTTCATATTTTTTCACCTTGAATTACTAGCCATTGGATGGAAAATTGGTTGGGAAAAAATGACAACATTTCTTGTAGGAGAGAGGGGTGTTTCGGCCTTTACATAGAGGGGGGCAGAATTGATTTTCATTCACTTCATTTTTCTGATTTCTCTTGGCTTTTGCTTGGTTTTTATCTCTTTGGTTGAAAGCAAAAAGAAAAAGTTTAGAAAAGAAAGGAAACTTTGAAGAGATAAAGCTTGAAATATAGCTTCTTGAGGTTGCATTTAGCACCAACTCTTGCACTTTCTTGATTTTCCATTCTTATTTTTGCTATTTTGATTATCATTTGGTGAGTTTTCTTTTTCAATAACTGTTTTTTTTTTTTAAATTTTATTTTAAGTTATTTCTTCATCTTCTTCTTAAAACAAGTTTTTTTTCACATTTTTTTTCACTTCCTCACCATGGCCGAATGGCCTACATTTTATTATTGATGCAGTTTTTTGCTTTAATTTATCATATTATTCATGTTATTTTATTTAATCTTGATGTTTTAAGTGTTATCTACTTTATATACTTGAGTCATATTTTAATTTGGTTGCTTTATTTGTTGCCATTTATGATTTAAATATCATGTTCTTGCATTTTTAATTTTCTGTTTTCATAATGTTTAAATTTGTTGATGTTTTATATTTAGTATATCAAGTGTTTGTGAAAATGTTTGTGAGTATATCTATCTTGTGTTTGCATGATTTGAGTGTTATAGTTGAGCATGTTAGTATATCAAGTGTTTGTGAAAAAGCTTGTGAGTATCTCTACTTTGTGTTTGCATGATTTGAGTGTTATATTTTAGTTGAGCATGTTAGTATATCAAGTGTTTGTGAAAATGCCATGCTTGTTGGAGCTTGAGGCCATTCGGCCACTCCATGTGTTTTGCATTGTGTGTTGCATTTTTGCCATGTTAGTTGGTAGGTTTTGCATTTGCATGACATTTGATTGAGTATTTAGTTTAAGTATACCAAGTGTTTGTGAAAATGCTATGCTTGTTAGGAACCATAGGCCATTCGACCACCCCTTGTATTCTAGCATCATGTGTGCATTTTTGCTATGTTAATTGATAGGTTGGCAATTGCATGATATTTGGTTGAGTTTTTGGTTTAAGCATGCCTTGTGTTTGTGTTATTGCCATGCAGATTTTAGATGTTAGGTTAGGTTTATCTTGTCATGCATGTTCATGCATTTTAGACCTAGGTTGCATTAAATGCCATGCAAGTTCATTTAGGTCTAGGTCACTATATGGATGCCATGCATTTTTTCATGACATTTAGGTTTAAAACCATGCATTTCATGCATCATATTTGCTGTATTTTTCATGCATTTCATGTTCATGCCACTTGACTAATGACTTAAGCCAATTAATGGTTCAAAGTCATGCTCTCATGAGCACACTTGTGGAAAATTAAAATTTGTCAAATTGATTATTCTACCTTTGAGATTTTTTTTTTTTTTACTTAGACAATTTTTATCTAACTTTTAAAAAGTCCTAGCTACTATTTGTGGGTCATTTTTTGAGTCTTAAATATTTTAACTTTGATTTTTAAATGATTTTAGCAAAGACAAAAATGTATTTTGGCAAAACAGTTTTTTCACCCAGTACTCGTACTTTCCCGATTTTTCTGCGCATTCATCTTTAATCAGAAAATTAAGATGATTGTTTCCCATGTATTTTGGCATGTACTGAGTCTCCAGTATTTTTTTCAGACTTTATTGAATTTTTAAAAATAGGGTAAAAAATGTGGCTTAAAACTGGACAGTGGAGTCAGAATTGAATTTGAAGGAAAATCATTTTTCTGTTTTGGTTAAGTTACTTAGAGGGGGCTGATTAGGAAGGTTAGCTACTGACTTAGGGTAGTTTCTAAGCCTTTTTAAACTCTAAAAATGATTTTTTAAGTCTCGGGTTAAGGGTAGTCAAGTCCGAGATTTTAAACTTAGGAAATTAGAGCCATTTAAAAAAGGTTTAACCCAGTTTTTTTTTTTTTTAACCTAAGCTTTTTCAAATTGTTTTCAAACAATCACAAAGTATTTTGGTTTTAGAATATTTAATTTGACATATTTTCCTAAGATTGCCAGATATCTTTTTAGATATACGGATTTCCTTAATTAAAGGAAAAAATACATTTTCATGCATTGCATTTTCCATATTCATGCATTTTATATAATATGTGATTTTTGCTATGATAATTTCTATGATATTATTATGATTTTGAGTTATATTATATTGGTTGTTATATGATTTGGAATATTTCATGATATCCTATGCTTTTTATTTAATTATTTTTTTTTTGTTATATTATTTAGCATCTACTATGTTCATGCATTATTATTTTCACTTTTATTTCCATGCATATTATATGATAGCATTATTTTATATTCCATGTCATTTAAATTATATGCCATATCATTCATATTTGCCATGTCATTTAAATTATGTCATTTCATATAGAATATATTATGTTATTTAGGATATTACATTTCATATAGAATATATTATGTTACCTAGGTCATTTCATTTCATTTAGAATATGTCATATAACTTAGGACATTTCATTTCATTTAGAATATACTAAGGCATTTAAATTATATCATATCATTTAGGAAGCATTATATTATTTAGATTTTGCTATGTCATTTTATTTATGTCATGCATATACATATTCGTATCTTTTAAGATGTTTTCAAAAGGATAATGATTTTTCAATAAAAAATAAAGATATTCCCGAGTTAAAATAATTCATGAGTTCTCTACCGGGATTGCTAAAGGGAATATCATCAATTATTATTAATGAAGGAATATCCTTCTTTCAAAAAACGAGAATGATTCGAAATTTTTTCCAAATTAATAAAAATTTCTATATTTTGGCACGTTTGTTGGGGAATATAGAAAAATTTTGAATTTATAAATTCCGGATCATTTTCAATTAAAAATGGAATTATTTTTCTTTAAATTGGGAATTAACTTGAAATACTAAATTTAAAACCAACTTTTTACCGAGACTTGAGATAACACACGATTAATAAGGTACCGTTTTATACGGGCGTTCTGGGGGTGCTAATCCTTCCCCGCACGTAATCGAGTCCCGAACCCATTTTTTTGATTTCTCTGGTTTAAACGCAGACATAAAATTGGTTTTTAAAATGTTTTAATTAATTTTTAAAATATTTTATAAAACCGGTTTTAATAGGTGGCCGATCACACCTAGCTAAAAAAGATTGGTGGCGACTCCATGTCTTTTTTAAGGTCATTTTCAAAACCTTCATTTTTCTAGAGGAATTAAGTCAACTTTTCCTCGATTTTTTTAATGTCACGCTTAACGAATAATAAAGTCTTGCGATGAGACTCGTTATTTTTTTTAGGTTGCGACAGTTAAAATTGTCTTTCCAAGCACTTTATTCTTCCTAGCATCCTAGGGCTATAAGAGCTGGCTACTGAAAAAGTGAGATCCTACTACATCATATCACACCAAAGTCTTTCTACATCATTGCCGTAAATCTCCCAATCCTAATTACCCTTTCCTGGTCCTCTATCAATCAGCATCATTGGATCCAACCACTTGGCATCTATAAGAGATTGTACTTTGTTCTTAAATGCATTGCAATGCTCAATGCTATGCCCAACAGTTCCACAGTGATAATCACATCTTTCATTCGGGTTATACCACTTGGGGTATGGTGGTGACAGGGGTTTCAACGGCACATAGGCAACTAGGTGATTTCTGACCAACATTGGAAAAAGCTTTTGATAGCTGATTGGAATAGGATCAAAATGCCTTTGGATTTTATCCCGGGGTTGTTTCTTCACATAGGGCCTAGGAGTTGGGGCACTTGGTGGTGGCGCTAAGGCTTGCACCGGAGTGTTTGCATGGGGAGATGGTAGAATAACAAGGCAAGGGTATGGATTTGGACACGGGACCCTTAGAGGTTGTATATAACTCGAAGTTCCTATCCCAGATGCTTGATAAAGTGATTGATGAGGGAAATGGTACAAACTGCCAGTTGGTGGTGATAGAGTGGGATTTAGGGGTCCCATAGTGATCATCCCAGTGGACAATTGAGCCATAGTAGGGTTTGGGATACTGGTTTGGACTTAGAGCAGTTTGCAGGTATGGTACAGGATCCCTGATTTCTGTCTTTGGTATCAGGCTCTCTAGTTTAATCATTTTCATGATTTTGTCCACAATTTCATCAGGATTGCAACCTTTGTGGCATTGACAAGTGCAAGATTCAACAGGGATTGTATGCTCTAAACCTAATGGTTTTGGTTGATCCGAAGGCGATACACAACCCTGAGAAAGTTCCCCCTTAATCTTACCCATATCCTCAAACATTTTCTTAAATTTGGCAAGCTGTTCTTTCACTTTCGGGATTTAATGTCTAAACTCCTCTTGATTGCGTTCCAAAGCATTTAGTCATTCCTTGGATTCATTTCCCATATCTCGAACCCCTTTCATGCAAATGAAAATGTCATGAGATTTAAGAATACAATTATGAATGTACACGCCCTGCTCCTATATGAATGAATATACTAATGATTAATGCATGAAGCGTTCAAAGAAATTATGATGACTATGTATGCCATATGTACGACCTGATGCCAACATGATGCATGTAAAGAATAAGCAAATTACTGCATGGATATATACAGAAAAATTATGCTGACTGATGGAGACTCAATTAAGAGTTGTAAACCCAAGTGCAGGTTATGTTCAAGTAATAAATTCTCGGGTGTCCGAGGTCGAACCACAGGGAAGCGTATTAGTAAGTATAAGTTTATAAATATATAAGAAAAAGAAAGTAAACAAGATATTAGGGAATCAACAACAAAACAAGATAAACAATATATTAGAGAACAAAATAAACAAAATAAAATAAAAGAAATTAAACAAGATATAAAAACAATAAGAAAAGATGTTGAGGTTAGAGAATCCACTCTTGGTGTTATGCTAAGATTAATCTTGTTTTATTACACAATTGAAATTCACACATAAGGGAGATTCCAATCGGAAGGTTTAGCAATTCAGTCCAAATTGTCCAACGTTCATAGCATATGATATTATGTTCATTTGGTGTCCTCAAAACTCACAAAAAGAGTCCAAGCATTCCTTATGCCAAGGTATATGTCTACAACAAATCAAGGTTATGAAACCAAGCATTTATTGTGCCATTTTCATTGTCAATAATGAATCAAGATCCCTACTTTGCAAGTATGATTTTAAACCAAAAGAAAATATTATCTATACTAGTGTTTATAAATGATGATTCATTTTAGCTCATGTTTAAGAGACTAACCTTAGCATTTACCAAGAGCTTCACCTCATCACCTCAACAATATGATTAGCAACACATACTAGATATGAATAAAATGAAAAAAAATGTAAGAAGCATAAGTAAATAAAGAAAAAGAAAACTAGAGAAAGGAAAGAAAAAGAAAACTTAGAGAATTTTATTACAATGGCTAATATCCTACCAATCTACAATGATGCTCATCCAAGGCCCTCTATTTATACACATTTTGGAGAGCTAAATGACAAGAGACAAGCTTTATAAATTTCAAAGGTAGGTATAATAGGTGGGTGCATTTTTCTAACAATTTTCGTCATATTGTATGACAATTCTGATCAGCCAGCTTGATGGTCGATTTTGTCAATGTTGGAGGCTCGATCTAATCAAATGGTCTTCTAGAAATATATACCCCTATCAGTTACGGATCCATAGCCGTTGGAATCAGATCATTTGCTCATGTGGATCGGAAGATATGGTCAAAATACCAAAGCAGGTCAGCACAGACGTCATTGCACATCAGCCAACTTGATGGTCGATTTCGCTAGGGAAAACGACTCCGTTTCAAGAAGTGTAAAACATGAAAACGATAGATATGCCTCTTAACTATGCACTATAAAAATTTCAGCCTTAATGCTTCAGTGAAACTCCAGATATAGCTGATATGGCAAAAGGTGTCGGAACTGGAACTGAATTGGATTTGCCCTTAATTCTTGATTTAACCTAGTAATCTGAAATCACTCAAAGAAACTCGTGAAAAACACCAAATTACATAAAAATATAAAATATCATAAACACAATTAGACTAAGCAATAATAACTCGTATTTGACACAAAACAATAATAAAACATAACTAAGAACTATATAATTATACGAGTTATCACACCCCCACACTTAGATTGTTGCTAGTCCCTAGCAACGACTCAATAAAAATAAAATAAGAAAATCTAATCTAATCCATTTTCGTTGGAAATCACGGTGGCACTTAGCATGTGACACAAGCCTTTAAACCCCTAGGTGTCCCTAGTGGACGAGTTTAGTCTCGTGAGGGTTTGCTAGAACGATACCCACAAACATTAAAAAACTAAAATATAAGTAAACTACATACACTAAAAATATTTACTCCTAATCCTTTCAATATAAATTAGAGACAATCTTTGAACAAGTCTTATAAACTAATCAATAGCTCAAAGAATTTCACAAAAATTCATGCTTGAATGTAAATAAATGAGTTAAGCCAATATTAACATAACATATTTCAATCAAAATAGTGCATATTCAACTTAATCTCAACTTCTCACTATACTCTCATGATTTTCACTCTTTAAAGTAGTGGTAAAGTGTTTACACTCAATCAATCTCATGAAAACAGTTCTACCATATGCTTGCTTGTCCACCTATTCTCCACTATTTAGATCATACAACTTCATAAATCAAGTGGTCTTTTTTCAAGGTTGTAATGGGGCCAAAGGGTTATAATGTGGTTAAAGAACAAAAGGATAAAGATATCACAAAGGTTCCAAAGAGTTCATAGAGTTTAGAGACATAATAAGATCATACGAATAAAACTTCTCAAAACTCTTATAAAGCACATAATGACATAGGCTAAATATTCATGTTGAGCCTTTTCTTCATTCTAACCAACTTTGTAACATCTTTTTCTTTACTTTAACTAGAAGTTCAAGAGAAGCTTTTTTTTTTTTTTAATATGGGAATGTATTTGACAATGATCCCTTTCTTTTTCTCTTGACTTTTGCCTCTCTCCTCCCCCACACTTATCTTTCGTTCTAACCCAAATTTTCAAAAAGTATCCCTTGTTTTTGCAATATGTCTCAAAATATATAATCCATCTTTAGAACAAGGGTAAGGATATAAGTATATTTAGGCTAGGTGTAAGTTCTGGTTACCAATAAAATAGTATATTTAATGTAGGCTCAAATTGGCTCACTAGTGGGGATGTTCTCTTAGAACATTAATAATGGATGGCTGTTTGGCTCTGGTTATAATCCTAATGCCTCTATCATATTCATGTTGTCACATGTATCAATATAGTCTCAAACGGTTTAAAGCAAGTTCTAGAGAATCATGTAATCATAAGAGCACTCAAGAAAGAAATTAGATTGATTTGTATAATGCATCAATCATTATAGGCTCAAAAACTCACAAGGATGATTATACAAGTCAGATTAAGTCTAAACATACTTCTTTCTCAATCAACATATCATATTAACATTGGCTCATAAAAAGGTTGACATCAAGCTCAATTCTCATGAAAATCTTCTCACTAATAAATCTGTTTTAGACTTATGCAATTCATATCTCATCATTGTATTAAAAAGGAACTAGAACACATTAAAATAATAATAATAATAATAAAGACTCATAAAAAAAATAGTAGACAAAAATAAAAGAAATCCTAAATCGTTCCCCCCACACTTAATTCTTACATTGTCCTCAATGTAAGTCTATTAACCCAAATGAAAGAATCATGTGTAAGAGAAAAGAACTAATAACATAAGAATAGGAATAACTAAGACTCAAAACAAAACAAACTCATGCAACCTAATTAATCCTAAAATACTAAACAAAAATTAACAAGTAAACATAAAAAGATTAAAATCAAACTGACAAGGTATGTCTCAAGTCTCCCTTACTCAGACCTTGTTCAGAATGAATACTTCTAAATGGCTTAAAACACATCAAATTTTTTTTTTTTTTTAAATTAGCAAAATATGTCCCTTACCCCCTACTAAAGGTAGAATTTAGGAGATATTACCTGCAGAGGTTGCTAACCACTTATTATAACTGAGACACAACAAACAAAATGTTAGATAATGTCACAAAGACAGAGTGCAATCCACTCCTTGCTCGTCCATATCTCTTTTTCTTTTTCCGAGCGTTTGCGAAACAACCGTAGCAGATAAATACTCATAAGCTTGGAGCTTTTTGAGTAAATCTTCAATGGTTGTAGCAGAAATTATGGTTCTCCTTGCCTCTGAAAACATGAATCCATTATCCACAGCATTATCTAAATATGAAAGCAAATTACTAAAATAACCATTAATATTAAGCAAACCAATGGGTTTCTTATTTGTGACCAAAGATGACCAAGAAGCCACGCAAGCTATTTCTTCCAATGTACCCAGACCTCCTGGTAAAGCAATGAATGCATCGGCAGAATGGTACATGATTGTTATCCGTTCAGGGATACTCCAGACTTGTATTTCCTTACCCACGGTAGGTCCACAAAAACCTGTGAATAGTTTTGGCACGATTCCTAGAACTGGACTTCCTCCGGCGTGTGCTGATGTAGCGACTGCTCCCATTAAACCCGTACTACCGCCTCCATAAATCAACTGGATCTTTTGTTGGGCAAGTATTACTCCAACTCTTATGGCTTCATCAGCGAATATGTTATTTTTCCCTGGATAAGCACCTCCAAAGACACAAATTTTTTTAATGCGCTGGGACGAAGTACTTTCCATTTTTTTTTTCAAGTGCCTGAAAGAGAATGAGTACATGGTGTAATATATAGAGGACTGAGTAATGAATCAGACAAGAGTAATAATGTCGCCGAAAGTGTATTTGACCTGTCAGAAGAAAATGTTAACCTAACAAAAGATTTTTGCGTGATTTCAGGAAGAAAATCAAAAAGAGAAGAAAAATCAACCGTAAAAGACCAATGCAAAAAAAAAAACGAGAATAATTACACAAATCTAACAACACGTAAATTAAACCGAAATAAAGTTATTGCAAATCAAACCAAAAGCTGAGAAGTCATTTATTGTAGTTGTGATTGTGGCTCACATCTTCCTCTGGTTTTACGTCCAGAAACGGCTTAAACGCCTTCTATGAGTCGAGGATATGCTTCCCATCCAGTTTTCTTACAAGCTGGCAAACAGGGTCTTTTAACATCAGATTCCCAAGATGTTGCCATTCCCTTTGGAATTGCGGCCATAAATCAAGAATTTCTCTTTGTACGTCTCCACTAGGATGCTTCTCAAGAGAAAGTTGGATATTACCCAAATTCTCCTTACTCAGTCCATCCTTAATGAATTCAATTTTATCATCTCGATTAGAGGACGGAATCCCAATAGAACGACATTTACCGTTACACGTCCATCGTGCACATTTGTGGCAATTTGAACTCATGCGCTTTGCTCGTCGCTTCTTGATAACTCGTATAATTATATAGTTTTTAGTTATGTTTTATTATTGTTTTGTGTCAAATACGAGTTATTATTGTTTAGTCTAATTGTGTTTATGATCTTTTATATTTTTATGTATTTTGGTGTTTTTCACAAGTTTCTTTGAGTGATTTCAGATTACTAGAATTAAGGGCAAATCCAGTTCAGTTTCAGTTCCGACACCTTTTGCCATATCAGCTATATCTCGAGTTTCACTGAAGCAATAAGGCTGAAATTTGTAGCCATGCAAAGCTAAGAGGCATATCTATCTTTTTCATGTTTTACACTTCTTAAAACGGAGTCGTTTTCCCTGGCGAAATCGACCATCAAGGTGGCTGATGTGCAATGATGTCTGTGCTGACATGTTTTCGTATTATGCCCGTATCTTCTTATCCACATCAGCCAATGAGCTGATTCCAACGGCTATGGTTCCGTAACTGATAGGGGAACCTTTGTCTAGAAGACCATGTGATCAGATCAGGCCTCCAATATTGAATAAATCGACCATCAAGGTGGCTGATGTGTAATGACATCTGTGCTGACATGTTTTCGTATTTTGCCCATATCTGCTTAACCACATCAGCAAATGAGCTGATTCCAACGGCTATGGTTCCGTAACTGATAGGGGAACCGTTTTCTAGAAGACCATGTGATCAGATCAGGCCTCCAATATTGACGAAATCGACCATCAAGTTGGCTGATCAAAATCGTCATATACCTACCTTTGAAATTTGTAAAGCTTGTCTCTTGTCATTTAGCCCTCCAAAATGTGTATAAATAGAGGGCCTTGGATGATTGTAAGGGATCATATTGTACATTGGTAGGATATTAGCCTTTGTAATAAAATTCTCTAAGTTTTCTTCTTCTTTCTTTTCTCTAGTTTTCTTTTTCTTTAGAAAGGGCAAGAGGTTGGATAATTAATATTCTTCTTCTTCTTCTTTCTTTCTTTTATTTTCTTCTTAGATTCTATTTAATTTTATGTTTATAATGCCTATGCTAGGCTAAACTTCTATTTGGTTAAGGGTGATTTCAAAACCCTAGACATGTTTTGTGATTGATTTTCAGATTCTATCTATCATTAATTTTCTATCAAAGTTGCTTATGTTCTTCTACAAGAATTGTTCATGATGTTGTCTTGATTTGTTTAGGTGTACAACTAGATAGATCTTGATAATTATCTATTGCTAGTTTAGGAGTCTTGATCCGTGTAATTGTCTTGATTTCCTATTCATAAGTGGCAATTTGTGATTAATGATTATGGTCAAGTTTTCAATAATTGCAAAGTGGAACATAACCTAAGTTGAACAATCCGAGCTTATGTGTTTGTTGCTTAGATCAACCTATCTTTCTCATCATAAAGCTGCCATTAAATTGAATCTAGAGAGCTTATTCTAGGTTGTTTGATGGTTAGAGATTAAATAGAGAGCTTGTTCTATTTAACGACAAACTAAGGAAAGATTGGGATAACAGAGCTTGTTGTTATCTACGGTTGTTAACTTTGATAGTTGGTTGATATTGATAGATCTGAAAATGATTCTTAATGATGTCTAGTGGTGGAGAATGAAACCTTAACCATATTTTTCATATTTGATTCTTCTTACTTATTTGTTTTCTTACTTTTCTAGTTTGCTCATTTTTTTTTATTGGCTGGTTATACCGCCTAATTTGTATATTAACTTTGTTTTATTTTTATTGGCTGGTTATACCGCCTAATTTAGTATATATATTTTTATTGGCTGGTTATACCGCCTAATTTAGTATATATATTTTTATTGGCTGGTTATACCGCCTTGCATCTTATTCTTATTATTTACTTTAGTTTAAATCTGGTTTCAAAAACCCCTTTTCTTTTATTGTTCTTGAATTTAAGTTTTAAACTATTAACTTATAAACTAAAACCCAATCCCTGAGGACTCGACCCTTGCTAACTACTATACTTACAATTTATCTTTTTAGTGCAAGGTTAAATAAGATACACTCTTTTGGGTGCATCAAATTTTTGGCGCCGTTGCCGGGGATTGCTTTCTTTAGTTTATTTGTTACTTGGTTTATTCTTATTTTCAGTTCTAATTAGTTTTATTTTCTTGTACATAGAAGTTTTTCTTATCAAATTTTCAAAAAAAATAAAAATAAAAATAAAAAAACGATGGAATTGAGCAATCTAACACTTGAAGAGTTGGTGGCATACATGAACATGGAGAATCAACAAGCCAATCTCACCTCCCCAGTTCAACAATTGGCCATGGGAGGATGTCAAGGCCATCAAGTGTTCCAAGACCAACAGTATGATCATTACTCAAACACTTACCATGAGGGATGGTGGGATCATACTAATTATGGCTACTCGAAAAATTACCAAGAAGTAGATCCTTATGCCAATTACACTCATCCATCTAGCTTCAATCAATCATGGTCCCAAGAACCAGATCTTTTTCAACCACCACATATGACTCAAAACTCAGGTACTTCTTTAGAAGATCTTGTCTATTCTCTTGTTACTGATACATTGCAATTTCAACAGGAAACAAGGGCAAGCATCCAGAGTTTGGAAAAGCAAATGATCCAATTGACTAGTAGTATGGTGGGATGGGTAGCACAAAGATCTGAAGAACTCCCTGCCCAAACAATGATTAACCCAAAGGAGAATACTACTATTGTGACCTTGAGGAATGAGGAACAAGATGAGGATGAGACAAAATTAGAGATGAATTCTATTCTTGAGGATAATGAAGCCAATGATCCAAATAAGAGTATTTCGGCACCTGAGGTAACGTTTGAGATTCCAATTTGTACTAATGTTTCTTCTCCACCTTTTCCTAGTAGATTCGCAAAGTTCAAAGAGGATGAACATGAACAAGACACGCTGGAAACCTTAAACAGTTTGTTTGTGGATGTCATTCAACAAGTACCAAAAGATGCACCATTCCTCGATGAGATATGCACCACCAAGGATGATGGAATAATACTTGTAATGGAGAATGCATCCACTGTTGTGCAAAGAAAGCTTCCTCTCAAACGCATAAATTTGGGAAATTTCATGCATGAGCCTGACAAGCCTAAAAAGCCAAGAAGGGGTGTTGGTTAGATTCAAAACACTAACTCAAGTGTTAATAGGGAAGGCAGCCCAATTAAAGATGAAATTGCCAACCTTCCATATTCAGATTTGCTTTCTCTTTCTTTTCCTTTTTCTTTTATTATTTTTATTGTTTTTATTTTTATTTCTTATATTTCTTTGTTAATTGTGTTTACTGTTTTTAAGTTCATTTAGGCTGCATAAGTTTCTTTTGTTTAATAGTTCTTTTCTCTTACATATAATTCTTGCATTGGGGGATAATAGCATTACATTAATGACAATGTAAGAATTATGTGTGGGGGGAAGAATTTAGGATTTTATTTAGAGTGTTTTGTTTTTGAGTCTTTTTATGTTGTTTTTCTTTCTGATCCTTGTTTTGAAAAACACTAGATGTAAATATAATTTTTTTTTACCCCGGTTAAATGGCGGATAACGGTACTGCGTGATTATTTAAATCGGTTCCATCAGCTACCCACAAAACTGATATTGTATATAAATTTCTCTTTCAATTTTTTTTTTTCATTTTTTTTTCAGGATGGATGATATTCTCACAAGATTGCAGAAACGATTTCCTCCTTTTCCTCGAAATATTTTACTGAAGCTTTACCAAGTTCGATTTGAAAGATTAAGAATGCTTATGCACAAAGGGATTTCTGGAGACATACGTTGGATAATTGAAGCCAAGGTACGTGAAGATGAATATCTTCCTGTTTTGCATTTACCAGGTACAGGTAGAAGCACTTTTGCAAAGAAGCGACGAGCAAAGCGCATGAGTTCAAATTGCCACAAATGTGCACGATGGACGTGTAACGGTAAATGTCGTTCTATTGGGATTCCGTCCTCTAATCGAGATGATAAAATTGAATTCATTAAGGATGGACTGAGTAAGGAGAATTTGGGTAATATCCAACTTTCTCTTGAGACGCATCCTAGTGGAGACGTACAAAGAGAAATTCTTGATTTATGGCCGCAATTCCAAAGGGAATGGCAACATCTTGGGAATCTGATGTTAAAAGACCCTGTTTGCCAGCTTGTAAGAAAACTGGATGGGAAGCATATCCTCGACTCATAGAAGGCGTTTAAGCCGTTTCTGGACGTAAAACCAGAGGAAGATGTGAGCCACAATCACAACTACAATAAATGACTTCTCAGCTTTTGGTTTGATTTGCAATAACTTTATTTCGGTTTAATTTACGTGTTATTCGATTTGTGTAATTATTCTCATTTTTTTTATTTGTCTTTTACGATTGATTTTTCTTCTCTTTTTTATTTTCTTCCTGAAATCACGCAAAAATCTTTTGTTAGGTTAACATTTTCTTCTGACAGGTCAAATACACTTTCGGCGACATTATTACTCTTGACTTTTACGGTTGATTTTTCTTCTCTTTTTGATTTTCTTCCTGAAATCACGCAAAAATCTTTTGTTAGGTTAACATTTTCTTCTGACAGGTCAGATACACTTTCGGCGACATTATTACTCTTGTCTGATTCACTACTCAGTCCTCTATATATTACACCATGTACTCATTCTCTTTCAGGCACTTGAAAAAAAAAATGGAAAGTACTTCATCCCAACGCATAAAAAAAATTTGTGTCTTTGGAGGTGCTTATCCAGGGAAAATAACATATTCGCTGATGAAGCCATAAGAGTTGGAGTAATACTTGCACAACAAAAGATCCAGTTGATTTATGGAGGCGGTAGTACGGGTTTAATGGGAGCAGTCGCTACAGCAGCACACGCCGGAGGAAGTCCAGTTCTAGGAATCGTGCCAAAACTATTCACAAGTTTTTGTGGACCTACCGTGGGTAAGGAAATACAAGTCTGGAGTATCCCTGAACGGATGACAATCATGTACCATTCTGCCGATGCATTCATTGCTTTACCAGGAGGTCTGGGTACATTGGAAGAAATAGCTTGCGTGGCTTCTTGGTCATCTTTGGTCACAAATAAGAAACCCCTTGGCCCCATTACAACCTTGATTAAAGACCTCTTGATTCATGAAGTTGTATGATCTAAATAGTGGAGAATAGGTGGACAAGCAAGAATATGGTAGAACTGTTTTCATGAGATTGATTGAGTGTAAACACTTCACCACTACTTTAAAGAGTGAAAATCATGAGGGTATCCCATGTGAGAAGTTGAGATTAAATTTGAACATGCAATATTTTGATTGAGATATGTTATGCTAATATTGGCTTAACTCAAACAATTTACATTCAAGCATGATTTTTTGTGAAATTCTTTAAGCTATTGATTAGTTTATAAGACTTGTTCAAATATTGTATCTAATTTGTATTGAAAGGATTAGGAGTAAATATTTTTAGTATATGCAGTTTATTTATATTTTAGTTTTTCAATGTTTGTGGGTATCGTTCTAGTAAACCCTCACGAGACTAAACTCGTCCACTAGGGACACCTAGGGGTTTAAAGGCTTGTGTCACATGCTAAGTGCCACCGTGATTTCCTACGAAAATGGATTAGATTAGATTTTCTTATTTTATTTTTATTGAGTCGTTGCTAGGGACTAGCAACAATCTAAGTGTGGGGGTGTGATAACTCGTATAATTATATAGTTTTTAGTTATGTTTTATTATTGTTTTGTGTCAAATACGAGTTATTATTGTTTAGTCTAATTGTGTTTATGATCTTTTATATTTTTATGTATTTTGGTGTTTTTCACAAGTTTCTTTGAGTGATTTCAGATTACTAGAATTAAGGGCAAATCCAGTTCAGTTTCAGTTCCGACACCTTTTGCCATATCAGCTATATCTCGAGTTTCACTGAAGCAATAAGGCTGAAATTTGTAGCCATGCAAAGCTAAGAGGCATATCTATCTTTTTCATGTTTTACACTTCTTAAAACGGAGTCGTTTTCCCTAGCGAAATCGACCATCAAGGTGGCTGATGTGCAATGACGTCTGTGCTGACATGTTTTCGTATTATGCCCGTATCTTCTTATCCACATCAGCAAATGAGCTGATTCCAACGGCTATGGTTCCGTAACTGATAGGGGAACCTTTGTCTAGAAGACCATGTGATCAGATCAGGCCTCCAATATTGAATAAATCGACCATCAAGGTGGCTGATGTGTAATGACATCTGTGCTGACATGTTTTCGTATTTTGCCCATATCTGCTTAACCACATCAGCAAATGAGCTGATTCCAACGGCTATGGTTCCGTAACTGATAGGGGAACCGTTTTCTAGAAGACCATGTGATCAGATCAGGCCTCCAATATTGACGAAATCGACCATCAAGTTGGCTGATCAAAATCGTCATATACCTACCTTTGAAATTTGTAAAGCTTGTCTCTTGTCATTTAGCCCTCCAAAATGTGTATAAATAGAGGGCCTTGGATGATTGTAAGGGATCATATTGTACATTGGTAGGATATTAGCCTTTGTAATAAAATTCTCTAAGTTTTCTTCTTCTTTCTTTTCTCTAGTTTTCTTTTTCTTTAGAAAGGGCAAGAGGTTGGATAATTAATATTCTTCTTCTTCTTCTTTCTTTCTTTTATTTTCTTCTTAGATTCTATTTAATTTTATGTTTATAATGCCTATGCTAGGCTAAACTTCTATTTGGTTAAGGGTGATTTCAAAACCCTAGACATGTTTTGTGATTGATTTTCAGATTCTATCTATCATTAATTTTCTATCAAAGTTGCTTATGTTCTTCTACAAGAATTGTTCATGATGTTGTCTTGATTTGTTTAGGTGTACAACTAGATAGATCTTGATAATTATCTATTGCTAGTTTAGGAGTCTTGATCCGTGTAATTGTCTTGATTTCCTATTCATAAGTGGCAATTTGTGATTAATGATTATGGTCAAGTTTTCAATAATTGCAAAGTGGAACATAACCTAAGTTGAACAATCCGAGCTTATGTGTTTGTTGCTTAGATCAACCTATCTTTCTCATCATAAAGCTGCCATTAAATTGAATCTAGAGAGCTTATTCTAGGTTGTTTGATGGTTAGAGATTAAATAGAGAGCTTGTTCTATTTAACGACAAACTAAGGAAAGATTGGGATAACAGAGCTTGTTGTTATCTACGGTTGTTAACTTTGATAGTTGGTTGATATTGATAGATCTGAAATTGATTCTTAATGATGTCTAGTGGTGGAGAATGAAACCTTAACCATATTTTTCATATTTGATTCTTCTTACTTATTTGTTTTCTTACTTTTCTAGTTTGCTCATTTTTTTTTATTGGCTGGTTATACCGCCTAATTTGTATATTAACTTTGTTTTATTTTTATTGGCTGGTTATACCGCCTAATTTAGTATATATATTTTTATTGGCTGGTTATACCGCCTAATTTAGTATATATATTTTTATTGGCTGGTTATACCGCCTTGCATCTTATTCTTATTATTTACTTTAGTTTAAATCTGGTTTCAAAAACCCCTTTTCTTTTATTGTTCTTGAATTTAAGTTTTAAACTATTAACTTATAAACTAAAACCCAATCCCTGAGGACTCGACCCTTGCTAACTACTATACTTACAATTTATCTTTTTAGTGCAAGGTTAAATAAGATACACTCTTTTGGGTGCATCACTTCTTTGCAAAAGTGCTTCTACCTGTACCTGGTAAATGCAAAACAGGAAGATATTCATCTTCACGTACCTTGGCTTCAATTATCCAACGTATGTCTTCAGGAATCCCTTTGTGCATAAGCATTCTTAATCTTTCAAATCGAACTTGGTAAAGCTTCAGTAAAATATTTCGAGGAAAAGGAGGGAATCGTTTCTGCAATCTTTTGAGAATATCATCCATCCTGAAAAAAAACTTAAAAAAAAAATGAAAGAGAAATTTATATACAATATCAGTTTTGTGGGTAGCTGATGGAACCGACTTAAATAATCACGGAGTACCGTTATCCGCCATTTAACCGGGGTTAAAAAAATGTATTATTATTATTTTATTTTTTTTTTTTTTTTTTTTTGGAAATTAGTAAAAATTATATTTACATCTAGTTATTTTCAAAACAAGGATCAGAAAGAAAAACAACCTCTTCTTGAGTAACATGATTTTCCAAAAAGAGTTTGAGTCTTTGTCCATTTACCTTGAATACGTTACCATTTTGAGGATTCTCAATGTCAACTGCTCCATAATGATACACATGCTTAACCACAAATGGGCTAGTCCATCTTGATCTCAACTTACCAGGAAATATGTGAAGTCTAGAATTATAAAGTAGAACTTTTTGCCCAACATCAAATGTTTTTCTTGAAATTAACTTGTCATGAAAGGCTTTAGTTCTTTCTTTATGAATTTTAGAATTCTCATATGCATCTTTGAATAAAGTTGGCCAGTAAAATCCACACTGTAAAATTTTTTCAGCAGTTTTCTTTGATGAAAAATGACTACCACATGCCTCGGAATGACAAAACTTAATTACACTACTTACCTCATTATCGGGAATGCATCTTCGAAAAATTTGATTAGGACAATATTTGAACAAGTAAGGGTCATCCCAGTAGAACTTCTTTACCTCATTCAGAAACTTCCTTTTATCTTGGGGGCTCCATTGAGAAGGAATTTTTCCCAAAAAGGAATATTTTAGCTCGGATGGCAAATGTTTTAAATCCAGCTTAGGCGGTTCAATAGTTGATGGTACAGTGACATTTGTGAGTGATGGGAGTTCCTCAAACTTTTGTTTCCAACGATGCTTATCCTGAAAAGAATTTAACAAAGAATCAGTGTGTGAAATTTCTGAAGCATTATCAAACTCACATTCAATTAAATAAGCTTCTAAAGGATCATGGAATGTGGTAGTGGTGAGATGTTCATGAACAAGTTCTTCAATGAAATCCACTTCATGTACTTCTGAATCATCACCAGGTTGCTTGCAAATGTTGAACACATTTAATTCTAAAGTCATATTTCCAAAAGAAATGTTCAAAATACCATTCCTGCAATTTATCAGAGCATTAGAAGTTGCAAGAAATGGACGGCCTAATATAACAGGAATTTGAACATTTGGATTTGAAACAGGATGTGTGTCCAAAACAATAAAATCAACAGGGAAGTAAAAATTATCAATTTGAACCAAAACATCTTCAACTATCCCTCGAGGAATTTTTACAGAACGATCAGCTAGTTGAAGTGTAACAGGTGTTTCCTTGAGTTCACCTAAACCTAACTGTTGATAAACAGAAAAAGGCAAAAGATTAACACTAGCACCAAGATCAAGCAATGCACGTTCTATTCTAGTGTTTCCAATGATGCATGAGATTGTTGGACATCCAGGATCTTTGAATTTTGGTGGAGTAAGGTGCTGAATGATTGAGCTCACACTTTCCGTCAGAAATGCTTTCTTTTGTACATTATGTTTCCTTTTAAATGTGCACATGTCCTTCAAAAATTTAGCATAAGATGGAACTTGTTTGATTGCATCCAATAAAGGAATGTTAATCTTAACTTGTTTGAAAAGTTCATAAATTTCTGCATTTTGATTCAAATTCTTTATTGTTTGCAACCTTTGAGGAAAATGAGCAGGATGCATACTTTTTTCTTTGTCCAAATTTTCAAGAAGTTCAGACTTACCATCATCCTTACCGTTACTTGTCGGAGGGGAAGGAGGATCTTGGTCTTTTGATGGAATGTTTTTGTCAATTGCCTTTCCACTTCGAAGAGTTGTGATAGAACTGGCATTTTCCTGTTGAGTTTCATTGGAGCAAGAAACAAGACATTGAGTAGAAGGGTTAGGCTGAGGTTGAGCAGGAAACTTACCTTTTTCTTGAGTGCGTAATGAAGCTGTCAATGTGGACAAGGTGTTTTTGATCTCATTGATGTCCTGTGAAGTTTGGTTATTCACATTTGCTTGTGTTTGCATGAATGCTTGCAATGTCTCTTCCAAGGTTTGTACACGTGAAGGTTGATAGGAAAAAGTGTTGCCCGGCTTTTGAGATTGTGGTACCTGAACATGATTATTATTCCGCCAACTGAAGTTGGGATGATTTCTCCATTCAGGGTTATACGTTTCAGAGTAAGGAGAAGGAAAAGGCTTTTTAAATGTGTTTATGGAATTTACTTGATCATGCAACGCTTCTTTAAGAATGGGAATGTTTGGACATTCAGAAGTGGGGTGTCCCATGATTTCACAAATTCCACAACTTTCTTCATTTTTAACCGTTTTGACTTCTTTTACTTCTCTAAGTTCCATGGCTTCAATCTTTCTAGCCAAATTAGCTACTTTAGCTTTTATCTCATCTTCTTGACTAAAATGATATTTACCTCTGTTAGAAACAAGATTAGATCTAGTGGAACTTTCAGAGGAATTATCTGTGTGCCAGGCTTGAGAGTTATCTGCCAAATGGTCTAGGTAGTCAAAGGCTTCTTCAGGTTCTTTTTCTAGAAACTCACCGTTACACATTGTTTCAACAAATTGTTTAGTTTCGGGAGTTAAACTTTCATAAAAGAAACTAATAAGACGCCATTTTTCAAAACCATGATGTGGACAAGAACTTAACAAATCTTTAAAACGCTCCCAGCACTGAAAAAATGCTTCATTTTGATTTTGATTGAAATTTTGAATCTGTCTTTTCAAAGCAGTAGTTTTATGTGCTGGGAAAAATTTCTTTAGAAACTCAGTTTGTAATTCTTGCCATGTGCCAATTGACCTTGGTTTTAAATTATGAAGCCAAATTTTTGCGTTATCTTTTAAAGAAAAAGGAAATAATTTTAGCTTGACAATTTCATTTGTACATTGTTGGTCATTAAAGGTGACACATACATCCTCGAAGTCTTTTAGAAACGAGTAAGCACTTTCCGATTCTAACCCATGGAAATTTGGAAGCAAAGCTATCATACCTGGTTTAAAACGAAAGTTGTTTGCATTGAGATGAAAAATAAAACAAGAGGGTGATGAGCTTCGAGTTGGTTGCAAGTAGTCACGCATGGTGCGTACTTGTCTGTTCTCATCTTCAGCATGAACACTTTCATTGTCAGCCATGGTAGGAGTTGTATTAGAAAGATTACCTGAAAAAGTTTCACAATAAAATCTAACTAAACGACGAGCTCTAAAATCACGTCGCCAAACAAGCATAAAACAAAGTTAATATACAGATTAGGCGGTATAACCAGCCAATAAAAATAAAACAAAGTTAATATACAATATAAATATAAATATATAGAAAATTAGGCGGTATAACCAGCCAATAAAAATAAATATACTTATAAACTTATATACTTAGTATTGCCTCCCCGGCAACGGCGCCAAAAACTTGATGGAGACTCAATTAAGAGTTGTAAACCCAAGTGCAGGTTATGTTCAAGTAATAAATTCTCGGGTGTTCGAGGTCGAACCACAGGGAAGCGTATTAGTAAGTATAAGTTTATAAATATATAAGAAAAAGAAAGTAAACAAGATATTAGGGAATCAACAACAAAACAAGATAAACAATATATTAGAGAACAAAATAAACAAAATAAAATAAAAGAAATTAAACAAGATATAAAAACAATAAGAAAAGATGTTGAGGTCAGAGAATCCACTCTTGGTGTTATGCTAAGATTAATCTTGTTTTATTACACAATTGAAATTCACACATAAGGGAGATTCCAATCGGAAGGTTTAGCAATTCAGTCCAAATTGTCCAACGTCCATAGCATATGATATTATGTTCATTTGGTGTCCTCAAAACTCACAAAAAGAGTCCAAGCATTCCTTATGCCAAGGTATATGTCTACAACAAATCAAGGTTATGAAACCAAGCATTTATTGTGCCATTTTCATTGTCAATAATGAATCAAGATCCCTACTTTGCAAGTATGATTTTAAACCAAAAGAAAATATTATCTATACTAGTGTTTATAAATGATGATTCATTTTAGCTCATGTTTAAGAGACTAACCTTAGCATTTACCAAGAGCTTCACCTCATCACCTCAACAATATGATTAGCAACACATACTAGATATGAATAAAATGAAAAAAAAAAATGTAAGAAGCATAAGTAAATAAAGAAAAAGAAAACTAGAGAAAGGAAAGAAAAAGAAAACTTAGAGAATTTTATTACAATGCCTAATATCCTACCAATCTACAATGATGCTCATCCAAGGCCCTCTATTTATACACATTTTGGAGAGCTAAATGACAAGAGACAAGCTTTATAAATTTCAAAGGTAGGTATAATAGGTGGGTGCATTTTTCTAACAATTTTCGTCATATTGTATGACAATTCTGATCAGCCAGCTTGATGGTCGATTTGTCAATGTTGGAGGCTCGATATGATCAAATGGTCTTCTAGAAAAATATACCCCTATCAGTTACGGATCCATAGCCGTTGGAATCAGATCATTTGCTCATGTGGATCGGAAGATATGGTCAAAATACCAAAGCAGGTCAGCACAGACGTCATTGCACATCAGCCAACTTGATGGTCGATTTCGCTAGGGAAAACGACTCCGTTTCAAGAAGTGTAAAACATGAAAAAGATAGATATGCCTCTTAACTATGCACTGTAAAAATTTCAGCCTTAATGCTTCAGTGAAACTCCAGATATAGCTGATATGGCAAAAGGTGTCGGAACTGGAACTGAATTGGATTTGCCCTTAATTCTTGATTTAACCTAGTAATCTGAAATCACTCAAAGAAACTCGTGAAAAACACCAAATTACATAAAAATATAAAATATCATAAACACAATTAGACTAAGCAATAATAACTCGTATTTGACACAAAACAATAATAAAACATAACTAAGAACTATATAATTATACGAGTTATCACTGACTATGACTGTATTCTACAATGAATGAGTATACATGCTTATGACTGTAACATGATGTCAAAATGATACATGCAAACAATAAATGAATTGGCACCATGGTATATACAAAGAAGTCAATGGCTACACAAAAATGGTGGGACCAAATTTTGATTATTCAAAAATCTCATTATGCAAGATTTGCCTCTGCATTTAATCTACAATTTTCTGAAACATGTTTTCTCTATGAAAAAACACACATGTTATTTTCGAAAGAATTTCGGAACAACGGACCCTACTATGGTATAATATGCAAATGTTCATGTAACACTACCGGTTTATGAGATCACCAAATGAGATGATTATTACCAATTGTTTATTGCAAAGAATGAGATAAAAAATACAATGATAAATGTACATGCTCTATTCACACATGCATGAAATGTGCAAAAATGTTTAAAATGTTTGAAAAAGAATGTTTCTATTTTGAATTTTAAAAAGCTAGTGAACACTTGCCCCAACAATATCTACTTATATAGGCATCATGGTGCCTTTGGGGTGGAGTATCACACTTATTATGGGCGTTGTACGTTCATCTTTGCCCGGTTTACAAAACTTATTTGAGATGTAAAAATAGGTAATAAAAGGTTAGAAATGTCCCTGCATGTGTTCCTAACTTCGGTGTATCTAACGAAAATCTGGCATGGCTTCGCCTAGGTTCACTATATGAGGGTGAATCGATTCTAAAGGCCCCGAATTGCTCCTCACTATCGTCGGTGAAGGCTAGTAAGGCACCCCAATAAAAGCGGGTCCAATTCGTTAAAGTATATTTTCCTAAGCCCATACGAAGGATCATCACGAAGGCTTTAGATACTTTATTCTCCGGAAGTGTGTTTCACTAGCCCATACAGAGTGTCATCACGAAGGCGTAGTTACTTTACTCCCACTTAAAAGGATGGAACCCGGGTAGAGAGTTCATGTTATGCAAATGCAAATATAGTGTGTGTGGAGGAACAAAACAAACCTGTCACCACCTATTCTACACCCCTTATTCTAAATACCCCACTAAAATCAAACAATGTAAAGCATCAATCAAGCAAACATATAAATATACGCAATAAAATAACCAGAGAACAAATAATAATATGCATGCATATGAAGATGGAAAAATTTAAAACATTTTATTATTTTCAAAATTCTCTTTATTATTAAAATATGGGAATTAAAATTAAATACCAATCAAACCAACAAAATCGAGACTTAGATAACACACGATTAATTCTAGGCCTGACACTCTAAAATGTCCCCGGTGGAGTAGCCAAGCTGTCGCAACCTAAAAAAATAATAACAACGACAATAACAGCGTCTCATCGCGAGACTTCATTATTCGTTTTCCTTAGGCGTGGCATTAAAAAACGAGGAAAAGTCGACTTAATTCCTCTAGAAAAACGAAGCTGTCGATACGTGATACCGGATCGCGGGGGACCCGTTCGAGTGAGGGGCGAAACAGAAGCAGAGGAAAAGACGACTTAATTCCTCTTGAAATAAAATAAATGGTCGAGGGTATGAAAACGGCCTTGTAAAAAGACATGGAGTCGCCACCAATCTTTTTTAGCTAGGTGTGATCGGCCACCTATTAAAACAGATTTTATAAAACATTTTAAAATTAATTAAAATATTTTTAAAACCAATTTAAAGTCTGCGTTATAAACCAGAGAAATCAAAGAAGCAGGTTCGAGAGTCGGTTACGTGCGGGGAAGGATTAGCACCCCCACAACTCCCGTATAAATCGGTACCTTATTAATCGTCTATTATCTCAAGTCTCGATAAAAAGTTGGTTTTTAATTTAGTATTTCAAGTTAATTCCCAATTTAAAGAAAAATAATTCCATTTTTAATTGAAAATGATCCGAAATTTATTAATTCAAAATTTTTCTATATTCACCGACAAAATCGGCAAAATATAGAAATTTTTATTCATTTGGAAAACTTTCCGAATCATTCTCGTTTTTTTTTTAAAGAAATATATTCCTTTATTAATGAAAATTGATGATATTCCCTCCAGCAAACCCGGTAGAGAACTCATGAATTATTTTAACTCGAGAATATCTTTATTTTTATTGAAAATCATTATCTTTTTCAAAACATTTAAAAATCTGAACATGAACATGTATGACATGAATAAAATGACATGCCAAAGTCTAGATAATATAATGCAACCTAAATGATATGACATAATTTAAATGACATAGTATATTCTATGTAAAATGAAAAATCTTAAGTATCATGGTATATTCTAAATGAGATAAAATGATTTAAATGACATGGTAATTCTAAATGACATGGCATAATTTAAATGACATAGCATGTTATAAATAAAATAACCTAAATGACATGGAATATGATCTAAATGACAATAAATGACATGAAATAAATAAATGCTAACATATAATATGCATGAAAATGAAAATAAAGATAATAATGCATGAACATAGTATATACTAAACAATATGACAAAAATAACTAAATAAAAAGCATACGATATCATGAAACATTCAAAATCATATGGCAAACAAATATAAGATCATAAAATATGAATTAAAATAGTAATAATATAGTGGAGAATATCATAGCAAAAATCACACATTTAAATAAAATGCATGAACATGGGAAATGCGATGCATGAAAATGTATTTTTTCCTCTAAACAAAGAAATCCGTATATCTAAAAAGATATCCGGCTACCTTAGGAAAATATGTCAAATTAGATTTTCTAAAAAAAGAATAAAACTTTGTGATTGTTTAAAAAACAATTTTGAGGAGAACTTGAATAAAAATTAAAACCCTTACCAAACCCATTTAAAATGGCTCTAATTTCCTAAGTTTAAAATCCCGGACTTAACTACCCTTAACCCGAGATTTATAAAAATCATTTTTAAAATTTAAAAAGGCTTAGAGAGTACCCTAAGACAGTAGCTAAATCTTCTAACCAACCCCCTCTAAATGCCATAGCCAAATTCAACCATTATTCCTTTTTTGGTTTCAAATCTACCTCTACTGTCCTATTTTGCCACGCGATTTTTTAGCCTATTTTTAAAAATTCAAAAAAATATATAACAAATACTGGAGACTCAGAACATATAAATCTACAAGATAATCAATTGTCTTAATTTTTTGATTAAATATGACTGCCCAAAAAAATTAGAGATGTTCGAGTACTGGCTTAAAAAAACTGTTTATCAAAACACATTTTTTGCCTGTGATAAATTCATTCAAAAACCAAAGTAGAAATTGTTGGAAATCATCCTAAAGACCTAAGAACAGTAGCTAAACTTTTAAAAAACCTTGGACAAAATTGGCTAAGTAAAAAAATCACAAAGGTAGAATAATCAATTTGACAATTCCTTAATTTTCCACAAGTATGCTCAAGGGAGCATGACTTTGAGCCATTAATTGGCCTAAGTCACAAATCAAGTGGAAATGACATGGAATGCATGAACATACAGCAAATGAAATGTATGAAATGCATGGTCTAAAGGTCTAAATGGTAAAGGAAATGCATGACAATTCATGGCAACCTAAATGCCTAGCATGAATTTGCATGGCAATAAATGCTATCCTAACTCTATATGCATGCAATGCTTGATAATGTAAATGTGACTAGGACCTAATATGTTATGAATATGCATGAAAATGAATGTGTCCTAAGACCTGAATAGCATATTAATGCATGACAATACCAATGTGATTTAAGACTCAATATGCATGGCAATACCAATATGGCCTGGACCTAAAATGTAATGAACATGCATAGAAATACAATGAACATACAATGACTCATGAAACTAATGTCAATGCTGGAACAAACAGCAACTAATACAAAATTTCAGGATATGATAATGCAAAGCATGTTACCTAAACAAAATGCAAATGATGACAAGGCAAGGGATGCATGAAGAGGCCAAATGATCACATGAGACTCTAATGCAATCCTATTTAGTAAATGACATAAGTACATGATAAACCATATTAAAATGCATAATGTCATGACATTTTCAATAGCACATAACATACCAAAATCAAAATGCACAAGCTCATGGTATGGAAATGCAAACAAGTTAAGAAAAAAAAGGAAAATGCACATGCAAGGCAAACAAACATGGGATTGCCGAATGGTCATGGAACAATATGGTGGCATTTTTATCATAGCATTTTCATAAGCACATGGCATACTAAAATCAGAATATACAAGTTCATGGCATGGAGATGCAAACAAGTTAAGAAGCAAAAGGAAAATACATATGCAAGGCATACAAAATGGAGTGGCCGAATGGTCATGGAACAATACTAAGAAAATGCACAACATAAGCATATGAACAACAATGGACGAATGTGCAAGGTTGCAATATCAAGCATGGAAATGAAATATATAAGTAAATATAGCATAGAAAATAATGTAAAGAACATATATACAAAAGATTTAACATAGACATGCAAAACAAATAACAAGCAAAACTAGTAAAAATAAAGAGAATTTAGGGTTGTTATTTTATTTAGACTTGTTAATCTTTTGTTAAGCAAAACTAGTAAAAACAAGAACATATATAAGGAAAACGAATAATGAAGTCTCGCGATGCGACGTTGTTATTGTTGTTGTTATTATTTTATTTAGGGTTGCGACAGCTTGGCGACTCCACTGGGGACTTTTTTAGAGAGTCAGGCCTAGAATTAGTCGTGTGTTATCAAAGTCTCGGTTATGTTGGTTTAATTGGTATTTAATTTTAATTCCCATATTTTTAAGATAATAAAGAGAATTTTGAAAATAATAAAATGTTTTAAATATGTCCATCTTCATATGCATGCATATTATTATTTGTTCTCTGGTTATTTTGTTGCGTATATTTATATGTTTGCTTGACTGATGCTTTACATTGTTTGATTTTAGTGGGGTATTTAGAATAAAGGGTGTAGAATAGGTGGTGACAGGTTTGTTTTGTTCCTCCGCACACACTATATTTGCATTTGCATAACATGAATCCTCTACCCAGGTTTCGTCCTTTTAAGTGGGAGTAAAGTAACTACGCCTTTATGATGATCCTCCGTATGGGCTAGTGAAACAATTCCGGAGTATAAAGTACCTAATGCCTTCGTGATGATCCTCCGTATGGGCTTAGGAAAATATACTCTAACGAATTGAACCCGCTTTTATCGGGGTGCCTTACTAGCCTTCACCAGTGAGGAGCAATTCAAGGCCTTTAGAACCGATTCACCCTCATATAGTGAACCTAGGCGAAGCCATGCCGGATTTTCGTTAGATACACCGAAGTTAGGAACACATGGAGGGACATTTCTAACCTTTTATTACCTATTTTTACATCTCAAATAAGTTTTGTAAACCGAGCAAAGATGAACGTACATCGCCCGTAATAAGTGTGATACTTCGCCCCAAAGGCACCGTGATGCCTATATAAGTAGATATTGTTGGGGCAAGTGTTCACTAACTTTTTGAAATTCAAAATACAAACATTCGTTTTAAAACATTTTTGCATTTTTCATGCATGTGTGAGCAGAGCATGTACATTTATGTTTGTATCTTTGATCTCATTCTTTGCAATAAACAGTTAGTAATAATAATCTCATTTGATGATTTCATAAACATTCATTGGTTGAATAAGAATTATGAACCGGTAGTGTTACATGAACATTTGCATATTATACCATATTAGGATCCACTACCCCGAAATTCTTTTGAAAATAATATGTGTGGCTTTTTATATAGAAAACATGTTTCAAAAAATTGTAGATTAAATGTGAAGGCAAATTTTGCATAGTGAGATTTTTGAATAATCAAAATTTGGTCCCACCATTTCTATGTAGCCATTGATTTCTTTGTACATACCATGGTGCCAATTCATTTATTCTTTGCATGTATCATTTTGACATCATGTTACAGTCATAAGCATGTATGCTCATTCATTGTAGAATATCGTCAAAGTTAGCATAATTTTTCTGTATATACCCATGCAGTAATTTGCTTATTCTTTACATGCAACATGTTGGCATCAGGTTGCACACATGGCATACATAGTCATCATAATTTCTGTGAACGCTTCATGCATTCATCATCAGTATATCCATGCATATAGTAATAGAGCATGTACATTCATAACTGTATTCTTAAATCTCATGATGTTTTCAATTACATGAAAGGGGTTCGAGATATGAGGAAATAATTGGAGGAACAAGTGGGTGCTTTGGAACAAAATCAAGAGGAGTTTGGACATGAACTCCGGGAGTTGAAGGAACAGCTTGTCAAATTTATGAAAATGTTTGAGGATATGGATAAGAGAGGGGAATTTTCTCAGGGTTCTTCATCACTTTTGGATCAACCAAAACCTTTAGGTCCAAAACATACAATCCTTGATAGATCCTGCGCTTGCCAGTGTTACAAAGGGTACAACCCTGATGAAATTATGGACAAAATAATGAAAATGATTAAACCAGAGAGCCTGATACCAAAGACAGAAATCACCGATCCCGTACCATACCTGCAAACTACTCTAAGTCCAAACCAGTATCCCTACCCTGCTATGGCTCGATTGTCCACTGGGATGATCACTACGGGACCCCTGAATCCCACTCCATCACCACCAACTGGCAGTTCGTACCATTTCCCTCATCAATCACCTTATCAAGCATCCGGGATAGGAACCTCGAGCTATATACAACCTCCAAGGGTCCCGTGTCCAAATCCATACCTTTGTCTTGTTATTCCACCATCTCCATATGCAAACACTCTGATGCAAGCCTTAGCGCCACCATCAAGTGCCCCAACTCCTAGGCCATGTGTCACTAAGAAACAACCTCGGGATAAAACCCAAAGGCATTTTGATCCTATTCCAATCAGCTATCAAGAGCTTTTCCCAATGTTGGTCAGAAATCACCTAGTTGCCTATGTGCCTTTGAAACCCTTGTCACCACCATACACCATGTGGTATAACCCGAATGAAAGATGTGATTATCACTGTAGAACTGTTGGGCATAGCATTGAGCACTGCAATGCACTCAAGAACAAAGTACAATCTCTTATAGATGCCAAGTGGTTGGATCCAACGATGCTGATTGATAGAGGACCAGGAAAGGGTAATTAGGATTGGGAGATTTACGGTAATAATGTGGAAGAACTTCGGTCTTATAGGATGTAGTAGGATTTCACTTTTTCAGTAGCCGGCTCTTATAGCCTTAGGATGCTAGGAAGAATAAAATGCTTGTAGAGACAGTTTTAACTACTACTCAAATTTTGTATTCATGATTTATACCATTGTGAATGTTGATTCGGGAATGAATTGGTTGTGCTTCAATTTATGAGATGTTGATGATTAAGTTACTCCGATTCTTATTTCCTCCGTGGTATCTTCCCCATTGCATTTTGCATCTGATCAATTATTTGTCATACCATACATTCATACATGCATCTTGGTAGCATTAGGTGGTATTCATGACAAACATAGTCAGCATGATTTTTTCTATATGTCCATGCACTAATTTGCTTATTACATACATCATGTTAGCATTAGGTCGCATTCATAACACACATGGTCAGAATGAGTTTCTTTGTATATACTCTGTGTCAATCATTCATTGTTTACATGCAACATAATTGACATCATGTTGCATTCATAATGTATACGATCATTCATTGGGAAATACGCTGAAATATACGTGGTCATTCATTACATATATCCATGCATTGATTTGTTTATTCTTTGCCTGCAACATGTTGGCATCGTGATTGCATTTATTACATATATAGTTAGCATGTTTCCACTGTACATGTTCATACATCATATCGTTTAGGCTTTGCATGCATCAAATTGTGATCATAGCTCATTCATCATAACATACATTTAGGGGGAATAAAACAGAAGTTGGCTTGGCTTTAAGAGTCTTTGAAAGATTTTCCATTTCAAATCAGAGGTATAAGAAGTACTGAGTACCTTTCCAATACAGGCTAGAGCTACGGAGAATGAACAAGTTGCCCGAATAGAAAGAATGGAAAGGGTACAGGAAGAATTGCGAGAACAGCTGGCAAAGTCTCAAGCAGAATCTAAGGATCAGATGACTAAATTGATGGAGCTGATGTCAGCCGTAATCAAGGCAAAAGGATACATTGAAAACTTTACCGCTAGAGAAGGGTTAGAGGCACAAAAGGGTCAGAATGAGGTCGTAATGATGGATGACCAGAACACAGTTAACCCCAGCAACACCCTGAACTTAGATGACCCAGTTGAACAGGAAAAGTTGAAAATAGTTGCAGTAAAAGAGGTAGAGTTGGCAGATTCCCAAGGGAAACATCAGTTGTTAGATGAAAGGCTCCGGGCAGTAGAAAATACAAATATATTAGGGAGTGTGGATGCGAAAGAATGATGTTTGGTCCTCGATTTAGTCATTCCTCCTAAATTCAAGGTCCCTAACTTTGTGAAACATGACGGGACGACTGATCCGTCAGCCCACATCACTATATTCTGCCGAAAGATGACAAGTCATATAGATAATGATAAGCTTCTGATTCACTATTTTCAGGATAGCCTCAGCGGGTCTACAATTAGGTGGTATGGTCAGTTGAGGAAGGATCAAATTCGCTCTTGTAATGATTTGGCCATGGCTTTTCTAAACCAGTACAAGCATATGATCGACATGACACCTGACCATTTCACTTTGCAAAATATGCAGAAAAGAGCTACTGAGAGCTTCAAAGAGTATGCTCAGAGGTGGAGGAACATGTCCACCCAAGTACAACCACCTTTGACACAAAAAGAAATCACCGTCCTTTTTGTAAGTACACTGCGGGCCCCGTACTATGATAGACTCGTCGACAATGGCTCGAAGAATTTTGCTGATATGGTAATCTTTGGGGAGATGATTGAGAATGCTATCATGAATGGGAAACTTGAAGGATAAGGAACATCTAATGCTGAGAGAAATAGGGTACCTAGAAAGAAAGAGGAAGATGTCCAAGCTATGGAAGATTTCGTCCCATATTCCCAATTTTCCTCATACCAATCATGTTATCCTACTGAGATATCTCCAAGCCTTTATCCTTACCCACCCACCCAAGCACCTAATCCTATACCAGTTCTTGCAACAAGGCCTACTTCCAGAAAACGACCGCGGGATAACCAAGAAATAATTCCAATCCTAATCCCTGACCTATTGCCATTACTAATAAAGAATCAGTACCTTACCCCGTTACCTTTGAAAATAGCTCCTAATCCATCAGCAAAGAGTTATGACCCTGACAGCAAGTGTGATTATCACCTGGGGGTAATTGGGCATTCAACTGAAAAATGCAGACAATTGAGGAAAAGGATTGAAGGTCTTATCCGCAATGGTATTTTGACACCGGAGCTTATCAATCAGTGGAAGGTCGCTTTGCCGTAAATTAGTTTCTTTCAGGGTTTTAGGAGGAGAATTACTACCTTTGAAGGATGTCAATAGGAGCATTTTGATGCATGTAGTTTCAGACCATTAAGATCAAAACACTTGTCTCATGTTGACATTCATATGAATTAAATGAATTTTGAATTTTAAATGCTTTGTGTTTGTTGTTTTAACAATAATTTGAGATTGCAAAAACAAGCATTAAGGAAGTTTTAATAATGGATAGTCTCGAGAGTATTAATGATCATTGTTACAAATGACCCAATACCCACTCCCCTCCCTTTTAGGTTTTCCTAGGCCTAAAATCCCTTGAACCAAGACCACTTGAAAAACCTAATGCTTCGAGGAATATGAATGATTGAACTTCATAAAATCATTGTCATCACAGAATAAGAAAAGACGTAGATCTTAGTCTAGGCTATGGACAAAGGAGAGAACTTTTTAAATTTTTTCGAACCCTTTCAAAATTCAAACAAATGAGACATTCTTTCAAAAATTTAGGTCATGGTAATTTGGTGTGTGTCAAGATTGTGCTAAAACCATCCATGGTCTTTACCAATAACCACAAAACACTAATTACCCCAAACATCACTTCATGGTTGACACCCTGGGGCACAATGATTAAACTAGATTATCCCATGTCCCAGATAAAACCCATTTTTGGATCATACTTTCCTTGTCCTTTGAAAGAACTCATATTTGAAACTCAACCTTTTTAAAATAGACCTAGACTTGCTATGTTCCTCGTTGATACGAATTCTCATGGTTAATCAAACTGGGGCATCATATGTGGAAATGATGGTTATATGGTGAAAAATGATGGACTAACTCATGAATCATTGGGGCATGCGGAAAAAAAATTGTAATATCATGCATATGAGAATTCGAATGATTCCAAAGTGCAAAATGAAATTTTGATTATCTATTCCCCTTGGGGATCGCTTTTCAATAAGAATATTCGTGCTTGATATGATAAATGGCCATCTTTCATATCCTTCCCACAAAGAGAAAATTATCCATAGTCACCCTTTTGAGCCAAAAGAATTCTTTCTTCTTTGAACCCTGATCAAGGATCACCCCTTACACTGCGGGCAAATGTGAGGAAAGATCATTGTGAAATGAGTCCTAGCTCAAAGACAGCTGCAAAGCAAATGGAGCCCCAAATAAATAAGAACTCACTCTATCAAAGAAAAAGAAAAACGAAAAGATGGAGAAAGAAAGCCAAGAAAAACACACATGAAAAAAAATGTGTGAAAAAGCGATGGCAAATGAAAGCCAAAAGCAAAGAAGAAAAAGAGCAAAGTCAAAAGAAAGTCAGAAAAGTCCAAAAAGGGGTAAATGTTTCAAAGAGAATCCTCCTCAAGAAATAATCCTTGATCTGATTACCCTCAAACACATATTTTGGGCCTATTTATCCTTTCTTTCTGAACCTTGAGCCATGGCCTACATTACGTGCTTTAAAAGTCCATTTTTATCAAGCATGAATTTTTAATTTGAAGGGTTTTTCCTCAGGTTTTATCCCATCCCATCCCATCCCATCTCATCAAATTTTTATTTCACTAAGGAAGAATTTAGAATTCTCAAGTGCATGGTAAAACAATGAAAAATGAAAAAAAATGAAAAAAATGGGACTCTAGGGCGAAAACCCAAAAATGGGCGGTCTAAAGCAAAATGGGAATTTTCGATGCCATTTATGTTAGTACCAATACCACAAAAGAGAAGGTCATCTTGGAAAAGGTGGTCATCGAGGAACATCTAGGAATTCCTGAACCTCCCAAATTGTTAGCTCCCATTCGGAGGATTGTCTTCAAAACTGAGACATTTTCCTTCCAAGATTAAACTTTCCAGTCTAAACATCTTAGCCAATCTTGACGCTTGTCAAAATGCCTTGATATGAAAACTAAAAGAATGTTGATTTTTTTTGATTCTGAAGGAATTCATGATTTATAAAACCTGTTCCATTCATGAGCCTAGAAGGGACATATATTTTGTTGTGAAATTTTCTTTGATCAACCAAAATCTTGTTATACCAAGCCTTGCCAATCACCAAAAAAAAAAAAACATATTGACACTTAGGAAAATTTCTAACAATGATCATCAGTCTTCAAAAGATTTGTACATTACACACTGTGGGGTTAAAATTTTTGACTCAGAAGTTTCATTAAATAAGAAAATTGTTTTTCAAAAAGGAAAATAAAAATATTTTTGAAATACCCATTTTTCATGTTAACATGAGATAAGGGTTTTTCTAACTCAAAGGTGTGGAACTATTAGGGTTAACCTTGACTTCCAAACATGAGAAGAAGAAATAGAACTCGACAAGTAGAATTTTGTCAATAAGAGTTTGAAGACTGTTGGGGCAAAGAGAATAGCCAAAGATTGAAAAATGAATTGAAGGTATACTCTGATTTCAAGAAGAAAAATGAATTGGAAAGGCTAAGCCAAAGTTTAGAAAATGATCAGGGGCATTTGCATATTTTCATCAAGCATTTGCATAATGTCAATCTTGGCCTTTGCATTTTTTCATGAAGCGTTTGCATCATTATTGATCTTTTGCATTTGCATCATGTAGAAGCATTCTGCATGTTGTCAATCCTCGCATTTGCATCATTTAGAAGCATTTGCATAATGTCAATCTTTGCATCTGCATCATTCTATGAAGTAGTTGCATCAATCTGAGAACATTTGCAGTTGCATTTAGAAGCATTTGCATCTTATCCAACATCAGCATCAAGAAACATTTGCATCAATTCAAAACATTTACATATGCAATATGAGGTGTGTGCATCCTGTTAATCATTTGCACCAGCATCAAAAAGCATTCGCATCTTCTCAAAATCTTCAGGTTAATTTTCAACAATTCTCCAAAGATCATTGTTAATACCATTTTTAAGACCTTCGTGCATAATTTTTCATCACGGGTAAGGCCTCCGGGCAACATTTTTAAGACCTCCGGGCACCATTTTAAAGACCTCCGGGCACTATTTTAAAGACCTTTGGGCACCATTTTGAAGCCTTCGGGCATAATTTTTCATCACGGGTAAGGCCTCTGGGCACCATTTTAAAGACCTTCGGGCACCATTTTAATGATCTTTGGGCACCATTTTTAAGACCTTCAGGCATAATTTTTCATCACGGGTAAGGCATCCGGGCACCATTTTAAAGACATTTGGGCACCATTCTTAAGACCTTCGGGCATAATTTTTTCTTTTGAAATCAAACCCGTTTCCTTAAGACGGGACGAGCATTGATTAGTCAGGGAATTCAATTTAAGGACAAAATCTTCAAATTACAGCTTTTTCAAAAAAAAATGAATGAAATGAAATGAAATGAAAAAATGAAGAAAAAGAAGAAATGAAAAAAGATTACCCATTTCCCTTTCCTTCACATGTGATTTCACTAACCGTACAAAATTAGTGTTTGTTTATCTTTGCCTGAATCCTGATTCTCAGCAATAGCCAAAGAGGGGCAGCTGTAGACATCTAATTTTGTCCGAAACCCTAAATCGGGTAAATTTTCTTCCTAAATTGATGTTTCAGAATGCTAAAAGGCTTTTCTCATCCTGCAGGTGGTACTCCGAGGCTTAGTCTACGAAAGTAGATAGAAAAAGTCAAACTCAAAAAACGTCAACCCCAGAAAACGTGAACCCCGAAAAAGTCAACCCATTTTCAAAATCAAGAGTTGAGGTTCAATTGAAAAATGGTGAAAGAATTTTGATAATCCGAACATTGAAAGATACGGAGTTCGAAAGTTGGGTTACAAGATTCAGTAGAAAGGAAACCCTAATTCAAAAATTTTGGGGAAAAGTGCTTAAACGATCAAATTGGTTGGAATTGAAGGTCTCAAATGAAAGATAAACACTGACTATGGGTAATGGAGAAGCCATTTGGAAAGAAAACTGATAGAAAAGTCAATTTGGAAGAAAATCGAGGATTAGGGTTTTTTGGTTGATTTCAGAGAAGTTTGGAAGAATTACAGAAATAGCCCGATTCGGAAGATCTAAAGCCCTTAATTGATGAGAAATGATTAAACAAGGATAGACCAAGGCTCAATTTGAAGAAAATCTAAAAATCGAACTTGTTTTGAGCAAAATCGGGTTTCGGAGGCAAAAGGGCAAAATTGGAAATTTTGGGAAAAATAGCAAATGAACTCCAAAAATTCTGAAAATTTTCAAATGTCATTCTTAAAATAGTTTGAAGAGATTGGCGAAAGAAAATCTTGATTCGGAGTTCGTTTGCAAAATGGCCAAATACCGGGTCTCCTATGTAGTAATTCAAGCAGATAAATCTCGAAAAAATAGCAAACGAGTTCCAAAAATTCTAAAAAATTTCAAATATCATTTTTAAATTATTTGGAAGAGATTGGCTAAAGAAAATCTTGATTCGGAGCTCGTTTGCAAAATGGCCAAATCCCGAGTCCCCTATGCAGTAATTCAAGCAGATACATCCCCAAAAAATAGTAAATGAGCTCCACAAGTTATGAAAACTTCCAGATCACATTTTTAAATTATTTGGAAGAGTTTGGTGAACAAAAATCTGGATTCGGAGCTCGTTTAAAAAATGGTAAAGTTCGGGTGCATAAAAGGGGTAATTTCAAAAATAAATCTGAAATAAGTAGCAAATGGACTCAAAAAATTTTGAAAACTTCCAGAATTCAATTTTTTATTATTTTGGAAGTATTGAAAAAATAAAATTCTAATTTGGAGTCCGTTTGCTATTTATTTAGGTTCGGGGGGCAAAAAGGTCATTTCACCAAGGAAACCAAAAAGGGCAAATTTGTAATTGAGGAAAATATGAAAGAAGAAGGAATTGCTGGGATTTTTTCTTCCCTTGGTCAGCCAATATAGAGGAGAAGAAGGAAGCTTGAACAATTTAATTAACTAGTCACTATCAAGCCATATGCTACCACTAACATCTTGCAAATGGTCCCCCTTCATCCAATGGCTTAGGTGCCTTGTAGGAAAGTTGAATGCACCATCCAATAGCCAAGTTTAAATGCCAAAATGACATTTTTATTTGTCATAAAATAACTCTCATTTAATGGCCAAGAATGGAAGAAAAAAGATGAGCACAATTCATCTAAGGGTGAGCATCCATTCGGTTGAGCAAGGGAGTGCATGGGATTATCTCTTTTCATCCAATGGCTTAGGCCATCTACAAGGGTGGATTACACATGTTGAGGGCTGGATTTAATCTACAAGATGTCATTTTTATGTTGGCCTCACACAATGACCAAGAATGGAAGAGCACAACTCATCCAAGGGTAGGCACTCAAGAGGGCCAAGTAAGGGAGTGCATGGGATTGGTCCTCTTTTGCATCTAATGGCTAAGGTTACTACAAGGGCTGAGTACACATCTTAAGGGCTGCTATCAATTGGCAAGATGACATTTTTATGTTGTCATCAAAGTATCTAAATCTAAAGGCCAAGATTGGAGGAGAAAAAGTGCAATTCCCATCCAAGGGCTAGAGAGCCATTAGGCCAAGGCTAAAGGCAGGGGGAGGATTTCATTTTTTCAGAGATTTTTGGCTGGAAAACAGTGGCTAATTTAGAAAAAAAAAAAATTTGAAAGATAGAAAAAAAGGTTTTCAATAGAGAGCTTGTAGGTAGTCATCTCTACCAAGCTCTAGTCTAGCTTTCTTCTTCATTTCCATGGTGTTTTCTTGATTTTTCTATCATGTTTTCCTACTACATTTTTCATAGAAATAAAGTGTTTTAATGTTCACTTATGTTTTCATCTCTTCTTCTTCTTTAAAATGGTGGAAAACAATATTTTTCTATCGTTTCATGCTATGGCCGAAAATGGCACATTTATTTGCCTTGTTTTTTCATTTTTTTCCTTGCATGTTGTTGTCAAAAATGATTTTTACAAGTTTTTTTTAGTATTCTAAGGTTCTGATTTTTACAAAATATGAAGCAAAAAAGGTTGAAATGGCTACATGATCTTGGCTAGACCAAGTGACCATGGTTAGGAGAGAGGTTATGCCTATTTTTACCTACCATGAAGCTCACCTTATTTTCTGTTTTACATGGTTTATTTTCTGTTATATTGAGATGGAAAGGCTTCATGATCTTGGCAAGACCAAGTGATTATGGTTTGGTGAGATGCTATGCCCATTTGATACCAACCATGGAGCTTAACTTTCCTTGTTCTACTTACTAGTTTTGCTTGTAATTTTTGCATGTTGTTAAATCTTGTGTATATATGTTATTTACATTATTTCCTATGCTATATTTATTTATATATTTCATTTCCATGCTTGATATTACATCCTTGCATATTCGGCCATTGTTTTTCATATGCTCATGTTGTGCATTTTTTTCATGTATCATGTCTTACATGTTTTCATTTCCTTGGTATTGTTCCATGACCATTCGGCAATCTCATTTTTATTTGCCTTGCATGTGCATTTTCCTTTTGTTTCTTAACTTGTTTGCATCTCCATGCCATGAACTTGTATATTCTGATTTTAGTATGACATGAGCTTATGAAACTGCTATGATAAAAATGGCATCATATTGTCTCATAACCAATTCGGCACTTCACATTGTGTATGACTTGCATGTGCATTTTCCTTTTTTTTCCTAACTTGTTTGCATTTCCATGCCATGAGCTTGTGCATTTTGATTTTGGTATGTTATATGCTATTGAAAATGTCAAGACATTATGCATCTTAATATGATTTATCATGTACTTATGTCATTTACTAAATAGGATTGCATTAGAGTCTCATGTGATCATTTGGCCTCTTCATGCATTCCTTGCCTTGTCATGCATTTGCATTTTGTTTAGGTAACATGCTTTGCATTGTCATATCTTGAAATTGTGTATTAGTTGCTGTTTGTTCCAGCATTGACATTAGTTTCATGAGTCATTTATGTTCATAATATTGCTATGCATGTTCATTACATTTTAGGTCTAGGCCATATCGGTTTTGCCATGCATATTGAGTCTTAAATCACATTGGCAATTTCATTAGCAATTTCATGCATATTCATAACATATTAGGTCCAAGTCATATTTGCATTATCAAGCATTGCATGCATATAGAGTTAGGATAGCATTTATTGCCATGCAAATTCATGCTAGGCATTTAGGTTGCCATGAATTGTCATGCATTTCCTTTACCATTTAGACCTTTAGACCATGCATTTCATACATTTCATTTGCTGTATGTTCATGCATTCCATGTCATTTTCCACTTGGTTTGTGACTTAGGCCAATTAATGGCTCAAAGTCATGCTCGCTTGAGCATACTAATGGAAAATTAAGGAATTGTCAAATTGATTGTTCTACCTTTGTAATTTTTTTTACTTAGCCAATTTTTTCCAAGGTTTTTTAAATGTTTAGCTACTGTCCCTAGGTCTTTAGGATGATTTCCAACAATTTCTACTTTGGTTTTTGAATGAATTTATCAAAGGCAAAAAATGTGTGTTGACAAAACAGTTTTTTTTCACCCAGTACTCGAACATCTCCAATTTTTCTGGGAAGTCATCTTTAATCAAAAAATTAAGCCAATTTTTTCTCGTGTATATTTACATGTTCTGAGTCTCCAATATTGTTTTTAGATTTTTTTTGAATTTTTAAAAATAGGAAAAAAAATCATGTGGAAAAACCGAATAGTAAAGGCAGATTTGAAATCAAAAGAGGAATAAGGGTTTAATTTGGCTAAGGCATTTAGAGGGGGTTGGTTAGAAGATTTAGCTACTGTCTTAGGGTAGTTTCTAAGCCTTTTTAAACTTTAAAAATGATTTTATAAATCTCGGGTTAAGGGTAGTTAAGTCTGAAATTTTAAACTTAGGAAATTAGAGCCATTTCAAAAGGGTTTGGTAAGGGTTTTAATTTTTATTCAAGTTTTTCCTGAAAATTGTTTTCAAACAATCACAAAGTTTTAGTATTTTTCTAGAAAATCTAATTTGACATATTTTCTTAAGGTAGCCGGATATCTTTTTAGATATACGGATTTCTTTATTTAAAGGAAAAAATACATGTTCATGCATTGCATTTTCCATGTTCATGCATTTTATTTAAATGTGTGATTTTTGCTACAGAAAAACGAAGTCTAAATAAAATACAAAATATTTAAGCTGTCACAACCTAAATAAAATAACAATATTAACAAGTCTCATCACAAGACTTTATTATTCCGTTAGGCGTGACACAAAAGAAAAGGAGGAAAAGTCGACTTAATTCCTCTAGAAAAATGAAGGTGTCGATACGTGATCCCGGATCGCGGGGAACCCGTTTGAATGAAGGTGGGAAACAGATGTAGAGGAAAAGACGACTTAATTCCTCTAGAAATAAAATAAAAAGTCGAGGGTATTAGAACAACCTCGTAAAAAGACATGGAGTCGCCACCAATCTTTTTTAGCTACGTGTGATCGGCCACCTATTAAAAACGATTTTATAAAACATTTTAAAATTAATTAAAAAAATTATAAAACCAATTTCAAGTCTGCGTTGTAAACCAGAGAAATCAAAGAAGCGGGTTCGGGAGTCGGTTACGTACGGGGAAGGATTAGTACCCCCACAACGCCCGTAAAAAATCGGTACCTTATTAATCGTGTATTATCTCAAGTCTTGGTAAAAAGTTGGTTTTTAATTTAGTATTTCAAGTTAATTCCCAATTTAAAGAAAAATAATTCCATTTTTTTATTGAAAATGATCCGGAATTTCCTATATTCCCCGACAAAATAGGCAAAATGTAGATATTTATTATTCAGTTAGAAAATTGTCCGAATCATTCTCGTTTTTTTTTTTTTAAGAAATATATTCCTTTATTAATGATAATTGATGATATTCCCTCCAGCAAACCCGGTGGAGAACTCATGAATTATTTTAACTCGGGAATATCTTTATTTTTATTGAAAATCATTATCTTTTTCAAAACATTTAAAAATATGAACATGAACATGTATGACATAAATAAAATGACATGCCAAAGTCTAGATAATATAATGCAACCTAAATGATAGGACATAATTTAAATGACATAATATATTCTAGGTAAAATGAAAAATCCTAAGTATCATGGTATATTCTAAATGAGATAAAATGATTTAAATGACATGGTAATTCTAAATGAAATGGCATAATTTAAATGACATAGCATGTTATAAATAAAATAACCTAAATGACATGGAATATGATCTAAATGACAAGAAATGACATGAAATAAAAAAATGCTAACATATAATATGCATGAAAATAAAAATAAATAAAAAATAATAATGCATGAACATAGTATATACTAAACAATATGACAAAAATAACTAAATAAAAAACATAGGATATCATGAAACATTCAAAATCATATGGCAAACAAATATAAGATCATAAAATGTGAATTAAAATAGTAATAATATCATGGAGAATATCATAGCAAAAACCACACATTTAAATAAAATGCATGAACATGGAAAATGCGATGCATGAAAATATATATTTTTCCTCTAAACAAAGAAATCCGTATATCTAAAAAGATATCCGGCTACCTTATGAAAATATGTCAAATTAGATTTTCTAAAAAAGGAATAAAACTTTGTGATTGTTTAAAAATCAATTTTGAGGAAAACTTGAATAAAAATTAAAACCCTTACCAAACCCTTTTAAAATGGCTCTAATTTCCTAAGTTTAAAATCCCGGACTTAACTACCCTTAACCCGAGATTTATAAAAATCATTTTTTTAATTTAAAAATGATTAGAAACTACCCTAAGACAGTAGCTAAATCTTCTAACCAACCCCCTCTAAATGCCTTAGCCAAATTCAACCATTATTCCTTTTTTGATTTCAAATCTGCCTCTACTATCCGATTTTGCCACAAGATTTTTTGTCCTATTTGTAAAAATTCAAAAAAATCTAAAACAAATACTAGAGACTCAGAACATGTAAATCTACAGGAGAAACATTTGGCTTAATTTTTGGATTAAAGATGACTGCCCAAAAAAATTGGAGATGTTCGAGTACTGGCTGAAAAAAACTGTTTGTCAAAACACATTTTTTGCCTTTGATAAATTCATTCAAAAACCAAAGTAGAAATTGTTGGAAATCATCCTAAAGACCTAAGGACAGTAGCTAAACATTTAAAAAACCTTGGAAAAATTTGGCTAAGTAAAAAAATCACAAAGGTAGAATAATCAATTTGACAATTCCTTAATTTTCCACAAGTATGCTCAAGGGAGCATGACTTTGAGCCATTAATTGGCCTAAGTCACAAATCAAGTGGCAATGAAATGGAATGCATGAACATACAGCAAATGAAATGTATGAAATGCATGGTCTAAAGGTCTAAATGGTAAAGGAAATGCATGACAATTCATGGCAACCTAAATGCCTAGCATGAATTTGCATGGCAATAAATGCTATCCTAACTCTATATGCATGCAATGCTTGATAATGTAAATGTGACTAGGACCTAATATGTTATGAATATGCATGAAAATGAATGTGACCTAAGACCTAAATAGCATATTAATGCATGACAATACCAATGTGATTTAAGACTCAATATGCATGGCAATACCAATATGGCCTAGACCTAAAATGTAATGAACATGCATAGCAATACTATGAACATACAATGACTCATGAAACTAATGTCAATGCTGGAACAAACAGCAACTAATACACAATTACAAGATATGATAATGCAAAGCATGTTACCTAAACAAAATGCAAATGCATGACAAGGCAAGGGATGCATGAAGAGGCCAAATGATCACATGAGACTCTAATGCAATCCTATTTAGTAAATGACATAAGTACATGACAAAACATATTAAAATGCATAATGTCATGACATTTTCAATAGAATATAACATACCAAAATCAAAATGCACAAGCTCATGGCATGGAAATGCAAACAAGTTAAGAAACAAAAGGAAAATGCACATGCAAGGCAAACAAACATGGGATTGCCGAATGGTCATGGAACAATATGGTGGCATTTTTATCATAGCATTTTCATAAGCACATGGCATACTAAAATCAGAATATACAAGTTCATGGCATGGAGATGCAAACAAGTTAAGAAGCAAAATGAAAATACACATGCAAGGCATACAAAATGGAGTGGCCGAATAGTCATGGAACAATACCAAGAAAATGCAAACATGTAAGACATGATACATGAAAAAAAAGCACATGAACATATGAACAACAATGGCCGAATATGCAAGGATGCAATATCAAGCATGGAAATGAAATATATAAGTAAATATAGCATAGAAAATAATGTAAAGAACATATATACAAAAGATTTAACATAGACATGCAAAACAAATAACAAGCAAAGCTAGTAAGTAGAACAAGGAAAGTTAAGCTCCATGGTTGGTATCAAATGGGCATAGCCTCTCACCAAACCATAATCACTTGGTCTTGCCAAGATCATGAAGCCTTTCCATCTCAATAAAACAGAAAATAAACCATGTAAAACAGAAAATAAGGTGAGCTTCATGGTAGGTAAAAATGGGCATAGCCTCTCTCCTAACCATGGTCACTTGGTCTAGCCAAGATCATGTAGCCATTTCAACCTTTTTTGCTTCATATTTTGTAAAAAATTAGAACCTTAGAATACTCTAAAAAACTTGTAAAAATCATTTTTCAAAACAACATGCAAGGAAGAAAAAAAAAAAGAAAAAATAAGGCAAATAAATGTGCCATTTTCGGCTATAACATGAAACCATAGAAAAAAATTGTTTTCCCCCATTTTAAGGAAGAAGAAGAGATGAAAACATAAGTAAACATTAAAAAACTTTATTTATGTGAATAATGTAGTAGGAAAACATGATATAAAAATCAAGAAAACACCATGGAAATGAAGAAGAAAGCTAGGCTAGAGCTTGGTAGAGATGACTACCTTCAAGCTCTCTATTGAAAACCTTTTTTTTTATTTCTTTCAAAACCTTTTTTTTTTGCCAAATTAGCTACTGTTTCCAGCCAAAAACTTCTGAAAAATGAAATTCTCCCCCTCCCTTTAGCCTTGGCCGAATGGCCCCCTAGCCCTTGGATGGGAATTGCACTTTTTCTCCTCCCATCTTGGCCTTTAATTTAGATATTTTGGTGAAAACATAAAAATGTCATCTTTCCAATTGATAGCAGCCCTTAAGATGTGTACTCAGCCCTTGTAGTAACCTTAGTCGTTAGATGCAAAAGAGGACCAATCCCATGCACTCCCTTACTTGCCCCTCTTGAGTGCCTACCCTTGGATGAGTTGTGCTCTTCCATTCTTGGTCATTGGATGAGGCCAACATAAAAATGACATATTGTAGATTAAATCCAACCCTAAACATGTGTACTCAGCCCTTGTAGATAGCCTAAGCCATTGGATGAAAAGAGATAATCCCATGCACTCCCTTGCTCAACCGAATTGATGCTCACCCTTGGATGAATTGTGCTCATCTTTTTTCTTCCATTCTTGGCCATTATATGAGGGTTCTTTTATGACAAATAAAAATTTCATTTTTGGCATTTAAACTTGGCCATTGGATGGTGCATTCAACTTTCCTACAAGGCACCTAAGCCATTGGATGAAGGGGGACCATTTGCAAGGTGTTAATGGTAGCATGTGGCTTGATAGTGACTAGGGAATTAAATTGTTCAAGCTTCCTTCTTCTCCTCTATGTTGGCTGACCATGGGAAGAAATATCCTAGCAATTCCTTCTTCTTTCATATTTTCATCAATTACAACTTTGCCCCTTTTGGTTTCCTTGGTGAAATGACCTTTTTGCCCCCCGAACTTAATAAATAGCAAACGGACTCCAAAATTCGAATTTTCTTTTTTCAATACATCCAAAATAATAAAGAATCGGATTTTGGAAGTTTTCAAAATTTTTTGAGTCCATTTGCTATTTACTTAGGATTTATTTTCAAAATTACCCCTTTTATGCCCCCGAACTTTACCATTTTTTAAACGAGCTCTGAGTCTAGATTTTTCTTCACCAATCTCTTCCAAATAATTTAAAAGTGTGATCTGGAAGTTTTCATAATTTGTGGAGCTCATTTACTTTTTTTTGGGATTTATCTGCTTGAATTACAACAAAGGGGACCCGAGATTTGGCCATTTTGCAAACGAACTCCGAATCAAGATTTTCTTCAGCCAATCTCTTCCAAATAATTTTAAAATGATATTTGCAAATTTTCAGAATTTTTGGAACTCGTTTGCTATTTTTCCGAGATTTATCTGCTTGAATTACTGCATAGGAGACCCGGTATTTGGCCATTTTGCAAACGAACTCCGAATCAAGATTTTCTTTCGCCAATCTCTTTGAAATGGTTTAAGAATAAGATTTGCAAATTTTCAAAATTTTTGGAGGTCATTTGCTATTTTTCCCAAATTTTCCAATTTTGCCCTTTTGCCTCCGAAACCCGATTTTGCTCAAAACAAGTCCGATTTTCAGATTTTCTTCAAACTGAGCCTTGGGCTATCCTTGTTTAATCATTTCTCATCAATTAAGGGCTTTAGATCTTCCGAATTGGGCCATTTTTGTAATTCTTCTAAACTTCACCAAAATCCACCAAAAAACCCTAATCCTCGGTTTTTCTTCCAAATGGCTTCTCCATTACCCGTAGTCAGTGCTTATCTTTCATTTGAGACCTTCAATTCCAACCAATTTGATCGTTTAAGTACTTTTCCCCAAATTTCCCGAATTAGGGTTTTTTCTACTAAATCTCGTAACCCAACTTCTGAACTCCATATCTTTCAATGTAGACCTCAGATTATCAAAATTCTTTCACCGTTTTTCAATTGAACCTCAAATCTTGATTTTGAAAGTGGGTTGACTTTTTTAGTAGTTGACTTTTTTGGGGTTGACTTTTTCGAGGTTGACATTTTTCGGGGTTGACTTTTTTCGAGTTTGACTTTTTCTGTCTGCTTTCTTAGACTAAGCCTCAGAGTACCACCTGCAGGATGAGAAAAGCCTTTTAGCATTCTGAAACATCAATTTAGGAAGAAAATGTATCTGATTTAGGGGTCCGGACAAAATTAGGTGTCTACAATAATGCAAAGCATGTTACCTAAACAAAATGCAAATGCATGACAAGGCAAGGAATGCATGAAAAGGTCGAACGGTCACATGGTACTCTAATTCCTATATAATAAATGACACAAGTACATGACAAATCATATCAGGATACATAATGTCATGACATTTTCACAAGCATATGACATACTAAAATCAAAATACACAAGCTTATGGCATGGGAATGCAAACAAGCCAAAAAGCAAGATGAAAATGCACATGCAAGGCATACTAAATATCCAAATATGCTAACTCATGGCATGGAGATGCAAACAAGTCAAGAAGCAAGATGAAAATGCACATGCAAGGCATAGCAAAATGGAGTATTCGAATGGTCACATGACCAAATATAAAATGCAAACATGTTCATAATATAAGACATGATATATGAAAAAATGCACAATATGATTCTAATGAACACAAAGGCCGAACCTACAAGGAAAAATTATTAAGCATGGAAAAGAAATATACAAGAAAATATAGCATAGAAAATAATGTAAAGAACATATAAAAAATTAAGCATAGATATGCAAAGCAAATAACAAGCAAAACTAGTAAATAAACAAGGAAAGTTAAGCTCCATGTTGGTATAAAATGGGCATAGCCTCTCACCTAACCATAATCACTTGTTCTTGCCAAGATCATGAAGCCTTTCCATTTCAAAACCAGAAAATAAACCATGCTAAACAACAAAATTAAGGTGAGCTTCATGGTAGGGAAAAATAGGCATAGCCTCTCCCCTAACCATGGTCACTAGGTCTTGCCAAGATCATGTAGCCATTTCAACCTCTTTTGCTTCATTTTTTTTTTGTAAAAAATCAGAAAAAAAAAAAAAATACTTAAATAAACCTTCAAAAATCATGTTTCCCACAACATCATGAAAAGAAGAAAAAAAAAAGATCAAGGCAATTACTCATGCTACATTCGGCCAAAGCAAGAATCTTATAAAAAAAAATTTATTTTCAACCATTTTTTATGAAGAAGTAGAAATGAAAATTTAAATAAACCTTTTAAAACTTTCATTTCTATTAGAAATGTAGTAGGAAAACAAGATAGAAAATCAAAAAATACCATGGAAAACAAGAAGAAAACTAGGCTAGAGCTTGGTAGAGATGACTACCTTCAAGCTCTTTTATTGAAAACCTTTTTTTTTTCTTTCCAAACCTTTTCTTTTCTAAATTAGCTACTGTTTCTAGCCTACAAACTTGTGGAAAAAAATGCTCAGCTCCCATCCCTTAGCCTTGGCCGAATGGCCTTTCTACCATAGGATCAAATGTGCATTTTTTTCTCCCCCAATTCTGGCCTTTAGATTAAGATATTTTCATGACAACATAAAAATGCCATCTTGCCAATTGATAACAGCCCTTAAGATGTGTACTCAGCCCTTGTAATAACCTCAGCCCCTAGATGAAAATGAGGACCAGTCCAATGCACTCCCTTGCTTGGCCTTTTTGAGTGCTTACCCTTGGATGAGTTGTGCTCTTCTATTCTTGGCCATTGGATAAGGATTCTTTCATGACAACATAAAAATGTCATCTTTGCTTTTAATCCCAGACCTTAACATGTGTACTCAGCCCTTGTACATGGCGTAAGCAATTGGATGAAAATGAACAATCCCATGCACTTCCTTGCTTGGCCGAATGGATATCCACCTTTGGATGAATTGCGCTCTTCCATTCTTGGCCATTAGATAACGGTTCTTTCATGACAAATAAAAGTTTCATCTTGGCATTTAAACTTGGCCATTGGATGGTGCGTTCAACTTTTCTACAAGGCACCTAAGCCATTGGATGAAGGGGGGACCATTTGCAAGGTGCTAGTGGTAACATGTAACCTTGATAGTAACTAAGGAATTAAATTGATCAAGCTTCCTTCTTCTCCTCTATGCTGGCTGACCAAGGAGGAATTATCTCAGCAAATCCTGCATCTTTCATATTTTTCTTAATTACAAATTTGCCCTTTTTGGTTTCTTCGGTAAAATAACCTTTTTGACCCCTGAACCTAAATAAATAGAAAACGGAATACAAATCCAATTTTTTTTCAATATTTCCAAAATAATAAAAAATTGATTTCTGGAAGTTTGCAAAATTTTTTGAGTCTATTTGCTATTTATTTTGGATTTATTTCCAAAATTGCCCCTTAATGCACCCGAACTTTTTCCATTTTGTAAACGAGCTCCGAATCCAAATTTTTCTTCACCAATCTCTTCCAAATAATTTAAAAATGTGATCTGGAAGTTTTCATAATTTTTGGAATTCATTTGCTATTTTTTCGGGATTTATCTTCTTCAATTTCTACATAGGGGACTTGGGATTTGGCCATTTTGCAAACGAACTCCGAATCAAAATTTTATTTAGCCAATCTCTTCCAAATAATTTAAAAATGAGATCTGCAAATTTTCAGAATTTTTGGAACTCGTTTGCTATTTTTCGGGATGTATCATGTTGAATTTCTACATAGTGGACCCGGGATTTTGCCATTTTGCAAACGAACTCCGAATCAAGATTTTCTTTTGCCAATCTCTTAGAAATGATTTAAGAATGAGAATTTAAAATTTTCAGAATTTTTGGAGTTCATTTGCTATTTTTCCCAAATTTTCCAATTTTGCCTCCGAAACCCGATTTTGCTCAAAACAAGTTCGATTTTTAGATTTTCTTCAAACTGAGCCTTGGGCTATCCTTGTTTAATCACTCTTCATCAATTAGGGGACTTAGTCTTACCGAATCGAGCCGTTTCTGTAATTCTTCCAAATTTCACCTAAATCCACCAAAAACTCTAATTCTCGGTTTTCTTCCGGATTGACTTTTCTTTCAGTTTTTCTTTCAAGTAGCTCCTCCATTACCCATAGTCAGTGCTTATCTTTCATTTGGGACCTTCAATTCTGACCAATTTGATCGTTCAAGCACTTTTCCCAAAATTTCTCGAACTAGGGTTTCCTTTCTACTGAAACTCCATATCTTTAGACCTCCATATTTTTCAATGTAGACCTCGGATTGTCAAAATTATTTGACCATCTTTCAATTGAACTTCAAATCTTGATTTTGAAAGTGGGTTGACTTTTTCAGTAGTTGACTTTTTGGGTTGACTTTTTTGGGGTTGACTTTTTGGGGTTGACTTTTTTGGGGTTGACTTTTTTGGGGTTGACTTTTTTGGGGTTGACTTTTTATGTATGCTTTCTTAGACTAAGTTTCAAAGTACCACCTGCAGGATGAGAAAAGCCTTTTAGCATTATGAAACATCAATTTAGGAAGAAAACATACCTGTTTTAGTGGTCCAGACAAAATTAGGTGTCTACATATGATATATTCTTGTTCTACCCGCATAAGTGGAGAGCCATTAGACTTGGTATATTCTGATTTTGCCTTGAGAGAAAGATTGTTTCAAGAAGAAAACTTTTCCCTAGCAAAAACACCAAATCACCACCTCCCTACGAGATTCCCTTGTTGTCGCAACCTCTGTTTTTGGTGTGTGTTTTGCCGCTTTTCATACTTGTTAAGTGAGATCGGCATTGAGAGATAAACAGCATAGGTAGATCTTTTGATTGTGATCTTAGGATCAACTTGCTAGCACAAGTGAATCATCATACCTTGGAGAAGGATCAATCAGTTGTTCGTGTGGACTAGCTTTAGAGGAAGGACAACTGTGCTTCTAAGTGATCTTGTTGGATTCGAAGCCTTGTAGATCTTGGAGTCGAAAGACACTTGCTGTTTGGATTTGCAACTAAAGGTTACGATATCTTAAGTAGGTAACTTCTAAATCACATGGGTGATTTAATTGTTTTAATTGCTATAAACCTATGTAAAACACAAACCATAGATCCTGTTGTACTTCGGGTGCTTTTTTGTTTACTTCTGCTGCACTATTATGATAATTTTTGTTTAAGCATAAGCCCGGAGATTCCCAACAAATTCTTCATCATTGGCGAAACTTAGGAGAATCTTTTCTCACATAGAAATTTCTTAGAATATCGATTGTTTGCAATTCCCTAGAATTCCATCATAGGAAAGGTCTTAATTTAATTTAATTTAATTTTATTGTTACTTAAATATTTAAATATTGAAAAATTTCTAGAATCTTTTCCACCATTCGGGAGTAATTCTAAAAATCCACCTCACCTCAAGAATCTTCAATGGAAACCATTCGTTCTTATGAAGATCCGTCGTTGGAATTATGTAAATTTGATATGTCTAAATATTTACTATTTAAATTTTAAAATATTGGAAAAGATTTAGGTTACTTTCCACCATTCGGGTTAGATACCTAAAAAATTTCTTCACCTAAAAATTCGTAAAATTGACCATTCGCAAATTTTTTAGAGTTTCATCATCAGAAAGCAATTTGTTTTATTTTATTTTTTAATTTTTTTTTTTAAAAAAAGCCTAACGTTTATAGTAAAATAATAATAATTAATTAATTAACAAATAATTAAACGCATTAAATAATTAAATTAAGGAACAATAACAATATGAGACGAAAGAACTAGAAATAAAAATATTAAAACTAAGAAAATTAACTAATTAAATTAACAAAATAATAAGTAAATTAAATAACTTAGTATATAAGTATGAAAGATAAATTGACCAATAAAATAAATAAATAAAATAAAAAAGAAGAAGTAAAATAAAGATAATTAAAATAATAAAACATAATAAGTAATTAAACAAATAATTAATTAAATATTAATGAAAAAATAAATTAAATAAATGATAAATTAAATATAATTAAAAGAAAATCTAAAAGAAAGAATTTGTTGCGATCGGGTTGGGTGGACGTGCGAGTCCGTGCGCGAACCTTGCGCGACCTGATCCGAGCAGCTTTAAAAGATTCAAAAAAAATTGTTATTTCTTACCCCTAAACCAAAAAATATGTATATATTTTTCTCAAATTCTTTCTCCAGCCAAGAAGCAGCCATTGCCCCTATTCTTCTTTCCAGATTTCAACCACCATAAATAGCCGGACGTCGTCGCCTTCGATCACCAAAAACCCAAAAAAAAAATCTTTTCTCAATCCCTACAAAACGCGCTTCCTTAGTTTCGGATTAGATTTTCCAAAATCTAAGTCCTAACACCTAGATCTAGAAAAATAAAGCCCAAAGAATTGTGACTTTAAACCTCCAAATCTATTCCGATCACCGTTCGATTTGTCTCAAAATCAAATATATGCCTCTTCCCTTTAGGTTCTTCCTTCTGTTGGTATATGCCCTAGAGCCAATCAGATTGAGCATGGGATATATAGTTAATAAGCATTCCCTTCACTATGAATATAGTGGTACTAGGTTTTCCTTAATGTTAGTGGAATAATAAGGAGTTATTAAGTACTAATCGGATGAAGCCCATGGAACATAATGGCCTTGCAAAGGAATTATAAAGAGTTATATTATGAGATCCTTATGCATCAAAGCCTTGTTCCTCAAACTGTTCCTGGTCATCGTATTGCCAAGACGGGGCATTGGCAATGCTCAAGGACTAGTATATGTTAAGCCTTTTTACTTATGAAGTAAGCAACCGATCTCATATAGGTTGAAGTATGGAATACTTGGGATAACATATAGGTGCTTGTCTGTTGAACAAGTTCGCTGAACATGGCCCGCCAAGAGAACTTCTTTGGTAATATCACTCCAATGTCTATGATAATGTTCTGTAGTACCAGTTATGTAAATTAGTCCTCAGACTTGTGATACCAGGTCATCTTGTATGGAGAGTGTTATACTTAGATTCCATCACGAACGGGTCCCAACAAGGGATGCTTATGGTATGGTGTTATTGGGTATGACATGAACCATGCGAAGATGAATGAGTGATCCAGAGAGGATTCACCACTCCTCGTGATAATGGAGACATATCTCATTTGTTCTTGACTATGATTAACTTCATTAAGTCTTTGGCCAACGCATGATGAATTTGGGAGAAAGCTGTTTATCTAAATTCATAAGGTTAATCATATGTTGTGAAGAACTAATATGGATTGATCATGAGTAGACACTGCACCATGCTCATGTGCTATCCGAGATATATGGTGAAAGGACCGTATTACACTGATAGGCTGGTTGCTGAAAGGTTTCTAAAAGGTCACGCTGACTTCACAATATTTCGATGGTCATGATGGGTTGCTAGATCTCGCTCATGATCTATGAAAACAAGTTAATGAGATTAGCTTATGTTTATTACCAACATATTGGGAACCTAGAGCGTCACACACATAAGAACAATTATGTATGGATTAAACATGGTATTCTATTAAAGTAAAACTTAATGGAATAAAAGATCTATATTGAGGATTTAATTGAAGAAGTTCAATTAAGAAATATTAAGACATAATTGAGATTGAGAAATCCAAAGACAATGTCTTAATGAGATAAGAGGAATCAAGAAGTCTTATATAAACTAGTATAGTCGACTTTAACATTGTGATGTGCAAGGTGTATTTCGAATGACTATGCTATATTGGATTAACGTCATGAGATGATATTAATAGATTACTGTCATGAATTGTTCATGAGGAGAAAGAAATTTAATTGAGAATTAAATTACTTTTGTTTAGAAATTAATCTATCCATTAAATAAGCAAAAGAAATTAATCTATCCATTAAATAAGCAAAAGAAATAAGAATGGGTCCAAAGAGACTATTCTAATTTAAGACTATCTACTAAGGATGGTTGGCCCAACTTAAGGAATTAAGATTATTGGACCATTATAATTGTTATATGATATAATGGGCTTATTGATCCATCTTAGAATTAAATTGTTTAAGTCCAACTGGATTAATGAAAATATTGTGTAAGAAGCTACAGTGGCCGGCCAAGCCTTAGGGAGAGGGGGTCAGGGTTTGTGCCTGCATTTATATCTGATATAGAGGCTGTATCCGCACTGATGGTTTTCGATTCTACTTGAGATATCCTGATTTTTTCTTGAGAGAAAATTGGTTTCAAGAAGAGAACCTTACCCTAGCAAAAAGTTGATATCGTCACCTCTCTGTAAGAACAAGGGTTGCCGTAATTCCTCTTGTTTTTGGTGTGTTCTTGCCGATTCTCTTCCTTTTTGAGTGAGATTGCTTTAGAGAGCTAAACACCAAAGATAGATCTTTTTATTGTGGTCTTAGGATCAACTTGCTAACACAAGTGAAACACCATACCTTAGAGAAGGATCCATCAACTATTCGTGTGGACTAGCTCTAGAGGAAGGACAGTTGTGCTTCTTGTGATCTTGGTCGAATTGGATGCTTTGTGGATCTTGGACTTGAGAGCAACTTGCTGTTTGGATCTACAACTTAAGGTTACGATATCTTAAGTAGGTAACTTCTAAATCATATGGGTGATTTAATTGTTTTGAATGCTATAAACCTATGCTAAACACAAGCCTAAGATCCTGTTGTACTTCGGGTGCTTTTTTGTTTACTTTCGCTGCATTTTACTGATTTTGTTTAAGCATGAGCCCGAGAGTAGCATAACCCAACACATTCCCCACGGTTTTGATCTTAAGATTATTTCAAACCCGAGACCCTAGAAAGAAACTTCTTTAAATCGAGAACCAAAACCCCAAAAATATATTATATAATTTTTTTTATTTTTATTTTTAAAATAATTAAAAAACTAGAAGAAACAAAATAATTTTTTTTTTTAAAAAGGTCAAAAAGATAAAAACATACCCCATTGAGGTTTTTTCTCTCCACTCGACTGCTAAGAGTCTAGTGGAATACTGGCGCTCCATTGCAGTGGTGGAGGGGCCAACTGCACCGAAGACTGTTATCCAAACAACCTCCAGTGCAATAAAAACCCTTCCACTGACTTGCACTAGGATTCTCGTGTAATCCATATATGGCCTTAATTGGCCTAAAATCTAATGGTCTAATCTTAATGCTATACTTTTTTTTTTAAATATCAAAATTATTTGACATAGCATTAATCTAATTTTAAAGTCGACCATTTCAATAATAAATAGTATAATGAAAAGTGAAGATGACATATTACCAATTGCCTGTTGGTTATTGGCATGGTTAGGGATGTAAATGAATCGGGCTTGAACGAACAAGCCTCTGTTCGTGTTTGTTTATTTATTTTTTGAGTTTGTTTATGTTTGGTTCATGTTCGTTAGGAATTTTAAAATTGTGTTCAAGCTCTGTTCGTTTAAAATTGAGTGTGTTCGTGTTCGTTCATTTAAATTAAGTAAACTTGTTCGCGAACATTAAATGAACATGTTCATGAACATATAATCGAACATGTTCACGAACAATTAAAAATATGTTCATGAACAATAAACAAATAAATCTAAATAATTTTAACAAATGAAAAATGAGTCGATTTTAAATTATTATTAAATATAAAATAATAAAATATAAATGTAATTAAATTTATGTTATTATTAAATTATTAAATTTAAGTTATTAAATAATATTAATTATATTATAGGTAAATAAAATAAAATACAAATAATAATATTATCAATTATATTATAATCGAACAATAAAAGATTTTAAACGATCTATTAAACAAATTTTAAATGATCCATAAACGAGCTTGTTCGTGAACATAAATGAACTGAACAAACCTTGTTTGTGTTCGGTTCGTTTAATAAACGAACCTTAAAATCATGTTCATAATCGTTTATTTAACTTGATAAATGAACATAAACAAACAGAAATCGAACTATTCACGAGCCGTTCGTCGAACGCTCTATTCATTTACACCCCTAGGCAGCATTGCATGACTTGATTGGTTTAGTCTTGACTTTTAAATTATAACATTTGATTTTGAGTGTAAATTTTATGTGTAATGATACAAGTATAATTGTATAAGTACATATTATATTGTATAATCTTTTAAAATTTTGTTCATAAGATAAACTTAAATAGTTTATTTGTTTAATATTATACAACTAATCTTATACCTAGAAATTATAAGATTATTATATTTAATAATTAAAATAAATACATAATATTATTAATCTACCTCTGAATTATATTATATTATATTTTGTTTAGAGTTACTAATTAATTTTTATATTTATTACTTTGAGTAGATAATAATAAATTAATAAAATTTGAATTCGAATTAACTTGAATTCCAAATATTTTGAGTTTAAATTAATTTGGATTCGAATAGGATGAATTCATATCAATTTGAGTTCGAGTTTTAAATTGGTTCGGTCGACTTTGAATGTAATAAATATTTCAAATTCTGATCAATTTTATCAATTCTATGTATACAATTTGGGATTGATTGGGCGATATGATGGAACAGACTATTGGTGGTGTAGCTGAAATTTGGAATCGCGTGAACATAGGTGATAGAAGACAACCCACGTGATCCTATAAATTAAGTTTCCTTTTTTCTGTGTGATGGGTCCTTTTCAAAAGAACATGGACTTGCAATCTACCTTGATTGGTGACTCTACACGTCAGGGTGTCTTTTGACTACAATGATGATGCAAAGGGCTTTGGTATCCATCATCATTCATCGGGAAAAGTCTAAAGAAAGTTGTAGACACTTAATTTTATCCGGACCACTAAACAGGTATATTTTCTTCCTATATTGATGTTTCCGAGTGTAAAAAGACTGTTTTCATCCTGCAGGTGGTACTCCGAGTCTTAGTTTAAGAGGGCGAGCACAAAAAGTCAAACTTGAAAAAAGTCAACCCCGAAAAAAGTCAACCTCGAAAAAGTCAACCCCAGAAAGTCAACTACTGAAAAAGTAAACCCACTTTCAAAATCAAGATTTTAAGTTCAATTGAAAAATGGTGAAAGAATTTTGATAATCCGAGGTCTATATTGAAAGATATGGAGTTCGGAAGTTGGGATTTGGAGATTCAGTAGAAAAGAAACCCTAATCCGAGAAATTTGGGGAAAAGTGCTTAAACGATCAAATTGATCGAAATTGAAGGTTCCAAATGAAAGATAAGCACTGACTACAGGTAATGGAGAAGTCACTTGCAAGAAAAATCGAAAGAAAAGTCAATCCGGGAGAAAACCGAGAATTAGGTTTTTTAGTGGATTTCGGTGAAATCGGGAAGAATCACAGAAATGGCCTGACTTGGTGAGACCAAAGCCCCCAATGGATGAAGAATGATTAAAAAGGATAGCCCAAGGCTCAGATTGAAGAAAATTTGAAAATCGAACTTGTTTTGAGCAAAACCGGGTTTCGGAGATAAAAGGGCAAAATTGGAAAATTTGGGAAAAATAGCAAATGGACTCCAAAAATTCTGAAAAATTTTTCAATCTCATTCTTAAATCATTTGAAAGAGATTGGTAAAAGAAAATCTTGATTCGGAGTTCGTTTGCAAAATGGCCAAATCCCGGGCTTCTTATGCAGTAATTCAAAAAGGAAAATCCCGGAAAAATAGCAAATGAGATCCAAATCTTTTGAAATTTTGCAGATCTCATTTTTTAATTATTTGGAAGAGATTGATGAAAGAAAATCTTGATTCCGAGTTCGTTTGCAAAATGGCCAAATCCCGGGCCTCCTATGCAGTAATTCAAGCCGATAAATCCCGAAAAAATACCAAATGAGCTCCAAAAATTATGAAAACTTCCAGATCACACTTTTTAATTATTTTGAAGAGATTGGTGAAGAAAAATCTTGATTTGGAGCTCGTTTAAAAAATGGTAAAATGTAGGGGCATAAAAGGGCATTTTGGGAAGAAAAATTCCAAATAAATAGCAAACGGACTCGGATAATTTGAAAACTTCCAGAACTCAATATTTTATTATTTTGGAAGTATTAAAAAATGAAAAATTGAATTTGGAGTCCGTTTGATATTTATTTGCATCCAGGGGGCAAAATGGTCATTTCACCCAAGCAACCGAAAAGGGCTTCTTTGGGCTTTTCAAAAAAATCAGAGTTGGGCTGGAAAAGAGAAGTGCTGGCCTGCCCAAGCCCAAAGGAAGGAGGAAGCTTCTGATTTTTCAATCAAATGGCTAAAAATCAAGAGTTAGTTAGAGATTCTCTTTGATCAAGCCATGGTGATTAAGCCACATAAGCTAAGAAAGATGTCAACATTATTTTTTAACAGCTGTAATTTGAGAGAGCTGAGATGCTAATCTAAAGGTGGTAATTTCATGATTTTTCACCTTGAATTATTAGCCATTTGATGGAAAATTGGTTACACAAAAAATGACAACATCCTAGGGGAGGAGAGAGGTAAAATTCTGCCACCATTAAGGGGAGGGGAGAATTTCGAATTTGGAGGTTCATTTTGGCTGATTTCTCTTAGTTTTTCTTAGTTTTTATCTTCTTGGTTGAGAGCAAAAAAGAAAAGTTTAGAAAAAAAAGGAAAGTTTGAAGAGAAAAGCTTGAAATATTAGCTTCTTGAGGTTGCTCTTGAGCACCAACTCTTGCACTTTCTTCATTTTCTATTCTTGTTTTTGCTATTTTAATCTCTACTTGGTGAGTTTTCATTTTAAAATAATGTTTTTTGTTCTTCCTTCATCTCCTTTCTTAAGTATATTTTTTTTACATTTTGTTTTTACAATAAACTCACCATGGCCAAATGGCCTACATTATTTATTTTAAGTTGCTGTTTTGATTCATTTTACCATATTGTTTATGCTATTTTCTTTGTTTTTGATGTTTTAAATGTTATGTTATTTCATGTTCTTGAGTTATATTTTAATTTGGTTGCTTTGTTTGTTGCCATTTATGTCTTAGATATCATGTTTTTGCATTTTTAATTTTTTGTTTTCATGTTGTTTAAATTTGAGCATGTTTTAGATTTAGCATATTAAGTGTTTGTGAAAATGCTTCTATGATTCTTTGCATGATTTTTGTTTTATATCTTAGTTGAGCATGTTTTAGATTTAGTATATTAAGTGTTTGTGAAAATGCTTGTGTGATTTTTGCATGATTTAAGTGTTATGACTTAGTTTTCATGCTAGTATGCCAAGTGTTTGTGAAAATGCCATGTTTGTTGGAGCTTGAGGCCATTTGGCTACTCCATGTGTTTTGCATTGTGTGTTGCATTTTTTGTCATGCTAGTTGTTAGGTTTTTGCATTTGCATGATATTTGGTTGGATTTTTGAATTAAGCATGCCTTGTGTTTGTGAAAATGCCATGCATATTTTAGGTCTAGGTTACATTAAATGCCATGCAAGTTCATTTAGGTCTAGGTTACTTTATGAATGCCATATATTTTTTCATGACATTTAGGTTTAAATCCATGCATTTCATGCATTATGTTTGCTGCATTGTTTCATACATTTCATGTTCATGCCACTTGAATAATGACTTGAGCCAATTAATGGGTTCAAAGTCATGCTCTCTTGAGCACACTTGTGGAAAATTAAGTTTGTCAAGTTGATTATTCTATCTTTGTGATTTTTTTTACTTAGCCAATTTTTATCTAACTTTCAAAAAGTCCTAGCTACTGTTTGCAAATCATTTTATGAGTTTCAAATATTTTTACTTTGGTTTTTAAATGATTTTATCAAAGGCAAAAATGTGTTGGCAAAGCAGTTTTTTCTCCTCCAAAAACTCGTACATCTCTGATTTTTCTGGGAATTCATCTTTGATCAGAAAATTAAGCCAATTTTTTCTCGTGTAGTTTTACATGTCCTGAGTCTCCAGTATTTTTTTCAGAATTTTTGGAATTTATAAAAATAGGGTAAAAAATCGTGGATTAAAACTGGACAGTGGAGTCAGAATTGAATTTAAAGAAAAACCATTTTTTCTGTTTTGGTTAATTTACTTAGAGTGGGCTGATTAGGAGGGTTAGCTACTGACTTAGGGTAATTTATAAACCTTTTTAAACTCTAAAAATGGTTTTTCAAGTCCTGGGTTAAGGGTAGTCAAGTCCGGATTTTTTAAAACTTAGGAAATTAGAGCCATTTAAAAAATTTTAGCCCAGTTTTTATTTTTAATTCAAGCTTTTCAAAATTGTTTTCAAACAATCACAAAGTATTTTGGTTTTAGAATATTTAATTTGACATATTTTCCTAAGGTAGCCGGATATCTTTTTAGATATACGGATTTCCTTAATTAAAGGAAAAAATACATTTCATGCATTGCATTTTTATATTCATGCATTTTATATAATATGTGATTCTTGCCATAATAATTTCTATGATATTGTTGTTATTTTGATTTATATTTTTGATGTTACATGGTTTATTATATGGTTTTGAATATTTCATGATATCCTATGCTTTTATTTAGTTATTTTTATTTAGCATATACTATGTTCATGCATTATTATTTTCATGCATATTATATGATAGCATTATTTTATTCCATGTCATTTAAATTATATGCCATACCATTCATATTTGTCATGTCATTTAGGTTGCATTATATTATTTAGACTTTACTATGTCATTTTATTTATGTCATGCATATACATATTCATATCTTTTAAAATGTTTTCAAAAGGATAATGATTTTTCAATATAAATAAAGATATTCCCGAGCTAAAATAATTCATGAGTTCTCTACCGGGTTTGCTGGAGGGAATATCATCAATTATTATTAATAAAGGAATATCTTTCTTTCAAAAAAAGAGAATGATTCGGAAAATTTTTTAAAACTAATAAAAATTTCTATATTTTGCCACGTTTGTTGGGGAATATAGGAAAATTTTGAATTTATAAATTCCGGATCATTTTCAATAAAAAAAATGGAATTATTTTTTTCTTTAAATTGGGAATTAATTTGAAATACTAAATTTAAAACCAACTTTTACCGAGACTTGAGATAAAACACGATTAATAAGGTACCGATTTATACGGGCGTTGTGGGGGTGCTAATCCTTCCCCGCACGTAACCGACTCCCGAACCCGCTTCTTTGATTTCTCTGGTTTAAAACGCAGGCTTGAAATTGGTTTTTAAAATGTTTTAATTAATTTTTAAAATATTTTATAAAACCGGTTTTAATAGGTGGCCGATCACACCTAGCTAAAAAAGATTAGTGGCGACTTCATGTCTTTTTTTAAGGTCATTTTTAAAACCTTCATTTTTCTAGAGGAATTAAGTCGACTTTTCCTCGGTTTTTTTTAATGTCACGCTTAACGAATAATAAAGTCTTGCGATGAGACTCGTTATTTTTTAAGGTTGCGACAAAAGTCTCTTATAATAACCTTCTCATAGGCTTTAAGAAATTCTGACCTTTAGATAAAATTTAGTTCATCCGAACCGTTGAAGAAAAAAAAATGAAATAACCGGTTAACTCGGTGAAACAAAAATGAAAAAGTTGAAATCCTAACCTCTATTGAAACAAAGCCCCTGAAAAATCAATTTCTCTCTGGAAAAAATCCCGATCAAAAAATTTTCCCTTTTCTTTAGAGGAAAAAAAGAACTCTCGATAATAGTGATGAAAAGTTTCAGGGTTTTCTTTTTTGCTCTAATCCTCTTTGCCTCTCCTATTGTCCAAGGTTTGTATATTATCTTCCAGATCTAGATCTATTCGCTTTAATTTTTCGTTTCATATGTTGTTGGGTTTTTTGGACAGTTTCAGTTAAAGCTGTTGAATGCTTTTTTTTCTTTGTCTCACCGTCTGAGGAGCCTCAATCCTCAAGATTGAACACAGAAGAAAGAAAAACTGAAAAAAAGATGGAGATTGACGAGGAAGCTAAAGAAACAATGTTTAGCCCTGGTGAATGCTGAACCGAAAGTCGAACAATCGATTTCAAATGGCGTGGTGAAGATGGAGATTGACGAGGAAGCTAAAGAAGATGAGATTTTGAATGAAGCAAACAGAGAAGAAGATGAATATGAAGAAGAAGAACATGATATGGTTGTTCGCGAAATCGATGTTTTCTTCACTCCTTCAATCGACGCCGACACTCAGGTAATTGCATTTTTATTTATTTTATTTTCTTTATCCTTTAATTTTCAATTTTGCTTATTGTGTTTTTTTTTTGGAATAAAATTGTAGCTGTATATTTTGCAATATCCTCTAAGACCTTGCTGGCGACCATACGAATTAGATAAATGATGCGAGGAGGTTTGTTATTATTATTATTTTGTGATTTTTTTTTTTCATTTGAGTTGTTTGAACCAATTTTATTGTGAATTTATTTTTTACGAAAGAGTGAAACCTGCGAGTGCGGAAGTGGAAATTGACATGTCCGTGGATGTTGATTCCAACAATTTTGAATTTATGATAGTGAATGTGCTAACAAATTGAAGATGACAAAGCAGGTTTGGCTCTGATTTTACATTTTAAACAAAGTTCAATTTTTATTTATTTATATATTTTATAGTTTTTTCTTAAATATGTTTGGAGAACTTTGTATTGATCAAAATTCTACATACTGCTACTGCATCTGTTGATAAGTTGCATTACCACATTGGTTTTATACCTAATTAAACAAAATTAAAGTTGTTGAATGGCGTTGATTTGTTTGTAACCTTGTATAGTGCTTTTAAATGTGTTTTTCAAATCAATTTTGCATGATAACCTACATTTGTATCATGGTTCCTTTTTAGACTTTATCTTCTCTATGGCTGCCGCCTCGTTCAACTAGCTATGCTGTTGGAGTTTTAATGGGTGATAAGGTATCTAGTGTCTATTGAGTGAGCTTGTTTGAAACTAGTTATATAATATTTGACATGTAAGCTTTCCATCATTACATCAAAGCAGATATAATGTTGTTCTTCAGCTACTTTTCTTTGATTTTTTAACTTGCAATGCATACTCATTGCTTAGTCCTGATATGGAAATTAAGTGGTAGTAGCTTCTTTTTTATCCTTGACATATATTGTTGTTCTAAGGTCATTTTTATGTTGCAGTTGCACCTAAATCCTATTCATGTAGTTGTTTAGCTCCTAGCATCGTTTGAACATCTCAAGCCCAGTGTCTCAAAAAGAAAGAACACAGTCGTTGCTAATGCAGAAGTTACTGTTAAAGTAGAACCTAATGATGGGAAAAAAGTTGGTCCATCAACCAAGCAGGTGATTACTGATTTTCTAGATATATTTTTATGAAATGTACTAATTTAAGGTTCAGAGTATATGTCTGAAACACACATTGCTTTTGGATCCCTTATTAGTAATTTCTTGTGGGAAATCTTCTTTTTCAGTTTTTGCCTTTGTAATTGCTTTTTGCTTATTAATTCTATAATGCATGAGTTTCAAGTTTTATCCTTGATGCAGAACAAGAGAATACAATCCTCAACTGAGCAAAAAGTAGATGATAAAGAGGTATTACTTTCTACTGCTAATCTCATGGTTGAGTTACCCAGGATCATATTGACAAAGTTCAGCCACTGATTCTGTTTCTTTTTTCTTGTTATTTTCATCAAATGTTTCAATTATCCAGGATCAAATGTTTCAATAGTATCTCTCAATCTCAAGGACTATATTCATCATTATCATTTCCTTAAGAAGATCCATGAAGATAACATATACAGTTAAGCCCTAGCATCAAGGGCACTTGTTGCCTCATCAAGCAGCATAAGCTCTGCCTTTCTCAAAAGAGCCCTTGCAATTGCAATTCTCTGTTTTTGGCCTTATCCTTTTTCTTTTCAAGAACCATTCTTGCAAGTGCACAAGATTAGGAGTCGAGCCGAACCGAAGGGAGCAAGTTTTGAAATTAAGCCAAGAGGGTCAGTGTTGTCTTCTGCTTCTGTTTCTATTAATGTGAGAATCATTCTTGCTCTGTTTTCCTTTTCTTACATCGTTATGTTGTCATGCTTGAGTATTCTTTAGGCTGGTGAGGATTCATTGAGAAGATCATATCTTTGGTACACAATAATTCGCCCTAGTCCCCTAAAGGTAATGCTGTTATATCATTCTTGACAAGTTGTTGAGATTTAAATTTTTATATATGTAAACCTAAAGGTTTTTTCCTTCTTTTTTGCTTGATGGGATACTGCTGCTGGTTTATTGGCTAACCCTTTACAAATTTGATTGATTGTGTATAATATTAACCATTCGAGTCATTGAACATGCTGATATACTTTTCAAGCTCATTGCTCAAATGTATGTGGTTCTCGAAAAGAAAAAGGATAAGGGCAATAAAAGTGCTGCAATGATATAGTATCTCTCTAAATGTAGGGAAAGTTTATAAAAATAATTTGAGTATGATCATGGGTCTATCCATTTTTAAGAGGTGGCATTCAGCTCAATTGAAGGATAAAGCTCTGCTATTATTATTCCATGGCCACTTTTAAAAATTTTGAGTAGTTGATGGCCATGGGGGAAGAGATTTGAAATGACAGTGCAAGGAGTGGCTTGAAAGTCTCTACTGTTATTATTTCATGGTCTAAATTATTGAGGATAAACTGGATAGTCCTAGCTTGAAGACACCCATGTGTCTGTTTTTATTCATTTACCTTTCTTGAGATACTCATATTCTGGATGAGGTTCCTGCACCACTGTACGTGTCTAAAGTTCTTTATCTTTGTTTCAAGAATTTTCACCTTTTTTCACAATTTTAGTGGCCTCAGAAGCTATGGGTGTGATATGTTATTGTTCAGTGGTTTAGGCATACAATTTTGTTTAGATGTTTTGGTATTAGATGTTTTTTACCAAGTGAATGATAGTTGATGCTATAGATGATTTTTTCTAGTCATTTTTTTTTGTTAGTTATATTCTTCATTTTGTTTCAATTTTTTAAATAACATTGTGTTTTTTTTTTTAATTTGAATTTGTAGGATACGTAAGATATTTGATCGGTTAAAGGATCACGTGGAGCACTTTGATTTTTTTTTATGTAAACATTGAATGTTTTAAATTTTAAAAGATTTAATATTGTAGTTTCTATCAATTTTAACTCTATAGTATCGTAAATAAAGATAATTAGCTCATTTTATTATTGGTTTATATTATTAGATTTAATTAGCAAAAGTGGAATGTTGTGTGGAAAAAAAAATTAGGTGACTTTTTTGAGATGATCAATGTCTTCAAAATTATTTTATAAGAACATTAATTGTTTTAATACATTATTATTGAGGATGTTGATCGTCCTTAAAAAGATATGGGGGATGTCATTCGTCCCTAACTTATTAGCATTTTTTATGAAATTTGGGGACGATTGATATTCGTAAAAACATATGGGGACGTCATTCGTCTCCAATTCATTAGCATCTTTTTTTACTTTTGGGGACGATTGCATCTTCAATTCGTCTCCAATTTATTTGCAATGAGGTTTGTCATGCATGTATTATTTATTTTCACCTGCCTTATTCCTGATGAACACTGATTTCCCTGTTCCTTAGGTCAAATATGGGTTGTTTGATTTATTTTGATTACTATTGTTAGAAATTCATTCAAAGTTAATTTTTTTTCTTTGATTATATAAAAGAAAATACAAAAAAAAATAATAATAATAAAACTTTAGTTATCCAAAAAGTTCACTGTTTTTCCCTTGTTAAGTCTTTAAGTTGCTATTTTGTGATCTTAATTATGATTGATCTTTATTTCTAATACTTTTGGCAATTTGTATATTGATAAATATTTTTTTTATGTGTTATTAAGATGGAGGGTGATCAAGGAAAAGAGCATTCTAAGGATTAGATTAGTGAGTTACAGGATGAAATTCCTTTTGCAGTTCTTTCCTTTTGACCCTTAAGGAGGTAGCAAGCATATACTTTCTTTCCAAGAGGTTGAAAAGTTTGTGGCTAAACATTGTTTCTTTGAACTTTGATGCTTCATATGCATTAATAGGATGGTAGGATTAATTACTAGGTGAACAATTTTCTGGAATTGCATAAAGGTTCCACTTTAAATGAATTTAGAGTTTGTTTTGATTTGGATTGGATTGGACTTGCAGGCATGATATTGATAGTTGGTTTCATTTTGCCATATCCAGGAGGATTCTGAAGCTTGAGTTGGACTTTGAAGAAGTAGCAGAGTAAACTTGGCCACCAGGTTTAAGATCTTATAGGAGAAAAAGAAACAGATTTGTAAAGACAAAAAATAAGGTCTCTTATTCCTTGGTTCTTTGTTTACTGCCCTTTGTCTTCTTTTTTGCATATTTCAGTCCCTTTGCAAAACCTATAATCTCTGAAGTTTTGGATCAATTTTTCTATAGGTAAGATTATTATTTTTTAAAAATCTAAACTATTGTCTATATGTCAATGATATCATTCTATTTTTCTTATGGTTATAGAATATAATTAATTTATATGTAAGCATTAACCTCCACGCGAAGCTGGGGATTAACACTAGAACTGAATCATTTCTCTGTTTTAGCTGAAAAGTACTAGTTACTGCTTCCGTACTAATTACATTAAGCTATGGTAGAGCATCAAGTAGCTGAAAGATAATGTCCTTTGAAACATGTTTTCTTTACTTCTTCTCTTGATTTATAACTAGTGTATACAAAATTGGAAAAAAAAATTAAAGGGAAAATGGAGAGTTTTTGCCCAACATCAGTTCAAGATAGCTATAGAATCAGTTTGCCTGGTTTGGCTGCCCTTGTTTTTGTTTCCATAGAGAATTCCAAGCATCCAATAAGCCAATGACTTCAGATCAGTGAACAAGAATTTTGGACAGTAGAGCTGTTTAATATGAAAAGAAAGAAAAAAAGAGTCTGCTAGTTTCTTTAGCCATCCTGGTAAAAAGAAATGCTCATATTGTTATTCTTTTGTTAAATTTCATGATCTGCTTTATAAGTTGTGATAATTATGTGTACTAGTTAATATGCTTTATCGATTCAAATTCCAATAACTAGTAGCGTCGGAAAAAGAATTTTTGCGGTTGTTCTCAAATATTATTATTTGATGACAATGGTCTTTATTTTAATTTTAAAGCTCTCAATGTTATTAGTTGAATTTTCTTTGTGAATGATTAACTTTAAAGATTATTCAAGATTGGCAATATATATTCCTCTGTGTTTTCTAATTTAAAATTCCATGGCTTATCTCTACTTAATGGATGAGTGTGAAATTGGTAACTTAATGGATTACTCTTCTTTTCGCATAAGGTCATGGCCTCTGCAAAAGAAGAGCTTGATGCCCTATTCCTCCAGCCATGGATGGCTTGTTGAGGATTCATAGACATATTCTTGGTCTAGATAGTGATTCTGATCATACTATAGTAGGTGCAGGTGGCAGATTTATTACATGGCTTCTAGTGGTAGATACTCAGGCAGTAAGCATGATTCAAGGCATCACATTGAGGGATGCTCCATTTTATTTCTCTCACCAGAAATAAGTTGTAAAATTTAATACTGAGACCACTACAAATGAGTTGTAAAATTAACTGTTGTCACATGTATCAATCTGAACATTGCATTGAAATAAATACAAACATTGTATTCTTATATAAACTTGTTGATTGATGAAGCTCTTCTATAAATTTGTGACTTGTCTAAATTGTCGACTAAAATGAGCAAGAATGTTTTCTTAGGTATTGTGCAAGATGGAAATTGTCAGCATTCATGCCAAACTAAAATTAACCATTAGTGTAAAAATAAAAATAAAAAAACAAAATAAACTTGTGGAGTTTATAAATTACTTTTTTTTATTATTATATACAAACATTGTATACTTATAGTTTACTAATAATTCAAACTAAATATGAAAAATGTGTTGTTTAAAGGTTGAAACTAAGTATATAAATGTAAAAAAATGTAGCAAAACTAATTAAATGGCTATTAATTAATTAATGCACCAACCATTTTTTCTTGCTCTCATCTTCTTCCTATGTTTATCAATTGACAAAAAGAGTAGTCAATTTTTTTCTTTTTTTTTTTTTTATATGTGGTCCTTGCTACACTTCCATTATGAAAACTAATAGTCAATAAATAAATAAAGCATTTTCTAAAATCATGGATATTTGTAGTCCAAGATTAGATTTTCTCAAAAAAGTTAGGAAAATTAAAATGTATTATAAGTTAATGAATTTGGGTATAATAATTGATTTAAAGGAAAATTGTGTCAAATTAAAGTGCATTTCGGTCATTTGATTCCCTTTTTTCAATTACATAAATACATGACAATATCCTTTAATGATTTATGTACTTTGTCATGTTTATATGTAATTTCGGTCATGTTTATATGTAAAAAAAAATAAAAAATTACATAAATACATGATAACTTTTGATTCCCTTTTTTCAATTACATAAATACATGACAATATCCTTAAATGATTTATGTAATCTGTCATGTTTATATGTAAAAAAAAAAATTTACATAAATACATGACAACTTTTTATTTTCTTTTTCAATTACATAAATACATGACAATATCCTTTAATGATTTATATAATTTGTCATATTTATATGTAATTTCGGTCATGTTTATATGTAAAAAAATAATTACATAAATACATGACAACTTTTGATTCCCTTTTTTCAATAACATAAATACATGACAATATCCTATAATGATTTATATAATTTTTCATGTTTATATGTAATATCGGTCATGTTTATATGTAAGAAAAAAAAATACATAATTGCATGACAACTTTGACTCCTTTTTTTCAATTACATAAAAACATGACAATATCCTTTAATGATCTACGTAATTTGTCATGTTTATATATAATTTTTCATTTATCATGTTTAAATGTGATTTGTAATGTTTATATGTAATTTGTCATGTTTATATGTAATTTGTCATGATTTTCATGTTTATATGTAATTTTATCATGTTTATATGTAATTTGTCATGTTTATATGTAATTTGTCATTTGGTCATGTTTATATGTAATTTGTCATGTTTGTGATGTTTATATATAATTTGTTATATTTATATGTAATTTGTCATGTTTATATGTAATTTATCATTTGGTCATGTTTATATGTAATTCGTCATCTTTATATGTAATTTGTCACGTTTATATGTAATTTCTCATGTTTGTCATGTTTATATGTAATTTGTCATGTTTATATGTAATTTTTCATGTTTATATATAATTTGTCATGTTTATATGTAATTTGTCATGTTTGTGATGTTTATATGTAATTTGTTATGTTTATATGTAATTTATCATATTTATATGTAATTTGTCATTTGGTCATGTTTATATGTAATTTGTCATGTTTATATGTAATTCGGCATCTTTATATATAATTCGGCATCTTTATATGTAATTTCTCATGTTTTTCATGTTTATATATAATTTGTCATTTGATAATGTTTATATGTAATTTGTCATGTTTATATGTAATTTCTCATGTTTGTCATGTATATATGTAATTTGTCATGTATATATGTAATTTGTTATGTTTTATATGTAATTTATCATGTTTATATGTAATTTGTCATGTTTATATGTAATTTGTTATGTTTATATGTAATTTGTCATTTGTCATGTTTATATGTAATTTCTCATTGGATATAAAAATGTGTATAAGATGATATTAAACGAATAACATGTGAACCCTGGATGATTTAGATGAAAAAAATTATGATTTTTTTATGAAAATAAAGTTTGAAATCGTCACTTCTGTATTTCCAAAAAAGGATTCGAATAAAAGGGATTTGAATGTTTGTTTTAGGTACTCAAATGCCTTAGGTAAATTTTAAGGCAAAAATGAGTATTTGTAATAGGGCATTAGGATACCTGTCCTTAAGCATTCAAATGCCTTAGACATTTTTTTAAACAATTGCAAATTTTGATAAAGTATTCGAATGACCTATGCTTTTTTCAAAAAACTCTAAATTTTTGTTAAGGCATTCGAATACCCAGCTAAGGGCATTCGAATGACCTATGAAGTTTTCAAAACTGCAAAGTTTTGATAAGGCATTCGAGTGTTCAAGGCAAATTAATAGATTGTTTTCAAATGCCAAATGATTAAACTTTACCTGGTTTATTTGATCCTAAATATTTTACTTAGATCTTGGGAGTCCTGATAACACAAAATTGATTAAAATTTATTTTTTACCCTTACGAATTTTGTGTTATGGACGTGTTTATTGAAACATATTTTTCTGCATTTGTTACAGAAGACAATGTCGAAAATTGTCCATACTCTGATGGTCATGAGGACTATGGAACAATTTCTAAGAGTTAATAGGTTGCTATGAGAGCTAGATAACTATCAATTGGATTCAAATGATGATGTTATCAAACACATCATTATTATTAATGAGAAAAATCAAAGAGCTGATTTTGAGTCGCAGTTTGGCCACGATGAATGATCGTAACAAATACATGATGTTACAGAGTTCTTTCCCTACTTCGAGACAAAAGCATTTTCTCGATGATCATTGGATGTCTAAGACGGAGAATGGCCACATAAAGGATTATGCAACCTTAATTAAACTTTTTTAAAATAGTGTGAAAATGAGGGCAAGGAGGGTTGCGACTCTTTCTATCGGTCATAATCTTAGTAATGGGAAACACAAGGTTGTAGAAATCCATGGATGTCTAACTTGGATTTTAAGCTACCGAAGGAACTTTGGGATTCCATTACAGTCACCAAAAAAGTCATAGATTACTGAATAGTTTTTTTTATGGAACTTCTTATTAACGATATATCTATTCCTACTTTTCTTAAGTAGTGGATTAATTATTTTTACTTATGGTATGTTTATATTAGAAAATTTATCCTTGCAAATACTTTATATATATATGTAAAAAATTTCTATTTATCTATGTGATAAATTTTGCAAATTATGAATAATTTTGCATCAAGTGGGAGTTCTAAGATATTTGTTATCTTAGAATAGAAATTTTGCATAATGAAATAAATTGGTGATAATTAAACATATTGTTATGGAATTTGATTGTGAAACATAGTGAGTTTTTGGTTCCATATTATATGGTTGATTGTAATTGATTTCATTTTGGATTGTGATAAAATGAATTTGTGTGTGCTTGACATTAATTTAGTGCATGTATGTATCAATATAGAATATCCTTTGAAATGGCATTTTCTTTCAAAACATTATTTCTGAGCTTAAAAAAGGTGAGAAGCTTAATGGGGATAATTATGAGATCTGGAGTATGAAAACTCAGTATGTGCTGGAAAAACAAGAGTTCTAAAAGTTCTCAATAATGTTCTAGAGGAGCCTAAATATGGGAATATGGCCCAGCATAAAAAGGATCGAGAGGCTTACGATGCCTGGAAAAAGAAAAAATCCATTGCTCGCATTACATTGCTAAAAAGCATCAGATAGCCAAGGAGATATGTAGTGCCTTGAAAGTAAAGTTTGGTCAAACTTCGATTACCAAATTAAGGTAACTCACAATCAAGTTTGACACCTATAAGAAGCGCCCTAATCAAAATACGAGGCAGCATGTAAGGCAAATGCAAAACATGATTAGTGAGTTGAAAGAGGCTAGTCACACTCTAACTAATGAACAATAGGTTCATGCTATCATTTGGTCCTTGTCCTATAATTGGGAGAACATGAAGGTGGTGCATCTTACCCACAATGAAAACATCAAGACACTTGAGGATGCTTCAAGGTATTTGCAGCTTGAAGAAGATCAGATCGAGCCTTCTAGGCCTAATGTCGATGTATATATGGATGGAACAAGTTCCAAGGAAGCTCTGAGATTCACAACAAAAGTCATATGTTAAAAAATAAAGGCACCTAAGAAGCTAAAAGGTTGATTTCAACGTAAGGGAAAGACTCCTATGGCTCATCAAAAGGAGAACAAGGCTAAGGTCCAGTGCTTTAATTGTGGCAAAAAAGGGTCACTTTTCTCGTGAATGCATTGAGCCAAAGAAGACTTAGGGGCCACCAACCATATAGCACGGGAAAGAATGTGTTTGTGGATTTTTGTCGGATTCCACACCGGACAAAATGGATTTATGTAGGAAACAACTCAAGAGTGAAGTGAAGGGAATCAGTACATGCAAATCACGTATGTGTAGTGGGAAATCCCTTATCCTACATGATGTGTTGTTTGCTCCCGACATTCAACGAAATTTGGTTTCTGTCATTGTTCTTCTTAGCCTAGGGTTTAATTTGAACTTCAATAACACTGGTGTTAATTTGTTTTTCGGAACAAATTTCCATGATTCTAGATATTTAATAGATGGTTTTATTGTTTTGGATATTATCTACACTTCGTTTAGTAATTTTAGAGATGCTAGTTTTTCCTAGTTACTTCTTCAAGTAATGCAAATATTGATACAGATATTTGGCATACTAGAGTAGACCATATCGAGCAACAAAGGATAGATAATTAGCTAAAGAGGGATTACTAGGCCCAATTGAAAAAGTTAATAAATCAACATGTGAAAACTGTCTACCGAAAAAATTGACAAGAAAACCATTTGGTAAAGGGACTAAAGCCGAATTTTCATTAGAATTAATACATTATGATATTTGTGGCCCAATGAATGTAAGGGCAGGAAGTTGAGGCATACATTTCATCACATTTATAGATGATTTTACATGTTTTGGTTACATCTATTTGATTTCCCATAAGTCTGAAGCTCTAGAAAATATGTGATTTTGGTGGAAAATCAATTAGGTAAAAATGTTAAGGCATTAAGAACAGACCGAGGACGTGAGTATTTGTCTGATCAATTCAGACATTATGTGATGAAAAAGGAATAGATAGGCAACTAACAATTCCAAGGATTTCACAACAAAATGGTGTTGCAAAGAGAAGAAATAAAACTCTTCTATAAATGGTTAGCTCTATAGTGGCCCTAGCAAATTTTCACATCACCTTTTGGGTGATGCTTTATTATCAAATAGAGTATCCTCCAAGGCAGTTACGTCCACTCACTATGAATTTTAGACCGATAGGACCCAATCTCAATAATCTGAGACCTTGGGGGTTGCGTTGCCTACGTTCATGAGTCTACTTATCAACATGGCAACTTAGGTCCCAAAAGAAAAAAAAAAGTATATTTGTAAGATACTCTGAGCATTCAAAGGGATAAGTGCTCATTGGTGAATAAACTAGTGGGAGTGTAACTGAATTTTAATCTCGAGATACCACTTTTCTAGAAAATGATTTTCCAAGTAAAGGTGAAATAAAATGGGATATATCTCTTTAGAGATGAAAGATCATGACGATTTGATTATTGTAAATTGACTGATGCATATACTTGATCATGAACCAACAATATCTCATCTGAATGGAAGCATGATAAGAGTTGATGAATTTGTTTCACAAGAATCACAAGTCAGGTGTAGTAATCAAGGAAATGTTCATTGACGTCATTTTGACATAGAGGGAGAAGCTTTCATGATTACCCCATAAGATAAAGAAGAGCCATGAAATGTTAATGAAGTTTTTTCTTCACAAGCTAAAGAAAAATGGATGAAGGCAATGGCAGAAGACATAGAGTCTATGTGATCAAACAATGTTTAGGAATTGGTTGATCTACCTAAAGGATGTAAAGCAATTGGGAACAAATGGAGTCTCAAGATTAAGCATAAGTATGATGGGACTACTGAAAGATACAAGGCACGCCTTGTAGCTAAGAGGTGTACTCAACAAGAGAGAATTGATTATGATGAGACTTTTTCTCCTGTTGTAAGGTTTACCTCCATACGGTTAATCTTTGCCATAATGGTATGTTTATATTTGGAGTTACGTCAAATAGATGTAAAAACTGCATTTCTAAACAAAGAACTGGAAGAAGAAATCTATAAGGAAGAACCAGTAGGTTTTATTAACAAAGGCCAATAGCACAAAGTGTGCAGGCTATTAAAATAAATTTATGGTCTTGAGAAATCTTCCAGATAGTGATATATTAGATTTCATCAAGCAAACATTTCATATGATTTTATCATGATTAATGAAGGCCACTGTGTGGATGTCAAAAGAACCAAAGACAAGTTTGTGATCTTGTTGTTTTATGTGGATGACATATTGTTGGTCAGAAATGATAAGGGGTATATCATAATGGTGAAAATTTGGCTATCCTCAAATTTTGAGATAAATGTGATAAGCTCATAAAATACACATTTGATGCCCTTTCTATTCTTTGTTTTAGTTATGTTTTCGATCTTTATCTTGATTACTTATGTTATGTTTTTGAATTCTAGGTATATTTAAGAGAATGAAGTGAAAATATGTCAATCATGATGTTAAAGAGCTTACAAAATCATAATAACAAGATGGAAGAAGACTTGGGAGTCAAAAAGATCAAATTCTTAGTGCAAAGCAATCAGGCAGATTTGACCTCCAGAGCTTGTTGCTAAGAAAACATGATGTTAATTCTTTATTTAAAGAAACTTCCTTCTTGACTTTTGAAGCTGAATTGAATACCTTTCTAACGGTATATCATATGCCCAAATCGGACAAGAAATTGTCATCCAAATCAACCGAGGAGTGCAAAAAAATGCATCAAAAAATTCAGCGATCAGCGCCGCGGTGCCCAAAAGTTCGAGAGCACTGCAGCGCTGGGAAGCTGGCGCTGCAGCGCTGGCCTGAATCTAAAAATTTCCATAAATAAAAAAGCAAATTTGCAACCCTAAACTTACTTGTGCGGCAGGGTTTTGAAGCTCTATATATACCATCTTTTGAACCACAAACTAAACATGTTTTGGTTTTTATTAATCTTTTTCTTCTTCTCCTTCTCCTTTCTTTTATTCTCCTTTTAGTTTATTTTCATGTTATCTATGCCTATGCTAGGCTAATCTCTCTTTTGGTTAAGGGTGATTTCAAAGCCCTAGACATGATTGTTAATTAATAAATTTCAGATTGTCTTTCAACTCTCTTTTGAATTTGTTATATTCTACTGTATGCATGTCATAAATTTCTATCTTGTTTATTTAGATGCGCAACTAGATGAATATTATATTGATTTGATGCTAGTTTAGTGTTTTGATCTGTAATTGTCAAGATTCCTAAACATAAGTAGCAAATTGTTTTTAATGATTATGGGATATTTTCGTTCGATACAATGTAGAGTATGACTCAGGTTAAATGAAACCCGCTTGTGTATGTTTGTTGCTTGATTTAATCTATCTTTCTAAATTGAATGCTTTCATTGAATTAAATTTAGCGAGCTTATCCTAGATTATATTTTCTTAAATTTTGTTTTATTTTGTTTTTCTCGAGGACTAGCAAAAAGCTAAGTGTGGGGGTATTTGATAAGCTCATAAAATATACATTTTATGCCACCTTTATTTTTTGTTATGTTTTCGATCTTTATCTTGTTTACTTATATTATATTTTTGAATTATAGGTATATTTAAAAGAATGAAGTCAAAAGATGTCAATAATGATGGTAAAGAGCTTACAAAGTCACAATCAAAAGATGGAAGAAGACTTGGGAGTCAAAAAGATCAAATTCTTAGTGCTAGATGATCAGGCAGATTTGACTTCTGGATCTTGTTGCTAAGAAATCGTTATGTTAAGGTCATTATTTGAAGAAACTTCCTTCTTTACTTTTGGAATCTGACTTGAATACCTGTCCAACGATAGTTTACATGCCTAAATTAGACAACGGATGGTCATCCAAATCAGCTGACAAAGTGTGAGACAGTGCATCAGTCGCAAAACCGAAGTCAGCAAGCAAAAGCCACAAGTCAGCCCACTTGGCGCTGCAGCACCGGAAAGTGGTGCCACGGCGCCAACCTTACTGCCTCCAAATCCGAGAAAAATCACAAAACTCGTAAAACTAGCCTTTTTTGCACTCTTTTGCCTCCTAGCTTCCTTGATCAGCAAGATCTTTTGAGGCACAAACTATAATTATCTTTTGAGGAGACTCAAAGATCATCATTCTTCTTCTTTTTCTTCTTTTTCTTCTTCTTCTTCTTCTTCTTCTTCTTCTTCTCCATTTTTTTATTTTCTTTTTAGTTTATGTATATATTATCTATGCCTATGCTAGGCTAAACTTCTCTTTGGTTAAAGGCGATTTCAAAGCCCTAAACATGTTTTGTAATTGATTTTTAGATTTTATCTATCATTGGTTTTCTATTAAAGTTGCTTATGTTCTTCTATAAGAATTGTTCATGTTGTTGTCTTGATTTGTTTAGGTTGCAAACTAGATATATCTTGATAATTATCTATTGCAAGTTTAAGAGTCTTGATTCGTGTAATTGTCTAGATTTCCTATTCAATAGTAGCAATTTGTAATTCATGATTATGTTGGCTTTTCGGGAATTGCAATGCGGAACATAACCTAAGTTGAACAATCCGAGCTTACGTGTTTGTTGCTTAGATCAATCTATCTTTCTCATATAAAGCTGTTATCAAATTGAATTTAGAGAGCTTATTCTAGGTTGTTTGATAATTATAGATTAAATAGAGTGCTTATTCTATTTAACGACAAACTAAAGAAAGGTTGGGGTAGTAGAGCTTATTGTTATCTACGGTTGATAATTTTGATAGTTAATTGATGTTGATAGATCTGAAATTGATTCTCAATGATGTCTAGTAGTGGAGAATGAAACCTTAACCATATTTCTCTTATATTTGATTTCATCTTATTTACTTGTTTTTTACTTTTCTTGTTTTATTTACTTTTAAACTATTTCAAAAATCCCTATTTACTTTGTTTTCTTTGAATCTAAGTTATAAACTAATAATTTATAAACTAAAACCCAATCTCTATGGATTCGACCCTTGCATGCTATTTTACTATAATTGATCATATTAATTGCAAGGTTTAATAAAGATACACTCTTTTGGCTGCATCAAGTTTTTGGCGCCGTTGTCGGGGATTGTTTTCTTTAGTTTATTTGTTACTTGGTTTATTCTTATTTTCAGTTATAATTAATTTTATTTTTCTTGTACATACCGATTTTTCCTTTCAGAATTCAAGCAAAAAGATATGGCAGGTGCTACATCAAACCTTCAGAACCTTCAAAACCAACTATCCAATCTCATCTCCGTAGTTCAACAAGTGGTCATAAGTAAGATTCAACAATCAAAGCAATGTGAAGTGTGCTTCATGATGGATCATCCAACCAATTGGTGCCCATACTATCGAAAAGATAATGTTGAACCAGCCTATGATGTGGGAGACTGCCAAAGCCATCAAGGGTTCCAAGAACAACAGTATGATCCTTACTCAAACACTTACAATGAGGAATGGTGGGATCATACTAATTATGCTACTTGGGAAATTATCAAGAAATAGATCCTTATGCCAACTACAATCATCCATCGAGCTTCAATCAACCATGGACACAACAATAAGATCTTTTTGAGCCACCATATATGACTCAAGACTCAAATACTTCTTTAGAAGACCTTGTCAATACCCTTACTACTAACCGATTGCAAATTCAACAGGAAACAAGGGTAATTCAACAGGAAACAATGGCATATCAACAGGAAACAATGGTAAGTATCCTGAATTTGGAAACACAATTAAGACAATTGGCTAGTGGTATGGCGTGATGGGTAGAACAAAGATCTGAAGAATTATATGAACATGATCCAAAGGAGAATGTTAGTGCCACACAACTTGATGGTGAATCAGAAAATCCAAGGGAACTCGAGAATGAGAAAGAACTAGAGATGGATTTACTTCTGGAAGATAATGAAGCTTCAATTTTAAAGGAAAGTACTTTGGCACCAGAGGTAACGTTTACAGTTCCAATTTTTACTGATGTTTCTTCTCCACCTTTTCCTAGTAGATTCGCAAAGTTCAAGGAGGAGGAACATGAACAACACATGCCGGAAACCTTAAACAGCTTGTTTGTGGATGTCATTCAATAAATACAAAAATATGCTCCATTCCTCGATGAGCAATGCACTACAAAGGATGATGGAATAATACTTGTAATGGAGAATGCATCCACTTTTATGCAAAGAAAACTTCCTATGAAATGACAAATTTGGGCAGTTTCATGTATGAGCCTGACAAGCCTAAAAAGCCAAGAAGGGGTGTTGGTTAGGTTGGACAACTTAACTCAAGTACTAATTGGGAAGGCAGCCAATTAATGAAGAAATTACCAACCTGCCCTACTCAGATTTGCTTTCTTTTCCTTTTGGTTTTCCCTTTTCTTTTATTACTTTTATTGTTTTTATTTTCTTTTTTACGTTTATTTGTTAATTGTTTGTTTAGCATTTTAGGATTATTTAGGTTGCATGAGTTTGTTTTGTTTTGAGTCTTAGTTATTTCTATTCTTAGGTTATTAGTTCTTTTCTCTTACACATGATTCTTTAATTTAGGTTAATAGCATTACATTGAGGACAATGTAAGAATTAAGTGTGGGGGGAAGGATTTAGGATTTCTTTTATTTTTGGCTATTATTTTTTTTATGAGTCTTTAATATTATTATTATTATTATTTTTAGTGTGTTTTAGTTTCTTTTTAATACAATGATGAGATATGAATTGTATAGGTCTAAAACTGGTTATTAGTAAGAAGATTTTCATGAGAATTGAGCTTGATACTATTTTTTATGAGCCAATGTTGATATGATATGTTGATTGAGAAAGAAGCATGTTTAGACTTGATATTGACTTTTATAATCATCCTTGTGAGTTTTTGAGCCTATATGATTGATGCATTATACATACCAATCCAATTTCTTTTTTGTGTGCTCTCATGATAACATGTTTCTCTAGAACTTGCTTTAAACCATTTAAGACTATATTGATGCATGTAACTACATGGATATGATAGAGGCATTAGTGTTGGGAAATTCTATGCTACCTCGGGCTCATGCAACTACATGATAATCAAAGTGCAGCGGAAATAAAACAAAGAAGCACCCGAAGTACAACAGGATCTTAGGCTTGTTTTTGCATAGGTTTATAACATTCAAAAACAATTAAATCACCCATATGATTTAGAAGTTACCTACTTAAGATATCGTAACCTAAACTTGCATATCCTAATCTCGAATCCAAGATCTACAAAGCTTCAAACTTGTTGAATACCACAACAAGCACAATTGTCCTTCCTTTAGAGCTAGTCCACACGAACAGCTGATGGATCCTTCTCTAAGGTATGGCAATTGACTTGTGCTAGCAAGTTGATCCTAAGATCACAATCAAAAATCTATATTCTTGTGTCTTTCTCCCTTAATCAATCTCACTCAACAAGGTGAAGAAGCGGCAAGGAGAACACCAAGGTAGGAGGAATTACGGCAAGCCTTAGGGAGCTTAGGGAGGCTGCGATTTCACTGTTTTGCTAGGTTAGAGTTCTCTTCTTGAAACCAAACTTTTTCTTAAGCAAAATCAGAATATCACAAATAGAATAGAGCTAGCTTGGGCGGCTACAACCTCTAAAATAGATTATACAGTGGAGCACACCTTAATCCCTATCTCCCTATGCTTGGCCGGCTACCTGTAACTTGTTGCACAAGATTTTCATTAATCCACTTGGACTTAAATTATTTAATTCTAAGATGGATCAATAGGCCCATTATATTATCTAATAATGATAATGGTCCAACAATCTTAATGCCTTAAGTTGGGCCAACCATCCTTAGTGGATAGTCCTAAATTAGAATAGTCGCTTTAGACCTTTTCTAATTTTGTCAGGCTTATTTACTGGATAGATTAATTTCTAAACGAAAGTGATTTAATTCTCAATTAAATTTTCTTTCTCCTTATGAAACAATTCATGTCATTAATCTATTAATATCATCTCATGATATTATTCCAATATAGTATAGTCAATCGCAATTCACTTTGAACATCTATATGTCAAAGTCGACTACTACACTAGATAAGACTTCTTGATTCCTCTTATCTTATTAAGACATTGTCCTTGGATTTCTCAATCTCAATTATGTCTTAATCCATCTCAATTGAACTTCTTCAATTGAGTCCTTAATATAGATCTTTTATTCCATTAAGTTTTACCTTAATAGAATACCATGTTTAATCCATACATATCTGTTCTTATGTGTGTGACCCTCTAGGTTCCCAATATGTTGGCAATGATTATAAGTTAATCATATTAACTTGTTATCATAAATCAAGAGCGGGATCTAGCAACCCATCATGACCACCTAAATACTGTCAAGTCAGTGTGACCTTTTAGAACCTTTTAGCAACCAGCTTGTCAGTGTAATACGATCATTTCACCATATATCTCGGATAGCGCATGAGCATGGTGCAGTGTCTACTCATGATCAATCCATATTAGTTATTCATTACTTATGATTAACCTTATGAATTCAGAGAAACAACTTTCTCCTAAATCCATTATGCTTTGGTTAAAGACTTAATCAAGTTAATCGTAGTCAAGAACAAATGAGATATGTCTCAAATATCATAGGGAGTGGTGAATCCTCTCTGGATCACTCATTCATCTTCGTATGGTTCATGTCATACCCAATAACACTCTACTTTAAGCATTCTCGTGATTGGGACATGTTCGTGATGAAATCTAAGTATGACACTCTCCATACAAGATGACCTGGTATCACAAGTCTGAGGACTAATTTACACGACTGGTACTAAGAGAACATTATTATAGACACTAGAGTGATATATTACCAAATGAAGTTCTCTTGGCGGGCCATGTTCAGCGAACTTGTTCAACAGACAAGCACCTATATGTTATCCCAAGTATCCCATACTTCAACCTGTATGAGATCGGTTGCTTACTTCATAGGTAAGAAGGCTTAACATATACTAGTTTCTGAGCATTGCCAATGCCCCGTCTTGGCAATACGATGACCAGGAGCAATTTGAGGAACAAGGCTTTGATGCATAAGGATCTCATAATTATAACTCTTTATAATTCATTTGCAAGGCCATTATGTTCCATGGGCTTCATCCGATTAGTACTTAATAACTCCTTATTATTGTACTAACATGAAGGAAAACCTTGTATCACTATAATCATAGAGAATGGTCTGCATTATTGACTGTGTATCCCAAGCTCAATCTGATTGGCTCTAGGGCATACACCAACAATCTCCCACTTGCACTAAGCCAATCACTAACGCATTTAGTGCCGAACTCTTTCGATTAGTAATTGTGTCTCTACACGGACATTGCTTAAGTGCATCGAGAATATGCTTTGTCATATACATGATAATCTTATTATCAAGGTTAATAAATCGGATCACAACGAGACCTAGATTCCATTCATATGGCTTAGTTGTATCTTAAACAACTATTGGAATCTATTTGTTAGCTAGTAGCTAATGATCCAAATGTAACTCCTTTTGCAAGCCAAAACAAAAGAGTTAGTCTTAAAAACCTTTAATATAAACGTGCAATCTTTTCAAGTATGGAACGTTTCCTACTAATTGCATTTTTTTCCAAAACTGACAATTTATCATAACATTTTATCATTCAAAAAGTTATTAATAACTCCCACAAAATCCTACATATGTAGATGTTAAGGGATTAATTCAATAACAATTCGAATTCCATATCACTAAGCTAAATGGTATTCAAAATACTTTGCAAGTTGTATAACATATAAGACTAAGTTATAGAACTATTCTATAACCGATTTATTTAAGAAGAAATTAAATAAGCATGGCATCCTATGCCAGCAAAACAATATGTTTTGAAAACATAAATAAAATATCCTCAACATTGGCCTATAATGCCAATGAAAACATCAAATATTTCTAAATAAATCCTAACTAAAAGTCTTATTAATAAACCCACAAGATCGGCAAGCTCTGATGTAGCATCAAACTCGGTTGCCATCTTCATGGTCCAGCTTCACTACTCTTTCCTTTGGTCCCTACAATATGTCATACATATTTAGTACCAAATGATAGGTATCATATACCAAGAGGAGTGAATCAGATTATACCTGAAGTTGAAACTCCTTTAAGCTTCTTTCCGTTGTTAGATTCAAGGTACTTCTTGCAATTGTGCCTCCAATGACCAGTTTTCCCACAATGGAAGCAAGCTTTGTTAGCATTGTCCTTATCTTTTGCTTCCTTTGCAACACCATCATTAGGCTTCAAACTCTTTGAAGCAGGAGGTACATCCCATCTAGTCTTCCTTTTCTTCTTACCTTTCGGTTTAGACGAAGAGACTAAATGGACAGATGACTTGTTCTTAACAATGGTTTGCTCGGCCTTTGTGAGCATATTTAATAACCTAGAAAGCGTTGCCTCCAAGTGGTTCATATTGAAGTTCAACACAAACTACGAATAGCTCTCAGGCAGTGAAGAAAGAATTAGATCCACGCTTAGATCATGATCCATAACCCATCCAATCTGCTCTAATTGGGTAATATACCCTATCATCTTAAGCACATGAGGCCTCACTGGGCTTTCCTCTGATATCTTTGTTTGGAACAATTCCTTTGAGATGTCAAATCTCTCAGTGCGATTCTCTTTAGCGAACAGTTCTCTAAGGTTAAGGATGATATCTTGAGCATTCATAGCCTCATGCTGCTTTTGGAGATCGGGTGCCATACTAGCCAACATCACACATGTTGCTTGTACGAGATCATCTCTATGAACTCTATAGGCCACCCTTTCTTCCTCAGTTGCATCAGCAGCAGGCTCATCTGGGATGTGCTCATCAAGAACATAAGCTTTCTTTTCCTATGTCAAGACAATCTTAACATTGTGAACCAATCAACGAAGTTCGGTCCAATTAACTTATTAGCATCAAGTATGCTTCTCAGTGATAATGCATTTTTCATTTTAGCGTTTATATCCTACATGAATCAAAACAATTAACAATCAATAAATAGCAAGTAGCAATAATTTATGTCAGGATTTAGTACTTAAATGATTATTCTCATTATTTTAACAAAATAATAGCCCTCTACTACTATTTCGAGAAATTTAACTCTTAAACTTCTTAATGAGCTAGGATCCATTTCATTCTAGCATAACCTTGAGTGACTCAACAAGCTATGTTGAAACTAATTGAGTAGGTAACATAGTTTACCAATTACATCTCTATGCAACTCCTAGATCCAGTTAGGTGACAACTCTTTGCCTAAATACATCATATGCATTTCGCCTAACTTTGCCTCTAAATGTCATGTGATCAAGTTTGACGCATCCGGATTACATAACACTTAGTTGAGTAAGACCCACCTTCTATAACTCAAACATGTTCGTACATAAGTTTGACCTTGAGTGACTTAACAAGCCTCCGAATGGAAGAACTCTGGTTATTTTGTTATGATGTTGAAAGGCAACTTATCATGCGTAACATGGACTCAATATAATTTAATGAGGGATTTCATTTAACTTTTATATAGGTCTCATTGATTACATAATTGATTGACATGCATAGCATTCATTCAATTACATACATCGCATATACATAATTCAAAATAAATCTATCACATGCAATCTACTAGGAGATTATGGACTTTATACTAATCTAGTTTCCTCGAGCCATTAGGAAACTAGTCGGTCGAATTCCTAGGGGATACCATACATAGTCTTCGAAAGCTTTGTTGGTAATCTCCTTGGTCACTTCTTCTTGGTGCCTCATCTCCTTACAAACTTGGAATTTACATAAATTCTACTTCCTATCCCAAATATAAATCTATAAAGAATATAAGAGTTACATTTCTTTATCAGAAACCTCGAGTTACATTCGGAGGGAGTTAGATGAGAAGAGAATTTACAACTCCGGAATGAAAAAGAGAAGGCAGGGTGCGCAGACCCTATTTATATAATACCAATAAGAAAATTCAACCATACATTCCCTAGTCATACTAAGGTCTAGTCCATAACCATCCTTCATGCATACATAATCATATTATAAGCATGAAATAAAACATGCATAGTTAATATCACCTGGTGATCTTGTGTACTATTTGCATAAAATGTCACCAAACAAATTTGAGACAATTTATCAAATCATTCTAGCAATTTCGGTTCCAACTATTAAAACACTTTTAATAACATCTTAACAATTAAGAAAGCTATCTTGAAAACGGACTTTACCTAACTTTTAGGTTGCTTGTCTTAATTAGGACAAAACATTCTAGCATGCTCAAAATCCTAAACCTTTTAGGACTTCTATTTTTTGTCTTATACCAGATCTTTAATTTTGCAATCAATCCTAACTCTTTAGGAACTTAAAGTCTCATTAGGTAATTCTTACCTAATCATACTACATGTTTCTCTTAACCTTTAGGATTCACACTCCCACTAGGAAACACTTTCCTTGTTGGAGTAGGACTCTAACTCTTAGTGTCCTAGGCGCAGGCAATCTCTTTGGCCATCGAATGGACGCTGCCAGCCTGTGATTAGACTATTGTATGCCATCTACAGTGGCTACTGGATGCCCTAAAAGAGCTTAATGGCCGCCCCTTTCAGCTGCACACAATTCGGCAACAATTGCCTCCTTGGTATGGCGGTTCGGCCAACTTGTTTACAGCAACTATTGCCGCTTTGTCCAGTCATGTTCCATGCCTAAACCAGCCATCATAGATGAACCATATTCACCTTAGATGCTGTCCAAAACTCCTAGCAAACATGTGGAACGTTTCCACACTCATGCTTGAATTTTATGGCATGCAAACACCTATAAAATAGTCCAAAAATTTTCAGCATTGTAGTATCAACGTTTCATGTCCAAAAACAACTTTGCTTAAACGTTTTAAGCTCAAACCAATTTTGTAACTTCAATGGCAGCATATAATATAAAATTTCCAGATCTAAAACATCTATAAAATCAATTTTATATTATCTCCAAATCAGCTTACAAAACTTGACTAAAAACTATGTTTTTGACATCAAAAACTTGTCGGGTTTACTAAGACATGTCATGGCTTTAATCCTTGTTGATTAAAATAATTTTAATCTATCGTTTAAACAATTATAAACATGATTAAAGTCATTATATAGCTGCTATCCACATTTAACAAAATAAAGAAAATAATATTTCTTTTAAACATAGGAACCGAAATCATGCCAAAATCAATACACAACACTTTAACTTGTATATCACCAAGAATTGACACGCATAAACCTCATGTAAACAACATAAACTTGGCTCTGATACCACTGTTGGGAAATTCTATGCTACCTCGGGCTCATGCAGAAACATGATAATCAAAGTGCAGCGAAAATAAAACAAAGAAGCACTCGAAGTACAACAGGATCTTAGGCTTGTGTTTGCATAGGTTTGTAACATTCAAAAACAATTAAATCACCCATATGATTTAGAAGTTACCTACTTAAGATATCGTAACCTTAACTTGTAGATCCTAATCTTGAATCCAACATCTACAAATCTTCAAACTCGTTCAAGACCACAAGAAGCACAATTGTCCTTCCTCTAGAGCTAGTCCACACGAACAGCTGATGGATTCTTCTTTAAGGTATGGCGATTCACTTGTGCTAGCAAGTTGATCCTAAGATCACAATCAAAAGATCTATATTCATGTGTCTTTCTTCCTTAATCGATCTCACTCAACAAGGTAAAGAAGCAGCAAGGAGAACACCAAGGTAGGAGGAATTGCGGCAAGCCTTAGGGAGCTTAGGGAGGCTGCGATTTCATTGTTTTGCTAGGTTAGAGTTCTCTTCTTGAAACCAAACTTTTTCTTAAGCAAAATAAGAATATCACAAATAGAATAGAGCTAGCTTGGGTGGCTACAACCTCTAAAATAGATTATATAGTGGCGCACACCCTAATCCCTATCTCCATATGCTTGGCCGGCCACCTGTAACTTGTTGCACAAGATTTTCATTAAACCACTTGGACTTAAACTATTTGATTCTAAGATGGACCAATAGGCCCATTATATTATCTAATAATGATAATGGTCCCAACAATCTTAATGCCTTAAGTTGGGCCAACCATCCTTAGTGGACAGTCCTAAATTAGAATAGTCGCTTTGGACCCTTTCTAATTTTGTCATGCTTATTTATTGGATAGATTAATTTCTAAACGAAAGTAATTTAATTCTCAATTAAATTTTCTTTCTCCTCATGAAACAGTCCATGTCATTAATCTATTAATATCATCTCATGATATTATTCCATTATAGTATAGTCAATCGCAATTCACTTTGCACATCTATATGTCAAAGTCGACTATTACACTAGATAAGACTTCTTGATTCCTCTTATCTTATTAAGACATTGTCCTTGGATTTCTCAATCTCAATTATGTCTTAATCCATCTCAATTGAACTTCTTCAATTGAGTCCTTAATATAGATCTTTTGTTCCGTTAAGTTTTACCTTAATAGAATACCATGTTTAATCCATACATATATGTTCTTATGTGTGTGACCCTCTAGGTTCCCAATATGTTGGCAATGATTATAAGTTAATCATATTAACTTGTTGTTATCATAGATCAAGAGCGGGATCTAGTAATCCATCATGACCACCCAAATACTGTGAAGTCAGCGTGACCTTTTAGAACCTTTCAGCAACCAGCTTGTCAGTGTAATACGATCCTTTCACCATGTATCCCGGATAGCACATGAGCATGGTGCAGTGTCTACTCATGATCAATCCATATTAGTTCTTCGCAACTTATGATTAACCTTATGAATTCAGAGAAACAACTTTCTCCTAAATCCATTATGTTTTGGCCAAAGACTTAATCAAGTTAATCGTAGTCAAGAACAAATGAGATCTGTCTCCAATATCACTGGGAGTGGTGAATCCTCTCTGGATCACTCATTCATCTTCGTATGATTCATGTCATACCCAATAACACCCTACTTTAAGCATCCTCATGATTGGGACTCGTTCGTGATGAAATCTAAGTATGACACTCTCCATACAAGATGACCTAGTATCACAAGTCTGAGGACTAATTTAACGACTGGTACTAAGAGAACATTATCATAGACACTAGAGGATATATTACCAAATGAAGTTCTCTAGGCGAGCCATGTTCAGTGAACTTGTTCAACAGACAAGCACCTATATGTTATCCTAAGTATCCCATACTTCAACCTGTATAAGATCGGTTGCTTACTTCATAAGTAAGAAGGCTTAACATATACTAGTCTTTGAGCATTGCCAATGCCCCGTCTTGGCAATACGATGACCATGAACAGTTTGAGGAACAAGGCTTTGATGCATAAGGATCTCATAATTCTAACTCTTTATAATTCCTTTGCAAGGCCATTATGTTCCATAGGCTTCATCCGATTAGTACTTAATAACTCCTTATTATTGTACTAACATGAAGGAAAACCTTGTATCACTATAATCACAGCTAAAGGTATGCATTATTCTCTGTGCATCCAAAGCTCAATCTGATTGGCTCTAGGGCATACACCAATAATTAGGATTATAACCAAGGCCAAACAACCATCCATTATTGATGTTCCAAGAGAACATACCCTTAGTGAACCAATTTGAGCCTACATTCAATAAGCTATTTCTTTGGTAACCATATATTACACCTAGCCTAAATACATTTATATTTTTACCCTTGTTCTAAAGATAGACTAGAATGCTTGAGACATATTGCAAAAACAAGGGTTACTTTTTGAAATTTTGGGTTAGAACAAAAGATAAGTGTGCGGGAGGAGAATGGCAAAAGTCAAGAGAAAAAGAAAAGGGAACATTGTAAAAATACATTCACGTAAAAAAAATTAAATCATCTCTTGAACTTCTAGTTAAAGAAAAGAAAAAGAATGTTACAAGGTTTGTTAGAATGAAGCAAAGGCTCAACATGAAATATTCAACCTATGTGTTTATGTACTTCCATGAATTATTGAGAAAGTTTTATTTGCAAAATCTTATTCTGTCTCTAAATTATATGAAATCTTTGGAACCTTTGTGATATCTTTTCATTTTGATTCTTTAACCATATTATTACCCCCTGGCCCTATTACAACCTTGAATAAAGACCTCTTGATTTATAAAGTTGCATGATCTAAATAGTGGACAATAGGTGGACAAGCAAGCATATGGTAGAACTGTTTTCATGAGATTGATTGAGTGTAAACACTTTACCACTACTTTAAAGAGTGAAAATCATGAGAGTATCCCAAGTGAGAAGTTGAGATTAAGTTTGAATATGCACTATTTTGATTGAAATATGTCATGTTAATATTGGCTTAACTCAAACTATTTACATTCAAACATGATTTTTTTATGAAATTCTTTGAAGTATTGATTAGTTTATATAACCTATCCATTGATTTTCTTTAATTTAAATTGAAAAGATTAGTTGTAATTATTATTATTATTTTTTTTTTATGTTTTCAATGTTTGTGGGTATCGTTCTAGTAAACCCTCACGAGACTAAACTCGTCCACTAGGGACACCTAGGGTTTAAGGCTTGTATCACATGCTAAGTGCCACCGTGATTTCCTACGAAAGTGGATTAGATTAGATTTTCTTAAATTTTGTTTTATTTTGTTTTGCTCAAGGACTAGCAAAAGCTAAGTGTAGGGGTATTTGATAAGCTCATAAAATATACATTTTATGCCTTTCTACCTTTAGTTTTTGTTATGTTTTCGATCTTTATCTTGTTTACTTATATTATATTTTTGAATTATAGGTATATTTAAAAGAATGAAGTCAAAAGATGTCAATAATTATGGTAAAGAGCTTACAAAGTCACAATCAATAGATGGAAGAAGACTTGGGAGTTAAAAAGACCAAATTCTTAGTGCTAGATGATCATGCAGATTTGACCTCTGGAGCTTGTTGCTAAGAAATCATTATGTTAAGTTCATTATTTGAAGAAAATTCCTCTTGACTTTTGAAGCTGACTTGAATACCTTTCCAACGATAGTTTACACGCCTAAATCGAACAACGAATGGTCATCCAAATCAGCCGACGAAGTGCGAGACAGTGCATCAGTCGCGAAACCGAAGTCAGCAAGCAAAAGTTACAAGTCAGCCCACTTGGCGCCGTGGCGCCAACCTTATTGCCTCCAAAACCGAGAAAAACCATAAAACTCGTAAAACTTGCCTATTTTGCACTCTTTTGCCTCTTAGCTTCCTTGATCAGCAAGAAAGGGTTTCTAAAACCAAAAAGCTCTATAAATTCCATCTTTTGAGCCATAAATGATCATTATCTTTTGGGGAGACTCAAGGATCATCATTCTTCTTCTTCTCCATTCTTTTATTTTCCTTTTAGTTTTATGTATATATTATCTATGCCTATGCTAGGCTAAACTTCTCTTTGGTTAAGGGTGATTTCAAAGCCCTAGACATGTTTTGTAATTAATTTTTAGATTTTATTTATCATTGGTTTTCTATTAAAGTTGCTTATGTTCTTCTATAAGAATTGTTCATGATGTTGTCTTAATTTGTTTAGGTTGCAAACTAGATATATCTTGATAATTATTTATTGCTAGTTTAGGAGTCTTGATCCGTGTAATTGTCTTGATTTCCTATTCAATAGTAGCAATTTGTAATTCATGATTATGTTGGATTTTCGGGAATTGCAATGTGGAACATAACTTACGTTGAACAATCCAAGCTTACGTGTTTGTTGCTTAGATCAACCTATCTTTCTCATCATAAAGCTGTTATCAAATTGAATTTATAGAGCTTATTCTAGGTTTTTTTATAATTAGAGATTAAATAGAGAGCTTATTCTATTTAACGACAAACTAAGGAAAGATTGGGGTAGCAGAGTTTATTGTTATCTATGGTTGATAATTTTGATAGTTAATTGATGTTGATAGATCTGAAATTTATTCTCGATGATGTCTAGTGGTGGAGAAGAAACCTTAACCATATTTCTCTTATATTTGATTTCATCTTATTTACTTGTTTTCTACTTTTCTTGTTTCATTTACTTTTAAACTATTTCAAAAATCCCCATTTACTTTGTTTTCTTTGAATCTAAGTTATAAAATAATAAATTTTAAACTAAAACCCAATATCTGTGGATTCGACCCTTGCATGCTACTCTAGTATAATTGATCATATTAATTGCAAGGTTTAATAAAGTTGCACTCTTTTGGGTGCATCAATGATCCAAAATTTATTAATCACAAAATTTTTCGTATTTCCCGGTAGACCCGGTCAAATATTATTTTTTATTTTGAATATATTCGTATCATCCTTCTTTTTGGAAAAAGATGTTTCGTTCTTAATGATAATTGATTATATCCTCCTTGGCAGACCCAGCAGAGAACTCATGAATTATTTTAACTCGTTGACATTGCCTCGTTTATTATTAAAAGGTGACTTTTGTATGCATTAAAATTCATTTAAGTAAATATGAATATGCAAAACAAATGTTAACATTCAATATAAACAAAATAATATGATCACTAATTATCACTTAGCATTGATTGTTTCATGGCATAAAGATCTAATATGAACATTAAATATAGATAGCATAAATTAACAAGAGAAATCAACATGACATTAATTATCCAATAATCATGAAAATGGAAATAACATGAATAGCAATCATAGAGAGCATATTAATCTTTAAATAATATAATTAAGATCATGCTATAAACAATAGTTATTAAATAACATAAACCAATAATATGCACCCAACAATTATTTAAAATTATTTTTCATGTATATTTTATGTATGGAATTACATAAATGGCATACGTCGAAAATTTTAACCGAACTCCCTGGCAAACCCGGCAAAGTTTGGAAGATATTCTTTCGTCTAACACATATGTAATTCCGAATAAAACAAAAACCGTACTTTAGGATTTTCTAAACACGTGGTTGAAGAATTTCCTTAGCTCCCTGGCAAAAATTAAGAAATAATTCTCGCCAAATATTTATGAAACCCGACAAAGCATGTTTTAATGAAGAATTTTGAAAAACACTTTTTTTAAAGTATGAAATGCATGAAAACGGTACCTTCACTGGAATGTGTTTCTCTTTTGAATACCTTTGAAGGTATCCTAATACCTTTGAAAAAAACTTAAATTGGAGTTAGAGAAAAACAGGATTTTTGGGCACGAATTTTGCTCGGATTAGAGAGAGTATTCGAATGCCCTTGATTGGCATCCGAATACCTCTAAGTTAACCTTAATGCAATATTTTAAAACCAAAGAAAACAACTGATGCAATTTTTTTAAATAGAAGAGCTACTTGGCCGAAACCCCCTAGGACAAAGATACCCAAATTTTAACTTGATTTTGAAGCTCATTTTAAATACTACCCGAAATTCGTTTTAACAAAACCTGTTTTTTTTTTTTTACCTTGAAGGACTAAAAAAGATTTTAGAAACAGCCCCCCTTTTGTATTCGGCTAGCCCCTTCTAATGTAGAAAAAAATCAAACTTTTGCTAGTTTTAAAACTTGTTTTAGCTACCTTAAAACGGTTTTATCAAAATTATTTTTTTAACCCTTAAGGATAACTCAAACAAATCTGAAATTTTAATCATAGGTTCAACCAAGGATGTATTATATGGGGTTAAAACAGTTTTTTATTTGGACAAAAAATGCATTGATTTCATGTTGCCCGAAATCACCATATCCAACCTTTAAAACATTACTTTTTTCAACACTTTGAAAAACAAGATTTTGGCTATGGACCATTAATTAATCCTAACCAAAATCATGCTGGAAATCATTTTAAAAATATGTTTTTAATGCAAACAAAGTGATTGGCTCAAGGTTAGCCTCTTGGATGTTTAATCCGGCCTAATCATCACTTAGGAGAACCTAAGATCATCAAGTTCATAAACATTTTTCCAACAAGAAAAATAAATATGCAACATAAAGAATGTTCCACAATAGACCATATTCAGCAAGTATGCAAATGAAAATGACAATATATAAGCAAAAAACATAGATAAGCAACAAAACAAAGGTTGGCTCAAGGATGACTTCTTGGATGTTAATCCGGCCTAACCATCACTTGGATGAAACCAAGATCATCAAGTTTAAAAACCTTTTCATTTTAAGAAGAAAAAAAATAACATTAAATAACCCAATAAACCACAAGCACCATGTATCAAAGAAGAAAGCATGAAAGAAAAAAAAAAAACCAAAGGCACCAAAGTTTCGGCCATGTTGAAAACCCAAGAGAAAAAAATGTTGTAAAACTTTATTCCTTTGAAAAAAAAAAAAAAAAAAGAAGAGGAAAAGAAAAGCTCTTTGAAAACCATTTTTCAAACCTTTTATTTTGAAGAAAAAAAAAGATGAAAATCACATTAAAAAAAAAAAAAGAAGAAGAACAAGAAGAAGAATTCCATTATTTTTAGTCCAATATCCTTTAAAGTTCAAATAAAAACTAAATATATAAGTTCGATATATCTACTTATAGTATGATTAAAAAAAAATTGTACATTTTGATACTTCTAATTATTTTGCAACGATTATATACTTATATATATTTTTAATTTTTATGATATTTAGTATTGAATATAACTGCAATTAATAATTATATAAGATTTTTTTTTTTTGTAAGTGTGCTAAAATAAATATAAAGTAACACTAAAAAAAATAATCATCAAAAATCGTTGGGATACGTTTAAAAAAATCATTATGAGGAAACAAGTTATATATAAAGCACACTAAACATTTATAATTTTTTAAGAGTATTTTAAATTTTCAATAGTTTGTTTTTATATTTATAATTTTTTTTTTGTTTGGACATAATTAGAAATACTAAAATAATAATATTAGATCTAATTATGTACACTGATTGACCAAATGTTCAATTAAAATGTTGAATACTAGACACTAAAAGAGCACCAATAGTTGATTTAACTTTAATAATTATTACTTAAAAATTTTGAGAAATCATGATATATAAAAGCTAATTTATATAGTATTGATATAATTTTAATATTTGACATTAACATTAGATATAATCAATTAATTATTTAAATTACTTTATTAAATTATTATAATATTACTTATTTTTTATATAATAAATAATTTAATCAATTTATAACTTTTAATTTAATTGTACATTTGTTATTTTAATTTGATATATGAATTTTTACTTTATTATTATAGGGATTTAAAAGTTATAACATCGGGTCTATATCGCATATAATAGAGTTAGATTTATATTTGGATGAGACTAGAGAAGATTATGAAAAGCAACTTGATGTTCTTGATTATTAGAAGAAAAATTAATTTTGATATCGCGTCATTCATTAATGGTCAAGGATATATTGAGTATTTTTATTTATAAGAGAAAACAATCTTTATATTTTAATTTATAAGACAATATTTTTATTTTCAAGTAAATTTAATTTTTTATATATTTGAAACACTTAGAGAAATATGATTTAAAGTTAATGTTGTTAATAATGTTATTATTGTTACACAAAACATAAAGTTGAATCATATGTTGAAATTATAATATCCTTTTTGTGTATTTAAATTAAAATTAAATTTTAAATATGGAATAAGTGTAATAATATATTATAAATTATTATTTTATAAAAAAAACAAATATTAAATTAATAAAATTATTTGTTATTTTTCATGGTTAACTGTTGTAAAAATAATAAAGATAATACTAAAAAAATATTTGATATTATATTTAATGTATTTTAAATTAATTTTATTTTATAATCTAATATAAAAATTCAGTATTAATTACTTTTATTGATGATACATTATTAATATAATTGTATAATAATTATAAATACAATTTCATAAAATAAATATATTTATTTTTAAAAAATTTATCATTTATTTTTATTTTAAATAAAATCATATAATTATAGTTCGGGTTTTTTTGGTTATGAATTTTGTTTTTTACGGGTTTCGAATCGGATCGATCTCGGATTCGATTCGTACCGGATTTGGGTTTTTACAGGTTCGGATCCCAACGATTTCAGACTTTTTTGGGTTCAAAAATATTTTGAATTCGAGTCTTTAATTTTTTAAATCAATTCAAATCAGATCAAATTCGATATCAAATCCGCTCATGTGAGTTATTGAGTTCGGGTCTGATTTGTGAGCTCTAGATGTCTATGTAAGCATAACCGTGGGATTTCGGTTTTGAAGTGTCACATGAACCCATCCAAATGCTTTTGAAAAACCAATGAGATAAAGGACAACCTAGTAAAATCCCAAAAGCTGTAAGAATTACTTAGAGAAGAGAAAATAGGATAAAACGAAGGAAATCCATATTCACGTGGAAGCCATGAAATTCAATCACTTGGAAGTTGGGTCCCTACGTATCCAATGGGTCCGGATATACCCGAATGAGATCACCCTCCCTCCAAAGTTTTATCTGGCGATATTATCCACCCATACAAAAAACAACACAGTCCAAAACTTCTCTAAAAAAGGAAAATTCCAGAGCCAGATACCCTTGTATTGAGAAGAGAAAGATGACAGTGAGCAATCATGTATATGGTGCTGGGCAATTAATCTCAATGCCTCAGCTAAAACCCTTTTGTTATATAGATTTCTCAGCCAAGAAATCATCCAATTTCAGCTTTCTTTTGGGTTGTAATTGGAGTTTTGCTACTGTTCAAAACAGGCCTTTTTTAAGGCACCAACCGAAGAACTCTTCTTTGCGTTGCTGCTGCAACAACAGCGATAAAAGCATCAACCCCAGCAACACTAATAGCATCAGTTCTTCTTCTGAATGGGATTGGAATCGATGGAGCCGCCATTTCTCTGAGATTGAACAGGCCGAGAGTTATGCTTCTGTTCTCAAGGTAACTCCTTTTGGGTTCTTTCCCTTTTCTTCTATAAGTGTTGTCTATGTTGGTTTTTAATTTGTTGAAGATTCGTAGTTGTTAGGTAATTAAAGTTTCCATCTTTAGCCACCCATTTCATGTTTTTCTGTAGTCTCGATTTGGTTGTTTCTTGTTCAATTTTCTGTCCTCATGTACGTGTTGCCCATTAAGTACTTCTAAACATCAGAAACTGAGAAATTGATAGCTTGTCCCTGGAATATAGTAACTTGAAAGTAGATAGAGTTATATGTAACTTGTGCACTTTTTTCCTTTCTTTTCTCTCTTTTTTTTTTTTTTACCTGTGGAAGAAGAGGGTGAGGGGGAATTGTGTTGTTCTTTGTTCGGAAAAAATAAAAAGAGATGATTCTTTTGTTATTCATTTCATAAACATAAATTTTTTTTTTTTTTTTTATTTGGGGAAGGGGGATTTGAACCCCGCTCTTTGAGCGAAGGGATAGATGCATCTATCATTGAGCCAAATGCTTGCGGGTATAAACATGAAAGTTTTTTTGCAGTGAATTTTAGACTACTTTCAAGTGCTGCTAAGTTTTACCTCCTATGGTGTCAGCTGGATAAATTGAAATGAGGCTCTCAGGTGGCTTTGGATGTATATATGTAGATTATTGTGAAAGAGAGAGGGGGGGGGGGGGGGCTTGTGAATGATGTTTAGATGATTCTAAAATTATCTTGCTGTTATTCTTCTATCAATAAAGAAAGAGTAGTCGTAAGCACAAGCTCTAAATGTGCTTTATACATGGTGTAGAACAAGGGGAAATAGGGAGTAAATATCCCTCAAACAGCTTCTTTCCATTCGGCATCAGTAAATTACTTATTTGCTTCTTGGTTGGGATATTCATTACTCTCCATCTCCTTTTCAAATTTTCATTATCGCTGATTGCAAAGGCATGAAAAGAAGATGTTGAAATTTATTTGCTAATGCTTTTTTACCAATCAAGTGCTATAAATGGTCAATTCTTTGCTTGTTAGTTTTACTTTGTATGGTGCAGCAATGTATAGAATATAGGTCATCTAATTTACATTTAGCTTTGGTTTGTTTGCACTTACAATTTGTACTTTATAATTCTATTGCATTAGTTATGTCATATATGTTTATATGTAATTATACATGTGTGTGTGTATATGTATATATATTTGAATCCTTTTTTTCTGATTGAATGCTCCACCTTGTAGTTCCAACTTGAAGATGCAATTGATAAGGAAGACTTTCAAGAAGCGACAAAGTTAAAGCTGGCTATTGCAGAGGTTGCTTCGAAGGACAGTGTAGCTGAAATCATGTCTCAATTGAAGGTTAATGCTTGTATGAGCCTCTAAAATAAACCACATGCTGTTTTGCTTTGGCTTTTAATGTAATCTGTTGTTTATCTTCAGAATGCTATAGATGAAGAGCGATACCATGATGCTTCGCGGTTGTCTAGACATACAGGAAGTGGACTGGTAATTTCTTTGGTTGTTGCTAACTCTTACCTTGGACAGTGTTCCTTCTAGTGGGTAGCCTCCAATGGTCAAGTAACACATCCGCACCATAGTTGGCATCTATGAAGCACGGACATGGGGGAAACTCCCCCGTACCAGTGTCGTACCGGTGTCCGACAAGGACACGCCGCCGACACGGCGGAATACGTAACTGACACGTCGGGACATGCAAAAAAAATAAAAAACAAGTCGGATACGGTCTTGACACGGTAAGACACGGCGGGGACACGGGAGATGATGGTGAAGGTGAGAGAAAAGTAATTTCTTGAGGCAAAGAAAGGACTTGTTTTCGAGAGAAATTTAATTTTGTTTGGGTAAGAAAGAGAGTAAGAGTGATAAAGAAAAAATGTGTTTAAGGTTTGAACTCGCCATTAGAGAGAAAAGAGAAATCTTTGAACTCTAATTTTATAGGAAGAAGATTATAGAGAAAGCTTAGAATTTTCATTTCTTTTTCCCTTTTTTTTTTTTTTTTGTTTGGCTTTGGATTATTAAAAGAAAGAGAGAGAGTCAAAAGACGAAGGACACAGCTATTGCCAACTGTTCTGAAATGACACTCTTTCTTTCTCTATTTATTAAAGACTGTTGACCCCAAGAGACTCTAAAATCAGCTTTCTCTATTTCTTTCTCTATTTATTAAACACTTATTTAATTATTATTTTTTTATTCAGCCAACAATCTAAGCTGTAGACTGCAGTTTGACTTTTTTATACCTTCTTTTATTCTCCTCATCTCTCTTAGGCCTAATTTATATCATCTCCAAATAGTGACTAGTTCATTCTTTAATAATTTTTTTTAAATTTAACAATTAATTATAATTAAAATAATATGTTTTATGTAATAACAAAAGAGAAAAAGTATTAATATTTATATTAAATATTTTTATGTAAAAAATATATAAAAATATTTTTTATTGTCGTGTCCTGCCATATTATTATCCTCATTTTTTAAAAATAGCCGTGTCACCGTGTCCGTATCATGTCGTACCAGTATTGCGTGTCTGTGTCCGTGCTTCATAGGTTGGCATGGTTTTCAAGTATTGGGGAACTCAGGGTTTACGTTTTACTATTATTCTTTTTCTTATTCTTTTTCTTTAATAATCTTTCTTTCTGGTCACTAGTGCACTGCTTTTAAACATGTTAGCTCAAATATATGGATTAAACCAAGAGGGGTGAATTGGTTTCTTAAAAATTTCACAAATAAATTTGCAATTTGAGTATGGGAAATTAATAGATTAACCAAATAATGAAATAAATGAACAATATAAGTAAATAATATAGAGTAGGGGAAAGAAAAACAAACAAACAATCAATGTATGGAGGTTTGACCCTTCCAAGTTCCACTTGGTGCCTACATCCTCTTTTCTTGGTACTTCCATGCCAAGGTGCTTCCCAAATCCACTAGTGAAAACTACCTTTGAGGCTAAGGCATAACTTACAACCCCTATCTTTTTAGACTTAAATAGAAACCTCTTATCCCCTTAAGAATTTTACCCAAATTCTTAAGTACAAATCACTCAAAACTCACAAATCTAGTTTAGGAAATAAAAGTTTGCTTGCAAACTAAGGAAATCTTCTAATAGAAATGTGTTTGCCGACTTTAGTACAAGATATGAAGACACTAGTACAAGAATAAAATAAATACAAGATAAAAGAAAGCTTAAGCACAATTGGAACTCTTCAAAACTAGAGAGAAGATGAAAATTTCTTGCTTTGATTTTTTTCATTTGGTGTCTTTTGCTCTTGAAAGGTGTTGGAGGCCCGTTTTATAGCTTAAGTATGAATTATGACCATTGGAAATGGATTGAAGATGAAAGAGCCGTCGAAAACTTAAAAGATCTGAGCTTTAAAATCTACCCTGCGCGCCAGGGATCGATCGATTGTTGTTCAATTTCAGAATTTGACTGTAAGAGCACGAAAGGATCAATCCTTGCATGTAGGGGATCGATCCTCTACTATCCTAGAAAGTGAATTTTGAATCTTTTTCAAGGGGATCGATCTTGTAGAGGGAAAGGATCGATCCTCCACTATCCTAGAAAGTGAATTTTGAATCTATTTCAAAGGGATCAATCCTATAGGGGAAGAGATCGGATCCTCTACTATCCTAGAAAGCTCAATTTGCTTCTGTTTCGAGGAGATCGATCCTGTAGAGGGAAGGATTGATCCTTGCTAAAATTACAAGGAGGGATCGATCCTCGTTCAAGGATTTTCAAAACTTTGACCAATTTGACTTTGAAAAAGGATAGGCTTTTCCCAAAACTGATTTTACCATAATTAAACAGTTAAGAACATGTAGCTTTGAGAAAAATAATGAGTCTAAAATATTTTAGCATTTTCCAAAAATATTTTGAATATATCAAGAAAATACTATTTTCCAAACTCTGTTTTTCAAATTTATTTTTCAACAAACTATTTTAATATTAAGTTTAGTCATTTCAAAACAAGGGTCAATTGAAAACTAACAAAACATAAGACTAACAATAGATTGTGAACCCAAAGCTTGGAGATGTTTAGATTTTTGAGAAAAATATTTTATGAATGATCATAATAGTAACTTGCAAGCATCATATAACTGTTTGAACAGTGTTCCTCTTTAATATTTAAATTAAGCAATCACTGAAATGAAAATTTTACATCTGTAAGAGTGAATGACGATAAAGCTAATTTACATGGTAATATTTTAAATGAATAGCAGGGAATAATGGGTTTCTGTTTATCCAGGGATCTGGCATAATTACAAAATGTTTTAATGCTTCCACTTTTTGGTAACTATTACTTGAAAGAACAGGAAACTTGAAGAAGAAGATAGAAAATTTGAAGGTTAGGTCATATAAATCTTTCCTAACGAGTTGTATGGTTTGTTACTATGCATCTTTAAGCTATATGGTCAAATAGATTCCATTAGAACACAAATCTTAAGATATGTTTTTTGTTATGGACTCAATGCTTTGCACTGTATGGTGCTTGCTAAAATGTTTATAACTGAGCACAACCACATAGGACTACTACCAGCCCAGGAAACCAGACCTTTAGAAGATCTCTCTCTCTTTCTCTGGTGTTAATTAAAGTTATGTTATTTCCATTGGGCAGGTGGGCTGGTGGGTAGGCTACTCAAAGGACTCTGACGATCCATTTGGTAGACTAGTGCGCATAACACCTGGTGTAGGTAGATTTGTTGCTAGGAGCTACAGTCCAAGGTGAGAAAAATCTCTCTCTACGATTAAGGTTTATTGTACTGTAAAGTATTTATAATCATTAACTACTGTTTGCATGCAGGCAGTTGGTCAGTGCATCGCCTGGAACTCCGCTATTTGAGATTTTTGTGGTTAAAGAAGATGAAGAAACATATCTTATGCAGGTGAGTAGTAATGTACCTTAAAGATTCTAGCTTAAGTTGAAATGTATCATCAATGTTTATATTCTGGAATTTTGAAGACCATATATATTTCATATATTAGTTGAGGACTTTTACTTAGTGAGTTTGACCACGTCTACTATGTTTGGATGGAGATGAGACTTAGAGATGTTCTTGCCTTTGTTAATTTTCACATTTGTTATCCCTGATTCAGAAAGTTAAGCTAGCATGTGTACAAACAATGAGTTCAGAGGCATTTTTCCAAGATTTTACAGTTAAAATTTATTCTTTTCTTTTTTTTTTTTTGGAGAGGGGGGGGGGGGCATAAATTGATTCTAGATTATGACATGTTCAAAATTTGGTGAACTCAGACTACTCATTGATACCATGAGTATAGTTAAATGGTGTATAAGGTTTGTTTACTTTGTATGGCTCTTGCTGGTTGATATGAGTGGAAATCATTTGGTAAAAGAGTGACTCAAGGACCATTGCAGTTGTAGTTCATGAGATATGTTTGGGCAACTGATTTACTGCAGGGGTTGTCCTTTAAACTTATTTTATTCCAGTGTAAGCAGGAGCATATTCAAAATTTTCAGTTCCTTAGGCATGATCGTATATTCTGTTCATAAGTATCTAATGCTGTATGCACCTAATTTGGGCTTCCTTGGTGTATTTTGCTTGTTATCATTTTAACAAACACCACATCTGAATTACTTTTGAATTAGTGTAGTGCTGCATGTTACTTTCTCTGCTTCACATGAAACAGCTTCTGGTGTGTCTGTTCAGTAACTGAGCCTGGCTGCAGTATGATTAAACTTTGGATTAAATCTTTTGGATTCAATAATTGGTTCTGTGGAATCTAGAAATTCTGAATTAAATTTTTGGTTGATCAGATCTGTCTGAACACATGGGCTATTCTTAGACATGTAATGTTATTCGTGTAAAATTGGCACATAATATTTTCATTTTATAAAACTATAAGCTTGTTTCTGCATACATATATATGTCAGTCTTCCAGCATCTCTTAACCAGAGTGTGACATATATCTCTACCAGGTGCTCTAAATCCTTCTAATACAATTTATAAAGATGCTTCTGACAATGCATCTGTTGCAGGTAGTTTATTTGCAGCGTGCAAAAGGAAGGTCTATGAATAGTACCAGCTCATCTGCCAAGCCTACAAAAACCCCATCCACTGAAGTTGAGAATGCATCTGTTATAGATGTTCAGGGGAATGAAGCTAAGGCTGAAAGAAGTGATGAGAATGGAATAAATATTGAGGGAGCAACTGAAGAAGGAATAAAAAGTGTGATAAATTTTCTTAAAAATAAAATTCCAGGACTGAAAGTCAAAGTCATGAATGTTGATGTTTCTGAGGAAGTAATAGTTAACGATTCTGTGGAGCAGTTGATGCAAGAAGATGATGAGAAAACAGCATCCACTGAGAATTCTGAAGATGAAACTAATGGTTTGGAAGAGATTGAGCCTGATGGAGTTGCTATGGGAGAGGGTAGCAATCCTGCAGAAGAAAGCAAGGATTTGGATATGAAGCTTTTTATTGGTGGGCTTGTACATAATAATGAGGACACTCCTACTAAGGATGAGTATGTTCGTCTTCCAGCTGATATAAAGGACTTGGAGAGAGATTCTTTTCTGCTACATGTTCCCAAGAGGAGTTTAGATAATGACACTGGAGAAAGTAAAGCGTCCAAGGTGAAAATAGCAGCTATAGCAGCTCAAGGTGTTTCTGAGCTTATGCCTTCAGATATTGCCAAGGCATTTTGGAGTTCAGATAAGGCTTCTCCGAAGGTGAGATTTAAATTTAAACCACTGGATTCAGATAATTAAGATTGGGATGTCAATATTATACCATCATTCTTCCCATTGGTGTTATATCAAAGGCTATTTTAGTGGGATAAGCATAACATAAGTGAAGCACTGCCAAATGTTTGATTCTAACAACTCATTAAACTTATAAAAACCAGAAATTCTCTTCCTTCTGCAGGCCGTTAATACTTATTAAATTATTTTGTAATCACTATGCCCGCTATTGAGTGTAAAGTGTTGACTAGCTGCTTTATCACCACTGTCTTAAATTAGAAAGAAGGAAATGCTAATTTTGAGTTCTAAACTTCTAATATATTTTTCTTAAAATAATGGACATTGTGTTTGGAAGCTCCAAACTTAGTTATAGGTTGACATTTAATAACTGAGTTTGATAATTAGATGACTAACTCTTGACTTTATTTTAGGTTTCTAGAGATGTGCGCGAAATTGTCAAACTTGCTGTTAGTCAGGCACGGAGGCGGAGCAGATTATCTGAGTATACAAATTTCAATCGAATTAACAGTGATAATGGCAATTTAGACCCATTTGAGGGTGGGTTTTCTTATAGTATCTTTTTCTTTTTTTCTCCGTATAGCAAGCATCATTGATTGATATCAGCTGATTGAAGTGTAGGTCTCTATGTTGGTGCATTTGGTCCTTATGGAACTGAGATAGTTCATCTGAGGCGTAAATATGGCCGCTGGAATGATGCAGATGATGAATCTTCAGATGTTGAGTTCTTTGAATATGTTGAAGCTGTGAAGCTTACTGGAGATCTCAATGTTCCTGCTGGCCAGGTTCTTTTTCATTTTATTATATGTTAGATAAATCTATTGATAGTTATCCTGGTTATTTCTAGCATGTGAGCATGTTTAATTTTATATTCACTTAATGGAATATGCTTGTGGTAATCAATATGCCTTTTACATCTTTAGGTTACTTTTCGTGCCAAAATTGGTAGGGAGAGTTGCCTCCCCAACCGTGGGTTGTATCCAGATGGGTTAGGAGTGGTAATTACTCTCGCTCTTTCTCTCGGTTTATATGTTTCAATCAATATCTAAAGGGTGTTATTCGACAACTCTTTGCCTGTGATTTTATCACAATGGAAACAAGCAGATCCTACTAACCTGTAAGCCTCATTCGCTATGATACAAATGCCGAAAACCTGAAAGATTAATAATTCACTAATGGGAACTTTACAGTTGTATGAAATGAAATAAATTGTCATCCTATATCCACAAAAAGCAACTTACCAGGAAATTATTTTATTATTCTCATCTATCTATTGGACTTTTTCAGTACTCCATTAAGCATGCTCCTATACTTATACAGACAAAGGCATGCAGTTATTGAATTCTTCCATTTTTGTTCCTTAGGATGCATTGTGAGAAGCAATGTCTATCTAATATATTGTGTTCAACATAAAAAATATATGTCAATATATGGACTTTGGTGTAAGATTTTGCCTAAAATATCTCCGCTATCTCATTCAAATAAATTGCTTTGGGAGGGACTTGAGTTAGAACCTGTTATTGGTTACATTAATTTCAACTTTTGAGACATCTGATTGATAGGAAAAAACTCTAAAATCCAGGTTGCATGTTACAAAGGTCAGGGAAGAATAGCAGAATTTGGTTTCCATAATCCACGATGGGTTGATGGTGAGCTTCTCCAACTCAATGGCAAGGTAACAAAATTGTTCAGGACTTTGTACTAATATGATAAGACTTTCAACTGAATATTTTTTTTTTTTTTTGTTTTGATTTTCAAACTATTTTTTGTGTTGAAAAAAAAAAAACCCTGTGCATGGCCATATGCAGGGCATTGGACAGTATGTCAAAGGAGCTGATCTAGGTTTCCTTTACATTGTCCCTGAGCAAAGTTTCCTTGTGCTATTCAACCGTTTAAGATTACCAGATTGAGCCTAATCTATTACTGATTTTGATCGCCTTTGACACAACAAGGGATCAAGATTCTGATTCTGATGCTGAGGAGCTATTTACTGTATCATATTTGAGAGGACAATGCTGTCTTATAGTAAGCGTTGCATTTTTTTTTTTTTTGGGTTGAGGAGTAGAGGGGGTTGAAAATTTTTTTTTGCACCATCTATGCTTTAGCCTGTTCCTTTCTTTCCATCTCCACTCTTTTGATGGTGTATATCAATTTTGCTGATTGATCAAATAGAACTAATAAGGAAATATGTTGATTATCTTCTTCCAGAGGTCATGCAATTCTTTCAAATATTACTTTGTATGATTTCCCTATGCATCCTTTGATTCTTGTGAGTTCCGCAAACACGTATATGCACTGAACACCCGAAAACTTGCTTGATTACTTGATCAGTGATGACAAATGATGGTTTGAATCACATATAACTTTCTCATAGGTGAAGTGGTAGCCATATTGCATCATGCATCATCAGGTTGCTTATTAACAAATCATTTATATGGGTGTCAAAAAAAAAAAAGGAAACGCAGAAACTGATGGGGTTCTCTTTTTGTTTTGTAAGCAGTGAAAAGCAGAATTTGATGGAGATTTGTTTTTGTTGTTTAAGCAGTACAGGCATTGGATTATAAAGTCTAATGATATCTAAGGAGAAAGGAAAGATGGAAGGATGCTTTACTTGTTTCTTTCTCATTTTTTTGGTATATTCTTTTTGAAACCTAGGGGAGGGGTCTACTTGTGCAAGACATGTGTCTGAGCAATTAGAGGTTCAGTCCCATTATTTCCTCTTGTTTGATGATATTGCTATTTGCTTAGGCCTACCATGGTAAAGGTAGTAGTTATTAGACGAATTCATGGGTGGGGTAAATGCTGGTAGATCTAGTGTATGCGTGTATTTCTTGTGTTAGTTTTATAAACATAAATTATTAAATATGTCAAATTTTAAATACAAATACGATATATGTATTCAATGTGTCGTGTTAATCGTGTTTAAATGTATCATGTCGTGTTTATTATATTGTTTTCATATTTATCAAGTATGTCGTGTCTTTCTCATGTTTTCGTATCGTGTTCAAAATTATCAAATCAAAATGCTAGACTATTAAGCTTTTGCTCTACAAGGTTAGGCAATTATTTGGGAATTACCTTTGCATGTTTTTTTAATTATTTATGGTTTAAAGCAAGAGTGTTATTGATACTTAGTGTTGGAGGAATCTGTTTGCAAGAAGATGTGAATGAAGAAAAGGAGGGTGGTGCCTTTATATCATAATGGAATAGCATAAGCATAGCCCACTCTTAAAGAAACCTAAACGAACTTTACTTTTACCCCGCTTTATAAAGTCTCCATTGAAAGCTATCTACCCAAGCAATTGTATTCCCTTTGTGTTTTCTTCAGCTTTTCCACCGTGCAGCATTTCGCTACAAAGGTGCATGAAAAGTAGACCCACCTTAATATCAATAATGTATAATCTATATTATTATAATGAGAGTGACTTAGTTGATGTTACTGAAAATACCAAAAAATTATTAAATATTAAAAAATAAAAAATAAATAAAAGTATATAGGCCTTTTAATATTTTATATAATAATTTTTTACAAAAGAATTATCTATTTATTTTTAAAAAATAACTATTTTTTAAAAACTATCTATTTTTTTATATTTAATTTTTTTAAAGAACAATTTTTTTTATATTTTAAAAAATATATTTTCACTCACATTGTGAGTGTATGAAATTCTAGTCTATATAAAATGCGGAATTAAAACTTACATAATCGATAGAATATGAGCGGCTTGATTCACTGATACGGAATATGAGATCGTAAAATAAAAATTATTTACTATCATAGCCTAAGTTTCGTTTTGATTTGTAGAGTTTTTGAGTGTTGAGAGAGTTTTCTATTTTTCTTTGATTTTCAGAATTTTGATTTTGTGTATGTTTCCGAAGTTAATATTTCAAATATATACTTGTTAACTGCTTAGGATTTAAAATATTTCAAATCCAATGGCAGTTACAATCAACATAGTGGCAAGCAGTTATCACTTGGATTGTGTTCACCCATTAAGGGCAGATCCAATTCCAGTTCCAACATTTTCCACTCATACATAATGCGTAGATTACTCTCTCAATAGATTTCAAAAGATCGATATTCCTTCTCTCTGCATAGTTCATAAAAGAAAATAGATCGTGCGACCATCATACTTCATAATCTCGAGAGCTGGTTGCTATACAGCTGTTAAGTATATATAGTAGCTCAAATATTTAAGGAGTAAGCATACAGCACCACAGATCCATTTAGTCACATTTCAAGTTCTCATTGATCTCTTTCATATCAGTGATATATTAAATTTTTGTATTTACAATTGTGTTTACCATATAAAATATAATTGGTCGACCAGTGAATACAATTAAATGTAACACTGAAATGATCTTTCCTTCTCCTCAAATCTCTCCATTCCTATTCAATTGCTCTTTAGAAATACACCATTAGATCGAATCATTCATAACCATTGGCAATATTCTAAAATAGCTAACACTGAACTGGAATTTTAAGAAACAGTCAAAAGTACAAAATTGAGATCTCTTGTTGACCTCATGGGTCACACACACCTTAGAAGCAGAGATCGATTCTTCTATTACCAATATTGGTCGAATAATGCACATGGTATGAAAAACACATGCTACGATACTATTCTCCTTTTCCCATGGAGTGTATGTCCACAGTATCAATATCGTACATGTGATAATTCAGATACACTCAGTATCTAACTTGAGTCCACTACACTACTTTTTCAATAAATTCAACAACAAGACTTCCGTCTGCCATACATAGATAAATAAAGTGAATTGTGAGAATATTCACTTTCGGTCTTAAACTCATCACTATAAGACCTCATCTTGATTACTTATCAAGGCAATTCTATTTTAAGTTCGAGCTCTCACAAAACTTTATAGTTTTGAAGCTTAAAACTAATCTCATCTCTACCTGACACTAAGTTTTAGAGGTAATTGCCTATGTGAGAAGGCCAATCATCTGTTTGACATATCTTTAATCTCATATATGTACTTAACATGTATATACACGTGTGTATACTTTCATGAAACAGAGTACCAAACTTTAGTATGCATTAGTAATTAAATATCATTGTAAACATTAAACGCTAATGGAAAATTTTTAAATTGTTCATCATGAACTTCTTTAGTAAGAACATCAAATCCTATGCAGTCCTAGAGATTTAATGTGACCATTATACACATCTCTAGGTATCGACTTTGTAAAAGGATCTGCAATCATCTTATGCGTAGATATGTACTACATGTTGACCTCCTTATGTGCAACCATGTCTCTAACGAAGTTATGCTTGGTATCTATATGTTTGATCCTTGAATGATATTTGTGATCTTTGTGAATGCGATTACAACTTGATTATCGCAATTCACCAACACCAAGTTTGATGTATCTTCATTAAATCCCAAATGATTCAAGAATCTCTTAAACCAAACAGCCTCTTGCACTGCTGTTGAAGATGCCACAAATTCAACTTTCATGGTGGATAATGCTATACAAGTTTGTTTCTTACTACTACATGTGATTGCTCCATTATTAAGTAAGAAAACATAACTGGAGATAGATTTCCGTTCTTCTAAATCTCCTCCCCAATCAACATTCGTATACTCGATTAAATGCAAATCTTGTTGGGATTCGGTATCATGCCCATACATGAGTTAATAACAAAAAGTTATTAAAGTTTCACTAAAGCTCATTTAAAAATAAACATAGAAGAACTGAACTCCTTTAGGATCAAGGTTGTGATTTTTCATGTAGTGAAAACATATATTTAAAATCAAACATCTGATTGAGATCATACCTACTCAAAGGCTCGTAACTTTGAGTGTGTCGTTCTTCTCTAGACAGCAAGACGATGATCACCAAAAACTTCTACGAAATCAATAGCTACCCAAACATGTAGCCTTTATCGTAATCCACACAATCAATTATTGGAGCCTTCACAAGGATTAGGGATTCACTAGTACTAGCAGGTAGATTTAAAGTCTTAATCAAAAGGCTAATATGCTTATGTTTCTATTAAAGGTCGTGACAATGCAGAACAATTCTCTTTGTGTGTGGCAATGGAAGAAAAACAAAGGAGGAAGAGTAAAGTGGTGCAACAAAAGGGAAAAACTATTTTCCTTCTATGTCTTGAATGGTCGAAAGGTTCAAAGCTCTCTAAGGAAAGAAAACTATTTTTTTCTCTTAGCACACAATGAATGACACAACCGGCTAGCCTTGGGAGAAGGGTTATAGAGTTTGAATCACCTTCAAACTCCCAATGGAAGATGAACTCTTTGTTTCTCAAGTGTTTAAATTTTGACCAAACACTAACACTTAGTGTTTTGGCCGAACCTTCCCCTTTTTCAAGGCTACATTTAATTGATAGAGGATGAGGAGAGGTTAGTGTTTGAATCACATTCAAACTCCCACTTTAAAAGAGAAACTATTTCTCTTCCTAGCTCCCTAGTTCGGCTATGACACTAACTCTTAGTGGCATTAGTTGAACCTTCCTCCCATCTAGTCTAGGTTCATATGGTCGGCCTCACCAAGAGATTGGGATGAGGAGGTTGATTAAAAATCAAACTCCTAGTATCCCTATGATGTTCATCCAGCCTAGGATTAGATGAGGTTGGAGTTTGATACCAAATCAAACTCCTTGCCCAAGTGAAACTCTTTCGCTTGCAAGCCTTAGAGTTTTGGTCATACACTAACACTTAGTGTCTTGACTGAACCTAGATATATATAAGGAAATATCCAGCCAACTTAAGGAATGGGAGATAGAGTTTGGTTCTCAATCAAACTCCACATTGAAGAGAAACTCTTTCTCTTCCTTTAAGTCCCCATATTCGGCCAACCTCTTTCTTCAAGACATGATCCAGATTAAGATAATGTACTGCTAGAACAAGTTATCCACAATCTAATTAAGACATCCTTATTTAGATTTCAATAAGTTCAATTCATGTCTAATTTAACCTAATTGAATTATTTAATTAAGTCCTCAAAAAATTAAATTTTTATTCAAATAAGTCCAACTTATTTAAATCTCAATTTTAATCCGGCAAATTGATTTATTGTGTGTGACCGATTAAGTTTCCAACATGTTTGCAATAGCATAAATTATAATCTAAGTTTGTCAACAAAGCTTATAATTTATAAACATAGATCATGAGCGGCATCTAGTAATGCATGACCACCCAAATGTTGAAAAGTCAAGATAATCTCAACGAAACCTTTCAGTAATCAGCCTATCGGTGTAATTCGGTCCTTTCACCAAATATCCCAAAAAAAAAAAAACATGAGCATGGTATAGTGTCTACTCATGAAATCCGTTCATATTAGTTCTTACATCTTATGTTAACCTTATGAATTTAGAGAAACAATTTCTCATAAATCCATCATGCTTTGGTCAAAGACTTTATCAAGTTAACCTTAGCCAATAACAGATGAGATACATCTTCCAATGTCACTTGGAATAGTTAATCCTCTCTGGATCACTCATTTATTTTCATATGCCTCATGTCAAATCCAAAATCATCCTTTTTAAGTATCCTTTCTTAGCATTCATTAAGTTGAAACCAAAAGCATGATAGTTCACATACAAGATAACCTGGCATCACAAATCAGGGGACTATTTACACTACTAACACATGAGAACATTTCCATGGACACTTGAGTGAGATACCAAATGGAGTTACTATAATAGAATAGACTTTTAGAGGGTTTTAACTCGCAGCGTTTCACTTAAAAATGCCGTAAGGTCCTGTTTTTCTAAAACATTAGTGGCATTTATGTGACGAGCGCTGCAAAGTTATATAATTAGTGGTGTTTTTTTTTTCACATAAACGCCACTGAATTATTAATTTGCGGTGTTTGTACCATATGTGACACTAAACTATAAACTTTAGTGGCTTTCCTTCTTATAAACGTTACTAAACTATAAATCTTAGCGATTTTTGTTCTCGTAAATGCCACTAAACTATAAAAATTTAAAACCCTTGGAACTAATTTTTCACCAACATGTCACCCTCTCAAAACCCTATATCTAGATTTTTATTTATATGCTCTCTCAAAAATTTCTCTCCCAAATTTCTTTTAACCCTAATCCATCTCTCTCACACATCTCCAAAAATTCCCCTTTAAAATTTCCTTTACCAGAATTCCTTCACCAAATTTCCCTTTGTTTTCGAAATCTCAAAATTCCCTTATTGTTTCAACCATTGTTCCTCTTTCAGTCTCATATTCCCTATCTCCATCACTCAGCCTCTATTTTTTTTTTCTCTCTCTCTCTCTCATCTAGCTACCGTTGCCCTTGGCGAATTTTTTTTCTCATTTCTCTCCTAAAATTTAGATATCTAAATTCTGCATTTTATCAAATTTTATTTGCATTTTAGCTCGATCCAACTTAGAATTTTTATTAATCTCCATAAAAGAATGTCTTTTTTCAACATTACTCTCACAAGCATTGCTTTTCACTAAATTTTTCATGTTTGATTTCAGGTTTAAATGCTTATTGGATACCACTAAATAATTTGGAAACGTAGGGTGAATTATTCTTACATTTATTCTTAAGGAAGAAAATGAAACAAATTATAAAAATTGAAAGGATAAACATAGTGACATTTTTTACCTCAACTGCACTATTTAGTGACGTTTGCATATAAAAACACTACTATTTAGCGGTGTTTGCATATTAAAACGATGTTAAATAACAGTGTTTCTTTCGAAAAACGCTACTAAATAACGACATTTTTTTCCCCCGAAATATGTTGTAATATAGCAGGGTTTTAATATACAAACGTCGCTAATTGGTAAAATTTCAATTTTCAATCCAAAACTCGTGGCCCTACTGAAACACTGGGAATGAACAATAAGCCGTTGCTATATTTAGCAACGATTGATGAAAAAATGCCGCTATTTTTCTCGACATTTAAATTGTCAACGCTTTTAGCAACGCTTTTGAAAAGCGTCGACAATCATTTAGCGGTATCTATAACACCGCTAAATGATAAAAAAAAAATTTTAAAAAAAAAAACCTCCCTTAAAAGCCTAATTTGCTGTAGTAAGTATTCATAACGGGTCATGTTCAGTGAACTTGTTCAACTAACAAGCACTTACATGTTATCCTCAAGTATCCCTTATACTTCAACCTATGAGAGCAACTGCTTACTTTATAAGTAAGAAGGCTTAACTTGTACTAGTCTTTGTGCATTGCCAATGCATTGTATTGGTAATACAATGACCAGGAAAAGTTTACGAACATGACTTTGATGCATAAAGATCTCACAATTATAACTCTTTATAATTCCTTTGTAAAGTCTTTATGTTTCATGGGCTTCATCCAATTAGTACTTAACGACTATTTATTATTGTGCTAACATGAAGGAAAACCTTATGTCACTTGTGTATAGTGATGGTTATGCATTATTAACTGTAAATCTCTTATCCAATCTGATTGGCTCTAGGGTCTCTTCCTTGACAACATAATAAATAGTCTGTATTACCTTTTAGATGCCTTAATATCCTTTTGACTGCTTTCCAATGAGATTGACCTGGATTTGATTGATATCTACTTACGAGTTCAACTACGTAACAGATATTCGACCTTGTGCACATCATAGCATACATAAGGCTTCCAACAGCACTGGAATAAGAAACTCTTGCCATTTGTTCTTTCTCTTGCAGAGTCTTATGACACTTTCTTTGACTTAGGCCTTCTTCTTTCGCAATAGGAGTATAAATTGGCTGTCGCAACCTAAAAAAAATAACGACGTCTCATCGCAAGACTTTTATTATTCGTTAGGCGTGAGTTTTGAAAATGACCTTAAAAAAAGACATGGAGTCGCCACCAATCTTTTTTAGCTAGGTGTGATCGGCCACCTATTAAAACCGGTTTTATAAAAATATTTTAAAAATTAATTAAAACATTTTAAAAACCAATTTCAAGTATGCGTTTTAAACCAGAGAAATCAAAGAAGCGGGTTCGGGAGTCGGTTACGTGTGGGGAAGGATTAGCACCCCCACAACGCCCGTATAAATCGGTACCTTATTAATCGTGTGCTATCTCAAGTCTCGGTAAAAAGTTGGTTTTAAATTTAGTATTTCAAGTTAATTCCCAATTTAAAAAAAAAATAATTCCATTTTTTTATTGAAAATGATCCGGAATTTATAAATTCAAAATTTTCCTATATTCCCCAACAAACGTGGCAAAATATAGAAATTTTTATTAGTTTTGGAAAACTTTCCGAATCATTCTCTTTTTGAAAGAAAGATATTCCTTTATTAATGATAATTGATGATATTCCCTCCAGCAAACCCGGTAGAGAACTCATGAATTATTTTAACTCGGGAATATCTTTATATTTTTTTTTATTGAAAACCATTATTTTTTTTTGAAAACATTTAAAAGAAATGAATATGTATATGCATGACATAAATAAAATGACATAGCAAAATCTAAATAATATAATACAACCTAAATGACATGACAAGTATGAATGGTATGGCATATAATTTAAATGACATGGAATAAAATAATGCTATCATATAATGTGCATGAAAATAAAAATGCAATGCATGAAATGTATTTTTTCCTTTAATTAAGGAAATCCGTATATCTAACAAGATATCCGGCTACCTTAGGAAAATATGTCAAATTAAATATTCTAAAACCAAAATACTTTGTGATTGTTTGAAAACAATTTTGAGAAGCTTGAATAAGAAAATAAAAAATGGGCTAAATTTTTTTAAAATGGCTCTAATTTCTTAAGTTTAAAAAATCGGGACTTGGCTACCCTTAACCCGGGACTTGAAAAACCATTTTTAGAGTTTAAAAAGGCTTAGAAATTACCCTAAGTCAGTAGCTAACCCTCCTAATCAGCCCACTCTAAGTAAGTTAACCAAAACAGAAAATTGGTTTTTCTTTAAATTCAATTCTGACTCCACTAACCAGTTTTAATCCACGATTTTTTATCCTATTTTTAAAAATTCCAAAAATTCTGAAACAAATACTGGAGACTCAGAACATGTAAAACTACACGATAAAAAATCGTCTTAATTTTTTGATCAAATATGAATTCCCAGAAAAACCAGAGATGTACGAGTTTTTGGAGGAGAAAAAAAACTGCTTTGTTTTTCTTTAAATTCAATTCTGACACCACTGTCCAGTTTTAATCCACGATTTTTTAACCTATTTTTAAAAATTCCAAAAATTCTGAAAAATTTATTGGAGACTCAGGACATGTAAAAATACACGAAAAAAAATCGGCTTAATTTTCTGATCAAAGATGAATTCCTAGAAAAATCGGAGATGTACGTATTTTGGGTGGAAAAATAAACTGCTTTGTTTTTCTTTAAAATCAATTCTGACTCCACTGTCCAGTTTTAATCCACGATTTTTTATCCTATTTTTAAAAATTCCAAAAATTCTAAAACAAATACTGGAGACTCAGGACATGTAAAAATACGCGAGAAAAAATCAACTTAATTTTCTGATCAAAGATGAATTCCCAGAAAAATCGGAGATGTACAAGTTTTTGGAGGAAAAAAAAACTGCTTTGTTTTTCTTTAAATTCAATTCTGACTCCACTGTCCAGTTTTAATCCATGATTTTTTACCCTATTTTTAAAAATTCCAAAAATTCTGAAAAAAAATATTGGAGACTCAGGACATGTAAAACTACACGAGAAAAAATCAGCTTAAGTTTTTGATCAAAGATGAATTTCCAGAAAAATCAGAGATGTACGAGTTTTGGGTGGAAAAAAAACTGCTTTGCCAACACATTTTTTTTGTCTTTGATAAAATCATTTAAAAATAAAAATATTTGAAACTCATAAAATGACTTGAAAGCAGTAGCTAGGACTTTTTGAAAGTTAGATAAAAATTGGCTAAGTAAAAAAATCACAAAGGTAGAATAATCAATTTGACAAACTTAATTTTCCACAAGTGTGCTCAAGAGAGCATGACTTTGAACCATTAATTGGCTCAAGTCATTATTCAAGTGGCATGAACATGAAATGCATGAAACAATGCAGTAAACATAATGCATGAAATGCATGGATCTAAACCTAAATGTAAGGAAAATGCGTGACATAAATAATATGGCCTAGACCTAACATGAACTTGCATGGCATTTAATGTAACCTAGACCTAAGACATGCATGGCATTTTCACAAACACAAGGCATGCTTAATTCAAAAATCCAACCAAATATCATGCAAATGCAAAAACCTAACAACTAGCATGACAAAAATACAACACACAATGCAAAACACATGTAGTAGCCAAATGGCCCCAAGCTTCAACAAGCATGGCATTTTCACAAACACTTGGTATGCTAGCATGAAAAACTAAGTCATAACACAAAAATCACACAAGCATTTTCACAAACACCTAATATACCAAATCTAAAACATGCTCACTAAGATATAAAACAAGAATCATGCAAAGAATCACACAAGCATTTTCACAAACACTTAATATGCTAACTCTAAAACATGCTCAAATTTAAACAACATGAAAACAGAAAATTAAAAATGCAAAAACATGATATCTAAGACATAAATGGCAACAAACAAAGCAACCAAATTAAATATAACTTAAGAACATGAAATAACATAATATTTAAAACATCAAAAATAAAGAAAATAGCATAAACAATATGGTAAAATGAATCAAAAACAACAACTTAAAATAAATAATGTAGGCCATTTGGCCATGGTGAGTTTATTGTAAAAACAAAATGTAAGAAAAATATACTTAAGAAAGGAAATGAAGGAAGAACAAGAAACATTATTTTAAAATGAAAACTCACCAAGTGGCTTTTGAACGGATTAAGCTATAAACCCTCAGAGTAGCTTTTGAACGGATTAAGCTACAAACCCTCTCACAAGTAGCTTTTGAACGGATTAAGCTATAAACCATCAGAGTAGCTTTTGAACGGATTAAGCTACAAACCCTCTCAACAAAAACACTATGACTCACCACCCGGATAATCCTAATACAAGTGTATAGACTATCTCACAAGGGGTAGTGGGTGATCTCAACCAAAGGCCAAGACTCCTTATTTATAAGGTGAGCACCTCCTTGGCTTGACATTACAAAGGGATGTGGGATTGGGACTTAGGCTCAAAAATGAAAATCTCTAACTTAACTCTTGATTTTTAATCACTTGATTGAAAAAATCCTAAGCTTCCTCCTTCCTTTGGGCTTGGGCAGGCCAGCACTTCTCTTTTCCAGCCCAGCTCTGATTTTTGAAAGGCCCAAAGAAGCCCTTTTCGGTTGCTTGGGTGAAATGACCATTTTGCCCCCCCCGGATGCAAAATAAATATCAAACGGGCTCCAAATTCAATTTTTCTTTTTTTAATACTTCCAAAATAATAAAATATTGAGTTCTGGAAGTTTTCAAAATTATCCGAGTCCGTTTGCTATTTATTTGGATTTTTTTTTTCCAAAATGTCCTTTTATGCCCCTACTTTTTACCATTTTTTAAACGAGCTCCAAATCAAGATTTTTCTTCACCAATCTCTTCAAAATAATTAAAAAGTGTGATCTGGAAGTTTTCATAATTTTTGGAGCTCATTTGGTATTTTTTTCGGGATTTATCGGCTTGAATTATTGCATAGGAGGCCCGGGATTTGGCCATTTTGCAAACGAACTCGGAATCAAGATTTTATTTCGCCAATCTCTTCCAAATAATTTAAAAATGAGATTTGCCAAATTTCAGAATTTTCGGAGTCCATTTGCTATTTTTCCGGGATTTATCTTTTTTAATTACTGCATTAGAAGCCCAGGATTTGGCCATTTTGTAAACGAACTCGGAATCAAGATTTTCTTTCGCCAATCTCTTTCAAATGATTTAAGAATGAGATTGACAAAATTTTCAGAATTTTCGGAGTCCATTTTATATTTTTCCCAAATTTTTCCAATTTTGCCCTTTAACCTCCGAAACCCGGTTTTGCTCAAAACAAGTCCGATTTTCAGATTTTCTTCAATCTGAGCCTTGGGCCATCCTTTTTAATCATTCCTCATTCATTGGGGGCTTTGGTCTTACCAAGTCGGGCCATTTCTGTGATTCTTCCCGATTTCACCGAAATCCACTAAAAACCCTAATTCTCGGTTTTCTCCCGGATTGACTTTTCTTTCGGTTTTTCTTGCAAGTGACTTCTCCATTACCCGTAGTCAGTGCTTATCTTTCATTTGGAACCTTCAATTTCGACCAGTTTGATCATTTAAGCACTTTTCCCCAAATTTCTCGGATTAGGGTTTCTTTTCTACTGAATCTTCAAATCCCAACTTCCGAACTCCATATCTTTCAATGTAGACCTCGGATTATCAAAATTCTTTCTCCATTTTTCAATTGAACTCAAAATCTTGATTTTGAAAGTGGGTTGACTTTTTTAGTAGTTGACTTTCTGAGGTCGACTTTTTCGGGGTTGACTTTTTCGGGGTTGACTTTTTTTCAAGTTTGACTTTTTGTGCTCGCCCTCTTAAACTAAGTCTCGGAGTACCACCTGCAGGATGAAAACAGTCTTTTTATACTCTGAAACATCAATATAGGAAGAAAACATACCTGTTTAGTGGCCCGGACAAAATTAGGTGTCTACATTGGCTTGCAGTCTTGCATCTGAAATCGACAAGAATTTTATTAATAAACGACTCTTGTGAAAGATCAAGTATTTTTTTAGAAAGATCCTAAGTGATTTTCACTCCAAGATTGTAAGTTGCTTCTCCTATGTCTATCTCAAAATTTGAGGACAACCAAATTTTCACTATTATGATATACTCCTTATAATTTTCGACCAACAGTATGTCATCCACAAATATTGACAAGATCATAAACTTGTTTTTTCTTCTTTTGACATATACATAGTGGTCTTTATCAATCATGATGAAATCATATAAAATGATTGTTTGATGAAATCTAATATACCATTGAACTTAAGGTCGTAAACTGATGTTAATAGCCTGCACACTTTGTGCTCTTAACCTTTGTCTATGAAACCTAATGGTTGTTCTATGTAGATTTCCTCTTCCAGTTCTCCGTTTAGAAAAAATAGTTTTAACATCCATTTGATGCAAATCTAAGTCTAAACTTGCTACTATGGCCATAATTAAGTGTAAGGAGGTAAATCTTACAATAGGAGATAAAGAATCTTCATAATCAATTCTCTCTTATTAAATATACCCCTTAGCTACAAGGTGTGCTTTGTATCTTTCAATATTCCCATCAAACTTGCGCTTAATCTTGAGAACCCATTTGTTCCCAATTGCTTGCGTCCTTTTGGTAAATCAACCAATTCCCAAACATTGTTTGATCTCATAGACTCCATCTCTTCTCCCATTGCCTTCATCCACCTTTCTTTTGCATTATAAGAAAGAACTTTTTTAATATTTCTTGGCTCTTTTTCATCTTATGAGGTAATCATGAAGGCTTCTCCCTCAATCTCAAAACGATGTTGAGGAATATTTTCACGATTACTACGCTTGACTTATGATTTTTGTGAAATTAATTCATCAAATTTATCAACATTTGTCATGCTCACACTTGGATGAGTTATTGTTGGTGCAAAATCAGGTATATGAATCAACCGATTTGCAATAATCAAATCATCATAATCTTCCATTTCATAAAGAGATATATCCTGATTAATCTCACCCCTACTTGAAAAATAATTTTCCAGAAAGGGGCATCTCAAGATTCAAATTCAGTTTCACTCTCACTCGCTTGTTCAACTATATAACAAATCCCTTTGAATGCTTAGAGTAGCATACAAATATACTTTTTTTGGCTCTTAGACCTAACTAGCCAAGTTGATGAGCAGGCTCATGAACATAGGCGGCACAACCCTAAGGTCTCAAATTATTGAGATCGAGATTTCTATCAGTCCATAATTCATAGGGACTCGATGTAACTGACTTATAGGGTATTCCATTCAATACATAAGCAGCCATTAATAATGCATCACCCTAAAAAGTGATAGGCAAATTTGCTTGGTCAATCATATACCTAACCATTTCTAGAAGAGTTATATTTCTTTTCTCCACAACACAATTTTGTTGTGCAGTTCTAGGAATGATTAGCTGCCTATCTATTCTTTTTTTCATCACACAAAAGTCTAAACTAATCTAACAAATACTCATGTCATCGCTCTATTCTTAATGCCTTAACATTTTTATCTAATTGATCTGACCAAAATCATATATTTTCTAAAGCATTGTAAATCTTCAAATTCGTGAGGAATCAAATAGACATAACGAAAACGTGTAAAATCATCTATGAATGTAATAAATATACTCATCCACTTCATGTCCTTACATTCTGATGCACCCAAAAGAGTGTATCTTATTTAACCTTGCACTAAAAAGATCAATTGTAAGTATAATGATTAGCAAGGGTCGAGTCCTCAGGGATTGGGTTTTAATCTATGAGTTATTGGTTTATAACTTACGTTCAAAGAAAACAATAAAAGAAAAGGGGTTGAAGCCAGATTTAAACTAAAGTAAATAATAAGAATAAGATGCAAGGCGGTATAACCAGCCAATAAAAATATATATACTAAATTAGGCGGTATAACCAGCCAATAAAAATATATATACTAAATTAGGCGGTATAACCAGCCAATAAAACAAAGTTAATATACAAATTAGGCGGTATAACCAGCCAATAAAAATAAATATACTTTTAAAAATAAGCAAACTAGAAAAGTAAGAAAACAAGTAAGTAAGAAGAATCAAATATGAAAAATATGGTTAAGGTTTCATTCTCCACCACTAGACATCATTAAGAATCAATTTCAGATCTACCAATATCAACCAACTATCAAAGTTAACAACCGTGGATAACAACAAGCTCTGTTATCCCAATCTTTCCTTAGTTTGTCGTTAAATAGAACAAGCTCTCTATTTAATCTCTAACCATTAAACAACCTAGAATAAGCTCTCTAAATTCAATTTAATGGCAGCTTTATGATGAGAAAGATAGGTTGATCTAAGCAACAAACACATAAGCTCGGATTGTTCAACTTAGGTTATGTTCCACTTTGCAATTATTGAAAACTTGACCATAATCATTAATCACAAATTGCCACTTATGACTAGGAAATCAAGACAATTACACGGATCAAGACTCCTAGACTAGCAATAGATACTTATCAAGATCTATCTAGTTGTACACCTAAATAAATCAAGACAACATCATGAACAATTCTTGTAGAAGAACATAAGCAACTTTGATAGAAAATTAATGATAGATAGAATCTGAAAATCAATCACAAAACATGTCTAGGGCTTTGAAATCACCCTTAACCAAATAGAAGTTTAGCCTAGCATAGGCATTATAAACATAAAATTAAATAGAATCTAAGAAGAAAATAAAAGAAAGAAAGAAGAAGAAGAAGAATATTAATCATCCAACCTCTTGCTCTTTCTAAAGAAAAAGAAAACTAGAGAAAAGAAAGAAGAAGAAAACTTAGAGAATTTTATTACAATGGCTAATATCCTACCTATGTACAATATGATCCCTTACAATCATCCAAGGCCCTCTATTTATACACATTTTGGAGGGCTAAATGACAAGAGACAAGCTTTACAAATTTCAAAGGTAGGTATAATAGGTGGGTGCATTTTCTAACAATTTTCGTCATACATGACGATTTTGATCAGCCAACTTGATGGTCGATTTTGTCAATTTTGGAGGCCTTATCTGATCACATGGTCTTCTAGAAAAATGTTACCCTATCAGTTACTGATCCATAGACGTTGGAATCAGCTCATTTGCTGATGTGGATAAGAAGATATGGGCAAAATACGAAAACAGGTCAGCACAGACGTCATTGCACATCAGCCAAATTCATGGTCGATTTCGCTAGGGAAAACGACTCCGTTTCAAGAAGTGTAAAACATGAAAAAGATAAATATGCCTCTTAGCTTTGCACGGCTACAAATTTCAGCCTTATTGCTTCAGTGAAACTCGAGATATAGCTGATATGGCAAAAGGTGTCGGAACTGGAACTGAACTGGATTTGCCCTTAATTCTAGTAATCTGAAATCACTCAAAGAAACTTGTGAAAAACACCAAAATACATAAAAATATAAAAGATCATAAACACAATTAGACTAAACAATAATAACTCGTATTTGACACAAAACAATAATAAAACATAACTAAAAACTATATAATTATACGAGTTATCACACCCCCACACTTAGATTGTTGCTAGTCCCTAGCAACGACTCAATAAAAATAAAATAAGAAAATCTAATCTAATCCATTTTCGTAGGAAATCACGGTGGCACTTAGCATGTGACACAAGCCTTTAAACCCCTAGGTGTCCCTAGTGGACGAGTTTAGTCTCGTGAGGGTTTACTAGAACGATACCCACAAACATTGAAAAACTAAAATATAAATAAACTACATATACTAAAAATATTTACTCCTAATCCTTTCAATACAAATTAGAGACAATCTTTGAACAAGTCTTATAAACTAATCAATAGCTTAAAGAATTTCACAAAAATTCATGCTTGAATGTAAATTGTTTGAGTTAAGCCAATATTAACATAACATATCTCAATCAAAATAGTGCATGTTCAAATTTAATCTCAACTTCTCACATGATATACCCTCATGATTTTCACTCTTTAAAGTAGTGGTGAAGTGTTTACACTCAATCAATCTCATGAAAACAGTTCTACCATATTCTTGCTTGTCCACCTATTCTCCACTATTTGGATCATACAACTTCATGAATCAAGAGGTCTTTAATCAAGGTTGTAATGGGGCCAAGGGGTTTGTAATGTGGTTGAATAACAAAAGGATAAAGATATCACAAAGGCTCCAAAGAGTTCATAAAGTTTAGAGACATAATAAGATCATACAAAGAAACTTCTCAAAACTCTTTACAAGTACATAGTCACCTAGGCCGAATATTCATGTTGGGCCTTTTCTTCATTCTAAACAACTTTGTAACATCTTTTTCTTTTTCCACAAATTCAAGAGATGATTCATATTTTTTTACTTAGGAATGTATTTGCCAGTATTCCATTTCTTTTTCTCTTGACTTTTCTTTTCTTTTCCCCCCACACTTATTTCTTGTTTCTAACCCAAATTTTCAACTAAAAATATCCCTTGTTTTTTTGCAATATGTCTCAAAATATATAATCCATCTTTAGAACAAGGGTAAGGATATAAGTATATTTAGGCTAGGTGTAAGTTGTGGTTACCAATAAAACAGCATATTTAATGTAGGCTCAAATTGGCTCACTAGTGGGGATGTTCTCTTAGAACATTAATAATGGATAGCTGTTTGGCTCTGGTTATAATCCTAATGCCTCTATCATATTCATGTTGTCACATGTATCAATATAGTCTCAAACGGTTTAAAGCAAGTTCTAGAGAATCATGTAATCATAAGAGCACTCAAGAAATAAATTAGATTGATATGTATAATGCATCAATCATATAGGCTCAAAAACTCACAAGGATGATTATACAAGTCAATATCAAGTCTAAACATGCTTCTTTCTCAATCAACATATCATATTAACATTGGCTCATAAAAAAAAATGATATCAAGCTCAATTCTCATGAAAATCTTCTCACTAATAACTCTGTTTTAGACTTATGCAATTCATATCTCATCATTGTATTAAAAAGGAACTAAAACACACTAAAAATAATAATAAAGACTCATAAAAAAAAATAGTAGACAAAAATAAAAGAAATCCTAAATCATTCCCCCCACACTTAATTCTTACATTGTCTTCAATGTAAGTCTATTAATCCAAATGAAAGAATCATGTGTAAGAGAAAAGAACTAATAACATAAGAATAGGAACAACTAAGACTCAAAACAAAACAAACTCATGCAACCTAAATAATCCTAAAATACTAAACAAAAATTAACAAGTAAACATAAAAAGATTAAAATCAAACTGACAAGGTGTGTCTCAAGTCTCCCTTACTCAGACCTTGTTCAGAATGAATACTTCTAAATTGCTTAAAACACAACAAACTTTTTTTTTTTTTTTTGAAAAGAAGAAATCAAACTGACAAGGTATGTCTCAAGTCTCCCTTACTCAGACCTTGTTCAGAATGAATACTTCTAAATTGCTTAAAACACATCAAATTTTTTTTTTTTTAAATTAGCAACATATGTCCCTTACCCCCTACTAAAGGTAGAATTTAGGAGATATTACCTGTAGAGGTTGCTAACCACTTATTATAACTGAGAGACAACAAACAAAATGTTAGATAATGTCACAAAGACAAAGTGCAATCCACTCCTTGCTCGTCCATATCTCTTTTTCTTTTTCCGAGCGTTTGCGAAACAACCGTAGCAGATAAACACTCATAAGCTTGGAGCTTTTTGAGTAAATCTTCAATGGTTGTAGCAGAAATTATGGTTCTCCTTGCCTCTGAAAACATGAATCCATTATCCACAGCATTATCTAAATATGAAAGCAAATGACTAAAATAACCATTAATATTAAGCAAACCAATGGGTTTCTTCTTTGTGACCAAAGATGACCAAGAAGCCACGCAAGCTATTTCTTCCAATGTACCCAGACCTCCTGGTAAAGCAATGAATGCATCGGCAGAATGGTACATGATTGTCATCCGTTCAGGGATACTCCAGACTTGTATTTCCTTACCCAAGATAGGTCCACAAAAATCTGTGAATAGTTTTGGCACGATTCCTAGAACTGGACTTCCTCCGGCGTGTGCTGCTGTAGCGACTGCTCCCATTAAACCCGTACTACCGCCTCCATAAATCAACTGGATCTTTTGTTGGGCAAGTATTACTCCAACTCTTATGGCTTCATCAGCGAATATGTTATTTTTCCCTGGATAAGCACCTCCAAAGGCACAAATTTTTTTAATGCGTTGGGACGAAGTACTTTCCATTTTTTTTTCGAGTGCCTGAAAGAGAATGAGTACATGGTGTAACATATAGAGGACTGAGTAGTGAATCAGACAAGAGTAATAATGTCGCCGAAAGTGTATTTGGCCTGTCAGAAGAAAATATTAACCTAACAAAAGATTTTTGCGTGATTTCAGGAAGAAAATCAAAAAGAGAAGAAAAATCAACCGTAAAAGACAAAAAAAAAACGAGAATAATTACACAAATCGAACAACACGTAAATTAAACCAAAATAAAGTTATTGCAAATCAAATCAAAAGCTGAGAAGTCATTTATTGTAGTTGTGATTGTGGCTCACATCTTCCTCTGGTTTTACGTCCAGAAACGGCTTAAACGCCTTCTATGAGTCGAGGATATGCTTCCCATCCAGTTTTCTTACAAGCTGGCAAACAGGGTCTTTTAACATCAGATTCCCAAGATGTTGCCATTCCCTTTGGAATTGCGGCCATAAATCAAGAATTTCTCTTTGTACGTCTCCACTAGGATGCGTCTCAAGAGAAAGTTGGATATTACCCAAATTCTCCTTACTCAGTCCATCCTTAATGAATTCAATTTTATCATCTCGATTAGAGGACGGAATCCCAATAGAATGACATTTACCGTTACACGTCCATCGTGCACATTTGTGGCAATTTGAACTCATGCGCTTTGCTCGTCGCTTCTTTGCAAAAGTGCTTCTACCTGTACCTGGTAAATGCAAAATAGGAAGATATTCATCTTCACGTACCTTGGCTTCAATTATCCAACGTATGTCTTCAGGAATCCCTTTGTGCATAAGCATTCTTAATCTTTCAAGTCGAACTTGGTAAAGCTTCAGTAAAATATTTCGAGGAAAAGGAGGAAATCGTTTCTGCAATCTTGTGAGAATATCATCCATCCTGAAAAAAAAGAAAAAAAAATGAAAGAGAAATTGAAAGAGAAATTTATATACAATATCAGTTTTGTGGGTAGCTGATGGAACCGACTTAAATAATCACGGAGTACCGTTATCCGCCATTTAACCGGGGTTAAAAAAATAAAAATTATATTTACATCTAGTTATGTTCAAAACAAGGATCAGAAAGAAAAACAACATAAAAAGACTCAAAAACAAAACACTCTAAATAAAATCCTAAATTCTTCCCCCCACACATAATTCTTACATTGTCATTAATGTAATGCTATTATCCCCCAATGCAAGAATTATATGTAAGAGAAAAGAATTATTAAACAAAAGAAACTTATGCAGCCTAAATGAACTTAAAAACAATAAACACAATTAACAAAGAAACATAAGAAATAAAAATAAAAACAATAAAAATAATAAAAGAAAAAGGAAAAGAAAGAGAAAGAGAAAGCAAATCTGAATATGGAAGGTTGGCAATTTCATCTTTAATTGGGCTGCCTTCCCAATTAACACTTGAGTTAGTGTTTTGAATCTAACCAACACCCCTTCTTGGCTTTTTAGGCTTGTCAGGCTCATACATGAAATTTCCCAAATTTATGCGTTTGAGAGGAAGCTTTCTTTGCACAACAGTGGATGCATTCTCCATTACAAGTATTATTCCATCATCCTTTGTGGTGCATATCTCATCGAGGAATGGTGCATCTTTTGGTACTTGTTGAATGACATCCAGAAACAAACTGTTTAAGGTTTCCAGCGTGTCTTGTTCATGTTCATCCTCCTTGAACTTTGCGAATCTACTAGGAAAAGGTGGAGAAGAAACATTAGTAAAAATTGGAATCTCAAACGTTACCTCAGGTGCCGAAATACTCTTATTTGGATCATTGGCTTCATTATCCTCAAGAATAGAATTCATCTCTAATTTTGTCTCATCCTCATCTTGTTCATCATTTCTCAAGGTCACAATAGTAGCATTCTCCTTTGGGTTAATCATCGTTTGGGCTGGGAGTTCTTCAGATCTTTGTGCTACCCATCCCACCATACTACTAGTCAATTGGATCATTTGTTTTTCCAAACTCTGGATGCTTGCCCTTGTTTCCTGTTGAAATTGCAAAGTATCAGTAACAAGAGAATAGAAAAGATCTTCTAAAGAAGTACCTGATTTTTGAGTCATATGTGGTGGTTGAAAAAGATCTGGTTCTTGAGACCATGATTGATTGAAGCTAGATGGATGAGTATAATTGGCATAAGGATCTACTTCTTGGTAATTTTTCGAGTAGCCATAATTAGTATGATCCCACCATCCCTCATGGTAAGTGTTTGAGTAATGATCATACTGTTGGTCTTGGAACACATGATGGCCTTGACATCCTCCCATGGCAAATTGTTGAACTGGGAAGGTGAGATTGGCTTGTTGATTCTCCATGTTCATGTATGCCACCAACTCTTCAAGTGTTAGATTGCTCAATTCCATCGTTTTTTTTTTTTTTAAATTTGATAAGAAAAACTTGTATGTACAAGAAAATAGAACTAATTAGAACTGAAAATAAGAATAAACCAAGTAACAAATAAACTAAAGAAAACAATCCCCGGCAACGGCGCCAAAAATTTGATGCACCCAAAAGAGTGTATCTTATTTAACCTTGCACTAAAAAGATCAATTGTAAGTATAATGATTAGCAAGGGTCGAGTCCTCAGGGATTGGGTTTTAATCTATGAGTTATTGGTTTATAACTTACGTTCAAAGAAAACAATAAAAGAAAAGGGGTTGAAGCCAGATTTAAACTAAAGTAAATAATAAGAATAAGATGCAAGGCGGTATAACCAGCCAATAAAAATATATATACTAAATTAGGCGGTATAACCAGCCAATAAAAATATATATACTAAATTAGGCGGTATAACCAGCCAATAAAACAAAGTTAATATACAAATTAGGCGGTATAACCAGCCAATAAAAATAAATATACTTTTAAAAATAAGCAAACTAGAAAAGTAAGAAAACAAGTAAGTAAGAAGAATCAAATATGAAAAATATGGTTAAGGTTTCATTCTCCACCACTAGACATCATTAAGAATCAATTTCAGATCTATCAATATCAACCAACTATCAAAGTTAACAACCGTGGATAACAACAAGCTCTGTTATCCCAATCTTTCCTTAGTTTGTCGTTAAATAGAACAAGCTCTCTATTTAATCTCTAACCATTAAACAACCTAGAATAAGCTCTCTAAATTCAATTTAATGGCAGCTTTATGATGAGAAAGATAGGTTGATCTAAGCAACAAACACATAAGCTCGGATTGTTCAACTTAGGTTATGTTCCACTTTGCAATTATTGAAAACTTGACCATAATCATTAATCACAAATTGCCACTTATGACTAGGAAATCAAGACAATTACACGGATCAAGACTCCTATACTAGCAATAGATACTTATCAAGATCTATCTAGTTGTACACCTAAATAAATCAAGACAACATCATGAACAATTCTTGTAGAAGAACATAAGCAACTTTGATAGAAAATTAATGATAGATAGAATCTGAAAATCAATCACAAAACATGTCTAGGGCTTTGAAATCACCCTTAACCAAATAGAAGTTTAGCCTAGCATAGGCATTATAAACATAAAATTAAATAGAATCTAAGAAGAAAATAAAAGAAAGAAAGAAGAAGAAGAAGAAGAATATTAATTATCCAACCTCTTGCTCTTTCTAAAGAAAAAGAAAACTAGAGAAAAGAAAGAAGAAAAAAACTTAGAGAATTTTATTACAATGGCTAATATCCTACCTATGTACAATATGATCCCTTACAATCATCCAAGGCCCTCTATTTATACACATTTTGGAGGGCTAAATGACAAGAGACAAGCTTTACAAATTTCAAAGGTAGGTATAATAGGTGGGTGCATTTTCTAACAATTTTCGTCATACATGACGATTTTGATCAGCCAACTTGATGGTCGATTTTGTCAATTTTGGAGGCCTTATCTGATCACATGGTCTTCTAGAAAAATGTTACCCTATCAGTTACTGATCCATAGCCGTTGGAATCAGCTCATTTGCTGATGTGGATAAGAAGATATGGTCAAAATACGAAAATAGGTCAGCACAGACGTCATTGCACATCAGCCAACTTCATGGTCGATTTCGCTAGGGAAAACGACTCCGTTTCAAGAAGTGTAAAACATGAAAAAGATAAATATGCCTCTTAGCTTTGCACGGCTACAAATTTCAGCCTTATTGCTTCAGTAAAACTCGAGATATAGCTGATATGGAAAAAGGTGTCGGAACTGGAACTGAACTGGATTTGCCCTTAATTCTAGTAATCTGAAATCACTCAAAGAAACTTGTGAAAAACACCAAAATACATAAAAATATAAAAGATCATAAACACAATTAGACTAAACAATAATAACTCGTATTTGACACAAAACAATAATAAAACATAACTAAAAACTATATAATTATACGAGTTATCACATTCATTGGGCCACATTATCAGAATGTATTAATTCCAACGAAAATTCAGCTCTAATCCTTTTACCAAGTGGTTTTCTTGCCATTTTTCCCGTTAGACAATTCTCACATATTGATAGATTAACTTTTTCAATAGGGCCTAATAATCTCTCTTTGGCCATCCTATGTTGTCCATATGAACTAGTCTAGCATGCCAAATATTCACATCAACATAATTAAAATTACTACACGAAGTGTAATCAACATCCAATACAATAAAACCATTTGTTAAATATCCAAATCCATAAAAATATGTTTCTAAAAACAAATCAACAATAGTACCAGATAAGTTCAAACTAAACCCATATATATCCAATAAAAACAATTACAAAGACCAAATTCCATCGTACGTCGGGAGCAAATAAAACATAATGAGATAAGGGGTCTTCCACCATGCATACTTAACTTGTAGGTGCCAATTCCTTTTACTTCAACCCTTGTGTTATCTCCTACATAAATCCATTTTATCCCACATAGAATCTGATGGAAATCCACACACATTTCGCTCTCGTGCTACATGGTTTGTGGCCCCTAAGTCTAGACTCCACAAAGGATGAGATTTAGTCAATAATTTTGTACTAGAAACAAATGTAGTACTTTTTATAATATTCATAGCATTTGAAAATGCTTTAAGGGTTCATACCTTCTTTGACTCGATGCATTCACGAGCAAAATAACCTTTTTTGCCACAATTAAAGCACTTAACTTTAGCTTTGTTTTTCTTACGATGAGCCATAGGAGCCTTTCCCTTGCCTTGAAAGCCACCTTTCGGCTTCTTAGATGCTTTTCTTGTGTACCCATCATATGACTTGCGTTTGAAGCTCAAAGCTTAATGGGAACTCGTTCCAACCATATACACATTGGCATTAGGCCTAGATGCCTCAATGCGATCTTCTTCCAATTGTAAATGGTGTGAAGCACCACCAAGTGTTTTGATGTTCTCATTGTGGGTAAGGTGCATCTTCATGTGTTCCCAATTATGGGGCACCACCATGCCTCTTTCAACTCCGTTATCATGTTTGACATTTGCCTTACATATTGTCTCATATTATGATTTGGGCGTTTATTGTAAGTGTCAAACATAATCCTGAGTTGCCTAAGTTTGGTGACCGATGTTTCACCAAACTTCATCTCCAAAGAAGTCGACATCTCTTTTGCTATCCCATGCTTCCTGAATTCTTGCATGATGTCATTCTCTATAATGCTTAGCAAGGTAATGTGAGTAGTGGGCTTCTTCTTTTTCCAGGCCTTATAAGCTTTTCAATTCCTTCTATGTTGGGCAGTATTCCCTTCTTCAGGCTCTTCTAGAACATTTTTAAGGACTTCAAGAACTTCTTGTTCTTCCAACACATATTGGATTTTCATACTTCAAATTTTATAATTATCTCCATTGAGATTCTCACTTTTGTTTAGCTCAGTGACAATGTTTTTCAAAGCAGATGTCATTTCAAAAAGATATTATATATTGAAACATATATGCACTCATATTTTCATTTTGTCACAATCCAAAACAAAACAATGACAATCATCTATATAGTATGGAACAAAAAGCTCACTATGCTTTATAATCAAATTCCATAACAATATGTTTAATTATCACTAATTTATTTTATTGTGCAAAAATTCTATACTAAGACAACAAATATCTTAGAACTTCCACTTGATGCAACATTACCCATAACTTGAAAATATATATATATATTATCACATAGATAAATAGAAAAGATTCATATATAAATATAATATTTACAAGAACTAGCTTCATAAATAACATACCAAAATAAAATATTTAAGGCTAAAATAATAAAAAAGTCCTTGAACTTTATAACTTTATCTCAATAAGCCCTTATACTCTTATTATACTTAAATAAACCCTTAACCTTTAATTTGCATTCAGATAAGTTCTTAACCTTTAGCCTATGTTTGGATTAGGTAGAGGGAGGAAAAAGAAAGTAAAGCAAGGGAGAATGGGAAACCTTTCCCTTGTTTTCCTTTGTTTGGATAAAAAAAATTTAATAAAGGAAAGTGAGGGGAGTTGAGCACCCTTCACTTTCCCTTAAAATACTCATTTTTCCAAAATCCCAAATCAATGGGAAAGGAAGGAAAAAGAAAGTAAAAAAAAGGTTTAAATATAAAATGTCCATATTACCCATTTTACATTTATCAAATTACAAGCAATATTTCTAGACTTATGTACTTCATGAAATTGACATTAAAAATTATAATAATTTTTTTTATTATCATTTTTTTGTTTTTGTTTTTTTATATTACATTCATATTTTTTAATGTAATGTTTATTTTATTTTTTATTATTTGATTTATAATATTTATATTGTTATTTTAATTAAAAAGAAAGGGTATAATTGAAAATGTATATTATAATTTATTTTTTCCTTTCCTTTCCTCATTTTAACAAAACTATAGTGGCTAACATTCCTTTTCCTAACACATTTTAACTATCCAAATAAGGGAAAGATATATCCTTTCATTTCCTCTAAAAACCCTTATTTTCTTTTCCTTTCCTTTCATTTACTAACATCTATCCAAATATAGCGTTAATTTGTACCTAAACAAGCCCTTAACTTAAATTAATTTTTTATTTGATATAAGGGCTTATTTGGATACAAATCAAAAGATAGGACTTATTTGAGTACAATAGAAGTATAGGGGCTTACTTAGGTAAAGTTATAAAGTTCAGGTACTTTTTAATAGTTTAGCCAATATTTAATCTATTGTCTCAAAAACTAGGAATTAAACATTTTCTAAAATAGATGTCCATAATAAAAATAACTAATTGGTGATATCTTTTATAGTGACTGGGATGAAATCCAAAAATTCATTTGACAACTCAATATCCAAATTAGCCATCCACGGAGTACTCGAAGTTTTGTATTTTCCATTACGGATAGTTGGACTGATAGAGAGGGTCGCAGTCCTCTTTACCCCCATCCTTACATATGTTTTCACCAAATTTTTAATCAGAGTAGCATATTTTTTGTTCTCTGTGTTAGACATCCTAAGGTCTTTCAGAATACCTTTTTATCTATCAGTTAGAAGTGATTCTCTTAACATAAAATATTTAATATAATCACTTCTAATATGTTGGCTACCACTCCAGATCAATTCTCGGATTTTATCATTTACAGTAATGATGTGTTTAACAATGTCATATTATTCAGATCCATTCGATAGTTTGATATATCCAGCAATACTCGATCGACTCTCAAAAACTAGGTAAAAGTCCTAATTGCCATAGGAGTTAGGACAATTCTTGGCATTTCATTTTGTAACAAATACAGAAGAAAAAAAATGTTTCAATAAACATATATATATATAATACTTGTCTATTTGTTAAGTGCTTTAACACAAAATATATGATACATATATTGATGTGTATATTTTGGGTACACAAATTTTAATCAATTCAGTATCATATTGCCTCACATAGTCCAAAAAATATAAGAATATCTTTACAAAAAAATCTTTTTTATTATTAAAGAAAGCTTAAGGCATTTAGATGCCCTAAAGTGGACATTCGAATGCCATAAGTATATTTCCTTTTTTTAAGGAATGCCTAGGCATTCGGATATCCTAAAATGGGCATCCAAATGCCATAAGTATAATTCAATTTTTTTTTGTTCAAAAATATCTTGGGCATTCGAATGCCTAATGTTGGGCATCCGAATGCCCTTTAGTGAAAATTGTTTCTTCTTGAAAAATTATCTTAGACATTCGAATGCTAAGACTCGTGCATTCAAATGCCAATTTTGGGATGCAACAAAAACGGTTTTCTTCAATATGAAAAACTAAATTTAAACAACAAATCATGGATCCAGAAAACCTATACATCATTTTATGCAAATAACATAATCTTACACACTTGTGTAAGAACTATTGGCATTTAGACATATTTTGTTTGGATTTTTGGAGCATTACACTAGGAAAAAAAAAAACTACAACATTTCATACTTGTTTAATATTATAAACCAAAACTAAAAACTCTGATACCAATGAAGATTGTCATGTATAAACTATATAAAACGTGAAATTAAAACATACAAGATCGATTGAAGATGAACGACTTGATTCACTAATACGAAATAAGATCACAAAATGGAAATTATTCACTATCAACATCTTAAGTTCTCTTTTGATATGTGATTGAGTGTCAAGAGAGTTTTCTATTTTTATTTGCTTTTCGAAATTTTGATTTTGTTGAAGTATGTTTTTAGAAGTTAATCTTTCAAATATATATTTGTCCTTAACTATCTAGGATTTGAAATATTTCAAATCCAATAGCAGTTATCTGCCAATAAAAAATGTGGCAGTTTTCACTTGGATCGGGTTCACCCATTATGGGCAGACTCGATTCCAATTCCAACAAAAAGTATTTTCAAGTTTTGTCAAAATTTAATATTTTTTTCGTACGATTTTAAGAACACATTCTTCCATATAAGTTTAATGCATTCAAAATTCTATTTTCGAAATATTATCCACGAAAATTAAACGATAAAGAGATGGAGCTCCTCTCCTTACAAAATTATTTATTATTATTATTATTATTATTATGTATACCTTCATGTATAAATATGATTAAGACAATACTAGTTATGACGTCTCATTCTTTTATGAACATATAAAAAAAATGTCAAAAGCATTTATGTATTACAAATTCTTACTTGCAACTTATGTAGTAAGTACTAGTAGTAGTATATATTGAGTTTGGGTTATACAACTTAGTTTTGTGAAGATAAAAATAGTTTTGTACACATAATATGAGAAAACAACTTTGAATTTAATTCATGTGATCACTAAATATTTTTCTATCTCTTAAAATCATTAAATTTTGAACTAAAAAAAAGTTTTTCGATACGAAATTAAGTTGGTGTCTGAGTTGGTGTCACGAGTCAAGTGATATCAATTCAGTTGATGAAAATACAAACCAACCAAATAAAATTATAAAATCAAAAAATTAAATAAGGATAATTGTGTCTTTAAAAATTTTATATAATATTTTTAATAAAAAAATTATCTATTTACTTTTAAAATATTATCAAATCTTTTGAAAAACTATCATATTTTTATCAACTTTTATTTAAAAACTATCCACTTAAAAAAATTACTTATTTTTCTATATTTAATTTTTTAAACATAATTTATTTATTTTAAAACAAAATGAATGTTGAGAATTCTAGTTTTAAATAAAGATTTTATTTGTCTTATACTTTTGAATTATTTCAATCATTATCATATTGTTGTATTATTATTTTTTTAATTTTTATTTAAAAAATTACGTTAGAGTCTTAGTAAATTTGAAAAACATCCATTTCATTGAGAATGATTGTTCAATGGTCTAATGGATAAGAATAACTTAAATAAGAGAAATGAAGAAGGTACAAATTATTAGAAAAGAACTTGTAAAGACCAATATATCCTTAATAAAATAAAAGATTTCTCTTCTTCTTTTTTTTTTCTCTTCCCCTTTCTCCCATCCCTTTCCTCCCTTCCCTAATTCTCCTATTCTGTATATTGGGTCCTTGCTTCTCTTGATTATTTTTTGCTGTAAACCTAAATTCAAATAAACCCACATATTAAACAAAATTCTAAATGGGTTTTCGATCTCCAATCACTAAACCCCAAACCTTAATATTTTAATTTGTCAACTAAATATGATTTTCAACAAAATAAAATTAAATTTTTAGTATTGGTTGGATAAAGGTTTTCAAAACAACAAAAGAAGCAGTTGTTGTTAAAGGTTTTCAAAACAACAAAAGAAGCAATTGTTGTTTTAGATGTTGGGTATTCTCTTCTCTTTTTACTAAAAAAAAAAAAAAAGTAAGGTCATAAATGTAATTATATTTTTTTAATAATTTTAAATTTTTATATTTTTTTATTAAAATAATTTTTACTTATTCTCGAGGATTTTTTTCAAATTTACCCTAAAATCTTCGGTTTCTTCCTTGCGGTTTCCTTACAAGAAGTGTCTTATCACTTCACCGTCAAACTTAATCAACAAATAGTATTTCATCATGTTAAACCAAAGAAAATCGATAAGGAGACGTGGCGGGCTTTTATTGGTAGAAACCTGGACTTTCTTATAAGTTTTCACACTTGAATATATTTATTATGGTATAATTATATTTAAAATATTTTATATTTTATTATATTATAATTATATTTAAAATATTTTATATTTATATAAAATTTGATATGTTAATAATTTATATTATATAAAATTTAAAATATACGTATATTCATATTATATTTATATTTTTTTATATTATATATATTTTTATATATTTTAATTAATTTTTCGTATAATATTTTATTATGTCTAATATTATAAAATATTTTTCTAGACAGATGCCACGTGGTACCTGTCTCTATGAAAGCAAAAGCTTGAAGTAGACCAATTATTCAGTTAATTAAAGTAGCTCTTCTCCTTCAACTTTCTATTTTTACTCGTTTTCTCGCTTCCCAAGCACTGAAACCCCCCCCCCCTTTTTTTTTTTTTTAATTTTAAGTTTTACTTTTTTCCCTCTTTTACTCAGCCCATTAAATTCCGAGAAAGCAATGGAAACCAAAGCCCCGATGAAAAAGATTCAAACTCTCAACGACGTCATGAAACGATCCTCTTCTTCAAACTCCGAGTCACTGACTCACCTCGACTCACCCCTATCACCTCTCCGGTTCCACTCCCCTCTCCGATCCGAGCAGGGTGATATCGATCCGCCCGAGCCCGACAATACCTCCCCTCCCTATGCTTCTCCGGAAGCCTCCCCCGGTAAACCCCCAGTCGACAACTCCAAGGCACTCGTCGCCGTCGACAAGTCTACCCAGTTCAACGCCAATTCTTCTCCTTTTCCATCGCCTCCGACTCCGCCGACTACTCCTCCGCAACAGTTGTTGCATTTGACAGTGAATCGAGCGATGAGGGAGGAAGGACCGGGGGTGACGGCGAGGACGAAAGTGAGTGGTGGAGGGGGAGGAAGAGCAAGGGCAGTGGCGGCAGTGCTGAGGAGATCGAAGGTGAAGGATACTGTGAAGATGGCGGCTCTAGGGTTTCGATTAAGCGAAATCGTTTTATGCTTAATTTCTTTCTCTGTTATGGCTGCTGATAAAACTCAAGGCTGGAGCGGTGACTCTTACGATCGCTATAAAGAATACAGGTTTTTCATTTTTATTGTCGTTAGCAAAAACCCTTCATTTAATTCATGTGGATTGGATTTCATTACCTTAACATGTTTGATTAAATGTGTATTTTCACAGGTATTGTTTATCAGTAAATGTGATTGGATTTGTATATGCGGGGTTTCAAGCCTATGCTCTATCTTACTATCTCATCATACAAAAACATGTCATCCACCATTACCTTCGTCAGCCTTTTGATTTCTTCATGGATCAGGCAAGTTTTCGTATTTAAATACTAGAACTCTCCTTTTGTGATGACAGCAATTAGTCTTCTCCAGTGATTGGTTACAATTGAAACTCTATTTTGGTCATAGTTTGCATTGTTCTATCTATATCACTGTCTTCAGCCTTGGCCTCGTATGGTTCTGTCTCCAGGGCAAAGCCAGAAACATCATGAAGGGGGCCGAAATAGTAAACCATATTAATGGGAGCCGAGTTCTAAATTAATGGGGTCAAAGTAAAAATAAAACTATATTATTAAAATTTTTGGGGGCCATGGCCCCTGCCTGCCCCCCCTAGATTTGCCTTTGGCTATGTCGTCGACATATCAGTCTATCACCATAAGCAACTCTGTTAATTAGATTTCCCATGTTTGTGATAGGTTGAGTTCATTTCGCCTGCCTTTGCATCCAGTTTTCTACTAAAATTGTGCTATATGCATAGATTCGAGCTATGTTGCTCTGACTCTTCATTTTTCTTGAAATATACGTATCCGACACATATCCGGACATAAGTATGGAGATATGATCCTCCAAATATATGAAAATCTTGGAAAAAATTGAATATACTCGTGTCGGACACATACCTGTATCCGACACTCACACCTAAATCCGAGTAACATAGGATTCGAGTGTTATATAAGATAAGATATATATGGGTCGTTTGAATCAGAAAAGGTCCAAGTGAAACACATACAAATGCATTTATATGCGCAAATGCAGAGAGAGGAATATGCTGAAAGAGATTTGCTTGCTTCTTTGGTTCATCTTGCAGATACTAGCCTATCTTTTGATTTCAGCATCATCTGCAGCGGCCACCCGAGTTGATGATTGGCAATCTAATTGGGGCAAAGATGAGTTCACTGAGATGGCTAGTGCCTCAGTTGCAATGGCCGTCCTGGCTTTTATTGCCTTTGCATTTAGCTCGCTTATATCTGGTTACGAACTCTGCACCCATGAATCTGCATGATCTCTGACTCTGAGGCGGTTATATCTGGTAGCAAAATTACAATACAATTGGATATATGGTTTTTATTATTGTACAGAGAAGAACATACTATAGCATGTATTTCTTACGATTTTTCCCCCCCTTCATAGATAACAATGTAAACATCCAGATTTTGATATATGGGTATATACCCTTTTATTGGTACCTCACTCTCCTTGTCTGCATAGAATTTGGATTCCATCACACTGCCTGCACTTCAGCTCTTATCAATGCAATCTTCTCTGACTCTTCATTTAGGAGAGGATAAGAATAAGATCTTGTCAGCAGGCTGTTGCATAGACCTGGCGTAGGGTTTGTGTTAAATCTATCTGATTAATGTTGGAGAATTGAGATCAAATCTATCTGATTTTCATCTCTTTTGCCCTTTTTTCTTTGAGCTCACCGATTGGATTACACAAAGGAAATGATCATCTCCCATTGTTTTTTACCTTCCAACCTTTTCACTTGTGCTAGAAACCCATAATTCTCCGATTGCTATCCGTCGCCCTGACCTTTTTTCAAGTTTAGACTTTAGAGTTTAGAGTAGCAAAGCCAGTGTGTTGGTCTACTGTCATGTCCTGGGGCCTGGCCTTATGTAATCCAACGTTTAGGAGTAGATTTGATAATTTTGGACTCTATACGAATATAATATGTTTAATAAATACGAAAACAATGTAAAAAATATGACATAACAAGTTTAAACATGATAAACATACATGCTTGATACCCATATTATATTTATTTTAAAATTTTTGATAAATTCAATAATTTATATTATATTTATATATAAAAAAAATACGAATAGCATATATAAATCATCAAATCTATTTATGAAAAATTCTTTTTCCTCTCATTATTGAATAGGCCCGTCACAACTATTGTTCCAAGAAAGAATTGGGCTCTGCAACTGTCCACAGTAGGAGCTAGAGCAGGATCTTATTCTTATCCTCTCCTAATGAAAGCTTTGTCTAGGCATATTCACAAAATTGAAACTTGCAAAAATGCAATGTTATTTAGAGTTAATTTAATATTGCTGTTGAAAAAAAGTTTGAGTTTTAAAAATATAGTTTTTTTTTAAGTATTTGATATTATTATGAAAAAGTTCTGTAAGAAATTGAAATGTCAAAAATAATATGTTTAAAATAATAAAAATTTAAAAATATGAAGATAATAAAATTATTTTACCCAAAAATTAGTTTTCAAACCGTAAAAGTATCATTTTTTTAGTTTTTAATTTTGATTATCAAATCATAATTTTAATCAAAAACCAAAAATTTTATTTATTTAACATTATAGTTATGATTAAACGTAACTTTTAATCTCAAAAATTATATTTACTTTAAACAATCTTTAAGCAGTTTTGTGTACTTAAAACTCCCTGGCCCTCTTCATAGTACAAGTTGTTTAAGCTTGTTGGCTCACTAACTACATTTTTTTTTTTTTTTTTTGGTCGAAGTCTTTTTCTTTTTCAATCCTCTTAAAAAGTTATTAAGCCAATCTTGGGTTATTAAATAACTACATCTTCTGATGAAAAAGAAACTTCGTTGACTCACTACGGGAGTTTTAGGATAAATTTTTTTAGAATGAGCTTAGGTTTTATTATATATAAATATGATAAAATTATATATAAAAATTATAAATTACATAAAATTATCATATATTTATATAATTTTTTTTTACATATAAACATGATAATTATATTTAAACATGATAAATATGTCATATATTTATGTAAATTGAAAGTTGTCATGTATATATGTAATTTTTTTTTACATATAAATATAACAAATTACATATATTTTAAAAATTTACGAAAAACTTATTATAAAAAATTTTCTTTAAAATTTTCCTTTTGTTTCCAACTAAAAACAATAACCATCTTAGCTGTAAGCTAATCTTAACGATTCACAAGAAAGGGAAGGTGGGTTCGGGGAGGGTTGTCATGGCCCAAGGACCCCTTGGCTTTTCTTAAATTGCTCATTTTATCCATATATATATATATATATATATATATCATATTAACCCTTGCTCCTCTTAATTTCCTCAAAATTTTTAACTATGTAAGTTTTTTGAACTTTTCTCTTGAACATTTAATTTTCTCAACTACCCCAATATAAAATTTAAATTATTTTATTTCCCCATTTAACTTGAGAACATAGCTCCGTTATTGTAGGCATGGACATGACTATGACCATGGAGCATGGCATTTGGAACCAATGTAATCATAATTAACTACTCTTGCATCAAAGAACTTGATATACCGGTAGGTCAACTTATATATCATTTGTTACTAGATTGAAGCCCTCGCTCCGAGTAGGATTATGTTTATTCTACTATTAAAAAAAAATATTAAAGATGAAGATATAATTTATATTTATTCATATGTTTCTTATATTATTGAAATTATTAGTTAAAGTTGGAGGAAGATATAATTTATATTCATCTATTAGTACAAAAAAAAAGATGATATTTACAGTATATTCAGAAATGCATATCTTAGCTATATTTTCCTAATATTTAAAAATGTTTGTTCCGTTTTGCTAGGGATTTAGATCTTTTTATATAATTTCAATTATATTAAATAGTAATTATTTATTTAAATATTTAAATATATTTATATATTAAAATAACTATATTTTTAATATAAAAATTATATATTTCAAATTATATCTTTTAACAAATAAAAAAAGTTTATTAGTAAATCAATTTTAAATAAAAAAATAAACTATAAAATTGAACTTTTTTAAAAATCAAGTGAAAAATTCATCAAAAAATAAAACTTAAGTCGATTTTTTTACCAATCAGATTTTACTTTCTTCGATTGTTGGAGTCCAAACCAAACTCCTTTTGGTCTCAAAAGATAAAAAATAATTGAAGAATCTTATTTTTCACATAATTTGTTTTCTATTTCCTTATTAATAATTATTTATTATAATAATATTAGATAATAAATATTTTTAGTTAATTGATTCATTTTGTAATTCTTCCAATATTTTTGGTTTATTAGTTAATTTTGTAATTCTTCTAATTTTTTTTAGTACAGATAGGGATGACAGCGGATCGCATATCTGCATTTTTTTTTAAATATCCGAATCCCGAATCCACTTAATTATCTGAAATTCGAATTTGTTTATTATCCGCTTACTATTTGAATCCGTATCTGATTTAAAGAGTAATATCCGCTAGATATCCGAATCTGCAAAATATTTGAATTTATTAAAAAAAATAAAATTATAAAATTAAATAAGAACTAAATATGTAAATGAAACGGATAACAGATTCGAATATTTGACACTATCCGAACCAAAATTAAAGCGGATTCGAATCAGGGATATCCAAGGATACATATACGAATCCGCTGCGGATAATAAATTTAACATTCGAATCCACAAATTATCTGAATCCTCAATATCCGAATTTGAAAAAACAGATTGAATCACAAAAGCAAAAAAAAAAAAAAAAAATTCTTATTAATAATTATTTATTATAATAACTATAAATTATAAATATTTTTAATTGATCAACTCACTTTGTAATTTTCCTAAAACAATGGAAAAAGGCTTTAAATGTGTAAGTAGAGCGAATAACGGATTCAAATATCCGAACCAAAGCTCAAGCAGATTCAAATAACGGATATCCAATTGTTCATATATGAATCCACTGTAAATAGTAAATTCAATATCCAAATTCACAAATTATTCAAATTCATAATATTCGAATCCGAAAAAAGGATGAAATCACAAAAGTTAAGAAAAAATTATATTTCCTTATTAGTAATTATTTATTATAATAATTATAAATTATAAATATTTTTAATTGATTAACTTATTTTATAATTTTCTATAAAAAGTGGAAAAAAAAAAAAAAAAAGCCACCTGTCGTTGGCTGGAGCTGCTACAGTTCCCTCTAAAGGGATAGTTTTAATATATAGGTATAGATAGTGAGCAACAAGTGCAAGTGTTTAGCAATGGTCATGGACAAACATCATCGTCTATCCTCTTTCGGCTAGAGGTTACAAAATGTAGCAAAACTCGTCAAGGAAAATTCAAGAAAAAAGTTCAGTGTTGTGGTGGAGTAGAGTGACCACCAAGCACATGTCCTGGTACAGTTTCTGTGCCTGTAGATTCCTGAGCTGCCACATTCAAGCCTCCATTCTCAGCAGTTTCTAGAGCAACATCTGCATCATTAGGTGCTCCAGCATTGCCAGTTCGGACTGGACGGAGCAAACCTTGCAATCTCAATAAATAGCTCTGACTGGGAGGCTGAGTTCTTACATATTGGGTTGTTGTTAATACACTGGCAGATGATCGTTCAGAGTCAGCACTACGGAGATTGGATAAAGCACTGAGGTCAAGATTTGGGAACACAGAACATCGGCATCGAGGACACTTCACATTCAGTCTAAGCCACTCGTCAATGCACTCTACATGAAAATTATGTGCACAAGGCAAGCCACGAACCTGCATCACTCCTTGTTAGAAACTCAGGCTCATATGCCACAATCAAAATGTACGATTTAATATGTTTTCAGAATATGAATACAACTATTTGCAAGCATCTTCAGCTGTGAAATCATGGAAAGCTTCTCATCATAGTATTATATGTATTAGGTTTTTCTTTTCTATATGATCTGTGTGAATTGCATTGATTTTGAAAATTTATATGCCAGGCCAGGATTAGCAAACTGGGGACTATGAGTATAAACTTCCGATGCTGTGAACATAATGGATTTAACATCAATATAAATTGCCTGTACAGAGTCTAAATGTACAAAGTATAGATCCATCTCACTTCTAATTGATGGAGAACAATTCATTTAATATAAATCATGAAAATTACTACAAGTACATAAAAATGGAAGACCATAGATTAAGTGCAAGAGTTGACCTAAAAGGTTTTACCTCATTCCCTACATGGAACTCTTCCAAGCAGATTGGACATTCACTGCAATCAGTTGGAACAGCCTTCAACCTGAATTTTGGAAGTTCTTGAATAAGTGCCTCCACTGCCTCTGTCTGAGCAAAGACAACAGAGAATGGATAGAAAATCAGGATTTACAGCTCAAAAAACTAGATATACAGTGAAAGTTGCATCAAGGCAGTCTAGTTGGAAAGGATAGTGTCCACTCCAACCACAGAAAATTTATATTAAGTACAGGAATGTATTAAGCATGATGACCGTGTACATTCTCCAGAAAAAGCAAGACACCCAGGAAACTTATTCGAAGATTAGTGAGTGGGAAACCTTTTGATTGACATCCAGAATGCATGCACATGAATATACATGATGTCAATGTGCGTGTTCTTTTAGGGGGGAGGGGAGGGAATCGTAGGTTCCAACATTTGACTAATCAGTGAATGTTGCCCATTTCCACTTCCCAAACGATATTATTTTTATTGATAGACTAAGCCCCAGAGTTCATTTAAAATGCTTCTACACTGTAAGTTTGGATAGTCAAAATGTGGAAAATCTATGAGAGGGTCTTCAGCCTAACCTTTTCAAGGTAATTATAATATAATGCGTACAACAAAATTTTAAAATAAAGGAAACCATCAATGTGGTTCATAATAACTAACATCAACCTGAGCTGGAGTCAAATAAAGTCCAGGATGGTACGATGCTGTATCTTGGCCCATGCTTCTCATCTCTTGACCTGCAGCTTCAAATGCCCAATCTGGTACCCGAATCATGTCCACCAAAACCTGGATTAATTAAGTGTTTCGTTCAGGAGCCATCAAACTGGCGTGGTACATAATATGATAAATTCTCTGAAAACTACTAACACTTGCTCACACATGTTTTACATAGTCAATGAATTATATCACAATTAGAAACTAGACAAAATGGAGGAGAGAAGAAGAGACAAATGAATAATTCAAACAAAAGACAACCTGCAACTCTAAGCTTAAAGAGATATGCAATAACTGAAACCACTTTAGGTACTTCTCTGAATTTAAAGGGAGGTGGTCAAGACAAAGGGTGTCTTACATCACTACAATAATGACGAAGCTATGAAGAATGTCAGGCACTGAGAAAAGTGAAGTGACTCCACAGCACTAGGCTGCATTACCTTTGTATGACAGTCAATGTTTTTGTTATTCACAAAATTAAAACTAGATTTCGACTCAAAGATAGATATAATATTGTAATTCCAAACAACAAATTAAGAATTCCAGTCAAGCTTCCAACAAAAATCTCCATGAAGATTGGACAGAAAACAAAATGAAAAATAAACCTTTAGCACTAAAAGCACTAAAATTATCCAATTATTTACATCATAAACCCCCATAATGACCACTCTACACTCAAATCCATACAAAGTTAAATCTCTTTTGTTTCTCTAAGCTCATTAACCTTTTCTTGATACATTTCTCACATAACGTAAGTATATTTTATCCATATTTTAATATAAACAACATGCTTTGTGCATTCTTATATTTCCATGAAACTTTCAAGTAAGTAATATTTGATTAATAGCTGAATTTCAAGAAAATAATCAACCAAGACAAAGTTTGCATGACACAACTCAAGATACATGCAGCAAGAGATTCAAGAACTCACCCCATATTCCGAAATAGGAATCCCCTGCTGAGCACGTAAATGGTGTGCTTGTCTCCGTGTCATCCACTGCAGAAGAGGAATTTCATGAACAATGATAAGAAGAACATAGCAGTGAAAAAGCAACATAACCAACATTTTTTATGCTCTAGGTACACATCAAGGCCAATGAGAACACATGACATAAACAGTAAAGAAACAGAAACAAAAGAGAGCCCTCATCATGAGTCTGTAACACACATCAAGGTCATCGATGAATTGAATGACACTCTACTAGTAGTATAGGCATGACTAACCTTTCCCATAGACATACAAGCAATGCAGAGCAGTCCACAGTAACTAAAAAGCAGCCAAATCAGGAAACCATATTTCTGACCTTCTTCTGGCAACTGCATGTATTTACAACATTACCTCCAGTGATCAGATAGCTTGCACAAGACAATGATCCTGACAGTTTGAAATCATAAAACACTTACACAGTTCCTTGCACTAGTGAACCATAGAGTGCCGATTATAGTCCAAGCCCAAAGAAATGGATAAAGTAGCAGAGATAGAATTAAAATAACCACTATTCTTCCACAAAAACGAGCATATCTCTGCTGCCATCCAAAATCCCTAGAAACAAATTTAAGTCAAACAAAAGAGAATTACCAGTCAAGTTAAAGTCAGCTACTAACATAATATTATTTTTTATAGACAAAGGCCCTGAGTAGGAAAAAACCCAAACAACTATTATAGAAGAAAGAAGTTCATGTAATGCAATGACAATCAAACAGTACAATGGGGAGAAATAGATTTTTAACCATACTTTTCCTGGCTAATTGGCATTCTAGTATCTAAGTTGAGTAGCAATGACAGCACAACTATGCGATTAGAAAGCAACAATTTCTACTTCATAAGTCCATGATCAAACTCTTTCTTAAACTGCCTCAATAGTAAAAGATAAAAAGTCCTTACAAACCCATTCCAGCAGCTAGTCCATTATCTACAAACATCAAAAGACGAAAAACGAACACAGCAGTGTAATCAACCTGAAACAATAGTCATTAAGTTCCAAATTTAGAAGAAATATTTCCGACATCAGCAAAATCGAAAAGGAAACAACTTTTCAATCCATACAAAATTCTCAAAACCACAAAACACTCACCACGATCCATATATGCAAAGGGTAGGTACAAAGATGATAGCGCTTCCAATTGATTGCAACAATGATTCTAATGGAAAACAATTGTTAAAGAACAAAAAAAATATTTTTCACATAATCCTCTGTCACCACTTTGAAAGTTTATAATCTCAAAAGAAAAGAACAAAGATTCAAGTTTCTTTCCCCCTTTCATCCATTTTCCCAGCAACCACAATACTAAACAAAGATCACCTTAAAAACGAAACTTTCTGCACATAAATGTACAAAACTAGCAAGAAAAACAAAAACACAAATACAAAATCACGAAAAATCAAAAGAAAAACGAAAACCCAAATTGAGAAAAAAGAAAGAGGATACACGCTTGTAGCCAGCATAGATAAGAAGAAGCCATCATACCTGCAACAACAAAAAAGAAAATAATAAAAACCCCAATTGTTTACTTCATAAATAAATGAAATGAAAATAAAAGAAATGAAAAACAAACCACTTGCAGTCGACGCCTCTGATGGTCATAGAGGAACGAGTTTAAAGAAGTATAAGAGAAGAAAGAAGGGGGGGCTTCAGAGAGAGTAACTACAGCAAAACTCCAAAGATCGAATCTTCATTTGGAAAACAAAAAAGAAACAGAATTGGATGGAATCGAACAAGAACATATATGTACGATGATTATCTTGTTTTAGTTGGTGATTCATTAAATGTAGCAAAACAACTCTCAGTCTCGGATTAAAGAGAAAAAAAATTGAAAATATCCAAATTAACCTCCCAATTTTTTAATACACATGCTTAGTGGCAAAATTTCAAAATCTTCAATTCTCTACTCTAGCATTCTAAAAATAATTTTTATGATAAATAATAAATAAGCAAGAGAAAAAAAAATCTTAATATAGATAAAGTAAGTTTGTAGGATTCTCTCATTTATGTCCCATATTATTGTTTAGAAAAAATATATTTACTCCCTCATATTTAATAAAAAATATACTTATCTTCTAAGATTTGAAAAACACTCATTTATTCATTTAAGGTTTGGCACAAAATACAATAATTTTTAAGATATTGTTTTTAAGTTAATTTTAAATGAAAAAAATATATACTCTTTATTAATTATTATTTTTTTTTGTTTTTACTTTTTTTTACTCAAAACTTTTTTTAACTACAAAATTATCTGTAATTACTATCAAGTTAAATTCTAATTCAAGTACACATATTAAATATTTTTAACTTATGCTAATGTGGATTGGTTCAGTTGGTTGAATACTCATTAGCGTCTTAACAAGCACCAGGTGTTGGGATTCGACCTCATGCTCAAACAATAATCGAATTCAAGAAGAACATAAACGCATCAGAAAATAAACAAAGAGATAGCCGAATCTAACAGGATCATACTTGTAAAGTTTTAATGTGATCTTGTAATTATAAAGCATAGATCTGATTAAGATTCATACCTTAACTAAAAGATCTAGTAATCTTGAGTTTACAAACAGCCCACTCAATCTTGAACACCAAGCTATCAATCCGAGACTTCAATACGATGACCAAGAACCGTTTTAGGAACATGGCTTTGATGCATAAGGATCTCACAATTATATATAATTCCTTTGCAAGGCCATTATGTTCCATGGGCTTCATCCAAATAGTAGATAACAACTCTTTATCATTGTACTAACATGAAGAAAAACCTTGTATCACTAAGATATAGTGATGGGTTTGCATTATTGGTAGTTTATGCCTGACCAAATCGCAAATCGATTGGCTCTAGGACATACACCAACAATCTCCCACTTACACTAAGCCAATCGCTAACGCATCCAATGTCGAACTCTTTCAATTAGCAATTGTGTCTCTACTAGGACATAGCTTTAATACATTTTTGTGAGAATATGCTTCAGTCATATACTTTTGATAATCTCTATTATCCTAGTCAGAATACTTATCCGGATCATAATGAAACTCGATTCCTTATGGCTCATGTTGTTACTTTAACAACTAGGAATATTTTAATTAGTCCAGTGAGCTATCGATCCAAATACACCTTTTTGTAGCCTCAAACAAAAGGTTTGTATTCTGACTTAGAATATAAATAATCCAGTCCTCTCTCATTTGGAATGTTTCCAAATGACTGAATTTATTTACATCATGGCCTTAAGTCGCTTGTTGGATTCTCTTTATGTTAAACTCATTTAACATTCAATCCAATCATCTGTTGCTAAATCTGTTAGATCTTAGCATTACTAGTCGATTCACTTTTTAATCACCAATGTATCTAATATACATTGTTTGATGAGTAATTTGTATCACTCCCACTAACCTTTAGGTGTGTACAAAAGATATCTCATCCTTTTGATAAATTCAACTCTTGAATGTCACTATCAAAACTGGATATCTCAATCCATTGTCTAACAATGTTCTATTAAGTAGACTTATCTCTTATGAGTTATGCATCATTATGCATCCTACTTAATCATTATGTTTAGTAGACTCATCACGTATGAGTAATGCATCATAATGCATCCTACTAAATCTTTGTGCCTTTATGCATCCTATGCATAATTTCAGATTTCTACTTAACCTTTAACTTTTAAATGTCATAATGCTCCCACTGTTTCCTACTTGTGTAGAAACATTCAAAGTAAACATTCAAAGTAAACTCATTTACTTTCCTATGAGATTTGAATTCAAAACTCTTTTGAATGCACATTTGTAATTATAAAACCAAACATCTCATATCCCATATGAATGTTTGTTTTACAAATACAATCGAAATCCTTTCTAGGTTAGTGTTTCGGCAATCTTGGCTATTTGGAGCATCATGGATTTTTCTATGTTATCACATAGTAATGTCTATCCAATTCATCTGATATGAATTCTATTAGATAATCAATCAATTTAGTTTCAAGCCATTCTTCATTTAGATCATATCTTAATAAGAATGCTCTTTAACTAAATTAGTTTCATAATCTCATTATGAAATTCCTTGAGCCAAAGCTCATCTAATTGTCAAGTTTTGTATAAGATTTCCTTTAATTCATAATCAAAGAAACTACTAGTATCTATATACTTTAATCTTATACTTTTAACTTGAACAACCTTTGATTATCTTTTGTGCAAGTTTCTAGTTTTTATGAGTGTAATAAGACCATGATATGGAACAAATTCCATATGACCTTTCGGTTCATTCTAGGATGAATGGCCAAGCATCTAATGCTAGCATAACCGAAATATCAATAATAATGTTTCTAAAACATTCATCATTAATAGGTTGGCAAGCTTGATCAAGTATCAAATAAAGCTTGCCACCTCCTTGTTCTTATTCTTTTTCACTTGTCCTTGTCATTAGTTCTATCTATATGTCATACATATCTTTGAACCAATCTTATAGTATCATATACCTAAAGGTAGTAAAAACAAACTCATAATAACCATGAAGTAAAACTTCTCAAGTTTCAATTCCTTTCAAGTATTGAATATACTTCTTGCATTTAAGCCTCCAATGCCTTGCATTGCCACAATGATGATATGTCCCTTTAACAATATCAATTTCTTTCTTCATCTCATCATCCTAACTTTGAAGAACGTTTCTTTTGTTACCTTCCCATGGTGGAAGTAACAAAGTGGATGATCTTCTAGTCTAGTGAGCACATTTAGCAACACCTTTCGGTTCATGTTGTCCTACAACACGACTTGCAAATTGCTCTTAGACAATGAAGAAAGAACTAAGTCTATACTTAGATTATGATCCATAAATCAACCAAGTTTCTCAAACTTGTTGATGCATCCATTAGAACATGATGCATCATAGGCTATCTTCTAGCATCTTTCATCGGAACAATTCCTTGAGATGTTGAACTTCTCATTGCTAAGTACCTCATGGATCATTAAGGACATAGACATTCATTTCAGTGATTAGTGAAATCGACATTGCATCAAGTATGCAATCAAGTGACTAGTTAACCTACCATGACGATTTATATCCCATATAAACCAATGCATATAATAGTCATTATGCAAATTGCAATCATTAAAACCAGGTTTTAAAGTTTGAATGATTGTTCTCATTATTTTATCAACATAGTAGCCCTCCTCTACTATTCGAGAAATTTAATTTTTAAACTTCTTAGTGAGCAAGGACCCCTTTCATCCCACCATGACCTTGAGTGACTCAACAAACCATGTTGAAACTAATTGAGTAGGTAACTTTGCTTACCATTTGCATCTCTATGCAACTCCTTGATCAGTTAGGTGACAACTCTTTGCCTAAGCAAATCATATGTACTTCGCCTAACTTTGCCTCTAAACGTCATGCGATCAAGTTTTTCGCATTCGGATAACATGACATCTAGTTGAGTAAGACCCACCTTCTATAACTCAAACATATTCGTACAGTAGTTTGACCTTGAGTGACTCAACAAGCCTCCTACTGGAATAACTTTGGTTATCTTGTTAATATGGTGGAAGGCAACTTATCATGCGTAACATGGACTCAATATAATTTAACGATGGATTTATTCGTCTATTAGGTCTCATTGCTTTTCTTTGTTGATTGACATGCATAGCATTTATTCAAATATATATCACATATATAAATTCAAAAATAAATCTATCTCATGCAATCTACTAGGATGATTATGGACTTTACTAATCTAGTTTCCTTGAGCCATTAGGAAACTAGTTGGTCAAATTCCTAGGGATACCATACATAGTCTTCATAAGTCTTGATGGTGATCTCCTTGGTCCTTCTTCTGGGCGCCTTGTCTCTTTACATTTGGAATTACATAAATTCTAATCTTAGCCTAAATCTAAATCTACAAGCCTATATAACATTTACATATCTTTAGTAGAAATCTCGAGTTACATTCGAGGGGAGTTAGGTGAGAAGAGAATTTACAACCCCAAAAATAAATAAGAGAAGGCAGGGTTCGCAAATCCTATTTATAAAAAATACCAAAAAGAAAATTTAACCATCCATGACCTAAGTCTAAGGTCTAAGTCCATAACCATCCTCATGCTTTCATAATCACGTCATAAAGCATAAATTAAATGCATACATATTTAATATCACTTAGTAATCTTGTGTGTCATTTAAGGAAAGTAATATTTAAACTCATTTAAATATACTTGGCTCAAATTATCTAGCAATTTTAATTTTAATTTTAATTCAATTTACTTGAGTCCTAATCCAATAAGGAATCTTTGAATTAAAATCTTCCATCTAATTAAACAATTTAATTAGATTTCCTAACACCTTAGGAAAGTTCAAGTTTATTAGGAAACTTTCTCTACAAGGAAAATTTCATATTTTCTCCTACTTTTAGGAGTCCTTGTTCAACTAGGAAACAATTTCCACACGGATAGCTTAGGTGCATTCCTAACTCTTAGGAATCCAATCTTGACTAGGAAATAATTTCCACAAGTCCAAAATTCCAAAGAATAAGAATTTCCAAAAATAGAAGGTGATGCCCTAACACACAACTTTTGTGTGTAGCCGCCTCCCATCTTTAGTAAGTCACGTCGTCGTAACCTGCAACCCTTGTTGGGGCAACGTTTGCCTCAAAGCATCCGCCTCTTTTGGTGGCTAAGTGGTGAACAATTCACACACAATTCATTCTTTGATTTTTAGCCAATTATACCTACAATTCAAGAATCAAATTCAAGAACTCAAGGCTGGCCAGAAAATTTCAGCAACCATGCAAACTGTTTGCACAACTTTGAGAGGAAGTTTCGACAATTATAAAAAATAAAAAAATTCACCAAAAATTATAACATCAAGATAGACATCTTTCGGAATTCTCCTCAAATTTTCAGAATTTTTAGACACCTCTAACCATGTCAAAACCGCAACTTACAGCAGGTGTGCAGAAAAATCCAACAATTATGTTCTTCGAAATTCAAGCACCAAAACTAATTCAAATCAAATCCAAACTTATTTCTTTTAACTTATTTGTGTCATGCAATCATATGGAAAGGTTAAACATTGATCATATAAATTTTAAACATCTTTTAAACAATTTAAAACACCAAGATCAGATTGCAAACAAAAGCTATCAGAATTGAAACAAAACAAGAAAACGTTTTTCTTGAAAGAACTTTGCTAGATCGACACATAATTCAGTCCAATTGAATATTACCAAGAATTAAACATGTAAATCTCAAGAAAACTTACAAGCTAGGCTCTGATACCACTGTTGGGATTCGACCTCATGCTCAAACAATAATCAAATTCAAGAAGAACATGAACGCAACGGAAAATAAACAAAGAGATAGCCGAATCTAACAGGATCATACTTGTAAAATTTTAATGCGATCTTGTAATTATAAAGCATACATCTGATTAAGATTCATACATTGACTCAAAGATCTAGTAATCTTGAGTTTACAAATAGCCCACTCAATCTTGAACACCAAGCTGTCAATCCGAGACTTCAAGCCATACAAGTGTCTGGCCTCTAACGGTAATCCACACAGGATGATCAAGAAAACCTTCATAAGGTAGGAATGGAGTCTTGCCAAAAACGATGCTAGTAGTTTAGGTTTCAAGAAACCTCTCCCCATCTAAACATCCATGGCCGAATGCTTCATAAACATCAAGAAGAAAAAAACGCTTTTCTTACTTCTCCGGGTTTGGTGTGCTAATCACAAGGATTATCTTGATCTTCTTTCTTCTTCACTCTATGCCTTTTCTCTCTTGAAAGAAAACATTTTTCTCTCTAGAAATCCATAAAGAGGCAAGGAGGAAGAAAGAAATCAAGAAGACACCAAAGCCTCTAAGCATATCACATATACGGCTAGGCCATAGAGAGGTCGCCCATGCTATCATGTTTCTTTTATAGGGGCGGCAATCACTTCAGGGTTTGGACTATGGACAATAACTCTTATGTATTTGCCCTTAAGTCATTCCACTTAATTAAACTATTTAATTAAATTCCCAATTTAATCAATTAGGCTCATTCCATTTTAATCTCTTAATTCACCTTTCTGTGTGTGACACATTAGGCTTCCAATATGTTGGAAATGAATATAAATTAATCTAATTAATTTACATTCATAGATCATGAGCAAACTCTAGCAAGCCATTGATGGGATCCAAGATAGACCAAGTTTTCAAGAAGCAATACAAGGATTCCACTTGGGCCGAATCAAGGAAGCAATGCAAGGAAAGGACTTGGGCAGAATCTACAAGTCTTTTAAGCAATGTCAATCCATTCAAGTTGGGCTGCTTGAATGAGGAAGAGCAAGAATTGGTCAATGTGATCCAAGCTTCACATGATAGGCCATAGAGGAATTCAAGGGGGCGACAATCTTAATGAATTATGGGCCTGTTTTTAGTTCATTATCTAATATGAAGTGGGGACTAATTCAGTAATGATGTGGCGCCTAAATTAGAAGCTTTAGTTGGGTCTTTTATTTAGTTTAGGCTTTTGGGCCTGACTTGTGTAACATGTCAAATAAGCTTGTGGGGACTACCCTCATTAAACTATTGAGCATCTTTTAAATTTAATTAAGATTGGGCTTGAGCATGTTCAGCCCATAGTTAAGCTTTCTTTTAATTATGTAAGTAGGTCTGGCTGAATCCTATTGTTATTAGGTTAGAAGTCCTTGGCTGCTAAGGAGTTTCATTTGTACTAGAAGTTCTTAGCCTAGTTGAATTAGGGTTAGTAGGGAGGCTATAATTACCCTTGTTTAGCCATCTACTTCAGCAACAATTATTAATCTATTGAGTTGAATTTATTCAAGTGAGTATTTACTCTTTTTAGTTCTTGACAGAACTTAAAAACTTATCAAAGAATTCTTTCTTTGTGGCATTCAACCTATCAAACTTAGGTTCTTGAAATTAGAGTTCTTAGGGTCTAGTTTACATGCTTAATCTAGGTTCTTTGAAACATGCTTTCTAAGGGTTTAAGTTTTTTTTGCCTGAATCTTGGCTTTCTTGGGGTTAGGGTATTTCAATTTGTTAGTGGGTTCAAAGGATTTAACCCCTAGGGTTCACATCAGTTGGTATCAGAGCTTAGGGACCAATCAGGTCAAATCTTTTTATCTTCTTTACCATAGGGTATTGGAGTTTCTCTGAACTTTTTTTGTTTTGGGGTTTCAGACATACTTGTCATATGAGTTATAGCTTTAGGCATTTTTTGTCTAATAGTTATAGTTTTTAGGGCAGTTTTCGTTTGGGGTTTCATTCTTGGAAGTTGGTTTAGATACTATCATAACAAAATCAATAACAAGATTTTGGGGTTTCAGATATTCTTGTCTTGGGGTTATAGCTTTAGGTATTCTTTTGCCTTTGAGTTATAGTTTTTAAGCAGTCTAAGTTTGGGGTTTCAGTCTTGAAAAGTGATTCAAATCAAGATTTCGTTTCTTGAATTCTTGACCAATTAAAATTTCTTCTTATTGATTCTTGATTCGAATCTTGAAAAAAAAAATTCAAGAATTCAGAGGGGCATTCGAACAGTCCCAAGAAAGAAAAAAGAAGTTCACCCGAGATTTCAAGAAAATCAAGAAGTCTCGTTCTTAAAAAGAAGAAAAAAAGAAAATAATAAAAGTGTTCCAACAGCAAGAAAAAGAAAGAAAGATTCGAAAAAGATCAAGGGAAATAGGAAATATTTGAATTCATGGTAATCTTCTTCTTGTTTTTTACTTGTTTTACCTTCTCAATAATTGTTTCTTGTTTCTTGAGTCTTTTGCTAGGTAGAATTAAGCAAGGGGAGTTCTTGAAGAGTTATTCTAGTTCTTAAAGAACTTGAAAGAGGAAATAGAGTGGTAAAAGGCAAGAGTAAGTAAGTTTATTAAAGAAAAAGCCTAAAAGAGTGCAAACAACAGTTGGGGTGATATCATAATTGAGTGTAAACACTAAGGAGTGTGTGAGTTTAGTTTTTTTATCACTAACAATTTGTTTTGTAGCAACCTCAAAGATGTATCACAAGAGTGACTTAACACCTAAGAAGAAGGTGGATAGCTTATCCTCTATGTTGCATACTATGCAACAAGAATCTGAACGCTTAAAATTGGTGTTGGAGGAGATGAGAGATAGGATGGGTCAACAAGAGGTAGTGAATAGAAATCTACAAGATCCCGTGGTAGGTGAGTCTCTTGTTGCAAGGTATTCTCTCAATACGCAATTTAACATAGATGATATGGAGCAGCAGAGAGAGAACATATTTCGTACTAGATGTTTTGTAAATGACAGGGTATGTAGTATGATTATTGATGGGAAAAGTTGCAATACTATAGCTAGTACCATCCTAGTTGAGAAGTTGAGCTTACGTTTACTAGAACATCCCAAACCTTATAAGTTGCAATGGTTGACTGAATGTGGGGAGGTAGAGGTTAATAAGCAAGTTTTGGTAGCTTTTACCATCGAGAGGTATAGTGATGAGATGCTTTGTGATGTAGTACCTATGCATACTAGCCATATTTTGTTGGAGAGGCCGTGGCAGTATAATAGGAGGGTAATTCATGATGAGTTTAGGAATAGGTATAGCTTTCTAAAGGATGGGAAAACAATCAAGCTTGTTCCTTTAACTCCAAAACAGGTCTATGAGGACCAATTGAAATTGAAGCTGAAAAATGAGAGTGAGCAAAAAAGAAAGAGTGAGGCCGAAACACAAGAAAGAAACATGAGAGAAAAGAAAGGAGAGAGTGTGGCCCAAACACATGAGAAAAAAATAGAAGTGGCTAAAAAAAGAGAATGATGCCACAAGAGAGAAAAGAAAAGACAAATAAGAGTTTCTATGCAAAAGAGAGTGAAGTTTTTACTAATGATCAAACTAACAACCCTCTTCCTAGTTTTTCTTTTTCTTTATTGCAGGTGTTCAAGCATGTATTCCCAAAGGGGAATCCGAATGGGTTGCCTTCCATACAAGGTATTAGGCATCCAATTGAGATTGAGCATTCACTTGATTTTGTACTACCTAACATTGATACAAGCAAGGTATGTACTTCCTATGCTACTTGTTACAAGCAAGGTAAAGGGAACATTGATTATGATGTTTTACCAATGAGGTATGTATTTCATGCTTTTAAGAGTGCTCAAATATTTAGTTTCGAATACATGCAAGGTTTGTATGTCAATAATACTGATTTTTCTTATTTATACATGGCATATGATAAATCTGATTTGTGTTATAAGGAACTATGTGCAATTGCTACTATTAGAGAAAGGTTATGTTCTACACTTGTGTTAGCATTACCTAACTTTAATAAGACTCTTAAAATTGAATGTGATACGACAAGGATAAGGATGGTTATGTTGCAAGATAGACGTTCCATAGCTTTCTTTAAAGAGAAGCTGTCCAAATCCTTGAGAACATTAATGCTAATGCTTCTAAAGTGGATCTTCAAGGTGAGTCTAATATTTCTACTACTTTTATTGTTTATGATCATTCTCCTTATAATGCAGGTGATGATTCGAGGTCGAATCATTTCGAGAAAAGGGGGAATGATGGGATCCAAGATAGACCAAGTTTTCAAGAAGCAATACAAGGATTCCACTTGGGCCAATTCAAGGAAGCAATTCAAGGAAAAGACTTGGGCAGAATCTACAAGTCTTTTAAGCAATGTCAATCCATTCAAGTTGGGCTGCTTGAATGAGGAAGACCAAGAATTGGTCCATGTGATCCAAGCTTCACATGATGGGCCATAGAGGAATTCAAGGGGGCGGCAATCTTTATGAATTAGTGGGCCTGTTTTTAGTTCATTATCTAATATGAAGTGGGGACTAATTCATTAATGATGTGGCGCCTAAATTAGAAGCTTTAGTTGGGTCTTTTATTTAGTTTAGGCTTTTGGGCCTGACTTGTGTAACATGTCCAATAAGCTTGTGGGGACTACCCTCATTAAACTATTGGGCATCGTTTAAATTTAATTAGGATTGGGCTTGAGCATGTTCAGCCCATAGTTAAGCTTTCTTTTAATTATGTAAGTAGGTTTGGCTGAGTCCTATTGTTATTAGGTTAGAAGTCCTTGGCTGCCAAGGAGTTTCATTTGTACTAGGAGTTCTTAGCCTAGTTGAATTAGGGTTAGTAGGGAGGCTATAAATACCCTTGTTTAGCCATCTACTTCAACAACAATTATTAATCTATTGAGTTGAATTTTATTCAAGTGAGTATTTACTCTTTTTAGTTCTTGACAGAACTTAGGAACTTATCAAAGAATTCTTCATTTGTGGCGTTCAACCTATCAAACTTAGGTTCTTGAAACGAGAGTTCTTAGGGTCTAGTTTACATGCTTAATCTAGGTTCTTTGAAACAGGCTTTCTAAGGGTTTAGATTTTCTTTGCCTGAATCTTGGCTTTCTTGGGGTTAGGGTATTTCAATTTGTTAGTGGGTTCAAAGGGTTTAACCCCTAGGGTTGAAAGACTATGAGCATGGTGCAGTGTCTACTCATGTTCAATCCATATTAGTTCCTGTAGCTATCAGTTAACTTTTTGAACTTAGAGAAACAATTTCTCCTAAATTCATCATACTTTGGCCAGAGATTCGATCAAGTTAACTTAAGCCAAGAACATATGAGATATGTCTCCGATGTCACTTGGAGTGGTGAATCCTCTCTGGATCACTCATCCATCTTCGTATGGTTCATGCCATACCCAAAACCACCCTACCATAAAAATCACCCTTGTTTGGGACCCGTTCGTGATGGAATCAAAGTATGACACTCCCCATACAAGATGACCTGGTATCACAAGTCAGAGGACTACTTCCACAACTGACACGTGAGAACGTTTCCATAGACACTTGAGTGACAGTACCAAATGGAGTTCTCACAGCGGGCCATGTTAAGTGAACTTGTTCAACAGACAAGCACCTACATGTTATCCTAAAGTATCTCTTATACTTCAACACGTGAGATCAGTTGCTTACTAAGTAAGTAGGCTTAACATGTACCAGTCTTTGAGCATTTCCAATGCCCTGTCTTAGAATACGATGACCATGAACCGTTTTAGGAACATGGCTTTGATGCATAAGGATCTCACAATTATATATAATTCCTTTGTAGGGCCATTATGTTCCATGGGCTTCATCCGAATAGTAGATAATAACTCTTTATCATTGTACTAACATGAAGGAAAACCTTGTATCACTAAGATATAGTGATGGGTTTGCATTATTGGTAGTTTATGCCTGACCAAGCCGATTGGCTCTAGGGTATACACCAACACCAGGGTTCGAGTCTCACCAACAGTTCCACTTGGTGGGTGATCTATAAGTACCACTGTTAGTCCTCTCTGAGGCCTGTGACATGCCTTGACCCTAGATTGGATAACCTCCCCTCATCTAAATTTTTTGTACCTATAAAATATTTTAAATTTATCTTTAACTCAATTATATATATTAATTTTGATATTAATATATTATGTTATTTTTATTTAAAAGTGAATCAATTGTCATTATTTAAAAAATTTTAATGATAAAAAATTGATTAAAACAACAAATAAAAAATAAACAAAAAAAATGATCGTATTTTTAATATTTAAAATAAATTTAAAATAAATATTAATTTGATTAATAGAATGCTAACATAGTTACTTTTTCAAAAGATAAAATATGTTTTTCAAAGTAATAGGGGTAAGTTTATTTTCAAGAAAATCTCAAGAAAGATAATTATATACTTTTATATTTTCTTTTTTTTTTCTTTTTTTTTTCTTTAACCAATTTCATTATCACTAAAATTTTTAAATAATAATAATTAAATAAATAAATAAATAAATGTTAATAAATTCATTTTAAAGTTAATATATAATTGAATTAAAAATAAGTGAAAATATTTAGTATGCACTTGAATTAGAATATAAGTTAATTGGAATTTAATTTAAAGTAATTAAATATAATTTTAAGATTAAATAAATTTTCATCATTTTGTAATTAAAAAAGTTTTGAGTAAAAAAAAGAATGAAAAGAAAAAACAAAAAAATGATTAATAATTAACAAAGGATATATTTGTCTTTTAATTTAAAATTAACCTAGAAATAATACCTTTAGGGGTTAATGTATTTTGTGCCAAATCTTAGGGGTAAGTGGGTGTTTTTCATACTAAAAAGAGGTAAGTGAATTTTCTATCAAATCTGAGGAAGGTAAGTGTCTTTTACCCTATTTTTATACCACGTTAGACTTTTTAATTGGTCCTTTAATTTATTTCATAATAATTATTTTTTAGGTTAAAGCACAAATTGGTCATCATATTATAATTGGATATTGAAATTTGCTACTATACTTATATTTTGATTATTTTTGTCATTGTACGTTTGAGATTAAAGGTAAATTTACCACTATGCTTTAACTCAATATTGTATTTTGGCACTTTACTTTTGTTTGATTGAAATTTTCCATTCAACTTTAATTTTTAATGATTTGAAGACAAAATTAAATGAAAAAGAATATTTTTCCAAATATTTATTTTAATAGTTAACAATAAAAAATTAATTAATTAAAAAATTAACATAGAATTTTTAATTTATAAAATATTAAATTAATTTTTTTCTTTTTTTTTTGTCTTTCTTTTATTTTTTCAAGTCTTCTTTAATAAAATAAAAATCTATGTTAATTTTTTATAAATTAATTTTTTATTGTTAATTATTAAAATGAATATTTGAAGTAATATTTTTTTTTGTTAAATTTTATCTTAAAATCGTCCAAAACCAATGTTGAGTGGAAAAATTCAATCAAAAATCAAAGTTTAGTTGCAAAATTCTATCAAATAAAACTAGAGTGGCAAATTTACCATTAATCTCAAAGTGGCAAATATCAATCAAAATAAAGTATAGTGGCAAATTTCAATATCCACCTTTAGCACGATGGCAAATTTTTCCCGTTAACCCTATCTTTTTAAAAATCAAATAATCAAAAAATTAAATTTTAAATAGAAGAAACTAATTTAATTTTTTTATACAAAACAGAAGAAATTAATTTTAAAAAAAAATACTACAAGAAGGAATTGTCTACATCCATCATTCATGGACGTCGAAGCCAAAGCCAACACTCTATTGTCTCTTATAGTCACAATAATGTTGGATATTCACTTATGAAATTCATGAATATAAGAAGAGTTAGATCACTTGTCTTCTCCATGCAATGCTCTCTTTTGTGGATATGATAAAAGAACTCAAACGTATAACTCTAAAAGGCTCTATTTTTCCTAGTTTTGAAACCCGGGTTGACCACCCTTGAACCGACTTTTATAAAATCAAATTTTATTCTTGAAATGACATGGAAATCAACATAAGACAGTAACCAATGTCCCAAATCAGCCCCTCTTTGTATACTAATAAAACAGAAAACTATTGGTCTTTAAAAACAATTCTGAATCTCACAACCAGTTTTGAAAAACTATTTTTTTACCCTTCTAAACAAATTCAAAAAATTCTATAAAAATTAGTGTAGACCTATAACATGATGGTATACATGGGAAAAAATCAGCTTAATTTTTGGACCGAAGATACCTTGACCGAAGTTTCACCAAAGTCAGAACAGTGAGCTAAAAACTGCTTTATCGAAAATCATTTTTTCAACCATGATAAAAAAAATCTAAAAATCTTGAAAAAAATACCATGGAATCCTCTAAATGTCTACTGCATGTGGTAAAAAATCATTTTATTTTGACCAAATATGGGTAGTGAAAAAAATCAGAAAGTCAGAATACCCAATCTAAACTATCACTCTTTCAACTAGTATAGGCAAGGGATTTTTGGCTTGAGATCATTGGTTGATCTTGGCCAAAAACCTAGTTGAAAATGTCATGAAATGCATGTTTTTACAGCCCACAATCATATGACAATAGATCAATCATGAGTTAAAAAATATGAACACATAAACAAGCAAGACTAATCAAGCAAGAACAAGCACAAAAACTTTCTCTATGTTTCGGCTAAATGCAAAAATATGTCAAAAAAAATTGTCAACTTGGTTATTTGATAAAGAATAGGGAATAAAGGATAGAAAACCTTTAAAATTTATTTTTGAAAATCTTTTTATTCAACAAAAAGTTAACAAATTACATGGAAAAAAGAGAATAAAAGAATCATAATATCAAAGGAAAATATTAAAGAAGAAGAAGGGAGGTGATAGCTACCTAGCTATCGCTTTCCAAATCAAGCTTTCCAAATTCTCCTCCTCTCTTTTCTTTTTCTTCTTTCTTTTTTCTCAAGATTCTAGTGAAAATGCCTTAAGAAAAAAAATAAATTCCCCTTTTTTCTTGCTTTGGACAGTTGCCTTGTTATAGTGTAGAGGGTGCTCTTTATTTTATTTTTTTAGCCCTTGGTCATGCTTTGCATGCTCCTCCAACATCTTTGCCACATGGCTAAAAAATGTCCCCTCCTTGCATGATGCTTTCCTTAAATTTAAGGTGCTTGTCCCCTACTTGCATGATGCTTCCCTTAAAGTAAGGGTTTCCTAGCCTCTTATTGGCCAACAATGCCACCTAGATTATTTTTGTCTCCTATCTCTACAAAATATCTAAGCCACTTGTCATGATCATATGGTTTACTATTAAAATATCTTCCTAGGTGGCATTTTTAATCCTACTTGGCATCATCTCATAGCCTTCACATGCTCTTCACATGGCCTTCACATGGCTTTGCAATTAGGAGACCTCCCATTGGCCTAAAATGCCATGTAGGCAAAGTAGTGGAGAGAATCTTGTCCTTTTAAAAATGCCATGTAGGCTCAAGGAAACTAGATTAGAACAAAGTCCATAATCATCCTAGTAGATTGCATGTGATAGATTTATTTTGAATTATGTATGTGCGATATATGTAATTGAATGAATGCTATGCATGTCAATCAAGTATGAAATAAATGAGACCTATATAAAAGTTAAATGAAATCCCTTATTAAATTGTATTGAGTCCATGTTACGCATGATAAGTTGCCTTCCACCATCATAACAAGATAACCAGAGTTCTTCCATTTGGAGGCTTATTGAGTCACTTAGATTCAAACTTATGTACGAACATGTTTGAGTTATTGAAGGTGGGTCTTACTCAACTAAGTGTTATGTTATCCGGAATCTTTAAAACTTGATCACATGACATTTAGAGGCATTGTTAGGCAAAATGCATATGATGTATTTAGGCAAAGAGTTGTCACCTAACTGGATCTAGGAGTTGCATAGAGATGTAATTGGTAAACTAAGTTACCTACTCAATTGGTTTCAACATAGCTTGTTGAGGCACTCAAGGTTATGCTGGAATGAAAGGGGTCCTAGCTCATTAAGAAGTTTAAGAGTTAAATTTCTCGAAATAGTAGTAGAGGGCTATTATTTTGTTAAAATAATGAGAATAATCATTTAAGTATTAAAACCTGACATAATTGATTACTACTTGCTATGTATTGACTGTTAATTGTTTTGATTCATATAGGATATAAACGCTAAAATGGAAAATGCATTATCACTGAGAAGCATACTTGATGCTAATAAGTTAACTGGACCGAACTTCGTTGATTGGTTTTGCAATGTTAAGATTTTCTTGACACAAGAAAAGAATGCTTATGTTCTTGATGAGCCCATTCCAGATGAGCCTGCTACTGATGCAACTGAGGAGGAGAAGGTGGCCTATAGAGTTCATAGAGATGATCTCGTACAAGCAACATGTGTGATATTGGTTAGTATGGCACCCGATCTCCAAAAGCAGTATGAGGCCATGAATTCTCAGGATATCATCCTTAACCTTAGAGAACTGTTCGCTAAGGAGAATTGCACTGAGAGATTTGACATCTCCAAGGAATTGTTCCAAACAAAGATATCAGAGGGAATCCCAGTGAAGCCTCATGTGCTTAAGATGATAGGGTATATTACTCGATTGGAGCAGATAGGATGGGTTATGGATCATGATCTAAGCATTGATCTAATTCTTTCTTTATTGCTTAAGAGCTATTCACAGTTTGTGTTGAACTTCAACATGAACCTTTACAGGCAACTCTTTTTCGGTTATTGAATATGCTCACACAGGCCGAGCAAACCATTGTTAAGGACAAGTCATCTATCCATTTAGTCTCTTCCTCTAAAGCGAAAGGTAAGAAGAAAAGGAAGACTAGATGGGATGTACCTCCTGCTTCGAAGAGTTTGAAGCCTGATGATGGTGTTGAAAAGAAAGCGAAGGATAAGGATAATGCTAACAAAGCTTGCTTCCATTGTGGGAAAACTGGTCATTGGAGGCGCAATTGCAAGGAGTACTTTGAGTCTAACAAGGGAAAGAAGCTGAAAGGAGTTTCAACTTCAAGTATAATTTGATTCACTCCTCTTGGTATATGATACCTATAATTTGGTACTAAATATGTATGACATATTGTAGGGACCAAAGGAAAGAGTAGTGAAGCTGGACCATGAAGATGGAAATCGAGTTTGATACTACATCAGAGCTTGCCGATCTTATAGGTCTTTAATAAGACTATTTAGTTAGGATTTATTTAGAAACATTTGATGTTTTCATTGGCATTATAAGCCAATGTTGAGGATATTCTATTTATGTTTTCGAAACATATTGTTTTGCTGGCATAGGATGCCATGCTTATTTAGTTTCCTCTTAAATAAATCAGTTATAGAATAGTTCTATAACATAGTCTTATATATTATACAACTTGCAAAGTATTTTGAATACCATTTGGCTTAGTGATATGGAATTCGAATTGTTATTGAATTAATCCCTTAACATTGCTATTAATAACTTTTTGAATGATTAAATGTTATGATAAATTGCCATTTTTGAAAAAATGCAATTAGTGGGAAACGTTCCATATTTGAAAATATTGCACATTTATATTAAAGGTTTTTAAGACTAACTCTTTTGTTTTGGCTTGCAAAAGGAGTTATATTTGGATTATTAGCTACTAGCTAACAAGTAGATTCCGATAGTTGTTTTAGATACAACTGAGCCATTTGAATGGAATCTAGGTCTCGTTGTGATCCTAATTATTAACCTTGATAATAAGATTATCATGTTTATGACAAAGCATATTCTCGATGTACTTAAAGCTATGTCCTAGTAGAGACACAATTACTAATCGAAAGAGTTCGGCATTGGATGCGTTAGTGATTGGCTTAGTGCAAGTGGGAGATTGTTGGTGTATGCCCTAGAGCCAATCAGATTGAGCTTGGGATACACAGTCAATAAAGCATACCCTTCACTATGATTATAGTGATACAAGGTTTTCCTTCATGTTAGTACAATAATAAGGAGTTATTAAGTACTAATCGGATGAAGCCCATAGAACATAATGGCCTTGCAAAGGAATTATAAAAAGTTATAATTATGAGTTCCTTATGCATCAAAGCATTGTTCCTCAAATTGTTCCTAGTCATCGTATTGCCAAGACGGGGCATTGGCAATGCTCAAAGACTGGTATATGTTAAGCCTTCTTACTTATGAAGTAAGCAACTTATCTCATATAGGTTAAAGTATGGGATACTTGGGATAACATATAGGTGCTTGTCTGTTGAACAAGTTCACTGAACATGGCTCGCCAAGAGAACTTCATTTGGTAATATATCACTCTAGTGTCTATGATAATGTTATCTTAGTACCAGTCGTGTAAATTAGTCCTCAAACTTGTGATACCAAGTCATCTTGTATGGAGAATGTCATACTTAGATTTCATCACGAACGGGTCCCAAACACGAGGATGCTTATGATAGGGTGTTATTGGGTATGACATGAATCATACGAAGATGAATAAGTGATCCAGAGAGGATTCACCACTCCCTGTGATATTGGAGACATATCTCATTTGTTCTTGACTATAATTAACTTGATTAGGTCTTTGGCCAAAGCATAATGGATTTAGGAGAAAGTTGTTTCTCTAAATTCATAAGGTTAATCATAAAGTTGCAAATAACTAATATGGATTGATCATGAGTAGACACTGCACCATGCTCATGCACTATCCGGGATATATGGTGAAAGGACCGTATTACACCGACAGGCTGGTTGCTGAAAGGTTCTAAAAGGTCACGCTGAATTCACAATATTTGGATGGTTATGATGGGTTGCTAGATCCCACTCTTGATCTATGATAACAAGTTAATGAGATTAACTTATAATCATTGCCAACATATTGGAACCTAGAGGGTCACACACATAAGAACAGATATGAATGGATTAAAGATGGTATTATGTTAAGGTAAAACTTAATGGAATAAAAGATCTATATTAAGGACTCAATTGAAGAAGTTCAATTGAGATGAATTAAGACATAATTGAGATTGAGAAATCCAAGGACAATGTCTTAATGAGATAAGAGGAATCAAGAAGTCTTATCTAGTGTAGTAGTCGACTTTGACATATAGATGTGCAAAGTGAATTGCGATTGACTATACTATATTGGAATAATATCATGAGATGATATTAATAGATTAATGACATGAATTGTTTCATGAGGAGAAAGAAAATTTAATTGAGAATTAAATTACTTTCGTTTAAAAATTAATCTATCCAATAAATAAGCATGATAAAATTAGAATGGGTCCAAAGCGACTGTTCTAATTTAGGACTGTCCACTAAGGATGGTTGGCCCAACTTAAGGCATTAAGATTGTTGGACCATTATTATTATTAGATAATATAATGGGCCTACTGATCCATCTTAGAATTAAATAGTTTAAGTCCAAGTGGATTAATGAAAATCTTGTGCAACAAGTAACAGGTGGCCGGCCAAGCATAGGGAGATAGGGATTAGGGTGTGCACCACTATATAATCATATTTAGAGGTTGTAGCCGCCCAAGCAAGCTCTATTTTGCTTGTGATATTATGATTATTCTTAATAAAAATTTTGGTTTCAAGAAGAGAACTCTAACTTAGCAAAAAGGTGAAATCGCAACCTCCCTAAGCTCCCTAAGGCTTGTCGCAATTCCTCCTATATTGGTGTTCTTCTTGCCGCTTCTTCACCTAGTTGAGTGATATTGATTAAGGGATAAAGATACAAGAATGTATACCTTTTGATTGTGATCTTAGGATCAACTTGCTAGCACAAGTGAATCACCATATCTTAGATTAGGATCCATCAGCTGTTCGTGTGGACTAGCTCTAGAGGAAGGACAATTGTGCTTCTTGTGGTCTTGGACGAGTTGGAAGCTTTGTAGATCTTGGATTCGAGATTAGGATCTACAACTTAAGGTTATGATATCTTAAGTAGGTAACTTCTAAATCATATGGGTGATTTAATTGTTTTTTAATGTTATAAACTTATGCAAACACAGCCTAAGATCATGTTGTACTTCGGGTGCTTCTTTGTTTATTCCCGCTGCACTTTGATTATCATGTTTTTTCATGAGCCCAAGTTAGTGTATTCCCAACACAAGATAGGATGAATTGAGGCAAGCCTTGCAAGAAAAGCCTACAGAAAACCTTTTAGTAAGGTAAGAAAGGAAACTCAACTTTTTGATTTGCTCCATCTAGATATTTGTAGACTTATGAATGTGAAGACATACCATGGAGCCTATTATTTCTTCACTTTGATAAAATGATTATTTACGATATGAGACCGAGAGTAATTATTAAATCAATTTCAAGGATTATGTAAGAAACAAGTCGACAATTGACAATCAATTACTCCTTAACAAAATTGGTGTAGTAGAGTGGAGGAATTGTACATATATTTTGGAGAGATATTATTTTAATTGCTATCTATATCTTAAAATGTGTCTTTAAAGTTTGTTCCTTCAACTACCTAAGAATTATGAAAATGTGAAAAGCCTTATTTGGAGGTTTGAAACATAAGGGTTTAATTAGGTATGGGGGAATGAATTAAATAAAGTCTCAAGATGTGGAATTCCTAGAAAAAGATTTCCTGGTCTTGGTGAAGTTAGAATGGATCTTGATACGAGTTGCAATAACCTGAATAATTAACTCTTGAGGGAGCTATTTCATTATATCGGAATAAGGGTGGAGATTTGGAACTTCATCTAATGAATACATGTGATAATAGAAGTGACCCTTTAGTAAGTGGGAATAATCTCGAAGTTAGTAAGAGTATTTTTGTTGGAGAATCTCAAAATCCATGGAGAAGCAAATATGAATAGTTTCTCAACATTATTTTTGAGATTTAAGGGGGAATTTTGTATGAATACTTTTGCGAATTGTTTTAAACCAATTTCCTATGGGAAAGCTATCATTGCACCATTTTTTATGGATTCTTAAATGTTGATCAATGCCCTAAAATAGAAGAATATCATTAATGAATGCTATGAGGATATACTAGACCAAACATTTGTTTTTCTTTTGGATGTTTAGTAGATATCAAACTAATCTTGGATATGCTCATTGGACTATTGTCAAAAGAGTTCTTTGATATCTTGTCTTATACCATGATTGAAGTCATCATTGCATAATGAGGCAAATTGTCCATAGTTATAAATATATGGTTACATAGCTTTTGACCACACCACTCCTTTGTGATATTTTTGTAAACATGATGGGAGCTTTGGTTTATGTAGGTTTTGGATGACTACTAGATAAATTTGCATTATTGAGATATAAGTTATCTTTTCTTTTAAATTGTTTAATTTAAATTAGTGCACTTTATTATATTCTTCGTGTAGAATGTCACTGTGCGTAGATCAGTCCTCTCACATGAATAATCGTCCTAATGCTTTGAGGCATGCAAGATGAGACATGTGCTCATTTTAGCGTTAGTAGTGAGGTGCTAGTGATCTTGTTGGCTTTTAGTGGGTAAACAAAATAATTATCTTTGATTGTCGCCCTAGTAAGTGACCAAGATGAGACAATTACTATTATTCAAAGTTGGAAAAGTTCCACATTTCCATAGAGCCTATATAGCCGAATGCAAGTTTCTGAAAAGTATTCTTTAATGAAGCAATTGCTATAAGATTCTCAGGTTAGGTGTTTTACTAGCATCTAAGCCAAGATCCATATGGCGAAAGTATTTAACATGCCCTTAGTGGGAGTTTCACCATGGCATACATATCATACTGTATATGCTATTTCGACCAATATTTAGGGAGTGGATGAATGGATTCCTACTTCGCCATTGTGTGAGCCTAGTAGATTTCAAATCTACATTTGTGCCCTTTGTGACTTAGAACTAAGTTATGAAGCAGAGGCTTGATGTTGCTACTTTAGCATGTATCCAATGGCCATGATTGATTTGATCTATCTAAGAATCACTAAGAAAGATATCAAGTTTAAGTGGACTGATATGAGTAGCTAAGGAAAAGTTGGTTGATTCCACATTTATGTTTTGTGATTTATTGCTCAGGTAGTTATGTTGAACTAAGTGTTTGATATAGCTATGAGCACAAATACATTAGACAACAGATCAAACATAACTCTATTACATGTTATATATGAGGGATTATAGATGTTTGATTTTAATGTAGATAATTAGTTTATGGTGCAAGATGAGATATATATGGAGTTGTATTATTATGTTAGTTAGGTGGTGACTTGATATAACACTCCTCAATGATTCTTTCTCGTCTGGTTGCACGCTCCATTTCCTGTATGAAAGGTATGGCAATTAAGAGCTCTTTAAAAGAGAATATAAATTGATGCCTAATGTCACTGAGTGAGAGATGTTGGAATATGGATTGGGGCAAATGGATCTAAACCTATTAGTATATCCACATAGGCATTATCTAACTCCAAATATGAGTTGAGTTAGAATTCTATTTCTAATAGAAACCACGTAAGTGCTATCAGAGGCCTATTCCTACTAGGATTGAGATATGTGCTACATAAATAGAAACATATACTTGTGGAAATTAACTAGAAGTGTTAATCCTAATTACTTTAGTGAAAGTTCTCTCTCATAAACTCTATCTTGCTTAATTCTTGGGTATCCACCTAGATCACTAGGACTTAGAGTGTGCAAATTTGTGGACAACTCTAGTAGTTGCTCCATAGATGAGAAAGATTAACAAGCTGTTCAAACAGTAGATCCTTGGAGGTTTGTAAAGCTAGCATTGGTAAATCAATCTTGAGAATTCAAATTAGCATTGGAATAAGTAATTCTAAACCTATTAATTTCCTATATATACATTAAACTTTTTAAAGAAATAATGTTATCAATTAAAGTTGGATAGGTTTGAACATTTATATACACCAGATGCATGCTATTTGTAGGTAGGAATGATACTTTGATCAACATATCTTACTTTGCCAAGGGCAAAGGAAATATCTCTATGCCTAAAATGAAGGAAAACAAAGATTTTTGTGCTTGTTGGACATGGTCTCATCCATGACAAATGATTCAAATCTTCCTACTTCTTTTACCTAGAAACTACGACTTACCTTACAAATAAGGTTTCATCCAAATCTATTGACAAGAAACCATATATGCAATGGCAAGAGACCGACTTTGTCATACTTAAAAATTTGAGAATGTATGGCTTATGAAAAACACGCATCATCTGATATAGCTTAGAGCTGAGTCAGATAAATGTAAGTTCGTGGATATCCAAATTGTTGAATATCATTTCAATAATCTCGTTGAGCTAAATGGTTTGTCTCAAAACATGCCACTTTCTAAAAGAAAAGTTCATAATAAAAAAAGGTAGTGAGAGTAATGTAGAACTTGAAAAGTTCAAGAACACAAACAAAACATTATGATTGAACAAAGAGCTAGAGATTAGGGCATTGGATGTGCAACCGAAAGCTTAAAGTTACCTAAATTTCGAAGGTTAAGTATGATACTTCAATCTCCAAAAAAAAAATAGCGCTTTCTTATGGAGAAAAGGATGTATTGCTGATAAATGATGAGCCTAGTACCAATAAGGAAACAATCTTGGACAGTGATTCCTATAAATGGCTTGAGGCCATGAAATCCAAAATGGACTCCCTTCAATAAACCAAGTAAAGACTTTGGTGGACCCATCCAAATGGGTAAAACCCATAGGGTGAAAGAGGATCTTCAAAAGAGAGACCAATATGGATTGAAATGTGCAAACGTACAAAGCAATGCTACTAGCTAAAGGTTACTAACATATGACAAAGTGTTGACTTTGTAGAAACCTTTCATCTTCTAGCTATAGTAAAGTTTATTAGGATTTTGCTTGCTATTTTTGCATAATCATGACTATGGACTTTGGCTAAGGATGTCGAAACCACATTCCTTAAAAGGAATTTTGAAGGGATGTATACATGACACAACTCGAAGGTTTTACATCTAAAAGGAATATCAAATATATGCAAATTGCAAAAGTCAAAGTATGGACTTGAGCAAGCATCAAGAAGTTGGAACATCAGTTTTGATAAGACAATCAAAAGAGTTTGATTTCATCAAAAGGATAAGGATGAACCTTGTGTGTACAAGAAGGTTAGTGGGAGTACAATTGTCTTGATGATGCTTTATGTGAATGGCAAATGACTCATAGGAAATGAAGTATTTATGCTACAATCTATACAGATTTAGCTATTCAAAGAAAAATCTCCATAATAGATGTAAGAGGCAACACAATAATAGGAAAACGATCTATAATGATAGATCTAAAAGGTTGTATAACTAGCATAAATCCAGAAAACATAGTCAAGGTGCTAAAAGGGTTTAGCATAGAGGAATCTAAGAGTAGATTCTTGTCAATGTTACATAGCATAAAGATGAACAAGATGTTTAAAGAGTTTAACTACGAGATACTTGTTTATGATGAATTACATGAATCTTTCCAAAGTTATCAAGACACAAGATGAGATAGATCACATGGATAGAATACAATATGCTTCGACAATTGAATCTATCATGTTTGAATGCTATGTAGTATACTAGATGTTTTCTAGTATATAGAGAGTCTGAAAACCATATAAATGGTTCATACACTCTAGCTATCAATCCTAAGGGTGACAAAAAGTTACGAAGTGATTACGTTTCATTTTAAATGGCGGAGAACTTAGCTGGAAATAGTCCCAAACAAGGTTGTCGCAACCTAAAAAATAACAAGTCTCATCGCAAGACTTTATTATTCGTTAAGCGTGACATTAAAAAAAATCGATGAAAAGTCAACTTAATTTCTCTAGAAAAATGAAGGTTTTGAAAATAACCTTGAAAAAGACATGGAGTCGCCACCTATCTTTTTTGGCTAGGTGTGATCGGCCACCTATTAAAACCAGTTTTATAGAATATTTTAGAATTAATTAAAACATTTTTTTTTAAAACCAATTTCAAGTCTGCGTTTTAAACCAGAGAAACAAAGAAGTGGGTTCGGGACTCGGTTACGTGTGGGAAGGATTAGCACCCCCACAACACCCGTATAAAATGGTACCTTATTAATCGTGTGTTATCTCAAGTCTCAGTAAAAAGTCAATTTTTAATTTAGTATTTCAAGTTAATTCCCAATTTAAAGAAAAATAATTCTATTTTTTTAATGAAAATGATCCAGAATTTATTAATTCAAAATTTTCCTATATTTCCCAACAAGCGTGGCAAAATATAGAACTTTTTATTATTTTGGAAAAAATTTCGAACCATTCTCGTTTTAAAGAAGATATTTCGTTATTAATGATAATTGATGATATCCTCCCCAGCAAACCCGACAGACAACTCATGAATTATTTTAACTCGGGAATATCTTTATTTTATTGAAATCATTACCTTTTTCAAAATATTTTAAAAAATATGAATATGTATGACGTAAATAAAATGACATAGCAAAGTCTAGACAATATAATAAAACCTAAATGGTATGATATAATTTAAATGTCATAGCATATTCTAAATGAAATGAAATATCCTAAGTCACATGATACATTCTAAATGAAATGAAATAACCTAGGTAACATGATATATTCTATATGAAATGAAATATCCTAAGTGACATAATATATTCTATATGAAATAAAATGACCTAAGTAACATGATATATTCTAAATGGAATAAAATAATTTAAATGACATGGCAAATATAAATGATATGGCATATAATATAAATGACATGAAATGACATGAAACATGAAATAATGCTATTATATAATATGCATGAAAATAAAAATAAAAATAATCATGCATGAACATAGTATATGGTAAATAATGTGACAAAAATAAATAACTAAATAAAAGCATAGGATATCATGAAATATTCAAAACCATATAATAAACAACATAACATCAAAAATATAAATAAAAAATAATAACAACATCATAGAAATTATCATAGCAAAAATCACATATTATATAAAATGCATGAATATGGAAAATGCAATGCATGAAAGTGTATTTTTTCTTTTAATTAAGCAAATCCGTATATCTAAAAAGATATCCGGCTACCTTAGGAAAATATATCAAATTAAATTTTCAAAAATCAAAATACTTTGTGATTTGTTTGAAAACAATTTTGAAAGAAACTTGAATGAAGATTGAAACCCTAGCCAAACCCTTTAAAAATGACTCTAATTTCCTAAGTTTAAATTCTCGAACTTGACAACCCTTAACCCGAGGTTTATAAAATCATTTTTAGAGTTTAAAAAGGCTTAGAAATTACCCTAAGACAGTAGCTAAAGTTTCTAACCAATCCCCTCTAAATGCCTTAGCCAAATTTAACAATTGTTTTTCTTTTGAATTCAAATCTGCCTCTACTGTCCGGTTTTAAAACACGATTTTTTAACCTATTTTAAAATTTTCATAAAAATATAATAAAAAAATACTGGAGACTCAAAACATGTAAAACTACATGATAAAAAATTGGTTTAATTTTTTGATTAAAGATGACTTCCCAGAAAAATCGAGAAAGTCCAAGTACTTGGTGAAAAATTGTTTTGCCAAAACATATTTTTTTGCCTTTGATAAAATCATTTAAAAATCAAAGTAAAAATGTTGGAGACTCTCCTAAAGACCCACAAACAGTAGCTAACACTTTTAAAAGGTTAGAAAAAAATTGGCTAAGTAAAAAAAAAAATCACAAAGGTAGAATAATTAATTTGACAACTCTTTAATTTTCCACAAGTATGCTCAAGTGAGCATGACTTTGAATCATTGATTGGCCTAAGTCATAAATCATGTGGCATGACATGAAATGCATGATCATACAGCAAATTGAATGCATGATTTAAAACCTAAATGACATGAAAAATGCATGGCATAGAGAATATGGCCTAGACCTAAAATGAACTTGCATGACATTTAATGCAACTTAGGTCTAAAATGCACGAAATGCATGGCAATGCAAATGAGACCTAGACCTAAAAAATGCATGGCAATAACACAAACACATGGCATACTAAATACAAGACTAAAAAGGAAACATGTTAAACTAAGCAATCATAATGCAAATGCATGAATATAGCTAGACATTTTCACAAACACATGGCATGGTCTATAGCTAAACTACCACAATCAAGCTAACCTACCACAATCAAGCTAATCTACCACAAGTAAGCTATCCTACCACAACAAATCACATAAACAATATCAAACACAAAATCATTTAACAAAAGTGATTCATTCAACCATGATGAAAAATAGAGAAAAACCTGTTTTCTTGATTTCTTTTAAAAAAACAAAGTAGAAGCTCCTTAGAACTTATTTTAAAAAACAAGTTTATTTTATAAAAGAGAATAAAATGACAATCAAAATATCAAAATCATGTCAACAAAGTATGAGAAAAGCATGAAAGAACATAGCTACCTTGCTCTAGCTTTCCAAATCAAGAAGTAGCAAGCCAAACCTTTCTTTTTTCTTCTTTTTTTTTCTCCTCTCTTTTTCCTTTATTTTTTTTTTATCTTTTTCCCTTAGCTACTGCCTCTATTCAGCCCCTAAAGCTCCAGCAAAAATCTGAATTCCCCCCTCCAAAAAGGCTTGGCCAAATGGTATAAGAATTGTGTAGAATGTTGTAGTTTTTCCTAACCAATTTTAATCCAATGGCCTTTAATTCAGGATGCTTTCTATGTAAAATCCCACCATTAGATTGGAATAATCAGCTCCTAAATATGATGTCATGAAAATGTCATAGATAGGATGCCATAAATATGACATCATCCCTCTCCATCTATTGGTCCATGTGTCACAATTTCAAAGGCTTGATCTAGAAAAATAACTACCTTCCTCTTCACTCTTGGCCCTTTGATCTAAAATCTCAGAAATCACTCTCCATTATGGGCTTGGCTGATTGCCCTTTTAAAATCCAGCCCAATCTCCAATTTTTTAAAGGCCTTCTTCGATTTCTTCGGTGAAATGACCTTTTTGACCCCCAAACCAAATTAAATAGCAAATGGACTCCAAATTCAAAATTTTTTTTAATACTTCCTAAATAATAAAAAATTTAATTTTGGAAGTTTTCATAATTTTTGGAGCCCATTTGCTATTTTTTCGGAATTTTCTTCCAAAATTGCCCCTTTGTGCACCCGAACTTTTACCATTTTTTAAACGAGCTCCGAATCCAAATTTTTATTCACCAATCTCTTCCAAATAATTTAAAAGTGTGATATGGAAGTTTTCATGATTTTTGGAGCTCATTTGCTATTTTTTTGGGATTTATCTGCTTGAATTACTGCATAGTGGGCCTGGGATTTGGCCATTTTGGAAACGAACTCCGAATCCGGATTTGCCTTAGACAATCTCTTCCAAATAATTTAAGAATAAGATCTTCAAATTTTCAAAAATTTTGGAGCTTATTTGGTATTTTTTCGAGATTTATCTTCTTGAATTTCTACATAGGGGACCCGGGATTTGGCCATTTTGCAAACAAACTCCGAATCTGAATTTTCTTTCGCCAATCTCTTCGAAATGGTTTAAGAATGAGATCAGCAAATTTTTAGAATTTTTGGAGTTCATTTGCTATTTTTCCCAAATTTTCCAATTTTACCTTTTTACCTCCGAAGCCTAGTTTTGCTCAAAACAAGTTCGATTTTCAGATTTTCTTTTCCTGGGCCTTTGTCATATATTGAATTGGAGTTGGTCCGAAAACGCCCAATTTTTATGATCAAATTCTCTTCCAATTTGGTTTTTCCTCTTTTCACTATCGAGAATTTCCTCGTTTTTCCTTTTTTTCTCCAATCGGCTCTTTTCTCGGATTTTCTTCAAACTGAGCCTTGGGCTATCCTTGTTTAACCACTCATCATCAATTAAGGGCTTTAATTTTTCTGAATCGGGTCATTTCTGCAATTTTTCCAATTTCACCAAAATCCACTAAAACCCTAATTCTCGGTTTTCTTTCGGATTGACTTTTCCTTCAATTTTTCTTCCAAGTAGCTTCTCCATTACCTATAGCCAGTGCTTATCTTTCATTTGGAACCCTCAATTTCGACTAATTTGATCGTTTAAGCATTTTTTCCCAAATTTCCTGAACTAGGATTTCCTTTTTACTGAATCTCTGTAACCCAACTTCTGAACTCCATATCTTTCAATGTAGACCTCGGATTATCAAAATTCTTTCGCCATTTTTCAATTGAACTTCAAATCTTGATTTTGAAAGTGGGTTGACTTTTTCAGTAGTTGACTTTTTAGGTTGACTTTTTCAAGTTTGACATTTTATGCTCGCCTTCTTAGACTAAGTCTCGGAGTACCACCTGTAGGATGAAAAAAGTCTTTTTACATTTTGAAACATCAATTTAGGAAGAAAATATACCTGTTTTAGTGGTCCGGACAAAATTAGGTGTCTACAAAGGTATAACCACAAATCCTACAACATAAGCCGGATACAACTCTTTGTCTAAGGAAAAAAATTAGTTTAGGATCAAAAACTTCATCATTGAACTAAATATGGTTCTTAGCATTATTAATAACAATGGAGCCATTACATAAGCAAAAGGAACCAAAGTCTCATCGAAGATCTAAACATGTATTGAGGCACTATCACTTGATTATAGAGATAATCAAGAAAGATGGTATGAAAGTATAAGCAAATTCCTAGAAGGATAATCTATCTTATCCTTCTTACAGTGTCGTCATCCCATGATCGCTACGTGGAAAGAGTTCGATATTAGATACCAAGGGCGATTGGCAATAGTGTAAGTATGGTTAGTTTATGCCCTATGACCAATCAGATTGGCTTTGGGATACATGTCATATTAAGTATTACATTTATACATTAAGGCATTCTTTATCTTCAAGTTTGTTTATATTCCTTTAATTAGTTCACAAGATAAAAGTCCATATAATAAATATTCTTTGCAAAATGAATCACAAACAAGTTGTAGTTACGGGATCCTTATTTCATAAAAAACATTATTCCTAAAATTGTTCCTAGTCGATGCTTTATCAATAAATGGAAATTGATACAAGCTTTTGAGACCGATACATGTTTATGCTTTTACTTGTAAAGTGAGCAACTGATCTCATAAGTTGAAGTATGGATATACTTGAGTTAAACATATAGGTGCTTGTTAAAAGAACATGTAGACTGAACATGACCCGCTATGAGAATGCCACATGGTATATCACCAAAGTGTCTAAGATAATATTTACATGTGGTGGCTACATAAGTGGTCTTTAGACTTGAGATCATTATCTAGCTTGTATGAAGATTCTTATACTTTGATACCATTCTTACATGTTCCTAGCCAAGGATGCTCAATAGGATGTTTATTGGGTATAACATGAATGATATAGAGTTAGAGGGATGATCAAGATAGGATTTATCACCATGAGTGGTTGACCGAATGTCTCACTATTCTTGAGAAGTATTAATTGTTGGAAATTAAATATACCAAATCAGAGTATAAAGCGGTGGAATTTAAAAAAAGTTCAATTCCTTAACCATTGGATCACATTGAAAAGAAATTACACAATCATACAAGGCTAATTGCATAAGGTAGAAAACATACCTAGGGTTTGTAATTTGCGGTAAGTCCATATCCCGAAAATAGCCAAGCTAGGTTGTAGCAAACCATCAGCTGTCCAAGAGTCCAACTTCTAACAATAATCCACATGAACAAGGGTGAAAAAGACTTCTTAAGGATGTGTAGTGTTTTAGCCAAAATCTTATGCTAGTAAGATCTTCGATTGCCCTCTAGTTTTCTTGCTCTCAATTTATTTCCAACAACAAGAAGAAAGAGGATTCAATTATCAATTGAATGGTTGAGTTTTTCTCTTCTTTCCTTTTATAAAGAGGGGGCAACATAGATCATATAAATAGGGGGAAAGTGCCGGCCATAGTTCCATTCCCAATAGAATTAGGATATACAGCTATGGCCTAAGTCTAATCCAATTAGATTAGCTCTTGGTCGGCCATGCCTCGTCTTATATTCAAAATATAGTTCTTTTATGATAGCCCTTAAAAACCTATTATATTAATTCAATTTGGTCCTTAATTAAATCCTTATTTATTTCAATTAAGTCTAACTTAATTTCAACCCAATTTAATTTTCACAACCATATTCTATTGTGTGTGACTCATTAGATTTCTTAACATGTTGGCAATAAATATAAGCTTTGTAATTGGATTAAATTAATCAAACTATTTGAAGTCATCATTAATTCTCTAATTAATCAGTCTTATATTATGAATCATGATTGTCATCTAGCAATGAGTCATGACCCTTAATTGTTAAGAAAAGTCAATGAGGTTTGACAAACCTATCCATGGTTAGTTTCCTAGTATAATTATAATTCTTTCATCACTTAATATCTTGATTTAACATTGAGTATGGATTAGTTTCTACTCAATTTTGTTTAACCTTGTGAAGCCTCTGATTAGCAATTAACTTTTTGAATAAGCTTTAGAACTATTCAAAACTTCATTCATTATGGCTAGAGATTTTTTGAGTTAATTCTTATCAAGACTAGTTGAGATATTCTCTCGATTACTCAAGGTGATGAATCCTATCTTGATTACTTATGCATCTTCATATGCCTCATGTTATACCCAAAAGACCCAATTGGAGCATCCATGGTTAGAACCATAAATAAGGTAAATCAAAGTATAACATTCTTCATATAAGATCATTAGTAATCTCAAGTCAAGGGATCACTTATACAACTTACCACATAAGAATGTTGCCATTGACACTAAGCGATTTACCAAGGGCATTTTCATAGTTGGTCATGTTCAGTGAACTTGTTCTTGTAACAAGCATCCACATGTTAGCTCAAGTTTATCCAAACTTCAACATAAATGAGATTGGTTGCTTGCTTCATAAGCAAGAGCATAACCATGTGTCAATTTCAACAACTTTATCAGTGTCCTATCTTGACAAAGCATTGACTAGGAATAATTTAGGAATATAGCTTTGATGCAATGAATGACTCATAATTATAACAACAATATGCTTGTAGTGTTGTATAAGGCTTTATTTATTCCATGGACTTTATCTGAGAAGTAAGTAATATCAAATATGTATGCAAACTTATAAATAAAGAATGCCTTAGTTATTAATAGTAATGCTTAATATGACATGTATCCCATAGCCAATCCGATTGGTCTTAGTCATACACCAACAATCTCTCACTTGCACTAATGTCAATCACCTTGATATCTAATACCAAACTCCTTATGACAATCATGGGATAGTGGCATAGTAAACGATGTACTAGATTATCCTTTGTGGGAACTCATTATATTTTTGTATCATTTCTCTTTTATTATATCTATAATCAAATGGTAATGCCTTAATACATGTTTGGATCATTGATGAAACCTTGATTCAATTTGCTTACGCAACGACTCAATTATTCTCAACAATGCTTGGAATCATAGAGTTCAAGGTTTGAACTTTCTTGATCCAATCCACCTATTTTTGCTACCTCAAACAAATAGTTGTATTGGCTTAGGTTATAGAATATGTGGTTAGGTCACGTTTAGAACTCTTTCAAATTGACCACTCTGTTATTTTTTCTACCTCAAACCTTCTATGCTAAACACTTTTAACACTTTGACAATGTATATGAATTAGAATAGTTCTAGCAAACCATTAGATCTATCATTATAGATATTTATTCCATTTTGTGGTTGCTTCTCCGATATTCATTATGGAATTTTTCTTTGGGTGGCTAAATCTTTTATAAATTATAGCATAGGTACTTTGTTGCCTATGAGCTCTATGTCATCCTCATAAAGCACCATCAAAACAATTATACTCCCTCTAGCCTTCTAGAACACATAAGGTTTATCCTTCTTCTTTGATCAATTCAAACTCTTTTGATTGTCTCATTAAAAATAGATATTTCCAACTCCTTAATGCTTACTTCAGTCCTTATTTGGACCTTTGCAACTTGCATCTATTTGGCATTTATTTGGATGTAAAACCTTCGAATCGTGTCATGTACACATCTCATTCAAAACTTATTTTAAGGAATGTGATTTTGACATCCTATTGCCAAATCCCACTACCATGGTACTCAACTATAGCAAGAAAAATCTCAATGGACTTTAGCATAACTTAATTAGGCAAAAGGTTTCTTCAAAGTCAATATTTGGTTTTGTTTTAACCTTTTAGCAACTAGCTTTGCTTTATACATTTGTAAATTTTCATCCATTATATGTCTTTCTCTTGAAGATGCATTTGCACCCATTGTATCTAATACTTTTAGGTGGGTTCACTAAAGTCTATACTTGGTTTGTTTAGATGAAACCCATTTGTGATTTCATGGCCTTAAGCAATTTATAGGAATCAATGTCCAACATTGTTTTCTTGTAGGTAGTAGGCTCATCATCTATGAGTAATATACCTTTATCTCCAAGAAATCTATGTTTCTTTGGAGCTTGAAGTATCCTACTCAACCTTTGGAGTTCTTGTGAAATTTAAGCTTCCGGCTACGCATTTGATGCTTTAGTCAAATGCCCTTGTTCCATCATAATGTATAGTTTGTGGTTATTGAACTATTTCAAATTCTATTTTACTCCCACTACCCTTTCTATTTTACTCACCTTAAGAGTCTTCAATAAAAACTATTCGTTCTTATGAAGAGGCTCCGTTGTCAGAATGATTAAACTTTATTTAAGTGATTTAAAGAAAATTTTAGAATTCTTTCCACCATTCGAGAGTAATTCTAAAAATTTTCTTACCTCAAATTTATTAAATTTTATGTAAATATTTTAATCATTGAAAAAATTTTAAAATCCTTTTTACCATTCGAGAGCAATTCCAAAAATTTTCATACCTTAAAATTGCCAAAAATATCAACCGTTCTTAAATTTACAATTTTGGGAAATTTTCAATTTCAATCTATATTCAATTAAAAGCTCATTATGAAAAAGGATAAAATACTATCATGAATTAGCTTTTATTATGAGTTTCCTAATTTTCCTAAAATATTATGAATATTTCCTAAAAGAAAATCATCCCTAGTTAAAGTTAAATTTTCCTAACATAAACCAATTAAAAGGGTAAGTACATAATATGTTAGATAAATACATAAAATAAATAATTTACAAAATACAATTAATTAATTAATAATTAAACAAGGCGTCAAAAAAAAAAAACAAAAAGTAAAAATAAATACTTAAATAAATAAATAAAATAAAAACAAACTTTAGCTTTCTTGTCGGCCCTGCATGCGGATCCATGTGTGGGCCGGCGCGCGAATCTGCGCGACTCGAGAAACTATAAAAATAAAAAAAAATTGCTCATTTGTACTTTTTCCTTTCTCTCTCTTTAGGTCCTTCCTGTAAGACCCTCGTAAGTACGAGATCAATTCGAGACAATTATAACATGCGGATGGCTCGAGGTTAAACTTTGAAATGCCTACAGAAAGGATGGGCTAACATGTGGTACACATGTATGATAAATTGTAGAGTTGGGGGTTTAATCGAGTGATTAAGTGATTTAACCCCAAATTGACTAAAAGTCGGGATAGGAGAAGTCCGTAAAATGTGATAAGTTAAATTTACATAGTGTTGATATGTGATATAACAATATTTGGGAGTGTTAGAACATGAATCCACAGAAAAATCGGTAAAATGTGAACAGGGGTATTTTGGTAATTTTACCCAGTTTTTTTTTTTAGTCAGTAAATGGTACCAATGAACTAAGTGATCATATAGGATCATAAAATGATGTTTAGATCAAAAATTGGACATTAAAATCAAATCCGATAGCTATAATCGTCTAATTCGTCACTTAGTGACGCTGGCATAAATTGCCGTAAAAACATGGTTCGGGATTTTTTAAAACTGATTCGAACACATGGACATATGTTATAACATATGAGGATTATGAATATGGCAAGAAAAATCAAAAACGGAGTTGAAACCGGATTAGTCCTTAAGTAACCTAAAGGAATGAAAACCGAAAACTAACCGCGGGAAGGTCCGAAAAAGGTTTTAAATGGATCAATATATTAATATAGACATAAAATGATGTTAGCAAGCTACTGGTGAAATCAGAACAAAAATCGGAGCTAAAACCAAAAAAGTCAAAATATTGACCTGTCGGCGCTCCGATGCCCGGATTTGGGTTTCGGGATATAAAAAAAAATTATCCGAACATGTAGATCAGTATATTATCATATTTGGAACATATCCGTGTCAAGAAAAGTGAAAAACGGGCTTTCGAACGTTAAAATTTCATGTTGGCCTGCTAAGGTACTAAAAGACAAAATAGGGGCAAAATGGTCATTTGACCATGGCCCACTTGTTAAGTCTGAAAATCAGAATTCTCCTCCCCCAATTTCACGTGAGGAACCAGAAAAATGAGAAAAAAAGAGGGGAAGCCATGGAAGCTTGCTTCCAAGCTTTCTCTCTCCTCTGTTTACTAGGCAGATCACCAAAATTTTCAAATATTTCACAAACCCAAAGGTAACTTCATGTTCTAAGCTTGATTTTGATATTATATTTTGAAGATTTTGCCTTTAGCTATGAGAAACCATGTGGGCTAAAAATTGGTGGTGGTGAACCACCATGTTGCCACCATTTTTTTCGCCACGGGAGGTGTTCCTCTGCCTCCTTAAACCATAAATTAGTATCGGATAGCTTTGAATCAAAATTTAGAGGCTAAAACGAGTTTGGCCGAAACCCTAGCTTGCCTATGAGGTGGTGTCGCCACCTTTCTTGGTTGTTCGAGGCCACCGTTAGCTTTGCTTTCATCGTGTGAGCAACTTTCTAGTTGATTGTTGCTCCAAATTTTAATCCGAGCTAAGTGCAAAAATTTATTTGTAAAAAATTTTTTAAGCTGAAAAATTTTGGATATCAGCTAACTATTATAAATAATGGGAATTTGAGTGTCCCGTAGTTGTAAAATATTTACAGAATATCCTAACGATGTCGTAGGTACCCGTATCGTGGAGTTCGCCTAGGATCGCGACAAAGTCACGAAAGTGGCGCTTTAATACTTGAAATAACACTGTGAGTATTTAGGTTAATTTAGGAGGTAGTTGTTGTTTTATATTCATTGTTGATTGATACGGATACTGAAACACGAAAGATTGCTCGGATCACGGAAACGGTAAGTTTTAAACCTTACACGGATTAATGGCGTAAGTGTGATGTTAATATGGTTACATGAGGTAAGTATTGTAGAGTTGAATGATAATGTTTGTGAGCTATTTGAAATGCTCAGATATTCTTAATTAAGATGTTATACAAGGTAGGTTATGGTTATACTTGTCGGATTAATGAAAAAAATAGTATGGTACTGTGTTTGAGGCATTATGGTTGCTAATTTATGAAATTGGTTGATGAATAATATTGTATAGGATGGTTGAGTATTTAAGGATAGTTAGACATTGCAGATTAAATGTAATGCACACAAATTGTTTGATAAAATGTCTAAGTGAAATTGTAATGCTTGTAAACATAAGTAGAAATATGCTAGTGTTGAAGCTGTTACCTAGCATATTATATAAATCATTTAATAAGATAAACAAATTTAATATATCATGCTATTATTGTACGGACAGGGTAACGTCCGGGATTCTATTGTTGTACGGACAGGGTGATGTCCGGGATGCTATTGTTTTACGGACAAGGTGATGTCCGGGATGCTATTTTTGTACGGACAGGGTGATGTCCGGGATGCTATTGTTTTACGGACAGGGTGATGTCCGGGATGCTATTCTTGTACGGATAGGGTGATGTCCGGGATGCTACTGTTTTACGAACAGGGTGATGTCCGGGATGCTATTGTTTTACGGACAGGATGAGTCCGGGATGGTACGGACAGGATTAGTCCGGGATGATACGAACAGGATGAGTCCGGGATGATATGGACAAGATAGTCCGGAATGACAAATATTATGGACTGGTATAAGTCCAGGATGTTTTGATGTTATAGTTATGAAAAATTTCTAAATGATAATTATAGAGGTATACACGTAAAATCGATTGTAAAATATTTTTGGCTACCGATTTTGGCTGGCCAATGGCCTATTTATATTCAGCACTCAGCATAGAAGATTTCATAAGGGACAAGTAATTTTTATAAGTCCCGAAATAATTTTTAAATATTACTTTTCGGTTAATTAGTCATACTTGATATGTCATGTTTATGCTTTAATAGTTAAGAAATGAAACACAAAACTTCCAAGTACTCTTCCTAGTAACCTTATGCTCACTGAGTCTTTCGACTCACTCCATTTATTTTCATTTTTTTTCAGATCTTAATAGACCTAGCTTTTCCCAGGTTTCGATAGCTAGCCGCTCGTATAACTATGGTAAGCGGATTGACCCAGGACGTGGTAAGTAGTGGCGATGGTGGGATATATTTTGCAGTCACTAAGGTATCATGGGTCCTACGCATTTTGTGTATGATGTATATGTACTTTATATTTTTTAAACTGGTGTATCTAAGTGATGTATGATGTATAACGGCCACGGAGGCCTAGTATGATCTGGTGATGCTTATGCCATTATGATATAATATGACTGTATGTGTGTATATAAGATGTTATAAAGGTTGAGTCTGTTGCGGGGCATCTTGGTTACTCCCTATCGGAGGTGTCCAAACCGAGATGTCATGTGTTGATGATTATTATATTGCAAATGTTGATGACTGAGCGGCAAACCCCCATGTAGGGCGAGATTATGCCGAATTTTTGTTTGATTTGGTTTCGTGGGTATATTCATGCTTCGGAGGCAGGGGCATACCTTGTCTCTGGCCGGTCACATGCCCTAAATTTGGGGTGTGACAAAAGTGGTATCAGAGCATGGTCTAGAGGTCAGTGACTGCAAAAAGGGTAGGGTTGTAGTGCATTGCTTACAGGTAATCTTAGGGTATCGGTAAGTAGTGTACTGCCCCTACAGATGTCTATCGTCACATGCGGTTACATCGGGTAATCTATAAGCCAGCTAGTACATATCGAATTGTGTTGGGAATATTGTGGAATTACTGACAGTATATTTATTTTCTAAATACAATGCTGTCACGATCACGATCTCATAGATATAGAGACGTATTGGGGGACCGAGAGCCTGAGGTCCTAGATAATATTTTTATTGGCCCTGAGGTTAGAGGCCAGAGTGAGGATAGTAGTAGGTCTACTACTAGGGAAACAGATAGGATTACTGGAGTAGTATTAGATGACGACACATATGAATAGTTGTTGGATATGGTAAACAGAACATATTAATATATTCAGGCCCTGGTAGGGTTGGTGATAGAACAATGACAGCCACGATTGTTCGACCAAATTCCTTCAACCAGGTGTTGTTAGTAATGAGTTGTTGTTGGGACAACATACACCTATCAGCATATTACCTTACCTACTTTGGAGGAACGTTACCACCTAGTTTGCAGGGGTGGAATCCGATTTTGATCCTAGAAGGTTTTTAGAAGAGTGCGGCCAACGGTGTGTAGGCTTAGGGTGCTCGCCGACTAGAGCCATACAATTAGTGAGATTTCAGTTGTATGGTAGGGCACATGCATGGTATATCTCTTTAGTAGCCATAAGGCGGATTGATGACCCTCCCCTCGAGTGGTCAGAATTTAGTGTTGAGCTTCTTCGAGAATTTTTACCAGAAAATGAAAGGGATTTAGGAATTCATGAATACGAGAGATTAAGACGATTCGAGGATAGGTCATGGGAGAGAGTGAGATATGAAAGACAAGCATTTAGGCAAACAAGGCCATATGGACTAAGGGTTAGAACAACCCTGGAATCATGGATGTTGAGGGATAGAGAAGTCGGTAGTCGGAGGAGGAGATCGACTGGTGTTTGTTATAGATGTGGCAAGCCAGGTCATTTCAGGAGAGATTGCCCATTAGGTCCAAGTTCATCCCCATCAGTGTGAGCTCCACATCCAGCTATAGCATATCCAGGGCAATCAGCAGGGTTAGTAACATTAGAGATGGGTCAGGGTTCCTAGGGTAGGGAACAACAGTCTGTGGGCGGAGAACATACTATGGGCAATTGAGGGCAAGCCCGTGATTTTGCATCTACTACCATGATGATAGGTATAACTTTAGTCTGATTTTGGCAAAATGATTTCATTTAATTTGAGCACTATATATTGAGTTGTATTTCAAGAAACTTTGAAGTATTTTGACCTAGTTCCGAGATTTGTTATTGATGTTGAAGATGTTGTGAAATGGTGGTGGTTGGATATTAAACTGAACTTGTAGGCTGGGTAATATTTGAGTGCTAAAGGATATATTTTAAGTTGGATTATAAATCACACACAAGGTTCTTGTGAAAATGCCTAGGAGGAAGGTGATTATTATGCCTACAAGGTTTTGGTTTAATGCTTGAATGAAAATATATAGCCTTGGAAGATCCTAAATAACCAAGACAAGAATATGATTTGGCATGGATGCCAATGTCGTAAGATTGATGTATATTTATTGTGGCTAGCCTAGTAGGGTACCTAGGCAGATAAAACTGATGGTATAGTCATGATAGCCTAGTATAGTTTCTAAGTGGGTTATATTGATTATATGGTTGTTGTTGCCTAGTGGTAATCTAGACGGATAAATATACGGATATGGATGTTTATGTTTTCCCTATGCACCAGGGAGTTTTGAGATTTCATTCTCGCACTAGTTCCTGAGTTTAAGATTATGGGCCTTAACAGGCGGAGATTATCATATATCTTAGATGACTTGAGGGGCTATGCCTAGCAGATCATCACCACACGAACTTTGTCCGGGTTATGTGCTAGCACGTGGAACTAGATGCGAGGGATTTGATCATGAATTATTACATTAATCTCGCGACTATGTGAAATATGGAGTTTTTTTTTGTTATTGTACGTGATTGAGACATATTGCCCTAGTACTGGCTTTTTAATATTTGGATTGTATTCAAAATGTTTAATGGTATCACGGGCTATGCCCGGGACGTTTGTTGATATTGCAAACTGTATGCAAATTTATACAGATACTATAGACTTTGTCTAAAATTGTATAGTATACGGGACTCAGTGCAGGGCATACTTGAGTATAATTTGATGATAGTGTTGGTCTTAAGTTACATCTACTGATATGGTATAAATGAATGGTTTATTGAACGAATGTAGTAAACATACGAGACACAATGTTATTTATTAAGCATGTATAGTTGAAAGAATGGGTCAGAGCTGTGCAGCGAAAGTGTAGTGTGATCAGAGGAAAAAAAATTGATTGAAATAGGATTGATTTTGGAAATATTAAAAGACTATGAGTGTATTATTTTTCTATCATTGGATAAAGTCAATATTGTGGCAATGTTTTAAAATATTACTGATAGTTAATAGTAAGGGAAACCCCCCCATTTATATAATCGATTAGTAGTCCTCGAGATAGAAGGTGTTCGAGGTAAAATCCTCGAAGTTATGATTTATCGTGAGTTCAAATAGTTCTAATAGTGAAAGAGTATGGAACACATTGTTACCGAGTGGTGATTAAATGTTTACTATGCTAGCAAGTTTAAGCTGAGCATTAGAAGCCAGCAATAATGTTACAGAGTTTAATATACAATAATGAGATTCAAATAGGTTATAAAGTTGAATACATAATAATGGGATTGAGATAAAGTCATTATGGGGCCTAGATATAGGCTTGCCTAAGGTAGGCAAGGAATGTGACTTTATTTGAGTGATTGTCGATAGACTGAATAAATTAGAACACTTGATTCTGGGTAAATTACGTATAACATGAGTCAGTGTGCTAGACTCCATTTAGACCAAATTGGGTCTTTGTGAAGTTTTCGTGTTTATTGTACTTGATTGAGGCATCAAGTTTACAGTTAAATTTTGGAGATTATTCTAGGTAGCTTCTGAAATACAATTGCGATTTAGTACCGTATTTCATTTATAGACAGATGAACAGTCCTTGAGGACATGTTATGTGTTAATATACTAGATTCCGAAGAGAATCGGGATCAATACCTATCATTGATTGAGTTTGTATATATTAACAATTTTCAGTACAGTATGCAGATGATACCTTTTCTGGTATTTCGGTCTAGTTTTTGCCTAATCTTATTGATTAATTGGGATTGCGATCCGAGTTTGTTTATTGTTGATCATTGCAAAACTAGGACCGAGACATTGTATGGCCGGATGTGTCGATATCTTTTCAGTTAATTTAAGACAGGGGGATATCAGTTGTTCAGTTCAAATATGGTACGGTACACCTAGAAAAAGGTGTAGTTAATCAAAGATATGTTAGTAACTGCTAGAGTAGGCAGAAGTCGTATGCCAATAGCATGTGAGAAAGTATTCTTGAAAGTTTCACCTTTCAAGAGTGTTAAGAGCTTTCGCGGATGGGCCATGCTGAGTCCAAGGTATATCGGACCATTTCAGATATTCAGTGAGACCTATCACCTAAGATGAGTGGTGTACACTCTGTGTTTCATGTACTTATAATATGGAGATTCATGTTAGACGATTTTCATGTGATACAGCCAAAGATAGTACCTGTACTTTTATATAAGTGGACTTTATGCAAAATTCGAGGACGAATTTTATTAAGGGGGAAAGAATTGTAAGACCCTCGTAAGTACGAGATAAATTCGAGACAATTATAACATGCGGATGGCTCGAGGTTAAACTTTGAAATGCCTACAGAAAGGATGGGCTAACATGTGGTACACATGTTGTATGATAAATTGTAGAGTTGGAGGTTTAATCGAGTGATTAAGTGATTTAACCCCAAATTGACTAAAAGTCAGGATAGGAGAAAGTCCGTAAAATGTGATAAGTTAACTTTACATAGTGTTGATATGTGATATAACATTATTTGGGAGTGTTAGAACATGAATCGACAGAAAAATCGGTAAAATGTGAACAGGGGTATTTTGGTAATTTTACCCAAAATTTTGTTTTTAGTCCGTAAATGGTACCAATGAACTAAGTGATCATATAGGATCATAAAATGATGTTTAGATCAAAAATTGGACATTAAAATCAAATCCGATAGCTAAAATCGTCTAATTCGTCACTTAGTGACGCTGGCATAAATTGCCATAAAAACATGGTTCGGGATTTTTTTAAAATGATTCGAACACATGGACATATGTTATAACATATGAGGATTATGAATATGGCAAGAAAAATCAAAAACGGAGTTGAAACCGGATTAGTCCTTAAGTAACCTAAAGGAATGAAAACCGAAAACTGACCGCGTGAAGGTCCGAAAAAGGTTTTAAATGGATCAACATATTAATATAGGCATAAAATGATGTTAGCAAGCTACTGGTGAAATCAGAACAAAAATCGGAGCTAAAACCGAAAAAGTCAAAATATTGACCCGTCGGGGCTCTGATGCCCGGATTTGGGTTTCGGGATATCGAAAAAATTATCCGAACATGTAGATCAGTATATTATCATATTTGGAACATATCCGTGTCAAGAAAAGTGAAAAATGGGCTTTCGAACGTTAAAATTTCATGTTGGCCTGCTAAGGTACTAAAAGACAAAATAGGGGCAAAATGGTCATTTGACCATGGCCCACTTGTTAAGTCTGAAAATCAGACTTCTCCTCCCCCAATTTCACATAAGGAACCAAAAAAATGAGAAAAAAAAGAGGGGAAGCCATGGAAGCTTGCTTCCAAGCTTTCTCTCTCCTCCGTTTACTAGGCAGATCACCAAAATTTTCAAAGATTTCACAAACCCAAAGGTAACTTAATGTTCTAAGCTTGATTTTGATATTATATTTTGAAGATTTTGCCTTTAGCTATGAGAAAACATGTGGGCTAAAAATTGGTGGTCGTGAACCACCATGTTGCCACCATTTTTTTCGCCACGGGAGGTGTTCCTCTGCCTCCTTAAACCATAAATTAGTATCGGATAGCTTTGAATCAAAATTTAGAGGCTAAAACGAGTTTGGCCGAAACCCTATCTTGCCTATGAGGTGGTGTCGCCACCTTCCTTGGTTGTTCGAGGCCACCGTTAGCTTTGCTGTCATCGTGTGAGCAACTTTCTAGTTGATTGTTGCTCCAAATTTTAATCCGATCTAAGTGTAAAAATTTATTTGTAAAAAAATTTTTAAGCTGAAAAGTTTTGGATATCAGCTAACTATTATAAATAATGGGAATTTGAGTGTCCCGTAGTTGTAAAATATTTACAGAATATCCTAACAATGTCGTAGGTACCCGTATCGTGGAGTTCGCCTGGGATCGCGACAAAGTCACGAAAGTGGCGCTTTAATACTCGAAATAACACTGTGAGTATTTAGGTTAATTTAGGAGGTAGTTGTTGTTTTATATGCATTGTTGATTGATACGGATACTGAAACACGAAAGATTGCTCGGATCACGGAAACGGTAAGTTTTAAACCTTACGCGGATTAATGGCGTAAGTGTGGTGTTAATATGGTTACATGAGGTAAGTATTGTAGAGTTGAACGATAATGTTTGTGAGCTATTTGAGATGCTCAGATATTCTTAATTAAGATGTTATACAAGGTAGATTATGGTTGTACTTGTCGGATTAATGAAAAAAATAGTATGGTACTGTGTTTGAGGCATTATGGTTGCTAATTTATGAAATTGGTTGATGAATAATATTGTATAGGATGGTTGAGTATTTAAGGATAGTTAGACATTGCAGATTAAATGTAATGCACACAAATTGTTTGATAAAATGTCTAAGTGAAATTGTAATGCTTGTAAACATAAGTAGAAATATGCTAGTGTTGAAGCTGTTACCTAGCATATTATATAAATCATTTAATAAGATAAACAAATTTAATATATCATGCTATTATTGTACGGACAGGGTAACGTCCGGGATTCTATTGTTGTACGGACAGGGTGATGTCCAGGATGCTATTGTTTTACGGACATGGTGATGTTCGAAATGCTATTCTTGTACGGACAGGTTGATGTCCGGGATGCAATTCTTGTGCGGACAGGGTGATGTCCGGGATGCTATTGTTTTACAGACAGGGTGATGTCCGGGATGCTATTGTTTTACGGACAGGATGAGTCTGGGATGGTACGGACAGGATGAGTCCGGGATGGTACGGACAGGATGAATCCGGGATGATACGGACAGGATGAGTCCGGGATGATATGGACAAGATAGTACGGAATGACAAATATTACGGACTGGTATAAGTTCAGGATGTTTTGATGTTATAGTCATGAAAAATTTCTAAATGATAATTGTAGAGGTATACACGTAAAATCGATTGTAAAATATTTTTGGCTACCGATTTTGGCTGGCCAATGGCCTATTTATATTCAGCACTCAGCATAGAAGATTTCATAAGGGACAAGTAATTTTTATAAGTCCCGGAATAATTTTTAAATATTACTTTTCGGTTAATTAGTCATACTTGATATGTCATGTTTATGCTTTAATAGTTAAGAAATGAAACACAAAACTTCCAAGTACTCTTCCTAGTAACCTTATGCTCACTGAGTCTTTCGACTCACTCCATTTATTTTCATTCTTTTTCAGATCTTAATAGACCCAGCTTTTTCTAGGTTTCGATAGCTAGCCTCTCGTATAACTGTGGTAAGTGGATTGACCCAGGACGTGGTAAGCAGTGGTGATGGTGGGATACATTTTGCAGTCACTAGGGTATCATGGGTCCTACGCATTTTGTGTATGATGTATATGTACTTTATATTTTGTAAACTGGTGTATCTAAGTGATGTGTGATGTATAACGGCCACGGAGGCCTAGTATGATCTGGTGATGCTTATGCCATTATGATATAATATGACTGTATGTGTGTATATAAGATGTTATAAAGGTTGAGTCTGCTGCGGGGCATCTTGGTTACTCCCTATGAGAGGTGTCCAAACCGAGATGTCATGTGTTGATGATTATTACATTGCAAATGTTGATGACTGAGCGGCAAACCCCCATGTAGGGCGAGATTATGCCGAAATTTTGTTTGATTTGGTTTCGTAGGTATATTCAGGCTTCGGAGGCAACCTTGTCTCTGGCCGGTCACATGCCCTAAATTTGGGGTGTGACACTTCCTCTCTCTAAAAAAACCCAGCTATCATCGTGCTCAGTCGCGATGCGCAGATTCTTATGCTGGAAAGTTCTATCGGTGCTGGAAACTTCAAAGTAATCTCAAAAAGTGCCTTCAAACAAAGAAATCGGTGACTGGAAAATTTAATGGTCATCAGGAAATTCAACCTTGCTAGCTAAAATTTTCAAATCTGGACGAATTTTTTTTTAAAAATCCTAAAAAACTCCCAAATTTTTTTATATGGTCTGGGGTTTTTCAAAATTTTAGTTTGTATCCTAATCTGTCTCAGATTGCTATTCTATTTAGTTTCAACTCTATCTAGTTTTTTTTTTTTTTTTTTTCTGTTCTATCTGATCATTTTTGTTTTAATTATCTGATATTTGATTTGAATTTTAGAAATTATCAGATTATTCTTTATTTCCTATTTTGGTTTATTTGGTTTCTGATTTCTATTTACTGATTCCACTAATAATAAAAAAAGATAAGGTAAGAGAAAAAAAGAAAAAAATAATAATAATAATAATAATAATAATGAAATGAAATGAAAAGGTGGGCTAATTTTTGTTAAGCCATAACAAGATCTCAAGCGATAATTGGACCTAATATCAGCTTAAAAGTCCAAAAATAACTTGAAATCCAATTGCACTTGAGACTCGAAAATTGAATTAGGATTAATAATCAAATCAATGCTCGAATAAAATTAGATGTCTACAACTATAAACGATGGCAGCTCTGTCTAGGAAGCCTAAAGTTGTTAGAGGGGTTGAGTTTGCAGGGTTTATTATAGGAGTTCCATTGATAAGAAAACGATGGATTTTGTTTTTTTTTTTTTGTTGAAAATGATAATCTAACTTGTGAAAGATTTGTTATAGACAAAAAGACTTACATAGATTTCATGTTAAAATATTGGAATTTAGAAGATTTTAACTTTGTTTAAAGCTATGGAATTTAGAGCTCAACCTGGCGTAGACGATGCCAGGGGATAAGTTGGTTGGCACCAACCCTATGAAATCATGTCATTCAAGATTCTTTGCATGCCAATGTCCAACAATTGCCTCATATTAAAATTAAAATATAATTCTTTTTTTTTTTAATTTTTGCAATTTAATGCATGTCTTTGTCCAAAAGAAAGGTTAAGGTGGAGAAAGAAATTGGTTGACGGAAACACTCGTCTTGATGCTAGAGGTGTTCATGGATCGGGTCGAGTCGCGGTACGAATTTTTTTCAAATTTTTTATCCAAGATAAAAGAAAATTATTTTTATATTAATATTTATATATTTTTATAATTAAATTTAAATAAAATATTTTTTGCTAATAAATAATAATTCGGGCCGGGTCAACCCGAATTGAAAAATATTTATCCAGATCCGATCAAATACGAGCCGAACCTGTCAGTCCTAACAGATTACACGGCCTTTGAACAAGTCTACTTGATGCTAACACTTTGTCTACTAAAGATTTTTCAACGACAATTAAAAATATCACAATTTGTGTTGCTAATAACGTGGAGAAGAAAATAAGAGCAAGAGAAACCGACTTTTTGCAAGGAAAAAGAGAAAACTGAAAAGGGAAAAAGAAAAAGAAAAAGAAAAAGAAAAAGAAAAAGAAAAAGAAAAAGCTATATAACTGCTCTTCAAACCTCAACTTGAGCCTAAGCTTGCTTTGACAAAGAAAGCAAATGACCTTGCCCTTTCATGCCCCATCAGTATATACTGCAGAGAAGTTTCAAAAAAACTATATATAAAAAAATAAAACAAAAAACTGAAGGGAAGAATTTAAGATTCTCTCTTTTACACAGAAACCTAAGTGTTGGTGCGTCTAGGGTTTGAGTTATGCCAAACAAATCCCAATCCTTTAGCCAATGCCATTCAGGTTTTGTGAAACAGATGCATCAGACACGTGCAACAGTGCAATTTATATAATATTAGATATATTAATATCCAAACCTGTATTTGCTTAGATAAATATAAGAGTTGAATATTTAATAGGCTCTTGTACTTTATATTTTTTGTCTGATATTTAAAAAAAAAAAGTTTTTAACTTAGTACCGTAACTTTACTTCCGTCTAACTCTTTATCCAAAGTGTCATTAAAAAAAATAATGTGCCTTTTATACCCAATAAAATACATCTATTTGATCAAATAAATTCACATCATTTTTTAAAATGCAACCACATCATATTTTTCTTTTATATATAATTTAAAATATATATATATATAATTTGCCCCAATTTCATTTCCACCATTTTTAATATTACAAATATCTTTTACACATAAAATGAAGGGTTGGAATTGTTTGGGAAACTTCATTGTTTTTCAGTTCTTCTTTCCTTCTCCAATTTTTTTTTTCTGTAATGGAAGTGAAACTTACCCACAGAAAACATTCTTCCCTCCGAAGATCTCTTCTTTAATTTTATTTCAGCCTTTTTATTTCTCTTAAAATCTCCTGTAAATTTCACCTAAAAGAAATTTAAAAAATCAAAAATCCAATTCAAAAATGGATTAACAATTCGAGCACCCCAAAAAGAAACCGAGTATGGCTGAAACTACATCTTCAACACCATTTCCGAAATCCCTTCAGTCGCCAAATTTCATGATGATGGACCATTCATCACCAACTACGACACCAACATCATCGGTGACAAAAAATATTAACCCAACTCCAACACCAACAGCACCAACTCCGACAACAACAATGTTAACACCAACACCCTCAATGAATTCCTCAATTCTTCCTAAAAAAACGTTATAAACCCTAAAATTTGTCCCAATTTTATTTTCATCATTTTTAAATATTACAAATTTCATTTCATTTTTTTATTTTTTTAATTATATATAGAAGAAAAATATGATGTGGCTTTTCATTTAAAGAATAACATAAATCTATTGGCCACATGGATACATTTAATTGGGCATAAAAGACACATTAGCTTTTTTTTAAATAGAGTTACACTTTGGAATAAAGTCATAGACGAAAGGAAAGTTAGAGTGTACCAAATTGACAACTTTTTTTTTTTAAATACCAAACTGACAAAAGGTAGGATATCTACATTTCTATAATGTGTTTTTGAGTATAAGATAAAGGGGCATAATACTTAGAGATGACAAAGTTTATTCGAACTTGATAATTTGTCCGAATCAATTTGAGACCAAATCTGATTCGATCCAAAATTAAATTAAAAAATCAAAAGTTTGAAATCGAAAAGATTTGAACCCAAAAAGATTCAAATCCGAAAAAATTCGAATCCGAAAATATCCAAACACGAAAAAACCCGAAATCTACACGACTTGAGACCTGTCATGACTCGAATCTACTACAACCTCAATCCGAGATCCATCCGATTTGAAACCTGTAAAAAATCGAATTTATAACTGAAAAAACTCAAACTATAATTATATGATTTTATTTAAAATTAAAATAAATAAATGATAATTTTTTTCTTAAATAAAAATTTAAAATTTATGAAAATTTATTTTATAATTAGTATACAATTATATCAGTAGTGTATTATCAACAAAAAAAGCATTAATATTGCGTCTTTAAATTGAATTATGAAAATAAAGTTAATCTAAAACACATTAAATATGAATATCAAATATATTTTAGTACTATCCTTATTATATTTACAACAATTAACCATGAAAAATAACAAGTAATATTATTAATTTGATATTTGATTTTATTATGAAATAAAATAATTATATGCAATATATTATTATACTTATGCGATATTTAAATTTTAATTTTAATACAACAATAATTCAAATGTACAGAAAAAATGATACTATAATTTCAACATATAATTTAACTTGATGTTTTGTGTAAAACATTATTAACGGTTTGAATCAAACAGTTTCTTTTGCTTTCTTTTTTCATGCCCCTTTTTTTGTTAATTTGTTTTTTCAAAAAAATTTCATTTCAATTTTAATATATGTAAAAAGAAATTTAATTTACTTTAATTATTTATTGATGTTTATTACAAAAATAAAATTAGTTATTAATAGTACATTAAAGTATAATTTAAAGGTATAATATACTAGTAATAATTTTAATAACTAGATAATGCTCGCGTTTCGCTGCGAAATGTTATCAGATTTGAATTAATATTTTGTAATAAATTTGAAGATAAAAAAGCAAGAGTAGTAAATATAATAATTTAGAAAAATAATAATTCCTATTCTTATAAAACAAATGGTATAAAATTGAGAGTTATTTGAATATGATTAATTACATCCGACAATTTCAGACATAACATAATTATACGATACGAATATAATATGGAAAAAATAATTAAAATACGACATGACACAAAAAAATAACATGAACACGACACAAATACATGAACGTGTCAAAATCTACATAAAACGAATTATTAACGTGCCAAAATTTATATAAATATATAATACCTTGAATAAGATTATAACAGGAAAAATAACACGAACATGATGACGCGCGACACAAATTTATGAGTTATTTGAATAGTGTCAATTAGACTTGACAATTTCGGATACAACATGATTACACGAATTGAACACAACATGAAAAAATAATTAAAACACGACACGAAAAATAACATGAACACAACACAAATATACGAACGTGTCAAAATCTATATAAAATGAATTATTAACGTGTAAAAATTTATATAAATTTATAATACTTTAAACACACGATAAAATAATACGGACATACAATTTTTCTCTAAATTGAATCATTATAACAAATTATGCAAAATATGGGATGAATTGAGACACGAACACATAAAATTTTCTCTAAATTGGATCACCGTGACAAACTATGCAAAATATTTGGATGAATTGAAACATGACACGAATACATGGAAAAAATAATTAAAAAACGACACGGCACGAAAATAACATGAACGCAACACAAATACATGAACATGTTAAAATCCACATAAAATGAACTATTAATATATAAAAATTTATATAAATTTATAATACTTTGAACATACAAAAAATTAACACAAGCACGAAAAAAAAAATAATATGAACACGAACGAATATCCGAACATGTCCAAATCTACATAAAACGAATTATTAATGTGTAAAAATTGTATAAATTTATAATATTTTGAACACACAAAAAATAAGACGAACACAAAAATGACATGAACGCACAATTTTTTTCTCCATCTTTTCTTTTCTTTCTTTCTCAATCAAAAAAAAATTGACAATAACCAAACTAACCCCCAACCTCCTTAATACTCATGCTTAGTTGTCAACTAAGCAAGGATTCAAAATTCTCAATTCTCCACTCTCATGCATTCTAGGGATAGTTTTTATAGTAAGTAACAGATTAGTTTTTTTTACAATTTATTGATTTAAATAATTATACTTGTTAACTTAAAATTTTTAAATAAAATTTAAGTATCTTATATTTAAACAAAATAAAACTAATATATTATTATTAATGTTGTATTAATTAATTTTAAATATAATAATTTTTTATTGTTACAAATTTTAATTAATATTATATAAACTAATTGATTGATTACATGTATTTTAAATCAATTATTAAGTTATTTTTTATGCTGAGATATATGTATTTATTTGTTAATGTCAAAATAGTTTAATACTATATCAATTAGCTTTACTAGTCATAGTATCCTAAAATTTTTGATAAGGTTAAGCTAATTAATTGACTAATTATTTATATCAAGTATTTTTTGTGAACGATAATTGATATTCTTTTTAATAATGTCTACTATTCAACATTATAATTAGAAATTTTCTAATTCATGTATATGATTATATCTAATTTTCAAATCAAAATGATCAAATATTAAAATTAGATCAATAGTGTATAAATTAGTTTTTAAATATCATTGTCGCAACGGGCTTTTAAAAGAAAAGAAAAAGGTCCGAAATAATCTGCCCCCATCGCAGGAACATCGGCTTCTTTAAAAGTGCGACATTGAAGAAAAATAGAGGAAAAGACAATTTAATTCCTTTTGAAATAAAGGTTGAGGGTATGAAAACGGCCTCGAAAAAAGAAATGGAGTCGTCACCAATATTTTTTGACTAGATGTGATCGGTCACCTATTAAAACTGATTTTGAAAAATATTTTAAAATTAATTAAAACATTTTAAAATCAATTTCGAAGTCTGCGCTTTGAACCAGAGAAAACAAGTGCGGGTTCGGGAGTCGGTTATGTGTGGGGAAGGATTAGCACCCCCACAACGCCCGTATAAAACGATACCTTATTAGTCATGTGTTATCTCGAGTCTCGATGAAAAGTCGGTTTTAAATTTGGTATTTGAAGATAATTCCCGTTTTAAAAACAATCCTATTTTTGTCTGGAAATGATTAGGAATTTGTTATTGCAAAAATTTTCTATATTCCCCAGTAAAACGGAAAAATGTTGAAAAGTATTATTTTTGAAAATCTTCGCATCATCCCTTTTCAAAAGGGTATTCTTTCGTTAATAATAATTGATGAAGACTCCCCAGCAACCCGGATGAGGATCCATGAATTATATTAACTCGGGGATATTGTCTTATTTATTAAAAAACATCAATTCAAAATGTAATTGAATGGCCATAGGTGTATAAACTATCATTAAAACATGAATATAAAAACATGCACAATTAACAAGGCGTGACAAACATTTTATTATAACATGGCAAAAAAAACAATGAATGACATGGCATGCTTGGCATGGCATGGCAAACTCTAAATGACATGGCACATGGATGAATGACATGACATATGAATGAATGGCATGCTTTAAATGACATAGCATATGAATGAATGACATGGCATGCTTGACATGGCAAAATTTGAATGACATGGCAAAATTTGAATGACATGGCACATGAATGAATGACATGGCATAATCTAAATGATATGACATGTGCATGAATGGTATGGCATATGAATGAAGACATGCCATATGAATGACATGGCATAATTTAAACGATATGGCATATGAATGAATAACATGGCATAATTTAAATGATATGACATGTGAATGAATGACATGGCTTATGAATGAGTGGCAAAATTTGAATGATATGGCATATGAATGAAGGACATGGCATGGCATGCTTGACATGGCATAATCTAAATGATATGACATATGAATGAATGACATGGCATGCTTGACATGACAAAATCTTATTATGGCAACATGAATATAAAATGATATGGCATAATCTAAATGATATGGCATAATCTAAATGATATGGCATGTGAATGAATGACATAGCATGCTTGACATGGCAAAATTTTATTATGGCAACAAGAATATAAAATGACATTAACATGGAATATTCATGGATATGGAATTTTCATGTGAGGAAACATACAAATAGCATATGTTGGAAAATATTACCGCACTCCTCGGCAAACCCGGCAAAGCTTGGAAAATATTTCTTTCCTATGACATTTATAAGATTCCGAATAAAACAAAATCCAATATCTTTTGATTCCATAAACACGTGCATTGAACAATTTTCTAACCTCCACGGCAACCCGGCAAAGATTAGGAACTAATTATCGCCAAATGTTTAGGAAATCGAAACATACGTTTTATGTAAAATTAAAATAAATAAATAAATAAAAAACATTTTAAAATATGCAATGCATGAAGGTGTATTTCTCTCTTGAAGTAAGGACATCCGTATACCTAAAAAGATATCTGACTACCTTTGAAAGAAACTTAAATTGGATTTTCAAAAATCGAATGACTTTGGGCTCGGATTTAAAAAAAAATGGAATTTTTTGAATGAAAAAGGCCTCATGGCCGATACCCCTTAAAACAAATCTAGCCTCCTATTTTTGAAACCCGATTTTACTATCCATGACCCGATTTTTGTAAAATCAATTTTTATCCTTGAGATGACATGAAAATCAACCTAAAACAGTAGCTAATGACTCAAATCAGCCCATCGTTTTTACAAATAGAAATCATAAAATTATTAATTTAGAAAAAAAAACCTTTCTGACTCCCAAAACCAGTTTTGAAAAACTATTTTTTTTGCCCTTTATAAAAAGTTTAAAAAATTATGAAAAAATCAGTATAGACTTGATGGTATTTATGGGAAAAAATTGGCTTAATTTTTGGACTAAGGATGCCTTGACCAAAATTACACTAAAGTCAGAATAGTAGACTAAAAATTGTTTTACCGAAAACCATTTTTCCAACCTTGATAAAAAATTTTAAAAATCTTGGGAAAAAATACCAGGGCATCCTCTAAGGATCTGCTAAATGTGGTAAAAAAATCCTTTTATTTTGACAAAAATATCTTAGTAAAAGAAATGCTCAAAGTCAGAATATCCAACTCAAACTATCACTCTTCCAACTAGTATACACAAGAGAATTTGGTTAGAGACCATTAATTGGCCTTAACCAAAAATCAAGTTGGTGATGGTATGGGTGCATGATTTTACAGCCAACAAACATATGAAAATGAATCACTCATGAACTAAAAAAATAAATAAGCAAAGGAAAATCAAGGTTGGCTCAATGGTTGGTTCCTTGGACATAGTCCCACCTTACCAAAATCACTTGATAAAAATCAAGATCCTTAAGCTTCTCAAACTTTTTATTTATTTTTTAAAAAAGAAAAACCAAAGGAGAAAATCTATCCTACCACAATAGTGAATCCCACAAACAACATGAAGAAAATCAAACATAGACAAGCACAATGAGACCTCCAAAGTTTCAGCTAAAGCAAGAAAAGGTGTTGAAAGAATAAAGAATAAAGGAAAGAAAACCTTTATAAATTTATTTTGAAAACCTTTTATTCAACAAAGGAAGTTAACAATCACATGAAAAAGAAAAGAAAAAGAACATGAAATCCAAGTAAATAAATGAAAAAGAAAGGACGAAATGGCTACCTAGCTAAGCTTTCCTTCCAAGCTTCTTCTCTTTTCTTTGAAAGGTTTAGCCCTTTTATTCTTTTTTGTTTTTTCTCAGGAGTGTAGTGAATGGCTTTTTAAAAAAAATGAAATCCTCTCCTCCTCTCCCTTGGCTTGGCTGAAACCCCCGTTATATATTGGTGTGCTCATCTTTTTTTTTTAGCCTTTGTCATGCTTTGCATGCTCTCCCAACATCTTTGCCACATGGCTAATTCTTGTTCCCTCCTTGCATGATGCTTTCCTTAAATTAAGGGTTCTTGTCCCCCTTTTGCATGATGCTTTCCTTAAATTAAAGGTTTCTTAGCCTCTCATTGGCCAATAATGCCACCTAGATTATTCTTGTATTTTATCTCTACAAAATATCTAGGCCACTTGTCATTGATCATATGGCTTAATACTAAAATATCTTCCTAGGTGACATTTTTAATCCTATTTGGCATCATCTCATAGCCTTCACATGCTCTTCACATGGCTTTGCAATTTGGAGGCCTCCTATTGGCCAAAAATGCCATGTAGGCAAGTAGTGGAGAATCTTGTCCTTTTTTAAAAATATCATCTTTCTATTCAATCTTGGCCATTTGATTCAAGATGATCACACCCTCTCCTTCATCCATGGGCTGGCCGAAAATGGCCTGGCCATTCCTCTTTTTTTATTTGCAAAACGACCCTTTTCGATTTTTCAGTAAATTGCATTTTGGCTCCCAAACTTAATTTAATTGCAAATGGACCCCAATTTTGAATTTTTATTTTCCAATCCATCCCATCCAATATAAAACTTTGTTCTGGAGGTTTTCATATTTTCCCGAGCTCGGATTCAATTTTTCCTGGATTTTTCTCTAAAGTTTCGGTTTAGTGCCTCCCAAATTGTCTTTTTTCCATTTGAGCTCCAATTCCTGATTTTTCTTCTCCAATCCCTTTTATAAAATATAAAACTCAGTTCTGTAAGTTTTCATAATTTTTCGAGCTCATTTTATATTTTTCCCGGATTTTTCTCTTGGAATTTCGGATTAGTGCATCCGAACGTTGTCTTTTTCCATTTGAGCCTCAATTCCGGATTTTTCTTCTCCAATCCCTTCCATAAAATATAAAACTCAGTTTTGGAAGTTTTCATAATTTTCCGAAGCTCATTTTCTATTTTTTCGGGAATTTTTCTTTTGGAATTTCAGATTAGTGCCCCCGAACTTTGTCTTTTTCCATTTGAGCCCCGATTCTGGATTTTTCTTCTCAAATCCCTTTCATAAAATATAAAACTCAGTTCTGAAAGTTTTCATAATTTTTCGAGCTCGGATTCTATTTTTCTCGGATTTTCCAAAATTGCCCTTTAACCCCCGAAGCCTTGGTTTTATTCGAAATGGGCCCAATTTTCGGATGTTCTTTTTCCATTGCCTTTGTCATATATTGAATTGGAGTTGGTCCGAAAATGCTCAATTTTTACATCCGAATTCCTCTCCAATTTAGTTTTCCCCTTTTCCTCAAGATTTGAAATTTTCTCGTTTTTCCGTTTCTCCTCCAATCGGCTCTTCCTTAGGATCCACTTCAAATTGGGACTTGGGATATTTTTATTTATTTATCCTTTATGAACTGGGGGCTTCAATTTCACCGAATCGGACCATCTCTACAGTTTTCTCCAAATTTGTGAAATTTCTATTTATTTCATTAAATCTTTATTTTCCTTTTTCTTTTCAAAATCTATCTTCCTTCAACTCCGCTTCAAAATTGGACCTTCCAATAACCAAATTTATTGATCTTATTCCATTTGGAATCTCCAATTTTGCCCAATTTGGTCGTTTACGCATTTTTTTCCAAATTTGCAAAATTAGGCATTTTTCTACAATGAATTTTTACAATCTGTCTTACAAACTCTCTATCTTCAATTGTAGATCTCCGATTATCAAAATTCTTTCACATTGTTCAATTCAACTTCGAATCTTAATTTTGACTGAGAGTTGACTTTTTTAGTGGTTGAGTTTTTCAGAGTTGACCTTTTTCAAGTTGACTTTTTCGCTTTGAACTCCGAATCAAAGTCTTAGAGACCTATTAGCAGAATGAGGGGAGATTCTTTGCATTCTGAGAAGTCGAAAAGAGAATTGACCTTGTTTAGGGGTCTAGACAAAATTAGGTGTCTACAATCATGGTTTCCTAAAATTTTTAAGTTTTAATTATTAAGGCTAAACCAGTTAATTGGCACTCTTCTAATATTTATTATTCAATATTTTAATTGAATATTTGGTCAATTAGTGTATACAATTAGATCTAATGTTGTTATGTTAGTATTTTATAATTATGTCCAAACCAAAAGACATAAAAATAATAATAAATTCTTGAAAATATAAAATACTGTTAAAAAAAGTATAATACAATAACTAAAAATATAATAAAGCAAAAAAAAATTAAAATTTGTTGGAGCCTAATGGGTTATTAGGTTAAAAGTAAAAATTCATTTATATTAACATATGCAAATTGGCATCAAAACTATACATCTTTTAACAATTTGATACCTAAAGAAAAAAATAATGATTAAATAGCTAAACTTTATTTCCGTCAATCAAGTTAGCCCATTACTTAACGACGTGATGACATATCTTTTTTGTTCAATCAAAATTCGACATTTAGCAACTTTTACACGTCAACAATATCATGTCAGCATTTGGGAAAAAAATTATTTATTAATTTTTTTGAATTAAAAAATGAAAATTTTAAAAATTAAAAATTTTTCCTTTTAAATTAATTGAATTTTTCAAAAAAAAATAAAAAAATAAAAAATGAAATTAAAAAGAGAGAGAGAGGAGGGAATCGGGGAGAGAGTGGGAAAATGAGAGAGAAAGAGAGGGAGAGGGTGGCTGATCATAGATCGACGACGGATCTGCCTCGGGCTGACCTTGTCCTTTCCCCTTCTTCTTCTTTTTCTCCCCCTTTCCCCCTTTTTCTCTCTCTGATTTCCCCCACTCTATCTCTTTTTTTGGGCCTGTCTTGTCACCGATCTCATTGACCGAAGTAGATCGATGGCCGTTCGGCTCTCTCGCAACTTGATGGAGACTCAATTAAGAGTTGTAAACCCAAGTGCAGGTTATGTTCAAGTAATAAATTTTCGGGTGTCCGAGGTCGAACCACAGGGAAGCGTATTAGTAAGTATAAGTTTATAAATATATAAGAAAAAGAAAGTAAACAAGATATGAGGGAATCAACAACAAAACAAGATAAACAATATATTAGAGAACAAAATAAACAAAATAAAATAAAAGAAATTAAACAAGATATAAAAACAATAAGAAAAGATGTTGAGGTTAGAGAATCCACTCTTGGTGTTATGCTAAGATTAATCTTGTTTTATTACACAATTGAAATTCACACATAAGGGAGATTCCAATCGGAAGGTTTAGCAATTCAGTCCAAATTGTCCAACGTCCATAGCATATGATATTATGTTCATTTGGTGTCCTCAAAACTCACAAAAAGAGTCCAAGCATTCCTTATGCCAAGGTATATGTCTACAACAAATCAAGGTTATGAAACCAAGCATTTACTGTGCCATTTTCATTGTCAATAATGAATCAAGATCCCTACTTTGCAAGTATGATTTTAAACCAAAAGAAAATATTATCTATACTAGTGTTTATAAATGATGATTCATTTTAGCTCATGTTTAAGAGACTAACCTTAGCATTTACCAAAAGCTTCACCTCATCACCTCAACAATATGATTAGCAACACATACTAGATATGAATAAAATGAAAAGAAATGTAAGAAGCATAAGTAAATAAAAAAAAAGAAAACTAGAGAAAGGAAAGAAGAAGAAAACTTAGAGAATTTTATTACAATGGCTAATATCCTACCAATCTACCTTTAATGCTCATCCAAGGCCCTCTATTTATACACATTTTGGAGAGCTAAATGACAAGAGACAAGCTTTATAAATTTCAAAGGTAGGTATAATAGGTGGGTGCATTTTTCTAACAATTTTCGTCATATTGTATGACAATTCTGATCAGCCAGCTTGATGGTCGATTTTGTCAATGTTGAAGGCTCAATCTGATCAAATGGTCTTCTAGCAAAATATACCCCTATCAGTTACGGATCCATAGCCGTTGGAATCAGATCATTTGCTCATGTGGATCGGAAGATATGGTCAAAATACCAAAATAGGTCAGCACAGACGTCATTGCACATCAGCCAACTTGATGGTCGATTTCGCTAGGGAAAACGACTCCGTTTCAAGAAGTGTAAAACATGAAAAAGATAGATATGCCTCTTAACTTTGCACTGTAAAAAATTCAGCCTTATTGCTTCAGTGAAACTCCAGATATAGCGGATATGGAAAAAGGTGTCGGAACTGGAACTGAACTGGATTTGCCCTTAATTGTTGATTTAACCTAGTAATCTGAAATCACTCAAAGAAACTCGTGAAAAACACCAAATTACATAAAAATATAAAATATCATAAACACAATTAGACTAAGCAATAATAACTCGTATTTGACACAAAACAATAATAAAATATAACTAAGAACTATATAATTATACGAGTTATCACACCCCCACACTTAGATTGTTGCTAGTCCCTAGCAACGACTCAATAAAAATAAAATAAGAAAATCTAATCTAATCCATTTTCGTTGGAAATCACGGTGGCACTTAGGATGTGACACAAGCCTTTAAACCCCTAGGTGTCTCTAGTGGACGAGTTTAGTCTCGTGAGGGTTTGCTAGAACGATACCCACAAACATTGAAAAACTAAAATATAAGTAAACTACATACACTAAAAATATTTACTCCTAATCCTTTCAATATAAATTAGAGACAATCTTTGAACAAGTCTTATAAACTAATCAATAGCTCAAAGAATTTCACAAAAATTTATGCTTGAATGTAAATAAATGAGTTAAGCCAATATTAACATAACATATTTCAATCAAAATAGTGCATATTCAACTTAATCTCAACTTCTCACTATACTCTCATGAAAACAGTTCTACCATATGCTTGCTTGTCCACCTATTCTCCACTATTTAGATCATACAACTTCATAAATCAAGAGGTCTTGTTTCAAGGTTGTAATGGGGCCAAAGGGTTATAATGTGGTTAAAGAACAAAAGGATAAAGATATCACAAAGGTTCCAAAGAGTTCATAGAGTTTAGAGACATAATAAGATCATACAAATAAAACTTCTCAAAACTCTTATAAAGCACATAATAACATAGGCTAAATATTCATGTTGAGCCTTTGCTTCATTCTAACCAACTTTGTAACATCTTTTTCTTTACTTTAACTAGAAGTTCAAGAGAAGATTTTTTTTTTTTTAATATGGGAATGTATTTGACAATGATCCCTTTCTTTTTCTCTTGACTTTTGCCTCTCTCCTCCCCCACACTTATCTTTCGTTCTAACCCAAATTTTCAAAAAGTATCCCTTGTTTTTGCAATATGTCTCAAAATATATAATCCATCTTTAGAACAAGGGTAAGGATATAAGTATATTTAGGCTAGGTGTAAGTTCTGGTTACCAATAACATGGTCGATTTAATGTAGGCTCAAATTGGCTCACTAGTGGGGATGTTCTCTTAGAACATTAATAATGGATGGCTGTTTGGCTCTGGTTATAATCCTAATGCCTCTATCATATTCATGTTGTCACATGTATCAATATAGTCTCAAACGGTTTAAAGCAAGTTCTAGAGAATCATGTAATCATAAGAGCACTCAAGAAAGAAATTAGATTGATTTGTATAATGCATCAATCATTATAGGCTCAAAAACTCACAAGGATGATTATACAAGTCAGATTAAGTCTAAACATGCTTCTTTCTCAATCAATATATCATATTAACATTGGCTCATAAAAAGGTTGACATCAAGCTCAATTCTCATGAAAATCTTCTCACTAATAAATCTGTTTTAGACTTATGCAATTCATATCTCATCATTGTATTAAAAAGGAACTAGAACACATTAAAATAATAATAATAATAATAATAAAGACTCATAAAAAAAATAGTAGACAAAAATAAAAGAAATCCTAAATCGTTCCCCCCACACTTAATTCTTACATTGTCCTCAATGTAAGTCTATTAACCCAAATGAAAGAATCATGTGTAAGAGAAAAGAACTAATAACATAAGAATAGGAATAACTAAGACTCAAAACAAAACAAACTCATGCAACCTAAATAATCCTAAAATACTAAACAAAAATTAACAAGTAAACATAAAAAGATTAAAATCAAACTGACAAGGTATGTCTCAAGTCTCCCTTACTCAGACCTTGTTCAGAATGAATACTTCTAAATTGCTTAAAACACAACAAACTTTTTTTTTTTTGAAAGAAGAAATCAAACTGACAAGGTATGTCTCAAGTCTCCCTTACTCAGACCTTGTTAAGAATGAATACTTCTAAATGGCTTAAAACACATCAAATTATTTATTTTTTTTTTTTTACAAATTAGCAAAATATGTCCCTTACCCCCTACTAAAGGTAGAATTTAGGAGATATTACCTGCAGAGGTTGCTAACCACTTATTATAACTGAGACACAACAAACAAAATGTTAGATAATGTTACAAAGACAGAGTGCAATCCACTCCTTGCTCGTCCATATCTCTTTTTCTTTTTCCGAGCATTTGCGAAACAACCGTAGCAGATAAATACTCATAAGCTTGGAGCTTTTTGAGTAAATCTTCAATGGTTGTAGCAGAAATTATGGTTCTCCTTGCCTCTGAAAACATGAATCCATTATCCACAACATTATCTAAATATGAAAGCAAATTACTAAAATAACCATTAATATTAAGCAAACCAATGGGTTTCTTATTTGTGACCAAAGATGACCAAGAAGCCACGCAAGCTATTTCTTCCAATGTACCCAGACCTCCTGGTAAAGCAATGAATGCATCGGCAGAATGGTACATGATTGTTATCCGTTCAGGGATACTCCAGACTTGTATTTCCTTACCCACGGTAGGTCCACAAAAACCTGTGAATAGTTTTGGCACGATTCCTAGAACTGGACTTCCTCCGGCGTGTGCTGATGTAGCGACTGCTCCCATTAAACCCGTACTACCGCCTCCATAAATCAACTGGATCTTTTGTTGGGCAAGTATTACTCCAACTCTTATGGCTTCATCAGCGAATATGTTATTTTTCCCTGGATAAGCACCTCCAAAGACACAAATTTTTTTAATGCGCTGGGATGAAGTACTTTCCATTTTTTTTCAAGTGCCTGAAAGAGAATGAGTACATGGTGTAATATATAGAGGACTGAGTAATGAATCAGACAAGAGTAATAATGTCGCCGAAAGTGTATTTGACCTGTCAGAAGAAAATGTTAACCTAACAAAAGATTTTTGCGTGATTTCAGGAAGAAAATCAAAAAGAGAAGAAAAATCAACCGTAAAAGACCAATGCAAAAAAAAAAAAAAAAACGAGAATAATTACACAAATCTAACAACACGTAAATTAAACCGAAATGAAGTTATTGCAAATCAAACCAAAAGTTGAAAAGTCATTTATTGTAGTTGTGATTGTGGCTCACATCTTCCTCTGGTTTTACGTCCAGAAACGGCTTAAACGCCTTCTATGAGTCGAGGATATGCTTCCCATCCAGTTTTCTTACAAGCTGGCAAACAGGGTCTTTTAACATCAGATTCCCAAGATGTTGCCATTCCCTTTGGAATTGCGGCCATAAATCAAGAATTTCTCTTTGTACGTCTCCACTAGGATGCGTCTCAAGAGAAAGTTGGATATTACCCAAATTCTCCTTACTCAGTCCATCCTTAATGAATTCAATTTTATCATCTCGATTAGAGGACGGAATCCCAATAGAACGACATTTACCGTTACACGTCCATCGTGCACATTTGTGGCAATTTGAACTCATGCGCTTTGCTCGTCGCTTCTTTGCAAAAGTGCTTCTACCTGTACCTGGTAAATGCAAAACAGGAAGATATTCATCTTCACGTACCTTGGCTTCAATTATCCAACGTATGTCTTCAGGAATCCCTTTGTGCATAAGCATTCTTAATCTTTCAAATCGAACTTGGTAAAGCTTCAGTAAAATATTTCGAGGAAAAGGAGGAAATCGTTTCTGCAATCTTGTGAGAATATCATCCATCTTGGAAAAAAAAAGAAATATAAAATGAAAGAGAAATTGATATACAATATCAGTTTTGTGGGTAGCTGATGGGACCGACTTAAATAATCACGGAGTACCGTTATCCGCCATTTAACCGGGGTTAAAAAAAAAATTATATTTACATCTAGTTATTTTCAAAACAAGGATCAGAAAGAAAAACAACCTCTTCTTGAGTAACATGATTTTCCAAAAAGAGTTTGAGTCTTTGTCCATTTACCTTGAATACGTTACCATTTTGAGGATTCTCAATGTCAACTGCTCCATAATGATACACATGCTTAACCACAAATAGGCCAGTCCATCTTGATCTCAACTTACCAGGAAATATGTGAAGTCTAGAATTATAAAGTAGAACTTTTTGCCCAACATCAAATGTTTTTCTTGAAATTAACTTGTCATGAAAGGCTTTAGTTCTTTCTTTATGAATTTTAGGATTCTCATATGCATCATTTCTGAGTTCCTCAAGTTTTTGTTTCCAACAATGCTTATCCTGAAAAGAATTTAACAAAGAATCAGTGTGTGAAATTTCTGAAGCATTATCAAACTCACATTCAATTAAATAAGCTTCTAAAGGATCATGGAATGTGGTAGTGGTGAGATGTTCATGAACAAGTTCTTCAATGAAATCCACTTCATGTACTTCTGAATCATCACCAGGTTGCTTGCAAGTGTTGAACACATTTAATTCTAAAGTCATATTTCCAAAAGAAATGTTCAACATACCATTCCTGCAATTTATCAGAGCATTAGAAGTTGCAAGAAATGGACGGCCTAATATAATAGGAATTTGAACATTTGGATTTGAAACAGGATGTGTGTCCAAAACAATAAAATCAACAGGGAAGTAAAAATTATCAATTTGAACCAAAACATCTTCAACTATCCCTCGAGGAATTTTTACAGAACGATCAGCTAGTTGAAGTGTAACAGGTGTTTCCTTGAGTTCACCTAAACCTAATTGTTGATAAACAGAAAAAGACAAAAGATTAACACTAGCACCAAGATCAAGCAATGCACGTTCTATTCTAGTGTTTCCAATGATGCATGAGATTGTTGGACATCCAGGATCTTTGAATTTTGGTGGAGTAAGGTGTTGAATGATTGAGCTCACACTTTCCGTCAGAAATGCTTTCTTTTGTACATTATGTTTCCTTTTAAATGTGCACATGTCCTTCAAAAATTTAGCATAAGATGGAACTTGTTTGATTGCATCCAATAAAGGAATGTTAATCTTAACTTGTTTGAAAAGTTCATAAATTTCTGCATTTTGATTCAAATTCTTTATTGTTTGCAACCTTTGAGGAAAAGGAGCAGGATGCATACCTTTTTCTTTGTCCAAATTTTCAAGAAGTTCAGACTTACCATCATCCTTACCATTACTTTTTTCGGAGGGGAAGGAGGATCTTGGTCTTTTGATGGAATGTTTTTGTCAATTGCCTTTCCACTTCGAAGAGTTGTGATAGAACTGGCATTTTCCTGTTGAGTTTCATTGGAGCAAGAAACAAGACATTGAGTAGAAGGGTTAGGCTGAGATTGAGCAGGAAACTTACCTTTTTTTTGAATGCGTAATGAAGCTGTCAATGTGGACAAGGTGTTTTTGATCTCATTGATGTCCTGTGAAGTTTGGTTATTCACATTTGCTTGTGTTTGCATGAATGCTTGCAATGTCTCTTCCAAGGTTTGTACACGTGAAGGTTGATAGGAAAAAGTGTTGCCCGGCTTTTGAGATTGTGGTACCTGAACATGATTATTATTCCGCCAACTGAAGTTGGGATGATTTCTCCATTCAGGGTTATACGTTTCAGAGTAAGGAGAAGGAAAAGGCTTTTTAAATGTGTTTATGGAATTTACTTGATCATGCAACGCTTCTTTAAGAATGGGAATGTTTGGGCATTCAGAAGTGGCGTGTCCCATGATTTCACAAATTCCACAACTTTCTTCATTTTTAACCGTTTTGACTTCTTTTACTTCTCTAAGTTCCATGGCTTCAATCTTTCTAGCCAAATTAGCTACTTTAGCTTTTATCTCATCTTCTTGACTAAAATGATATTTACCTCTGTTAGAAAAAAGATTAGATCTATTGGAACTTTCAGAGGAATTATCTGTGTGCCAGGCTTGAGAGTTATCTGCCAAATGGTCTAGGTAGTCAAAGGCTTCTTCAGGTTCTTTTTCTAGAAACTCACCGTTACACATTGTTTCAACAAATTGTTTAGTTTCGGGAGTTAAACTTTCATAAAAGAAACTAATAAGACGCCATTTTTCAAAACCATGATGTGGACAAGAACTTAACAAATCTTTAAAACGCTCCCAGCACTGAAAAAATGCTTCATTTTGATTTTGATTGAAATTTTGAATCTGTCTTTTCAAAGCAGTAGTTTTATGTGCTGGGAAAAATTTCTTTAGAAACTCAGTTTGTAATTCTTGCCATGTGCCAATTGACCTTGGTTTTAAATTATGAAGCCAAATTTTTGCTTTATCTTTTAAAGAAAAAAGGAAATAATTTTAGCTTGAAAATTTCATTTGTACATTATTGGTCATTAAAGGTGACACATACATCTTCGAAGTCTTTTAGAAACGAGTAAGCACTTTCCGATTCTAACCCATGGAAATTTGGAAGCAAAGCTATCATACCTGGTTTAAAACGAAAGTTGTTTGCATTGAGAGGAAAAATAAAACAAGAGGGTGATGAGCTTCGAGTTGGTTGCAAGTAGTCACGCATGGTGCGTACTTGTCTGTTCTCATCTTCAGCATGAACACTTTCATTGTCAGCCATGGTAGGAGTTGTATTAGAAAGATTACCTGAAAAAGTTTTACAATAAAATCTAACTAAACGACGAGATCTAAAATCACGTCGCCAAACAAGCATAAAACAAAGTTAATATACAGATTAGGCGATATAACCAGCCAATAAAAATAAAACAAAGTTAATATATAATATAAATATAAATATATAGAAAATTAGGCGGTATAACCAGCCAATAAAAATAAATATACTTATAAACTTATATACTTAGTATTGCCTCCCCGGCAACGGCGCCAAAAACTTGATGGAGACTCAATTAAGAGTTGTAAACCCAAGTGCAGGTTATGCTCAAGTAATAAATTATCGGGTGTCCGAGGTCGAACCACAGGGAAGCGTATTAGTAAGTATAAGTTTATAAATATATAAGAAAAATAAAGTAAACAAGATATTAGGGAATCAACAACAAAACAATATAAACAAGATATTAGAGAACAAAATAAACAAAATAAAATAAAAGAAATTAAACAAGATATAAAAACAATAAGAAAAGATGTTGAGGTTAGAGAATCCACTCTTGGTGTTATGCTAAGATTAATCTTGTTTTATTACACAATTGAAATTCACACATAAGGGAGATTCCAATCGGAAGGTTTAGCAATTCAGTCCAAATTGTCCAACGTCCATAGCATATGATATTATGTTCATTTGGTGTCCTCAAAACTCACAAAAAGAGTCCAAGCATTCCTTATGCCAAGGTATATGTCTACAACAAATCAAGGTTATGAAACCAAGCATTTACTGTGCCATTTTCATTGTCAATAATGAATCAAGATCCCTACTTTGCAAGTATGATTTTAAACCAAAAGAAAATATTATCTATACTAGTGTTTATAAATGATGATTCATTTTAGCTCATGTTTAAGAGACTAACCTTAGCATTTACCAAAAACTTCACCTCATCACCTCAACAATATGATTAGCAACACATACTAGATATGAATAAAATGAAAAGAAATGTAAGAAGAATAAGTAAATAAAAAAAAAGAAAACTAGAGAAAGGAAAGAAGAAGAAAACTTAGAGAATTTTATTACAATGGCTAATATCCTACCAATCTACCTTTAATGCTCATCCAAGGCCCTCTATTTATACACATTTTGGAGAGCTAAATGACAAGAGACAAGCTTTATAAATTTCAAAGGTAGGTATAATAGGTGGGTGCATTTTTCTAACAATTTTCGTCATATTGTATGACAATTCTGATCAGCCAGCTTGATAGTCGATTTTGTCAATGTTTGAGGCTCGATCTGATCAAATGGTCTTCTAGAAAAATATACCCCTATCAGTTACGGATCCATAGCCGTTGGAATCAGATCATTTGCTCATGTGGATCGGAAGATATGGTCAAAATACCAAACAGGTCAGCACAGACGTCATTGCACATCAGCCAACTTGATGGTCGATTTCGCTAGGGAAAACGACTCCGTTTCAAGAAGTGTAAAACATGAAAAAGATAGATATGCCTCTTAACTTTGCACTGTAAACAATTCAGCCTTATTGCTTCAGTGAAACTCCAGATATAGCGGATATGGCAAAAGGTGTCGGAACTGGAACTGAACTGGATTTGCCCTTAATTGTTGATTTAACCTAGTAATCTGAAATCACTCAAAGAAACTCGTGAAAAACACCAAATTACATAAAAATATAAAATATCATAAACACAATTAGACTAAGAAATAATAACTCGTATTTGACACAAAATAATAATAAAACATAACTAAGAACTATATAATTATACGAGTTATCACAACTCGCCGCCCCTTCTTCTTTCTTTCTTTCCCTTTTTCCTCCTCAACCCCTACATCTCTCCCTCTTTCTCTTTTTGTTTTAGATTTCAATTTCAATTTCAATTTTGTTTATTTATTTATTTTTACTTTTTTAATTTCTATTTTTATTTTTAAAAAAAAATGTCGGCTTGGAAAATTTTAACGTGGCGTTAACGTGACACATGGTGACTTAATATTGGTCAACCAAGCTACGTCAACATTTTATATAACGACGTTAATCCATTGAGGTAACATGCTAACAGAATACAAGTTCAGGTACCTGATTGTGAGTTTTTTTTAGGTATCAAATCATTAAAAAATATATATTTTGGGACTCATTTACATATTAACCCTATATAATATTTAGTGGGCTTTTATTAGTAACTTGTTTGTTATTTCTTTCAAATGATTTTTTTTTTTAATTTTCAAATGAACCTAATGATTTTGGACTTTATTTTTTCAGTGTTACTTTATATTAATTTTAGCTCATTTTATATAATCATTAATTATAACTATATTCATTTTTGTGTTAGCAAAAAGGAAAATAAAGAAATCTAACTCATTTTAAGATAGAGCTCTTAGAGCCCTACTTCAAGGCCTTAGTTAAAACAAACATTACAGAAAAAGAGAAAAAAACCATAAAAATTTAAAAAGTATAAGTATATAACAATTGCAAAATAATAAGAACTATCAAAATGTACAAATTGTTATTTATTCTATTTATTCTATAAGTAGATATATTATAATTATATATTTATCCTTTTTTTAAACTTAAAAGATATCGAATTAAAAAATTAATGAAAAATATTCAAATACAAAAATATTGATACTTAATATATAAATAAAATTATTATATTTATTATTTATATAAATATTTATTAATTTTAGTATTTTGTCACATTCTTATTTAATTATGTAAAAAATAAAATTAATTACTACATTCGAAATTATAAAAATGTCTATAACTGATTGTCATAACGTGCCAAATACGAATTCAGCATGCTAGACACAAGTCAATGGAGTCGCCACTAATCATCTAATCTAGGTGTGATTAGTCACCTATACGAATCTATCATATTTAAAGTAATCCTAAGCTTGACTAAGGCACCTTAAAAGAATAGGTTCTGGTCTACTTATAAGAACTAGGTTCGGGAGTACGGTTACGTGTGAGGAAGGATTAGCACCATCACAACGCCTATCTAAGAGATAGTACCTAATTAGTCTTGTGATACTTAAAAAGTCTTAATTAAATGATCTTGTCTATCCTATTTTCATTTTAATTGTTAAAATCTCGAAAATCATTTTTTAGATCTTCCTTCCATTCATTCTGGAGAAATTACTAAAAAACGTTTCCTTACCTCGAGAGTATTCAAAAGAAACCATTCGTTCTATTGAAGAGGCTCCGCCGTCGGAAAAGTTACATTATTTAACAAAATTATTTCTCTTAAATTAATCTTCCAAAATTATTCCACATTTTTATTAATGTTTGTTTGAAAAATAAATTCTGATTTTAATATCGAAAATTATCCCTTAAAATATTCTTCCATTCGTTCTGGAGAATTTTTAAGAGAATTTTTCTCACCTAGAAATTTCTTAAAAGTCAACCATTCGTGACTTCCTTGAATTTTATCATCGAAAAAAAATCTTAATTTATCATTCGGTTTTAATTAAGCATTTATTATGGAAAATCATTTTGAGAAAAAAATGTTGAAAATTAATTATTCTTAAAAATAAAATAAATTTTTGATCTTTATTGGTATTGAAAATAATTTCTTTAAAAAATCCTTCCATTCATTCTCGAGAATTTTTAAGAGAGTTTTCTCACCTAGAAATTTCTCAGAAATCAACCATTCGTAATTTTTTTGAATTTCATCATTGAAAAAATCTCAATTTATTAATTTTAAAAATAACTAATCTTCAATTTTAAAAAAAATCTAATCTTATTAATAAATAAATCAATGGTTAATAATATTAAAAAATATACTAAAATACAATGATAATAGTATAATATAATATAATAATAATTAATAATTAAAATAAATAATAATTTTTTTATAGAAAATAATGGTTAATAAATATTTAATAATAACTAATTAGTAAACAATTAACCTGCAAAAAAAGTTAAAATATTATTAGTAATAATAAAGAAAATAAATAATAAATAAATAAATAAATAATAAAACAAATAAACAAAATAAATAAAAAAAACAAAAAACAAAAACAAAATCAGAACCAGCACATGCGGGTCGGGCCGGCGCGCGGGTCACCTTACCCGACCCCCTGTGCTTCAAAACTCATTTTTTTTTTTTTAATTTCATTTTTACCTTTTTTGATTTTATAAAAAAATTCTCTTGTTTTCTCTGAAATTTTTCTCAAGAACACTGATGAGTGTTCTTCAAAACCCAGATTTCGGTTGCCGTCGTCGCCGCTCGCTGCCATTCGTCGCCGTCGATCTCCGGTGGTCAAAAAAATCCAAAAAAAATCTCAAAAAATTCCTTTCAATCTCCTCAACTCAAAAACCAAATTAGTTTCAATCAAATCTCTCTAGAATTTCCTAGATTTGAAATCAAAACTCGAAACTTTACCTCCTCCGATCTACTCCGTTGACCGTCGAATGGTCACCACCTTCTAGCCTATGCTTCGTCTATTTAAAACCTAGATTTTTCCTTACCAAACACTTTCTGAAACAAAACCTAGCACTAATACTCCCAATTTCGAAATTCACTCAAGAAAAAAAAATATTTTTTACTGATCTTGCTCCTATATTTCGAAATTTGTATGTTTTCTGATGTGTTCTTCTGTGCTTGATGTTTGGGTTCAATATATAGGAAAGGAAATTAAGTTTTAATCTAGTTAGGAGTCCTAATCTGATCAAGAAGGATTTTTTGTTCCAATCACACTTCTTGGAGTCCAATTTCAATCCAAAGAAGAGATCAAGTCCAACCTAAACTTGGTTTATCATTTTTATTTTTTATTTTTTTTCTTTTTCGAATTTATCTGATTTTTTTTTTTGGTTTTGAATTTCCTTTTTTTTGGTTTTCTTTTATTTAATTAAAAATAAAAAAATTTAAAGCTCGGATAAAATCCGGTTTCCTACACTTATAAAATTCTAAAATCATTTGAACTCATCTAGACCTACTTGAACTTCAAGCGAACCAAACTCAAAATGTCTGTATTTGAGATGGTTTGAACCCAAAATTAATCGAATTCGAAAACTTCAAATCCAAAATTATTCAAACTCAAAATAAAATAAAATTGAAAATGATCCGAATTCAAATAAAATCCGATCCGAACTTGTAGGTTTGACACCTCTAATAATACTATTAGGGGGAGTTTGGTGCTTTCTCATGTCATGATTGCAATGGAATGTGATTCTTGAGAATGTGATTCTTGAAAATGTGATTCTTGGAAATGAAACTTTACAGTGTTGGGTATACATGAAAAAGTGCTGATTAAAATCCTTGAAATATGCTGATAATTTCCAAAATTACCCTTATAAAAAAATGCAAATTTTATTAATTTTAACATTTTGCAATGATATTTTAACAAATATTTGTACTAAATATTTAAAAGTAATATTTTAGTTGGTAATTTGAGATACTCTTAAGATAAAAAAAAAAATTTGTTAATAATAAATTTTCGAAATTACTTTCATGTAGTTAAAAAATTAAAGGGCCGGATACAAATTAAATATTATTTAAATATTTCAATGATATTTATTATTAACAAGCATTTGTACTAAATATTTAAAAACAATATTTTAATTGATAATTTGAGTTATTTTTATGATAAAAAAATATTTGTTAATAATAACATTTCGAAATTACTCTCATATAGTTGAAAAGTTAAAAGGTTGGATGCAAATTAAATATTATTTAAATATTTCAATGATATTTATTATTAATAAACATTTATACTAAATATTTAAAATAATATTTTAATTGATAATTTGAGTTACTTTTAGAATAAAAAAATATTTGTTAATAATAAAATTTCGAAATTATTCTCATGTAATTGAAAAATTAAAAAGTTGGATACAAATTAAATATTATTTAAAAATTTTAATAATATTTATTATTAACAAATATTTATATTAAATATTTAAAAATAATATTTCAATTGATAATTTTAAATCAAATAAAAAAAAATAATTTTGTCACCTTTTCTTATGAAATTATGGTTCAATATTTGTGGAAAAGTGATCCAAAAAAAATATTTTTTCACATTCTCACGAAAAATATACCAAAACGCCCAATTATTTCTCCGGACAATCATAAAAAAGAAAGAGTCGGGTAGCATATCATTATTATTAGAGGTGGCAATTGGGCGGGTTCGGGCGGGTTCGGGTCGGGTTCATTCGGGTTCGGGCTCATTCGGGTTCGGGCTCATTCGGGTTTGGGTCCATCCGGGTTCGGGCTCATTCGGGTTCGGGTCCATTCGGGTTCGGGCTCATTCGGGTTCGGGCTCATTCGGGTTCGGGCCCATTCGGGTTCGGCCCATTCGGGTTCGGGCTCATTCGGGTTCGGGCTCATTCGGGTTCGGGCCCATTCGGGTTCGGGTTCGGGTTCGGTCTGGGTTCGGGTTCGATCTGGGTACGGGTATGTTTTACATTATTTTATTTTATATTAGATGTAATCATTTTTACGTAATTTAAATATTTATATCTAAAAACAAATTATTAATTTATTATTATTTTTATTTTTATTTTTATACTTTTGCTATTATATGATATTTTTAATTATATTTATTTTTTAAAATTAATATTTGTTAGCACCAAAAGAATAAGAAATTAATTTGTTATATAAAATCAAATTTTGAAATAATTTATTATAAAAAATATGATATATTATAAATTAATATATTGATATTTAAAATAATTGATTTGATGAGCTCGAATTTCAAAATATAAATACATTATAATTTATATTCACTATAAAATAAAAAACTTTTAAAAATAAATCCTGGCCTTCATCTATTCGTTTATATACTTATAAAATGCAAAAAATTTATGCTTATAGTCAAGATATATATATATATATATATATATATATATATATATATATCGAGTACTTATATTTTTTTCATCAGTATAAAGTATAAATTATAAAGTAGTACTAAAAAATATAATTTATATTTAAATTATACGTAATAAATATATAATTAATATGATTATTTATTAATATATAATAAATATACCCAAAACCAAAAGGCCATAAAATCCAAAACCCCATTAAATCCACCCGCTAAAATAAAATCACATGAAAGCTATAATCCAATTAAACCCACCCTAACCTAACCGCATAAGTATAACTAGAGCTGCTTATGGGCCGGGTCGGGTCGCGGCCCAGTTTTTTTTATTTTCTCTGCCCAGGCCTGGCCCTGGGTCGGCCCGGCCCGCCCGTTTAGGCCCGAAACACTGTTCATTGGAATAAAAAATATTTTTTTTATTTTTTTTATTTTTTTATAATTAAAATTAAATAAAATAATATTATAATAAAAATTACTGTTCCGGGCCGGGCCGGCCCGGAACACAAAATATCCTGCCCAGGCCCGGCCCGTGAGCAGGTCTAAGTATAACCCAAAAGGCCAAAATAATTGAATTATTGTCAATTTTTTTACCCTTATAGATTAATTGAATTATTGTCAAATTTTTTTTTCACATCTTTAAAATTTTCAAGAATTTAAAATATTTAGATTGTAAATTCATCATGATATGAGACGTTAAAGTTATAACTTATAAGTACAAAATATAATTTACTTTTTGATAAAATTATTATTTCATCATATATATATATATAATATATTAAATTTTAAATTTTAATTAAATTATTAAAAAAAATTAGAATAAAATTAATAATTAAAGTTATTGCTTTGTAAAAAAAAAATAATTGCAATTTGTTTATTTTTATTTTTAGTATTAAATTCGGGTTCGGGTTCGGGCCGGTCTCGGGTTCGGGTCCATTCGGGTTCGGGCTCATTCGGGTTCGGGCTCATTCGGGTTCGTGCCCATTCGGGTTCGGGTCCATTCGGGTTCGGGTCCATTCGGGTTCGGGCCCATTCGGGTTCAGGTCCATTCGGGTTCGGGCCCATTCGGGTTCGGGCTTTTTCGGGTTCGGGTTTTTGACTTTTTGGTCAAATCGGGTTTGGGCGGGTTCGGGTTCGGGTTTTCCTGGGCGGGTTTTCGGGTTCGGGTTCATTTTGCCACCTCTAATTATTATTAACATTATTAGACGATAAGCGGTTTTCCGAGGACGGTTTCCCGGTGAAACTTGTATGCCTTTTAGCTTTTCTTCATATTGTTGATGGATATGCTTTCTTTGGCTTAGCTTCTGTTGCTTTTTCTCTCGTTTTTCTAAGCATCTTTCTTTACTAGCTTGTATTTTCTCTACAATTTCTTAGATCTTTGTTATCTGCTTTCGCTCACTAGGGTTTCACGGATCTCGCCAAATTTTCATGCTATTATTGTTATATATGTAGGTTTTTTTTTTTTTTATTTTTTTTATTATCTGTTTCACAGTTTATTATGCTATATTAGGGTTGTTGACGCTAGTGCTTCTAATTTTTTGGCTTTGATTTGATATATGTCTGTACTTTTTTCCTCTCTACAAATTGGAATTACTCAATTCTTAGTTTAGTTATATTATTTTGGTGGAAAACGCTTTTTAAAGTTTCATTGCAGGAGCAAAACCTTTTAGTTTTGATCGAAAACACTTGCTACTGTATCAATTGCTCTCTCCATCTTTCTTCTCTGTTTACTTTTATATGATATGAATCTCCTTGTTACTTTTCTATCCTGTTACAGTTATCATCATGGTTAGGAAGAAGAGAACTGATGTTCCTTCTGCTGGAGGTGAGAGCTCTCAGTCCCATGATACTGGTGTTGGCAGTGGTCCTGGTCCCCAACGTCCTCCTCAACAACAAGGAGGAGGATATTCGGGTGGAAGAGGTTGGGTTCCACAGTCCCAGCAAGCAGGTCGGGGAGATTACAGTAGTGGTGGTGGTTGGGGTCGTGGCATGTCACAACAGCAGTATGCTGGAGGACCCCCCGAACACCAAGGTAGAGGAAGGGGAGGGCCTCCCCTGCAAGGAGGTCGTGGGAGCTATGGTAGTGGTTTAGGCGGTGGTGGCCGTGGAGGAGGACCTTTCCACGGTGGACCTTCCCGACCACCTGTTCTCGAGCTGCACCAAGCAACCCAACCTTTTCAAGCTGCGGTGACCCCCCAGCCTACTCCATTTGAGGCAGGTTCGTCATCCCGACCACCTGAGCGTGCACCACTGGCACAGCAGCTTCAGCAGCTTTCCATCCAGCAAGAAGCCGGCCAAGCAATTCAGCCAGTCCCTCCCTCAAGCAAGTCAGTGAGGTTTCCTCTTCGGCCTGGAAAGGGTTGCACTGGCAAAAAGTGTATAGTCAAGGCTAATCATTTCTTTGCCGAACTGCCAGATAAAGATTTGCACCAGTATGATGTGAGTTCTTTCATCATCAGTGTCTTCCATGTTTTTTTTTAGCCTTTATTTACAGGTTCTTGATTGTTATTGTCAATGGATTTTAGGTGACTATAACACCGGAGGTTACATCACGAGGAGTGAACCGGGCTGTGATGGAGCAGCTGGTGAAATTATACAGAGAATCGTATCTTGGAAAGCACCTTCCTGCTTATGATGGCCGAAAGAGTCTTTACACTGCTGGGCCTCTCCCTTTTGTGTCAAAGGAGTTTAAGATCACCCTTATTGATGATGATGATGGGTCAGGAATGCAGAGGTTGTTGCATGCCTTCTTGTTTCCATTCAACATTCTATGCACTGATGTGTTTACTTTTTGTTATGTAACTTATGTATTTTTTTGCTAATTTTTTTTAAAAAAAGGATAAAAATTTATATCCTTTTCACCTCAGTCATAGGATCTAAGGATAGAAACTTGAAAAGTTTGTTCTGGCTTTGAAATGCTAAATTCTGCTTTCTCTATGATTTAAATAGGTTTTTGAATGCCTACTAAGTGGCGATTACTTTTTAATCTTCCTCGTAAATTTTATTGATGCAGAAGGAAAGTATAAAAAGAAAAAGTTCGAATGAAATGGGACTTTGACTTTTTTTTCTTCTTTTGTCATCTATATTCCATCCCTTATTATATTCTGAATGCAGAAGAGAGTGTGAATTTAGAGTTGTGATCAAATTGGCTGCACGTGCTGATCTGCACCATCTTGGACTCTTTCTGCAAGGGAAGCAAGCTGATGCACCTCAGGAAGCTCTTCAGGTTCTTGACATTGTTCTTCGTGAATTACCTACTACTAGGTACTGTAATTTGGTTCTTCCCTTTGGATATATGTTTACCAAACTGCTTCCGCTTTTCAAATTTGATATGTGAGAGACTAATGGTAATTGATTATAGGTACTGTCCTGTTGGCCGTTCATTTTACTCCCCTGACCTAGGGAGAAGGCAGCCTTTGGGTGAGGGATTAGAAACTTGGCGTGGTTTCTACCAAAGCATTCGTCCTACACAAATGGGACTGTCACTGAATATTGGTATTGTGTTTTTGAGGCTACCATTTTCCTTGTGTTGGTTAATTTTGCATGCCTAGGTGGTTCATTTATGTGTGGTTGTGCCTGCATTTGATCTGTGTGTTAATCAAACGTTGTCTTATGCTGACAATTATCTGTTGGACAGATATGTCTTCAACTGCTTTCATTGAGCCATTGCCAGTTATTGATTTTGTAACACAATTGCTAAATCAAAATGTTTCTTCTAGACCACTATCCGATGCTGATCGTGTGAAGGTTAGATTTTCTTAAATTTCCTTCTGATTGGAAATTATATTTAGCAAACACTTTGTCATACTTGCTGTTTATTCCTTTTTATTGGTAAAATCAGCTAATTTCATGACATCTATTTTTAGGAAATGAGCACGATTGCTTTTGTCTCAGCAGGTGAAAAAGTCTGCTAGGCAATAATTGTGTTCTCTTTCTATTATTTTAGCTATTATTTTTCCCATCTTAGCTTAACTTTTTTCCTCAACTTGTATATTTTGTATACAAGTTTTTTTTCTTCCTTAGCTTAACTTGTATATTTTGTATTCCTTGAATGTTGTAATAATTTGTGTCACCATGGTCTTTGTATTTGGTTTTGTATAAATAGATCAAAAAGGCTCTTAGAGGAGTCCGGGTGGAAGTTACGCACCGTGGAAATATGCGAAGAAAATATCGTATATCTGGTTTAACATCACAAGCTACTAGAGAGCTGACGTGAGTATTACTATTATTCTGTGATGTAATGTCATTTTGAGAATCTCTATCTTATTTTTTTCATTATAATTACTGGAAAAATGTTTCATTTGTTTCAAGTGAATAAATTATCTTTTAGAAAAACAAAAGAGCAACGACAGTCGCATAAATATTATTGAAGATAAACTTTTTTCGATCTTTGGGATTTTTAAACATAGTCTAATAATATTAGGGCATATGATCTCTGTGTTTGGTTTCCTGGTTACATCGTGATTTGGCATGAAACTTCTCTAACAAACCTTATTGTTTTATAGTTTTCCCGTAGATGAAAGAGGTACAATGAAATCTGTTGTGGAGTACTTTTACGAAACTTATGGTTTCATCATTCAGCACACCCAATGGCCATGTCTACAAGTTGGAAACCAGCAGAGACCAAATTATTTGCCAATGGAGGTAAAGTACACTCCAGTCCTTTCAATTGAAGATGTAATTGACGTATGAATATGCATTCTAATGAGTAGTGATTGATGTAGGTATGCAAGATTGTTGAGGGTCAGCGGTACTCCAAGAGATTGAATGAGAGACAGATCACTGCTTTGCTGAAGGTCACCTGCCAGCGTCCTCAGGAGAGAGAGTATGATATTATGCAGGTTTGACATTTTTGCCTTTTCTTTTGTGTTACGAACATTCTTTTGCCTCAAAGCTATGTAAAATGTTTTCCTTTTTTCTTCTTTATCTGTGGTTCGCACATGAACAAATTGCCTTGTAAATATGGTATTACTTGTGCATGCCAACATTTTATATCTAGTTAAAAGTATTAAATGAGGACTGATTTGATATCCATCTGAAAAGTACCTTTGAATGTAAAAATATACAACATATTTGTGGCTCTTGCTGTGGTCTTTTGCTGTGAACTTTTTTAATCAAGAAGAAATTGTCCAGTGAGTTGCTGGTTTGTTACTGTTGGACTAATTTCTTATATTTCTTTCTATAGACGTTACAACACAATGCTTATCATGAGGACCCTTATGCAAAGGAATTTGGAATTAAAATTAGTCAAAAGCTTGCTTCAGTTGAAGCACGCATTCTGCCTGCACCATGGGTAAGTTATTCATTATCATATTCTTTTTTCTGCAATTTTGTGGATTCATCTGGATTCTGATTTGTGATTGTAATTTCTTTCCTTGTAGCTTAAATATCATGATACGGGTAGAGAGAAGGATTGCCTGCCTCAAGTTGGGCAATGGAATATGATGAATAAGGTATCTCTTGCTGTCAATACTGTTTTAATGCTAGAGCATACATTGTGTGATGTTGAGCAGGATTTCTGCAATATATCTGTATTGTGCTCTTGTAGTGTATTTGGTCTTAATCAAACTAGTCTTACACACACCCCCATGTGGGTGGAATAGATAAGATGCCACGAATATTATTTGATTTTAATTCAGAGAACATTTATAACTTTATGCAATATGCATGTGTAACTTTACATAATAATTTTACAATATATTTGTAGAAAGAAGAGAGCAAGGAGTAAACTAAGAGTACTTTTATGTTGTGCCAAGTATTCTGTGAACAATGAAACTAAATTTATTAAATTTAGGCTTATAAAACTAGTCAAATTTAACTTCAAAAGTTAGTTGAAAGGGATGAACTTGGGGACTGACTTACTCCATTATATATGACTATTTTGATTTTAGGTTGGTGAATCAGGCGACTCTATTATATATGACGATTTTGATTTTAGGTTGTTGAATCAGGGATGGGTTTAGAGCAATGTTGTCAAGGGTGCAAGGCGCACTCTAGGTGCTAGAACCCTTATATTGCCGGAGGCGCAAGGCGCAAAAAAAGCACTCACCTGAGTGAAGTAGCGCAATATGTATATGTGCGTATTTTTGTATGTGTGTCCGTGTATATATATGAAATAATCTTAAGATATATAATTATGATAATAAACTCTAAATTTGGTTCAGTTTATTCTACAAAATATGCAAAATTTTATTTTTCTTCTGTTGGCCAATATGCATTATTTCCTTATGATCTCATGTTTATTGTTGAATACTCAAATATTGAGAAGTAGATAGTTTGATATTATCCTCTTTCTTACTAATAAAGGTACAGTTAATGAAAGAAATCAAAAATAAAAAAAAATTAAAGAGAACTTCCATCAGGTGGGCTTTTTTTTTGCGCTTATCGCCTTGCAAAAAGGTGTGCCTAGGCGCACTAGGGGTGTGCCTGATCAAAATGCCCCTCGCCCGAAAAGGTCCGAGGCGCGTTTGTTTTCTGGCGCAAAGCCTAGGCGCACGTCTTAACAACACTGGTTTAGAGTAAGCCAAGAACCATAGACACCAACTCAGAAGCCTGCCATAAAATTTTATAATTTATATTGGCTTTACTATGAATGCTATCTATCAAGTTGTGTCATCTATTTTTTTTTTTTGTCCAACTGTCTATCCTTATTTAAGCGTTTGTCCACAATCTATTGCCATGAACATTTTGATTTCTTTTTCCATCCATGTAAATGATTGCTTTGTTCCATATGCACATGCATTTGAATGAATGATATACTGGCAGGCGCATGAAGTTCATCTCTTCAGCTTGGAATGTTGAATGTGAAAATTTTCTTCGTACATTTTCTGATTATTTTGTTGCAGAAAATGGTTAATGGTGGGACCGTGAACAACTGGATCTGTATAAATTTTTCTCGGCAAGTCCAAGATAGTGTGGCACGACGGTTTTGTTATGAACTTTCACAAATGTGTTATACCTCTGGCATGGTAAGGGAGTTGCAATAATTTGATATTAATGTCTTTGTGATCTTAGTTTTATTATTGTTGAACAATTTTTATTTTGAAAAGGATTTCCGTGAACATTCAACATTGATATTTGTGTCATTTGCAGGCTTTTACTCCTGATCCAGTGCTTCCTACAATTAGCGCTCGTCCTGAGCAGGTGGAGAAGGTCTTGAAAACACGGTATCATGATGCCATGACTAAACTCCAGCCCCAGAACAAAGAGCTTGACCTGCTTATTGTTATTCTTCCAGATAACAATGGCTCTCTTTACGGTATAAATTTTTCCGTTTCAAATTTCTTGTCTCTTAAAAAAACGTTCATACAATTCTTTGAAATGTTCTATTTCCCTTGCAGGTGATTTGAAAAGGATTTGTGAGACAGATCTTGGAATTGTTTCTCAGTGCTGTTTGACTAAACATGTATTCAAAATGAGCAAACAGTATTTGGCCAATGTGTCATTGAAGATTAATGTCAAGGTTGGAGGAAGGAATACAGTTCTTCTTGATGCGATATCACGACGAATACCTCTAGTCAGTGACCGGCCGACTATAATTTTTGGTGCTGATGTTACCCATCCTCACCCTGGGGAGGATTCAAGCCCTTCTATTGCAGCTGTATGTTTTTTTAGTACATCCCTCTCTGCTTTTGATGGATGCATTTCATGATCTCCTTAATTGGCTTCTTTGAAATTTTAGCCATTAATATAATATTTAATTAAACATGCAGGTTGTTGCCTCCCAAGATTGGCCAGAGATTACGAAGTATACTGGTCTGGTTTGTGCTCAAGCTCATCGCCAGGAGCTCATTCAAGATTTATACAAGACATGGCAGGATCCAGTGAGGGGCACTGTGTCTGGTGGCATGATTAAGTATGGTTTTCTCCATGTGTTTCTAGTTCGAACTCCATTTTGCCTTTGGTAGGTATCAACTGTATCTTGTCTGAAAACTTTTTTTGTTTTCGGTAATGCAGGGAGCTCCTAATATCTTTCCGAAGAGCCACTGGACAGAAGCCACAGCGCATCATATTTTACAGGCATAGTCAAGCTGCTGTCTGTTTCATTCTCCCTCCCCCCCCCCCTTTGTTTTAGCTATTTATTTTCTGTTTTCTATATGCAGGGATGGTGTTAGTGAAGGCCAGTTTTATCAAGTTTTGTTGTATGAACTTGATGCTATTCGTAAGGTAAGGCTGCTCTGTTGATTACATACTACCAGTAATTTGTACTTCAGTTTGTAGTTTCAAAGCTCTGCATTTCATTCACTAACTTTTCAATTTGGTTTACTGATTTAACCTCAGGCATGTGCCTCTTTGGAGGCAAATTATCAGCCTCCTGTTACTTTTGTTGTGGTACAAAAGCGACATCATACAAGGTTGTTTGCTAACAACCATAATGATCGCAATGCTGTTGACAGGAGTGGGAATATTTTGCCTGGTAATGACTATTCAGTCATATAATTTACTATGTTTTTACTATCAAATCATGATCTATTGTATTCTTGCTGTATGTATTTTGCAGGCACAGTGGTGGACTCCAAAATCTGTCATCCTACAGAGTTTGACTTCTACTTATGCAGCCACGCTGGGATTCAGGTCATACTTGATTTGCTTCTTCATTCTATACTAGAATGTTTGTATTTGTTTCTGTTTTGATTGATTTCGTAGATTATTAGGTTGTAGTTTGTGTTTCTAATATTTTATCCACCTCGGTAAACAGGGTACAAGCCGTCCAGCTCATTACCATGTGCTATGGGATGAGAACAAGTTTACAGCTGATGCATTACAGTCTCTTACAAACAACCTTTGCTATACGTATGTTCTTGCCTTTATTTTAATGGATTCAGTCTCTATATTGCCAGGATTGCTTAGATGAGTGGTTACTTAATCATATTTAAATATGTTTCTAAACAGTAATTTTGTATATATATATATATATATATAATACAAGTGTTTCTAAAATGTAAAGTTTGAAGCATAAATAATTGAAATTTTATACTTTTAATTTAGAAGTAATTTAGTATTAAATTGAAAACTTTATCAACTATAGCAATTCAATATAAAACAGTAATGCTCTTAGCAAAATATAAACTATTTCTTATAAAAAAGGTGATGATAAATTAATTCTTTTATCAATTTTAAATAAAGTTCAATTATGTTAGAAGCAATTATCTTTTATGAAATTTATTTAATATAATTAGAACTCTTTCTTATCTATAATATAAATCAAACTATTGTTGTTTAATAGTTATAATTAAAAATTTAATGAGTGTAGAAATATAATCAGTAAGGATGTCCTTTTTTATCCAGAAAAACTTTTATGCATCCCATTTTTGTTTTGTTTCCTTTGAGGTGAACACTGCATTCCTTCCTAGATGGAGGCAGTAATACGAGTTAGTATCTCTACTTATTTTTGCTTATCGCAGATATGCAAGGTGCACGCGATCTGTGTCCATCGGTTAGTTCTCTTTACTTGTTTACCTTCTCCTACATACAAATTCGCCTTTGAGTGCTGTCAACTAGTTTCGCACCCCACCCCACCCCACCCCACCTCACCCTTTTTTATTTTTTTGCTTTTATTGTAATTAACAAGGTAGGAACTAATAAACGTGCAGTTCCTCCTGCATATTATGCTCATCTTGCTGCATTCCGAGCTCGTTTTTACATGGAACCAGAGACTTCAGATAGTGGATCAATGATAAGTGGCACAGCTGCAGGGCGAGGAGGCATGGGTGGAGGTGCACGAAGCACAAGAGGACCTGGTGCTAGTGCTGCTGTGAGACCTCTGCCTGCCCTTAAGGAAAATGTCAAGCGGGTTATGTTTTACTGTTAAGAGGGTGCTTTATCATACTTGTAACCTATCTATATATTTCTCATGGTGTTTTAAACAGTTTCTACTTTGTCGTTTGTTTTCTTAGAGTATTGGACTAAACCTATCCTTTGTAAGTACCATTCAAGCTTTTATTATTGTGTTTACTTTTGTTGACTGGTTAAGTATGTTAAATTACATTTTAGTGATCCATTAGTAAACATTAATTATGTCTCCTCTTTGAGTCGTGAGCTTTTTAACTTCATTCTGATTATGATAACATAGCTTGACATTATAAGATATAATAGTGTGCGTCTCGAATGCTATTGGAGCAACTGATTGGATTTGTTGTTCCTTTCTTACAAAATTGAATGCCAATTTTCTCTTTCACCTCTCTCGTGGTTGGAATTATGATTATGAGTTGGCATAATAGCTAACTCAAGCTTTTAAGATTCGCTCAACTCTCTAAGATTGATCTATCTCGATATCGGTACCAGACAAAAAGCTCCTCTATTTGAACTCCGTTTAATTGACGTGTTGTTTATAGTGCGGTGATCTTTCTTCAAAGCAGTTGCAACTATCTTTTAATAATCTATAGATTGTAAGCTGGTGACTTTACAATATAATTATCCAAAAAATTTTATTCTGACCAGTTATCAGCTATTAAAGTGCAATTTATGAAAAGACTTTTAGTCAAGTCCACACTCAGCCTTTTGTTATGTCATTGAAGGTATATGAGATTGTTCAGAGAAACAATTTTGGGAGAATTACAAAATAATCAGTCAACTATAAATATTTATTAGTTCACACCATAAAAAAATATTAAAAAGAAAATTAGAAATTATCAAAGTAATGGAAAAGAAACGGGAATGTTTTTTGGATAAATTTAATTTTAAAAATAATTTTTACTCATTATAACATTTAATTATTATTATATTGTAAAGGGTATAATTTTTAAATTTACCCATGTTTTTTTAACCTTAATAAAACATGAAAAATAATTCTAACTAAATCATTCTCCTCAACCTCTTCGACGCAACTCCTTCCTTTCTTTATCTTTATCTTTATGCTTTTCCTTTACCCTAGATCGGATAACACAGGTAGGTTCGACCCGATCATCTAACAGGTATAAAATCTGTCGCAACTTAAAAAAATAACAAGTCTTATCGCGAGAATTTATATTCGTTAAGCGTAACATTAAAAAACAGAGGAAAAGACGACTTAATTCCTCTTGAAATAAAATGAGGGTTTGAAAGCAACCTCGAAAAAAAAATATGGAGTCGCCACCAATCTTTTTTGGTTAGGTGTGATTGGCCACCTATTAAAATTGATTTTGTAAAATATTTTAAAATTAATTAAAACATTTTAAAAACCAATTTCAAGTCTGCGTTTTAAACCAGAGAAAATCAAAGAAAGCGGGTTCGGGACTCGGTTACGTGCGGGGAAGGATTAGCACCCCCACAACGCACGTATAAAAGCGGTACCTTATTAATTGTGTGTTATCTCAAGTCTCGGTAAAAAGTCGGTTTTAAAGTTGGTATTTCAAATTAATTCTCAATTTAAAGAAAAATAATTCCATTTTTAATTGAAAATGATCCGGAATTTATTAATTCAAAATTTTCTTATATTCCCCGACAAGCGCGGCAAAATATAAAAAAATTTTATTTATTTGAAAAAATTTTCGAATCATTCTCGTTTTTCGGAAGAAAGATATTCCTTTATTAGTGATAATTGATGATATCCTCCCCAGCAAACCCGGCAAAGAACTCATGAATTATTTTAACTCGGGAATATCTTTATTTTATTGAAAATCATTATCTTATTTCAAAACATTTTAAAAAGATGAATATGAACATGTGTGACATAATAAAGATGACATAGCAAAATCTAGATAATATAATGCAACTTAAATGACAAGGTATAATTTAAATGACATAATATATTCTAAATGAAATGATATAACCTAAGTGACATAATATATTCTAAATGAAATGATATAACCTAGGTGTCATAATATATTCTAAATGAATAACCTAAGTGTCATAATATATGCAAGGAAATAGTAATGCATGAACATAGTAAATGCTAAATGATGTGACAAAAATAAATGACTAAATAAAAAGCATAGGATAACATAGAATATTCACAATCATATACCAAACAATGTAACCCCATAAAACATAAATCAAAATAATGACATTACCATAGAAATTATCATAGCAAAAATCATATATTATATAGCATGCATGAACATGAAAAATGCAATGCATGAAAGTTTATTTTTTCCTTTAAATAAGAAAATCCGTATATCTAAAAAGATATATGACTACCTTAGGAAAAGACATCAAATTAAATTTTCTAAAATAAAAAATACTTTGTGATTGGTTTGAAAACAATTTTGAAAATCTTGGATGAAAAATGATACCATAGCCGAAATTCCCATTTCAAATGGCTCTATTTTCCTAACTTTGAAAACCCGGACTTGACCACCATTGACCCGAGCTTTATAAAATCATTTTTTAAGATTAAAATGGCCTAGAAACAAACCTAGAACAGTAGCTAAGGTTCCTAACTAGCTTTCTCTTAATGCCTTAGATAAAACAGAAAATTAATTTTCCCTCAAATTCAAATCTGACTCTACTGTTCAGTTTTAAAACGTGATTTTTTTAACCTATTTTCAAAAAATCTAAAAAATCTAGAAAAAGTATAGGAGACTCAGAACATGTTTAACTTTTAGGGAAAAAATTGGCTTAATTTTTAGAATAAGGATAGCCTCCCAAATAAATCACGAAAGTCAGAATACTGGGTGAAAAACTGTTTTGCCAAAAATCATTTTTAAGCCTTTGATAAAATCATTCAAAAATCAAAGTAAAAATATTGGAGAAAATATTGGAGACTCTTCTATAGACCTACAAATATTAGCTAAAATTTCTAAAAATTTGGACAAAAATTTGCTAAGTAAAAAAAAATCACAAAGGTAGAAATTTCAACTTTACAACTCCTCAATTTTCCACAAGTATGCTCATGTAAGCTTGACTTTAAACCATTGGTTGGCTTAAGTCAAAAATCAAGTGGTATGGTATGAGATGCATGAACAAACAGCAAATTTGATGTATGAAATGTATGATCTAAAGCCTAAATGATATAAAAATACATGGCAATTTAAAATAACCTAATGCCTAGAATGAGTTTGCATGGCAATAAATGCTACCCTAACCTAAATATGCATGAGATGCATAGTGATGCCAATGTAACCTAGATCTAAAATGTTATGAATATGCATGGCAATACAAAATTGTCCTAAGACCTAATATGCATGGGAATATGCATGGCAATACAAAGATGGCCTAGACCTAAAATGTTATGAAAATGCATGAAAATATCATGAATATATAATGACCAAATAAACCTAATACTAATGCATGAACGTGGCACAACCAATACACAATCTCATGGCATAATAATGCAAAGCATGGTACTTAAACAAAATGAAAATGCACACACAAGGCAAGGAACATATTGTAGAGGCCGAATGGTCACTAATCATATGTGAGGAAATGTAGCAAGGCATTAAACAAACACATGGCATACTAAATCAAAATACACAATATTATGGCATGAAAATGCAAGCTTATCAACTAAACAATATGAAAATGCACACACAAAGCAAAAAATAACATGTTGGCCGAATGGTCCCTAAACAACATGGTGAAATCCTAGCTAGACAATAACACAAACACATGGCAACCTACATATGCAAAGTCTACATGGAAGCACAATAAACTAGAAAACATGATAATAATGCAAACATGGTGACTAACATAACTCATGAACATAGCAATGACAATAAAACAAATACATGGCATGGTCTAAATGTATGAATATAAATGGAAGCATATTAAGCAAAAAAAACTCTAGCATGGCCGAATGGTAGCATGAATCTAGCATGGTATTTCCACAAACACATGGCATGGTGTATAGCTAAACTACGACAATCAAGCTAACTTACCACAATCAAGCTAATCTAACACAAGTAAGCTAACCTACCACAACAAATCACATGAACAAAATCAAACACAAAATCATCAAACAAAAATGCATCATTCGGCCATGATGAAAAAATGGAGGAAAACTTGCTTTCTTGATTTATTTTTATAAAAACAAAGTAGAAGCTCCTTAGAACTTATGATAAGTTCATAAAATATACATTTTATGTCTTTCTACCTTTAGTTTTTGTTATATTTTTGATCTTTATCTTGTTTACTTATATTATGTTTTGGAATTTTAGGTAAAATAAGGAGAATGAAGTCAAAATATGTCAATAATGATGGTAAAGAGCTTACAAAATCATAATCACAAGATGGAAGAAGATTTGGGAGTCAAAAAGATCAATTTCTTAGTGCTAGATGATCAGGCAGATATGACCTCCGGAGCTTGTTGCTAAGAAATCATTATGTTAAAGACATTATTTGAAGAAACTTCCTTATTTACTTTTGAATATTACTTGAATACCTTTCCAATGATAGTTTACACGTCTACTTCGGACAATGGATGGTCATCCAAATAAGCCGACGAAGTGTGAGACAGTGCATCAGTCGCGAAAGCAAAGTCAGAAAGCAAAAACGGACAAGACAGCAAGTTGGGGCCACGGCCCTGGGCCGCGGCGCCAAGTTTCTGACCTCCAAATCCTCCCAAATAAGAGAAAAACCGCAAATATGGGAAAAATCCGAGAAAAGTCCAAACTAGCCTTATTTTGACTCCTAGCTTCCTTGAAGAGCAAGAAAGGGTTTCCAAGACTTTAAAGCTCTATAAATACCATCTTTTGAGCCACAAACTATCATAATATTTTGAGGAGACTCAAGGGATAATCAATTTTCTTCTTCTTCTCCATTCTTTTATTTTCTTTTTAGTTTTATGTATATATTATTTATGCTTATGTTAGGCTAAACTTCTTTTTGGTTAAGGGTGATTTCAAAGCCCTAGACATGTTTTGTAATTGATTTTTAGATTTTATCTATCATTAGTTTTCTATCAAAGTTGATTATGTTCTTCCATAAGAATTGTTCATGATGTTGTCTTGATTTGTTTAGGTTGCAAACTAGATAGATCTTGATAATGATCTATTGCTAGTTTAGGAATCTTGATCCGTGTAATTTTCTTGATTTCCTATTCATAAGTGGCAATTTGTGATTAATGATTATGGTCAAGTTTTCGCTAATTGCAAAGTGGAACATAACATAGGTTAAACAATCCGAGCTTATGTGTTTGTTGCCTAGATCAACCTATCTTTCTCATCATAAGGCTGCCATTACATTAAATCTAGAGAGCTTCTTCTAGGTTGTCTAGTGGTTAGAGATTAAATAGAGAGCTTGTTCTATTTAACGACGAACTAAGGAAAGATTGGGGTAACAGAGCTTGTTGTTATCTACGGTTCATAATTTTGATAGTTAATTGATGTTGATAGATCTGATTATTGATTCTCAATGATGTCTAGTGGTGGAGAGTGAAACTTTAACCATATTTATCTTATATTTGATTTCATCATATTTATTTGGTTTTTACTTTTTTTTTTTACTGTTAAAATTATTTAAAAACCCCCTTTTCTTTTATTGTTCTTGAGTTTAAGTTTTAAACTAGTAATTTATAAGCTAAAAACCAATCTCTGTGGATTCGACCCTTGCATGCTACTTTACTATAATTGATCATATTAATTGCAAGGTTTAATAAAGATACACTCTTTTGGGTGCATCAACTTATTTTAAAAACAAGTTTATTTCATAAAAGAGAATAAAATGACAATCAAAATAGCAAAATCATGTCAACAAAGTATGAGAAAACCATGAAAGAACATAGCTACCTTGCTCTAGCTTTCCAAATCAAGAAGTAGCAAGCTAAAACCTTTCCTTTTCCTTCTCTTTTTTCTCTCCTCTCCTCTCCTCTCCTCTTTTTTTTTCCTCTCCTTTTTCCCTTAGCTACCGCCTCTATTCAGCCCACAAAGCCTCTCAAAAAATCTGAATTCCTCCCCCAAATGCCTTGGCCGAATCCCCTAGAATATGGTGTAGAAAGTTGTCATTTTTCCTAACCAATTTTTGATCCAATGGCCCTTAATCCAAGATGCTTTCTATGTGGAATTCTCACCCTTAGATCTAATCAGCCCCTAACTAATATGATGTCATGAATATGATGTCATCCCTCTTCATGCATTGGTCCATGTGTCACAATTGCAAAGACTTGATTAAGAAAAATAATTACCTTCCTATCCACTCTTGGCCCTTGGATGCAATGGCTCAGCAAAATCACTCTCCAACATGGGCTTGGCTGACTGACCTTTTAAATTCCATCCCAATCTCCATCTTTTTAATTGCAAGAAAAGCCCTCTTCGATTTCTTCGGTAAAGTGACCTTTTTGACCCCCAAACCTAATTAAATAGCAAATGGCTTCAAATCCAATTTTTCTTTTCGCAATACTTCCTAAATAATAAAAAATTGTATTATGGAAGTTTCCATAATTTTTCAAGGCCATTTGCTATTTTTTCGGATTTATTTCCAAAATTGCCCCTTAATGCACCCGAACTTTTACCATTTTGCAAACGAGCTCCAAATTGGATTTTTCTTCACCAATCTCTTCCAAATAATTTAAAAGTGAGATCTAGAGATTTTCAAAATTTTTCGAGCTCATTTGCTATTTTTTCGGGATTTATCTTCTTGAATTTCAACTTAGTGGGCTCGAAATTTGACATTTTGCAAACGAGCTTCGATTCCGGATTTTGTTTCGCCAATCTCTTTCAAATAATTTGAAATTCAGATCTGGACATTTTCAGAATTTTCCGAGCTCATTTGCTATTTTTTTGGGATTTATCTTCTGGAATTTTTAGCTTAGTGGGCCCGAAATTTACCATTTTGCAAATGAACTCCAAATCCGAATTTTTCTTCACCAATCTTTTCCAAATGATTTAAGATTGATATTTGAAAGTTTTTGGAATTTTTGGAGCTCATTTACTATTTTTCCTGAATTTTCCAAGTTTGCCCTTTTGTCTCCAAAGCCTGGTTTTGCTCAAAACAAGTCTGGTTTCCAGATTTTCTTTTTCTGTGTCTCTGTTATATATTGAATTGGAGTTGGTCCAAAAATGCCCAATTTTTACGATCAAATTTCCCTCCGTTTTGATTTTTCCTTTTATCAATATTGGGAATTTTCTCGTTTTTCCTCCAATCGGCTTTTTTCTCGGAATTACTTCAAATTGAGCCTTGGGATATCCTTGTTTACTCACTCCTCATCAATTAAGGGCTTTAGTTTTACTGAATAGGGCCAATTCTACAATTTTCCCAATTTCACTAAAATCCACCAAAAACCCTAATTCTCGATTTTCTTCCAAATTGACTTTTCCTTCAATTTTGCCTCCAAATGGCCTCTTCATTACCCATAGTCATTGCTTATCTTTCATTCAAAACCTCCAACTCTGACCAATTTGATCGTTTAAGCATTTTTCTCCAAATTTCCCGAACTAGGATTTCCTTTCTACTAAATCTCCATAACCCATCTTCCGGACTCCATATCTTTCGTTGTAGACCTCGGATTATCAAAATTCTTTCACCATTGTTCAATTGAACTTTGAATCTTGATTTTTAATATGGGTTAACATTTTTAGTAGTTGACTTTCGAGGTTGACTTTTTAAAAGTTGACTTTTTATGCCTGCTTTCTTAAACTAAGTCTCGGAGTACCACCTGCAGGATGAGAAAAGCCTTTTTGCATTATGAAACATCACTTTAGGAAGAAAACATACCTGATTTAGTGATCCGGACAAAATTAGGTGTCTACAGTTGTCCCTTTTTGGCTATTGCTGAGAATCAGGAATCAGGCAAAGATAAACAAACACTAATTTTGTCCAGTTAGTGAAATCACATGTGAAGAGAAAAGAAAGGAGTTTTCATTTTTTTTCTTTCATTTTTTCTATTTTTTTTTGGAAAGCTGTAAATTGAAGATTTTGTCCCTAAATTGAGTTCCCGGACTAATCAAGGCTTGTCTTATCTTAAGAAAACGAGTTCATATTGCAAGAGGAGAAAAGACCTCGACGATGGTCTCGGGGTCTTAACCTGTCTTGGTCTCAGCTGTGTTTAATATTCTGGGTATTTCCTCCAGAAGCTTCGGCTATCATCACCAAAGACTTGCTCACTTTTAAAACTGTAAAACTCTGGATATCTCCACCAAAGGCTTTGGCTCTCACCACCAAAGACTCTCTCAATTTTAAAGTTTGTAAAATTCTGGATATCTCCTCCAGGAGCTTCAACTATCGCTACCGGAGACTTTCTCACTTTTAAAAACATATAAAATTCTGGATATCTCCTTCAGAAGCTTCAGCTATCACTACCAAAGACTTTCTCTCTTTTCATTTTTTTTTAAAACTCTGGATATCTCCATAGAGGCTTCGGCTATCAACACCAAAGACTTTCTCATTTTAAAACTATAAAACCCTGGATATCTCCAAAGAGGCTTCGGCTATCACCACCAAAGACTTTCTCTCTTTTCAATTTAAAAAAAAAAACTCTGGATATCTCTACAGAGTCTTCGGCTATCAACACCAAAGACTTTCTCATTTTAAAACTATAAAACCCTGGATATCTCCACAGAGGCTTTGGTTATCACCACTGTAGACACCTAATTTTGTCCAAACCACTAAAATAGGTATGTTTTCTTCCTAAATTGATGTTTCAAAATGTAAAAAGACTTTTTTCATCCTGCAGGTGGTACTCCGAGACTTAGTTTAAGAGGGTGAGCATAAAAAGTCAAACTTGAAAAAGTCAACCCCAAAAAGTCAACCCCAAAAAGTCAACTACTGAAAAAGTCAAACCACTTTCAAAATCAAGATTTGAAGTTCAATTGAAAAATGGCGAAAGAATTTTGATAATCCGAGGTCTACATCGAAAGATATGGAGTTCGAAAGTTGGGTTATGAAGATTTAGTAGAAAGAAAACCCTAATCCGAGAAATTTGGGGAAAAGTGCTTAAACGATCGAATTGGTCGAAATTGAAGGTTCCAATTGAAAGATAAGCACTGAATACGGGTAATGGAGAAGCTACTTGAAAGAAAAACTGAAAGAAAAGTCAATCCGGAAGAAAACCGAGAATTAGGATTTTTGGTGGATTTCAGTGAAATTGAGAAGAATTATAGAAATGGCCCGACCTGGTAGGACTAAAGCCCCTAATGGGTGAGGAGTGATTAAAAAAGGATAGCTCAAGACTCAGTTTGAAGAAAATCTGAAAATTGGACTTGTTTTGAGAAAAATTGGGTTTCAGAGGCAAAATTGGAAAATTTGGGAAAAAGTAGCAAATGAACTCCAAAAATTTTGAAAAATTGCAAATCTCATTCTTAAATCATTTCAAAGAGATTGGCGAAAGAAAATCTTGATTTGGAGTTCGTTTGCAAAATGGCCAAATCCCGAGTCCCCTATGTAGTAATTCAAGAAGATAAATCCCGGAAAAATAGCAAATAAAGTCCAAAAATTATGAAAATTTGTAAATATCATTTTTAAATCATTTGGAAGAGATTTGAAAAAAAAATCTTGATTCGGAGTTCGTTTGCAAAATGACAAAATCTCGGGCCCCCTATGTAGTAATTCAAGCAGATAAATCCCAAAAAAATACCAAATGAGTTCCAAAAATTATGAAAACTTCCGGATCACACTTTTTAATTATTTGGAAGAGACTGGTGAAGAAATATCTGGATTTGGAGCTCATTTAAAAATTGGTAAAGTTTGGGGGCATAAAAGGGCAATTTTGGAAGAACAAATCAAAATAAATAGCAAATGGACGTGAAAACTTCCAGAATTCAATTTTTATTATTTTGAAAGTATTGAAAAAATAAAATTTGAATTTGGAGTCTGTTTGCCATTTATTTATGCTTGGGGGGCAAAAAGGTTATTTTACCCAAGAAACCGAAAAAGGGCTCTTCTTGCCATTTTAAAAAATGAAACATGGGCTGGAAGAAGGGGGGCTGGTCGGCCAAGGCCCAAAGATGGGTGGGACGTTTTTGATTTTTTAATCAAAAGGCCAACAATGAAGAGTTAGTTATTTTTTGATCAAGCCTTTGCAAATAAGCCACATGGACCAATGCATGAAGAGATAGAGTGTCAACATAATGACGTAAGATTCTTGAATAGCTTTAATTGTAGATAGCTGATGGCCTAATCTAAGGGTGATAATTTCATGTTTTAAACATCTTGGATCAATAGCCCTTGGATGAAAATTGGTTGATGGAAAAATACAAACATCATAGCCTAGAGGGGGGTTTCGGCCACACTGCAAGGGGACTCTTTCTTTCATTTTCAGATTACACTCACTCTTTATTCTCTCTTGGTTTTGGCTGATTTTCTCTCCATTATTGAAAAGCAAAAAGAAAAGTTTAGAAAAGAAAAGAAAGTTGAAGAGAAAAAGCTTGAAAGATAGCTTCTAGAGGTTGCTTTTAGCACCATACTCTTGCACTTTCTTTGATTTTCCATTCTTGATTTGCTGTTTTGATCATTATTTTGGTGAGTTTCTTTTGATTTTTCTTTTAAAATAAGTGTTTTTAATGTTCTTCTTTAAGTTCATTCTTCATCTTTTCTTGTAAAAAACTCTTGAAAATTTTTTTCCCTTTGTTTTTGGAGATGGCCGAATGGTCTATGTTTTTTTAGAGTTGTTGTTTTGCTTTGTTATTTCATGTTATTTTTGATATTTAATAAGTTTTGATGCTTTAAATCTTCTTCTAATACATATAATTGGAGCTTGTTTTCATTTGGTTGCTTGTTTATTTCCATTTCTGAGTCTATTATCATGATTATTTTACTATTCTTGCATTTTGATTTTCTGTTTTCAAAATGTTTAAGTTTGTTTATGTTTTATATTTTGAAATCCATGTATTTGTGAAAATGCTTGTTGGTTTTCATGCCTTTACTTTATATTTGCATGATTTGAGTGTTATTCTTTAGCTAAGCATGTTAGTATATCATATGTTTGTGAAAATGCCATGCCCATTTTAAACATGAGGCCATTCGGCCACCTTGATTTTGTTTTCTTTGTGTGTGCATTTTTGTTATGTTAGTTGATAGGTTTGCATTTTCCTGACATTTGGTTGAGTATTTTGTTTAAGCATGCCATGTGTTTGTGTTATTGCCATGCATATTTTAGGTGCAGGATTGGTTTGTTTTGCCATGCATATTCATGCATTTTAGACATAGGTTGCATTGAATGCCATGCAAGTTCATTTAGGTCTAGGTCATTTTATGATGCCATGCATTTTTTATGTCATTTAGGTTTTAAATCATGCATTTCATGCATCATATTTGCTTTATTTTTCATGCATTTCATGTCCTTTCCACTTGACTTATGACTTAGGCCAATCAATGGTTCAAAGTCATGCTCACTTGAGCATACTTGTGGAAAATTAAAGAGTTGTCAAATTGGTTATTCTACCTTTGTGATTTTTTATACTTAGCCAATTTTTTGCCTAACTTTTCAAAAGTGTTAGCTACTATTTTTAAGTCTTTTAGAGAGTCTCTAATATTTTTACTTTGATTTTTAAATTATTTTATCAAAGGCAAAAGAATGTGTTTTGGCAAAACAGTTTTTTACCCAGTACTCGTACTTTCCTGATTTTTCTGGGCAGTCATCTCTAATCAGAAAATTAAGCCAATTTTTTACTGTGTAGTTTTACATGTTCTGAGTCTCCAGTATTGTTTTTAGATTTTTTTGAGTTATTAAAAATAGGGTAAAAAATCGTGGTTTAAAACTGGATAGTGGAGTTCGAATTGAATTTGAAGGAAAATTATTTTTCTGTTTTGGTTAAGTTACTTAGAGGGGGCTGATTAGAAAGTTTAGCTACTGACTTAGCGTAGCTTCTAAGCATTTTTAAACTCTAAAAATGATTTTTTAAGTCTCGGGTCAAGTGTGGTCAAGTTCGGGATTTTAAACTTAGGAAATTAGAGCCATTTAAAAAGGGTTTAGCTAAGTTTTTATTTTTAATCTAAGCATTTCAAAATTGTTTTCAAACAATGACAAAGTATTTTGATTTTAGAATATTTAATTTGATATATTTTCCTAAGGTAGCCGGATATCTTTTTAGATATACGGATTTTCTTAATTAAAGGAAAAAATACATTCTCATGCATTGCATTTTGCATATTCATGCATATTATATGTAATTTTTGCTATGTTTAATTTTCATGATGGTGTTATTATTTTGGATTTAAATTTTTGATATTATATTATTTGTTATATGGTTTTGAATATTTCATGATATCCTATGCTTTTTTTATTTAATTATTTTTGTCATATTATTTAGCATATACTATGTTCATGCATTATTATTTTCATTTTTATTTTCATGCATATTATATGATAGCATTATTTTATATTTCATGTCATTTAGATTATATGCCATATCATTTATATTTGCCATGTCATTTAGGATATTTCATCCCATATAGAATATATTATGTTACCTAGGTCATTTTATTTCATGTAGAATATATTATGTTACCTAGGTCATTTCATTTCATTTAGAATATATTATGTCACTTAGGATATTTTATTTCACTAAGAATATATCATATGACTTAGGTCATTTCATTTCATGTAGAATATATTATGTTACCTAGGTCATTTCATTTCATTTAGAATATATCATATAATTTAGGATATTTCATTCATTTAGAATATGCTAAGACATTTAAATTATATCATATCATTTAGGTTGCATTATATTATTTAGACTTTGCTATGTAATTTTATTTATGTCATACATATTCATATTCATATTTTTTAAAATGTTTTGAAACAGGTAATGATTTTCAATAATATAAAGATATTCCCGAGTTAAAATAATTCATGAATTCTCTACCGGGTTTGCTGGGGAGGATATCATCAATTATCATTAATAACGGAATATCTTCTTTAAAATGAGAATGACTCGGAAAGTTTTTCAAACTAATAAAAATTTCTATATTTTGCCACGTTTGTTGGGGAATATAGGAAAATTTTGAATTTATAAATTCCGGATCATTTCAATTAAAAATGGAATTATTTTTCTTTAGATTGGGAATTAACTTGAAAGACTAAATTTAAAACCGACTTTTTTACCGAGACTTGAGATAACACATGATTAATAAGGTACCATTTTATACAGGAGTTGTGGGGGTGCTAATCCTTCCCTACACGTAATCGAGTCCCGAACCCGCTTCTTTGATTTCTTTGGTTTAAAACGCAGACTTGAAATTGGTTTTAAAAAAATATTTTAATTAATTTTAAAATATTTTATAAAATCGGTTTTAATAGTTGGCCGATCACCCCTAGCTAAAAAAAATTGGTGGCGACTCCATGTCTTTTTCAAGGTCATTTTCAAAACCTTCATTTTTCAAAAGGAATTAAGTCGACTTTTTCTCAGTTTTTTTAAATCTCACGCTTAACGGATAATAAAGTCTTGCGAGGAGACTTGTTATTTTTTAGGTTGCGACAGCTTGGTGACTCCACTGGGGGACATATTAGAGAGTCAGGCCTAGAATTAGTCGTGTGCTATCAAAGTCTCGGTTTTGTTGATTTAATTGGTATTTAATTTTAATTCCCATTTTTTTTTTAAAAAAATGAATAAGGATAATTTCAAAAATAATAAAATGTTTTTAAATATGTCCATATTCATGTGTATATATATTATAATTGTTCTCTGGTTATTTTGGTGCATATATTCATTTATTGATTAATTGATGACTTATGTTGTTTAATCTTGTTGGGGCATTTAGAATAAGGGATGTAAAATAGGTGGTGAAAGGTTTGTTATTTCTCCTCACACACTACACGTGCATTTGCATATCATGAATCCTATACCCGGGTTCTGTCCTTTTAGGTGGGAGCAAAGTAACTAAGCCTTCGTGATTAACAATCCGCATGGGCTAGTGAAACACTTTCGGAGTACTAAATTACCTAAGCCTTCGTGATTAACAATCTGCATGGGCTAGGGAAATAGACTCTAACAAATTGAACCCGCTTTTATCGGGGTGCCTTACTAGCCTTCACCGGCGACAGTGAGGAAAAATTCGAGGCTTTTAGAACTAATTCACCTTCATATAGTAAACCTAGGTGAAGCCATGCCGGATTTCCAATTAGATATCCTGAAGTTAAGAACACATGGAGGAATATTTCCAATCCTTTTACCTTCTATTCTACTTTCCGAATAAGTTTATTTTTTTCGGACAATGATGAATGTACATCACAATGCCCGTAATAAGTGTTGGTATTTCATCCCAGGTTTGTTATACTGCCGAAATTTTGTTGGCATCCTCAGGGATAATTATTGTTTTGAATTATATATATATATTTTTGTATTATTCGAATTTATTCCCGTTAGTAATTCATTTCCTTTTTGTTGTTTTTTTGTGTGCATTCTTGTCATCATTTTTTGCGCATGGAAGGTTATTGGTCTCAGGATAATATTCAACCAAAAGGGATTTCATGGAGGGTCAGAGTGTCTCAGTGGTCGAGAAGCATTTAGAGGTTAGGAAACAGTCCGAGAAAGGTCAGCAGGATAATGGGGATTATTTGAAGATGGGATATGTGTCAGCATTGCCAGCCGAGGTTGATCTTACTATCAGGCAAAATGATCTCCGGGTATTGATGGATATATGGAGTCAATGGAACATATCAAAAAAAGAAGCGTTCACTCAGACTTATGGGGACATAGCACTGTTAGCTCAGGTTAATGTCAGAGGTGAGGTGATCCGTGCTATGGTGCAATTCTGGAATCCCGTTTATCGGAGTTTTACCTTCAACCGAGAGGATATGACTCCAACCATAGAGGAATATTCGACCTTGTTGCATATTGAGAACGTTATTCCCGGCCGTATTTATTTGAAGGATACAAAGACACTGGGTTTGAAGAAAAAGGTGTCTAAATTCTGGGAGTGGAAAAAAATTGGGTCGAAAGCCATGTTGTCCGAAAAGGGGTAAGCTACTGTATATCATGGGGTATTTTACGGACCTTAATCCATAGCCATTCAAGTAAGGAGATAGTTAGGAATATTTCTGCTTTGGCAATCTATGGTTTAGTTATCTTCCCAAAGACATTAGGGTATGTGGATGTGGCGATATTTGATGTTTTTGAGAGGCTTGAGCAGAGGATAAACCCAGGCCCGATAATTATAGCAGAAACAATCCTATTGTTGAATTTCTGTAGACGGGAAGGAAAAGGGCGTTTTACAGGTTGTATACAGCTCCTTTACATATGGGTTTAGAGCCATTTTTGTAAACAGGAGAATTTCCCTATTCGCTCGTATTGGAAGTCTTTTGCACCAATTGGTGAATTTCTTAAGAGAGATTGGCTTGAAAATAGGACTGAGGAACAATGGATCAACATATTCCGGAATATAGGGCTGAGATGATAATTTGGAGAGCTCCATGGATAGCTCCTATGCCGACATTGTACAAGTGCGGAGATAAAGCTTCTATTCCATTATTGGGAGTATGGGGAGGAGTGAGCTATGCACCACTGCTGGTACTAAGACAATCGAAATCCCGTCAGTTTACTCCTATGACCCATGACCTTAGTAATTTGGAATTTGCTTATGGAGAAGATGGATAGTCGGGAAAGGTACGAGATATTGTAGTAGCATGGAAGGAAACTCATGGGTGGAGGTAGCTAGATATGCCAACATCGTTACACCTGATTACTTGACATGGAGGGAATTGAGGGTTAATGATAGGTTGATCAGATGGGAAGAAGTTCAGCTCTTGAGTTCTCCACCTAAGGAAGTGCCACCAGAGTTAGAAATTGCAAGGGTAGAATTCGAAAAAGAAAAGGCCCAAATGAGCATGGAAATTGCCCGATTTCAAGAAGAGCTTGAGGATATGAAAAATAGGGAATCAGCTCGAGAAAGAGAAAAGGAAAAGATCAAGAGAGAAAGGGACACTGCTAAAAGCGATCTTCAGGAATTACACTTGGAGAACAAGAGATACCGTTTTGAGCTCAGATTCGAGGGGACTCTCAAGACTTTTGGGGAATAGGAGCAAGAAGTCAAAAACCTCAAGAAGGAGAAGAAATATTGGACAGAGAGAGCAAAGCATGAGGAAGCCCGAGCCAATCAACTGGAGAGACAAGCTAAGGAGAGCTTACACGGTGATGCTTCTGCTGACATGTCAAAGGGCCGTGAACAAGTAGGGGTCAGATTGAAGAGCAAGGCAATCAAAAGAGGACAGTGAAAAAGGTCCAAGATCCGAGGGAGTTACTATAGGACCCGTGTTTTGTAATAGCATCTTTAAATTAGGATAGACAGATTATCAGATTGTCTTAAGCAGTGATCTTTTTTTTTTCTTTGATGTATTTAGTTCCAGGAAATCAATGAAAGACCGTTTGGTTGGAGTTATCCCGGGGCCAATACTTTTAAATGCATTCATCATTCATTTGTTCTTTATTTTATATATTTTGTTTGTTCATTCATTCATTCTTTATAAATTGTTCATACACTTAGTCAGTTATTTGTCCATTCATTTATTCTGTATAATTAGTCATTCAGGTTCATATACTTAGTCATTTACTTATTTGTTCATTCATTAACATTTAGTCATTCATTCATTTTTATAAAATAAAATAAAAAATGTGTCAATAATTTTTAATCCATGGTTTTTAAAACCAAAGGTACAATTGGTCGCACTCAGAAAGAATCAAATTTTCAACACCCCTACAATACTCGATTTCAAGCAAGAGCTATGGAGAACGATCAGCTTGCTAGAATTGAAAGGATGGAGAGAATTCAAAAAGAACTGCAGGAATAGTTAGCTAAGTCTCAAGAAGAGTCACGAGAACAAATGACCAAACTCATGGAGATTATGAGTACCATGATGAGGCAGAAATGGCCAGGAGAAAATTCAGTTACAGGAATGGGGGCAGTAAACCAGGCAGACCGACCAGAGATGGTATAGAAGAATGGTCAGACATCCCAGCCTGTGGGAAATGAACTTCCGACTAAGGCAACATCCTATATTTACATCCAACCAGCGGCCGAAGCACAGAATTTTGGTCCTAAAAGGGTTAATATTGGGGTTGATCCAATTGATGTGGACGTTTCAGACTTTGAAGAAATGGCCGAAAAGGAAAGGGAAAAGATGACTGAGCTGAAGAGGGTTGAAACGGCAGAATCCCAGAAAAAATATCAGTTGCTAGAGGAAAGACTGAGGGCAGTTGATGGAGCAGAGCTATTTGGCAGTCTAGATGCCAAAGAAATGAGTTTAGTGCATGGTTTGGTGATTCCTCCAAACTTCAAAGTACCAGACTTTGAAAAATATAATGGAACTACCAACCAATCAGCGCATCTGACCATGTATTGCCGAAAGATGATCGGACATGATGAAGATGAAAAATTGCTCATCCACTATTTTCAAGATAGCTTGATAGGGTCCACAACTCAGTGGTATAATCAGCTTACCCGTTTTAAGATCCGTTCCTGGATGGATCTAGCCAAAGATTTCATGGAATAGTACAAGCATGTGACAGGCATAGTGCCTGACTGTCTAACTCTCCAAAACATGGAAAAGAAAGCTACTGAAAGCTTTAAAGAATATTCTCAGAGATGGAGAGACCTGGCTACACAAGTGCAACCCCCTTTAACCAACAAGAAAAACTACAGTGCTTTTCATCAATACCCTGAAAGCACCGCATTATGATAAATTGGTGGGAAGTGCCAACAAGGACTTTGCAGATATGGTGATATCTGGAGAGATGATAGAGTCTGCTATTAAGAACAGGAAAATGGAAGGGGGTGAGTCTGCTACCCCGAAGAGAGTTTTTCCTGGAAAGAATAAGGAGGAGACACATGCAGTCAGTTTCAATCAGTACCCCTATACACCTCCTACACCATACACATCTCCCAGGCCTCATAGTCCTACTACATCTTATGCACCTCCGACACCTTATACAAATTACCCGGGGTATAACCCTTACTATCCCAATGTGAATCACCTTACCCAAAATCCATTCCCCTATACCAATATACCACAATAGCCGTTCCCAACTGGTATATCCCCACAGATAACCCTTCCTCCAAACACTCAAGGTCTCACGTGCAATGACTATCGTTCACCAAGGAATGATCAAAAACCCCAGTTTGATCCCATTCCTACCACCTATAGTGAGCTATATCCTAAACTACTACAAGGCCAACTTGTTACGCCCGTATATCTTAAGCCTTTGACCCCACCATACCTAAGATGGTACAATGCAAATACCAACTGCGCATATCATGCAGGAATTCAGGGGCATTCAACGGAGGATTGCATTGCCTTCAAAAAGAAAGTCCAAAGCTTAATTAATACCGGAGTTGTGAAGTTTGGGTCAAAGAATGGGCCGAATGTAGCGGGAAACCCATTGCCCGATCATGCTGAGAATCGGGTAAATGCAGTATTGATAGGGGAAGCCAGAAGGTTAAAAAGGGATGCTAAGGAAGTCAAGACTCCGATGTTAACAGTATGGGTCGAGATGGTTAAGGCAGGAATGGTGGAGGATGTAGACAGTTCAAAAATGGTTGCAAAGAGGGTGCAGAATTGGTGTCCATTCCATAAATGTTCAGGTCATATCATACAGGACTGCGGGGACTTTTTAGCTAAGGTCCAAAAGATGATAAATGATGGAGAGGCCCAGTTTTATGAGGAGACAGAGGAGGAGTAGAGGTTATTGAGAATGCAGCTGGCTATGGAATAGAAAGATTGTTGATCATCTATTATGATGAACCAGAGAAGACTACTTCGGTTGTTGAGAAAATTACGCCTAAGCTCATCATAAATTTGCCTTCTTCCTCTTCATACAAGGAAAGCAAAACTACACCATGGAAATATGACTGCAGCATGGTTATGCCCGGGTCATCAAGTCAGCATATTACAGGTGTGGGGCACTTAACACGAAGTGGAAGGTGTTATGCCCCTGAGGTTGTTGAACAGGGATCAACAACAAAAGATGGAGGACTAGACAAGGGGAAGAAAGTAGTTGAACCAATCTATATTGAGATGGATTTGTCAAAAAAAGCAGAGAGGGGATCAGCCCCGATAAACAGGATAAGAGAGCCGGTGAACGAGAAGGAGGCCTGCGAGTTTTTAAAGTTCATAAAACATAGTGAGTATAGTGTGGTTGAGCAATTGCAGCGTCAGCCAGCAAGAATCTCCTTCTTATCCTTGCCATTAAACTCAGAGCCACAAAAAAAAAACCCTGTTAAGAGTATTGAATCAGGCATACGTGGCTGACAACATATCAGTAGAAAAGTTAGACAGGCTGGTGGGAAACATTACGGCAGACGACCATATATTTTTCAATTATGATGAAATACCACCCAATGATATTGGGTCCACAAAGGCTCTTCACATAACCACTACCTGCAAGGGGCATATACTACCAAAGATGCTTATGGATAATGGTTCTTCATTAAATGTAATGCCCTTGGTAACCCTGTCTAAGTTGCCAGCTGATATGTCTTATATGTTACCGAGTTGCACAGTAGTCAGGGCTTTTGATAGTACCAGGAGAGAAGTAATGGAAACTATTGAGGTTTCTCTGGAGATAGGCCCATGAACTTATACAATGAACTTCCAGGTCATGGATATTAATCCGTCCTATAATTGCTTGTTGGGAAGGCCATGGATATATTCAGCAGGGGCTGTACCTTCGTCTCTCCATCAAAAGCTAAAATTTGTGATAGAGGGCCTTTTGGTCACTGTATCAGGAGAAGAAGACATAATAGCCTTCGCATCTACTGAATCTCCTTATGTTGAACCCAATAAAGATGCCGTAGAATGTTTTTTTCGGTCTTTGGAATTCGTAAATATGGTTTTCGTCGCTGAATGATGAAAAATTCCAAAACCAAGATTGTCTAAAAACACAAGGCTGGGAGTAAGAACCTCAATGGGAAAGGGCTGCAGGGCTGGAAAAGGTCTGGGGAAATATCTTCAAGGGATGGCTCGAGCAATAGAAGCAGTGGGAAAGAAAGATCGGTTTGGCTTAGGGTATCTTCCGAAGGCCCAAGAAAGGAGAAAACAAGTTGAAAAGAACAAACAAAGAAAGATGGCCCGTTTCATGAGTATGGATATTGAATGGGAACCCATGACTTTCCCACCAATCCTTCACAACTTCACTCTGCTGGTTTTATATTCGGAGAAAAGAAATCAGAGGATGTACTCATAATGATCGAGCAATCTTTTGAAAAATTCCATGTGAATAAAGGGTGGCAGATTCAGGATATGGTGATTTGCATGACCGAGAAAGATGGGATGGAAAGTGACAATGAGAACTGGATGGTGCGACGTTGTCCACCAGGATATAGACTAACCAATTGGAGTGCGACTGAGTTGCCCATAGTTTTTAAGTCTATTCCAACGTAATACTTTAAAAAACAATCTTAATTATCTTTACCCAGAGATATTAAGAGTTTTTTTTTTTTCTTTCTGTATTGTTCTTTTTGTTTAAATATTTTCATTCAATAAATAACAAGCACAATGCATTTTATTTATATTGATGTGTCCATATTCTTTCATTTTTGTTATTTATTTTATTTCCATTATATATTTTCCTATATTGTCTCTTCTCCATTTATTTACAGGTGTACGGATGCGGAATATGAGGACCTTCCTGTCAGTAATTCTGAAATTGATTTTGAAAGACCCATTTGCACAGGTGATTTTGAGGTTAACGTAGATACTGAGGATTATGGTCTACCTCCGGATCTATTAAGGAAAATAGAACAAAAGGAGAAACAAGTACTTCCTTATAAGGAATTATTGGAAATGATAAATCTGGGAAATGGTGAAGAGATAAAGGAAGTCAAAATCGAAACTTCATCGTCATCATCAATAAAGAGTGAATTGGTAGCCTTGCTCCAGGAATATGTGGATGTATTTGCATGGTCTTACCAAGACATGCCAGGGTTGGATCCGGATATTGTGGTTCATAAGCTCCCTTTAAGGCCAGAATGCAAGCCAATTCAGCAAAAGTTAAGAAGAATGAGGCCAGACATGCTATTAAAGATAAAAGAGGAGGTGAAGAAGCAATTTGACGCTGGATTCTTAGAGGTGGCAAAATATCCAGAATGGGTGGTAAATATTGTTCTAGTACCAAAGAAGGATGGCAAGGTACGGATGTGCGTTGATTACCGAGATTTGAACAAGGCCAGCCCTAAAGATAATTTCTCTTTGCCCCATATTGATACTCTGGTGGATAATACGACAAAGAATTATTTATTTTCTTTAATTGACGGATTCTCAAGATACAATCAGATTAAGATGGCACCGAAAGATATGGAGAAAACCACATTTGTTACAATATGGGGAACCTTCTGCTATAAGGTAATGCCATTTGGGTTGAAGAATGCTGGGGCAACATATCAGAGAGCCATGGTGACCTTGTTTCATGATATGATGCATAAGGGAATTGAGGTCTATGTTGATGATATGATCGCAAAGTCACAAGGAGAAGAGGAGCATATTATGAATCTTAAGAAGCTCTTCGAACGACTAAGGAAGTTTAGACTCAAGCTAAATCCAGCAAAGTGCACTTTTGGAGTCACCTCGGGGAAATTACTGGGTTTTGTCGTCAACAAAAGAGGAATTGAGATTGACCCAGATAAAGTGAAGGCCATTCAAAATTTACCACCACCTCGTACTCAAAAGGAAGTAAGAGGCTTTCTGGGGAGATTGAATTACATTCTCGGTTTATTTCTCAGTTAACTGACAAATGTGATCCAATATTTAAGTTACTTCAAAAACGTGATCCAGGAGAATGGGATGAAGGTTGTATGATTGCATTTAAAAAGGTTAAACATTATCTATCCAACCCACCAGTAGTAATGTCACCTATTCTGGATAAACCAATGATACTGTATTTATCAGTATTTGAGAGATCCATGGGTTGTGTTTTGGGGCAGCTTGATGAGACTAGAAAGAAAGAACATGCAGTTTACTACCTCAACAAGAAGTTTATAGATTATGAGTTGAAATATTCGTTGGAAGAAAAATTATGCTGTGCCTTAGCTTGGACTGCTCCAAGACTCAGATAGTACATGTTGTACCACACAACGTGGTTGATTGCCAAGCTGCATCCAATCAAGTACATGTTAGAAGCACATTCTTTTTTAGGAAGGACGGCAAGATGGTAGGTTTTATTGTCAGAGTACGACATTGTATATGTGAGTCAGAAAGCTATCAAGGGCAGTGCAGTGGCTGAATTCTTAGCAAGTCGGGCAGTGTAAGATTATGAGCCATTGAATTTTGATTTCCCCGATGAAGATTTGATGTATGTTTCACAAGCAGATGATATTCTCCTAAAGAATAAAGTATGAAAAATGTACTTTGATGGTGCATCTAATGCCATGGGGCATAGATTTGGTGCAGTCCTCATATCCCTAGAAGAAGATTATATCCCTTCACTTCTAGATTGGATTTTGATTGTACAAACAATACTGCCGAGTATGAAGCATGTACTATGGGCCTTCGTGCTGCAATAGACAGAAAGATCAAAGTATTAGAAATTTTTGGAGACTCAACCTTAGTGATATACCAGCTACGAGGAGAATGGGAAACCCGGATACAAAGCTAATCCGATACCGAGAACTCATATTGAATTTATTGGAGGAAATTGAAGAAGTGAATTTCAATTACTTTTCTCAAGAAGAAAACTGAATGACAGATGCTCTGGCTACTTTGTCATCAATGTTTAAAGTGAATGAAGGGGCTGAAGTGGTGCCAATAAAGATGAGTATATATGAGTCTCCTGCCCACTGTCTGAGTATTGAAGAAGAAGCAGATGGCCTCCCTTGGTATAACAACATCTTGCAGTACATCAAGAGTCAACAGTATCCAGAACAGGCAACAGAAAATGACAAGAAAACTCTAAGAAGGCTAGCAATGGGTTTTGTTCTAGACAGTGAGATTCTCTACAAGAAAGGAAAAGACCAAGTCTTGTTGAGATGTGTCGGATCTGACGAAGCTCAGAGAATTTTAGAAGAAGTCCATGAAGGGATATGTGGCACTCATGCTAATGGTCACATGCTTGCTAAAAAGATTATGAGGGTAGGGTATTATTGGTTGACAATGGAAGGAGATTGTATCAGTTATTTCCAAAAGTGCCATAAATGCCAGATTTATGCAGATAAGATTCATGTGCCGCTATCTTCATTACATGTCATGACTACACCATGGCCCTTTTCAATATAGGGAATGGATATGATCGGGCCTATTACTCCAAAAGCTTCAAATGGACATCGTTTCATCTTAGTGGCCATCGATTATTTCACAAAGTGGGTAGAAGCTGCTTCCTATGCGAATGTAACAAAGTCGATGGTATGCAGGTTTGTTAAAAGAAGAAATCATATGCCGTTATGGATTGCCAGCAGGAATTATTTTGGATAATGCTCTCAATTTGAACAATAAGATGATGAGAGAAGTGTGAAATCAGTTCAAAATCACACATCATAATTCAGCACCTTACCGTCCGAAGATGAATAAGGCAGTAGAAGTAGCCAATAAGAACATCAAGAAGATTGGTGAGAAGATGGCTGATATGTACAAGGATTGGCATGAGATCTTGCCTATGTGGCTCCGAATTGGGAAGGACCCTATGTGGTAAAAAGAGCTTTTTCTGGAGGAGCATTGATTTTAACTAGAATGGACGAGGAGGATTTCAGAAATCCCGTGAATGCTGATGAACAGAAGAAGTATTATGCTTGAAAAAAAAGTGATGCTGTGCACATGGAAATTCGAATGATTCCAAGTGTAAAAATGAAAATTTTATATATCTATCTCCCCTGTGAATTGCTTTTTTAAAGAGAATATTCATGCTTGATATGATGAATGACCATCTTTCATATTCCTTTCACTAAGAAGAAATTATCCTTAGTCACCCTTTTGAGCCTTAGGACTTATTTCTTTCTTTAAACCTTGATCAAGGGTCACCCTCTACATTGGAGGGCAAATGCGAGGAAAAATAATAAAAAATCATGGCAAAAAGAAAGCCATCGAAAAATGGCAAATGAAAGCCGACAAAGCAAAAAAGAAAAAGAAAAAAAGAAAGTCCAAAAAAGGGACAAATATTTCAAGAATAAGTCCTCCTCAGGAAATGATCCTTGATCCAGTCACCCTTAAACACATTTTGAGCCTATTTTATCCTTCATTTCTTTCTAAACCTAAACCTTGGCCTACATTACGTTCTTTAAAAGCCCATTTTGATCAAGCATGGATATTTAATTTGAAAGGTTATTCTCATAATTCATCCTATCTTTTGAATTGATGTTTTTACCATGGAAGTATTTAGAATTCTCAGATACATGGTAGAATACAAAAAAAAAAAAAAAATAGAAATGAAAAAAGAATGTAAAAGAAGAGGTTTAAGCCGAAAACCCGCAAAGGGCGACTTAATACCGAATGGAGGACACTTGAGTTGAAAACCCGCAAAGAGCGACTCTGGTACAGATCAAAGGTCGAATCTATGCTCTGTGTAAAGGAGGAGAAAGTATCTAAAAATCAGAAAAAAGAGGAACAACTCAGTCTGATGTAATTACGGAAGCCGAGAGGTTACCCAAGTAAATTGCTTGTTCAAGAGAAATTTCAAATGGTTTGAAAAGGAGGGGTCCAAGATATTTCGCATCCGGGGCATCTACAACCTATAACTTTACATTTGTTTCTTATATCCTTGATATTTATTTTTACTATTTTAAAACATTTCTTGCAATAAATTCTTGTTATCCTTTTCATGGCAATTTTTGCGTGATTCATATTTTCTTTCATCCGTTTTTGAGATGCATTATGATTGTTATTAAATTGAATGATGATTAGTAATAAAAAATCTTTAAATAAAAGGATTTCAAAGTATTACTAAGGAATAGATTTAAATCTTGGGAAAGGTTTGGAAAGTTCACCAAGAAAAGAAAACAGTGAACGTGTTGGAGACTCCATCACGAAGTCAAAAAATCTGTGAATTTCAGCGAAAGTCAGAAACTGAGACTGTTTGACAAGTTATCTTGAGTGAAGGATTCCTTAAGTAGGGCATCAGTGAATGATAACTCGTATAATTATATAGTTTTTAGTTATGTTTTATTATTGTTTTGTGTCAAATACGAGTTATTATTGTTTAGTCTAATTGTGTTTATGATCTTTTATATTTTTATGTATTTTGGTGTTTTTCACAAGTTTCTTTGAGTGATTTCAGATTACTAGAATTAAGGGCAAATCCAGTTCAGTTCCAATTCCGACACCTTTTGCCATATCAGCTATATCTCGAGTTTCACTGAAGCATTAAGGCTGAAATTTGTAGCCGTGCAAAGCTAAGAGGCATATTTATCTTTTTCATGTTTTACACTTCTTGAAACGGAGTCGTTTTCCCTAGCGAAATTGACCATCAAGTTGGCTGATGTGCAATGACGTCTGTGCTGACCTGTTTTCGTATTTTGCCCATATCTGCTTATCCACATCAGCAAATGAGCTGATTCCAATGGCTATGGATCCATAACTGATACGGGAACATTTGTCTAGAAGACCATATGATCAGATCAGGCCTCTAATATTGACGAAATCAACCATCAAGTTGGCTGATGTGCAATGACGTCTGTGCTGACCTGTTTTCGTATTTTGCCCATATCTGCTTATCCACATCAGCAAATGAGCTGATTCCAACGGCTATGGATCCGTAACTGATAGGGGAACCTTTTTCTAGAAGACCATGTGATCAGATAAGGCCTGCAAAATTGATAAAATCGACCATCAAGTTGGCTGATCAAAATCGTCATGTATGACGAAAATTGTTAGAAAATGCACCCACCTATTATACCTACCTTTGAAATTTGTAAAGCTTGTCTCTTGTCATTTAGCCCTCCAAAATGTGTATAAATAGAGGGCCTTGGATGATTGTAAGGGATCATATTGTACATAGGTAGGATATTAGCCATTTTAATAAAATTCTCTAAGTTTTCTTCTTCTTTCTTTTCTCTAGTTTTCTTTTTCTTTAGAGAGAGCAAGAGGTTGGATAATTAATATTCTTCCTCTTCTTCTTTCTTTCTTTTATTTTCTTCTTAGATTTTCTTTAATTTTATGTTTATGTTTACAATGCCTATGCTAGGCTAAACTTCTATTTGGTTAAGGGTGATTTCAAAGCCCTAGACATGTTTTGTGATTGATTTTCAGATTCTATCTATCATTAATTTTCTATCAAAGTTGCTTATGTTCTTCTACAAGAATTGTTCATGATGTTGTCTTGATTTATTTAGGTGTACAACTAGATAGATCTTGATAATTATCTATTGCTAGTTTAGGAGTCTTGATCCGTGTAATTGTCTTGATTTCCTATTCATAAGTGGCAATTTGTGATTAATGATTATGGTCAAGTTTTCAATAATTGCAAAGTGGAACATAACCTAAGTTGAACAATCCGAGCTTATGTGTTTGTTGCTTAGATCAACCTATCTTTCTCATCATAAAGCTGCCATTAAATTGAATTTAGAGAGCTTATTCTAGGTTGTTTAATGGTTAGAGATTAAATAGAGAGCTTGTTCTATTTAACGACAAACTAAGGAAAGATTGGGGTAACAGAGCTTGTTGTTATCTACGGTTGTTAACTTTGATAGTTGGTTGATATTGATAGATCTGAAATTGATTCTTAATGATGTCTAGTGGTGGAGAATGAAACCTTAACCATATTTTTCATATTTGATTCTTCTTACTTGTTTTCTTACTTTTCTAGTTTGCTTATTTTTAAAAGTATATTTATTTTTATTGGCTGGTTATACCGCCTAATTTGTATATTAACTTTGTTTTATTTTTATTGGCTGGTTATACCGCCTAATTTAGTATATATATTTTTATTGGCTGGTTATACCGCCTAATTTAGTATATATATTTTGATTGGCTGGTTATACCGCCTAATTTAGTATATATATTTTTATTGGCTGGTTATACCGCCTTGCATTTTATTCTTATTATTTACTTTAGTTTAAATCTGGCTTCAAAAACCCCTTTTCTTTTATTGTTTTCTTTGAACGTAAGTTTTAAACTATTAACTTATAAACTAAAACCCAATCCCTGAGGACTCGACCCTTGCTAACTACTATACTTACAATTTATCTTTTTAGTGCAAGGTTAAATAAGATACACTCTTTTGGGTGCATCAAATTTTTGGCGCCGTTGCCGGGGATTGTTTTTTTTAGTTTATTTGTTACTTGGTTTATTCTTATTTTCAGTTCTAATGATATTTATTTTCTTGTACATACGAGTTTTTCTTATCAAATTTTGAAAAAAAAAAAAAAAACGATGGAATTGAGCAATCTAACACTTGAAGAGTTGGTGGCATACATGAACATAGAGAATCAACAAGCCAAGCTCACCTCCCCAGTTCAACAATTGGCCATGGGAGGATGTCAAGGCCATCAAGTGTTCCAAGACCAACAGTATGATCATTACTCAAACACTTACCATGAGGGATGGTGGGATCATACTAATTATGGCTACTCGAAAAATTACCAAGAAGTAGATCCTTATGCCAATTACACTCATCCATCTAGCTTCAATCAATCATGGTCTCAAGAACCAGATCTTTTTCAACCACCACATATGATTCAAAACTCAGGTACTTATTTAGAAGATCTTGTACATTCTCTTGTTACTGATACTTTGCAATTTCAACAGGAAACAAGGGCAAGCATCCAGAGTTTGGAAAGGCAAATGAGCCTATTGGCTAGTAGTATGGTGGAATTAGTAGCAGAAAGATCTCTAGCACTCCCTTCCCAAACGGTGATTAACCCAAAGGAGAATGCTACTATTGTGACCTTGAGAAATGAGGAACAAGATGAGGATGAGACAAAACCAAAGATGGATTCACTTCTTGAGGATAATGAAGCCACCATTCAAAAGGAGAGTACTTTGACACCTCAGGTAGCTTTTAAGGTTCTTATTTCTACTAATGTTCCTTCTCCACTTTTTCCTAGCAGATTTGCAAAGTCCAAGAAGGAGGAACATGTACAACAATTTTTGGAAACCTTAAACAGCTTGCTTGTGGATGCCATTAGACAAGTACCAAGATATGCACAATTCCTCAAAGAGCTATACCCCACCAAGAATGATGAAATAATACGTGTGGGGGAGAATGCATTGGCTGTTTTGCAAAGAAAACTTCCTCCAAAACGCAAAAATCCGAGAAGTTTCATGTCTAAGCCAAAAGATCCTAAAAAGCCAAGAAGGGGAATTGGCTAGACTGGAAACAATCAATCAAGTGCTAATTGGGGGAGGCAGCCTAATTAGTGAAAGCATTGCCAAACTGCCATCCTCAGATTTGCTCTCTTTTTCTTTATCTTTTTCTTATGTTTCTTTGCTAATTGTGTTTAGTGTTTCTAAGTTCATTTACGCTGCATAAGTTTATTTTGTTTATTAGTTCTTTTCACTTACACATGATTCTTTCATTTGGGATTAATAGCATTACATTAATGACAATGTAAGAATTATGTGTGGGGGGAAGAATTTAGGATTTTATTTAGAGTGTTTTGTTTTTGAGTCTTTTTATGTTGTTTTTCTTTCTGATCCTTGTTTTGAAAATAACTAGATGTAAATATAATTTTTATTTTTTTTAACCCCGGTTAAATGGCGGATAACGGTACTCCGTGATTATTTAAATCGGTTCCATCAGCTACCCACAAAACTGATATTGTATATAAATTTCTCTTCCAATTTCTCTTTCAATTTTTTTTTTCAGTTTTTTTTTTCAGGATGGATGATATTCTCACAAGATTGCAGAAACAATTTCCTCCTTTTCCTCGAAATATTTTACTGAAGCTTTACCAAGTTCGATTTGAAAGATTAAGAATGCTTATGCACAAAGGGATTCCTGGAGACATACGTTGGATAATTGAAGCCAAGGTACGTGAAGATGAATATCTTCCTGTTTTACATTTACCAGGTACAGGTAGAAGCACTTTTGCAAAAAAACGACGAGCAAAGCGCATGAGTTCAAATTGCCACAAATGTGCACGATGGACGTGTAACGGTAAATGTCGTTCTATTGGGATTCCGTCCTCTAATCGAGATGATAAAATTGAATTCATTAAGGATGGACTGAGTAAGGAGAATTTGGGTAATATCCAACTTTCTCTTGAGACGCATCCTAGTGGAGACGTACAAAGAGAAATTCTTGATTTATGGCCGCAATTCCAAAGGGAATGGCAACATCTTGGGAATCTGATGTTAAAAGACCCTGTTTGCCAGCTTGTAAGAAAACTGGATGGGAAGCATATCCTCGACTCATAGAAGGCGTTTAAGCCGTTTCTGGACGTAAAACCAGAGGAAGATGTGAGCCACAATCAAAACTACAATAAATGACTTCTCAGCTTTTGGTTTGATTTGCAATAACTTTATTTCGGTTTAATTTACGTGTTATTCGATTTGTGTAATTATTCTCATTTTTTTTATTTGTCTTTTACGGTTGATTTTTCTTCTCTTTTTTATTTTCTTCCTGAAATCACGCAAAAATCTTTTGTTAGGTTAACATTTTCTTCTGACAGGTCAAATACACTTTCGGCGACATTATTACTCTTGACTTTTACGGTTGATTTTTCTTCTCTTTTTGATTTTCTTCTTGAAATCACGCAAAAATCTTTTGTTAGGATAACATTTTCTTCTGACAGGTCAGATACACTTTCGGCGACATTATTACTCTTGTCTGATTCACTACTCAGTCCTCTATATATTACACCATGTACTCATTCTCTTTCAGGCACTCGAAAAAAATAAAAACAAAAAGAAAAAAAAATGGAAAGTACTTCGTCCCAACACATTAAAAAAATTTTTGGAGGTGCTTATCCAGGGAAAAATAACATATTCGCTGATGAAGCCATAAGAGTTTGAGTAATACTTGCCCAACAAAAGATCTAGTTGATTTATGGAGGCGGTAGTACGGGTTTAATGGGAGCAGTCGCTACAGCAGCACACGCCGGAGGAAGTCCAGTTCTAGGAATCGTGCCAAAACTATTCACAGATTTTTGTGGACCTACCTTGGGTAAGGAAATACAAGTCTGGAGTATCCCTGAACGGATAACAATCATGTACCATTCTGCCGTTGCATTCATTGCTTTACCAGGAGGTCTGGGCATATTGGAAGAAATAGCTTGCGTGGCTTCTTGGTCATCTTTGGTCACAAATAAGAAACCCATTGGTTTGCTTAATATTAATGGTTATTTTAGTAATTTGCTTTCATATTTAGATAATGCTGTGGATAATGGATTCATGTTTTCAGAGGCAAGGAGAACCATAATTTCTGCTACAACCATTGAAGATTTACTCAAAAAGCTCCAAGCTTATGAGTGTTTATCTGCTACGGTTGTTTCGCAAACGCTCGGAAAAAGAAAAAGAGATATGGACGAGCAAGGAGTGGATTGCACTTTGTCTTTGTGACATTATCTAACATTTTGCTTGTTGTGTCTCAGTTATAATAAGTGGTTAGCAACCTCTGCAGGTAATATCTCCTAAATTCTACCTTTAAAATTTGACATTGGGGACAATGTCATATTTTAGTAGGGGGTAAGGGACATATTTGCTAATTTAAAAAAAAACAAAATTAAGAAATATTCATTCTGAACAAGGTCTGAGTAAGGGAGACTTGAGACATACCTTGTCAGTTTGATTTCTTCTTTTCAAAAAAAAAAAAAAAAATTTGTTGTGTTTTAAGCAATTTAGAAGTATTCATTCTGAACAAGGTCTGAGTAAGGGAGACTTGAGACATACCTTGTCAGTTTGATTTTAATCTTTTTATGTTTACTTGTTAATTTTTGTTTAGTATTTTAGGATTATTTAGGTTGCATGAGTTTGTTTTGTTTTGAGTCTTAGTTGTTCCTATTCTTATGTTATTAGTTCTTTTCTCTTACACATGATTCTTTCATTTGGGTTAATAGACTTACATTGAGGACAATGTAAGAATTAAGTGTGGGGGGAATGATTTAAGATTTCTTTTATTTTTGTCTACTATTTTTTTTTATGAGTCTTTATTATTATTAGTATTATTATTTTAGTGTGTTTTAGTTCCTTTTTAATACAATGATGAGATATGAATTGCATAAGTCTAAAACAGATTTATTAGTGAGAAGATTTTCATGAGAATTGAGCTTGATGTCAACCTTTTTATGAGCCAATGTTAATATGATATGTTGATTGAGAAAGAAGCATGTTTAGACTTAATCTGACTTGTATAATCATCCTTGTGAGTTTTTGAGCCTGTAATGATTGATGCATTATACAAATCAATCTAATTTCTTTCTTGAGTGCTCTTATGATTGATTACATGATTCTCTAGAACTTGCTTTAAACCGTTTGAGACTATATTGATACATGTGACAACATGAATATGATAGAGGCATTAGGATTATAACTAGAGGTGGCAATTGGGCGGGTTCGGGCGGGTTCGGGTCGGGTTCATTCGGGTTCGGGTTTATTCGGGTTCGGGCTCATTCGGGTTCGGGCTCATTCGGGTTCGGGTCCATCCGGGTTCGGGCTCATTCGGGTTCGGGTCCATTCGGGTTTGGGCTCATTCGGGTTCGGGCTCATTCGGGTTCGGGCCCATTCGGGTTCGGGCCCATTCGGGTTCGGGCTCATTCGGGTTCGGGCCCATTCGGGTTCGGGTTCGGGTTCGGTCTGGGTTCGGGTTCGATCTGGGTACGGATATGTTTTACATTATTTTATTTTATATTAGATGTAATCATTTTTAGGTAATTTAAATATTTATATCTAAAAACAAATTATTAATTTATTATTATTTTTTTTATTTTTATACTTTTGCTATTATATGATATTTTTAATTATATTTATTTTTTAAAATTAATATTTGTTAGCACCAAAAGAATAAGAAATTAATTTGTTATATAAAATCAAATTTTGAAATAATTTATTATAAAAAATATGATATATTATAAATTAATATATTGATATTTAAAATAATTGATTTGATGAGCTCGAATTTCAAAATATAAATACATTATAATTTATATTCACTATAAAATAAAAAACTTTTAAAAATAAATCCTGGCCTTCATCTATTCGTTTATATACTTATAAAATGCAAAACATTTATGCTTATAGTCAAGATATATATATATATATATATCGAGTACTTATATTTTTTTCATCAGTATAAAGTATAAATTATAAAGTAGTACTAAAAAATATAATTTATATTTAAATTATACGTAATAAATATATAATTAATATGATTATTTATTAATATATAATAAATATACCCAAAACCAAAAGGCCATAAAACCCAAAACCCCATTAAATCCACCCGCTAAAATAAAATCACATGAAAGCCATAATCCAATTAAACCCACCCTAACCTAACCGCATAAGTATAACTAGAGCTGCTTATGGGCCGGGCCGCGGCCCAGTTTTTTTTTATTTTCTCTGCCCAGGCCTGGCCCTGGGTCGGCCCGGCCCGCCCGTTTAGCCCGAAACACTGTTCATTGGAATAAAAAAATAATTTTTTTTATTTTTTTTATTTTTTTATAATTAAAATTAAATAAAATAATATTATAATAAAAATTACTGTTCCGGGCCGGGCCGGCCCGGAACACAAAATATCCTGCCCAGGCCCGGCCCGTGAGCAGGTCTAAGTATAACCCAAAAGGCCAAAATAATTGAATTATTGTCAATTTTTTTACCCTTATAGATTAATTGAATTATTGTCAAATTTTTTTTCACATCTTTAAAATTTTCAAGAATTTAAAATATTTAGATTGTAAATTCATCATGATATGAGACGTTAAAGTTATAACTTATAAGTACAAAATATAATTTACTTTTTGATAAAATTATTATTTCATAATATATATATATAATATATTAAATTTTAAATTTTAATTAAATTATTAAAAAAAAAAGAATAAAATTAATAATTAAAGTTATTGCTTTGTAAAAAAAAATAATTGCAATTTGTTTATTTTTATTTTTAGTATTAAATTCGGGTTCGGGTTCGGGCCGGTCTCGGGTTCGGGTCCATTCGGGTTCGGGCTCATTCGGGTTCGGGCTCATTCGGGTTCGGGCCCATTCGGGTTCGGGTCCATTCGGGTTCGGGTCCATTCGGGTTCGGGCCCATTCGGGTTCGGGCTTTTTCGGGTTCGGGTTTTTGACTTTTTGGTCAAATCGGGTTTGGGCGGGTTCGGGTTCGGGTTTTCCTGGGCGGGTTTTCGGGTTCGGGTTCATTTTGCCACCTCTAATTATAACCAGAGCCAAACAGCCATCATTATTAATGTTCTAAGAGAACATCCCCACTAGTGAGCCAATTTGAGCCTACATTAAATATGATGTTTTATTGGTAACCACAACTTACACCTAGCCTAAATATACTTATATCCTTACCCTTGTTCTAAAGATGGATTATATATTTTGAGACATATTGCAACAAAAAAAAAAAAAAACAAGTGATATTTTTAGTTAAAAATTTGGGTTAGAAACAAGAAATAAGTGTGGGGGGAAAAGAAAAGAAAAGTCAAGAGAAAAAGAAATGGAATACGGGCAAATACATTCCTATGTAAAAAAAAAAAATATGAATCATCTCTTGAATTTGTGGAAAAAGAAAAAGATGTTACAAAGTTGTTTAGAATGAAGAAAAGGCCCAACATGAATATCCGGCCTAGGTGACTATGTACTTATAAAAAGTTTTGAGAAGTTTCTTTGTATGATCTTTTTATGTCTCTAAACTTTATGAACTCTTTGAAACCTTTGTGATATCTTTATCCTTTTGTTCTTCAACCACATTACAAACCCCTTGGCCCCATTACAACCTTGATTAAAGACCTCTTGATTCATGAAGTTGTATGATCTAAATAGTGGAGAATAGGTGGACAAGCAAGAATATGGTAGAACTGTTTTCATGAGATTGATTGTGTGTAAACACTTTACCACTACTTTAAAGAATGAAAATCATGAGAGTATCCCATGTGAGTAGTTGAGATTAAGTTTGAATATGCACTATTTTGATTAAAATATGTTATGTTAATATTGGCTTAACTCAAACAATTTACATTCAAGCATGATTTTTTGTGAAATTCTTTAAGCTATTGATTAGTTTATAAGACTTGTTCAAAGATTGTCTCTAATGTGTATTGAAAGGATTAGGAATAAATATTTTTAGTATATGTAGTTTATTTATATTTTAATTTTTCAATGTTTGTGGGTATCGTTCTAGTAAACCCTCACGAGACTAAACTCGTCCACTAGGGACACCTAGGGGTTTAAAGGCTTGTGTCACATGCTAAGTGCCACCGTGATTTCCTACGAAAGTGGATTAGATTAGATTTTCTTATTTTATTTTTATTGAGTCGTTGCTAGGGACTAGCAACAATCTAAGTGTGGGGGTGTGATAACTCGTATAATTATATAGTTTTTAGTTATGTTTTATTATTGTTTTGTGTCAAATACGAGTTATTATTGTTTAGTCTAATTGTGTTTATGATCTTTTATATTTTTATGTATTTTGGTGTTTTTCACAAGTTTCTTTGAGTGATTTCAGATTACTAGAATTAAGGGCAAATCCAGTTCAGTTCCAATTCCGACACCTTTTGCCATATCAGCTATATCTCGAGTTTCACTGAAGCAATAAGGCTGAAATTTGTAGCCGTGCAAAGCTAAGAGGCATATTTATCTTTTTCATGTTTTACACTTCTTGAAACGGAGTCGTTTTCCCTAGCGAAATCGACCATCAAGTTGGCTGATGTGCAATGACGTCTGTGCTGACCTGTTTTCGTATTTTGCCCATATCTGCTTATCCACATCAGCAAATGAGCTGATTCCAATGGCTATGGATCCATAACTGATACGGGAACATTTGTCTAGAAGACCATATGATCAGATCAGGCCTCTAATATTGACGAAATCAACCATCAAGTTGGCTGATGTGCAATGACGTCTGTGCTGACCTGTTTGCGTATTTTGCCCATATCTGCTTATCCACATCAGAAAATGAGCTGATTCCAACGGCTATGGATCCGTAACTGATAGGGGAACATTTTTCTAGAAGACCATGTGATCAGATAAGGCCTGAAAAATTGACAAAATCGACCATCAAGTTGGCTGATCAAAATCGTCATGTATGACGAAAATTGTTAGAAAATGCACCCACCTATTATACCTACCTTTGAAATTTGTAAAGCTTGTCTCTTGTCATTTAGCCCTCCAAAATGTGTATAAATAGAGGGCCTTGGATGATTGTAAGGGATCATATTGTACATAGGTAGGATATTAGCCATTTTAATAAAATTCTCTAAGTTTTCTTCTTCTTTCTTTTCTCTAGTTTTCTTTCTTTTCTCTAGTTTTCTTTTTCTTTAGAGAGAGCAAGAGGTTGGATAATTAATATTCTTCCTCTTCTTCTTTCTTTCTTTTATTTTCTTCTTAGATTTTCTTTAATTTTATGTTTATGTTTACAATGCCTATGCTAGGCTAAACTTCTATTTGGTTAAGGGTGATTTCAAAGCCCTAGACATGTTTTGTGATTGATTTTCAGATTCTATCTATCATTAATTTTCTATCAAAGTTGCTTATGTTCTTCTACAAGAATTGTTCATGATGTTGTCTTGATTTATTTAGGTGTACAACTAGATAGATCTTGATAATTATCTATTGCTAGTTTAGGAGTCTTGATCCGTGTAATTGTCTTGATTTCCTATTCATAAGTGGCAATTTGTGATTAATGATTATGGTCAAGTTTTCAATAATTGCAAAGTGGAACATAACCTAAGTTGAACAATCCGAGCTTATGTGTTTGTTGCTTAGATCAACCTATCTTTCTCATCATAAAGCTGCCATTAAATTGAATTTAGAGAGCTTATTCTAGGTTGTTTAATGGTTAGAGATTAAATAGAGAGCTTGTTCTATTTAACGACAAACTAAGGAAAGATTGGGGTAACAGAGCTTGTTGTTATCTACGGTTGTTAACTTTGATAGTTGGTTGATATTGATAGATCTGAAATTGATTCTTAATGATGTCTAGTGGTGGAGAATGAAACCTTAACCATATTTTTCATATTTGATTCTTCTTACTTGTTTTCTTACTTTTCTAGTTTGCTTATTTTTAAAAGTATATTTATTTTTATTGGCTGGTTATACCGCCTAATTTGTATATTAACTTTGTTTTATTTTTATTGGCTGGTTATACCGCCTAATTTAGTATATATATTTTTATTGGCTGGTTATACCGCCTAATTTAGTATATATATTTTGATTGGCTGGTTATACCGCCTAATTTAGTATATATATTTTTATTGGCTGGTTATACCGCCTTGCATTTTATTCTTATTATTTACTTTAGTTTAAATCTGGCTTCAAAAACCCCTTTTCTTTTATTGTTTTCTTTGAACGTAAGTTTTAAACTATTAACTTATAAACTAAAACCCAATCCCTGAGGACTCGACCCTTGCTAACTACTATACTTACAATTTATCTTTTTAGTGCAAGGTTAAATAAGATACACTCTTTTGGGTGCATCAGTGAACAATTGAAGACTCCGTCATGAAGTCGGTTAATCTGTGAACCTCAAAGAAACCATGGATTACAAATCATGACACAATCATTTGATTGTATTCATTCTTAGGAAACATACAAGCATTTGCAAAGCATGTCATTCTCATCATTGCATTTAGCTAACATTGCAGAAATCAGGAAAACTTGGACTTCCCCAAAGTGAACTCGTTCTGTTTTTCAAACGAGTCGAGCCCCGAGATCACCGTCAAGGTACATTTTCTTTCCAAATTGAACTCATTTTGCTTCTCAAATAAGTCGAGCTCCGAGCCCACCGTCGAGGTATTTTTGTTTGTTTTAAATCGAATTCATTCTATTTTGTCAAATGAGTCGAGCCTTGAGACCTCCGTCGAGGTATTTCTTTTTGTTTTAAACCGAATTCATTCTGTTTTATCAAATGAGTGAGTCGAGCCTTGAGATCATCGTCGAGGTATTTCCTTTTGTTTTGAAACGAATTCATTCTATTTTATCAAATGAGTCGAGCCTTGGAACCACCGTCGAGGTATTTCCTTTTGTTTTAAATCGAATTCATTATGTTTTATCAAATGAGTCGAGCCTTGAGACCACCGTCGAGGTATTCCCTTTTGTTTTAAATCGAATTCATTCTATTTTATCAAATGAGTCGAGCCTTGAGACTACCGTCGAGGTATTTCTTTTTGTTTTAAATCGAATTCATTCTATTTTATCAAATGAGTCGAGCCTTGAGACCACCGTCGAGGTATTTCCTTTTGTTTTAAATCGAATTCATTCGGTTTATCAAATGAGTCGAGCCTTGAGATCGTCGTCAAGCTATTTTCAAATCACGGGTAAGGCCTCCGGGCACCATTCTTAAGACCTATGGACATCATTCTTAAGACCTCAGGGCATCATTTTTAAAGTCGCATACAGCGCATTTTTTAACTCATGGGTAAGACCTCCGGGCACCATTCTTAAGACCTCCGGGCATTACTGCTAAAGTCGCATATAGCGCATTTTTTTAAATCACGGGTAAGGCGTTCGGGCACCATTTTTAAGACCTCTGGTGGAGATATCCAGAGTTTTACATTTGCTTGAACAAATATTTAGTGGTGATAGCTAAAGCCTCTGGTGGAGATATCCAGAGTTTTATATTTGCTTGAGCAAGTCTTTGGTGGTGATAGCCGAAGCTCCTAGAGGAGATACCCAGAATTTTAAACACAGCTTAGCACAAGACAGGTTAAGCCCTCGAGACCATCGTCGAGGTCTTTTCTTCTCTTGTAAATTGAACTTGTTTCCTTAAAACGGGTCGAGTCTTGATTAGTCAGGGAATTCAATTTAAGGACAAAATCTTCAATTTATAGCTTTTTTTTTCAAAAAAAAAATGATGAAAAAAGAAAAAAAAAAAGAGAAACTCCCTTCCCTTTCTCTTCACATGTGATTTCACTAACCGGACAAAATTAGTGTTTATTTATCTTTGCCTGATTCCTGATTCTCTGCAATAGTCAAAGAGGGATAGCTGTAAACACCTAATTTTGTCCGGACCACTAAAACATGTATGTTTTCTTCCTAAATTGATGTTTCAGAATGTAAAAATACTTTTTTCATCCTGCAGGTGGTACTCCGTGACTTAGTTTAAGAGGGAGAGCATAAAAAGGCAAACTCAAAAAAGTCAACTCCAAAAAGTCAACCTTAAAAAGTCAACTACTGAAAAATTCAACCCACTTTCAAAATCAAGATTTGAAGTTGAATTGAAAAATGGCGAAAGAATTTGATAATCTGAGGTCTACATCGAAAGATATGGAGTTCGGAAGTTGGGTTATGAAGATTCAGTAGAAAAAAAAACCTTAATCCGGGAAATTTAGGGAAAAGTGCTTAAACGATCGAATTGGTCAAAATTGAAGGTTCCAAATGAAAGATAAGCACTGACTATGGGTAATGGAGAAGCTACTTGAAAGAAAAATTGCAAGAAAAATCAATCCGGAAGAAAACCGAGAATTAGGGTTTTTGGTGGATTTTGGTGAAATTGGGTAGAATTACAGAAATGGCCCGACTTGGTAGGACTAAAGCCCCTAATAGGTGAGGAGTGACTAAAAAAGGATAGCTCAAGACTCAGTTTGAAGAAAATCTGAAAATCGGACTTGTTTTGAGCAAAATCAGGTTTCGAAGGTAAAAGGGCAAAATTGGAAAATTTGTGAAAAATAGCAAATGAACTCCAAAAATTCTGAAAAATTGCAAATCTCATTCTTAAATCATTTTGAAGAGATTGGCAACAGAAAATCTTGATTCGGAGTTCGTTTGCAAAATGGCCAAATCCTGGGCCCCCTATGCAGTAATTCAAGTAGATAAATCCCTAAAAAAATACCAAATGAGTTCAAAAAATTATGAAAACTTCCAAATCAAACTTTTAAATTATTTGGAAGAGATTGGTGAAGAAAAATCTGGATTTGGAGCTCGTTTAAAAAATGGTAAAGTTTGGGGGCATAAAAAAGGGCAATTTTGGAAGAAAAAAATCCAAATAAATAGTAAATGGACTTGAAATTTTTTGAAAACTTTCAGAATTCATTTTTTATTATTTTGAAAGTATTGAGAAAATAGAATTTGAATTTGGAGTTTGTTTGCCATTTATTTATGCTCGGGGGGAAAAAGGTCATTTTACCCAAGAAATTGAAGAAGGGGGGCTGGCCGGCCAAGGCCCAAAGATGGTAGGAAGTTTCTGATTTTTTAATCAAAAGACCAACAATAAAGAGTTAGATAGTTATTTTTTGATCAAGCCTTTGCGAATAAGCCACATGGACCAATGCATGAAGAGGGAGAGTGTCAACATAATGGCTTAAGATTCTTGAACAACTATAATTGTGGATAGCTGATGGCCCAATCTAAGGGTGATAATTTCATGTTTTAAACATCTTGGATAAATATCCCTTGGATGAAAATTGGTTGATGGAAAAATGACAATATCCTAGCCTAGAGGGGGGTTCGGCCACACTACAAGGGGACTTTTTCTTTCATTTTCAGATTACACTCACTCTCTATTCTCTCTTGGTTTTGGCTGATTTTCTCTCCATTTTTGAAAATCAAGAAGAAAAGTTTAGAAAAGAAAAGAAAGTTAGAAGAGAAAAAGCTTGAAAGGTAGCTTCTAGAGGTTGCTTTTAGCACCATACTCTTGCACTTTCTTTGATTTTCCATTCTTGATTTGCTGTTTTGATCATTATTTTTGTGAGTTTCTTTTGATTTTTATTTTAAAATAAGTGTTTTTAATGTTCTTCTTTAAGTTCCTTCTTCATCCTTTCTTGTAAAAAGCTTTTGAATTTTTTTTCCCTTTGTTTTTGGAGATGGCCGAATGGTCTATGTTTTTTAGAGTTGCTGTTTTGCTTTGTTATTTCATGTTATTTTTTATATTTAATAAGTTTTGATGCTTTAAATCTTCTTCTAATACACAAACTTGAAGCTTGTTTTCATTTGGTTGCTTGTTTATTTCCATTTTTGAGTCTATTATCATGATTATTTTACTATTCTTGCATTTTTGATTTTCTGTTTTCAAAATGTTTAAGTTTGTTTATGTTTTATATTTTGTAATCCATGTGTTTGTGAAAATGCTTGTTGGTTTTCATGCCTTTACTTTATATTTGCATGATTTGAGTGTTATTATTTAGCTAAGCATGTTAGTATATCATGTGTTTGTGAAAATGCCATGCCCATTGTAAACATGAGGCCATTCGGCCACCTTGATTTTGTTTGCTTTGTGTATGCATTTTTGTTATGTTAGTTGATAGGTTTGCATTTTCATGACATTTGGTTGAGTATTTTGTTTAAGCATGCCATGTGTTTGTGTTATTGCCATGCATATTTTAGGTGTAGGGTTGGTTTGTTTTGCCATGCATATTCATGCATTTTAGACATAGGTTGCATTAAATGCCATGCAAGTTCATTTAGGTCTATGTCATTTTATTTATGCCATGCATTTTTCATGTCATTTAGGTTTTAAATAATGCATTTCATGCATCATATTTGCTGTATTTTTCATGCATTTCATGTCCTTGCCACTTGACTTATGACTTAGGCCAATCAATGGCTCAAAGTCATGCTCACTTGAGTATACTTGTGGAAAATTAAAGAGTTGTCAAATTAATTATTCTACCTTTGTGATTTTTTTTACTTAGCCAATTTTTGCCTAACTTTTCAAAGTGTTAGCTACTGTTTGCAAGTCTTTTAGAGAGTCTCTAATATTTTTACTTTGATTTTTAAATGATTTTATCAAAGGCAAAAGAATGTGTTTTGGCAAAACAGTTTTTTACCCAGTACTCGTACTTTCCCGATTTTTCTGGGTAGTCATCTTTAATCAGAAAATTAAGCCAATTTTTTCCTGTGTATTTTTACATGTTTTGAGTCTCCAGTATTGTTTTTAGATTTTTTTTTTAATTTTTAAAATTAGGGTAAAAAATCGTGGTTTAAAACTGGACAGTGGAGGCAGAATTGAATTTGAAGAAAAATCATTTTTTTGTTTTGGTTAAGTTACTTAGAGGGGGCTGATTAGGAAGTTTAGCTACTGACTTAGGGGTAGTTTCTAAGCATTTTTAAACTCTAAAAATGATTTTTTAAGTCTCGGGTCAAGTGTGGTCAAGTTCGGGATTTTAAACATAGGAAATTAGAGCCATTTAAAAAGGGTTTAGCTAAGTTTTTATTTTTAATCTAAGCTTTTCAAAATTGTTTTCAAACAATCACGAGGTATTTTGATTTTATAATATTTAGTTTGATATATTTTCCTAAGGTAGACGGATGTCTTTTTAGATATACGGATTTCCTTAATTAAAGGAAAAAAATATATTCTCATGCATTGCATTTTGCATATTCATGCATATTATATGTAATTTTTGCTGTGTTTAATTTTCATGATGGTGTTATTATATTTGATTTAAAATTTTGATATTATATTATTTGTTATATGGTTTTGAATATTTCATGATATCCTATGCTTTTTTTATTTAATTATTTTTGTCATATTATTTAGCATATAATATGTTCATGCATTATTATTTTCATTTTTATTTTCATGCATATTATATGATAGCATTATTTTATATTTCATGTCATTTAGATTATATGTCATATCATTTATATTTGCCATGTCATTTAGGACATTTCATTTCATATAGAATATATTATGTTACCTAGGTCATTTCATTTCATGTAGAATATATTATGTTACCTAGGTCATTTCATTTCATTTAGAATATATCATATAATTTAGGAGATTTCATTCATTTAGAATATGCTAAGACATTTAAATTATATCATATCATTTAGGTTGCATTATATTATTTAGACTTTGCTATGTCATTTTATTTATGTCATACATATTCATATTTTTTAAAATATTTTTAAAAAGGTAATGATTTTCAATAATATAAAGATATTCTCGAGTTAAAATAATTCATGAATTCTCTGTCAGGTTTGCTGGGGTGGATATCATTAATTATCATTAATAACGGAATATATTCTTTAAAATGAGAATGATTCGGAAAGTTTTCCAAACTAATAAATTTTTTTATATTTTGCCACGTTTATTGGGGAATATAGAAAAATTTTGAATTTATAAATTTCGTTTCATTTTCATTTAAAAATTGAATTATTTTTCTTTAGATTGGGAATTATCTTGAAATACTAAATTTAAAATTGACTTTTTTTACCGACACTTGAGATAACAAATGATTCATAAGGTACCGTTTTATACGGGCGTTGTGGGGGTGCTAATCCTTCCCCACACGTAACCGAGTCCCGAACCCGCTTCTTTGATTTCTCTGGTTTAAAACGCAGACTTGAAATTGGTTTTAAAAAAATGCTTTAATTAATTTTAAAATATTTATAAAATCGGTTTTAATAGGTGGCCGATCACACCTAGCTAAAAAATATTGGTGGCGACTTCATGTTTTTTTCAAGGTCATTTTCAAAACCTTCATTTTTCAAGAGGAATTAAGTCGACTTTTCCTCGGTTTTTTTAAATGTCACGCTTAAGGGATAATAAAGTCTTGCGATGAGACTTGTTAGTTTTTAGGTTGCGACAACCACCAAAGACTTTCTCTCTTTTCAATTTTTTTTTTTTTTAAAACTCTGGATATTGGTTCTTGAAAACATGTTGAAGATTATACCTAAAAGTTTTGAGAATGGATGCAAATGCTTCTTGGTGCAGATGCAGATGTTGATTAAGATGCAAATGTCTTTGATGCAAATGTAAATGACTTGATTTAATGCAAATGTTTCTTGATGCAGATGCAAATGACTTAGATTGATGTAAATGCTTCTTGATGCAGATGTTGAATAAAATTCTGGATATCTCCTCCAGAAGCTTCTGCTATCACCACCAAAGACTTGCTCATTTTTAAAACTGTAAAACCCTATCTATCTCCAGCAGTGGTTTTGGCTATCATCACCAAAGACTTTCTCATTTTTTTTTTTTAAAAAAATGTAAAAATCTGGGTAACTACTCCAGAAGAAAATTTCTCATTGTTCAAAAATTATAAAACCCTGGATATCTCCATCAGTGGCTTTAGCTATCATCACCGAAGACTTGTTCACTTTTAAAATTTGTAAAATTCTGGATATCCCCTCCAGAAGCTTTGGCTATCATCACCAAAGGTTTGCTTATTGTAAAATTCTGGGTAACTCCTCCAGAAGCTTTAGCTATCACCATAGAAGACTTAGTCACTTTTAAAAATTTGTAAAATTTTGGATATCTCCTCCAGAAGAAGATTTCTCATTGTTCAAAATTCTGGGTAACTCCTCTAAAAGCTTTAGCTATCACCACCGAAGACTTACTCACTTTTAAAAATTTGTAAAATTCTGGGTATCTCCTCCAGAAGCTTCAGCTATCACTACCGAAGACTTGCTCATTTTAAAAACCGTGTTGAAAATTATTCCCAAAAGCTTTGAGAGAGGATGCGGATGCAAATGTCTTTAACAAAAAGCTCATGCTTCATGGTGCAAATGTAAATGGCTTCGATTGATGCAAATGCATCATGATGTAGATGCAGATATCTTGATTGATGCAGATGCTTCTTGATGCAGATGCAAATATCTTTGATTGATGCAGATGCTTCTTATTGCAGATGCAAATGCTCTTAGATTGATGCAGATGCTTCTTGATGCAGATGCAAATGCTCTTAGATTGATGCAACTACTTCATGGAATGATGCAGTTGCCCCTACTAACCATGTTCCTGTAAGTGATCTATGAATGGTGTAACTGCAGTTACCACACAATAATGAAAATGGAGTGGTTCTAGAAATGATGCAATTGCTTGAGATGACGCAAATGCTAATTCCATGAAGGATGTAAATGTAAAGATAAAATGTAGATGCTTATGAAATAGTGCCCATGCAAATACCCATGAATGATGCAAATGCTTGCTGACACTATGCAGATGCAAAGCTCAATAAAGAGATGAGTGTTCATGAATGATGCAAATGCCCCCAATAATTTTTCTAGACTTTGACTTAGTCTTTCAAATTCATTTTTTTCCTTTTCAAATCAAAGTATATCTTCAATTCATTTTGGCTATTCTCCTTGCCCCAGCAGTTTTCAAACTCTTATCAACAGAGGTCTGAAATGGGTTCTATTTCTTCTTCTCATATCTGGAAGTCAAGACCTATCTTAGTAGTTCTATACCTTTGGGTTAAACAAACCCTTGTCTCATGTCAACATCAAAAATGGGTATTTCAAAAATATCTTTATTTGTTTTCTCATTTTGAAAACTTCTAAACAAAAAATATTAACCCCACAGTGTGTGATGTACAAATCTTTTGAAGACAGATGATCACTGTTAGAAATTTCTCTAAGTGTCAATCTGGGTTTTTTCAAATGAGATTGAAAGGCTTGATACAACAGGATTTATGGTTGATCGAAGAAAACTTCACAACAAGAGAAATGTATGCCCTTTCTAGGCTCACAAATGAAACAGGTTTTATAAAACATGAATTCCTTGAGAATTAAACAAATTAAACATTCTTTTAATTTTATATCAAGGCATTTTGACAAGCGTCAAGATTGGCCGGGATGTTTAAACTAGAAAGTTTAATCTTGAAGGGAAAAAGTCTTAGTTTTTGAAGTCAATCCTCCGAATAAGAGCTGACAATTTAGAGGTTCAGGAATTCCTAGATGTTTCTCGATTCTTTCAAGATGACTTTCTCTTTTATGGTATCGGCACTAACATAGATGGTATCAAAAATTCCCATTTTACTCTAGACCGCCTATTTTTGGGTTTTCGCCCTAGAGCCCCATTCTTTCCATTTTTCCTTCTTCTCTTTTTTGATTTTTGTTTTGTTTTACCATGCACTTGAGAATTCTAAATTTTTCCTTAGTGAAATGATAATTCAATGAGATGGGAAAAAATCTGAGGAGGAACCCTTCAAATTAAATATTCGTGCTTGATCAAAATGGACTTTTAAAGCATGTAATATAGGCCATGGCTCGGGGTTCAGAATGAAAGGATAAATAGGCCCAAAATCTGTGTTTGAGGCTGATCAGATCAAGGATCATTTCTTGAGGATCCCGTTTGAAGCATTTGTCCCTTTTGGACTTTTTATTTTTTTTACTTTTCTCTTTTTTTTCTTTATTTTTTTTTTATATTTTTTTTCTCATTTGCCATACTTTTTCACTTTTTTTTTTCTTTTTCTCTTGCATCTTCATTTCGATAGAGTGAACCCATATTTATTTGGGAGCTCAGTTTGCTTGTAGTCTTTGAGTTAGGACTCATATCTCAATGATCTTTGAGAATATCTTTCCTCACATTTGCCCCCTAGTGTAGAGGGTGATCCTTGATCAGGGTTTAAAGAATAAAGAATTCTTTTGGCTCAAAAGGGGTAACTATGGATAATTTCTTTTGTGAAAGGGGCATGAAAGATGGTTATTGCTCATATCAAGCACAAATATTCTTATTGAAAGCAATCCCCAGGAGAAATAGATAATCAAAATTTCATTTTACACTTCGGAATCATCTGAATTCTCATAAGCATGATATCACAATTTTTTTTTTTTACATGACCCCAGTGATTCGTGCATTAATTCCATCCATATTCACCATGTATCCATCATTTCCAGATATGATGTCCCAATTTGATCAACCTTGGGAATTTGTATCACTACGAGGAACATAGCAAGTCTAGGTATATTTTGAAAAGGCTGATATCGATACGTGATCCCAAATCGCGGGGGAGCCGTTCGTGTGAGGGGGAAACAGAAGTAGATGAAAAGACGACTTAATTCCTCTAGATTGAAATAAACGATTGAGGGTATGAAAACGACCTCGTAAAAAGACATGGAGTCGCCACCAATCTTTTTTAGCTAGGTGTGATCGGCCACCTATAAAAACCAGTTTTATAAAACATTTTAAAATTAATTAAAACTTTTTTAAAACCAATTTCAAGTCTACGTTATAAACCAGAGAAAATCGAAGAATCGGGTTCGGGACTCGGTTATGCACGGGGAAGGATTAGCACCCCCACAACGCCCGTATAAAACGGTACCTTATTAATCATGTGTTATCTCAAGTCTCGGTAAAAAGTTGGGTTTTTAATTTAGTATTTCAAGTTAATTCCCAATTTTAAGAAAAATAATTCCATTTTTAATTGAAAATGATCCGAAATTTATTAATTCAAAATTTTCCTATATTCCCCGATAAAATCGGTAAAATATAAAATTTTTTATTCATTTGGAAAGCTTTCCAAATAATTCTCGTTTTTTGAAAGAAAGATATTTCTTTATTGATGATAATTGATGATATTCCCTCCAGCAAACCCGGTAGAGAACTCATGAATTATTTTAACTCGGGAATATCTTTATTTTTTTGAAAATCATTATCTTTTTCGAAACATTTAAAAATATGAACATGAACATGTATGACATAAATAAAATGACATGGCGAAGTCTTGATAATATAATGCAACCTAAATGATATGACATAATTCAAATGACATAGTATATTATAGGTGAAATGAAAAATCCTAAGTATCATGGTATATTCTAAATAAGATAAAATGATTTAAATGACATGGCAATTTTAAAAGATATGGCATATTTTAAATGACATGGAATGTTATAAATAAAATAACCTAAAGGACATGGAATATGATCTAAATGACAAGAAATGACATGAAACATAAAATAGTGCTATCATAAAATATGCATGAAAATAAAATAAAAATGCATGAACATAGTATATGCTAAATAATGTGACAAAAATAAATGACTAAATAAAAAATATAGGATAGCATTAAATATTCAAAATCATATGGAAAACAATATAACATCATAAAATGTAAATCAAAGTAATAATAATACCATGAAAAATATCATAACGAAAATCACATATTAAATAAAATGCATGAACATGGAAAATGCAATGCAAGAAATGTATTTTTTCCTCTAAACAAAGAAATCCATGTATCTAAAAAGATATCCGGCTACCTTAGGAAAATATGTCAGATTAGATTTAAAAAAAAAAAACTTTGTGATTGTTTGAAAACAATTGTGAGGAAAAATTTGAATAAAGATTAAAACCCCTACCAAACCCTTTTAAAATGGTTCTAATTTCCTAAGTTTAAAATCCCGGACTTGACCACCCTTAACCCGATATTTATAAAATCATTTTTAAAGTTTAAAATGGCTTAGAAACTACCCTAATAAAGTAGCTAAAGCTTCTAACCAACCCTCTCTAAATGCCTTAGCCAAATTCAACCATTATTTCTCTTTTGATTTCAAATCTGCCTCTATTGTCCGGTTTTGACACATGATTTTATGCCTATTTTTAAAAAATTCAAAAAAATATAAACAAAATACTGGAGACTCACAACATGTAAAAATACACGAGAAAAAAATGGCTTAATTTTCTGATTAAAGATGACTGCCCAGAAAAATCGGAGAAGTTCGAGTATTGGGTGAAAAAAACTGTTTTGTCAAAACACATTTTTGCCTTTGATAAAATCATTTAAAAATCAAAGTAAAATTGTTGGAAATCATCCTAAAGACCTAAGGACAGTAGCTAAAACATTTAAAAACCTTGGATAAAAATTGGCTAGGTAAAAAAAATCACAAAGGTAGAATAATCAATTTGACAACTCCTTAATTTTCCACAAGTATGCTGAAGAGAGCATGACTTTGAGCCATTGATTGGCCTAAGTCATAAATCATGTGGCAATGGCATGGAATGCATGAACATACAGCAAATGAAATGTATGTGATGCATGGCCTAAAGCATAAATGGTAAAGGAAATGCATGACAATTCAAGATAACCTAAATGCCTAGCATGAGTTTGCATGGCAATAAATGCTATCCTAACTTAATATGCATGCAATGCTTGATAATGCAAATATGAATTGAACCGAATATGTTATGAATATGCATGAAAATGCTAATGTAACCTAAGACCTAAATAACATTGTAATGCATGACAATACCAATATGATTTAAGACTCAATATGCATGGAAATACTAATATGGCCTAGACTTAAAATGTAATGAACATGCATAGCAATACTATGAACATACAATGACCAATGAAACTAATGTTAATGCTGGAACAAACAAAAACTAATACACAATTTCAAGATATGGTAATGCAAAGCATGTTACCTAAACAAAATGCAAATGCATGACAAGGCAAGAAATGCATGAAGAGGCCGAATGGTCACATGATACTCTAATGCACTCCTATCTAGTAAATGACACAAATATATGACAAATCATATCAAGATGCATAATGTCATGACATTTTCACAAGCATATGACATACTAAAATTAAAATGCACAAGCTCATGGCATGGAGATGCAAACAAGCCAAGAAGCAAGATGAAAATGCACATATGAGGCATAGCAACATGGAGTAGCCGAATGGCCATATGACAAAATATGAAAACGCAAACATGTGTATAATATAAGACATGAAATATGAAAAATGCACAATATGAGCATATGAACACAATGGCCAAAAATGCAAGGGAAAATTATTAAGCATGGAATAGAAATATATAAGTAAATATAGCATAGAAAATAATGTAAGAACATATAAAAAATTAAACATAGACATGCAAAGAAAATAACAAGCAAAACTAGTAAATAAAACAAGGAAAGTTAAGCTCCATGGTTGGTATCAAATGGGCATAGCCTCTCACCTAACCATAATCACTTGGTCTTGCCAAGATCATGAAGCCTTTCCATTTCAAAAATTAGAAAATAAACTATGCTAAATAGCAAAATTAAGGTTAGCTTCATGGTAGGTAAAAATGGGCATAGCCTCTCCCCTAACCATGGTCACTTGGTCTTGCCAAGTTCATGTAGCCATTTCAACCTTTTTGCTTCATCTTTTTGTAAAAAACCAGAATATAAAATACTCTAAAAAACCTTCTAAAAATCATTTTTCACAACAACATGCAAGGAAGAAAGAAAAAGAAAACCAAGGCAAGCAAACATGCCATATTCGGCCAAGCATAAAACCATGTAAAAAAAATTTGTTTTCCACCATTTGATGAAGAAGAAGAGATGACAACTTAAATAAACATTAAAAAACTTTATTTCTATGAAAAATGTAGTAGGAAAACAAGATAGAAAATCAAGAAAACACCATGGAAACCTTTTTTTTCTTTCTTGCAAAACCTTTTTCTTTGCTAAATTAGCTACTGACTTCAGCCAAAAAACATATGAAAAAATAAAATCAGCCCCCCTCCCTTAGCCTTGGCCGAATGGCCTCTCCTCCATTGGATGGAATTTGCACTTTTTTTCCTCCAATCTTGGCCCTTAGATTAAGATATTTTGATGACAACATAAAAATGTCATCTTTCCAATTGATAGTAGCCCTTAAGATGTGTACTCAGCCCTTGTAGTAACCTCAACCCTTAGATGCAAAAGAGGACCAATCTCATGCACTCCCTTGCTTGCCCCCTTGAGTGTCTACCCTTGGATGAGTTGTGCTCTTCCATTCTTGGTTATTGGATGAGGACAACATAAAAAAGACATCTTGTAGATTAAATCCAGCCCTCAACATGTGTACTCAGCCCTTGTAGATAGCCTAAGCCATTGGATGAAAAGAGACAATCCCATGCACTCCCTTGCTTGACCGAATGAATGCTCACCTTTGGATGAATTGTGCTCATCTTTTTTCTTCCATTCTTGGCCATTAGATGAGGGTTCTTTCATGACAAATAAAAATTTCATCTTGGCATTTAAACTTGGCCATTGGATGGTGCATTCAACTTTCCTACAAGGCACCTAAGCCATTGGATGAAGGGGGGACCATTCGCAAGGTTTTAGTGGTAGCATGTGGCTTGATAGTGACTAAGGAATTAAATTGTTCAAGCTTCCTTCTTCTCCTCTGTGCTGGCTAACCAAGAGAAGAAAAATCCCAGCAATTCATTCTTCTTTCATATTTTCCTCAATTACAAATTTGCCTTTTTTGGTTTCTTGAGTGAAATAACCTTTTTGCCCCCCGAACCTCAATAAATAGCAAAAAGTCTCCAAATTAAATTTTTTAATACTTCTGAAATAATAAAAAATTGAATTCTGGAAGTTTTCAAAATTTTCCGAGTCCATTTGCTATTTATTTCGGATTTATTTCTGAAATTACCCCTTTTATGCACCCGAACTTTACCATTTTTTAAACGAGCTATGAATCTAGATTTTTCTTCACAAATCTCTTCAAAATAATTTAAAAATGTGATCTGGAAGTTTTCAAAATTTTTGGAGCTCATTTGCTATTTTTTCGGGATTTATCTGCTTGAATTACTACAAAGGGGACCCGGGATTTGGCCATTTTGCAAACGAACTCCGAATCAAGATTTTCTTTCGTCAATCTCTTCCAAATAATTTAAAAATGATATTTGCAAATTTTAAAATTTTTGGAGTTCATTTGCTATTTTTCTGGGATTTATCCTGTTGAATTTTTGTATAGTGGGCCCAGTATTTGGCCATTTTGCAAATGAACTCCGAATCAAGATTTTATTTCGCCAATCTCTTCAAAATGGTTTAAGAATGAGATTTACAAATTTTTATAATTTTTGGAGTTCATTTGCTATTTTTCCCAAATTTTCCAATTTTACCCTTTTGCCTCCGAAACTCGATTTTGCTCAAAACAAGTCCGATTTTCAGATTTTCTTCAAACTGAGCCTTGGGATATCCTTGTTTAATCATTTCTCATCAATTAAGGGCTTTAGATCTACCAAATTGGGCCATTTCTGTAATTCTTCCAAATTTCACTGAAATCCACCAAAAAACCCTAATTCTCAATTTTCTTTCGAATTGACTTTTCTATCAGTTTTTCTTCCAAGTGGCTTCTCCATTACCCGTAGTCAGTACTTATCATTCTTTTGGAACCTTCAATTTTGACCAATTTGATTGTTTAAGCACTTTTTCCCAAATTTCTCGAACTAGGGTTTCCTTTATACTGAATTTTCGTAACCCAACTTTCGAACTCCATATCTTTCAATATAGACATCGGATTATCAAAATTCTTTCACCGGTTTTCAATTGAACCTCAAATCTTGATTTTGAAAGTGGGTTGACGTTTTCAATAGTTGACATTTTTAGGGTTGACTTTTTTAAGGTTGACTTTTTTGAGTTTGACTTTTTTTGTCCGCTTTCTTAGACTAAGTCTCGGAGTACCACCTGCAGGATGAGAAAAGCCTTTTAGCATTTTGAAACATCAATTTTGGAAGAAAACGTACCTGATTTAGGAGTCCGGACAAAATTAGGTGTCTACAGCTGCCTCTCTTTTGCTATTGCTGAGAATCAGGCAAAGATAAACAAACACTAATTTTGTTCGGTTAGTGAAATCCATGTGAAGAGAAGGGAAAGGGAGTTTTTTTTTTTCTTTTCATTTTTTTCTTTTTCATCATTTTTTTTGAAAAAGCTGTAAATTGAAGATTTTGTCCTTAAATTGAATTCCCTGACTAATCAAGGCTCGACCCATCTTAAGGAAATGAGTTCGATTTGCAAAAGAAAAAATTATGCCCGAAGGTCTTAAAAATAGTGCCCGGAGGTCTTAAAAATGGTGCCCGGAGGCCTTACCCGTGATTTGAAAAATTATGCCCGAAGGTCTTAAAAATGGTGCCCGAAGGCCTTACCCGTGATTTGAAAAATTATGCTCGAAGGTCTTAAAAATGGTGCCCGAAGGTCTTGAAAATGGTGCCCGAAGGCCTTACCCGTGATTTAAAAAAATTATGCCCGAAGGTCTTAAAAATGGTGCCCGAAGGTCTTAAAAATGGTGCCCGGAGGTCTTATCCTTTCTTGTGCTAACCTTACCGGCATGGATGAAACCGAAAATTGAAAAAGATCTGGACGAAACCAGAGATTAAAAGCATGGGTGAAACCAGAAATTTGAAAATGATCTGGATGGAACCAGAAATTGAAAAGCATGGGTGAAACCAAAAAATTGAAAAAGATCTGGATGAAATCAGAGATTAAAGGCATGGGTGAAACCAGAAATTTGAAAACGATATGGATGGAACAAGAAATTTGAAAAGCATGAGTGAAACCAGAAATTTGAAAAAGATTTGGATGAAACCAGAGATTAAAGGCATGGGTGAAACCAGAAATTTAAAAATGATCTGGATGGAACCAGAAATTTGAAAAGCATGGGTGAAACCAAAAATTTGAAAAAGATCTGGATGAAACCAGAGATTAAAGGCATGGGTGAAACCGAAAATTTCAACATCGTCTGGATGGAACCAGAAATTGAAAAGCATGAGTGAAATCAGAAATTTGAAAACTATCTAGATGGAACCAAAAATTTGAAAAGCATGGGTGAAACCAGAAATTTGAAAAAGATCTGGATGAAACCAAAGATTAAAGGCATGGGTGAAACCAGAAATTTAAAAAATGATCTAGATGGAACCAGAAATTGAAAAGAATGAGTGAAACCAGGAATTTGAAAACGATCTGGATGGAACCAGAAATTTGAAAAAGCATGGGTAAAACCAAAAATTTGAAAAAGATATGGATGAAACCAGAGATGAAAGGCATGGGTGAAACTAGAAATTGGAAAATGATCTGGATGGAACCAGAAATTGAAAAACATGGGTGAAACCAGAAATTTGAAAAAGATTTGGATGAAACCAGAGAATAAAAAGGCATGGGTGAAACCAGAAGATTGAAAAGATCTGGATGAAACCAGAAATTGAAATGACCTAGAAATTAACCTGAAGGATTTGAGAGAGGATGCAAATGCTTCATTTTGTAAATGCAAATATCTTGGATTGATGCAAATTCTTCTTGAAATGATACAAATGTCTTGGATTGATGCAAATGCTTCTAAATGCAGATGCAGTGTCCCTACGAATCATGTTCATGTAAGTGGTTCATGAATGGTGTAATTGCAGCTACAATGAAGATGCAGTGATCCTAGAAATGATGCACTTGCTTGAGATGATGCAAATGCAAATATCTATGAAGGATGTACTTGTAAAGATAGAATGCAAATGCTCATGGAATAGTGCAAATACAAATACTCATGAATTATGCAAATGCTTGCTGACACGGTGCAGAATGCAAAGCTTAATAAATAGATGAATGCTCATGAGTGATGCGAATGCCTCTGATCATTTTTTCTAGATTTTGGCTCAACCTTTCCAATTCATTTTTCCTCTTCAAATCAGAGTATATCTTCAATTCATTTTTCAATCTTTGGCTATTCTCTTTGCCCTAACAGTCTTCAAACTCTTATTGACAGAATTCTACTTGTCGAGTTCTATTTCTTCTTCTCATATTTGGAAGTCAAGGTTAACCCTAATAGTTCCAGGGATGGATTCTATTTCTTCTTCATTGTTTTCTTTCATGGATGGATTCTCAGGGTACAGTCAGATAAGGATGGCACCAGAAGATATGGAGAAAACCACATTTGTTACAATATGGGGAACATTTTGCTATAAGGTAATGCCGTTTGGGTTGAAGAATGTTGGGGCAACATATCAGAGAGCCATGGTGACTTTGTTCCATGATATGATGCATAATGGGATTGAAGTTTATGTTGATGATATGATTGCAAAGTCACAAGGGGAAGAGGAGCATATCGTGAATCTTAAGAAGCTTTTTGAAAGACTAAGAAAATTCTGACTCAAGCTAAACCCGACAAAATGCACTTTCGGAGTCACTTCGGGGAAGCTCTTGGGTTTTGTCATCAACAAAAGAGGAATCGAGATTGATCCCGATAAAGTAAAGGCCATCCAGAATTTGCCACCACCTTGTACTAAAAAAAAAGTGAGAAGCTTTCTAGAAAGATTGAATTACATTGCTCGGTTTATTTCTCAGTTAACCGACAAATGTGATCCACTATTTAAGCTACTTCGAAAACGCGATCCAGGAGAATGGGATGAAGGTTGTCTGATTGCCTTTGAAAAAGTTAAGCACTATTTATCCAACCCACCAGTATTAATGCCACCTGTTCCGAATAAACCAATGATACTGTATTTATTAGTATTTGATAGATCTATGGGTTGTGTCTTGGGGCAACATGATAAGACTGGACAAAAAGAACAACCGATTTACTACCTCAGCAAGAAGTTCACAGATTATGAGTTGAAGTATTCGTCGATAGAAAAGCTATGTTGTGCCTTAGCTTGGACTGCTCTGAGGCTCAGACAGTACATGTTGTACCACACGACATGGTTGATTGCCAAGCTAGATCCAATCAAGTACATGTTGGAAGCACTTTCTTTGTCAGGGGGGAACGACAAGATGGCAAGTTTTGTTATCAGACTATGACATTGTGTATGTGAGTCATAAAGCTATAAAGGGCAGTGCAGTAGCTGAATTTTTAGCAAGCCGGGCGGTGGAAGATTATGAGTCTCTGAACTTTGTCCCAGATGAAGATTTGATGTGCATCTCGCAAGAAGATGAGGTTCCCTCTAAAAAGAAAAAATTATGGAGAATGTACTTTGATGGTGCATCCAATGCCATGGGGCACGGAATTGGTGCAGTACCCATATCACCGAAAGAAGATTATTATCCTTTCACTGCCAGATTGGATTTTGATTGTACAAACAATACTGTAGAATATGAGGCATGCACTATGGGCCTCCGTGCTGCAATAGACAGAAAGATCAAAGCACTAGAAGTTTTCGGAGGTTCAGCTCTAGTGATATACCAGTTACGGGGAGAATGGGAAACCTGAGCTGCAAAGCTAATCCGATACCTAGAGCTCATACTGAATTTATTAGAGGAGTTTGAAGAAGTGAGTTTCAATTACTTCCCACGAGAAGAAAACCGAATGGCAGATGCTTTGGCTACTTTGTCATCAATGTTTAAAGTGAATGAAGGGGCGAAGTAGTGCCGATAAAGATGAGCATATATGAATCTCCTACCCACTGCCTGAGTATCGAAGAAGAAATAGATGGCCTCCCTTGGTATAATGACATCTTACAATACATCAAGAATCAACAGTATCTTGAACAAGCAACAGAAAATGACAAGAGGGCTCTGAGAAGATTGGCGATGGGTTTTGTCCTAGAAGGTGAGATTCTCTACAAGAAAGGAAAAGACCAAATCATGTTGAGATGTGTCGGGTCTGCAAAAGCTCGGAGAATGATTGAAGAAGTTCTCGAAGGGATTTGTGGTACCGATACTAATGGTCACATGTTTGCTAAACAGATTATAAGGGCAGGATATTATTTGCTGGAGATGGAAAGAGATTGCATTAGTTATTCTTGGAAGTGTCATAAATGCCAGATATACGTTGATAAAATTCATGTGCCTCCATCACCATTCCATGTCATGACTGCACCATGGCCATTTTTGATGTGGGGAATGGATATGGTCGGGCTTATTACCCCGAAAGCTTCAAATGGACACGGTTTCATCCTGGTGGCCATTGACTACTTCACAAAGTGGGTGGAAGCTGCTTCTTATGCAAATGTAACAAAGTCAGTGGTATGTAGGTTTGTTAAGAAGGAAATCAAATGCCGATATGGACTCCGTGAGAGAATAATCACAGAAAATGCTCTCAATTTGAACAATAATATTGTCGCAACCTAAAAAAATAACAATAACAAAATAACAAGTCTCATCGCAAGACTTTATTATTCGTTTTCCTTAGGCGTGACATTTTTTTTTAAAAAAAAGAGAGGAAAATTCGACTTAATTCCTCTAGAAAAATGAAGCTGTCGATACGTGATCCCGGATCGCGGGGGACCTATTCGAGTGAGGGGCGAAATAGAAGCAGAGGAAAAGATGACCTAATTCCTCTTGAAATAAAATAAACGGTCGAGGGTATGAAAATGGCCTCGTAAAAAGACACGGAGTCGCCACCAATCATTTTTAGCTAGGTGTGATCGGCCACCTATTAAAACCGGTTTTATAAAACATTTTAAAATTAATTAAAACATTTTTAAAACCAATTTCAAGTCCGCATTATAAACCAGAGAAAATCAAAGAAGCGGGTTCGGGAGTCGGTTACGTGTGGGGAAGGATTAGCACTCTCACAACGCCCATATAAATCGGTACCTTATTAATCATGTGTTATCTCAAGTCTCGATAAAAAAGTTGTTTTTTAATTTAGTATTTCAAGTTAATTCCCAATTTTAAGAAAAATAATTCCATATTAATTGAAAATGGTCCAGAATTTATTAATTCAAAATTTTCCTATACTCTCCGACAAAATCGGCAAAATATAGAAATTTTTATTTATATGGAAAACTTTTCGAATAATTCTCGTTTTTTTGGAAGAAAGATATTTCCTTTTTAATGATAATTGATGATATTCCCTCCAACAAACCCGATAGAGAACTCATGAATTATTTTAACTCGGGAATATCTTTATTTTTATTGAAAAATCATTATTTTTCAAAACATTTAAAAATATGAACATGAACATGTATGACATAAATAAAATGACATGGCAAATCTTGATAATATAATGCAACCTAAATGATATGACATAATTCAAATGACATAGTATATTCTAGGGAAAATGAAAAAATCCTAAGTATCATGGTATATTCTAAACGAGATAAAATGATTTAAATGACATGGCAATTCTAAATGATATGGCATATTTAAATGACATGGTATGTTATAAATAAAATAACCTAAATGACATCGAATATGATCTAAATGACAAGAAATGACATGGAATTAAAATAATGCCATATCATTTAGAATTGCCATGTCATTTAAATTATTTTATCTCGTTTAGAATATACCATGATACTTATGATTTTTTCATTTTACCTAGAATATACTATGTCATTTGAATTATGTCATATCATTTAGGTGGCATTGTATTATCTAGATTTGCCATGTCATTTTATTTATGTCATACATGTTCATGTTCATATTTTTAAATATTTTGAAAAAGATAATGATTTTTCAATAAAAATAAAGATATTGCCGAGTTAAAATAATTCATGAGTTCTCTACCGGGTTATTGGAGGGAATATCATCAATTACCATTAATAAAGGAATATCTTTCTTCCAAAAAACGAGAATGATTCGGAAAGTTTTCCAAATAAATAAAATTTCTATATTTTGCCGATTTTGTCGAGGAGTATAGGAAAATTTTGAATTAATAAATTCTGGATCATTTTCAATTAAAAATGGAATTATTTTTTTTCAAATTGGGAATTAACTTGAAATACTAAATTAAAAACAAACTTTTTTACTGAGACTTGAGATAACACACGATTAATAAGGTACCGATTTATATGGGCATTGTGGGGGTGCTAATCCTTCCCCGCACGTAACCGACTCCCAAACCCGCTTCTTTGATTTTCTCTGGTTTATAACGCAGACTTGAAATTGGTTTTAAAAATGTTTTAATTAATTTGAAAATATTTTATAAAACTGGTTTTAATAGGTGGCCGATCACACCTAGCTAAAAAAGATTGGTGGCGACTCCGTGTCTTTTTACGAGGCCATTTTCATACCCTCGACCGTTTATTTTATTTCAAGAGGAATTAAGTCATCTTTTCCTCTGCTTCTGTTTCGCCCCTCACTGGAACGGGTCCCTTGGGATCCGGGATCACGTATCGACAGCTTCATTTTTCTAGAGGAATTAAGTCGACTTTTCCTCGTTTATTTTTTAAAATGTCACGCCTAAGGAAAACGAATAATAAAGTCTTGCGATGAGACTTGTTATTTTGTTATTGTTATTTTTTTAGGTTGCGACAGTTTGGCGACTCCATTGGGAACTTTTTTATAGAGTCAGGCCTAGAATTAGCCGTGTGTTATCTAATTCTCGATTTTGTTGATTTAATTGGTATTTAATTTTATTTCTCATATTTTTAAAATAATAAAGAGAATTTTGAAAATAATAAAACGTTTTAAATATGTCAATCTTCACATGCATGCATATTATTATTTGTTCTCTGGTTATTTTGTTGCATATATTTATTTGTTTGCTTGACTGATGCTTTACATTGTTTGGTTTTAGTGGGGTATTTAGAATAAGGGGTGTAGAATAGGTGGTGATAGTTTTGTTTTGTTCCTTCGCACACACTATATTTGCATTTGCATAACATGAACTCTCTACCCGGGTTCTGTCATTTTAAGTGGGAGTAAAGTAACTACGCCTTCGTGATGATCCTTCGTATGGGCTAGTGAAACACTTTCGGAGTATAAAGTACCTAATGCCTTCGTGATAATCCTCCGTACGGGCATAGGAGAATATACTCTAACGAACTCAACCCGCTTTTATCGGGGTGCCTTACTAGCCTTCACTGGCGACAGTGAGGAACAATTCGGGGCCTTAGAACCGATTCACCTTCATATAGTGAACCTAGGCGAAGCCATGCCAGATTTTTGTTAGATACATCGAAGTTTGGAACACATGGAGGGACATTTCTAACCTTTTATTACCTATTTTTACATCTCAAATAAGTTTTGGAAATCGGGCGAAGATGAACGTACATCGCCCGTAATAAGTGTCATACTCCACCTCAAAGGCACCGTGATGCCTATATAAGTAGATAATGTTGGGGCAAGTGTTCACTAACCTTTTGAAATTCAAAATACAAACATCTTTTTAAACATTTTTGAATTTTTGCACATTTCATGCATGTGTGAATAGAGCATGTACATTTATCGTTGTATTTTTTATCTTATTCTTTGCAATAAATAGTTGGTAATAATAATCTCATTTGGTGATTTCATAAACCGGTAGTCTTACATGAACATTTGCATATTGTACCATAGTAGGATCCATTGTTCCAAAATTCTTTTGAAATTAATATGTGCTGTTTTTCATAGAGAAAACATGTTTCAAAAAATTGTAGATTAAATATAGAGGCAAATCTTGCATAATGAGATTTTTGAATAATCAAAATTTGGTCCCACCATTTTTGTGTAGCCATTGATTTCTTTGTATATACCTTTGTGCCAATTCATTTATTCTTTGCATGTATCATTTTGACATCATGTTACAGTCATAAGCATGTATGCTCATTCATTGTAGAATACAATCATAGTTAGCATAATTTTTCTGTATATATCCATGCAGTAATTTGCTTATTCTTTACATGTATCATGTTGGCATCAGGTTGCACACATGGCATACATAGTCATCATAATTTCTTTGAACGCTTCATGCATTAACCTTTAGTATATTCATGCATATAAGAATAGAGCATGTACATTCATAATTGTATTTTTAAATCTCATGACATTTTCATTTGCATGAAAGGGGTTCGAGATATGAGGAATGAATCAGAGGAACGATTGGATACTTTGGAACGTAATCAAGAGGAGTTTAGACATGAAATCAGGGAAGTGAAAGAACAACTCGCCAAATTGCTAAAAATGTTTGAGGATATGGGTAAGATTAAGGGGGAACTTTCTCAGGGCTCTGCATCGCCTTCGGATCAACCAAAACCTTCAGGTCCAGAACATACAATCCTGGCTAGATCTTGTGCTTGCCAGTGTTACAAAGGGTGCAACCCGGATGAAATTGTGGACAAAATCATGAAAATGATTAAACCAGAGAGCCTGATACCAAAGACAGAAATCACGGATCCTGTACCATACCTGCAAACTGCTCTAAGTCCAAACCAGTATCCCTACACTACTATGGCTCAATTGTCCACTGGGATGATCACTACGGGACTCCTGAACCCTACTCCATCACCACCAACTGGTAGTTCATACCATTTCCTTCATCAATCACCTTATCATGCATCCAGGATAGGAACCTCAAACTGTGTACAACCTCTAAGGGTCCCATGTCCTAATCCATACCCTTGCCTTGTTATTCGGCCATCTCTCTATGTCAACACTCTGATTCAAACCTTAGTGCCACCACCAAGTGCCCCAACTCCTAGGCCATGTGTGATTAAGAAACAACCCAAAAACAAGACTCAAGAGCAGTATGATCCTATTCCAATCAGCTACTGAGAGCTTCTCCCTATACCGATCCAAAATCACATGGTTACCTGTATCCTGCTGAAACCTCTGTTACCACCATATCCAAAGTGGTATAATCCAAATGCAAGATATGATTATCACTATGGAATTGCCGGCCATAGCATTGAAGACTTTATAGCATTCAAAAAGAAAGTGCAATCTCTTATAGAGATCAAGTGGATCGATCCAACGACGTTGATTGATAGAGGGCTAGGAAAGCGTCATTAGGATTGGGAGATTTACGACAATGACGTACAAAGACTTTGGTCTGATATGATGCAGTAAGATTTCACTTTTTCAGTAGCCGACTCTTATAGCCTTAAGATGCTAGAAAGAATAAAGTGCTTGTAAAGATAGTTTTAACCACTGCTCATGATTTTGTAAAGATGGTTTATACCATTGTAATGTTGATTTGGGAATGAATTGGTTGTGCTTCAATTTATGAGATGTTGATGATTAAGTTCCTCCGATTCTTACTTCCTCCGTGATATCTTCCCCTTTGCATTTTACATCCGATCAATCATTTGTCATACCATACATTCATACATGCATCTTGGTAGCATTAGGTGATATTCATGACAAACATAGTCAGCATGATTTTTCTATATGTTCATGCACTAATTTGCTTACTACATACATCATGTTAGCATTAGGTCGCATTCATAACACACATGGTCAGAATGAGTTTCTTTGTATATACTCTATGTCAATCATTGTTTACATGCATCATAATTGACATCGTGTTGCATTCATAATGTATGCGATCATTCATTGGGAAATAATCTGGAAAATACATAGCATTCATTGCATATATCCGTGCATTGATTGTTTATTCTTTGCTTGCAGCATGTTGGCATCATGATTGCATTTATTACATATATAGTCAGCATGTTTCCACTGTACATGATCATACATCATATTGTTTAGGCTTCGCGTGCATCAAATTGCATTCATGGCTCCTTCATCATGACATACATTTGGGGGGGAATAAAATGGAAGTTGGCTTGGCTTTAAGAGTCTTTGAAAGAATTTCCATTTCAAATCAGAGGTACAAGAAGTATTGAGTACCTTTACAATACAGGCTAGAGCTATGGAGAATGAACAAGCTGCCCGAACGGAAAGAATGGAAAGGGCACATGAAGCATTGCTAGAAAAGTTGGCTAAATCTAAAGATCAGATGACTAAATTGATGGAGTTGATGTCCGCCATAATCAAGGGAAAAGGATACACTGAAAACTTTGTCACCAGAGAAGGGTTAGAGGCACAAAAGAGTCAGAATGAGGTCGTAATGATGGATGGCCAGAACACAGTTAACCCCAGCAACACCCTGAACTTAGACGACCCAGCTGAACGGGAAAAGTTGAAAATGGTTGAGTCAAATATGGCTGAGTTGACAGATTCCCAAGGGAAACATCAGTTGTTAGATGAAAGGCTTCGGGCAGTAGAAAATACAGATATATTCTGGAGTGTGGATACGAAAGAACGATGTTGGTCCTCGAGTTAGTCATTCCTCCTAAATTCAAGGTCCCTGACTTTGTGAAATATGATGGGACGACTGATCCGTCAGCCCACATCACTATATTTTGCCAGAATATGACAAGTCATATAGATAATGATAAGCTTCTGATTCACTACTTTCAAGATAGCCTCAGCGGGTCCGCAATTAGGTGGTATGGTCAGTTGAGGAAGGATCAGATTCACTCTTGGAATGATTTGGCCATGGCTTTTCTAAACCAGTACAAGCATATGACCGACATGACACTTGACCATCTCACTTTGCAAAATATACAGAAAAGAGCTACTGAAAGCTTCAAAGAGTATGCTCAGAGGTGGAGGAACATGTCCATCCAAGTACAACCACCTTTGACACAAAAAGAAATCACCGTCCTTTTTGTGAGTACACTGCAGGCCCCATACTATGATAGACTCGTCGGTAATGGCTCGAAGAATTTTGCTGATATGGTAATCTCAGGGGAGATGATTGAGAATGCTATCATGAATGGGAAACTTGAAGGAGAAGGAACATCCAATGCCGAGAGAAATAGGATACCTAGAAAGAAAGAGGAAGATGTCCAAGCTATGGAAGATTTTGTCCCATATTCCCAATTTTCCTCATACCAATCATGTTATCCTACTAAGATATCTCCAAGCCTTTATCCTTACCCACCCACCCATCCAAGCACCTAATCCTATACCAGTTCTTGCAACAAGGCCTACTTCTAGAAAATGACCGCGGGATAACCAAGAAATAATTCCAATCCTAATCCCTGACCTACTGCCATTACTAATAAAGAATCAGTACCTTACCCGGTACCTTTGAAAATAGCTGCTAATCCATCAGCAAGGAGTTATGACCCTGACAGCACGTGTGATTATCAGCTAGGGGTAATTGGGCATTCAACTGAAAAATACAGACAACTGAGGGAAAGGATTGAAGGTCTTATCCGCAATGGTATTTTAACACTGGAGCTTATCAATCAATGGAAGGCCGCTTTGTCGTAAATCAGTTTCTTTCAGGGTTTTAAGAGGAGAATTACTACCTTTGAAGGATGTCAATAGGAGCATTTTGATGCATGTAGTTTTAGACCATTAGGATGAAAACACTTGTCTCATGTCGACATTCATATGAATTAAATGAAATTTTGAATTTTAAATGTTTTGTGTTTGTTGTTTTAACAATAATTTGAGATTGCAAAAAAAGCATTAAGGAAGTTTTAATAATGGATAGTCTCGAGAATATTGATGATCATTGTTACAAATGACCCAATACCCTCTCCCTTCTCTTTTAGGTTTTCCTAGGCCTAAATCCCTTGAACCAAGACCACTTGAAAAACCTAATGCTTCAAGGAATATGAATGATTGAACTTCATAAAATCATTGTCATCACAGAATAAGCAAAGACGTAGATCTTAGTCTAGGCTATGGACAAAGGAACAAACTTTTAAATTTTTTTTCAAACTTCTTGAAATTCAAACAAATGAGACATTTTTTTGAGAATTTAGATCATAGGAATTTGGTGTGTATCAAGGTTGTGCCAAAACCATTCATGACATTCTCAACAACCACAAAACACTAATTGCCCAAACATCAATTCATGATTGACACCCTGGGGCACAATGATTAAACTAGATTATCCCATGTTCCAGATAAAACTCATTCTTGGATAGTACTTTCCTTGTCCTTTCAAAGAACTCATATTTGAAACTCAGCCTTTTTAAAATAGACCTATACTTGCTATGTTCCTCGTTGACACGGATTCTCATGGTTAATCAAATTGGGGCATCATATGTGGAAATGATGGTTATATGGTGAAAAAGGATGGACTAACGCATGAATCATGGGGGCATGCGAAAAAAAAAATTGTGATATCATGCATACGAGAATTCGAATGATTCCAAAGTGCAAAATGAAAATTTTGATTATCTATTCCCCCTGGGGATCACTTTTCAATGAGAATATTCGTGCTTGATATGATAAATGGCCATCTTTCATATCCCTCCCACAAAGAGAAAATTATCCATAGTTACCCTTTTGAGTCAAAATAATTCTTTCTTCTTTGAACCCTGATCAAGGATCACCCTCTACATTGGGGGGCAAATGCGAGGAAAGATCTTCCCAAAGATCACGAAAAAATGAGTCCTAGCTCAAAGATAGATACAAAGCAAATTGAGGCCTGAATAAATATGGGCTCACTCTGTCAAAGAAAAAATGGCGAAATGAAAGCCAAGAAAAACAAAAGAAAAACACACAAAGAAAAAGTGTGAAAAAGTATGGCAAATGAAAGCCAAAAGCAAAGAAGGAAAAAAGCGAAGTCAAAAGGAATGAAACGTCCAAAAGGGACAAATGCTTCGAAGAAAATCCTCCTCAAGAAATAATCCTTGATCTGATTACCCTCAAACACATATTTTGGGCCTATTTATCCTTTCTTTTTGAACCCTGAACTGTGGCCGACATTACGTGCTTTAAAAGTTTATTTTGATCAAGCATGAATATTTAATTTGAAGGGTTTTCCTCAGGTTTTATCCAATCTCATCGAATTATCATTTCACTAAGGATGAATTTAGAATTCTCAAGTGCATGGTAAAAAAATGAAAAAAAAAGAAAGAAAAAAATGGAAAGAATGGGACTCTAGGGCGAAAACCCAAAAACGGGCTGTCAGAGTAAAATGGGAATTTTCGATGCCATCTATGATAGTGCCGATACCACAAAAGAGAAGGTCATCTTGGAAAAGTGGTCATCGAGGATCATCTAGGAATTCCTGAACCTCCCAAATTGTTAGCCCTCATTTGGAGGGTTAACTTCAAAAACTGAGATCTTTTTTTTCCCTTCAAGATTAAACTTTCCAGTTTAAACATCCCAGCCAATCTTGACGCTTGTCAAAATACCTTGATATGGAAACTAAAAGAATGTTGAATTTGTTTGATTCTCAACGAATTCATGATTTATAAAACCTGTTCCATTCGTGAGCCTAGAAGGGACATACATTTTGTTGTGAAATTTTCTTTGATCAACCCAAATCATAGCCTTGCCAATCACCCAAAAAAAAAAAAAAGAAGATTGACACTTAGAGAAATTTTTAACAATGATCATCAGTCTTCAAAAGATTTGTACCTTACACACTATGGGGTTAATATTCTTGTTCAGAAGTTTTCAAAATAAGAAAACAACTAAAGACATTTTTTGAAATAACCATTTTTGATGTTGACATGAGATAAAGTTTTTTTTAAACCCAAAGGTGTGGAACTACTAGGGTTAATCTTGATTTCCAAATATGAGAAGAAGAAATAAAACCCGACAAGCAGATTTCTGTCAATAAGAATTTGAAGACAGTTGGGACAAGGAGAATAGCCAAAATGATTAGAAGTTATACTCTGATTTGAAGAGGAAAAATGAATTGGAAAGGCTAAGCCAAAGTTTAGAAAATGATCAGGGGAATTTGCATATTTTCATCAAGCATTTGCATAATGTCAATCTTGGCCTTTGCATATTTTCATGAAGCATTTGCATCATTATCGATCTTTGCATTTGCATCATGTAAAAGCATTCTGCACGTTGTCAATCCTCGCATTTGCATCATTTAGAAGCATTTGCATAATGTCAATCTTTGCATCTGCATCATTCCATGAAGTAGTTGCATCAATCTGAGAGCATTTGCAGTTGCATTTAGAAGCATTTGCATCTTATCTAACATCAACATCAAGAAACATTTACATCAATTCAAAACATCTACATATGCAATATGAGGTATGTGCATCCTGTTAATCATTTGCACCAGCATCAAAAAGCATTCGCATCTTCTCAAAATCTTCGGGTTAATTTTCAACAATTCTTCAAAGATCATTGTGAAGATCATTTTTAAGACCTTCGGGCATAGTTTTTCAAATCACGGGCAAGGCCTCTGGGCACCATTTTAAAGACCTTCGGGCATAATTTTTCATTACGGGTAAGGCCTCTGGGCACCATTTTAAAAACCTTCGGGCACCATTTTAAAGACCTCTGGGCACCATTTTTAAAGACCTCCGGGCACCATTTTAAAGACCTTCGGGCACCATTTTTAAAGACCTTTGAACATCATTTTATAGACCTTCGGGCACCATTTTTAAAGACCTTCGGGCACCATTTTTAAGACCTTCGGGCATAATTTTTCATTACGGGTAAGGCCTTCGGGCACCATTTTAAAGACCTTCGGGCACTATTTTTGAGATATTCGGGCATAATTTTTCATCACGGGTAAGGCCTTCGGGCACTATTTTAAAGACCTCCGAGCACCATTTTAAAGACCTTCGGGCACCATTTTTAAGACCTTCGGGCATAATTTTTCATTACGGGTAAGGCCTCCAGGCATCATTTTAAAGCCCTCCGGGCACCATTTTAAAGACCTCAGGGCACCATTTTAAAGACCTTCGAGCACCATTTTTAAAGACCTCCGGGCACCATTTTAAAGACCTCTGGGCACCATTTTTAAAGACCTTCGGGCACCATTTTTAAGACCTTCGGGCATAAATTTTTATCACGGGTAAGGCCTCCGGGCACCTTTTTAAAGACCTCCGGACACCATTTTAAAGACCTTCGGGCACCATTTTTAAGACCTTCGGGCATAATTTTTCATCACGGGTAAGGCCTCCGAGCACCATTTTAAAGCCCTCCGGGCACCATTTTAAAGACCTCCGGGCACCATTTTAAAGACCTTCGGGCACCATTTTTAACCTTCGGGCATAATTTTTCATTACGGGTAAGGCCTCTGGGCACCATTTTAAGGACCTCTGGGCACCATTTTAAAGACCTTCGGGCACCACTTTAAAGACCTCCGGGCACCATTTTTAAAGACCTTCGGGCACCATTTTTATGACCTTCGGGCACCATTTTTAAGACCTTCGGGCACCATTCTTAAGACTTTCAGGCAGAATTTTTTCTTTTGAAATCGAACCCGTTTCCTTAAGAAGGGTCAAGCCTTGATTGGTCAGGGAATTCAATTTAAGGACAATTTTCAATTTACAGTTTTCCAAAAAAAAATATGAAAAAATGACGAAAAAATGAAATGAGAAAAAAGAAAACCCTTTCCCTTCCTTCACATGTGATTTCACTAACAGTATAAAATTAGTGTTTGTTTATCTTTGCCTGATTCCTGATTCTTAGCAATAGCCAAAGAGGGGCAGCTGTAGACACCTAATTTTGTCCGGACCCCTAAATCAAGTACATTTTCTTCCTAAATTGATGTTTCAAAACGCTAAAAGGCTTTTCTCATCCTACAGGTGGTACTCCGAGGCTTACTACAAGAAAACAGATAAAAAAGTCAAACTCAAAAAAGTCATTCCCAAAAAAGTCAACCCCAAAATAGTCAACCCCAAAAAAGTCAACTACTAAAAAAGTCAACCCACTTTCAAAATCAAGATTTGAGGTTCAATTGAAAAACGGTGAAAGAATTTTGATAATCCGAGGTATACATTGAAAGATATGGAGGTAAAAAGTTGAGTTACGAGATTCAGTAGAAAGGAAACCCTAATTCAAGAAATTTGGGGAAAAGTACTTAAACGATCAAATTGGTCGGAATTGAAGGTCTCAAATGAAATATGTAATGGAGAAGCTACTTGGAAGAAAAATTGATAGAAAAGTCAATTAGGAAGAAAACCAAGAATTAGGGTTTTTTGGTGGATTTCGGTGAAATTTGGAAAAATTGCAGAAATGGCCCAATTCGAAAGATCTAAAGCCATTAATTGATGAGACATGATTAAAAAAGGATAGGCCAAGGTTCAATTTAAAGAAAATCTAAAAATTGGACTTGTTTTGAGCAAAATTGGGTTTCGGAGGTAAAAGGGAAAAATTGGAAAATATGGGAAAAAGAGCAAATGAACTCCAAAAATTCTGAAAATTTGCAAATCTTATTCTTAAATCATTTTGAAGAGATTGGTGAAAGAAAATCTCGATTCAGACTTTGTTTGCAAAATGGCCAAATACCGGGTCTCCTATGTTGTAATTCAACAGGATAAATCCCGAAAAAATAGCAAACGAGTTCCAAAATTTTTGAAGGTTTGTAAATCTCATTTTTAAATTATTTGGAAGAGATTGGCGAAAGAAAATCTTGATTCGGAGTTCGTTTGCAAAATGGCCAAAATCCGGGTCCCCTATGTAGTAATTCAAGCAGATAAATCTCGAAAAATAGAAAATGAGCTCCAAAAATTATGAGAACTTCCATATCACTTTTTTAAATAATTTGGAAGAGATTGGTGAAGAAAAATCTGGATTCGGAGCTCGTTTTTAAAATGGTAAAGTTCAGGTGCATAAAAGGGGTAATTTCGGAAATAAATCTGAAATAAATAGCAAAAGGACTCCGAAATTTTAAAAACTTCCAGAATTCAGTTTTTTATTAATTTGGAAGTATTGAAAAAAGAAAATTCGAATTTGGAGTCCGTTTGCTATTTATTTAAGTTCGGGGGGCGAAAAGGTAATTTCACCAAGGAAACCAAAAAGGGCAAATTTGTAATTGAAGAAATTATGAAAGAAGAAGGAATTGCTGGGATTTTTTCTTCCCTTGATCAGCGAACATAGAGGAGAAGAAGGAAGTTTGAACAATTTAATTCCCTAGTTACTATCAAGCCACATGCTAGCATTAACACTTTGCAAATGGTCCCCCCTTCATCCAATGGCTTAGGTGCCTTGTAGAAAAGTTGAATTGACCATCCAATGGCCAAGTTTAAATGCCAAAATGACATTTTTATTTGTCGTAAAAGAACCCTCATCTAATGGCCAAGAATGGAAGAGAAAAGATGAACACAATTCATCAAAGGGTGAGCATCCATTCGGTTGAGCAAGGGAGTGCATAGGATTATCTCTTTGCATCCAATGGCTTAGGCCATATACAAGGGCTGAGTACACATGTTGAGGGCTGGATTTAATCTACAAGATGTCATTTTTATGTTGGCCTCATCCAATGACCAAGAATGGAAGAGCACAACTCATCCAAGGGTAGGCACTTAAGAGGGGCAAGCAAGGGAGTGCATGGGATTGGTCTTCTTTTGCATCTAATGGCTAAGGTTACTAAAAGGGCTGAGTACACATCTTAAGGTCTGCTATCAATTGGCAAGATGACATTTTTATGTTGTCATAAAAATATCTAAATCTAAAGGCCAAGATTGGAGGAGAAAAAGTGCAATTCCCATCCAAGGGCTAAGGGGCCATTCGGCCAAGGCTAAAGGGAGGGGAGAATTTTATTTTTTTCAAAAGTTTTTGGCTGGAAAACAGCAGCTAATTTGGAAAAAAAAATGGTTTTGAAAGAAAAAAAAAGGTTTTCAATAGAGAGCTTGAAGGCAGTCATCTCTACCAAGCTCTAGCCTAGCTTTCTTCTTCATTTCCATGGTGTTTTCTTGATTTTTCTATCATGTTTTCCTACTACATTTTTCATAGAAATAAAGTTTTTAATGTTTACTCATGTTTTCATCTCTTCTTCTTCTTTAAAATGGTGGAAAACAATATTTTTCTATGGTTTCATGCTATGGCCAAAAATGGCACATTTATTTGCCTTATTTTTCATTTTTTTCTTCCTTGCATGTTGTTGTGCAAAATGATTTTTACAAGTTTTTTTAGAGTATTCTAAGGTTTTGATTTTTACAAAATATGAAGCAAAAAAGGTTGAAATGGCTACATGATCTTGGCTAGACCAAGTGACCATGGTTAGGAGAGAGGCTATGCCCATTTTTACCTACCATGAAGCTCACCTTATTTTCTGTTTTACATGGTTTATTTTCTGTTTTATTGAGATGGAAAGACTTCATGATCTTGGCAAGACCAAGTGATTATGGTTTGGTTGTAATTTTTGCATGTCTATGTTAAATCTTGTATATATGTTCTTCACATTATTTTCTATGCTATATTTACGTATATATTTCATTTCCATGCTTGATATTGCATCCTTGCATATTCGGCCATTGTTGGTCATATGCTCATGTTGTGCATTTTTTTTATGTATCATGTCTTACATGTTTGCATTCTCATGTTTTTGTTTCATGACCATTCGGCCATTCCATTTTGTATGCCTTGCATGTGTATTTTTCTTTTTCTTCTTAACTTGTTTGTATCTCCATGCCATGAACTTGCATATTCTGATTTTATATTCCATGTGTTTATGAAAATTCTATGATAAAAACACCACCATTTTGTTTCATGACCATTCGGCCATTCCATTTTGTATGCCTTGCATGTACATTTTCCTTTTGTTTCTTAACTTGTTAGCATTTCCATGCCATGATCTTGTGCATTTTGATTTTGGTATTTATATGCTATTGAAAATGTCATGACATTATGCATTTTAATATGTTTGTCATGTACTTGTGTCATTTACTAAATATGATTGCATTAGAGTCTCATGTGACCATTTGGCCTCTTCATGCATCCTTTGCCTAGTCATGCATTTTCATTTTGTTTAGGTAACATGCTTTGCATTATCATATCTTGAAATTGTGTATTATTTGCTGTTTGTTCCACCATTGACATTAGTTTCATGAGTCATTGTATGTTCATAGTATTGCTATGCATGTTCATTACATTTTAGGTCTAGGCCATATTGGTATTGCCATGCATATTGAGTCTTAAATCACATTGGTATTGTCATGCATTACTATGCTATTTAGGTCTTAGGTCACATTAGAATTTTCATGCATATTCATAACATATTAGGTCCTAGTCACATTTACATTATCAAGCATTGCATGCATATAGAGTTAGGATAGCATTTATTGCCATGCAAATTCATGCTAGGCATTTAGATTCTCTTGAATTGTCATGCATTTCTTTTACCATTTAGACCCTTAGACCATGCATTTCATACATTTCATTTGCTGTATGTTCATGCATTCCATGTCATTGCCACTTGATTTGTGACTTAGGCCAATTAATGGCTCAAAGTCATGCTCCCTTAAGCATACTTGTGGAAAATTAAGGAATTGTCAAATTGATTATTCTACCTTTGTGATTTTTTTTTACTTATCCAATTTTGTCCAAGATTTTAAAATGTTTAGCTACTATCCTTAGGTCTTTAGGATGATTTCCAACAATTTCTACTTTGGTTTTTGAATGAGTTTATCAAAGGCAAAAAAATGTGTTTTGACAAACAGTTTTTTTCACCTAGTACTCGAACATCTCCAATTTTTTTACGTAGTCATATTTAATCAGAAAATTAAACCAATTTTTTCTCGTGTATATTTACATGTTATGAGTCTCCAGTATTTTGTTTAGAATTGTTTGAATTTTTAAAAATAGGCTAAAAAATCGTGTGGCAAAATCGGACAGTAAAGGAAGATTTGAAATCAAAAGAGGAATAATGGTTGAATTTGGCTAAGGCATTTAGAGGGGGTTGGGTAGAAGTTTTAGCTACTTTCTTAGGGTAGTTTCTAAGCCTTTTTTAACTTTCAAAATTATTTTATAAATCTCGGGTTAAGGGTAGTTAAGTCCGGGATTTTAAACTTAGGAAATCAGAGCCATTTTAAAAAAGGTTTGGTAAGGGTTTTAATTTTCATTCAAGTTTTCCTCACAATTATTTTCAAACAATCACAAAGTTATGTTTTTTAGAAAATCTAATTTGACATATTTTCCTAAGGTAGCCAGATATCTTTTTAGATATACGAATTTCTTTAATTAAAGGAAAAAATACATTTTCATGCATTGCATTTTCCATGTTCATGCATTTTATTTAAATGTGTGATTTTTGCTATGATATTTTCCATGATATTATTATTATTTTAATTCACATTTTATGATCTTATATTTGTTTTCCATATGATTTTGAATGTTTCCTGATATCCTATGTTTTTTATTTAGTTATTTTTGTCATATTGTTTAGTGTATACTATGTTCATGCATTATTATTTTATTTTCATTTTCATGCAAATTATATGTTAGCATTATTTTAATTCCATGTAATTTTTTGTCATTTAGATCATATTCCATGTCATTTAGGTTATTTTATTTATAACATGCCATGTCATTTAAAATATGTCATATCATTTAGAATTGCCATGTCATTTAAATCATTTTATCTCATTTAGAATATACCATGATACTTAGGATTTTTTTCATTTTACCTAGAATATACTATGTCATTTGAATTATGTCATATCATTTAGGTTGCATTATATTATCTAGATTTTCCATGTCATTTTATTTATGTCATACATGTTCATATTCATATTTTTAAATGTTTTGAAAAAGATAATGATTTTTCAATAAAAATAATGATATTCCCGAGTTAAAATAATTCATGAGTTCTCTACCGGATTTACTGGAGGGAATATCATATTTATCATTAATAAAGGAATATCTTTCTTCCAAAAAACGAGAATGATTCGAAAAGTTTTCCAAATAAATAAAAATTTCTATATTTTGCCGATTTTGTCGGGGAGTATAGGAAAATTTTGAATTAATAAATTTTGGATCATTTTCAATTAAAAATGGAATTATTTTTCTTAAAATTGGGAATTAACTTGAAATACTAAATTAAAAACCAACCTTTTTACCGAGACTTGAGATAACACACAATTAATAAGGTACCGATTTATATGGGCGTTGTGGGGATGCTAATCATTCCCCGCACGTAACCGACTTCCGAACCCGCTTCTTTGACGCAGACTTGAAATTGGTTTTAAAAATGTTTTAAAATGTTTTATAAAACCGGTTTTAATAGGTGATCGATCACACCTAGCTAACAAAGATTGGTGGCGACTCCGTGTCTTTTTATGAGGCTGTTTTCATACCCTCGACCGTTTATTTTATTTCAAGAGGAATTAAGTCGTCTTTTCCTCTGCTTCTGTTTCGCCCCTCACTCGAACGGGTCCCCCGCGATCCGGGATCATGTATCGACAACTTCATTTTTCTAGAGGAATTAAGTTGACTTTTTCTTGTTTTTTTTTTTTTTTTAAATGTCACGCCTAAGGAAAACGAATAATAAAGTCTTGCAATGAGACTTGTTATTTTGTTATTGTTATTTTTTTAGGTTGCGACAGTTGGTATCAAATGGGCATAGCCTCTCACCAAACCATAATCACTTGGTCTTGCCAAGATCATGAAGCCTTTCCATCTCAATAAAACAGAAAATAAACCATGTAAAACAGAAAATAAGGTCAGCTTCATGGTAGGTAAAAATGGGCATAGCCTCTCTCCTAACCATGGTCACTTGGTCTAGCCAAGATCATGTACATATTTCAACCCTTTTTGCTTCATGTTTTGTAAAAATCAGAACCTTAGAATACTCTAAAAAAACTTGTAAAAATCATTTTTCATAACAACATGCAAGGAAGAAAAAAAAATTGAAAAACAAGGCAAATAAATGTGCCATTTTCGGCCATAGCATGAAACCATAGAAAAATATTGTTTTCCACCATTTTAAAGAAGAAGAAGAGATGAAAACACGAGTAAACATTAAAAAACTTTACTTCTATGAAAAATGTAGTAGGAAAACATGATAGAAAAATCAAGAAAACACCATGGAAATGAAGAAGAAAGCTAGGCTAGAGCTTGGTAGAGATGACTACTTTCAAGCTCTCTATTGAAAACCTTTTTTTCTTTCTTTCAAAACCTTTTTTATTTTGCCAAATTAGCTGCTGTTTTCCATCCAAAAACTTTTGAAAAAATGAAATTCTCCCCCTCCCTTTAGCCTTGGCCGAATGGCCCCTTAGCCCTTGGATGGGAATTGCACTTTTTCTCCTCCAATCTTGGCCTTTAGATTTAGATATTTTTATGACAACATAAAAATGTCATCTTGCCAATTGATAGCAGCCCTTAAGATGTGTACTCAGCCCTTGTAGTAACCTTAGCCATTAGATGCAAAAGAAGACTAATCCCATGCACTCCTTTGCTTGCCCCTCTTGAGTGCCTACCCTTGGATGAGTTGTGCTCTTCCATTCTTGGTCATTGGATGAGGCCAACATAAAAATGACATCTTGTAGATTAAACCCAGCCCTCAACATGTGTACTCAGCCCTTGTAGATGGCCAAAGCTATTGGATGAAATGAGATAATCCCATGCACTTCCTTGCTCAACTGAATGGATGCTCACCCTTGGATGAATTGTGCTCATCTTTTCTCTTCCATTCTTGGCCATTAGATGAGGGTTCTTTTATGACAAATAAAAATTTCATTTGGCTTTTAAACTTGGCCATTGGATGGTGTATTCAACTTTCCTACAAGGCACCTAAGCCATTAGATGAAGGGGGACAATTTGCAAGGTGTTAGTGGTAGCATATGGCTTGAAGTGACTAGGGAATTAAATTGTTCAAGCTTCCTTCTTCTCCTCTATGTTGGCTGACCAAGGGAAGAAAAAAATCCCACCAATTCCTTCTTCTTTCATATTTTCATCAATTACAAATTTGCCCTTTTTGGTTTCCTTGGTGAAATGACCTTTTTGCCCCCCCTGAACTTAAATAAATAGCAAACGGACTCCAAATTTGAATTTTCTTTTTTTAATACTTCCAAAATAATAAAAAAATGAATTCTGGAAGTTGTCAAAATTTTTCGAGTCCTTTGCTATTTATTTCGGATTTATTTCCGAAATTACCCCTTTTATGCACCCGAACTTTACCATTTTTTAAACGAGCTTCGAATATAGATTTGTATTCACCAATCTCTTCCAAATAATTTAAAAATGTGACCTGGAAGTTTTCATAAATTTTGGAGCTCATTTTCTATTTTTCGGGATTTATCTGCTTGAATTACTACATAGGGGACCCGGATTTTGGCCATTTTGCAAACGAACTCTGAATCAAGATTTTCTTTCTCCAATCTCTTCCAAATAATTTAAAAATGAGATTTGCAAACTTTCAATATTTTTTGAACTCGTTTGCTATTTTATCGGGATTTATCCTGTTGAATTACTTCATGGGAGACCAGGTATTTGGCCATTTTGCAAACGAACTCTGAATCAAGATTTTCTTTCGCCAATCTCTTCAAAATGATTTAAGAATGATATTTGCAAATTTTCAGAATTTTTGGACTTCATTTGCTATTTTCCCATATTTTCCAATTTTGCCTTTTATCTCCGAAACCCGGTTTTGCTCAAAATAAGTCTGATTTTCATATTTTCTTTAAACTGAGCCTTCAACTATCCTTGTTTAATCATGTCCAATCAATTAAGGGCTTTAGATCTTTTGAATTGAGCCATTTCTGCAATTTTTCCAAATTTCACCGAAATCCACCAAAAAACCCTAATTCTCGGTTTTCTTTCGAATTGGCTTTTCTATCAGTTTTTCTTCCAAGTAGCTTCTCCATTACCCATAGTGAGTGCTTATCTTTCATTTGAGACCTTCAATTTTGACCAATTTGATCGTTTATGCACTTTTCCTCAAATTTCTCGAATTAGGGTTTCCTTTCTACTAAATCTCGTGACCCAACTTCCGACCTCCATATCTTTCAATGTATACCTCGGATTATTAAAATTCTTTCATCGTTTTTCAATTGAACCTCAAATCTTGATTTTGAAAGTGGGCTGATTTTTTCAATAGTTGACTTTTTTGAGGTTGACTATTTTGGGGTTGACTTTTTCGTGGTAGACTTTTTTGAGTTTGACTTTTTCTGTTTGCTTTCTTAGACTAAGCCTCGGAGTACCACCTGCATGATGAGAAAAGCCTTTTAGAATTTTGAAACATCAATTTAGGAAGAAAATGTACCTGATTTAGGGGTCCGGACAAAATTAGGTGTCTACAAAGATGATGAGGGAAATATGTACCCAGTTCAAGATCACACATCATAATTCGGCACTTTATCGCCAAAGATGAATGGGGCAGTAGAAGCATCCAATAAGAACATCAAGAAGATTGTTGAGAAAATGACTGATGTGTACAAGGATTGGCATGAGATCTTGCCTTTTGCTCTTCACGCATACCGTACCTCGATTCGCACATCTATGGGTGCCACGCCGTTCTTTTTGGTATATGGGATGGAAGCATTGCTACCTATTGAGATTGAACTCCCTTCACTTCGTGTTTTGATGGAGGTTGGATCAGAAGAGGCCGAATGGGTTAGAGCTCGTTATGAATAGTTGAATCTCATCGAGCAGAAGAGACTGAAGGCAATTTGTCATGAGCAGTTGTATCAGAAAAGGATGATTCAAGCCCAAAATAAGAAGGTTCGTCCTAGGCAATTTCGAGAAGAGGAGTTGGTACTAAGGAAAAAGAGGAGTTGGTACTAAGAAAAATTCTCCCTATAGTGAAGGATCCGCAATGGAAATGTACTCCAAATTGGGAAGGACCCTATGTGGTAAAAAGAATTTTTTCTGGAGGAGCATTGATTCTAACTCGGATGGACGGGGATGATTTGAGAAATCCCGTGAATGCTGATGAATTGAAGAAGTATTATGCTTGACACAAAAAAAAAAAGAGAACAAAAGAAAAAAGAGAAAAGAGAACAAAATTGTGATATTGTGCACATGGAAATTCGAATGATTCCAAGTAAAAAAAAGGAAATTCTATATGTCTATCTCCCTTAAGGACTGATTTTTAATGAGAATATTCATGCTTGATGTGATGAATGACCATCTTTCATATTCCTTTCACTGAGAAGAAATTATCCTTAGTTACCCCCTTTGAGCCTTAAAAATTATTTCTTTCTCTAAACCTTGATCAAGGATCACCTTCTACACTGGAAGGCAAATGCGAGGAAAAATAACCTCAAAAAATTGTGGCAAAAAGAGCCATAAAAAAGTGTGAAATCAAAAAATGGCAAATAAAAGCCAAGAATGAAAGGAAAATAAAAGTCTAAAAAAAAAAATAGACAAATGTTTCAAGAATAAATTTTCCTCAGGAAATAATCCTTGATCCAATTACTCTTAAACACATTTTCGACCTATTTATCCCTTCTTTCTAAACCCGAACCTTGGCCTACATTACGTGCTTTTAAAAGTCCATTTTGATCAAGCATGGATATTTAATTTGAAAGGTTTTTTCTCAGAATTCGTTCCATCTTTTGAATTGACATTTTTACCTTGGAAGCATTTAGAATTCTCAAATTCATGTTAGAACACAAGAAAAAAGAGAAAACAAAAAAATTGAAAATGAAAAAAGAATGTAAAAGGAAAGGTTTAAGCAAATGAGAGGTTTAAGCTGAAAACCCGCAAAGGGCGACTTAATACCGAATAGGGGATACTTGAGTTGAAAACTCGCAAAGGGCGGCTCAAGTTTTGATTAAGATTTGAATCAATGCTCCGTGTAAAGGGGGAAAAAGTATCGAAAAATCAGAGGAAAGGGGAAAAACTCCGTCTGACATAACTACGGAAGTCAAGAGATTACCCAAGTAAATTGCTCAGTCAAGAAAAAAAATTTATATGAATTGAAGAAAGAGGGGTCCAAGATATTCCGCATCTGGGGAAAAACCTACAATCTTTACATTTGTTTCTTATATCCTTGATATTCACCTTTATCATTTAAAACATTTGTTGCAATAAATTCTTGTTATCCCTTTTATGACATTTTCTTGTTTCATACTTTATTTCATACTTTTTTGAAATGCATTTTGATTGTTATTAAATTGAATGATGATTAATAAACAAAAAAAAAATATCAAATAAAAAGATTTCAAAGTATTACGAAGGAGTAGATTTAAATCTTAGAAGAGATTTAAAAACCACTAATCTTGATGGAAAATTCGCTAAATAACGGTAAACAGTGAAAGTGTTGGAGACTCTATCATGAAGTCAGAAAATGTGTGGATTTCAGTGAAGTCATAAACTGAAACTTTTTGAATTTATCTTGATTGAAGGTTCCTCAAGTGGGGCATCAGTCAAAATTTGAAGATTCCGTCATGAAGTCAGATAATCTGTGAACCTCAAAGAAACCATGGATTAGAAATCAAGACATAATCATTTGATTGCATTCATCTTTAGGAAACATACAAGCATTTGCAAAGCATGTCATTCTCATCACTGCATATAGCTAACATTGCAGGAATCGGGAAAATTTTGGATTCCCCAAATCGAACTCGTTCTGCTTCTCAAATGAGTCGAGCCCCGAGACCACTGTCTAGGTATGTTCTTTTCATTTTCAAGATAAATTTTCCAAATGAATCAAACCTAGGATCTTTCTTAAGGTATTCATTTTGTTTTTCAAATCAAACTCGTTTTCCTTCTCAAATGAGTCGAGCCCCGAGACCATCGTCGAGGTATCTTTCTTTTAAATCGAACTCGTTCTGCTTCTCAAAAGAGTCGAGCCTCGAAACCATCGTCAAGGAGCTTTCTTTTTGTTTTTAAAATCGAACTCGTTCTGTTTTTCAAATGAGTCGAGCCCCGAGACCATCCTTAAGGTATTCTTTTTTGTTTCAAATCAAACTCGTTCTGCTTCTCAAATTAGTCGAGCCCCGAGACCATCGTCGAGATAGCTTCCTTTCAAATCGAACTCGTTCTGCTTCTCAAATGAGTTGAGCCCCGATACCATCGTCGAGGTGCTTTCCTTTTGTTTTTAAAATCGAGCTCGTTCTCTTCTCGAGCCCCGAGACCATCATTAAGGTACTCCCTTTTGTTTTGAATCGAACTCGTTCTGCTTCTCAAATGAGTTGAGCCCCGAGACCATCGTCGAAGTATTTCCTTTTCTATTAAATCAAACTCATTCTGCTTCTCAAATGAGTCAAGCCCCGTGACCATCGTCGAGGTATTCCCTTTTGTTTTAAATCGAACTCGTTCTGCTTCTCAAATGAGTCGAGCCACGAGACCATCTTGAGGTATATTTCTTTCGTTTTCAAGTCAAATTTATTTTACAAATGAATCAAACCCAGGATCATTCTGAAAGCATTCCTTTTGTTTTTTAAAATCGAACTCGTTCTGCTTCTCAAATAAGTCGAGCCCCGAGACCATCGTTGATGTATTTTCTGTTTAAATCATGGATAAGACCTCCTGGCATAATTTTTCTATTTAAATCATGGATAAGACCTCCGGGCACCATTCTGAAGACCTTCGGGCATATTTTTTTTGTTTAAATCATGGATAAGACCTTCGGGCACCATTATTAAGACCTCTGAGGTATTTTTTGTTTAAATCATGGATAAGACCTCCGGGCATAATTTTTTTGTTTAAACCATTCTTAACACCTCCGGGCACCATTAGTTTTTCAGTCTTTAACAGTGAGCAAGACTTTGGTGGTGATAGCCAAAGCCTCTATTGGAGATACCCAGAGTTTTACAGTTTTAAACAGTGATCAAGTCTTTGGTGGTGATAGCCAAAGCCTCTGGTGGAGATATCCAGAGTTTTGCAATTTTAAACAGTGAGCAAGTCTTTGGTGGTGATAGTCAAAGCCTCTGGTGGAGATATCCAGAGTTTTACAGTTTTAAGCAGTGAGCATGTTTTTTGGTGGTGATAGCCGAAGCTTCCAGAGGAGAGATCCAAAATTTTAAACACAGCTGAGCACAAGACAGCTTAAGACCCCTAAACCATCGTCGAGGTTTTTTCTTCTCTCGCAAATCGAACCCATTTCCTTAAGACGGGTCGAGCCTTGATTAGTCAGGGAACTCAATTTAAGGACAAAATTTCAATCTAGAGTTTTTTTTTTTAAATGATGAAAATGAAAAAATGAAAAATGAAAAAGGAAAAAATGAAAACCCCTTTCCTTTCCTTCATATGTGATTTCACTAACCAGACAAAATTAGTGTTTGTTTATCTTAGCCTGATTCTTGATTCTCAGCAATAGCCAAAGAGGGGCAGCTGTAGACACCTAATTTTGTCCGGACCACTAAATCAGGTATGCTTTCTTCCTAAAATGATGTTTTAGAATGCAAAAAGTCTTTTCTCATCCTGCAGGTGGTAATCCAAGACTTAGTTTAAGGGTGCAAGCTTGAAAAGTCAATTTGAAAATGTCAACCACGAAAAAGACAACCTCAAAAAGTCAACTACTAAAAAAGTCAACCCATATTCAAAATCAAGATTCAAAGCTCAATTGAACAATGGTGAAAGAATTTTGATAATCCGAGGTCTACAATTAAAGATATGGAGTTTGGAATGATGGGTTACAGAGATTCATTAGAAAAGAAACCCGAGTTCAAAAAATTTTGGGAAAAGTGCTTAAATGATCAAATTGGTCGAAATTAGAGCTTTTGAATGAAAGATAAGCAATGACTATGGGTAACGGAGAGGCCATTTGGAGGCAAAGTTGAAGGAAAAGTCGATTTGAAAGAAAACCGAGAATTAGAGTTTTTGGTGGATTTTGGTGAAATTGGGAAATTTACAAAAAATGGCCCGATTCGATAAAACTAAAGTCCCTAACTGATGAGGAGTGAGTAAACAAGGATAGCCCAAGGCTTAGTTTGAAGTAATTCCGAGAAAAAAGCCGATTGGAGGAAAAACTGAAAAACGAGGAAATTCTCAATACTGAAAAAAGAAAAAGTCAAATCGGAGGGGAATCTGATCGTAATAATGGGTGTTTTTAGACCAACTCCAATTCAATATATGACAAAGGCATAGGAAAAGAAAATCTGAAAAATGGACTTATTTTGAGTAAAACCAGGCTTCAAAGGTAAAAAGGCAAACTTGGAAAATTCTGAAAAAATAGCAAATGAGCTCCAAAAGTTACCAAAAATTCCACATCTCAATCTTAAATCATTTGGAAGATAGTTGTGAAGAAAAATCCGAATTCAGAGTTCCTTTGCAAAATGGTAAATTTCGAGCCCACTAAGTTGAAATTCAAGAAGATAAATCCCGAAAAAATAGCAAATCAGCTCGAAAAATTATGAAAACATCTAGATCTCACTTTTAAATTATTTGGAAGAGATTGGTAAAGAAAAATTCGGATTCGGAGCTCGTTTACAAAATGGCAAATTTCGGGCCCACTAAGTTGAAATTCAAGAAGATAAATCTCGAAAAAATAGCAAATGAGCTCGAAAAATTATGACAACTTTCAGATATCACTTTTAAATTATTTGGAAGATACTGGTGAAGAAAATTCTGGATTCGGAGCTTGCTCGCAAAATGGAAAAAGTTCGAGTGCATTAAGGGTAATTTCGAAAGATAAATCCCGAAAAATAGCAAATAGGCTCGAAAAATTATGAAAACTTCCAGAATTAATTTTTTTATTATTTAGGAAGTATTGAAAAATAAAATTTGGATTTGAAATCCGTTTTCTATTTAATTAGGTTCAGGGGCCAAAAACATCATTTTATCGAAGAAACCAAAGATGGCTTTTCTTGAAATTAAAAAAATGGACATTAGGCTAGCATTCAAAGGGTCAGCCGGTCAAGCCCATTATGAAGAGTGATTTTTCTGAATTCTTGCATCTAAAGGCCAAGAATGGATAGTAAGGTAGTTATTTTTCTTGATCAAGCCTTTGTAATTGTGACACATAGACTAATGCATGGTGAGGGATGATGTCACTATAATAATATCATATTCTTAACAGCTGAATTAGTTAGATGTTGATTCCTTAAACTAAAGGTGGGAATTTTTCATAAAAAACATCTTGAATTATGGACCTTTGGATGCAAAATTGGTTAGAAAAAATGACAACATCCTTCTAGAGGATTCTAGGCCATTCGACCAAGGCTAGGAAGGGGTTATTTTTAGATTTTTATTTAGGGAATGGGCTAAATAGAGGTAGTAGCTATAGAGAAAAGGAAGGAGGAAAAGAGAAGGAAAAAAGAAAGATTTTGCTTACTATTTTTTGATTCGAAAAGCTAGATCAAGGTAATAGGTTAGCTTGAATGTGGTAGATTAGCTTGATTGTGGTAAGTTAGCTCTACATCTATACCATGTGTTTGTCATAATGCCATGCCATATTAATAAACTACCATTCATCCATATTCATTTTGATCTCCATGTTTGCATTTTTTTTATGTTTACTTGCCTAATACACTTCCATTTATGTTCATACATCTAGACCATGCCATGTGTTTGTTATATCGTCATTGCCACGTTCATAAGTTATATTCGGTCATACACTATTTTAGTTATCATGTTTGCATTTTTTATCATGTATACTAGTTTAACACGCTTCCATTTAGACCTTGCATATTTAGGTTGCCATGTGTTTGTGAAATTACCTAGCTAGATTTTCCCATGTTGCTTAGAGGTCATTCGGTTCCCATGGTCCCTTGTGTATGTGCATGTTCATTTTACTAGGTTTTCATGCATTCATTTCATGCTATACATGTTGTTCATGACATTTAGAATCCTAGGACCATTCGGCCATGCATGTAGTCTAGGTCATTTTAGGTCTTCATTTGTTTTCCATGCATATTTTGTATGACATTGTAGGCCTTAGGTTGCCATGTTTTCATTTCATGCATATCTTGTATGTCATTTTAGGAATTAGGTTTCCATACTTTCATTTCATGCCATATATGTTTCTTATGTCATGTAGTTCATTAGGGGGCATTCAGTTATATTGGTATTCTAGGTCATTTTAGGTTTTCATTTTATTTTCATGCCTATCTTGAATGACATGTTAGTTGTTAGGTTGCTATGTCTTCATTTCATACATATTTTATATGTCGTTTTACTAGATTTTCATGCATTCATTTCATGCTATACATGTTGTTCATGACATTTAGAATCCTAGGAACATTCGGCCATGTATGAAGTCTAGGTCATTTTAGGTCATATTCGATTTTCATGTACATCTTGTATGACATTTTAGGCATTAGGTTTCCATGATCATATTTCATGCATATTTTGTATGTCATTTACATTTAATTAGGTTTCCAAGCTTTCATTTCATGTCATACATATTGCTCATGACATTTTAGAACCCTAGGACCATTCGCCATGCATAGTCTAGGTTATTTTATAGGTCTTCACTTGGTTTTCATGCATATTTCATCTCCCATAATAGATTTAAGGTCATTATGATTCTTATGTCATATTAGTCTAGGCAATTGTATTTCATGCCATGCATATTTTTCTATGACATAGTAGGCATTAGGACATCTTTGTATTGCCATGCACTTTCATTACGTTTTTGGTCTAGGTTATGTTTGCATTACCATGCATCTCATGCATATTAGGTTTAGGTAGGATTTATTGCCATACAAGTTAATGCTAGGTATTAGGTTATCTTAGTATTACCATGCATTATAATGACATTTTAGGTCTAGGTTATGTTTGCATTACCATACATCTCATGCATATTTGGTTTAGGTAGCATTTATTGCCATGCAAGTTCATGTTAGGCATTAGGTCATTTTGAATTGCCATGCATTTTCTCTCACATTTAGGTCTTAGATCTTGCATTTCATACATCAAATTTGCTGTTTGTTCATGCATCTCATATATACCACTTGATTTTTGACTTAAGCCAATCAATGGCTTAAGGTCAAGCTCACATGAGCATACTTGTGGAAAATTGAGAAATTGCCAAGTTGATTTTTCCACCGTTGTGATTTTTTTTTTTTTACTTGGGCAATTCTTGTCCAATTTTTTAGAAATTTTAGATACTGTTTGTAGGTCTTTAGAAGAGTCTCCAATTTTTTTACTTTGATTTTTGAATGATTTTATCAAAAGCTTAAAAATGATTCTTAACAAAATAGTTTTTCACCCAGCGTTCTGACTTTCGTGATTTTTCTGGTGGGTTATCCTTAGTCTAAAAATTAAGACAATTTTTCCATAGAATTTGACATGTTCTGAGTCTCCTATATGGTTTTCAGATTTTTTATATTTTTTTAAAATAGGTTAAAAAATCATGTTTTAAAACTGGACAGTAGAGTCAAATTTGAATTTAAGGGAAAATTAATTTTCTGTTTTGTCTAAGGCATTAAGAGAAGGCTGATTAGGAACCTTCGCTATTGCCTAGGTTGATTTTTAAGCCATTTTAATCTTAAAAAATGATTTTGTAAAGCTCGGGTCAAGGGTGGTCAAGTCCTAATTTTCGAAGTTACGAAAAGAGAGCCATTTTCAAAAAGGGAATTCGGCCATGGTTTTTTATCCAAGATTTTCAAAATTGTTTTCAACCAATCACGAAGTATTTTTGATTTTAGAGAATTTAATTTAAAGTCTTTTCCTAAGGTAGTAGGATATCTTTTTAGGTATACAGAATTCCTTATTTAAAGGAAAAAAATACACTTTCATACATTGCATTTTTCATGTTCATGCATATTATATGATATATGATTTGTTTTGCTATGAATATTTCTATGACTGTTATTGTTTTGATTCATATTCATGGTGTTATATTTGTTTGTTATATGGTTGTGAATATTCTATGTTGTCCTATGCTTTTTATTTTGTCATTCACTTTTGTCATATCATTTAGGATTTACTATGTTCATGCATTGTTATTTTTATTTTCATGCATATTTCATGATAAAATTATTTTATGATACATACCATGTCATTTAAAATATGTTATGTTACTTAGAATATATTATGTCATGTCGAATATACTATGTCACTTAGATTATATTATGAGATTATATTATGTCATGTAGGTTATATTATATCATTTAGATTTTGCTATGTCATCTTTATTATGTCACACATGCTCATATTCATCCTTTTAAAATATTTTTAAAATAAGATAATTATTTTCAATAAAATAAAGATATTCTCGAGTTAAAATAATTCATGAGTTCTCTATCAGGTTTGCTGGAGAGGATATCATCAATTATCATTAATAAAGGAATATCTTTCTTTCAAAAAACGAGAAAGATTCGAAAAGTTTTCCAAATAAATAAAATTTTTTATATTTTGCCGATTTTGTCGGGGAGTATAGGAAAATTTTGAATTAATAAATTCCGGATCATTTTCAATGAAAAATTGAATTGTTTTTATTTAAATTGGGAATTAATTTGAAATACCAAATTTAAAACTGACTTTTTACCGAGACTTGAGATAACACACGATTAATAAGGTACCATTTTATACAGGCATTGTGGGTGTGCTAATCCATCATCGCACGTAACCGTGTCCCGAACACGCTTTTTTGATTTTCTTTGGTTTAAAAATGCAGACTTGAAATTGGTTTTAAAAATGTTTTAATTAGTTTGGAAATATTTTAGAAAACCGAGTTTAATAGGTGGCCTATCACACCTAGCCAAAAAAGATTGGTGGTGACTCCATGTCTTTTTCGAAGTTGTTTTCAAACCCTCATTTTATTTCAAGAGGAATTAAGTCGACTTTTCCTCGGTTTTCCAATGTCATGCTTAACGAGTATAAAGTCTCGCGATGAGACTTATTATTTTTTGGGTTGCGACAGCTTGGCAACTCCACTGGAGAATATTAGAGAGTCAGGTCTAGAATTAATCGTGTGTTATCAAAGTCTCGGTTTTGTTGGTTTAATTGGTATTTAATTTTTAATTCCCATATTTTTTTCAACAATAAAGAGAATTTTGAAAATAATAAAATGTTTTAAATATGTTCATTTTTCACATGCATGCATATTATTATTGTTCTCTGGTTATTTTGTTGTGTGTACTTATGTGCTGCTTAACTGATACTTTACATTGTTTGATTTTATTGGGATATTTAGAATAAGGGGTGTAGAATAGGTGGTGACAGGTTTGTTTTGTTCCTCCGCACATACTATATTGCATTTGCATAACATGAACTCTCTACCCAGGTTCCGTCCTTTTAAGTGGGAGTAAAGTAACTATGCCTTCGTGATGATCCTCCGTATAGGCTAGTGAAACACTTTCAGAGTATAAAGTACCTAATGCCTTCGTGATGATCCTCCGTATGGGCTTAGGAAAATATACTCTATCGAATTGAACCCGCTTTTATCGGGGTGCCTTACTAGCCTTCACAGGTAACAGTGAGGAACAATTCGAGGCTTTTAGAACCGATTCACCTTTATATAGTGAACTTAGGCGAAGCCATGCCGGATTTTCGTTAGATACCCGAAGTTAAGATCACATGGAGGAACATTTTCAACCTTTTACCATCTTTCTATATTTTAGATTTTACAAATCGGTTGATGATGAACGAACATCATATCACTCGTAATAAGCTTTTTATTTCGACCCAAAGACATCGTAATGCCGAAATTCTGTTAAAATTTTCGAGACATTTTTTGATTAAGCATATTGTTATTTATTTTTGTGAATTCATTTCCTTACTAACTTATTTCTTTTTGTTTTCTTTTCTTTGACATGCATCATTGATAACATCATGCACTTGAAGTTTATTGGCCTTAGGATAGTCACCAACCCATAGGACTTTCATGGAGTGTTAGGTTATATCAGTAATAGAAGATCATGCAGTAGTTAGGGCACAGTCAAAAAAAGATCAGAGGGAGGATGGTGATTTCTTAAAGAAAGGTTATGTGTCAGTATTGTCGGAGAGGGTAAGTTGGATCTTAAACAGAATAATCTTTGAGGGTTAGCCGGCATTTGGAATCAGTGGAATGTATCAGAGAAAGAAGCCTTCACCCAGAAATATGGAGATATAGCATTTTTAATTTCGATTAGGGTTAATAGTGGGTTGATTCAAACTATGGTACAGTTCTGGAATCCTGCTTATAAATGTTTCATTTTTAACAAGGAAGATATGACCCCACTTATTGAAGAATACTCAGCACTGCTACGTATTGAGTTTCCTAATCCAAATCGAGTGTATTTGAAGGATGTGAAACCTTCAAGTTTTAAGAGGAAAGTGGCTAGGATCACGGGAATGGATACAATATGGGTTGAGAGTCATGTGGATACAAAACAGAAAAACGAACGCATTCCATGGGAGACTCCAATAATTGATATTGAGTCACTTCGATAAAGAAAAAGCCAAAGACATCTTTGCTTTAGCCGTCTATGGGTTAATCATATTCCCAAGGATATTGGGCCATGTGGATATAGTTGTGTTTGATTTCTTTGGAAAGTTGGAACAGAAAATCGACCCATCTTCAGCCATCATAACGAAAACTATTCGATCTTTGAATTTTTGTAAAAGGGAAGGACAAGGGAGAATCAAGGGGTGTGTACAACTCCTTTATGTTTGGATTCAGAGTCACTTCTGGAAGATGATGAGGTTTCCTTCAAACCATACATGAAGTCTTTAGTACCGATTACTGAATTCCTTAAAAAAGATTAGCCCGAAGACAAAAATAAAGAAAAGTGGGTCAGCATGCTCCAGAATCTTAAAAGGGAGATGGTAACTTGGAGAGCTCCATGGATGGTTCCTATGCCGATCATGCATAAATATGGGGACAACTCGGGGGTTCCACTACTCAGAATTTGGGGATCTGTGAGTTATGCACCTCTATTGGTGCAAAGACAGGTTGAGTCTCGACAATTCACACCCGTAACTCATAAACTAGGATTATCAGAGTTTACTTATCGAGAGAAAGGGTATTCTGGAAAGGTGCGAGTAGTAATTGAAGCATGGAAGAAGACTCATTGGATAAAAGTGGCTCGATAGGTCGACATCGTCACACCGGACTACCTGGTATAGAGGGAATTAAGGGTTAAGGATAGATTGTTGACATCTAATGGGGAAGAGGTCCAATTCATTAATTTACCACCAAAGGAAATGCCATCGGAGCTAAAAATTGCAAGGGCAGAATACGAAAAAGAAAAGACCTAAATGAGAAAGGAGATTGCCTGACTTCAAGAAGAGATTGAGGACATGAAAAATAGAGAATTAGTTAAGGAAAGAGAAAATGAAAAGATCAAGAGAGAAAGGGACACTGTCAGGGGTGATCTCAAGGAATTACACCTAGAAAATAAAAGATTTCGTTCGAGCTCACATTCGAACGGACCATCAAGACTTTCGAGGAATGGGAGCAAGAAGTCAAAAACCTCAAGATAGAGAGTAACTATTGGAAAAAGAGAGCAAAGCATGAAAAAGCCTGAGCCAACCAACTTGAGCAAGAGAAGCAAGCTAGGGAAAACTTATACAGTAATGTTTCTGCTGATATATCAAAGGGCCAGTTGGAGAATGAACAAGTACGGGCCAGATTGAAAAGCAAGGCAATCCAAAGAGGACTGTGAAAGAAAGTCCAAGATCCGAGGGAGTTACTCTAGGACCAATATTTTGTAACAACACTTTGAAATAGATAGGCAAATTACTTGATTATCTTAGACAATGGTCTTGTTATTTTTATGTATTTAAATTCCAGAAATCAATGAAAGATCGTTTGGTTGAAACTATCCCGGGGCCAATACTTTCAAAGGCATTCATATTTTTATCATTCATTTTTTCTTACCTTTATATATTTGTTTGTTCATTCAAACATTTATTCATATTTATAATCATTCATTCATTTATTCTTTATATCTACTCATTCATATTCATATACTTAGTCATTTATTTATTCATTTTATTTGTTCATTCATTCACATTTAGTCATTCATTCATCTATAATAAAATATAAAAAATGTGTCAATAAATTCTAATTCATGGTTTTTAGAACTTAAGGTAAAATTGGGCACACTCCGAAAGAACCGGAATTTTGACACCGTTACAACACTCGATCTCAAGTTAGAGTAATGGAGAATGACCAGCTTGCCCTTATTGAGAGGATAGAACGGGTTCAAAGAGAACTGCATGAACAATTGACTAAGTCTCAAGAGGAATCAGAGAACAAATGGCCAAACTCATGCAAATGATGAACGCCATGATGAGGCAGAAAGGGCCAGGGGAGAATTCAAGTTAAAATAATTCATGAGTTCTCTACCGGGTTTGCTGGAGAAGATATCATCAATTATCATTAATAAAGGAATATCTTTCTTTCAAAAATTGAGAATGATTCAGAAAGTTTTCCAAATAAATTAAAATTTCTATATTTTGCCGATTTTGTCGGGGAGTATAGGAAAATTTTGAATTAATAAATTTCGGATCATTTTCAATAAAAAATGGAATTATTTTTTCTTTAAATTGGTATTTGAAATACCAAATTTAAAACCAACTTTTCACTGAGACTTGAGATAACACACGATTAATAAGGTACAGTTTTATACGGGCGTTGTGGGGGTGCTAATCCTGAACCCGCTTCTTTGATTTTCTCTGGTTTAAAAACGCAACCTTGAAATTGGTTTTAAAAATATTATAATTAATTTTAAAATATTTTACAAAATCGGTTTTAATAGGTGGCCGATCACACCTAGCCAAAAAAGATTGGTGGCGACTCCATGTCTTTTCTGAGGTTGTTTTCAAACCCTCATTTTATTTCAAGAGGAATTAAGTCTACTTTTCCTTGATCTTCCAATGTCACGCTTAACGAGTATAAAGTCTCGCGATGAGACTTGTTATTATTTAGGTTGCGACAAACTTACAAACAATAGCTAAAATTTCTAAAAATTTGGACAAGGATTGCCTAATGAAAAAAAAAAATCACAAAGGTTGAAATTTCAACTTGACAACTTCTTAATTTTCCACAAGCATGCTCATGTGAGCTTGGCTTTGAGCCATTGATTGGCTTAAGTCAAAAATCAAGTGGTATGATATGAGATGCATGAACAAACAGCAAGTTAAATGTATGAAATGCATGATTTATGGCCTAAATGACATAGAAAATGCATGGCATAAACAAAGACCTAATGCCTAACATGAACTTGTGCATGGCAATTAATGCAACCTAGACCTAATATGCATGAAATGCATGGAAATGCAAATGTGTCCTAGACCTAATGAAAATGCATGGCAATAACACAAACACATGGCATAATAAATCAAATACACAAAATCATGGCATAGAAATGCAAACATGTCAACTAACAAGATGAAAATGCACACATAATGCAAGAAATCATGGGGTAGCCGAATGGACATAACAATATGTAAGGAAATCCTAGCATGGCATTAACACAAACACATGGCATAGTATATACAAGACTTGAAAGGAACCATGTTAGATAAAACAAACATGATGCATAGACAAGGATGTAGCTACGCAAATACACAAACACTTAGTATGGGTAATATACAAAGCATGAACAACTTAACATATTGAAAACAAAAAATTAAAAATGGCAAACAAAGTAAGTAGACATGAAAACAAAATGATAAAATCAGCAAAATAATAGTAAGTAAATGAAAAAGGTTAAAAACATGCTCCATATTTTAATTATTTTTAAAAGTTAGAACATCAAAATAAGCTAGAACATCACAACCAACATCGAAAATAGATCAAACATAAACCATGCACAAACATAGGGCCATTCGGCCAACTCGAAAACTTAGAGAAAAAGTTTTGATTTTGATTTTTCCTTGAAAACATAAGATAGGAGCATTCAAGGGAGGTTTAAAAACCTTTATTTATCAACCAAAAACAACAACAAATCACAAAATCTCAAAGAAAATCAGCAAGTTAAGCATGGAAAAGGAAAGAAAATGCAAAAGTTAGATGCTTTTAAGCTACCTTCAAAATCTATTTTTCAAGCCTTTCTTCTCTTCTAACTTTCTTTGCTTTTCAAAACTTAGCTCTTTTGCTCCCAAAATGAATAGTGATCAGCCAAAAAGAAGTGTTTGCAAAATGAGAAACCCCCTTGTAGTAGCCAAATGGTCATATTTGTGGCTAGGATGTTGTCATTTTTTTCCTAGCCAATTTGATTCAAAGGCCATAAGCCAAGATGCTTCAAATGTGAAATTACCACCCTTAGATTAAGTAATCTGCCCCTAACTAATACAGTTGTTCCAGAATATGAAGCCATCATGTTGACATCCTCCCTCTTCATGCATTGGCCTTTGGATGCAAGAGCTCAGAAAAAATACTCTCCTCATGGGCTTGACCGAATGGCCCTTTATATTCCTGCCGACTCTCCATTTTTTTAATTGCAAGAAAAGCCCTCTTCGATTTTTTCGGTAAAAATTACCCTTTTAGCCCCCGAACCTAATTAAATAGCAAACGGACTCCAAATCCAAATTTTATTTTTTCAATACTTCCTAATTAATATAAAATTGAATTCTGGAAGTTTTCATAATTTTTTGAGCCCATTTGCTATTTTTCCTGGTTTTTTTCCAAAATTAGCCTTAGTGCAGCTGAATTTTTACCTTTTTCAAACGAGCACCGATTCTGGATTTTTCTTCTCCAATCTCTTCAAAATAATTTAAAATTGAGATCTAGAAGTTTTCATAATTTTTCGAGCTCATTTTCTATTTTTTTGAGATTTATCTTTTGGAATTTCAGCATAGTGGGCCCAAAATTTTCTATTTTGCAAACGAGCTCCGATTCTATATTTTTCTTCTCCAAACTCTTCAAAATAATTTAAAATTGAGATCTGAAAGTTTTGGTAATTTTTTGAGCTTATTTGCTATTTTTCTGGGATTTATCTTCTAGAATTTCAGCTTAGTGGGCTCAAAATTTGCCATTTTGCAAATGAGCTCCGAATTCGGATTTTTCTTCACTGATCTCTTCCAAATGGCATAAGACTGAGATCTGGAAGTTTTGGTAATTTTTCGAGCTCATTTACTATTTTTCTCAAATTTACCAAATTTGCCCTTTTAACTCCAAAACCTCGATTTTACTCAAAACAAGTCCGATTTCCAGATTTTCTTTTTCTGTGCCTTTGTTATATATTGAATTTGAGTTGGTCCAAAAAGCCAAATTTTTACAAACAAATTCCCCTCCGTCTTGATTTTCCTTTTTCCAATATCGGGAATTTCCTCATTTTTTCGTTTTTTTCTCTAATCAACTCTTTTCTCGGAATTACTATAAACTGAGCCTTGGGCTATCTTTGGTTACCCACTCCTCTTCAATTAGGGGCTTTAATTTTATCGAATCAGACATTTCTGCAATTTTACCCAATTTTGCCAAAATTCACCAAAAACCCTAATTCCCGATTTTCTTCCGAATTGACTCTTCCTTTGGTTTTGCTTCCAAATGGCCTCTCCATTACCCGTAGTCATTGCTTATCTTTCATTCGGAACCTCTAATTTTGACCAAATTGATCGTTTAAGCACTTTTTCCCAAATTTTCTAAACTAAGGTTTCTTTACACTGAATCTCTGTAACCCATCTTTCGGACTCCATATCTTTCGTTGTAGACCTCAAATTATCAAAATTCTTTCACCATTGTTCAATTGAACTTTGAATCTTGATTTTGAATATGGGTTGACTTTTTTAGTAGTTGACTTTTTAGGGTTGACTTTTTTGGGATTGACTTTTTCCAGATTGACTTTTTTTGCTTGGCCTCTTAAACTAAGTCTCGGATTATCACCTGCAGGATGATAAGAGATTTTTTGCATTCTAAGACCATTGTGAAGAAAATTACCTGATAGGGGTCCGGACAAAATTAGGTGTTTATATACACCATTGTTTTTAGAGAAATCTTTTGAATCTTATCCTTACTTCGTTTTCCTTTGTGATATTTGCCATCTATAGTTCGTGCTGTGCTTAAAGTCCTTGGTCTATTTTGCTTTCGACGGGGTTTTCGATTTCAAACACCGATCAAAGTTTTTCTTTATGCTTGAATCACTGAATTTAGAACTTGGGTAAGTGTTTTAAATTTATGGGTTTATGGTTTTTTTGGGTTCGTGTTGTAGTTTATTGTGTTTGTTGTGGCATATATATGGGTCCCAAAAGTATGGCTAGGAAAGGTAAGCCCAGTGCTGGGGTTAACACTGGTGGTGCTGATGAGGAGCACGAGAGCGTTGATTCCAGTGGTGCTACCTTCATCAGAGGGACTAAGACAGCAGGGATAGGTGTCCTAGACTCTCGGCCTGCTGGAGATGGTAATGATGCCGAGAATGATGGCAACCAGGAGCATGAGGTCAAGTGGAGCAGAAGGATGGTGTTGGGGTTGCTAGGGCAAAGGAGAGATTTGTTGCTGACTCGTACGAGTGTAGAATAAAAAGCAGGGAGATTAAATGTGTTCTTGAATCTTGTGTCTTCGATATTGACAGCGAGCGGTACATAATATATATACCCATATGTCACTGTCAAGTTAGCAAGGTGATCGATAATTGGAATAAAGCTACGTTATACCTGCCCATCTAGAAGTGTGGGTTTCATCTACCACTTAATCCCTTTTTCTGCCAAGTGTTAAAGAGGTATAATTTGGCTCCAAGTCATCTGATGCCGAATGGTTGGGCCATTATCGTTACTTACTTCATAGTCTGTAGGACAAAGAACTGGGCTCCAAGCATTAACGTTATAAAAAACTTGTTCATCTATAAGAGGTCGAGCAATTGATATTACTTTCAAGCTCACCATCAAAATACTATAGTTGGGTTAGCTTTTAACCCCCATCCTAACTGGAGCCAATACTTCACTATCCAGAAGAAAGCAAATGAACCCTGGGATTTGAATGTTGTTCAGGATAATCTTTCAGCTATGGTAAATATCAGTCTTCCTCATACTCCTTTCGAGTAGGTTCAAGTTGATTATTTTGTTGGGAGGAAGAATAAACAATAGTCAATATATCACACTGAAGAATATTTGTCAGTGCTATTTACAGGCTGAAGAGCCTGTTCATACTAAAAATCTTGGTTCTATTGCTAAACCAGGCATCCAGACAGGTTTTAAACTTTCATCGGTTAGTTTTGTTGTTCTCTTGGTCTTCAGTCTGACTATGTGATTCTGCATGTCATGTGCCAAGTCCTTCTACAAATGAGGTAGAGGCTGCTGTTGATCAAACAGTGGTAGAGGAGACCGCTAGTGTTCCTAATGTTGAAGAAATGAGAGATCTTGGGACTGGTATTATTGTTGACACTATTATTGATTTGTCTTACTGTACTTATTTTAATGTGGTATTTATTTTCAAATATGGAGAACTGAGAAATATTTTCCACCCTTGTTGAAAAAGAGACTGCTATGCAAGAGGCCAAGGAAGAGAATGCTAGGGGTAAACGAAAGGTTACTGAGGCATCTCTTACCAAAGGCAATAAACATCAAGCCATAGGTCCCCAGCCTGGCATTATTATTGGAGGGTCTCAGGGTGGCTATGTTGGGATTCGAATCATACTCAAACAGAGATCATGTAAAATTTAATCTAAATTAAATTAAACAAAGCAGCGAAATTAAACTCAATAACGAAAAAAGTCTGAATACGTCTATGGATCTTCTTATGAATTCAAAAGCGATCATCCTGTCAAGAAAAAATAACAAGCCAAATCTCATACCTCAGATCTTGAGATTGCCGAAACCTCAATATAAATCGCAGGTGCTCTTGTTCTTGTACAACGAGTCAGGTTGTCGCAAACCAAAGCCGTCCAATTATCCGGCCTCTAACAGTAATCCATACAGGCGACCCAAAAACCTTCACAAGGTTGAGATTATGTTCTGCAAAAGACAATGCTAGTTGTCTTGGTTGTGAGAAACCTTTGTCCTTAGTTCTCTAGTCAGCTGATTCAGAAGACAGCAAGAAGAATCGAATTCTTCCTCCTCTTCACTTATGCGTCCAAACCTTAGTCAGAAAGAGTGAGAGGCAAGCGGTGACTTGCAGGGGAGGCGAGAAAACATTAGGCTTATATAACTAGGTTTAGTGTATGCGAACTTTTGGACTAATTGCACTAAAGCCCTTGTATATTAGTAAAAGTCCTTTGTACTTAATGAATATTTAATCTAGCCCATTCTCATTTTAATTCCATTAATCACCTTTTGTTTGTGACCTATTAGGCCCCCAACATGTTGGCAGTAAATATAAATTAAATTCATTTAAGAATGTCCAATTTATATTTATAGATCACGAGCGGCATCTAGCAATGCATCATGACCACCCAAATGCTGAGAGAGTCAACAAGGTTCGACAAGCCTTTTGTGTATAATATGTCTACGTAATTCGATCCCTTCATCAAATATCCCAGGATAAGAAAGAGCATGGTTCAGTGTCTATTTTTTGTCCTATTCTATATTAGTCCTGTAGCTTTAATATTAACTCCTTAAATATTGCCTTGGCCAAGAACTTCCATAAGTTAATATGATGGAGACTCAATTAAGAGTTGTAAACCCAAGTGCAGGTTATGTTCAAGTAATAAATTCTCGGGTGTCCGAGGTCGAACCACAGGGAAGCGTATTAGTAAGTATAAGTTTATAAATATATAAGAAAAAGAAAATAAACAAGATATTAGGGAATCAATAACAAAGAAAGTAAACAAGATATTAGAGAACAAAATAAACAAAATAACATAACAGCAATTAAACAAGATATAAAAAACAATAAGAAAAGATGTTGAGGTTAGAGAATCCACTCTTGGTGTTATGCTAAGATTAATCTTGTTTTATTACACAATTGAAATCCACACATAAGGGAGGTTCCAATCGGAAGGTTTAGCAATTCAGTCCAAATTGTCCAACGTCCATAGCATATGATATTATGTTCATTTGGTGTCCTCAAAACTCATAAAAAGAGTCCAAGCATTCCTTATGCCAAGGTATATGTCTACAACAAATCAAGGTTATGAAACCAAGCATTTATTGTGCCATTTTCCTTGTCAATAACGAATCAAGATCTCTACTTTGCAAGTATGATTTTAAACCAAAAGAAAATATTATCTATACTAATGTTTATAAATGATGATTCATTTTAGCTCAAGTTTAAGAGACTAACCTTAGCATTTACCAAAAGCTTCACCTCATCACCTCAACAATATGATTAGCAACACATACTAGATATGAATAAAATGAAAAGGAATGTAAGAAACATAAGTAAAGAAAAAGAAAACTAGAGAAAGGAAAGAAGAAGAAAACTTAGAGAATTTTATTACAATGGCTAATATCCTACCAATGTATCAATGTATCCCAATACTCATCCAAGGCCCTCTATTTATACACATTTTGGAGGGCTAAATGACAAGAGACAAGCTTTACAAATTTCAAAGGTAGGTATAATAGGTGGGTGCATTTTTCTAACAATTTTCGTCATATTGTATGACAATTCTGATCAGCCAGCTTGATGGTCGATTTTGTCAATGTTGGAGGCTCGATCTGATAAAATGGTCTTCTAGAAAAATATACCCCTATCAGTTACAGATCCATAGCCGTTGGAATCAGCGTATTTGCTGATGTGGATAAGAAGATATGGGCAAAATACGAAAACAGGTCAGCACAGACGTCATTGCACATCAGCCAACTTGATGGTCGATTTCGCTAGGGAAAACGACTCCGTTTCAAGAAGTGTAAAACATTAAAAAGATATATATGCCTCTTAGCTTTGCATGGCTACAAATTTCAGCCTTATTGCTTCAGTGAAACTCGAGATATAGCTGATATGGCAAACGGTGTCGGAACTAGAACTGAACTGGATTTGCCCTTAATTCTAGTAATCTGAAATCACTCAAAGAAACTTGTGAAAAACACCAAATTACATAAAAATATAAAAGATCATAAACACAATTAGACTAAACAATAATAACTCGTATTTGACACAAAACAATAATAAAACATAACTAAAAACTATATAATTATACGAGTTATCACACCCCCACACTTAGATTGTTGCTAGTCCCTAGCAACGACTCAATAAAAATAAAATAAGAAAATCTAATCTAATCCATTTTCGTTGGAAATCACGGTGGCACTTAGCATGTGACACAAGCCTTTAAACCCCTAGGTGTCCCTAGTGGACGAGTTTAGTCTCGTGAGGGTTTGCTAGAACGATACCCACAAACATTGAAGACATAAGAAAAACTAAAAATAATAATTATAACTAACCCTTCCAATATAAATTAGAGATAATCATTGGACAAGTCTTAAAAACTAATCAATAGCTTAAAGAAATTCACAAAAAATCTTGCTTGAATGTAAATAGTTTGAGTTAAGCCAATATTAACATAACATATTTCAATCAAAATAGTGTATATTCAAACTTAATCTCAACTTCTCACATGGGATACTCTCTTGATTTTCACTCTTTAAAGTAGTGGTAAAGTGTTTACACTCAATCAATCTCATGAAAACACTTCTACCATATGCTTGCTTTTCCACCTATTCTCCACTATTTAGATCATACAACTTCATAAATCAAGAGGTCTTTATTCAAGGTTGTAATGGGGCCAAAGGGTTATAATGTGGTTAAAGAACAAAAAGATAAAGATATCACAAAGGTTCCAAAGAGTTCATAGATTTTAGAGACATAATAAGATCATACAAATAAAACTTCTCAAAACTCTTATAAAGCACATACTAACATAGGCTAAATATTCATGTTGAGCCTTTACATCATTCTAACCAACTTTGTAACATCTTTTTCTAGAAGTTCAAGAGAAGATTTTTTTTTTTTTTTAATTTGGGAATGTATTTGACAATGATCCCTTTTTTTTTCTCTTGACTTTTTCTTTTCTTTTCTTCCCCCACACTTATCTTTTGTTTCTAACCCAAATTTTCAAAAAGTATCCCTTGTTTTTGCAATATGTCTCAAAATATATAATCCATCTTTAGAACAAGGGTAAGGATATAAGTATATTTAGGCTAGGTGTAAGTTCTGGTTACCAATAAAATAGCATATTTAATGTAGGCTCAAATTGGCTCACTAGTGGGGATGTTCTCTTAGAACATTAATAATGGATGGCTGTTTGGCTCTGGTTATAATCCTAATGCCTCTATCATATTCATGTTGTCACATGTATCAATATAGTCTCAAACGGTTTAAAGCAAGTTCTAGAGAATCATGTAATCATAAGAGCACTCAAGAAAGAAATTAGATTGATTTGTATAATGCATCAATCATTATAGGCTCAAAAACTCACAAGGATGATTATACAAGTCAGATTAAGTCTAAACATGCTTCTTTCTCAATCAACATATCATATTAACATTGGCTCATAAAAAGGTTGACATCAAGCTCAATTCTCATGAAAATCTTCTCACTAATAAATCTGTTTTAGACTTATGCAATTCATATCTCATCATTGTATTAAAAAGGAACTAGAACACATTAAAATAATAATAATAATAATAAAGACTCATAAAAAAAAAATAGTAGACAAAAATAAAAGAAATCCTAAATCGTTCCCCCCACACTTAATTCTTACATTGTCCTCAATGTAAGTCTATTAACCCAAATGAATGTGTAAGAGAAAAGAACTAATAACATAAGAATAGGAATAACTAAGACTCAAAACAAAACAAATTCATGCAACCTAAATAATCCTAAAATACTAAACAAAAATTAACAAGTGAACATAAAAAGATTAAAATCAAACTGACAAGGTATGTCTCAAGTCTCCCTTACTCAGACCTTGTTCAGAATGAATACTTCTAAATTGCTTAAAACACAACAAACTTTTTTTTTTTTTTTTTTTGAAGATTAGTAATAATTATATTTACATCTAGTTATTTTCAAAACAAGGATCAGAAAGAAAAACAACCTCTTCTTGAGTAACATGATTTTCCAAAAAGAGTTTGAGTCTTTGTCCATTTACCTTGAATACGTTACCATTTTGAGGATTCTCAATGTCAACTGCTCCATAATGATACACATGCTTAACCACAAATGGGCCAGTCCATCTTGATCTCAACTTACCAGGAAATATGTGAAGTCTAGAATTATAAAGTAGAACTTTTTGCCCAACATCAAATGTTTTTCTTGAAATTAACTTGTCATGAAAGGCTTTAGTTCTTTCTTTATGAATTTTAGAATTCTCATATGCATCATTTCTGAGTTCCTCAAGTTCATTTATGACTGGAAAAGTTTCATTCTCACCCAAAAAGGAATATTTTAGCTCGGATGGAAATGGTTTTAAATCCAGCTTGGGTGGTTCAATAGTTGATGGTACAGTGACATTTGTGAGTGATGGAAGTTCCTCAAACTTTTGTTTCCAACAATGCTTAACCTGAAAAGAATTTAACAAAGAATCAGTGTGTGAAATTTCTGAAGCATTATCAAACTCACATTCAATTAAATAAGCTTCTAAAGGATCATGGAATGTGGTAGTGGTGAGATGTTCATGAACAAGTTCTTCAATGAAATCCACTTCATGTACTTCTGAATCATCACCAGGTTGCTTGCAAGTGTTGAACACATTTAATTCTAAAGTCATATTTCCAAAAGAAATGTTCAAAATACCATTCCTGCAATTTATCAGAGCATTAGAAGTTGCAAGAAATGGACGGCCTAATATAACAGGAATTTGAACATTTGGATTTGAAACAGGATGTGTGTCCAAAACAATAAAATCAACAGGGAAGTAAAAATTATCAATTTGAACCAAAACATCTTCAACTATCCCTCGAGGAATTTTTACAGAACGATCAGCTAGTTGAAGTGTAACAGGTGTTTCCTTGAGTTCACCTAAACCTAACTGTTGATAAACAGAAAAAGGCAAAAGATTAACACTAGCACCAAGATCAAGCAATGCACGTTCTATTCTAGTCGTCCAAATGTCCGACCTCTAACAGTAATCCACACAGGTGATCTGAAAGCCTTCACAAGGTTGAGATTATGCTTTGCCAAGACGATGCTAGTAGTCTAGGTTATGAAAACCTTCATTCTCTTCCTTGGTTAGCCAAAATTAATTAGAAGAATCGAACTCCTCTTCCTTATTTTGCTATTCGGCTGAAACACTCTTAGGGGGGAGTGAGGCATCGATTCCAGGGTTTTATTAATGATGGAGGTGGCAACAACATTAGCCTATATATAAGTAGGTTTAGTGTATGCCAACTATTGGACTAACTGCACTAAAGCCCTTATACATATTATTAAATATTCACAATAAGCCCACAACACTTAATGAATATTTAATCTGGGCCAATCTCATTTTAGTTTCATTAATCACCTTTTGTGTGTGACACATTAGGCCCTTAACATGTTGGCAATAAATATAATAAATTCAATTAAGAATTTCCTATTTATATTTATAGATCATGAGCGACATCTAGCAATGCATCATGACCACCCAAATGCCAAGAGAGTCATCAAGCTTCGACTAGCCTTTCGTGTACAATATGTCTGTGTAATTCGATCCCTTCATCAAATATCTCGGGATAGGAAAGAGCATGGTTCAGTGTCTACTCTTAACCTATTCCATATTAGATCTACAGATTTAATATTAACTCCTTAAGTATTGCCTTGGCCAAAGACTTCTATAAGTTAATATAAGCCAGATACATGAGAGATATGTCCCCTTAATCACTTGGGGTGATGAATCCTCTCTGGACCACTCATTCTATTTACAGTTTTTTCAACAAAAAAAAAATAAAAAGACAAAAAAATGAAAAAAAAAATGAAAATGAAAAATGAAACCCCTTTCCCTTCCTTTCACATGTGATTTCACTAATCGGACAAAATTAGTATTTGTTCATCTTTGCTTGATTCCTGATTCTCAGCAATAGCCAAAGTGGGGCAACTGTAGACACCTAATTTTGTCTGGACCACTAAAACATGTATGTTTTCTTTCTAAATTGATGTTTCAGAATGTAAAAAGGCTTTTTTCATCCTGCAGGTGGTACTCCGAGACTTAGTCTAAGAAGGCGAGCATAAAAAGTCAAACTTGAAAAAGTAAACCCTAAAAAGTCAACTACTAAAAAAGTCAACCCACTTTCAAAATCAAGATTTGAAGTTGAATTGAAAAATGGCGAAAGAATTTTCAAAATTCGAGGTCTATATCGAAAGATATGGAGTTCGAAAGTTGGGTTATGGAGATTCAGTAGAAAAGAAAACCTAGTCCAGGAAATTTGGGGGAAAATGCTTAAACGATGGAATTGGTCAAAATTGAAGGTTCCAAATGAAGGATAAGCATTGAATATGGGTAATGGAGAAGCCACTTGAAAGAAAAACTGAAAGAAAAGTAAATTCGGAAGAAAATCGAGAATTAGGGTTTTGGTGGATTTCGGTGAAATTGGGAAGAATTTCAGAAATGGCTTGAATCGGTAAGACTAAAGCCCCTAATGGATGAGGAGTGATTAAAAAAGGATGGCCCAAAGCTCAGTTTAAAGAAAATCGGAAAATCGAACTTGTTTTGAGTAAAATCGGGTTTCGGAGGTAAAAGGACAAAATTGGAAAATCTGGGGAAAATAGCAAATGAACTCCAAAAATTCTGAAATATTGCAGATCTCATTCTTAAATCATTTCAAAGAGATTGGAGAAATAAAATCTTGATTCGGAGTTCGTTTGGAAAATGGCCAAATCCCGAGTCCCCTATGTAGAAATTCAAGAAGATAAATCCCGAAAAAATAGCAAATGAACTCCAAAAATTTTGAAAATTTGAAAATCCCATTTTTAAATTATTTGGAAGAGATTGATGAAATAAAATATGGATTCGGAGTTCATTTGCTAAATGGCCAAATCCCGGGCTCCTTATGTAGTAATTCAAGTAGATAAATTCCGAAAAAATACAAATGAGTTCCAAAAATTATGAAAACTTCTAGATCATACTTTTAAATTATTTGTATGAGATTGGTGAAGAAAAACCTGTATTTGGAGCTCGTTTAAAAAATGGTAAAGTTTGGGAGCATAAAATGACAATTTTGGAAGAACAAATCCAAATAAATAGCAAATGGGCTCGAAAATTTTTGAAAACCTCCAAAATTATTATTTTTTATTTATTATTATTTTGGAAGTATTGAAAAAATAAAAATTTAATTTGGAGTCCATTTGCTATTTATTTATGTTCGAGGGGCAAAAAGGTTATTTTACCCAAGAAATCGAAAAGGGCTTTTCTTGCCTTTTAAAAAAATGAAGCATGGGCTGGAAGAAGAGGGGTTGGCCGGCCAAGGCCCAAGGATAGGTAGATATTTTCTTATTTTTAATCAAAAGGCCAACAATGAAGAGGAATTTAGTTATTTTTTTATCAAGCCTTTGCAAATAAGCCACATGTACCAATGCATAAAGAGGGAGAGTGTCAACATAATGGCTTAAGATTCTTGAACAGCTGTAATTGTGGATAGCTGATGGCCTAATCTAAGGCTGATAATTTTATGTTTTAAACATCTTGGATCAATAGCCTTTGGATGGAAATTGGTTCAATGAAGAATGACAACAACCTACCCTAAAGGGGGCATTCGGCCACTACAAAGGGAGTCACTCTCTCTTTCATTTTTAGCTATTCACTCTCTATTCTCTTTTGGTTTTTGCTGATTTTTCTCTCCATTTTCGAAAGGCAAAAAGAAAAGTTTAGAAAAGAAAAGAAAAGAAAGTTAGAAGAGAAAAAGCTTGAAAGATAGCTTCTAGAGGTTGCTTTAAGCACCATACTCTTACACTTTCTTTGATTTACCATTCTTGATTTGCTGTTTTGATTACTATTTTGGTGAGTTTATTTTGATTTCTCTTTTTAAATAAGTGTTTTTAATGTTCTTCTTTAAGTTCCTTCTTGATTCTTTCTTGTAAAAAGCTTTTGAAAATTTTTTTCCTCTTGTTTTTAGGTTGGCTGAATGGCCTAGTATTTTTGAGAGTTGTTGTTTTGCTTTGTTATTTCATGTTATTCTTGATATTTAATAAGTTTTGATGCTTTAAATCTTCTTCTAATACATAAACTTGAAGCTTGTTTTAATTTGGTTGCTTGCTTATTTCCATTTTTAAGTCTATTATCATGTTTATTTTACTATTCTTGCATTTTTTATTTTCTGTTTTCAAAATGTTTGAGTTTGTTTATGTTTTTACATTTTGTAATCCATGTGTTTGTGAAAATGCCTATTGGTTTTCATGCCTTTACTTTATATTTGCATGATTTGAGTGTTATTCTTTAGCTAAGCATGTTAGTATATCATGTGTTGTGAAAATGCCATGCTCATTTTAAGCATGGGGCCATTCGACCACCCTCATATTGTATGCTTTGTGTGTGCATTTTTGTTATGTTAGTTGATAGGTTTACATTTTCATGATATTTGGTTGAGTATTTTGTTTAAGCATGCCATATGTTTGTGTAATTGCCATGCATTTTTTAGGTTTAGGATTGGTTTGCTTTGCCACGCATATTCATGCATTTTAGACCTAGGTTGCATTAAATGCCATGCATTTTTCATGTCATTTAGGTTTTAAATCATGCATTTCATGCATCATATTTGCTGTATTTTTCATGCATTTCATGTCCTTGCCACTTGACTTATGACCTAGACCAATCAATGGTTCAAAGTCATGCTCTCTTGAGCATACTTGTGGAAAATTAAAGAGTTGTCAAATTGATTATTCTACCTTTGTGATTTTTTTTACTTAGCCAATTTTTTGCCTAACTTTTCAAAAGTGTTAGCTACTGTTTGTGAGTCATTTAGAGAGTCTCTAATATTTTTACTTTGATTTTTAAATGATTTTATCAAAGGCAAAAGAATGTGTTTTGGCAAAACAGTTTTTTCACCCAGTACTCGTACTTTTCTGATTTTTTTGGGCAGTCATCTTTAATCAAAAAATTAAGACGATTTTTTTTTCTGTGTATTTTTATGTGTCTTGAGTCTCCAGTATTTTTTTTAGATTTTTTTGAATTTTTAAAAATAGGGTTAAAAATCGTGCTTTAAAATTGGACAGTGGAGGCAGAATTGAATTTGAAGGAAAATCATTTTTCAGTTTTGGTTAAGTTACTTAGAGAGGGTTGATTCGGAAGTTTAGCTACTGACTTGGGGTAGTTGAAGCCTTTTTAAACTCTAAAAATGATTTTTTAAATCTCGGGTTAAGGGTGGTAAAGTCTGGGATTGTAAACTTAGAAAATTAGAGCCATTTAAAAGAGGGTTTAGTAAGTTTTTATTTTTAATCTAAGCTTTTCAAAATTGTTTTCAAACAATCACAAAGTTTTTTGGTTTTAGAATATTTAATTTGATATATTTTCCTAAGGTAGCCGAATATCTTTTTAGATGTATGTATTTCCTTAATTAAGGAAAAAATACATTCTCATGCATTGTATTTTCCATATTCATGCATATTATATAATATGTAATTTTTGCTATGTTTAATTTTCAGGATGGTGTTATTATCTTGGATTTAAATTTTTGATATTATATTATTTTTTATATGGTTTTGAATATTTCATGATATCCTATGTTTTTTATTTAGTTATTTTTGTCATATTATTTAGCTTATACTATGTTCATGCATTATTATTTTTATTTTTATTTCCATGCATATTATATGATAGCATTATTTTATGTTTCATGTCATTTAGATTATAGGTCATATCATTTATATTTGCCATTTCATTTAAATTATTTCATTTCGTATAGAATATATTATGTTACCTAGGTTATTACATTTCATATAGAATATATCATGTTTCCTAGGTCATTTCATTTCATTTAGAATATATCATATAACTTAGGATATTTCATTTCATTTAGAATATGCTAAGACATTTAAATTATGTCATACCATTTAGGTTGCATTATATTATTTAGACTTTGCTATGTCATTTTATTTATGTCATACATATTCATATTCATATATTTTTTAAATGTCTTGAAAAAGGTAATGATTTTCAATAAATAAAGATATTCCCGAGTTAAAATAATTCATGAGTTCTCTACTGGGTTTGCTGGGGAGGATATCATCAATTATCATTAAACTAATAAAAATTTCTATATTTTGCCACGTTTGTTGTGGAATATAGGAAAATTTTGAATTTATAAATTTCAGATCATTTTCAATTAAAAATGGAATTATTTTTCTTTAAATTAGGAATTAATTTGAAATACTAAATTTAAAACTGACTTTTTACCGAGACTTGAGATAATACATGATTAATAAGGTACCGTTTTATACGGGCATTGTGAGGGTGCTAATCCTTCCCCACACGTAACCGAGTCCCGAACCCGCTTCTTTGATTTTTTTGGTTTAAAACGCAGACTTGAAATTGGTTTTAAAAATGTTTTAGTTAATTTTAAAATATTTTATAAAACCGGTTTTAATAGGTGGCCGATCACACCTAGCTAAAAAAGATTGGTGGCGACTCCATATCTTTTTCAAGGTCATTTTCAAAACCTTCATTTTTCAAGAAAAATTAAGTCGACTTTTCCTCGATTTTTTTAATGTCACGCTTAACGAATAATAAAATCTTGCGATGATACTTGTTATTTTTTAGGTTGCGACAACTTGGCGACTCCACTGGGACTATTAGAGAGTCAGGCCTAGAATTAGTCGTGTGCTATCAAAGTCTCGGTTTTGTTGGTTTAATTGGTATTTAATTTTAATTCCCACATTTTTTGAAAAAAAAATAAGGATAATTTCAAAAATAATAAAATGTTTTTAAATATGTCCATATTCATGTGCATACATATTATAATTATTCTCTGGTCATTTTGGTGCATATATTCATTTATTCATTTATTGATTAATTGATGACTTATGTTGTTTAATCTTGTTGGGGCATTTAGAATAAGGGATGTAGAATAGGTGGTGCAAGGTTTGTTATTTCTCCTCACACACTACACGTGCATTTGCATATCATGAATCCTATACCCAGGTTCCGTCCTTTTAGGTGAAAGTAAAGTAACTAAGCCTTCGTGATCAACAATCCGCATGGGCTAGTGAAACACTTCCGGAGTACTAAATTACCTAAGCCTTCGTGATTAACAATCCGCATGGGCTAGGGAAATAGACTCTAACGAATTGAACCCGCTTTTATTGGGGTGCCTTACTAGCCTTCACTGGCGACAGTGAGGAACAATTCAGGGCTTTTAGAACTAATTCACCTTCGTATAGTAAACCTAGGCGAAGCCATGCCGGATTTCCAATTAGATATCCCGAAGTTAAGAACACATGGAGGAATATTTCCAATCCTTTTACCTTCTATTCTACTTTCCGAACAAGTTTATTTTTGAAAATCGGACAATGATGAACGTACATCACATTGTCCGTAATAAGTGTTGGTATTTAGTCCCAGGGGTGTTATAATGCCGAAATTTTGTTGGCATCCTCAGGGATAATTTTTGTTTTGAATTTTTTTTTTGTATTATTCGAATTTATTCCCGTTACTAATACATTTTCTTTTTGTTTTTTTTTTTTTTTTTTTTTTTTTTTGCATTCTTGTCATAATTTTTTTTTTTGCACATAGAAGGTTATTGGTCTGAGGATAATATTCAACCAAAAGGGCTTCCATGGAGGGTCAGAATGTCTCAGTGGTAGAGAAGCACTTAGAGGTTAGGAAACAGTCCAAGAAAGGTCAGCATGATAATGGGGATTGTTTGAAGATGGGATATGTGTCAGCATTGCCAGCCGAGGTTGATCTTACTATCAGGCAAAATGATTTCCGAGAATTGATGGTATATGGAATCAATGGAACATATCAGAAAAAGAAGCCTTCACTCAGACTTATGGGGACATAGCACTGTTAGTTCAGGTTAAGGTCAGTGGTGAGGTGATCCGGGCTGCGGTGTAGTTCTGGAATCCAGCTTATCGGTGTTTTTCCTTCAACCGAGAGGATATGACTCCAACCATAGAGGAATATTCGACCTTGCTGCATATTGAGAACATTATTCCTGACCGTACTTATTTGAAGGATACAAAGACGCCGGGTTTCAAGAAAAAAGATGTCTAAAATTCTGGGAGTGGAAAGAAATTGGGTCGAAAGCCATGTTGCCCAAAAAAGGGTAAGCTACTGTATATCATGGGATATTTTACGGACCTTAATCCATAGCCATTCAAGTAAGGAGACAGTTAGGAATATTTTTGCTTTGGCTATCTATGGTTTAGTTATCTTCCCAAAGACATTAGGGTATGTGGATGTGGCGATATTTGATGTTTTTGAGAGGCTTGAGCAGAAGATAAACCCAGCCCTAAAAATTATAGCAGAAACAATCCGATCCCTGAATTTCTTAGACGGGAAGGAAAAGGGCATTTTATAGGTTGTATACAGCTCCTTTACATATGGGTTCAGAGCCATTTTTGTAAACAGGAGAATTTCCCTCTTCGCTCGTATTAGAAGTCTTTTGCACCAATTGCTAAATTTCTTAAGAGAGATTGGCGTGAAAATAGGACTGAGGAACAATGGATCAACATATTCTGGAATATCAGGGCTGAGATGATAATTTGGAGGGCTCGATGGATAGCTCCTATGCCTACATGTACAAGTGCGGAGATAAAGCTTCGGTTCCATTATTGGGAGTATGGGGAGGAGTGAGCTATGCACCACTGCTGATATTAAGACAATCGAATCCTGTCAGTTTACTCCTTAGTAATTTAAAATTTAAAATTTAAAATTTAAAATTTAAAATTTGCTTATGGATAATATGGATACTTGGTAAAGGAATGTGAGATTGTAGTAGCATGGAAGGAAACTCATCGGGTGGAGGTAGCTAGATATGCAGACATCGTCACACCTGTTACCTAACATGGAGGGAATTGAGGGTTAATGATAGGTTGTTGACAGCAAATGGGGAAGAAGTTCAGCTCTTAAGTTCGCCACTCAACGAAGCGCCATCAGAGTTAGAAATTGCAAGGGTAGAATTCGAAAAAGAAAAGGCCCAAATGGGCAAGAAAATTGCCCGATTGCAAGAAGAGCTTTAGGATATGAAAAATAGGGAATTAGCTCGAGAAAGAGAAAAGGAAAAGATCAAGAGAGAAAGGGACACTGCTAAAAGCGATCTTCAAGAATTACACTTAGCGAACAAGAGGTACCGTTTCGAGTTCAGATTTGAGACGACTCTCAAGACTTTCGGGGAATGGGAGCAAGAAGTCAAAAACCTCAAGAAGGAGAAGAACTATTGGACAGAGAGAGCAAAGCATGAGGAAGCCCGAGCCAATCAATTGGAGAAACAAGCTAAGGAAAGCTTACGCGGTGATGCTTCTGCTAACATGTCAAAGGATCGTGAACAAGTAGGGGCCAGATTGAAGCGCAAGGCAATCAAAAGAGGACAGTGAAAAAGGTCCAAGATCCGAGGGAGTTACTAAAAGATCGGTGTTTTGTAATAGCATTTTTAAATTAGGATAGACAGATTATCATATTATCTTAAGCAGTGATCTTTTTTTCTTTGATGTATTTAGTTCCAGGAAATCAATGAAAGACCGTTTGGTTGGAATTATACCGAGGCCAATACTTTTAAATGCATTCATCATTCATTTGTTCTTTCCTTTATATATTTTGTTTATTCATTCATTTATATTTATAATCATTCATTCATTTATTCTTTATAAATTGTTCATACACTTAGTCATTTATTTATTTGTCCATTCATTTATTCTTTATAATTAGTCATTCATGTTCATACACTTAGTCATTTACTTATTTGTTCATTCATTAACATTTACTCATTCATTCATTTTTATAAAATAAAATAAAAAAAATGTGTCAATAATTTCTTAATAATTTCTAATCCATGGTTTTTAAAACTAAAGGTACAATTGGTCGCACTCAGAAAGAATTAGACTTTCGACACCCCTACAATCTCGATCTCAAGCAAGAGCTATGGAGAATTATCAGCTTGCTAGAATTGAAAGGATGGAAATAATTCAAAATGAACTGCAAGAACAGTTGGCTAAGTCTCAAGAGGAGTCACAGGAACAAATGACCAAACTCATGGAGATGATGAGTACCATGATGAGGCAGAAGTGGCCAGGAGAAAATTCAATTACCAGAATGGGGGCAGTAAACCAAGAAGACCAACCAGAGGTGGTACAGAAGAATGGCCAGATATCCCAGCCTGTGGGAAATAAACTTTCGACTAGGGCAGCATCCTATTTTTACATCCAACCAGTGGCAGAAGCACAGAATTTTGGTCCTAAAAGGGATAATATTGGGGTTGATCCAATTGATGTGGACGTTCCAGAATTTGAGGAATTAGTCGAAAAGTAAAGGGCAAAGATGACTGAACTGAAGAGGGTTGAAATGACAGAATCTAAAAAAAAAAATCAGTTGCTGGAGGAAAGATTGAGGGCAGTTGAAGGAGCGGAGCTATTTTGCAGTGTAGATGCCAAAGAGATGAGTTTAGTGCATGATCTGGTGATTCCTCCAAAGTTCAAAGTACCAGACTTTGAAAAATATAATGGAACTACTAACCCATCAGCACATCTGACCATGTATTACCGGAAGATGAACGGACATGATGAAGATGAAAAATTACTCATCCACTGTATTCAAGATAGCTTGATAGGGTCCACAGCTCGATGGAATAACCAGCTTACCCGTACTAAAATCCGTTCTTGGATGGATCTAGCCAAAGCTTTCATGGACAATACAAGCATGTGACGGACATGGTGCCTGACTATATAACTCTGCAAAACATGGAAAAGAAAGCTACTGAAAGCTTTAAAGAATATTCTCAGAGATGAAAAGACCTGGCTACACAAGTGCAACCCCCTTTAACTAACAAGGAAACTGTAGTACTTTTCATCAATACCCTGAAAGCACCTTATTATGATAAATTGGTGGGTAGTGCCACCAAGGACTTTGCAGATATGGTGATATTGGGGAGATGATAGAGTCTGCCATTAAGAACGAAAAAATGGAAGGGACTGAGTCTGCTACCCCGAAGAGAGTTTTTCCTGCAAAGAAAAAGGAGGAGACACATGCAGTCAGTTTCAATCAATACCCCTATACACCTCCTACACCATACACACCTCCTAGGCCTTATACTCCTACTACATCTTATGCACCTCCGACACCTTACACACCTTACCCGGGGTATAATCCTTACTACCCCAATGTGAACCACCTTACCCAAAATCCATTCCCCTATACCAATATACCACAACAGCGGTTTCCAACTAGTATATCCCCATAGATAACCCTTCCTCGAAACACTATGCCAAACACTCAAGGTCCCGTGCGCAATGACTATCGTTCACCAAGGAATGATCAAAAACCCAGTTTGATCCTATTCCTACAACCTATGCTGAGCTATATCCTAAAGTACTGCAAGGCCAACTTGTCGCGCCCGTATATCTTAAACCTTTGACCACACCATACCCAAGGTGGTACAATGCAAATACCAACTGCGCATATCATGCAGAAATTCAGGGGCATTCAACGAAGGATTGCATTGCCTTCAAAAAAAAGTCTAAAGTTTAATCAATACCGGAGTTGTGAAGTTTGGGTCAAATAATGGGTCGAATGTTGCGGAAAACCATTGCCCGATCATGCTGAGAATCGGGTAAATACAGTATTGACAGGGGAAGTCAGAAGGTTAAAAATGGATGCCAGAGAAGTCAAGACTCCAATGTTAATAGTATGGGTCAAGATGGTTAAGGCAGGAATGGTGGGGGATGCAGACAGTTTAAAAATGGTTGCAAAGAGGGTACAGAATTAGTGCCCGTTCCATAAATGTTCAGGTCATATCATACAGGACTGCGGGGACTTTCTAGCTAAAGTCCAAAAGATAATGGATAATGAAGAGGCCCAATTTTACGAGGAGGCAGAGGAGGAAGTAGAGGTTATTGAGAATGCAGCAGGCTATGAAATAGGAAGACCTTTGATCATTTATTATGATGAACCAGAGAAGACTACTCCGGTTGTTGAGGAAATTACGCCTAAGCTCATCATAGATTTGCCTTCTTCCTTTTCATACAAGGAAAACAAAACTACACCATGGAAATATGACTGCAGTATGGTTATGCTCGGGTTTTCAAGTCAGCAAGATATTACAGGTGTGGGGCACTTAACACGAGGTGGAAGGTGTTATGCCCCTGAGGTTGTTGAACAGGGATCAACAAGAAAGGATGGAGGAGTGGACAAAGAGAAGAAAGAAGTTGAACCAATCCATATTGAGATGGATTTGTCAAAAGAAGCAGAGAGGGGATCAGCCCCGGTAAAAAAGATAAAAGAGCCGGTAAACGAGAGTGAGGCCTGCGAGTTTTTAAAGTTCATAAAACATAGTGAGTATAGTGTGGTTGAGCAATTACAGCGTCAGCCAGCAAGAATCTCCATCTTATCTTTGCTATTAAACTCTGAGCCACACAGAAATGCGCTGTTAAGAGTGTTGAATCCGGCATACATGGCTAACAACATATCAGTAGAAAAGTTAGACAGGTTGGTGGGAAACATTGCGGCAGACGACCATATATTCTTCAGTTACGATGAAATACAACTCAATGGTATTGGGTCCACAAAGGCTCTTCACGTAACAACCACCTGCAAGGGGCATATACTACCAAGGGTGCTTCTGGATAATGGTTATTCATTAAATGTAATGCCCTTGGCAACCCTATCCAAGTTGCCAGTTGATATGTCTTATATGTTATCGAGTTGCATAGTAGTCAGGGCTTTCGATGGTACCAGGAGAGAGTTAATAGGAACTATTGAGGTTCCTTTGAAGATAGGACCATGCACCTATACGGTGAACTTCCAGGTCATGGATATTAATCCATCCTATAATTGCTTGTTGGGAAGGCCGTGGATACATTCAGCAGGGGCTGTACCCTCGTCTCTCTACCAAAAGCTGAAATTTGTGATGGATGGCCGTTTGATCACTGTATCAGGAGAAGAAGACATAATAGCGTCTGTATCTACTGAATCTCCTTATGTTGAACCCAATGATGATGCCGTATAATATTTTTTCGGTCTTTGGAATTCGTAAATGCGGTTTTCGTCACTGAAGGACGAAAAATTCCCAAACCAAGGTTGTCCAAGAACACAAGGTTGGGAGTAAGAACCACAGTGAGAAAACGCTATAGGGCTGGAAAAGGCCTTGGGAAATATCTTCAAGGGATGGCCCGAGCAATGGAAGCAGTGGGAAAAAAAGATTGGTTTGGCTTAGGGTATCTTCTGAAGGCCCATGAGAGGAGGAAACAAGTTGAAAGAAACCGACAAAGGAGGTTGGACCTTCTCGCGGGTATGCATATTGAATGGGAACCCATGATTTTTCCACCAATCCTTCACAACTTTCGCTCTACTGGTTTTCTATTCAGAGAAAAGAATTCAAAGGATGTACTCATAATGATCGAGGAAGCTTATGAAAAATTCCATGTGAATAAAGGGGGGTAGATTCAGGATATGGTGATTTGCATGACCGAGAAAGAAGGGATAGAAAGTGATGTGCGAACTGGATGGTGCGACCTTGTCCACCAGGATATAGATTGACCAATTGGAGTGCGACTGAGTTGCCCATAGTTTTTAAGTCTATTCCAACGTAATACTTTAAAAAACAATCTTAATTATCTTTACCCAGAGATATTAAGAGTTTTTTTTTTCCTATAATGGGCTTTTTGTTTAAACATTTTCATTCAGTAAATAACAAGCACAATGCATTTTATTCATATTGATGTGTCCATATTCTTTCATTTTTGTTATTTATTTTGTTTTTATTATATATATTTTCATATATTGTTTCTTCCTCACCTATTTACAGGTGTACGGATGCGGAATATGAGGACTTTTCTGTCAGTAATTTTGAAATTGATTTTGAAAGACCCATTTGCATGGGTGATTTTGAGGCTAACGAAGATACTAAGAATTATGGTTTACCTCCATATCTATTAAGGAAAATAGAACAAGAGGAGAAACAAGTTCTTCCTCATAAGGAATTATTGGAAATGATAAATCTGGAAAATGGTGAAGAGAAAAAGGAAGTCAAAATCGGGACTTCATTGTCATCATCAATAAAGGGTGAATTGATAGCCTTGCTCCAGGAATATGTGGATGTATTTGCATGGACTTACCAAGACATGCCAGGGTTGGATCTGGATATGCTGTTAAAGATAAAAGAGGAGGTGAAGAAGCAATTTTATGCTAGATTCTTAGAGGTGGCAAAATATCCAGAATGGGTGGCAAATATTGTTCCAGTACCAAAGAAGGATGGCAAGGTGCGGATATGCGTTGATTACCGAGATTTGAACAAGGCCAACCCTAAAGATAATTTCCCTTTGCCCCATATTGATACTCTGGTGGATAATACAACAAAGAGTTCTTTATTTTCTTTCATGGACAGATTCTCAGGATACAATCAGATTAAGATAGCACTAGAAGATATGGAGAAAACCACATTTGTTACAATGTGGGTAACCTTCTAGTACAAGTTAATGCCATTTGGGTTGAAGAATGCTGGGGCAACATATCAGAGAGCCATGATGATCTTATTTCATGATATGATGCATAAGGGAATTGAGGTCTATGTTGATGATATGATCGCAAAGTCACAAGGAAAAGAGAAGCATATTGCGAATCTTAAGAAGCTCTTCGAACGACTAAGGAAATTTAGACTCAAGCTAAATCCGGCAAAATGCACTTTTGGAGTCACCTCGAGAAAATTGTTGGGTTTTGTTGTCAGCAAAAGAGGAATTGAGATTGACCCGAATAAAGTGAAGGCCATTCAGAATTTGCCACCACCTCGTACTTAAAAAGAAGTAAGAGGCTTTCTGGGGAGATTGAATTACATTGCTCGGTTTATTTCTCAGTTAACTAACAAATGTGATCCAATATTTAAGTTACTTTGAAAACGTGATCTAGGAGAATGGGATGAAGGTTGTCAGATTGCATTTGAAAAGGTTAAACATTATCTATCCAACCCACCAGTATTAATGCCACCTATTTCGGATAAACCAATGATACTGTATTTATCAGTATTTGAGAGATCCATGGGTTGTGTCTTGGGGCAGCTTGATGAGACTGAAAAGAAAGAATAGGCAGTTTACTACCTCAGCAAGAAGTTCACAGATTATGAATTGAAATATTCGTCGATAGAAAAGTTGTGTTGTGCCTTAGCTTGGACTGCTCGAAGACTCAAACAGTACATGTTGTACCACAACTTGGTTGATTGCCAAGCTAGATCTAATCAAGTACATGTTGGAAACACCTTCTTTGTCAGGGAGGACGGCAAGATGGCAAGTTTTATTATCAGAGTACGACTTTGTATATGTAAGTCAAAAAGCTATCAAGGGCAGTGCAGTGGCTGAGTTCTTAGCAAGTCAGGCAGTGGATGATTATGAGCCATTGAACTTTGACTTCCCGCATGAAGATTTGATGTATGTTTCGCAAGCAGATGAGATTCCCCTAAAAAAGAAAGTATAGAAAATGTACTTTGATGGCGCATCTAATGCCATGGGGCATGGAATCGGTGCAGTCCTTATATCCCTAGAAAAAGATTATTATCCTTTCACTGCTAGATTGGATTTTGATTGTACAAACAATACTGCCGAGTATGAAGCGTGTACTATGGGCCTTCGTGTTGCAGTGGACAAAAAGATCAAAGTATTGGAAGTTTTCGGAGACTCAGCCTTAGTAATATACCAGCTACGAGGAGAATGGGAAACCCGATATACAAAGCTAATCCGATATCGAGAACTCATATTGAGTTTATTGGAGGAATTTGAAGAACTGAATTTCAATTACTTTCCTCGAGAAGAAAACCGAATGGCAGATGCTCTAGCTACTTTGTCATCAATGTTTAAAGTGAATGAAGGGGCTAAAGTTGTGCCAATAAAGATGAGTATATATGAGTCTCCTGCTCACTGTCTGAGTATTGAAGAAGAAGCAGATTGCCTCTCTTGGTATAACGATATCTTGCAATACATCAAGAGTCAACAGTATCCAGAACAAGCAATAGAAAATGACAAGAGGACTCTGAGGAGGCTAGCAATGGGTTTTGTTCTAGACAGTGAGATTCTCTACAAGAAAGGAATAGACCAAGTCTTATTGAGATGTGTCGAATCTGCGAAGCTTAAAGAATTATAGAAGAGGTCCATGAAGGGATATGTGGAACTCATGCTAATGGTCACATGCTTGCTAAGCAGATTATAAGGGCATGGCATTATTGGTTGACAATGGAAGGAGATTGAATCAGTTATCCTGGAAGTGCCATAAATGCCAGATATATGCAGATAAGATTCATGTGCCTCCATCACCATTGCATGTCATCTTGGTGGCCATAGATTATTTCACAAATATGCCGTTACGGGTTGCCAGCAAGAATTATTTCGGATAATGCTCTCAATTTGAACAATAATATGATGAGAGAAGTGTGTACTTAGTTCAAGATCACACATCATAATTTGGCACCTTATCGTTCGAAGATGAATGGGGCAGTAGAAGCAGTTAATAAGAACATCAAGAAGATTATTGAGAAGATGACCGATGTGTACAAGGATTGGCATGAGATCTTGCCTTTTTGTCTTCATGCATATCGTACTTCGGTCCATACATCTACAGGGTCAACGCCGTTTTCTTTGGTATACGAGATAGAAGTAGTGCTACCTATTGGAGTTGAGATCCCTTTACTTCGGGTTTTGATGGAAGTTGGCCTAGAGGAAGCAGAATGGGTTAGAGCTCGTTATGAACAACTGAATCTCATTGAGGAGAAAAGATTGAAAGCAATTTGTCACGGGTAGTTCTGTCAGAAAAGGATGATTCGAGCCCACAACAAGAAAGTTCGTCTTAGACAATTCCAAGAGGAGGAGTTGGTACTGAGGAAAATTCTCCCTATAGTGAAGGACCCGCGAGGAAAGTGGGCTCCGAATTGGGAAAAACCCTATGTGGTAAAAAGAGCTTTCTCTGGAGGTTGATTTTAACTCGGATGGACAGAGAAGATTTCAGAAATCCCGTGAATGCTGATGAACTGAAGAAGTATTACGCTTAAAAAAAGTGTGATGCTGTGCACATGGAAATTCGAATGATTCCAAGTGTAAAAATGGAAATTATATATATCTATCTATCTCCCCTATGGATTGCTTTTTAATGAGAATATTCATGCTTGATATGATGAATGGCCATATTTCATATACCTTTCACTAAGAAGAAATTATCCTTAGTCACCCCTTTAAGCCTTAGAAATTATTCCTTTCTTTAAACCTTGATCAAGGATCACCCTCTACATTAGAGGGCAAATGCAAGGAAAAATAATCAAAAATCATGGAAAAAAGAAATCCATAAAAAAATGTGTGGCAAATGAAAGCCAACAAAGCCAAAAAAAAAAATAAAAAGAAAAAAAAAGAAAAAGAAATGAAAGTCCAAAAAAGGGACAAATGTTTCAAGAATGAGTTCTCCTCAGGAAATGATCCTTGATTCAATCACCCTTAAACACATTTTGGGCCTATTTTATCCTTTCTTTCTAAACCTGAATCTTGGCCTACATTACGTGCTTTAAAAGCCCATTTTGATCAAGCATGGATATTTAATTTGAAAGGTTATTCTCAGAATTCATCCCATCTTTTGAATTGATATTTTTACCTTGGAAGCATTTAGAATTCTCAGATGCATGGTAGAATACAAAAAAATTGGAAATGAAAAAGAATGTAAAAGGAAAGGTTTAAGCCAAAAACCCGCAAAGGGCGACTTAATACCGAATGAAGGACACTTGAGTTGAAAACCTGCAAAGGGCAGCTCAGGTACTAATCAAAGTTCAAATCAATGCTCCGTGTAAAGAGGGAGAAAGTATCTGAAAATCAGAAGAAAGGGGAATAACTCAGTCTGATATAACTACGGAAGCCGAGAGGTTACCTAAGTAAATTGCTTGTTCAAGAGAAATTTTAGATGGTTTGAAAAGGAGAGGTCCAAGATATTCCGCATCCGGGGCATTTACAACCTATAACTTTACATTTGTTTCTTATATCCTTGATATTTATTTTTACTATTTTAAAACATTTCTTCCAATAAATTCTTGTCATCTTTTTTATGACATTTTTGCTTGATTCATATTTTCTTTCATACATTTTTGAGATGCATCATGATTGTTGTTAAATTGAATGATGATTAGTAATAAAAAAATATTTAAAAAAAGGATTTCAGAGTATTACTAAGGAATAGAAATAAATCTTGGGAAAGGTTTGGAAAGTTCACCAAGAAAAGAAAACAGTGAACATGTTGGAGACTCTATCACGAAGTCAAAAAATTTGTGAATTTCATCGAAAGTCAAACACTGAGACTGTTTGACAAGTTATCTTGAGTGAAGGATTTCTTAAGTGGGGCATCAATGAACAATTGAAGACTCTGTCATGAAGTCGTATAATCTGTGAACCTCAAAGAAACCATGGATTAGAAATCATGACACAATCATTTGATTCCATTCTTTCTTAGAGAACATACAAGCATTTGCAAAGCATGTCATTCTCATCATTGCATTTAGCTAACATTGCAGAAATCAGGAAAACTTGGACTTCCCCAAAGTAAACTCATTTTGCTTTTCAAACGAGTCGAGCCCCAAAATCACCGTCGAGGTACGTTTCCTTTCCAAATCGAACTCATTTTGCTTCCCAAATAAGTCGCGTCCCAGGACCACCGTCGAAGTATGTTCCTTTCATTTTCAAGTTAAATTTATTTTTTTCCAAATGAACCAAACCCAGAATCATTCTTAGTATTTCCTTTTGTTTTAAATCGAATTCATTCTGTTTTATCAAATGAGTCGAGCCTTGAGACCACCGTCGAGGTATTTCCATTTGTTTTAAATTGAATTCATTATGTTTTATCAAATGAGTGAGCCTTGAGACCACCTTCGAGGTATTTCCTTTTGTTTTAAATCAAATTATTCTATTTTATCAAATAAGTCGAGCCTTGAGACCACTGTTGAGGTATTTCGTTTTGTTTTAAATTGAATTCATTCTGTTTTATCAAATGAGTCGAGCCTTGAGACCACCGTCGAGGTATTTCCTTTTGTTTTAAATCGAATTCATTCTGTTTTATCAAATGAGTCGAGCCTTGAGACCACCGTCGAGGTATTTCCTTTTGTTGTAAATCAAATTCATTCTTTTTATCAAATGAGTCAAGCCTTGAGACTGTCGTCAAGGTATTTTCAAATCACGGGTAAAGCCTCCGGGCACCATTCTTAAGACCTTCGGGCACCATTCTTAAGACCTCCGGGCATCATTTTTAAAGTCGCATACAGCGCAATTTTTTCCAAATCACGGGTAAGGCCTCCAGGCACCATTCTTAAGACCTCTGGGCATTATTGTTAAAGTCTCATATAGCGTATTTTTTTCAAATCACGGGTAAGGCCTCCGGGCACCATTTTTAAGACCTCCAGGCATAAGTTTCCAAAGTTTTTACATTTGCTTGAACAAGTCTTTGGTGGTGATAACCAAAACCTCTGGTGGAGATATCCAGAGTTTTACATTTGCTTGAACAAGTCTTTGGCGGTGATAGCAAAAGCCTCTGGTGGAGATATCCAAAGTTTTACATTTGCTTGAGCAAGTCTTTGGGTGGTAGCCGAAGCTTCTGGAGGAGATACCCAAAATTTTTAAACACAGCTTAGCACAAGACAGGTTAAGCCCTCGAGACGATCATCGAGGTCTTTGCTTCTCTTGCAAATCGAATTCGTTTCCCTAAGACGGGTCGAGCCTTGATTAGTCAGGGAATTCAATTTAAGGACAATATCTTCTATTTACAGTTTTTTCAAAAAAAAAATGAAAAAAAATTGAAAATGAAAAATGAAAAAAGAAACCCCTTTCCCTTCATTTCATATGTGATTTCACTAATCGGACAAAATTAGTATTTGTTTATCTTTGCCTGATTCCTGATTCTCAGCAATAGCCAAAGAGGGGCAACTGTAGACACCTAATTTTGTTTGGACCACTAAAACATGTATGTTTTCTTCCTAAATTGATGTTTCAGAATGTAAAAAGACTTTTTTCATCCTGCAGGTGGTACTCCGGGACTTAGTCTAAGAAGGCGAGCAAAAAAGTCAAACTTAAAAAAGTCAACCCTAAAAAATTAACTACTAAAAAAGTCAATCCACTTTCAAAATCAAGATTTGAAGTTGAATTGAAAAATGGTGAAAGAATTTTGATAATCCGAGGTCTACATCGAAAGATATGGAGTTCGGAAGTTGGGTTATGGAGATTCAATAGAAAAGAAAACCTAATTCGGGAAATTTGGGGGAAAATGCTTAAACGATCAAATTGGTCGAAATTGAATGTTCCAAATGAAAGATAAGCACTGACTACAGGTAATAGAGAAGCCACTTGAAAGAAAAACTGAAAGAAAAGTCAATCCGGAAAAAAAATCGAGAATTAGGGTTTTTGGTGGATTTCGGTGAAATTGGAAAGAATTACAGAAATGACCTGACTCGGTAAGACTAAAGCCCCTAACGGTGGAGGGGTGATTAAAAAGGATAGCCCAAATCTCAGTTTGAAGAAAATCTGAATATCGAACTTGTTTTGAGCAAAACCGGGTTTTAGAGGCAAAAAGGCAAAATTGGAAAATCTAGGAAAAATAGAAAATGAACTCCAAAAATTTTGAAAAATTGCAGATCTCATTCTTAAATCATTTCGAAGAGATTGGCGAAAGAAAATCTTGATTCGGAGTTCGTTTGCAAAATGGCCAAATCCCGGGTCCCATTTGTAGAAATTCAAGAAGATAAATCCCAAAAAAAATAGCAAATGAACTCCAAAAATTCTAAAAATATGCAAATATCATTTTTAAATTATTTGGAAGAGATTGACAAAATAAAATCTAGATTTGGAGTTCGTTTGCAAAATGGCCAAATCCTGAGCCCCCTATATAGTAATTCAAGCAGATAAATCCCAAAAAAATACAAAATGAGTTCCAAAAATTATGAAAACTTTCAGTTTATACTTTTAAATTATTTGGAAGAGATTGGTGAAGAAAAACCTGGATTTGAAGCTCGTTTAAAAAATGTTAAAGTTTGGGAGCATAAAAAGGCAATTTTGGAAGAAAAAATCCAAATAACTAGCAAATGGGCTCGAAAATTTTTGAAAACCTCAAGAATTTAATTTTTTTATTATTTTGGAAGTATTGAAAAAGAAAAATTGAATTTGGAGTCCGTTTGCTATTTTTTTATGTTCGGGGGGCAAAAAGGTCATTTTACCCAAGAAACCGAAAAGGGCTTTTCTTGCCTTTTAAAAAAATGAAGCATGGGCTAGAAAAAGAGGGGTTGGCAGGCCAATGCCCAAGGATAGGTAGATATTTTCTGATTTTTAATCAAAAGGCCAACAATGAAAAAGATTCTTGAACAGCTGTAATTGTGGATAGCTGATGGCCTAATCTAAGGCTGATAATTTCATGTTTTAAACATCTTGGATCAATAGCCTTTGGATGGAAATTGGTTGAATGAAGAATTACAACATCCTAGCCTAAAGAGGGGCATTCGGCCACTACAAGGGGAGTCACTCTCTCTTTCATTTTCAGTTATTCACTCTATATTCTCTCTTGGGTTTTTTTTATTTTTCTCTCCATTGTCGAAAGGCAAAAAGAAAAGTTTAGAAAAGAAAAGAAAGTTAGAAGAGAAAAAGCTTGAAAGATAGCTTCTAGAGGTTGCTTTCAGCACCATACTCTTGCACTTTCTTTGATTTTCCATTCTTGATTTGCTGTTTTGATTACTATTTTGGTGAGTTTATTTTGATTTCTCTTTTTAAATAAGTGTTTTTAATGTTCTTCTTTAAGTTCCTTCTTGATTCTTTCTTGTAAAAAGCATTTGGAAATTTATCTTCCTCTTGTTTTTGGGTTGGCCGAATGGCCTAGTATTTTTGGGAGTTGCTGTTTTGCTTTGTTATTTCATGTTATGCTTGATATTTAATAAGTTTGGATGCTTTAAATCTTCTTCTAATACATAAACTTGAAGTTTGTTTTAATTTGGTTGCTTGCTTTTTTCCATTTTTGAGTCTATTATCATGTTTATTTTACTATTCTTGCATTTTTTATTTTCTGTTTTCAAAATGTTTGAGTTTGTTTATGTTTTTACATTTTGTAATCCATGTGTTTGTGAAAATGCCTATTGGTTTTCATGCCTTTACTTTATATTTGCATGATTTCAGTGTTATTCTTTAGCTAAGCATGTTAGTATATCTTGTTTTTGTGAAAATGCCATGCTCATTTTAAGCATGGGACCATTCAGCCACCCTCATATTGTATGCTTTGTGTATGCATTTTTGTTATGTTAGTTGATAGGTTTACATTTTCATGATATTTGGTTGAGTATTTTGTTTAAGCATGCCATATGTTTGTGTAATTGCCATGCATTTTTTTGGTCTAGGATTGGTTTGCTTTGCCATGCATATTCATGCATTTTAGACCTAGGTTGCATTAAATGCCATGCAAGTTCATTTAGGTATAGGTCATTTTATTGATGCCATGCATTTTTCATGTCATTTATGTTATAAATCATGCATTTCATGCATCATATTTGCTATATTTTTCACGCATTTCATGTCCTTGCCACTTGACTTATGACTTAGACCAATCAATGGTTCAAAGTCATGCTCTCTTGAGCATACTTGTGGAAAATTAAAGAGTTGTCAAATTGATTATTCTACCTTTGTGATTTTTTTTACTTAGCCAATTTTTTGCCGAACTTTTCAAAAGTGTTAGCTACTGTTTTTGAGTCATTTAGAGAGTGTCCAATATTTTTACTTTGATTTTTAAATGATTTTATCAAAGGCAAAAGATTGCGTTTTGGCAAAACAGTTTTTTAGTACTCGTACTTTCCCGATTTTTCTGGGCAGTCATCTTTAATCAGAAAATTAAGACAATTTTTTTTGTGTAGTTTTACGTGTCCAGAGTCTCCAGTATTTTTTTTAGATTTTTTTGAATTTTTAAAAATAGGGTAAAAGATCGTGCTTTAAAATTGGAAAGTGGAGGCATAATTGAATTTGAAGGAAAATCATTTTTCTATTTTGGTTAAGTTACTTAGAGAGGGTTGATTAGAAAGTTTAGCTACTGACTTAGGGTAGTTGAACCCTTTTTAAACTCTAAAAATGATTTTTTAAGTCTCGGGTTAAGGGTGGTCAAGTCTGGGATTTTAAACTTAGGAAATTAGAGCCATTTAAAAGAGGGTTTAGCTAAGTTTTTTTTTTTAATGTAAGCTTTTTCAAAATTGCTTTCAAACAATCACAAAAGTATTTTGGTTTTACAATATTTAATTTGATATATTTTTCTAAGGTAGCCGGATATCTTTTTAGATGTACGGATTTTCTTAATTAAATGAAAAAATACATTCTCATGCATTGCATTTTCCATATTCATGCATATTATATAATATGTAATTTTTGCTATGTTTAATTTTCATGATGGTGTTATTATCTTGGATTTAATTTTTTGATATTATATTATTTGTTATATGGTTTTGAATATTTCATGATATCCTATATTTTTTATTTAGTTATTTTTGACATATTATTTAGCATATACTATGTTCATGCATTATTATTTTTATTTTTATTTCCATGCATATTATATGATAGCATTATTTTATGTTTCATGTCATGTAGATTATAGGCCATATCATTTATATTTGCCATGTCATTCAAATTATTTCATTTCATATAGAATATATTATGTTACCTAGGTTATTACAATTCATATAGAATATATCATGTTTCCTAGGTCATTTCGTTTAGAATATATCATATAACTTAGGATATTTCATTTTATTTAGAATATGCTAAGACATTTAAATTATGTCATACCATTTAGGTTGCATTATATTATTTAGACTTTGCTACGTCATTTTATTTATGTCACACATATTCATATTCATATATTTTTTTAAATGTCTTGAAAAGGGTAATGATTTTCAATAAAATAAAGATATTCCCGAGTTAAAATAATTCATGTGTTCTCTGTCGGGTTTGTTGGGGAGGATATCATCAATTATCATTAATAATGGAATATCTTCTTTAAAATGAGAATAATTCGGAAAATTTTCAAACTAATAAAAATTTCTATATTTTGCCACGTTTGTTGGGGAATATACGAATTTATAAATTTCGGATCATTTTCAATTAAAAATGGCATTATTTTTCTTTAAATTGGGAATTAATTTGAAATACTAAATTTAAAACCGAGTTTTTACCAAAACTTGAGATAACACGTGATTAATAAGGTACCGTTTTATACGAGCATTGTGGGGGTGCTAATCCTTCCCCACACGTAACTGAGTCCCAAACCCACTTCTTTGATTTCTCTGGTTTAAAACGGAGACTTGAAATTGGTTTTAAAAATGTTTGAATTAATTTTAAAATATTTTATAAAACAGGTTTTAATTGGTGGCCGATCACACCTAGCTAAAAAAGATTGGTGGCGACTCCATATTTTTTTCAAGGTCATTTTTAAAACCTTCATTTTCAAGATGAATTAAGTTGACTTTTCCTCCGTTTTTTAATGTCACGCTTAACGAATAATAAAATCTTGCGATGAGACTTGTTAATTTTTAGGTTGCGACAAACGGCATCTAGCAATTCATCATGACCATCTAAATGCCGAGAGAGTCAACAAGGTTCGACAAGCCTTTCGTGTACAATATGTCTGTGTAATTCGATCCCTCATCAAATATCCCGGGACAGGAAAGAGCATGGTTCAATGTTTACTCTTTGTCCTATTCCATATTAGTCCTGTAGCTTTAATATTAACTCCTTAAATATTTCCTTGGCCAAGGACTTCTATAAGTTAATATAAGCCAGAAAAATGTGAGATATGTCCCCTCATATCACTTGGGATGATGAATCCTCTCTGGACCACTTATCCATCTTCGTATGCTTCATGTCATACCCAATAACACCCTACCATAAGCATCCTTTGTTGGGACCCATTCGTGATGAAATCTAAGTGTGACGATTCACATATAAGATGACCTGGTGTCACAAGTCAAAGGATTACTTACATATTTGACACATGAGAGTAATTTTCATAGACACTTGAGTGAGATACCAAATGAAACTCTCATAGCGGGTCACGTTCAGTGAACTTGTTCAACTAACAAGCACCTATATGTTATCCCCAAGTATCACTATATTTTCAACCTATGAGATCGGTTGCATGCATCATGTGCATGAAGGCTTAACATATGCCACTCATTGAGCATTTGCCCTGTCTTGACAATATAATGACCAACAACAGTTTTAAAAACACGGCTTTGATGCATATGGATCCTCATAATTGTAACTCCTTACAATTCCTTTGCAAGGCCATTATGTTTCATGGGCTTAATCTTCACAAGTTATTTATAACAAAACTTATGGATAAAGAAATACCTCAATTATAATTAAAAACTATAATGTGTAATACACTAAATTATATAAATAGTGTCTTACAAGCCTAACTGGATTGGCTTGCAGGGCTTACACCAACAGGCAAGAGATCCAATGCTGCTGCAAATAGGTCAAAGTACCTTCCAAGTCCATCTACTATAACATCTGTGGCAAGTTAGTCCCTGTACTATAAATTGGTGTAAAGTAATCCTTTATCTTTTAAATTTGGAGCAATTTGATAAAATCACTAACAGTGTTAACTTAAAAGCTGACGTGGCTTGTAAAATCTGTTAAGTTGATGACGTGTATTTTTTTATTGACCACATCAAATTAAATTACCACATCAGATTAAAAGCCCAAAATGTAAAACAAATTAAAATAAAATAAAAAGAGCCTGAGATGAAATCGTCTTGAGGAAACCTGCTAAACTAACAAAACCCTAAACTATCAAAGTGAAGAAGATTACAAATCCATGAAGGACAAAGACAAAGACAAGAAGAAACCCGTCTCTCGCTCTTCTCATGCTGGTCTCTAGGTTGGCCTCTCTCTCTCTCTCTCTCTCTCTCTTTCGCTTTCCCCTATTCCCCTTAACTTACTGCTTGATTAGCTTTTCTTTTGATGGTTTCCCTAAATTTGAATTTCAATTTTGAAACATTCTTTAATTCTAGTCAAAAGTATAGTACCAGACAACCCCTGATCCAAATCTGTTGTTGTTTAAATTTTTTTGAAGAATCCAAGGAATCGAAGCAAAGGGTTGAAGTTGTCTCACAAATTGAGATTTAAAGATTTTTTGAAAATGGAGAAAGAGAAAGGTCAAGGGAGAGGTTAGTATTTTGTTTCATTTTTTCTCGACAAAGTCGTGGTCCACATGTTTAATTATTTATTCTTTATTTTTTTTGTTTACTTGGTACCCACATGGTTGTCTAATTGTTTAGTTCTTTTCTTCTTTATTATTATCTTTTTTGTACCCATTAAGAGGAACAACGATTTCTGCGGCATATTAAAATGGAACAACAATTAGATGGCAAAATTAGATGGATAAACATAGACATATTTAATTAGTTTCTGCATATTAAAATGGATAAATTAGATGTCTAAACATGGACATTGGTAAGGCAAAAGATTATGGAACAACGATTTGACCTTTATGATTTTCTTTTGGATGAGGGCTCGGGTGATTATGGACTTGCTGTCTTTGTTGTACTGAAAGCACTTCTTCACATGGTAATACTATTTTGACTATAATATAATAAATAATAATACAATGATTATCATTGAACACAATCATGGAAAGTTGCAATCTGTATATTCGTTACAATTATCTATACTAAACAATATGATTTATGCAGAGAAAGTTGTTTACCGCTTTGGAGTTAGACTTTGATTTGTTGCTACTATGATTTGAAATCGATGATTTCTCCTTTGTTTGTTTCTTGGCTAAACATAGTTATTATTACAGTGATTAGTATTTTCTACAATTGATCCAATATAACCTAGAATATATTTTCTGTTAATTTAACTGAAAAAGAAAAAAAGGTTTTCAGTATTGATAGTTAGTTCATGCAACCTTCAATTATTGGGTCATTTTTTGCTCTTATGATGCATTTAATCTTTTGCGTTCACTATTTGATTTCACATTAAAAGTATTATGTACTTTGTCAATTTGTATGAAGTGAATATTGCATCTTGAAATGATTCTACTTTGTCAATTTTTGAAGATGATCAAGATATTTTTCGGAAGAGAGTAAAATTAAGGTTTCATCATAGGGGAACCTTTGTTCACAGCCCTAATGTGTCGTATATGAATGGAAAAGTCAAAGTGGTATAACATTATGATGTTGAGGAAATTTGTTATTGGAGTTTATTGTCAATGGTCCGTCGATTACACTATGGGTTGAATAAAGTGAAGAGTTTGTATTTTTTAGAACCAGGTAGGACCTTAGATAATGGGTTGAAGTTGTTGCTTGATGATAACAATGTTATGCAATTGACATATCATTTAAATAACTTGGGTGAAATATCTATATATGTTGATCATGCTGAAGATGGTTTAGGCAAATCTAGTGAAATTCCATTGCCTAAGATTTCTTTGAGTGTATTGAGGAGTCATATGATGATTGTGAGAAAAATGATGATGCTGCTAATAGTGAGAAGGGTAATGAGGGTGGCAATGAAGAGTTAAACATGTTTCAGATTAATTGGTTCAGTGATGAAGGGGAGGATGAGTTGGAAACTGGTCGGCATAAATTGAGGCAGTATAAGGAAGATATGGCAAGGTTGAGGTCTGAAATAAAGAAAGGGTTTGTTGGGAACTGATGCACCCAAAAGAGTGTATCTTATTTAACCTTGCACTAAAAAGATAAATTGTAAGTATAGTAGTTAGCAAGGGTCGAGTCCTCAGGGATTGGGTTTTAGTTTATAAGTTAATAGTTTAAAACTTAAATTCAAGAACAATAAAAGAAAAGGGGTTTTTTAAGCCAGATTTAAACTAAAGTAAATAATAAGAATAAGATGCAAGGCGGTATAACCAGCCAATAAAAATATATATACTAAATTAGGCGGTATAACCAGCCAATATATATACTAAATTAGGCGGTATAACCAGCCAATATATATACTAAATTAGGCGGTATAACCAGCCAATAAAAATAAAACAAAGTTAATATACAAATTAGGCGGTATAACCAGCCAATAAAAATAAATATACTTTTAAAAATAAGCAAACTAGAAAAGTAAGAAAACAAGTAAGTAAGAAGAATCAAATATGAAAAATATGGTTAAGGTTTTATTCTCCACCACTAGACATCAATAAGAATCAATTTCAGATCTATCAATATCAACCAACTATCAAAGTTAACAACCGTAGATAACAACAAGCTCTGTTACCCCAATCTTTCCTTAGTTTGTCGTTAAATAGAACAAGCTCTCTATTTAATCTCTAACCATTAAACAACCTAGAATAAGCTCTCTAAATTCAATTTAATGGCAGCTTTATGATGAGAAAGATAGGTTGATCTAAGCAACAAACACATAAGCTCGGATTGTTCAACTTAGGTTATGTTCCACTTTGCAATTATTGAAAACTTGACCATAATCATTAATCACAAATTGCCACTTATGAATAGGAAATCAAGACAATTACACGGATCAAGACTCCTAAACTAGCAATAGATAATTATCAAGATCTATCTAGTTGTACACCTAAATAAATCTAGACAACATCATGAACAATTCTTGTAGAAGAACATAAGCAACTTTGATAGAAAATTAATGATAGATAGAATCTGAAAATCAATCACAAAACATGTCTAGGGCTTTGAAATCACCCTTAACCAAATAGAAGTTTAGCCTAGCATAGGCATTATAAACATAAACATAAAATTAAAGAAAATCTAAGAAGAAAATAAAAGAAAGAAAGAAGAAGAGGAAGAATATTAATTATCCAACCTCTTGCTCTCTCTAAAGAAAAAGAAAACTAGAGAAAAGAAAGAAAACTAGAGAAAAGAAAGAAGAAGAAAACTTAGAGAATTTTATTAAAATGGCTAATATCCTACCTATGTACAATATCTTCCTCTACAATCATCCAAGGCCCTCTATTTATACACATTTTGGAGGGCTAAATGACAAGAGACAAGCTTTACAAATTTCAAAGGTAGGTATAATAGGTGGGTGAATTTTTCTAACAATTTTCGTCATATTGTATGACAATTTTGATCAGCCAACTTGATGGTCGATTTCGTCAATATTAGAGGCCTGATCTGATCATATGGTCTTCTAGACAAAGGTTCCCGTATCAGTTACGGATCCATAGCCATTGGAATCAGCTCATTTGCTGATGTGGATAAGCAGATATGGGCAAAATACGAAAACAGGTCAGCACAGACGTCATTGCACATCAGCCAACTTGATGGTCGATTTCGCTAGGGAAAACGACTCCGTTTCAAGAAGTGTAAAACATGAAAAAGATATATATGCCTCTTAGCTTTGCACGGCTACAAATTTCAGCCTTATTGCTTCAGTGAAACTCCAGATATAGCTGATATGGCAAAAGGTGTCGGAACTGGAACTGAACTGGATTTGCCCTTAATTCTAGTAATCTGAAATCACTCAAAGAAACTTGTGAAAAACACCAAATTACATAAAAATATAAAAGATCATAAACACAATTAGACTAAACAATAATAACTCGTATTTGACACAAAACAATAATAAAACATAACTAAAAACTATATAATTATACGAGTTATCAAAGATCATAAACACAATTAGACTAAACAATAATAACTCGTATTTGACACAAAACAATAATAAAACATAACTAAAAACTATATAATTATACGAGTTATCAGGAACCAATCTCAGAACTATGGTTTTCATGAAAATGCAAGTAGTATAATTCATGTTCCTGGCTCAAGTAACACAGAGCATGGTGGTGCAGGTTCTTCCAGAACACATGAGTTTGACCATGATAAAAGGCCACCGGGTGAAATAGAGAAAGATGTGGATGATGATGGGTCCGAGTCTGAATACATTGATTCAGATTATCCTGGTAGCTATAAACCAACAAGTGATGACTCTGATACTGATGATGCACAAAGAGTGAGGTCAAGGGGCTTGCATTACAACTCCAATATGGGCATTCAAGGCTTCTTTGTGGGCCAAATATTTAAGGATCCTGCTCAGTTCAAGGTAGCTCTTAATGATTATTCTTCGAATAAGCAATTTGCATATTGCTATAAAAAGAATGATAAATTAAGGGTGAGAGCAAAGTGTGCTGCTAAAGTTGTATGTGGAGATACTAGCATCGAGACATGGAAATGACAATTCATTCAGGGTGAAGACCTATTATTCAGACCATTCGTGCTTACATACGACTCAAAACAAAAGAGTGACAGCCAAGGTCATAGCAACGAAGTTAAGAGATGACATTACAAAGATACCTTTCATGAAAGACAGACATGTATGGGCATTAGTGAGGCAGAAATTAGGTGTCATTGTTAATATCTGGAAAGCGAGGAGAGCAAAACTTGGATTGAAGAAGAAGATCCAAGAGAGTTACATAGAGAAGTTTAGTAGACTGAGAGAATATTGTGATGAGCTCTGTGAAACTAATCCTGATAGTACTGTGAAATTGGAAGTTGATAGTCCTACAGCAGATTCATCAGCAGTATTCCATCGGATGTATACATGGTTTAAAGCTGTGAAAGATAATTTGGAGAAGGATGCAGACCCATAATTGGATTAGATGGGTGTTTTTTGAAGGGTTATGTTAAAGGATAGTTACTAGTAGCTGTTGGCAGAGATGGAAACAACCAAATGTTCCCTTTAGCATGGGCTGTTATAGTTGGAGTGGAAAACACAGATAGTTGGAAATGGTTTTTAGAATTATTGATGAATGATATTGACATCACCGAGGGTAATGGATGGGCAGTAATGAGTGTCATGAAAAATGTATATGTACTGAAATTTAATAATTTGTAATAAGTAAATATATGGTAGATTTTTAATATCTTTTTTTTATATAAACTTGTAGGGTCTTCTTAGGTTTATTAATGACCTTTTTCTTTTTGTGGAGCAAAGAATGTGTGCTAGACGCATATATGCTAGATAGGGCAAAAGATTTAGAGACCCGACATTAAAATTGCAATTCTAGATCTGTGCAAGATCAACTAACCAACGAGAATTCTTGAAGCAAATAGAAGTTATGAAAAACCAAAATGAGGCTGCTCATGATTACTTGAAGGTAAATTGGAATCCATTGTACTGGTCACAAGCTTTCTTCTATGATATCTCCAAATATGATATGATTGATAATAATATGTGTGAGACTTTCAATGGAGTGATAATAGAAGCAAGATGCAAGCCTATTATTTTTATGCTAGAAGATATTAAGATATATGTTATGAGGAGATTGGTGAGGAATATGCAGTTGGGTAGGACTTGGAATAGTGATTATGGGCCTCGAATTTTATCAAGATTAGATAAGTCTAGGGTGTTAGCATCAAAATAGGAAGTTCATTGGAATGGAGGAATATTTCATGAAGTCTTCTATGAGAGTCCTGAAACAAATATCTGAGAAAGCTACGTAGTTTGCATCAGTAGGGGTACATGTACTTGTAGGGGTTGGGATATTAGTGGAGTACCTTGTCCACATGCTTTCAGTGCCATCGTGTATGAAGGAAATGACCCAAAAAATCATTTGGATCTTTGTTTTAAAAGACAACAGTATTTGAAAGCATATCAACATATGTTGCATCCTGTCAAAGGTCCAATGTTTTGGCCTAAGAATAATGCAGAGCTGATATTGGCCCCGACTATAAAGAAACAATTTGGAAGACCACAAAAACAAAGGAGAAGAGAAGAATAGAATAGAGGGTAGTAAGAAGACAAAGTTGTCAAGGGTAGGAAGAAAAATAAAGTGTGGTATTTGCAAGCAAGAAGGTCACAATAGGACAAGATGTCCAATGTTGCCAGAAGCAAACTGCCCAAATCCCCCAAGTTTGCAGGTAACTAATAACAGAAATTGTTGTTAATATTATGCTTGTTGAATATTATGTTTTGACCCATGCACCTTTTACATTGCTTTTGTAGAAATGTAGAAACAAAATGAAAGCCCAGGCACTCGAGCCCTTATCCATAAATGCAAGTCAATCTTCACAGAAGAGTCAAAAACAGACACAAAACCCGCCCAATGTTTTATATATTTTAAACGTAAGCTACTAATTACTTTGGTTTATATTATGTAATACTTATTATTCAATGAAATAATATTTTAATATAGGTTGGAAGACCAAATCAATTGTTTGTTTCAAGTGGTACAAGAACAAAACATGTCATTACAAGAAAACAGCTATTGGTGAGAACATTTGCTTGGGTTAAAAATCAAAAGATGGGATTCTTTTGTTGGACGCTAGTATATTGTGTTTTGCTTCTAATAACACAGGATGCAAGGCGAAAAAAGGAAAACAATACCACTTTCAAGTCTTCTGATAATTTGGTAGGGAAAGATGTGCCAACATCCTCTAAAGGAAATGATAGTTAAATGTGTTTTTTTGTTTGTTTGACAGTGCAGTGAAGTATTTATTGTGGACAATGCAGTGCAGCTTTTGTTATGGATAGTGCAGCGCAGTGCAGTCCTAGTATCATGCTGAATTTAAGTTTGTAATTTCTAGTTGTGTAGTTTTTTGTTATGGATAATGCAGTGCAGTTTTTATTATGGACAATGCTGTGCAGTTTATTATTATGGACAATGTAGTGCAGTTTTTGTTATAGACAATGCAGTGCAGCTTTTATTATCATGCTGAATTTAAGTTTGTAATTTTTAGTTGTGTAGTTTTTGTTATGGACAGTGCAGTGCAGTTTTTATTATAGACAATGCAGTGCAATTTTTGTTATGGGCAATGCAGTGCAATTTTTATTATCATGTAGAATTTAAGTTTGTAATTTCTAGTTGTGCAATTTTTGTTATGGACAGTGCAGTACCGTTTTTATTATAGACAATACAGTGCAATTTTTGTTGTGGACAATGCAATGCAGTTTGTAAAAGGCTATGCTTAGTTGCAAATTTAAGCATTTTCTTGGAATGTCACTATGAAAAACCTATAATTTTCCAATTACTTGCAAGTCCATCTAAATAACAGAAATGTTTAACCTACAAAATGTTTCAAATAACAAAGGCATTTATTTTCCTAACATTGCTACACTAATTTGTTCATTTAGGCCTAATTTTAACGAACAAAAAATAAGACAAATCCATAACTACTAACATACAGCATAAATGTTTATGGGAGGCTTAACAATCAACTTTGTTTTCCTTTATCTCCCATGTAAGTAAAAAACAAAAAGAACAAAAAAGCAAATGTAAATATGAAAGTCATCTTATATAATTTCTTCTCTTTAGCTCTTTTATCTCCAACCTTTGTGGCAACTTCCAACTTCTGTTGTAATACTTCCACCTCGGTTCTCAGAGTGCCAATTTTTTCATACAAATCTTCATTAGTCGACAACTTCAATGATATTTGCCTCATCGCTCTGTTTTCAGCTATTAAGTCTATATTTTCTCTTGCAATTACCTTGTAATAATCTCTTAAATTCATTATCATTTCTCTTGCTCGTATATTATCAACAGGACTATCGTGCCAACGAAAAAAGCCACAACCACCAACCTATGCAAATATTCAAAAAAACATATATCACTTAAATTATTCATAAAAATTTAACATATTATTAAATAACTAAATGAAACAACAACCAAGAAAGAAACCTTATAATTTCCACATCTATAAAATCTACGACCTACATTTGAATTCTTCCATGATGTTTGCCTAGGAGCTTTCATACCACAATGGCAAAACACCGGCGAACCCTTGTAATTAAAAGGATCTTCAAAATTTGGAGGATTACTCATATCCAAATATGGATTCAAGTACCTAAATAAATCAATAAATTAAATAAAATGTCGATAGAAAATATTGCTCCATATTTCGATAAATATTTTTTTTCCAATAAATTGAAAAACTTGCTATAATCTCAACTAGGTGCTATCAATAACCAACTAGAAATCCAGCATTATGAGAGTATAGACTCACATAAACCCCAAGCAATATATAAAAATTGATTAACAAGATCTCTAGATATGTTCTGTAAATCAATTATGCTTGGAATGAACAATGTTAGTAATTAATCAAGAGAGAGAAGTCAGTGACATCCTTTGCAACAAAGCTACAAGGTTCATTATAAGGACTATTTACCAATATAGAGAGATTACCATTGGAAAAAAAAGGACATCCAATGCGAAAATGTTCATAAACACAAATCAAAATGAAAACAAGCTAAGACGATTGGACTTGCATAAGAAGCCAATTTAAAAAGTAATGCCATTGTTAGGCTAGCTTATCTATCGATAACCCATTAACATAGCAAACTTTGTTTACTTTGATTTGATGTAATAAAGTAGGCAGATTTCCAAAAGAGATAGCTAAATACTAATGCAAATTCCTGCTTAGATGATTTCACTGTAATTTTAGAAGCTTTTTTTCTAAACAAAAAATAAAGCGATGAATATGAGAATAAAATTAACTAAAAAAATCCCATCTTCTTGATCTGAAACTACACTTTTAACTAGAATTAAAGAATGCTTCTTAAATTAAAATTCACGAAATAAAATTCTAATTTTAGGGAAACCATCAAAAGAAAAGCTAATCAAGCAGAAAGTTAAGAGGGGAAAAGGGGAAAGTGAAAATGAGAGAGACCGACGTGGAGTCCAGCGCGAGAAGAGTGAGAGACGGGTTTCTTCTTGTCTTTGCCTTTGTCCTTTGTGGATTTGTAATCTTCTTCACTTTGATTTCTTTAGCAGCCTCTCTTTTGTTAGTTTAGGGTTTTGTTAGTTTAGCAGGTTTCTTCAAGACGATTTCATCTCAGGCTTTTTTTTTGTTTTACATTTTAGGCTTTTAATCTGATGTGGCAATTTAATCTGATGTGGCCAATAAAAATATACACGTCATCAACTTAACAGATCTTACAAGCCACGTCAGCTTTTAAGTTAACACTGTTAGTAATTTTATCAAATTGCTTCAAATTTAAAAGGTAAAGGATTACTTTGCACTAATTTATAGTACAGGGACTAACTTTCCTCAGATGTTATAGTAGAGGACCCAGGAGGTACTTTGACATTTGCAAATATATCAACGACCACGCAGTATATTTCCTCCAATCCTCCCACCGTTAGTTAGCAAAATCTAAATTCGTATGTCCAAAAAATAGATGCCCAGCGTAGGCTATAGACACGTTCTACAACTTCTTCCAACCAGAATAAGTCTGAGGCAAATAGTCGAGGTCAGCTGCCCCATCGTTCTCAAGGGAATAGGTCCAATACTAAGGGCAATCCCAGTCCACGTTCTTCAACCATTGGGCCCAATGGTTCTACTAGTCAAACAGAAGCTTTTTAGGCTACTATAAACCTGTAGTGTTCAATTTTCCCTACATAACAAGTAATCTGAAGGACAATATCCTTTATGATGGGGAACATGCTTTTGATTGGCAAAATAATCATGTCCCTAAGGACGACTTGGATTAAGTAGGGAGGTGTGTGATCTTGACTAATATTGGCTCCAGTATTGTTGCACTTTTTGAGGTACATTGTTCATGTACTATAGATATTACTTGATTTTCTAGATTCTGACTTTGTTTGTTTTGCAGGCCCTTATTGCTCAAGTTGCTACTTATCAACAAGCTTGCGTTAATTTCAAGAAGTTGGAAGACACTGATGACCGAGTGGTTAGACGCAACAAGAAAATTAACGATCTAAAGCCTTGAAGGACAACTTGCACACTCAAAATGAGAGTCTTGAGGCTGAGAAGAAAGTAGCAAAAGAACAGGCCCAAAAAGCTGTAAAGAAACTCAGCGGTGTTCAGGTTGCCTTGGATGCATCCAATCAACGTCTAAGGACTGTAGAGGATGAAAAGAATATGGCTTTTGCTGCAGCCAACTCCAAGGTCACCAAATCAGAGCGTTTAACTCGAGAGGCTGGGATAAGTTGAAGAAGGCTAAGCAGCGTCTGGTAGAGGTACAACAGACTATAAAAAATCTACAAACACAAGTGGCTTAGGCAGAGGCTTACACCAACTCTGTTATTGCCGTCATGAAGGATGTGCTGCTAGGTCAGCTAGCTACAGTGGGTGCAATGTTAGAGGCCTAACACTTAGGAGGCTTGGTGGTTTGATACAACTTCTTTGATGATCATCTCTATCCAGCAAACCTTAAAGAGTTCAATTAAGATTACAGCATCTCAAAGAGGCAAGATTCTTGATCATATTCTTGCAATCTTTATTATCTTTAATCATATGTAAAAGTTTGTAAGTATGATCCTTGAGGATTTCAACTATTTTTTGTTATTAATGTTATGTTTCCACTGCATTATTTAAATTGTTTAAGTTCTTGATTTATGCTTGTTATGTTTGAGCATGTATGCGAAATCCCCTTCAATTGGTATCAGAGCCTTGCTTATAATTTTCTTGTGATTAGCATGTTCAAAACTTGGTAATATTCAATTAGATTGAATTGTGTGTTGATTTGGCAAATTTTCTATCAAGAAAACTTTTTTTGTTTTGATGTCAAAACTAGACAGCCTTGTACACAACATGTTCTTGACATTTTAAAAAGTTTAAAACATGTTTAAAATTGATTTGATCAATGTTTAACCTTGCTACACGATTTCATAACACAAAGGCATTAAAGAAACATGTTCTTAATTGATTTGGATTGAGTTTTGGGTCATGATTTTCAAAGAACACAAGTGCAGGAATTTTCTGAACATCCTGTTGTATTTTGAGGTTTTTCATAATTAGACTTGTTCAAAATTTATGAATTTTTTTCTTATGGCCTAGACATGTCTATAATGATGCTGGAATTTTTTAGTGAATTTTTTATTTTTGGTTGTCGAAATCAGCTCTCAAAGATGTGCAAACTGTTTGCATGCTTGCTAGAATTTTCTGGGCAGCTTTGAGTTCTTGAATTTGATTCATGACTTGAAGGTATATTGGATAAAAATCAAATGATGAAGTGTGTGTATTGGAAACCACTTAGCCATCAAAATAGGTGGCTTTTTGAGGAAAAAAGTTCCCCAAACTAGGGCTGCAAGCCTCAACAATATGAAAGAACAAGAGAGGCGGCAATAGCTTTGCCTTGATGAGCAAGTTTGTGTTGCACTTGCTTTAGACCTCTTGTCTTTGAAGATTAGACTTTTAGAAATTGTTCCTAGATAAATTAGAAGTCATAAAAGTTAGGATATCACCTAACCTTTACTTATAGAAAAGTTTCCTAGTCAAATAGACTTCCTAAAGAGTTAGGAGAACACGTAGACTTTCCATAAATAAATTTTTAAATATGGTAAGTAAATTTTCTAAATATGAAAAACTAGTTTTAAATTTAAAAGAAGATTTCCAAATTAATTTTAGAAAATTTACATGTTTTGTAAAGTGTTTTATTTAAGATAGACTTCCTAGAAGTTAGGAACTTAATTAAATTGTTTAATTAAGAGAATTGTTTTAATTCAAAGAATCCTAATCCAATTAAGTGTTTTAAGTGTTTACTTTTATTTAAGTGTTTTTTGAAAAATTGTTTTCATAAAACATGAATTGAATTAAAATTATGATTGCTAAATAATTTAAGTTATGTTTAATGAGTTAAATGATACTTTCCTTAAATAACACACATGATTACCAAGTGATATTGAATATGCATTTATTGATATGATTATGAAAGCATGATGGTGATTATAGACTTAGACCTTAAAATTAGATCATGGATGGTTAAATTTATTTCCTTTTGGTATTTATTTTTATAAATAGGGACTACAAGCCCTGCCTTATCTCTTTTATTTTGGAGTTGTACATCTCTTCTCATCTAAATCCCCTCGAATGTAACTCGAGGTTTCTTACAAAATCAATGTAATAGATTTAAGATTTGATTAGAGTTTCCTAATTCCAAGATGATGATGAAGACCATGGCACCAAGCAAGGAGATACAAGAGGTTGTCTAGAAGCCTTGTGAAGGCTTTGTATTTAATCGCTAGGAATTTGACCAACTAGTTTCCTTAGTGTCTCAAGGGAACCAGATTTAGATAAAGTCAATAATTATCACAGTAGTTGGCATATGATAGATTTATTTTTGAAGTTTATATTTGTGATATATGAATGAAAATGCTATGCATGATAAATAATATATCAATGAGACTTATTAAATAAGGAAATGCCTTATACCAATATTAAGTCAAAGATATCAATGATTTGATATACATGCCTTCCATTTTCTTAGAAATATAAGCAGAGTTCCTTTAATCGGAGGCTTGTTGAGTCACTCAAGGCCAAAATTTTACACGAATATCTTTGAGCTATGTAAGATGGGTCTTTACTTGACTAATGCTATGCTGTCCGGATGCGTAGTAACTTGACCCTATAAGCATTAGAGGCAATGGTTAGGTGAAATGCATATGATGTATTTAGATAAAGAGTTGTCACCTAACTGATCTAGGAGTTGTATAGAGATACAAGTTGTAAGCTATGTTACCTACCTAATTAGTTATATGATGGTTTGTCAAGTCACTCAAGGTTAAAATAGGTTGAAAGGGGTCCTAGCTGACTAAGAAGTTTAAAAGTTAAATTTCTTCAAGTAATAGGTGAGGGCTTTTATTTTGATAAAAATAGTGAAGGTAATTATTAAGATTTAAAACCTTGTCTTGATAATTTTATTTCATTCATTATAACTTATATGTTTGTTGATTTGCATATAGGATATAAATCATCATTTCAAATAACATGTCACTCTGTAGCATTCTAGATGCAAAGAAACTTATTGGCCCAAATTTCCTTGATTGGTTTCTCAATATTAAGAGTGTTTTAAAGCAAGAAAGAAAGTAATATGTCCTTGATGAGGAAATCCATGATATCCCTGCTGAGGACGCTGATGAAGAAGTTAAGGAAGCCTATAGGATCTTCATGGAAAATCTTCAACAAGCCACATGTGTGATGTTGGTTAGTATGGCTCCTGACCTTCAAAAGCAGCATGAGACCATGAATGCTCAGGAAATCATCTTGAACCTTAGAGAACTGTTCTCTAAAAGAAAGTCGCATTGAGAGGTTTGACATCTGTAAGGAACTGTTCCTAGCTAGGATGCCTGATGGTAGCTAAGTAAGACCTCATGCGCTTAAGATGATAGGATGTTTTAGTAGACTTGGTCAACTGGATGGGTTATGGATGATGACCTTAGTATCGACTTAGTGCTTGCTTCTCTACCTGAACGATATTCACAATTTGTGATGAATTTCAACATGAACCACTTAGACGCAACCTTGCCAGGTTTGTTGAATATGCTTTCACAAGCCAAGAAGACCATAATGAAAGAGAAAGGTTCCATCAACCTTGTTTCCACCTGATGCACCCAAAAGAGTGTATCTTATTTAACCTTGCACTAAAAATATAAATTGTAAGTATAGTAGTTAGCAAGGGTCGAGTCCTCAGGGATTGGGTTTTAGTTTATAATTTAATAGTTTAAAACTTAAATTCAAGAACAATAAAAGAAAAGGGGTTTTTGAAGCCAGATTTAAACTAAAGTAAATAATAAGAAGAAGATGCAAGGCGGTATAACCAGCCAATAAAAATATATATACTAAATTAGGCGGTATAACCAGCCAATAAAAATATATATACTAAATTAGGCGGTATAACCAGCCAATAAAAGTAAAACAAAGTTAATATACAAATTAGGCGGTATAACCAGCCAATAAAAATAAATATACTTTTAAAAATAAGCAAACTAGAAAAGTAAGAAAACAAGTAAGTAAGAAGAATCAAATATGAAAAATATGGTTAAGGTTTCATTCTCCACCACTAGACATCATTAAGAATCAATTTCAGATCTATCAATATCAACCAACTATCAAAGTTAACAACCGTAGATAACAACAAGCTCTGTTACCCCAATCTTTCCTTAGTTTGTCGTTAAATAGAACAAGCTCTCTATTTAATCTCTAACCATTAAACAACCTAGAATAAGCTCTCTAAATTCAATTTAATGGCAGCTTTATGATGAGAAAGATAGGTTGATCTAAGCAACAAACACATAAGCTCGGATTGTTCAACTTAGGTTATGTTCCACTTTGCAATTATTGAAAACTTGACCATAATCATTAATCACAAATTGCCACTTATGAATAGGAAATCAAGACAATTACACGGATCAAGACTCCTAAACTAGCAATAGATAATTATCAAGATCTATCTAGTTGTACACCTAAATAAATCTAGACAACATCATGAACAATTCTTGTAGAAGAACATAAGCAACTTTGATAGAAAATTAATGATAGATAGAATCTGAAAATCAATCACAAAACATGTCTAGGGCTTTGAAATCACCCTTAACCAAATAGAAGTTTAGCCTAGCATAGGCATTATAAACATAAACATAAAATTAAAGAAAATCTAAGAAGAAAATAAAAGAAAGAAAGAAGAAGAGGAAGAATATTAATTATCCAACCTCTTGCTCTCTCTAAAGAAAAAGAAAACTAGAGAAAAGAAAGAAGAAGAAAACTTAGAGAATTTTATTAAAATGGCTAATATCCTACCTATGTACAATATGATCCCTTACAATCATCCAAGGCCCTCTATTTATACACATTTTGGAGGGCTAAATGACAAGAGACAAGCTTTACAAATTTCAAAGGTAGGTATATGATGATTTTGATCAGCCAACTTGATGGTCGATTTCTTCATTATTGGAGGCCTGATCTGATCACATGGTCTCCTAGACAAAGGTTCCCCTATCAGTTACGGAACCATAGCCGTTGAAATCAGCTCATTTGCTGATGTGGTTAAGCAGATATGGGCAAAATACGAAAACATGTCAGCACAGACTTCATTGCACATCAGCCACATTGATGGTCGATTTCTTCAATATTGGATGCCTGATCTGATCACATGGTCTTCTAGACAAAGGTTGCACTATCAGTTACGGAACCATAGCCATTAGAATCAGCTCATTTGCTGATGTGTATAAGAAGATACGGGCATAATACGAAAACATGTCAGCACAGACGTCATTGCACATCAGCCAACTTGATGGTCGATTTCGCTAGGGAAAACGACTCCGTTTTAAGATGTGTAAAACATGAAAAAGATAGATATGCCTCTTAGCTTTGCATGGCTACCAATTGCAGCCTTATTGCTTCAGTGAAACTCGAGATATAGCTGATATGGCAAAAGGTGTCGGAACTGAAACTGAACTGGATTTGCCCTTAATTCTAGTAATCTGAAATCACTCAAAGAAACTTGTGAAAAACACCAAAATACATAAAAATATAAAAGATCATAAACACAATTAGACTAAACAATAATAACTCGTATTTGACACAAAACATTAATAAAACATAACTAAAAACTATATAATTATACGAGTTATCACACCCCCACACTTAGATTGTTGCTAGTCCCTAGCAACGACTCAATAAAAATAAAATAAGAAAATCTAATCTAATCCATTTTCGTAGGAAATCACGGTGGCACTTAGCATGTGACACAAGCCTTTAAACCCCTAGGTGTCCCTAGTGGACGAGTTTAGTCTCGTGAGGGTTTACTAGAACGATACCCACAAACATTGAAAAATTAAAATATAAATAAACTACATATAAATAAACTACATATACTAAAAATATTTACTCCTAATCCTTTCAATACAAATTAGAGACAATATTTGAACAAGTCTTATAAACTAATCAATAGCTTAAAAAATTTCACAAAAAATCATGCTTGAATGTAAATTGTTTGAGTTAAGCCAATATTAGCATAACATATCTCAATCAAAATAGTGCATGTTCAAATTTAATCTCAACTTCTCACATGGGATACTCTCTTGATTTTCACTCTTTAAAGTAGTGGTAAAGTGTTTACACTCAATCAATTTCATGAAAACACTTCTACCATATGCTTGCTTGTCCACCTATTCTCCACTAAAAGATCATGCAACTTCATAAATGAAGAGGTCTTTAATCAAGGTTGTAATGGGGCCAAGAGGTAATAATGTGGTTAAAGAATAAAAAGGAAAAGATATCACAAACATTCCAAAGACTTCATAGAATTTAGAGACAAAATAAGATTTTGCAAATAAAACTTTCTCAATATTCTTTAGAAGTACATAATCACATAGGCTGAATATTTCATGTTGAGCCTTTACTTCATTCTAACCAACTTTCGAACATCTTTTTCTTTTCTTTAACTAGAAGTTCAAGAGATTATTCAAAAATTGTTTTTTTTTTTCACATGGGAATGTATTTGGCAATATTGCCTCTATTTTTCTCTTGACTTTTGCCTTTCTCCTCCCCCACACTTATCTTTTGTTCTAACCCAAATTTTCAAAAAGTATCCCTTGTTTTTGCAATATGTCTCAAACATTCTAGTCCATCTTTAGAACAAGGGTAAAGATATAAATGTGTTTAGGCTAGGTGTAAGATGTGGTTACCAAATAAATAGCTTATTCACTGTAGGCTCAAATTGGTTCACTAGAGGGATGTTCTCTTGGAACATCAATAAGGGATGGCTGTTTGGCCCTAGTTAAAAAGTCCTAATGCCTCTATCATATTCATGTTGTTACATGCATCAATATAGTCTCAAATGGTTTAAAGCAAGTTCTAGAGAATCATGTAATCATAAGAGCACTCAAGAAAGAAATTAGATTGATTTGTATAATGCATCAATCATTATAGGCTGAAAAACTCACAAGGATGATTATACAAGTCAGATTAAGTCTAAACATGCTTCTTTCTCAATCAACATATCATATTAACATTGGCTCATAAAAATTAGTATCAAGCTTAATTCTCATGAAAATCTTCTCACTAGTAACCAGTTTAGACCTATGCAATTCATATCTCATCATTGTATTAAAAAGGAACTAAAACACACTAAAAATAATAATAATAAAGACTAAAAAAAAATAGTAGACAAAAATAAAAGAAATCCTAAATCATTCCCCCCACACTTAATTCTTACATTGTCCTCAATGTAAGTCTATTAACCCAAATGAAAGAATCATGTGTAAGAGAAAAGAACTAATAACATAAGAATAGAAATAACTAAGACTCAAAACAAAAGAAACTCATGCAACCTAAATAATCCTAAAATACTAAACAAAAATTAACAAGTAAACATAAAAAATAAAAATAAAAACAATAAAAATAAAAATAATAAAAGAAAAAGGAAAAGAAAGAGAAAGAGAAAGCAAATCTGAATATGGAAGGTTGGCAATTTCTTCTTTAATTGGGTTGCCTTCCCAATTAACACTTGAGTTAGTGTTTTGAACCTAACCAACACCCCTTCTTGGCTTTTTAGGCTTGTCAGGCTCATACATGAAATTTTCCAAATTTATGCGTTTGAGAGGAAGCTTTCTTTGCACAACAGTGGATGCATTCTCCATTACAAGTATTATTCCATCATCCTTTGTGGTGCATATCTCATCGAGGAATGGAGCATATTTTGGTACTTGTTGAATGACATCCACAAACAAACTGTTTAAGGTTTCCAGCGTGTCTTGTTCATGTTCATCCTCCTTGAACTTTGCGAATCTACTAGGAAAAGGTGGAGAGGAAACATTAGTAAAAATTGGAATCTCAAATGTTACCTCAGGTGCCGAAATACTCTTATTTGGATCATTGGTTTCATTATCCTCAAGAATAGAATTCATCTCTAATTTTGTCTCATCCTCATCTTGTTCCTCATTCCTCAAGGTCACAATAGTAGCATTCTCCTTTGGGTTAATCATCGTTTGGGCAGGGAGTTCTTCAGATCTTTGTGCTACCCATACCACCATACTACTAGCCAATAGGCTCATTTGCCTTTCCAAACTCTGGATACTTGCCCTTGTTTCCTGTTGAAATTGCAAAGTATCAGTAACAAGAGAATAGACAAGATCTTCTAAAGAAGTACCTGAGTTTTGAGTCATATGTGGTGGTTGAAAAAGATCTGGTTCTTGGGACCATGATTGATTGAAGCTAGATGGATGAGTGTAATTGGCATAAGGATCTACTTCTTGGTAATTTTTCGAGTAGCCATAATTAGTATGATCCCACCATCCCTCATGGTAAGTGTTTGAGTAATGATCATACTGTTGGTCTTGGAACCCTTGATGGCCTTGACATCCTCCAATGGCCAATTGTTGAACTGGGGAGGTGAGATTGGCTTGTTGATTCTCCATGTTCATGTATGCCACCAACTCTTCAAGTGTTAGATTGCTCAATTCCATTGTTTTTTTATTTTTTTTTTTTTAAATTTGAAAAGAAAAACTTGTATGTACAAGAAAATAAAACTAATTAGAACTGAAAATAAGAATAAACCAAGTAACAAATAAACTAAAGAAAGCAATCCCCGGCAACGGCGCCAAAAATTTGATGCACCCAAAAGAGTGTATCTTATTTAACCTTGCACTAAAAATATAAATTGTAAGTATAGTAGTTAGCAAGGGTCGAGTCCTCAGGGATTGGGTTTTAGTTTATAATTTAATAGTTTAAAACTTAAATTCAAGAACAATAAAAGAAAAGGGGTTTTTGAAGCCAGATTTAAACTAAAGTAAATAATAAGAAGAAGATGCAAGGCGGTATAACCAGCCAATAAAAATATATATACTAAATTAGGCGGTATAACCAGCCAATAAAAGTAAAACAAAGTTAATATACAAATTAGGCGGTATAACCAGCCAATAAAAATAAATATACTTTTAAAAATAAGCAAACTAGAAAAGTAAGAAAACAAGTAAGTAAGAAGAATCAAATATGAAAAATATGGTTAAGGTTTCATTCTCCACCACTAGACATCATTAAGAATCAATTTCAGATCTATCAATATCAACCAACTATCAAAGTTAACAACCGTAGATAACAACAAGCTCTGTTACCCCAATCTTTCCTTAGTTTGTCGTTAAATAGAACAAGCTCTCTATTTAATCTCTAACCATTAAACAACCTAGAATAAGCTCTCTAAATTCAATTTAATGGCAGCTTTATGATGAGAAAGATAGGTTGATCTAAGCAACAAACACATAAGCTCGGATTGTTCAACTTAGGTTATGTTCCACTTTGCAATTATTGAAAACTTGACCATAATCATTAATCACAAATTGCCACTTATGAATAGGAAATCAAGACAATTACACGGATCAAGACTCCTAAACTAGCAATAGATAATTATCAAGATCTATCTAGTTGTACACCTAAATAAATCTAGACAACATCATGAACAATTCTTGTAGAAGAACATAAGCAACTTTGATAGAAAATTAATGATAGATAGAATCTGAAAATCAATCACAAAACATGTCTAGGGCTTTGAAATCACCCTTAACCAAATAGAAGTTTAGCCTAGCATAGGCATTATAAACATAAACATAAAATTAAAGAAAATCTAAGAAGAAAATAAAAGAAAGAAAGAAGAAGAGGAAGAATATTAATTATCCAACCTCTTGCTCTCTCTAAAGAAAAAGAAAACTAGAGAAAAGAAAGAAAACTAGAGAAAAGAAAGAAGAAGAAAACTTAGAGAATTTTATTAAAATGGCTAATATCCTACCTATGTACAATATGATCCCTTACAATCATCCAAGGCCCTCTATTTATACACATTTTGGAGGGCTAAATGACAAGAGACAAGCTTTACAAATTTCAAAGGTAGGTATATGACGATTTTGATCAGCCAACTTGATGGTCGATTTCGTCATTATTGGAGGCCTGATCTGATCACATGGTCGCCTAGACAAAGGTTCCCCTATCAGTTACGGAACCATAGCCGTTGAAATCAGCTCATTTGCTGATGTGGTTAAGCAGATATGGGCAAAATACGACAACATGTCAGCACAGACGTCATTGCACATCAGCCACCTTGATGGTCGATTTCTTCAATATTGGAGGCCTGATCTGATCACATGGTCTTCTAGACAAAGGTTGCCCTATCAGTTACGGAACCATAGCCGTTGGAATCAGCTCATTTTCTGATGTGGATAAGAAGATACGGGCATAATACGAAAACATGTCAGCACAGACGTCATTGCACATCAGCCAACTTGATGGTCGATTTCGCTAGGGAAAACGACTCCGTTTTAAGAAGTGTAAAACATGAAAAAGATAGATATGCCTCTTAGCTTTGCATGGCTACCAATTGCAGCCTTATTGCTTCCGTGAAACTCGAGATATAGCTGATATGGAAAAAGGTGTCGGAACTGAAACTGAACTGGATTTGCCCTTAATTCTAGTAATCTGAAATCACTCAAAGAAACTTGTGAAAAACACCAAAATACATAAAAATATAAAAGATCATAAACACAATTAGACTAAACAATAATAACTCGTATTTGACACAAAACATTAATAAAACATAACTAAAAACTATATAATTATACGAGTTATCACCACCTCCAAAGATAAGAAACAAAATGAGAAGAAGTTCTTCAAGAAGACTAAGAATGATAGAGCTTCTACCTCAAAACTTTTGAAGCCTAACGATGAGTAAAGAAGGACAAAGAAGAGGTCAAAGGGACATGCCATCATTGCGGCAAATGTTGTAAGATTTCACTACGCAAGTGCACGTATCGCAAACAAGTAATAAATTGGAAGTAAAGTGTCGAACCCACGAGGAATTGCTATTAAATTCGTTAAGTACTAAAATTAATACAACTTAATCTTATCTAAACAACTACTTAAAGATGATAATTAAAAACTAAATTAAAAGAAACTAATACTAAAAGAAAGTAAATTAAAAAGGATGAATTCAATTAATGATAAAAGCCTAGGATTACAACTTCCCTCAACACTTCGCTTGAATCTCTCTCAACCTCTTTACTTGATTAATGATCTTGAATTGTTTACCTAGAGTTCTAATCTATTTATAAGTATCTGTCGATGGTCTCATAAAAATATCCTTCTTAACCAATTAACTAACCAACTAGGAAAATTGATTTAAAGAAGAACTCATTAAGCTTAGGCTCTAACAATGGTTACACATGACAAGTAAGTATATTTCTATCCTACCTGCAGATCAACTCATCCTAATAAATGAATATGAAACATGTGTCATTCAATCCATGTCTAACACTAAACTCCCTATGTCTAGATATATTTAGGTTAACAAATAAATCTAATTGGTGGCTAATCAATTAGAAGCATTAAGAACAAGATTGAACAAACAACTCAACAAACCATTAAATCAAGCTAGAGAGAGAAAGTAAATTCAAACTACATGTTGAGTTCCATTGAAATCCTAGTAAAAGAAATTTAGTTCATGATAATTAATGAAAACAAATATTCAAATAGTTTCACCATCACCAGCAACACAAGAAAAATAAAGAAGAGAAAAGAGAAAACTAAGCGTTGTTAATTCTTGAATCTTGAATCTTCACCAATCTTCCAATCTTCTTGAGAGCTTTTGATGGAAACTATTCTCTTGAGAGAATTAGGTTTTTAGACATCCAATCCCCCTTTATTTTGACCTAAAAGAGTCCTATTTAAAGTGTCCAAGGCCTCCTGGAGTCCGAAACTTCGCGCACAAGTAAGTATCAGCGTTTTTAATTTTTTTTCGATTTTACTGTTCACGTGTCTGGCACTACGGTGCCAGATTGTGGCACCGTGGAACCAGCACTACTGACCCTATGGCGCAGCGGCGCCAACTCCTCTATCTATCCTGGGTTGGTTCCGCCATTTTTGCATACTTCGTTAGCTGTTTTAACTGGGCAAACCTCATCCGATTTTGACAAGTCTTATACTGTTGGAAAGGTATGGAAATCAGATTCAAAACTAAAGAAGGACGTTTTCTGAAATGAAGTCTTAAGATCAAGTTTTTCTTGAAAGAAGCACCGGAGGTCGAATCTGCCTGCTCATTGCTTTGCACCATTTTTCATAGTTTTGCACCTCGAAGCTCCAGATCACCTTGGCCTATAAAAACACATAAATAATAACTAAATAACTATTTTAAACATAAAATGGATAAATAAAATAAATATAAAACATCTAAAACTAATCAAATCTTAATAAAAGCCTCAAAGACTTAGCCGATTTAAATGCATAAAAGGTGGTAAAATAACTATATTTCCTAGAGTTATCACACCCCCAAACTTAATATTTTTCTAGTCCTCCACAAAACAAAACAAAACTAACTAAATAACCTGACACAAAACACCACTCAAGATAAATGCACTCAAACAATGATTTCTTAATTTTGCTCAAAAGTTACCTCAAATTCCTGATTCAAAGTAAAACATAAACATAATCCAAATCTATGATTCAATTCAATCGTAAACTTCATGCTTGAATGGATTTTCGGTCTGTATGTGTATAATCTCTTTGCAAATCATCACATGCAATCTAAATAAGTTTATATCAATGCAAAATACGAATTAGTACTAGATTCTCATATGTTTGCTTTTCATCTCTTTCTCCACTAATGTAGACTAACACTTCATCAAGGATCAAGTAGGTATTTATTAAGCTTGTAATATAAGGCTAGGGTCAAGGTACGATATAGTATAAATTTTGGTTTAAGTTACCCGTAGACACTTTACATTTTTTTTCTTCAGGATTTTTGAGAGCCATAGTAGTTTCCTCAAATTACATACTTTCTTATTTGAATACACTTCCTTTTTGCTTCACCAATTTCTTCTTTTCTATTATTCATTTTTGAAGAACCATAACTTTTTTTTAGAGAAATTTCACATCACCATTTCACCCAAATTCGACATGGCTCATAATTGTTTCCTATAATATCATCACATGCCTATGTATTGAGGGTTAATCATGGTTTTTCTTATTAGGCTAGGCTAAAATATCTAGCAATCAAAGAAAAGAGATATATTAATTAGGCACAAAGAGGTAGACTAAGAATATTAATATATATAGGTAAGCTTGAAAGGCTCAAACGATCCAAAGATGGCCTAAATCACTTCCTCAACTTAGTAGTCTAGGATTTGGTCTCGAGAGAGAATCAAACAAATTCTAGGTTCTAGACATAATCGCAATTCACATCAACATAATCAGTCTTTAAATAAGCAATGCAAATCTAAGCAAGAGATTAAGTGCTCAATTTGTGAAAATCACATTCTAACATGAAACTAACAAAAGAATTTAACACAAATTCTTCTCATGCTTATGTTTTTCCCAAAAATAAAGATAAATCAACAACTAATTCTCATCATTGGATAAGGATTCCATCATACTAAGTGCAATATATCTCAAGCAAAAACAATATTTTTTTTTAACTCCTAATAATAAAAATAAACAATCACACAAACTAAAATAAATCTAAAGACACATCTCCAAACTTAAAACAAACATTGTCCTCAATACTCGCCTCTAAATCACATAAAGCTTTACCAAAAAATTCATTACCGATGGCGCATGGAATAGCGAAGCTTCCCGGATTTTTGAGTTTGGGTGGGAGTTTCTTTTGAAGGATAGCGCTGCACTCTTCAGTAAGTGCAACTGTCTCATTCTCATCCAATTTCCTCTTCTTAGATAAAATTTATTTCATAAACTTGACATATTTAGGCATTTGTTCTAAAGCTTCAGCAAAAGGTATATTAATATGAAGCTTTTTGAATACCTCATGAAACTTCTGAAATCGCTTCTCAAGTTTTTTGCTTTTGAAAGTGCTGAGGAAAATATGGTGGTGGGTAGACTGGAGGCTTCTTCTCTTCTTCTTGAGCCTTTTCAATTTTTTTCCCCCAAATTTTTCGCTTCAAGAGGCTTGGGTTGCAATGTTGGCACTTTCTTTTGAAGATGCTAAGGAAACGATGGTGGTGGGTAAACTGGAGGTTGCTTTTCTTGAATTTTCTCATTATGCTTCTTGCTACCCACTTTTACCTCTTTCCCCCTTGTTAATATGATGGCATTGCATTGTTCTTTCCCATGGCTCTTAGGATTGGTCTCAGTATCGCTTGGAAGAGTTCTCATAGGTCGATTGCTAATAGCAGAAGCAAGCTGGCTCACTTGTGTCTGAAGATTTCTAAGTGACGCTGTTTGACTTAGAAGTAATTCAGCTTGACTTCGAAGTGTTGTTGCATGAGTCTGATTTGTCACTTCTTAGCTAGCCATGAACTTTGTAAACATCTTTTTCAATGATGTCTTTTCTTGGACAGGAGCTAGGGACTGTGCTTCAAACCCAAGAGGGACTACCCTTGATTATTGTTCCAGGAAACGTTTTGCTGATTTCTCCAACCTGGATTATAATCGTTGGGATATGGGTTGTTTTGCTACCCGTTATAGTTTCGCACATATTGAGCAAATTCAGCCTTGGTTGGGCATCTATCAATGGTGTTTCCTTCCCTACAAGATTCACATGTTACAAATGGGCTTTGGACTGAATGCACACCCACAGTGTCAAATTTCTTGGATAAAGCAGCCATCTGTGCCGATTAGACACTAATCTCATCCAACTGATAAACGCCTGGAGCTTTCTTTGGCAAAATTCTCTCAATGGACCATTGATAATTATTGGACTCCATCTCCTCAATTAAATTATAAGCCTCATCAATTTCTTTTCCCATGAGTGCCCCACCTGCTGCAACATCGATAGAACTTCTAGTATGACCTATTAACCTATTGTAGAAGGTGTTCACCTGAAGCTATTTAGGTATCCCATGATGAGGACATCGTCAGAGCAGATCTTTGTACCTTTCCCAAGCTTCATATAATGATTCTAACTCATACTGCATAAAAGATGTGATATTATTCTGCATCTTAGCTGTCTTGGCAGGAGAATAATATTTGGCAAGAAATTTATGGGCCAGATTAGCCCAAATAGTAATGGAGCCAGCAGGAAGGGTGTGCAACCAACTCTTGGCCTTATCTCAGAGTGAGAAAGGGAAGAGTCTCAGTCTAATGGCATTATCAATAACACCATTGTGTTTGAAAAGATCGCAAATTTCCAAGAAATTCACAATGTGAGCATTCAGATCATCGTTCGGTAAGCCGCCAAACTGAACTGATTCTTGAATCATCTGAATGATGGCCGACTTTATTCTCAAAATTATTTGCTTCGATGGCAGGCCTCTGAATACTAGTCTGGAGGTCTTGCATGAGAGGAACTGCAAAATCTCGCAAAGTCTTGGTCTCGTTAGCTTCAGTCATTGTACCTGAAAATAAGAAAGAAAAAGAAAGTTTAAATTAAGACTAAGATTGATTGGTATTAATATTAACAAAAATAATAAACAATTCCTCGGCAACGGCGCCAAAAACTTGTTGTAAGATTTCACTATGCAAGTGCATGTATCGCAAACAAGTAATAAAGTGGAAGTAAAGTGTCGAACCCACGAGGAATTGCTATTAAATTCGTTAAGTACTAAAATTAACACAACTTAATCTTATCTAAACAACTTATTAAAGATTATAATTAAAAACTAAATTAAAAGAAACTAATACTGAAAGCAAGTAAATTAAAAAGGATGAATTTAATTAATTATAAAACTAGGATTACAACTTCTCTCAACACTTCGCTTGAATCTCTCTCAATCTCTTCACTTGATTAATGATCTTGAGTTGTTAACCTAGAGTTGTAATCTATTTATAAGTATCTGTCGATGGTCTCATAAAAATATCCTTCTTAACCAATTAACTAATCAATTATGAAAATTGATTGAACGAATAACTCATTAAGCTTAGGCTCTAACAATGGTTACACATGACAAGTAAGTATATTTCTACCCTACCTGCAGATCAACTCATCCTAATAAATGAATATGAAACATGTGTCATTCAATTCGGGTCTAACACTAAACTCCCTATGTCTAGTTGTATTTAGGTTAACAAATCAATCTAATTGGTGGAAATCAATTAGAAGCATTAAGAACAAGATCGAACAAATAACTCAACAAACCATTAAATCAAGCTAGAGAGAGAAAGTAAATTCAAACTACATGTTGAGTTCCATTTAAATCCTAGTAAAAGAAATTCAGTTCATGATAATTAATGAAAACAAATATTCAAATAGTTTCACCATCACCAACAACACAAGAAAAATAAAGAAGAGAAAACTAAGAGTTGTCAATTTTTGAATCTTCAAATCTTCACCAATCTTCCAATCTTCTTGAGAGCTTTTGATGGTAACTATTCTCTTGAGAGAATTAGGTTTTTAGACATTCAATCCCCCTTTATTTTGATCTAAAAGAGTCCTATTTAAAGTGTCCAAGACCTCCTGGAGTCCGAAACTTCGCGCACAAGCAAACAGGTAAGTATCACCGTTTTTTTTTTTACTGTTCACATTTCTGGCACTATGGTGCCAGCTTGTACTACTGACCCTATGGCAAAGCGGCGCCAACTCCTCTGTTTGTCCTAGGTTTGTTATGCCATTTTCTCATACTTTTTCAGCTGTTTTGACTGGACAATCCTCGTCCAACTTTGACAAATCTTATACCGTTGGAAAGGTATGGAAGTCAGCTTCAAAATTCAAGAAAGTGTGTTCTTAAATGAAGTCTTTAAGATTAAGTTTTTCTTGAAAGAAGCTCCAGAGGTCGAATCTGCCTGCTCATTGCTTTGCACCGTTTTTCATCGTTTTGCACCTCGAACCTCCGGATCACCTTAGACCTATAAAAACACATTAATAAAAACTAAATAACTACTTTAAAAATAAAATGGATATAAAAACATCTAAAACTAATCAAATCCTAATAAAAGCCTCAAAGACTTAGCCAATTTAAATGCATAAAAGGTGGTAAAATAACTATATTTCCTATAATTATCAGCAAACAAGGGCATTGGAGGTGCAATTGCAAAGAGTATATTGAGTCCATGAAGGAAAAGAAACTTAAGGAAGTTTCTACTTCTGATATGCTATGAGCTTGTCATTCTCTTTCCATTTGATATGCGATATCTTATGAGAAAAAGGTACTAATATGTAAGACATATTGTAGGAACCAAATAGCAAGGAGAATGAGGAAGGAACGAAGAGGTGGCAACCTAGTTAATGCTCATATTACTTCCATTATATTTTCATCTTAATAATGTTTTGTATATTCATTTTAAATGAGTTTAAAAGCATATAAAAATTGATGCTTTAACAATAAAATGAGGAATGTTCCAAGTTAAAATACTTGATGAGTTCTCTGCTGGGTTTATCGGGAAGGATTTCAACAATTATTATTAACCACGGAATATCCTTTTTAAAACAGATAATGATCCGGATGATTTCAAAATGATGGAAAGTTCTATATTTTGCCAGGGAATATAGAAAATTTTGTAGTAATAAATTCTGAATCATTCTTAAATAATGTGATTGTTTTAAAGGGAATTATTTTAAAAATACTGATATCTAAAACCAACTTTTACCGAGAATTAGGACAACACATGATTAATAAGGTATCGTTTTACACGGGCGTTGTAGGGGTACGAATACCTTCCCCTCACGTAATCGATTCCTGAACCCGCATTTGATTTTCTCTGTTCAACGTGGACTTTGAAATTGATTTTTCAAAAGATTTTAATTATTTTAAAATTTTTACGAAACTGATTTTAATAGGTGACCGATCACGCCTAGCCAAAAAGGTCGATGGCGACTGCCATTTTTTTAGATTTTTCAAAACCCATATTATTTACGAGGATTATTATCTTTTCCACCCTCAACATCATTTAGCAGTCACGAGATCGTTATGACAAAATGATTAGATATCAATTCTGCATATGTGAAGGTTAAAGGGAGTGTTATTAGTAACACATGAATAATGAGTATTGATTAACATTATTAGTAAGCATTAGTGCTAAAACCGAAAAGGGAAAAGCATTGTACATTGGACTAAGATGTTAAAACAAGTTTAACATAGAGAGAATCCAATGAACATTTATAAACATTAAAGCCATGATGTGAATTAACAGTCTTTTGGAAATGTTCCAAATTAGAGAGGGCTAAAAGTCTTATATCCTTGGTCAAATACAAACCTTTTGTTTAAGGCTGCAAAAGGATGTTTGGATCATTAAGTCATCGAGTTAACAAAGGAATCCTAAGTAGTTAGAGTAATAACATGAGCCACGAAGAAAGGAATCCGAGTCTCGTTGTGATCCGAATGAGTATTATGACTAGATAATAGAGATTATAAAATCATATGTAATTGAAAATATTCTCACAAAAGATTGTTCTAAGGCAATGTCCTCTAAGAAACCATATTGCAGATGAAAAGGTTCGGTATAGAGTGCATCGATGATTGGCTTAGTGCAAGTGGGAGATTGTTGAGATATTCCCTAAAGCCAATGAAAGTTTGAAGTAATCGACTTCTAATAATGCATACTAATCACTTATAATATATGTGATAGAGGTTTTCGTTCATCAATTAGTCAATTCCAATAAAGAGTTATTGTAAACGAGTTGGATGAAGTCCATGGAAGACAATGTCCTTGCAAAGGCATTATAAAGATTATAATTATGAGATACTTATGTATCAAAGTCATGTACCTAAACTTGTTCTTGGTCATTATATTGTCAAGACGGGACATTGACAATGCTCAAAGACGGGTACATGTTAAGCCTTCTTACTTTGGAAGTAAGCAATCGATCTCATTGTTTGAAGTATAGAGATACTTAGGTATAACATTTGGGTGCTTGTTAGAGAACAAATTCACTGAACATGACTCGTTATGAGAACTCCATTTGGTAGCTCACTCAAATGTCTATGAAAATGTTATCATGTGACAATTGTGTAACTAGTCTTCAGACTTTAGACGCCAGGTTATCTTATATGAGCATTGTCATGCTTTGATCTTATTCGAACGAATCACAAGTAGTGATGCCTATGGTAGGGTGACTTTGGGTATGACCCGAAGCATATAAAGGTAAATGAGTAGTCAAGAGAGGATTCACCATTCCAAGTGATAATGATGAGACATATCTTTTTTGTTATTGGCTTAGGTTAACATGATTAAGTCTTTGGCCAAAGCATGATGAATTTAGAATGTTGAGAACATTTTAGAATTCACTAATATTATCCAAAGAGCTAAAAGAACTAATATGGAAGGTTTCATAAGTAGACACTGCACCATGCTTATGGCCATTCCGAGATATATGGTGAAAGGACTGAAATGCACTAATAAAGTGATCACTGAAAGGTTATGTCATATCACTATGAATTTTTAACATTTGGGTGGTCATGATGGATTGCTAGATCACACTCATGATCTTGAATATAAATTATTTGATCTTGAATTAGATTGTAATTTATGTTTAATTTCCAACATGTTGGAAACCGAATGGGTCACACACAATAGATCTTAATCTGGGATTAAAATTGAGATTCAAATTAAGTTGGACTTAATTGAACAAAAGCAAATAATAAGGGAATTAATTAAAGTGTTTAATTAATTGAAGAGGACAAAAGGGGAATTTCCAAAACCATGAGACATATGTTGCGGCAAGGGCATGCTTATATAAAGCCAAGCTTGCCGCATATGTTGTGTGTTGTCGGATTTACCACGCAAGTGCACGTATCGTTAACAAGTAATATAATGAAAAGTAAAGTGTCAATCCCACGAGAAATTGTTACTAAATTTGTTAAGTACTAAAATTAAACAACCTAATCTTATTCAAACAATTAATTAAAAGTTGTAATTAAAAACTAATAAAAGAAAGCAAATTAAAAGATGGATTAAATCAATTGAGAAAAGTCTAGGATTACAATTTCCCTCAACACTTCGTATGAACTTTTCCTACCTTCTTAACTTGATTAATGACCTTGAGTTGTTAACCTAGGGTTATAATCTATTTATAAGGATCTTCCGATGGTCTTACAAAAATATCCCTCTTAACCAATTAATTATATTCCTATGCAAATTGAATTAAAGAAGAACTCATTAAGCTTAGACTCTAAAATTGGTTACACATGACACGTAAGTGTATTCCTACCCTACATACAGATCAATTCATCATAATAAATGAATATGAAACATGTGTTATTCAATCCATGTCTAACACTAAACTCCCTTTTTCCAAGTTGTATCTAGGTTACCAAATCAATCTAATTGGTGGCCAAACAATTAGAAGCATTAAGAACAAGATTGAATAAACAACATCAAATATCATCAAATCAAGAAAGAAACTAAAATAATCCAACTACATGTTGAGTTCCATTGCAATCCTAGAAAATTAAATTTAGTTCATGCTGACTAATGAAAATAAATGAAAAAAGAGTTTCACCATCATCAATATTACAAGAAAGATAAAGAAGAGGAAAGGAAAAGAGAAAACTAAGGTTTATCAGGTCTTCAGTCTTCAATCCTCCAAAATCTCCTTAGCTCCTTGAAATCTTTTGGTGGCTACTCTCCTGTTAATAAAATTAGGTTTATAGAACTTAATTCCCCTTTATTTGAGCCTTAAAAGATCATATTTATAGAGTTTTAGACCCCTAGATTCAGAAACTTCGCGTCCAAGCAATAGGTAAGTGTTTTTTCATCTTTTTTTTTTGGTTCAGGCAGACGCACCAGCGCCGCGATGCCAGCCCCTCTGTTTGCTGCACTTTGCTTCTGTCATCTTCTCGTATTCTTTAGCTGATTTGGATGGGAAATATTTTCCGATTTGAACGCGTAAAATACCATTGGAAAGGTATGGAAATAAGCTTCAAAAGTCAAGAAGGAAGTTTTCTTGAATAAAGAATTTAAGATCATGTTTTGCTAGCAACAAGCTCCGGAGGTCAAATCTGCCCATGCGTTGCTTTGCACCTTTTTTCATCTATCCGCACCTCGAAGCTCCTTCTCACTTTGAACCTATAAAAATACAAAAACATTAACTTAATAACTAATTTAAACATGAAATAAATAAATCTAAAACCAATTAAAACTAATCAATTCCAAATAAAAACATCAAGGACTTAGCCAGTTTGAATGCAGAAAATATGGTAAAATAACTATATTTTCTAGAGTTATCATTGTGTATTTTGGTTATCTAAGAAGTGAAGTTGCATTTTATTTTCAATCCTAGTATCCTTGTTCTTTTTCTTGTTTTTATTCTCTAGCCACCCTAAGAGAATTGTTCTCTAAGAAAACTTTGTCCAAGAGAAAGAAAACACAAGATTTTTCTTCACTAAGAAAACCCTTTAGCCGAAACACACAAAGAAGAGTTCTCTAGCTTTTCGAATATCTTGTTTTGCTTTGGAATTCAATAAGTCATCTTGCTAGCACAAGATTGCCTCTACCTTTGAGAAGATCCTTGGATTAGATCATGTGGATTACTATTAGAGCCTTAACACTTGGGTAACCAATGATACACAAAATATGCAGTAAACATGGCTTTATATAAGCATATCCTTGCTACAACCTATATCTTGAGGTTTGGGAAATTCCTTTTTTGTCCTCTTGATGTAGGGTATCAGAGGTGTGCTCTTTATGGCGTGCAACTACTCTTGGCCCATTGGATCAACTTAAGCTAAAGCTATCCTTGATGAGATTCCCTCTTTAAAACTTCAACGTCCTATTCCTCGATGATGTGTTAGAGTTGGAAAGGCTTAGGGTTGAAGATGCTGCTGTCATTACTACAACAATGCTTGAGATTACAGGGGACAATATGGAGAGTGATGCCCCCGAAGAGGGAGACTAGGTAGAACAAGATGGTGATAGTGATGCAGTGCCAGTTGATGTGAACCAAGCTGCCGAGACAGAGGACGTTGCTCAACCTGCTGCTTTAAAAAAATAATGATAATGTAATTGAGGTTGAGAATGTTGTGAACAATGTAAATAGGGAGGATGCTGCCACTATGCATGATCCTATTAATATTAGGTAAATGTAGTATTTTTACTTTTTCATAAATGGATAGACTCGACAACGATATTTATATTATGTTGTTTTGCATGTTTGCATAGTAATTTGTATACACTTGCTTTTATGCATGTTATTGATTATTTATGGGTAATAACTTTGGTTAATTCACTTTATGTTGTTTAGGCGAGTAGAGCATGTATATGTAATAACTTGGATTATTCACTTGTATGTTGTTTAGGAGAGTAGAGCATGTATGCATAATAACTTGGGTTATTTACTTATTTGCTGTTTAGGCGAGTAGAGCATGTATGCATAATAACTTGAGGCAAGCAGAGCAAGTGTGCATAATAACTAGGGTTATTCGCTTGTATGCATTTGTGGTGAGCAGAGCATGTATGCGTAATAACTTTGGTTATTACGCTTATATGCATTTATGGAGTAGAGCACGTATGCATAATAACTTGGGTTATTCGCTTATATGCTTTTTGGCGAGCAGAGGATGTATGCGTAATAACTAGGTTATTTGCTTATATGTGTTTGTGGCGAGCAGAGCATGTATGCGTTTTTGGAGTAGAGCATGTATACATAATAATTGGGGCTATTCGCTTATATGCTTTTTGGCGAGCAAAGCATGTATGTGTAATAACTTGGATTATTCGCTTATATACATTTATGGCAAGCAGAGCATGTATGCATAACAACTTAGGTTATTCGCTTGTATGTGTTTGTGGCGAACAGAATAAGATATGAATCATGTGATAAGAGAAACGCTTTTCTATTGATATGACTGAATAGTCTAGGCAATGTCATTGTGATTACATTTATGCTTTCTCTTTAAACTACAAATAATATTTGATGGACGGCATTCCAAGTGTTCATGATTGGCTTTCCATCCATATCCTTTAATCTACATGCCCCATAACCGACGACATGAGAGATCTGGTAAGGGCCTTTCCAGTTTGGGGATAATTTTTTTTGCTCGTCTGCTGGTCTACTTGCCTTACATTTCCTAAGAACTAGATCACCTACTTGGAACTGCTTGGACTTGACTTTTGTATTGTAATATTTGGCTACCTGCTGAGCTCTTACGACAACTTTAACCTCTGTGTGATCTCTAGTTTCTTATAGCAGGTCCAAGTTAGTTATTGGTGCCTCATTGTTCAATGTCGAGTCTACATTCAAGGTTCATAAACTGTGCACTCTAATTTCATCTGGTATAACTGCCTTAGTTCCATTTACAGGGTTGAAAGGAGTTTTTCCTGTAGACGAGCATTCTGAAGTTCTGATTGCCCACAATATTTGGATGAGCAAATCTTATGCAATTTGAGCAAGTAATATACTGTTGGAAAGCTCTAAGAATCAGTTCAAAATTCAGGAAATAAGGTTTCTTGAATAAAGACTTTAAAATCATGTTTTACAAGCAACAAGCTCTGATGGTCGAATCTGTCTTTACTTTCCTTTGCACTTTTTTTGTCTTTTCCGCACCTCTAAATTCCTCCTCACTTTGGACTTATAAAAATAAAAAAACACCAAATTAATAAATAATTTAAACATGAAATAAATAAATAAATAAAAATAATCTAAAAACAATTAGAAATAATTAATTATGAATAAAACTTCAAGGACTTAGCTGATTTGAATGCTTAAAATATGATAAATTAATTCTATTTCATAGAGTTATCACACCCCCAACTTAAGATTTTGCTAGTCCCCAAGGAAAAAAAAACAATACGAATGAAACTAAATAAAATGAATCAAAACATAGCTAGAGATGAATGCACTCAAATAAGGATTCCTTTAAATTTTCCTAAAATGTTATCTCAAAATCCTGACTCAAAGTAGAACATAAACATCACACAAATTCATGATTCAATTCAATTGTACGCCTCATGCTTGAATATATTTCTAATGTGTGTGTGTGTGATCTCTTTGCAAATCATTACATGCAATCCGAATAAGTTTATGCCAATGCAAAATACGAATTAGTACTCGATTCTCATATGTTGGCTTTTCATCTCTCTCTCCACTAATGTAAACTAACACTTCATCAAGGATCATATAGGACTTTATTAAGCTTGTAATGAAAGGCTAGGGTTAAGGTAGGATAAAGGATATATTTCGGTTTATTCACCCATAGACAGTTTTCATTATTTCAGGATTTTCGAAGAGCCATAATCTTTACCTTAAATTACATACTCCCTTTTTTAATGCAACTTCTGTTTTCCTCACCACTTTATTCTTTATTCTTTTTTCATCTTTCATTTTTTTTCTATTTTTTTAAAATTAATCGGACATCACCATTCCACCCAAATTAGACAAGGCTCATAATTATTTTCTATAATATCATACACATGCCTATGTAGTAAGGGTTAGCCATGTTTTTTCATATTAGGTAGGGCAAAAAGATGTGGCAATAAAAGAAAATAGATATATCTATTAGGCACAAAGAGGTGGACTAAGGATATTCATATATATATATATATATATATATATATATATATATATATATAGGTAGGCTAGATAGGCTCAAACGATCTAAAGATGACCTAAACCATCTCCTCAACTTAGTGTTGTTTAGGATTTCACCTCGAGAGAGAATCAAACATATCTAGGCTATTGGGATTTGGCTAATGCTCAAACAGAGATAATGTATAATTTAATCAACAATTAAATATACAACGCAGCGGAATTAAATAAACCATAGAGAATACTGAATCCCTCCAAGGATTTGCCTATGAATTCAAAACAATCAGGCTATCAAAAATAGATAACAATCAAAATCTCAGACCTCTGTAATGGAGATTTCCAAAACCACATTACAGATTCTTGATGTTCTTGTTCTTGTACACAGTGCTCGCTTGTCGAAAACCAAAGTCGTCCAATTGTCCGACCTCTAACAGTAATCCACACAGGTGATCTGAAAGCCTTCACAAGGTTGAGATTATGTTTTCCAAAACGATGCAAGTAGTCTAGGTTGTGAGAAACCTTCTTCCTCTATCTTAATTAGCCTAAAGAAAATGAAAGAATCGTATTCTCACTTCTCAATAGGTATTCGGCCGATTCTCACTTCTTGGGGAGAGAGGCACCGATTCTAATTCTCTTAGGGGGGAGGCGGCAACAACTTTAGGCTATTTATAAGTTGGTTTAGTGTATGCCAACTATTGGACTAACTGCACTAAAGCCCTTATAAATATTATTAAATATTCACAATAAGCCCACAACACTTAATGAATATTTAATCTGCCCTTATCTCATTTTAATTTCATTAATCACCTTTTGTGTGTGACCCATTAGGCCCTTAACATGTTGGCAATAAATATAATTAATTCAATTAAGAATTTTCTATTTATATTTATAGATCATGAGCGGCATCTAGCAATGCATCATGACCACCCAAATGCCAAGAGAGTCATCAAGCTTTGACTAGCCTTTCGTGTACAATATCTCTGTGTAATTCGATCCCTTCATCAAATATCCCAAGATAGGAAAGAGCATGGTTCAGTGTCTACTCTTAACCCATTGCATATTAGATCTGCAGCTTTAATATTAACTCCTTAAGTACTGCCTTGGCCAAGGACTTCCATAAGTTAATATAAGCCAGATACATGTGGGATATGTCCCCTTAATCACTTGGGGTGATGAATCCTCTTTGGACCACTCATTCATCTTCGTATGCTTCATGTCATACCCAATAACACCCTACCATAAGCATCCTCATGATTGGGACCCGTTCGTGATGGAATCTAAGTATGACAGTTCACATACAAGATGAACTGGTGTCACAAGTCAAATGATTATTTACACTATTGACACATGAGAGTATTTACCATAGACACTTGAGTGAAATACCAAATGGAACTCTCATAGCGGGTCATGTTCAGTGAACTTGTTCAACTAACAAGCACCCATATGTTATCCCCAAGTATCTCTATACTTTCAACCTATGAGATCAGTTGCATGCATCAAGTGCATGAAGGCTTAACTTATGCTAGTCTTTGAGCATTGTCAATGCCCTGTCTTGATAATACAATGACCAGGAATAGTTTAGAAACACGGTATTGATGCATAAGGATCCTCATAATTGTAACACCTTACAATTCCTTTGCAATGCCATTGTGTCTCATGGGCTTTATCTTCACAAGTCATTTATAACAATTATAACAATACTTATGGATAAAGAAATACCTCAATTATAATTAATAAACTATAATATGCAATACATGAATATATAAATAGTGTTTTACAAGCCTAACTTGACTGGCGTGTAGGGCTTACACCAACAATCTCCCACTAGCACTGAAGCCAATTGCCCATGTACTTAAGCCCATGTCATTCCATGTGACGATTATGTTTCTGCTGGGATAGAACCTTAGTGGGTAACCTTTTTCATATTAATGTCACCTCTTTCAATGATTACACTAATCAGGTGAAACTACCGTAATATATGTATGGATCTACGATGAGACCTTGGTTCTTTAGCTTGCGCTATGGCTTCATTATTATCACAGTAAAGTGGTATTGGATCAACAATGTTCGAAATCAACCAAGTTCTTTAAAGAACTTCTAGATCCAAACACCCCGTTCGTTGCCTCAAACGAGGAGATATACTCGGCTTTGGTTGTTGAATCTACAGTCATCTCTAGTTAGGAACCTTTCCAACAGACTGTTCCAAGATTCAAGGTAAATATATAATTACACTGCGATTTACTGTCATCCTAATCAGATTAGAAGTCAGCATCTGTGTAACCCCTGACTTGGAGTTCAGCCCCTCCATGGACTAAGAAAGTATCCAGGCTAAACCTTTTAGCACCTTGTCTATGTAAACGGATTGGGACAATCCAAGCAGCCTTTTCGATCTATCTCTATAGATCTTAATTCCCATAATATATGCTGCTCCTCCCAAATCCTTCATGGAGAACTGTTTGGATAGCCAGACCTTGGTGGTCTGAAGCATAGGCACATCATTTCTTATAAGCAATATGTCATCGACATATAGCACCAAGAAAACAATTGCATGTATGTTTACCTTCTTGTAAACACATGGTTCATCAAGATTCTTAATGAAACCAGATTCTTTGATTTTTTCATCAAACCTAATGTTCCAACTTCGAGATGATTGCCTTCATCCATAAATAGACTTTTGTAGCTTGCATACCTTATTAGATGTGGCCTTTTTTGAAAAACCTTCAGGTTGCAAATTCCCATTAAAGAATGCAGTTTTTACATCCATCTGCCATATCTCATAATCATGGTATGCAGCAATAGCAATCATAATCCTAATGGACTTTACCATGGCAACAGGTGAAAAGGTTTCTTCAAAATAAATGCCTTCAACTTGATTATAACCTTTTGCAACCAATCTGGCCTTATACGTTTGTATGTTGCCATACATGTCTATCTTTATCTTGTAGACCCATTTACACCCTATGGGTTTTATCCCTTGAGGTGGATCAACTAAAGACCAAACTTGGTTAACTTCTATGGCATCCATTTCGGATTTCATGGCTTCTAGCCATTTCTTGGAATTGATGTCCGACATCGCTTCCTTATAGGTAGCAGATTCGTTATCAATGGGAAAACCATCTCTTTCCAAAAGAAATCCATATCTTATTGGAGTTTGCCTCTCCCTACTAGACCTTCGGAGTACTTGTGTTTCTTGAGCATTAGTTCAAGCACCAATGCCTCGACCAATGGCTCAGGTTCCGAGGGAGTGTTAGGTTGTGGTTCTTGAACTTCTTCAAGATCTATTTTACTCACACTAAATCCTTCTAGTAGAAACACTTTCTCTAGAAAAGCAACGTGTTTTGAACAAACACCTTTTGATCAGTAGGACTGTAAAAGTAATATCCAGCAACCTCTTTAGGATATCCCATAAACTAATATTTTTTTGATCTAGCTCCCAGCTTATCAGAAGGTACTTGCTTCACATAAGCAGTACATCGCGAAATCTTTAGATAAGATAAGTATGGCTTCTTGCCATTCCATATCTCATATGGTACCTTATCTACTGATTTGCTTGGAACCCTATTTAGAAAGTAAGTTGCGGTTTCTAAGGCATATCCCCAAAAGGATATCAGAAGGTCAGCCTTAGACATCATGGGCCGAACCATGTCCAATAAGGTTGATTTCTCCTCTTAGACACTCCGTTATGCTGAGGAGTTCCAGGTGGAGTCCATTGCGACAGAATTCCATTTTTCGTCAAATGATCCAAGAAATCATGGGTTAAATATTCTCCTCCTCAATCTGATCTAAGAGCCAAAATATTTTTCCCAGTCTATTTCTCTACTTTAGCTCTGAACTCTTTGAACTTTTCAAAAGCTTCAGACTTGTGTCTCATCAGATACACATAACCATATCTAGAATGATCATCGATAAAGGTTATGAAGTATGAGTAATTGCCTCTAGCAACTGTGTTTAGTGGCCCACATAATCTGAATGTATTAAGTCCAATAAAAGACCAGCTCTTTCACCCTTTCCAGTAAAAAGAGTCTTAGTCATCTTACCAAGGAGACAACATTCACAAGTCCCATACGATTCATAATCAAAGGGTTTCAAATAACCAATTTTATGCAATTTGGAAATCCTTGTCTCATTGATGTGACCAAGTCTACAGTGCCAGATGTAAGTCTTACTTGGATCATCCTTTCTTTCTTTCTTTCTTGATATTTATATTGAACATAGGCATCTCTGTATCCAAAATATATAATCCATTATGTAATGTTGCCGATCCATAGTTAATGTCTTTAAGAATGATGGAGCAACTATTGCCCTTCATTCTTATCTCGAAACCATCATTGACAGCGAGGTATGAAACCGAAATGAGGTTTCTAGACAATACTGAAAGAAAGTAACAATCTTTCAGTTCCAATTTCATGCCAGAAGGCAAAGATAAAGTACATGTTCCAACGGCCAATGCTGCAACTTTTGCACCATTGCCTATTCTTAGAACTACTTCATCCTTGCTCAACTTTCTAATTCCTTTCAACATCCTTATGTCATTACATAGATGTGAACCGCATCTTGAATTAATTATCCAGGAATTGGATTTAACAGTAGAAAGATTTAGTTCAATCACAAACACAGTCAACCCAAAAACTTTTATAAGTTCTTCTTGACTTGTCAAGTGAGCAACCTTTTTTTTTCATTGAGAACGCTTCTCAATCTTTTGTACCAATCCAAACATTTTGGACTAATGGCATTCATAATGCCGCACAGTGCAGTTAAAGTATTAACCATTTTCAACAACCTAATATGGAAAAAGTATATATCAGTTATATTCACGCATTTATACCAATTCAAGATGAGGTATTAAATCTCTTATTGGTTCTCCCACTAATTTTTCGAGATAATAGCCCTCACTGTTATTCAAAAATCTCATCAAGGTATTTCTAATGGGCTGGGATCCCTTTCAACATATTGCAACCTTGAGTGACTCAACAAAATACAACAAGCCTAGTTGGGTAGATAACATAGCTTATCAATTGCATCTCTATGCAACTCCTAGATCAGTTAGGTGACAACTCTTTGTCTAAGCACATCATATGTACTTCGCCTATCTTTGCCTCTAACACCATACGGTCAGGTTTGATGCATCCGGGCAACATGGCATTAGTTGAGTAAGACTCAACTTCATAACTCAAACATATTCGTATAGTAGTTTGACTCTGAGTGACTCGATAAGCCTCCTACTGGAAGAACTCTGGTTATCTTGTTATGTTAATGGAAGGCAACTTTATCATGCGAAACATGTGACTCAATATTATAAATAGGGATTTCCTTGTTCTTTGAGTCTCATCATAATAAACATTCATAGCATTTATAATATCGCATAAAATAAATCTATAACATGCTTTCTACTTGGATGATTATGGACTTTTCTAATCTAATTTCCTTGAGCCATCAAAGGAAATTAGTTGGTCAAATTCCTAGGTGATTACATACATAGTCTTCAAAGCTTGCTTGTAATCTCCTTATCTTCATGGTGCCTATCTTCATCTTCAAGTTACAAAAATTATTCCTAGCTAATCTTAATTTTACACTGTAGACACCTAATTTTGTCCGGACCACTAAAACAGGTATGTTTTCTTCCTAAATTGACGTTTCAAAATGTAAAAAGCCTTTTTTCATCTTGCAGGTGGTACTCTGATAACTCGTATAATTATATAGTTTTTAGTTATGTTTTATTATTGTTTTGTGTTAAATACGAGTTATTATTGCTTAGTCTACTTGTGTTTATGATCTTTTATATTTTTATGTAATTTGGTGTTTTTCACAAGTTTCTTTGAGTGATTTCAGATTACTAGAATTAAAGGCAAATCCAGTTCAGTTCCAGTTCCGACACCGTTTTCCATATCAGCTATATCTCGAGTTTCACTGAAGCAATAAGGCTGAAACTTGTAGCCGTGCAAAGCTAAGAGGCATATCTATCTTTTTCATGTTTTACACTTCTTGAAACGGAGTCGTTTTCCCTAGTGAAATCGACCATCAAGTTGGCTGATGTGCAATGACGTCTGTGCTGACCTGTTTTCGTATTTTGCCCATATCTTCTTATCCACATCAGCAAATGAGCTGATTCCAACGGCTATGGATCCGTAACTGATAGGGGTATATTTTTCTAGAAGACAATTTTATCAGATCGAGCCTCCAACATTGACAAAATCGACCATCAAGCTGGCTGATCAGAATTGTCATACAATATGACGAAAATTGTTAGAAAAATGCACCCACCTATTATACCTACCTTTGAAATTTGTAAAGCTTGTCTCTTGTCATTTAGCCCTCCAAAATGTGTATAAATAGAGGGCCTTGGATGAGTATTGGGATACATTATACATTGGTAGGATATTAGCCTTTGTAGTAAAATTCTCTAAGTTTTCTTCTTCTTTCCTTTCTCTAGTTTTCTTTTTTTATTTACTTATGCTTCTTACATTTCTTTTCATTTTATTCATATCTAGTATGTGTTGCTAATCATATTGTTGAGGTGATGAGGTGAAGCTCTTGGTAAATGCTAAGGTTAGTCTCTTAAACATGAGCTAAAATGAATCATCATTTATAAACACTAGTATAGATAATATTTTCTTTTGGTTTAAAATCATACTTGCAAAGTAGAGATCTTGATTCATTATTGACAATGAAAATGGCACAGTAAATGCTTGGTTTCATAACCTTGATTTGTTGTAGACATATACCTTGGCATAAGGAATGCTTGGACTCTTTTTGTGAGTTTTGAGGACACCAAATGAACATAATATCATATGCTATGGACGTTGGACAATTTGGACTGAATTGCTAAACCTTCCGGTTGGAACCTCCCTTATGTGTGGATTTCAATTGTGTAATAAAACAAGATTAATCTTAGCATAACACCAAGAGTGGATTCTCTAACCTCAACATCTTTTCTTATTGTTTTTTTTTATATCTTGTTTAATTGCTTTTATGTTATTTTGTTTATTTTGTTCTCTAATATCTTGTTTACTTTCTTTGTTATTGATTCCCTAATATCTTGTTTATTTTCTTTTTCTTATATATTTATAAACTTATACTTACTAATACGCTTCCCTGTGGTTCGACCTCGGACACCCGAGAATTTATTACTTGAACATAACCTGCACTTGGGTTTACAACTCTTAATTGAGTTTCCATCAAGTTTTTGGCGCCGTTGCCGGGGAGGCAATACTAAGTATATAAGTTTATAAGTATATTTATTTTTATTGGCTGGTTATACCGCCTATATTTATTTTTATTGGCTGGTTATACCGCCTAATTTTCTATATATTTATATTTATATTGTATATTAACTTTGTTTTATTTTTATTGGCTGGTTATACCGCCTAATTTTGTATATTAACTTTGTTTTATGCTTGTTTGGCGACGTGATTTTAGATCTCGTCGTTTAGTTAGATTTTATTGTGAAACTTTTTCAGGTAATCTTTCTAATACAACTCCTACCATGGCTGACAATGAAAGTGTTCATGCTGAAGATGAGAACAGACAAGTACGCACCATGCGTGACTACTTGCAACCAACTCGAAGCTCATCACCCTCTTGTTTTATTTTTCCTCTCAATGCAAACAACTTTCGTTTTAAACCAGGTATGATAGCTTTGCTTCCAAATTTCTATGGGTTGGAATCGGAAAGTGCTTACTCGTTTCTAAAAGACTTCGAAGATGTATGTGTCACCTTTAATGACCAACAATGTACAAATGAAATTGTCAAGCTAAAATTATTTCCTTTTTCTTTAAAAGATAAAGCAAAAATTTGGCTTCATAATTTGAAACCAAGGTCAATTGGCACATGGCAAGAATTACAAACTGAGTTTCTAAAGAAATTTTTCCCAGCACATAAAACTACTGCTTTGAAAAGACAGATTCAAAATTTCAATCAAAATCAAAATGAAGCATTTTTTCAGTGCTGGGATCGTTTTAAAGATTTGTTAAGTTCTTGTCCACATCATGGTTTTGAAAAATGGCGTCTTATTAGTTTCTTTTATGAAAGTTTAACTCCCGAAACTAAACAATTTGTTGAAACAATGTGTAACGGTGAGTTTCTAGAAAAAGAACCTGAAGAAGCCTTTGACTACTTAGACCATTTGGCAGATAACTCTCAAGCCTGGCACACAGATAATTCCTCTGAAAGTTCCAATAGATCTAATCTTTTTTCTAACAGAGGTAAATATCATTTTAGTCAAGAAGATGAGATAAAAGCTAAAGTAGCTAATTTGGCTAGAAAGATTGAAGCCATGGAACTTAGAGAAGTAAAAGAAGTCAAAACGGTTAAAAATGAAGAAAGTTGTGGAATTTGTGAAATCATGGGACACCCCACTTCTGAATGTCCAAACATTCCCATTCTTAAAGAAGCGTTGCATGATCAAGTAAATTCCATAAACACATTTAAAAAGCCTTTTCCTTCTCCTTACTCTGAAACGTATAACCCTGAATGGAGAAATCATCCCAACTTCAGTTGGCGGAATAATAATCATGTTCAGGTACCACAATCTCAAAAGCCGGGCAACACTTTTTCCTATCAACCTTCACGTGTACAAACCTTGGAAGAGACATTGCAAGCATTCATGCAAACACAAGCAAATGTGAATAACCGGACTTCACAGGACATCAATGAGATCAAAAACACCTTGTCCACATTGACAGCTTCATTACGCACTCAAGAAAAAGGTAAGTTTCCTGCTCAACCTCAGCCTAACCCTTCTACTCAATGTCTTGTTTCTTGCTCCAATGAAACTCAACAGGAAAATGCCAGTTCTATCACAACTCTTCGAAGTGGAAAGGCAATTGACAAAAACATTCCATCAAAAGACCAAGATCCTCTTTCCCCTCCGAAAAGTAATGGTAAGGATGATGGTAAGTCTGAACTTCTTGAAAATTTGGACAAAGAAAAAGGTATGCATCCTGCTCCTTTTCCTCAAAGGTTGCAAACAATAAAGAATTTGAATCAAAATGCAGAAATTTATGAACTTTTCAAACAAGTTAAGATTAACATTCCTTTATTGGATGCAATCAAACAAGTTCCATCTTATGCTAAATTTTTGAAGGACATGTGCACAGTTAAAAGGAAACATAATGTGCAAAAGAAAGCATTTTTGACGGAAAGTGTGAGCTCAATCATTCAGCACCTTACTCCACCAAAATTCAAAGATCCTGGATGTCCAACAATCTCATGCATCATTGGAAACACTAGAATAGAACGTGCATTGCTTGATCTTGGTGCTAGTGTTAATCTTTTGCCTTTTTCTGTTTATCAACAGTTAGGTTTAGGTGAACTCAAGGAAACACCTGTTACACTTCAACTAGCTGATCGTTCTGTAAAAATTCCTCGAGGGATAGTTGAAGATGTTTTGGTTCAAATTGAAAATTTTTACTTCCCTGTTGATTTTATTGTTTTGGACACACATCCTGTTTCAAATCCAAATGTTCAAATTCCTGTAATATTAGGCCGTCCATTTCTTGCAACTTCTAATGCTTTGATAAATTGCAGGAATGGTATTTTGAACATTTCTTTTGGAAATATGACTTTAGAATTAAATGTGTTCAACACTTGCAAGCAACCTGGTGATGATTCAGAAGTACATGAAGTGGATTTCATTGAAGAACTTGTTCATGAACATCTCACCACTACCACATTCCATGATCCTTTAGAAGCTTATTTAATTGAATGTGAGTTTGATAATGCTTCAGAAATTTCACACACTGATTCTTTGTTAAATTCTTTTCAGGTTAAGCATTGTTGGAAACAAAAGTTTGAGGAACTCAGAAATGATGCATATGAGAATCCTAAAATTCATAAAGAAAGAACTAAAGCCTTTCATGACAAGTTAATTTCAAGAAAAACATTTAATGTTGGGCAAAAAGTTCTACTTTATAATTCTAGACTTCACATATTTCCTGGTAAGTTGAGATCAAGATGGACTGGCCCATTTGTGGTTAAGCATGTGTATCATTATGGAGCAGTTGACATTGAGAATCCTCAAAATGGTAACGTATTCAAGGTAAATGGACAAAGACTCAAACTCTTTTTGGAAAATCATGTTACTCAAGAAGAGGTTGTTTTTCTTTCTGATCCTTGTTTTGAAAATAACTAGATGTAAATATAATTTTTTTTTTAACCCCGGTTAAATGGCGGATAACGGTACTCCGTGATTATTTAAGTCGGTTCCATCAGCTACCCACAAAACTGATATTGTATATAAATTTCTCTTTCATTTTATTTTATTTCATTTTTTTTTTCAGGATGGATGATATTCTCAAAAGATTGCAGAAACGATTTCCTCCTTTTCCTCGGAATATTTTACTGAAGCTTTACCAAGTTCGATTAGAAAGATTAAGAATGCTTATGAACAAAGGGATTCCTGAAGACATACGTTGGATAATTGAAGCCAAGGTACGTGAAGATGAATATCTTCCTGTTTTGCATTTACCAGGTACAGGTAGAAGCACTTATGCAAAGAAGCGACGAGCAAAGCGCATGAGTTCAAATTGCCACAAATGTGCACGATGGACGTGTAACGGTAAATGTCGTTCTATTGGGATTCCATCCTCTAATCGAGATGATAAAATTGAATTCATTAAGGATGGACTGAGTAAGGAGAATTTGGGTAATATCCAACTTTCTCTTGAGACGCATCCTAGTGGAGACGTACAAAGAGAAATTCTTGATTTATGGCCGCAATTCCAAAAGGAATGGCAACATCTTGGGAATCTGATGTTAAAAGACCCTGTTTGCCAGCTTGTAAGAAAACTAGATGGGAAGCATATCCTCGACTCATAGAAGGCGTTTAAGCCGTTTTTGGACGTAAAACCAGAGGAAGATGCCAAATACACTTTCGGCGACATTATTACTTTTGACTTTTACGGTTGATTTTTCTTCTCTTTTTGATTTTCTTCCTGAAATCACGCAAAAATCTTTTGTTAGGTTAACATTTTCTTCTGACAGGTCAAATACACTTTCGGCGACATTATTATTCTTGTCTGATTCACTACTCAGTCCTCTATATATTACACCATGTACTCATTCTCTTTCAGGCACTCGAAAAAAAAATGGAAAGTACTTTGTCCCAGCGCATTGAAAAAATTTGTGTCTTTGGAGGTGCTTATCCAGGGAAAAATAACATATTCGCTGATGAAGCCATAAGAGTTGGAGTAATACTTGCCCAACAAAAGATCCAGTTGATTTATGGAGGCGGTAGTACGGGTTTAATGGGAGCAGTCGCTACAGCAGCACACGCCGGAGGAAGTCCAGTTCTAGGAATCGTGCCAGAACTATTCACAGGTTTTTGTGGACCTACCGTGGGTAAGGAAATACAAGTCTGGAGTATCCCTGAACGGATAACAATCATGTACCATTCTGCCGATGCATTCATTGCTTTACCAGGAGGTCTGGGTACATTGGAAGAAATAGCTTGCGTGGCTTCTTGGTCATCTTTGGTCACAAATAAGAAACCCATTGGTTTGCTTAATATTAATGGTTATTTTAGTAATTTACTTTCATATTTAGATAATGCTGTGGATAATGGATTCATGTTTTCAGAGGCAAGGAGAACCATAATTTCTGCTACAACCATTGAAGATTTACTCAAAAAGCTACAAGCTTATGAGTGTTTATCTGCTACGGTTGTTTCGCAAACGCTCGGAAAAAGAAAAAGAGATATGGACGAGCAAGGAGTGGATTGCACTTTGTCTTTGTGACATTATCTAACATTTTGCTTGTTGTGTCTCAGTTATAATAAGTGGTTAGCAACCTCTGCAGGTAATATCTCCTAAATTCTACCTTTAAAATTTGACATTGGGGACAATGTCATATTTTAGTAGGGGGTAAGGGACATATTTTGCTAAAAAAAAAAAAAAAAAAATTGTTGTGTTTTAAGACATTTAGAAGTATTCATTCTGAACAAGGTCTGAGTAAGGGAGACTTGAGACATACCTTGTCACTTTGATTTAATCTTCTTCTTCAAAAAAAAAAAAAAAACAAAAAAAAAAACAAAAAAAAAAGCATGTTTAGACTTAGTGTGTTTTTTTTTAGTTACTTTCAATACAATGATGAGATATGAATTGCATAAGTCTAAAACAGATTTATTAGTGAGAAGATTTTCATGAGAATTGAGCTTGATGTCAACCTTTTTATGAGCCAATGTTAATATGATATGTTGATTGAGAAAGAAGCATGTTTAGACTTAATCTGACTTGTATAATCATCTTTGTGAGTTTTTGAGCCTATAATGATTGATGCATTATACAAATCAATCTAATTTCTTTCTTGAGTGCTCTTATGATTACATGATTCTCTAGAACTTGCTTTAAACCGTTTGAGACTATATTGATACATGTGACAACATGAATATGATAGAGGCATTAGGATTATAACCAGAGCCAAACAGCCATCCATTATTAATGTTCTACGAGAACATCCCCACTAGTGAGCCAATTTGAGCCTACATTAAATATGATGTTTTATTGGTAACCACAACTTACACCTAGCCTAAATATACTTATATCCTTACCCTTGTTCTAAAGATGGATTTTATATTTTGAGACATATTGCAAAAAAAAACAAGGGATATTTTTAGTTGAAAATTTGGGTTAGAAACAAAAGATAAGTGTGGGGGAAGAAAAGAAAAAGTCAAGAGAAAAAGAAAGGGATCATTGTCAAATACATTCCCATATTAAAAAAAAAAAAAAAATCTTCTCTTGAACTTCTAGAAAAAGATGTTACAAAGTTGGTTAGAATGATGCAAAGGCTCAACATGAATATTTAGCCTATGTTATTATGTGCTTTATAAGAGTTTTGAGAAGTTTTATTTGTATGATCCTATTATGTCTCTAAACTCTATGAACTCTTTGGAACCTTTGTGATATCTTTATCCTTTTGTTCTTTAACCACATTATAACCCTTTGGCCCTATTACAACCTTGAATAAAGACCTCTTGATTTATGAAGTTGTATGATCTAAATAGTGGAGAATAGGTGGACAAGCAAGCATATGGTAGAAGTGCTTTCATGAGATTGATTGAGTGTAAACACCTTACCACTACTTTAAAGAGTGAAAATCATGAGAGTATCCCATGTGAGAGGTTGAGATTAAGTTGAATATGCACTATTTTGATTGAAATATGTTATGTTAATATTGGCTTAATTCATTTATTTACATTCAAGCATGAATTTTTGTGAAATTCTTTGAGCTATTGATTAGTTTATAAGACTTGTTCAAAGATTGTCTCTAATTTATATTGAAAGGATTAGGAGTAAATATTTTTAGTGTATGTAGTTTACTTATATTTTAGTTTTTCAATGTTTGTGGGTATCGTTCTAGCAAACCCTCACGAGACTAAACTCGTCCACTAGGGACACCTAGGGGTTTAAAGGCTTGTGTCACATGCTAAGTGCCACCGTGATTTCCTACGAAAATGGATTAGATTAGATTTTCTTATTTTATTTTTATTGAGTCGTTGCTAGGGACTAGCAACAATCTAAGTATGGGGGTGTGATAACTCGTATAATTATATAGTTTTTAGTTATGTTTTATTATTGTTTTGTGTTAAATACGAGTTATTATTGCTTAGTCTACTTGTGTTTATGATCTTTTATATTTTTATGTAATTTGGTGTTTTTCACAAGTTTCTTTGAGTGATTTCAGATTACTAGAATTAAGGGCAAATCCAGTTCAGTTCCAGTTCCGACACCGTTTTCCATATCAGCTATATCTCGAGTTTCACTGAAGCAATAAGGCTGAAACTTCTAGCCGTGCAAAGCTAAGAGGCATATCTATCTTTTTCATGTTTTACACTTCTTGAAACGGAGTCGTTTTCCCTAGCGAAATCGACCATCAAGTTGGCTGATGTGCAATGACGTCTGTGCTGACCTGTTTTCGTATTTTGCCCATATCTTCTTATCCACATCAGCAAATGAGCTGATTCCAACGGCTATGGATCCGTAACTGATAGGGGTATATTTTTCTAGAAGACAATTTTATCAGATCGAGCCTCCAACATTGACAAAATCGACCATCAAGCTGGCTGATCAGAATTGTCATACAATATGACGAAAATTGTTAGAAAAATGCACCCACCTATTATACCTACCTTTGAAATTTGTAAAGCTTGTCTCTTGTCATTTAGCCCTCCAAAATGTGTATAAATAGAGGGCCTTGGATGAGTATTGGGATACATTATACATTGGTAGGATATTAGCCTTTGTAGTAAAATTCTCTAAGTTTTCTTCTTCTTTCCTTTCTCTAGTTTTCTTTTTTTATTTACTTATGCTTCTTACATTTCTTTTCATTTTATTCATATCTAGTATGTGTTGCTAATCATATTGTTGAGGTGATGAGGTGAAGCTCTTGGTAAATGCTAAGGTTAGTCTCTTAAACATGAGCTAAAATGAATCATCATTTATAAACACTAGTATAGATAATATTTTCTTTTGGTTTAAAATCATACTTGCAAAGTAGAGATCTTGATTCATTATTGACAATGAAAATGGCACAGTAAATGCTTGGTTTCATAACCTTGATTTGTTGTAGACATATACCTTGGCATAAGGAATGCTTGGACTCTTTTTGTGAGTTTTGAGGACACCAAATGAACATAATATCATATGCTATGGACGTTGGACAATTTGGACTGAATTGCTAAACCTTCCGGTTGGAACCTCCCTTATGTGTGGATTTCAATTGTGTAATAAAACAAGATTAATCTTAGCATAACACCAAGAGTGGATTCTCTAACCTCAACATCTTTTCTTATTGTTTTTTTTTATATCTTGTTTAATTGCTTTTATGTTATTTTGTTTATTTTGTTCTCTAATATCTTGTTTACTTTCTTTGTTATTGATTCCCTAATATCTTGTTTATTTTCTTTTTCTTATATATTTATAAACTTATACTTACTAATACGCTTCCCTGTGGTTCGACCTCGGACACCCGAGAATTTATTACTTGAACATAACCTGCACTTGGGTTTACAACTCTTAATTGAGTTTCCATCATACTCCGAGACTTAGTTTAAGAGGGCGAGCATAAAAAGTCAAACTTAAAAAAGTCAACCCCAGAAAGTCAACCCCAAAAGGTCAACTACTAAAAAAAGTTAACCCACTTTCAAAATCAAGATTTGCAGTTCAAATGAAAAATGGCAAAAGAATTTTGATAATTCGCGGTCTACATCGAAAGATATGGAGTTCAGAAGTTGGGTTATGGAGATTCAGTAGAAAGAAAACCCTAATCCAAGAATTTGGGGAAAAGTGCTTAAACGATCGAATTGGTCAAAATTGAAAGTTCCAAATGAAAGATAAGCACTGACTACGGGAAATGGAGAAGCCACTTGAAAAAAAAACTGAAAGAAAAGTCAATCCGGGAGAAAACCGAGAATTAGTGTTTTTGGTGGATTTCGATGAAATTGGGAAGAATTACAGAAATGGCCCGAATCGATAGGAATAAAGCCCCTAATGGATGAGGAGTGATTAAAAAAGGATAGCCCAAGGCTTAGTTTGAAAAAAAATCTGGAAATCAGACTTGTTTGAGCAAAATCGGGTTTCGAAGGTAAAAGGGCAAAATTGGAAAATTTGAGAAAAATAGCAAATGAACTCCAAAAATTCTGAAAATTTGAAAATCTAATTCTTAAATCATTTGGAAGAGATTGGTGAAAGAAAATCTTGATTCGGAGTTCGTTTGCAAAATTGCCAAATCCCGGGTCTCCTATGTAGAAATTCAAGAAGATAAATCTCGGAAAAATAGCAAATGAACTCCAAATCTTATGAAAATTTGAAAATCTCATTTTTAAATTATTTTAAAGAGATTGGCGAAAGAAAATCTTGATTCAAAGTTCGTTTGCAAAATGGCCAAATCCCGGGTCTCCTATGCAGTAATTCAACAAGATAAATCCCGAAAAAATTGCAAATCAACTCCAAAAATTCTGAAAATTACCAAATCTGATTTTTAAATTATTTTTAAGAGATTGGAAAAATAAAATCTTTATTCGGAGTTCGTTTGCAAAATGACCAAATCCCGAGCTCCCTATGCAGTAATTCAAGCAGATAAATCCCCAAAAATACCAAATGAGTTCCAAAAATTATGAAAACTTCTAGATCACACTTTTAAATTATTTGGAAGATATTGGTGAAGAAAAATCTTGATTTGGAACTCGTATAAAAAATGGTAAAATTTAGGGCCATAAAAGGGCAATTTTGGAAGAAAAAATCCAAATAAATAGTACACAGACTCGGAAAAGTTTGAAAACTTCCAGAATTCAATTTTTTATTATTTTGAAAGTATTGAAAAAATAAAATTTTAATTTGGAGTCCGTTTGCCATTTATTTGCATTCGGGAGGAAAAAATGTCATTTTACCCAAGAAACCGAAAAGGGCTTTTCTTGCCTTTCAAAAAAATCAAACTTGGGTTGGAAGAAGGTGGGCTGGCCGACCAAGGCCCAAGGATGGGAAGGAGGATTCTGATTTTTTAATCAAGAGGCCAAAAATGAAGAGTTAGTGATTTTTTTATCAAGCCTTTGTAAATAAGTCACATGGACCAATGCATGAAGAGGGAGAGTGTCAACATAATGGCTTAAGATTCTTGAACAGCTGTAATTATGGACAGCTGATGGCCTAATCTAAGGGTGATAATTTCATGTTTTAAACATCTTGGATCATTTGCCCTTGGATGAAAATTGGTTGGAGGAAAAATGACAACATGCTAACGTAGAGAGAGGGGGGTTTCGGCCACTACAAGGATCCTTACTCTTTCATTTTCAGCACACTCTCATTTTTCTATTCTCTCTTGCTTTTGGCTGATTTTCTCTCCATTGTTGCAAATCAAAAAGAAATGTTTAGAAAAGAAATAAATTTTCAAGAGAAAAAGCTTGAAAGATAGCTTCTAGAGGTTGCTTTTAGCACCATACTCATGCACTTTCTTTGATTTTCCATTCTTGATTTGCTGTTTTGATTATTATTTTGGTGAGTTTCTTTTGATTTTTCTTTTTAAATAAGTGTTTTTAATGTTCTTCCATAGGTTCTTTCTTCATCTTTTCTTATAAAAACTCTTGAAATATTTTTTTTCTCTCCTTGGTTCTTTGACATGGCCGAATAGTCCATCATTTTTTTCCATTTTAGTTGCTATTTTGCTTTAATTTTTCATGTTATTTTTTATATTAAATAATTCTTGATGCTTTAAATTTTCTTCTACTACATATACTTGAAGCTTGTTTTAATTTGGTTGCTTGTTTATTTCCATTTATGAGTCTATTATGATGTTCTTGCATTTTTTATTTTCTGTTCTCAAAATGTTTAAATTTGTTTATGTTTTATATTTTGTAATTCATGTGTTTGTGAAAATGCTTGTTAGTTTTCATACCTCTACTTTATATTTGCATGATTTGAGTGTTATGTTTTAGTTAACTATGTTAGTATATCAAGTGTTTGTGAAAATGCCATGCTCACTTGGAACTTGAGGCCATTCGGCCACCTCATTTATTTTGGTTTGTGTGTGCATTTTTGTTATGTTAGTTGATAGGTTTGCATTCTCATGACAATTGATTGAGTATTTGGTTTAAGCATGCCTTGTGTTTGTGAAAATGCCATGCTCACTTGGAACTTGAGGCCATTCGGCCACCTCATTTATTTTGCTTTGTGTGTGCATTTTTGTTATGTTAGCTGATAGGTTTGCATTCTCATGACATTTGATTGAGTATTTGGTTTAAGCATGCCTTGTGTTTGTTTTATTGCCATGCATATTTTAGATGTTAGGATTGGTTTGTTTTGCCATGCATATCATTGCATTTTAGACCTAGGTTGCATTAAATGCCATGCAAGTTCATTTAGGTCTAGGTCATTTTATTGATGCCATGCATTTTTCATGACATTTAGGTTTAAACTCATGCATTTCATGCATCATATTTGCTGTATTTTTCATGCATTTCATGTCATTGCCTCTTGACTTATGACTTAGGCCAATTAATGGTTCAAAGTCATGCTCTCTTGAGCATACTTGTGGAAAATTAAAGAGTTGTCAAATTGACTATTCTACCTTTGTGATTTTTTTTTTTACTTAGCCAATTTTTGTCTAACTTTTCAAAAGTGCTAGCTACTGTTTGTGAGTCATTTAGAGAGTCTTAAATACTTTTACTTTGATTTTTAAATGATTTTATCAAAGGCAAAAATGTGTTTTGGCAAAACAGTTTTTTCACCCAGTACTCGTACTTTACCGATTTTTCTGGGCAGTCATATTTAATAAGAAAATTAAGTTGATTTTTTCTCGTGTATTTTTACATGTCTTGAGTCTCCACTATTTTTTTTAGATTTTTTAGAATTTTTAAAAATAGGGTGAAAATCGTGGATTAAAACTGGACAGTGGAGTCAGAATTGAATTTGAAGGAAAATCATTTTTTTTGTTTTGGTAGTTTCTAAGCCTTTTTAGGAAGTTTAGCTACTGACTTAGGGTAGTTTCTAAGCCTTTTTAAACTCTAAAAATGATTTTTTAAGTCTCGGGTTTAGGGTGATCAAGTCCGGGATTTTAGACTTAGGAAATTAGAGCCATTTAAAAAAAGGGTTTAGCTATGTTTTTTATTTTTAATCTAAGCTTTTCAAAATTGTTTTCAAACAATCACAAAGTATTTTGGTTTTAGAATATTTAATTTGATATATTTTCCTAAGGTAGCCGGATATCTTTTTAGATATACGGATTTCCTTAATTAAAGGAAAAAAATACACTTTCTTGCATTTCATTTTCCATATTCATGCATTTTATATAATATGTGATTTTTGCTATGATAATTTCTATGGTATTGTTATTATTTTGATTTATATTTTGACGTTATATTGTTTATTATATGGTTTTGAATATTTCATGATATCCTATGCTTTTTATTTAGTTATTTTTTTGTCACATTATTTAGCATATACTATGTTCATGCATTATTATTTTCATTTTTATTTTCATGCATATTATATGATAGCATTATTTTATATTTCATGTAATTCAAATTATATGCCATATCATTTATATTTGCCATATCATTTAATTATTTCATTTCATATAGAATATATTATGTTACCGAGGTCATTTCATTTCATGTAGAATATATTATATTACCTAGGTCATTTCATTTAGGATATATTATATCATTTAGGATATTTTATTTCATTTAGAATATATCATATGACTCAGGATATTATATTTCATATAGAATTTATCATGTTACCTAGGTCATTTCATTTCATTTAGAATATATCATATAACTTAGAATATTTCATTTCATTTAAAATATGCTAAGACATTTAAACTATATCATATCATTTAGGTTACATTATATTATTTAGACTTTGCTATGTCATTTTATTTATGTCATACATATTAATATTCATATATTTTTAAATGTTTTCAAAAAGGTAATGATTTTCAATAAAATAAAGATATTCCAGAGTTAAAATAATTCATGAGTTCTTTGTCGGGTTTGCTGGGGAGGATATCATCAATTATCATTAATAACCGAATATCTTCTTTAAAATAAGAATGATTCGGAAAGTTTTCCAAACTAATAAAAATTTCTATATTTTGCCACGTTTGTTGGGGAATATAGGAAAATTTTGAATTTATAAATTCCGGATCTTTTTCAATTAAAAATGTAATTATTTTTCTTTAAATTGGGAATTAGCTTGAAATACTAAATTTAAAACCGACTTTTTACCAAGACTTAAGATAACACATGATTAATAAAGTACCATTTTATAGGGTCATTGTGGGGATGCTAATCCTTCCGCACACGTAACCGAGTCCCGAACCCGCTTCTTTGATTTCTCTGGTTTAAAACGCAGACTTGAAATTTGTTTTAAAAATGTTTTAATTAATTTTAAAATATTTTATAAAACCAGTTTTAATAGATGGCCGATCACACCTAGCTAAAAAAGATTGGTAGCGACTCCATGTCTTTTTCAAGGTCATTTTCAAAACCTTCATTTTTCTAGAGTAATTAAGTCGACTTTTCCTCGTTTTTTTTTAATGTCACGCTTAACGAATAATAAAGTCTTGCGATGAGACTTGTTATTTTTTAGGTTGCGACAGCTTGGCGACTCCACTGGGGACTATTAGAGAATCAGGCCTAGAATTAGTCGTCTGTTATCAAAGTCTCGATTTTGTTGGTTTAATTGGTATTTAATTTTAATTCCCACATTTTTTAAGGACAATTTCGAAAATAATAAAATGTTTTTAATATGTCCATATTCATGTGCATACATATTATAATTGTTCTTTGGTTATTTTGGTGCATATATTCATATATTCATTTATTGATTAATTGATGGTTTATGTTATTTAATCTTGTTGGGGCATTTAGAATAAGGGATATAGAATAGGTGGTGAAAGGTTTGTTATTTCTCCTCACACACTACACATGCATTTGCATATCATGAATCCTATACCCGGGTTTTGTCCTTTTAGGTGGGAGCAAAGTAACTAAGCCTTCGTGATTAACAATCCGCATGGGCTAGTGAAACACTTCCGGAATACTAAATTATCTAAGCCTTCGTGATTAACAATCTGCATGGGCTAGGGAAATAGACTCTAACGAATTGAACCCGCTTTTATCGGGGTGCCTTACTAGCCTTCACTGACGATAGTGAGGAACAATTCGGGGCTTTTTAGAACTAATTCACCTTCATATAGTAAACCTAGGCAAAGCCATGCTGAATTTCCAATTAGATATCCCGAAGTTAAGAACACATGGAGGAATATTTCCAATCCTTTTACCTTCTATTCTACTTTTCGAATAAGTTTATTTTTGAAAATCGGACAATGATGAACTTACATCACAATGCCCGTAAAAGTGTTGGTAATTCATCCCAGGGGTGTTATAATGCCGAAATTTTGTTGGCATCCTCAGGGATATTTATTATTTTGAATTACACGTTTTTTTGTATTATTCGTATTTATTCCCGTTACTAATTCATTTTCATTTTGTTGTTGTTTTTTGCTTTTTGCATTCTTGTCATCATTTTTTGCACATGGAAAGTTATTGGTATCGGGATAATATTCAACCAAAATGGCTTTCATGGAGGGTCAGAGTGTCTCAGTGGTCAAGAAGCATTTAGAGGTTAGGAAACAGTCCGAGAAAGGTCAGCAGGATAATGGGGATTGTTTGAAGATGGGATATGTGTCAGCATTGCCAGCCGAGGTTGATCTTACTATCAAGAAAAATGATCTCCGAGAATTGATGGATATATGGAATCAGTGGAACATATCAGAAAAAGAAGCCTTCACTCAGACTTATGGGGACATAGCACTGCTAGCTCAGGTTAAGGTCAGTGGTGAGGTAATCCGGGCTATGGTGCAATTCTGGAATCCACTTATCGATGTTTTACCTTCAACCGAGAGGATCTGACTCCAACCATAGAGGAATATTCGACCTTGCTGCATATTGAGAACGTTATTCCCGGTCGTATTTATTTGAAGGATACAAAGACGCCGGGTTTCAAGAAAAAGGTGTCTAAAACTCTGGGAGTGGAAAGAAACTGGGTCGAAAGCCATGTTGTCCGAAAAGGGGTAAGCTACTGTATATCATGGGACATTTTACGGACTTTAACCCATAGCCATTCAAGCAAGGAGATAGTTAGGAATATTTTTGCTTTGGCTATCTATGGTTTAGTTATCTTCCCAAAGACATTAGGGCATGTGGATGTGGCGATATTTGATGTTTTCAAGAGGCTTGAGCAAAGGATAAACCCAGCCCATGCAATTATAGCAGAAACAATCCGATCCCTGAATTTCTGTAGACGGGAAGGAAAATGGCATTTTCTAGGTTGTATACAGCTCCTTTACATATGGGTTCAGAGCCATTTTTGTAAACAGGAGAATTTCCCTCTTCGCTCATACTGGAAATCTTTTGCACCAATTGGTGAATTTCTTAAGAGGGATTGGCTTGAAAATAGGACTGAGAAACAATGGATTAACATATTCTAGAATATCAGGGCTGAGATGATAATTTGGAGAGCTCCATGGATAGATCCTATGCCGACATTGTACAAGTGCGGAGATAAAACTTTTGTTCCATTATTGGGAGTATGGGGAGGAGTGAGCTATGCACCACTGCTAGTACTGAGGCAATCAGAATCCCGTCAGTTTACTCATATGACCCATGACCTTAGTAATTTGGAATTTACTTATGGAGAAGATGGATATTCGGGAAAGGTACGTGAGATTGTAGTAGCATGGAAGGAAACTCATCGAGTGGAGGTAGCTAGATATGTCGACATCATCACACCTGATTACCTGACATGGAGGGAATTGAGGGTTAATGATAGGTTGTTGACATCAGATGGGGAAGAAGTTCAGCATTTGAGTTCGCCGCCCAAGGAAGCGCCATCAGAGTTAGAAATCGCAAGGGCAAAATTCGAAAAAGAAAAGGCCCAAATGTGCAAGGAATTGCCTGTTTGCAAGAAGAGCTTGAGGATATGAAAAATAGGGAATCAGCCTGAGAAAGAGAAAAGGAAAAGATCAAGAGAGAGCGAGACACTGCAAAAAGCGATCTTTGGGAATTACACTTGGAGAACAAGAGGTACCGTTTCAAGCTCAAATTCGAGGGGACTCTCAAGACTTCCGGGGAATGGGAACAAGAAGTCAAAAACCTCAAGAAGGAGAAGAACTATTGGGCAGAAAGAGCAAAGCATGAGGAAGCCCAAGCTAATCAACTAGAGAAACAAGCTAAGGAAAGCTTACACGGTGATGCTTCTGCTGACATGTCAAAGGATCGTGCACAAGTAAGGGTCAGATTGAAGAGCAAGGCAGTCAAAAGAAGACAGTGAAAAAGGTTCAAGATCCGAGGGAGTTACTATAGGACCAGTATTTTGTAATAGCATTTTTAAATTAAGAGAGACAGATTATCAGATTGTCTTAAGCAGTGATCTTTTCTTTGATGTATTTAGTTCTAGGAAACCAATGAAAGACCGTTTGGTTGGAATTATCCCTGGGCCAATACTTTTAAAAGCATTCATCATTCATTTGTTCTTTCTTTTACATATTTTATTTGTTCATTCATTTATATTCATAATTATTCATTCATTTATTCTTTATAAATTGTTCATACACTTAGTCATTTATTTATTTGTCCATTCATTCATTTTTTATAATTAGTCATTTAAGTTCATACACTTAGTCATTTACTTATTTGTTCATTCATTAACATTTTTTCATTCATTCATTTTTTATAAAATAAAATAAGAAATGTGTCAATAATTTCTAATCCATGGTTTTTAAAACTAAAGGTACAATTGGTCGCACTCAGAAAGAATCAGACTTTCGACACCCTAACAATACTCGATCTCAAGCAAGCGCTATGGAGAACGATCAGCTAGCTAGAATTGAACAGTTGGAAAAAATTCAAAAAGAATTGCAGGAACAGTTAGCTAAGTCTCAGAAGGAGTCACAGGAACAATTGACCAAACTCATGGAGATGATGACTACCATGATGAGGCAGAAGTGGCCAGGAGAAAATTGAGTTACAGGATGAGGGGCAGTGAACCAGGAAGACCGACCAGAGGTGGTACAGAAGAATAGTCAAACATCCCAGCCTGTGGGAAATGAACTTTCGACTGGGGCAGCATCCTATATTTACATCCAACCAGCGGCCGAAGCACAGAAATTTTGTTCTAAAAGGGTAATATTGGGGTTGATCCAATTGATGTGGAAGTTCCAGAATTTGAAGAAATGGCTGAAGAGGAAAGAGCAAAGATGACCGAACTGAAGAGGGTTGAAACTACAGAATCCCAGAAAAAATATTAGCTGCTGGAGGAAAGGTTAAGGGCAGTTGAAGGGGCAGAGTTATTTGGCAGTCTGGATGCCAAAGAGATGATCTTAGTACACGATCTAGTAATTCCCCCAAAGTTCAAAGTTCCAGACTTTGAAAAGTATAATGGGACTACAAACCCATCAGAACATCTGACCATGTACTGCAAAAAGATGACGGGGCATGATGATAATGAGAAACTGCTTATCCATTGTTTCCAAGATAGCTTGACAGTGTCAGGAACCCGTTGGTAAAATCGACTGAGTCGTACCAAGATTCGTTCATGGACGGATTTAGCTAGGGCTTTCATGGAATATTATAAGCATGTGTCTGACATGGTACCTGATAGGCTGTCGCTACTGAATATGGAAAAAAGGTCCAATGAGAGCTTCAAAGAATACTCGCAAAGGTGAAGGGATCTGGCCACACAAGTGCAACCCCCTTTAACTAGCAAAAAAACTACTGTGTTTTTCATTAATACCCTGAAAGCACCTTATTATGATAAAATGGTGGGAAGCGCCACCAAGGATTTTCTAGATATGGTGATATCTGCGGAGATGATAGAGTCCGCTATTAAGAACGAGAAGATGGAAGGGGGTGAGTCTGCTACCTCGAAGAGAGTTTTTCCTGCGAAGAAGAAGGAGGAGACACATGCAGTCAGTTTCAATCAGTACATCTATACACCTCCTACATCATACACACCTCCTAGGCCTTATACTCCTACCACATCTTATGCACTCTCCGACACCTTACACACCTTTCCCGGGGTATAATCCTTACTGCCCTAATGTGAACCACCTTACCCAAAATCTATTCCCCTATACCAATATACCACAACAGCCTTTCCCAACTGGTATATCCCCATAAATAACCCTTCCTCAAAATACTTTCCCAAACACTCAAGGTCCCGCGCGCAATGACTATCGTTCACCAAGGAATTATCAAAAACCCAATTTGATCCCATTCCTACCACCTATGGTGAGCTATATCCTAAAAAAATAAGGCCAACTTATCGCGCTCGTATATCTTAAACCTTTGACCCCACCATATCCAAGATGGTACAATGCAAATACCAACTGTGCATATCATGCAGGAATTCAGGGGCATTCAACGGAGGATTGCATTGCTTTCAAAAGAAAGTCCAGAGCTTAATTAATACCGGGGTTGTGAAGTTTGGGTCAAAAAATGGGTCGAATGTAGCGGGAAACCCATTGCCCGACCATGCTGAGAATCGGATAAATGCAATATTGATAGGGGAAGTCAGAAGGTTAAAAAGGGACGTCAGGGAAGTCAAGACTCCAATGTTGACAGTATGGGTCGAGATGGTCAAGGCAGGAATGGTGGGAGATGCAGAAAGTCTAAAAATGGTTGCAAAGAGGGTGCAGAATTGGTGCCCGTTCCATAAGTTTGGTGGTCATATCATACAGGACTATGGAGACTTTCGGGTTAAAGTCCAAAAATGATGGATAATTGGGAGGCCCAGTTTTACGAAGAGACAGAGGAGGAAATAGAATTTATTGAGAATACAGCTGGCTACGGGATAGGAAGACCCTTGATCATCTATTATGATGAACAAGAGGAGAAAGTTATGCCAGTCATTGAGGAAAGTGCACCTAAGTTAATCATTGATTTGCATGTTTCCTTTTCATACAAGAAAAACAAAGCTGCACCATGGAAATACGACTGCAGCATGGTTATGCCTGGGTCTTCGAGTCAGCAAGATATCACGGGTGTGGGGCATTTAACACGAAGCGAAAGGTGTTATGCTCCTGAGGCTACTAAACAGTGGTCAACAGGGAAAGACAGAGGAGCAGACAAAGGGAAGAAAGTAGTTGAAGCAATCCATATTGAGATGGATTTGTCAAAAGAAGCAGAGAGGGGATCAATCTCGGTAAATAAGATAAAGGAGCCGGTAAACAAGAAAGAGGCATGTGAGTTCTTAAAATTCATAAAGCACAGTAAGTATAGCGTGGTTGAACAACTGCAACGTCAACCAGCTAGAATTTTAATCTTATCTTTGCTTTTGAATTCAGAGCCACACAAAAATGCCCTGTTAAGAGTGTTGAATCAGGCATACATGGCAAACAACATATCAGTAGAAAAGTTGGACAGGCTTGTGGGAAACATCACAGCGGACGACCATATATTTTTCAGTTATGATGAAATACCACCTAATGGTATTGGGTCCACAAAGGCTCTTCACATAACAACTACCTGCAAGAGGCATATACTACCAAGGGTGCTTCTGGACAATGGTTCTTCATTAAATGTAATGTCCTTGGCAACCCTGTCTAAATTGGCAGTGGATATGTCTTATATATGACCAAGTTGCACAGTAGTTAGGGTTTTTGATGGTACCAGGAGAGAGGTAATTGGAACTATTGAGGTTCCTCTGGAGATAGGACCATTCACTTATACAGTAAATTTCCAGGTCATGGATATTAATTAATCTTATAATTGCTTGTTGGGAAGGCTATGGATACATTCAGCTGGGGCTATACCCTCATCTCTCCACCTAAAGCTGAAATTTGTGATGGAGGGCCGTTTGATCACTGTATCAGGAGAAGAAGACATAATAGCCTCCGCATCTACTGAATCTCCTTATGTTGAGCCTAATGAAGATATCGTAGAATGTTCTTTTCGATCTTTGGAATTCGTAAAAGCAGTTTTCATCGCTGAAGAACGAAAAATTCCAAAACCAAGATTGTCCAAGAACACAAGGCTGGGAGTAAGAACCACAGTGGGAAAAAGCTACAAGGCTAGAAAAGGTCTGGGAAAATATCTTCAAGGGATGGTTCGAGCAATGAAAGCAGTGGGAAAGAAAAACCGGTTTGGCTTAGGGTATTTTTCGAAGGCCCATGAGAAGAGAAAACATGTTGAAAGAAACAAACAAAGAAGAATGGCTCGTCTCACGGGTATGGATATTGAGTGGGAACCCATGACTTTCCCACCAATCCTTCATAACTTTCGCTCTATTGGTTTTCTATTCGGAGAAAAGAATTCAGAAGATGTACTCATAACGATTGAGCAGGCTTTTGAAAAATTCCATGAGAATAAAGGGGGCAGATTCAGGATATGGTGATTTGCATGATCGGGAAAGAAAGGATGGAAAGTGACAGTGTGAACTGGATGGTGCGACCTTGTCCACTAGGATTTAGACTAACTAATTGGAGTGTGACTGAGTTGCCCATAGTTTTTAAGTCTATTCCAATGTAATACTTTTAAACAAGCAATCTTAATTATCTTTGCCCAGAGATATTAAGAGTTTTTTCTGTAATGGGCTTTTTGTTTAAACATTTTCATCCAATAAATAACAAGCACAATGTATTTAATCCATATTGATGTGTCCATATTCTTTCCTTTTTTATATTTATTTTGTTTTCATTATATATTTTCCAATATTGTTTCTTCTCCACTTATTTACAGGTGTACGGAGGCGGAATATGAGGACCTTCCTGTCAGTAATTCTGAAATTGATTTTGAAGGACCCATTTGCACGGGTGATTTTGAGGCTAACGAAGATACTGAGGATTATGGTCTACCTCCGAATCTACTAAGGAAAATAGAACAATAGTAGAAACAAGTACTTCCTCATAAAGAATTATTGGAAATGATAAATCTGGGAAATGGTGAAGAGATAAAGGAAGTCAAAATCGGGACTTCATTGTCATCATCAATAAAGGGTGAATTGATAGCCTTGCTCCAAGAATATGTGGATGTATTTGCATGGTCTTACCATGACATGCCAGGGTTGGATCCGGATATTGTGGTTCATAAGCTCCTTTTAAGACTGGAATGCAAGCCAATTCAGCAAAAATTGAGAAGAATGAGGCCAGACATGTTGTTAAAGATAAAAGAGGAGGTGAAAAAGCAATTTGATACTGGGTTCTTAGAGGTGGCGAAATACCCAGAATGGGTGGCAACTTTTGTTCCAGTACCAAAGAAGGATGGCAAGGTGTGGATGTGTGTTGATTATCGAGATTTGAACAAGGCCAGCCCTAAAGATAATTTCCCTTTGCCCCATATTGATACTCTGGTGGATAATACGGCGAAAAGTTCTTTATTTACTTTCATGGATGGGTTCTCAGGATACAATCAGATCAAGATGGCACCGAAAGATATGGAGAAAACCATATTTGTTACAATATGGGGAACCTTCTGCTACAAGGTAATGCCATTTGGGTTGAAGAATGCTGGGGCAACATATCAGAGAGCCATGGTGACTTTGTTTCATGATATGATGCATAAGGGAATTGAGGTTTATGTTGACGATATGATCGCAAAGTCACAAGGAGAAGAAGAGCATATTGTGAATCTTAAAAAGCTCTTTGAACGACTAAGGAAGTTTAGACTCAAGCTAAATCTGGTAAAATGCATTTTTGGAGTCACCTCGGGAAAATTGTTGGGTTTTGTCGTCAGCAAAAGAGGAATTGAGATTGACCTGGATAAAGTGAAGGCCATTCAAAATCTGTCACCACCTCGTACTCAAAAAGAAGTAAGAGGCTTTCTGGGGAGATTGAATTACATTGCTCGTTTTATTTCTCAGTTAACTGACAAGTGTGATCTAATATTTAAGTTACTTGGAAAACGTGATCCAGGAGAATGGGATGAAGGTTTTCAGATTGCATTTGAAAAGGTTAAACATTATCTATCCAACTCATCAGTATTTATCAGTATTTGAGAGATCCATGGGTTGTGTTTTAGGGAAGCTTGATGAGACTGGAAAGAAAGAACAGGCATTTACTACCTCAGCAAGAAGATCACAGATTATGAGTTAAAATATTCTTTGGTAGAAAAGTTGTGTTGTGCTTTAGCTTGGACTGCTCAAAGACTCGGACATGTTGTACCATACAACGTGGTTGATTGCCAAGCTGGATCTAGTCAAGTACATGTTGGAAGCACCTTCTTTGTTAGGGAGGACGACAAGATGGCAGGTTTTATTGTCAGAGTACGACATTGTATATGTAAGCTAAAAAGCTATCAAGGGCAGTGTAGTGGCTGTAGGGCAATGGAAGATTATGAGCAGTTGAGTTTGACTTCCCAGATGAAGATTTGATGTATGTTTCACAAGCAGATGAGATTCCCCTGAAGAAGAAAGTGTGGACAATGTATTTTGATGGCACACCTAATGCCCTGGAACATGGAATCGATGCAGTGCTTATATCCCCAAAAGAAGATTATTATCCTTTCACTACTAGATGGGATTTTGATTTACAAACAATACTGTCGAGTATGAAGCATGTACTATGGGCTTTCGTGCTGCAGTGGACAGAAAGATCAAAGTATTGGAAGTTTTCGGAGACTCAGCCTTATTGATTTACCAGCTACGAGGAGAATGGAAAACCCGAGATACAAAGCTAATTCGATACCGAGAACTCATACTGAGTTTATTGGAGGAATTTGAAGAAGTAAATTTCAACTACTTTCCTCGAGAAAAAAACCCGAATGGCGGATGCTCTGCCTACTTTGTCATCAATGTTTAAAGTGAATGAAGGGGCTGAAGTTGTACCAATAAAGATGAGTATATATGAGTCTCCTGCTCACTGTCCGAGTATTGAAGAAGAAGTAGATGGCCTTCTTTGGTATAACGACATCTTGCAATACATCAAGAGTCAACAGTATCCAGAACAAGCAACAGAAAATGACAAGAGGAATCTGAGAAGGCTAGCAATGGCTTTTGTTTTAGACAGTGAGATTCTCTATAAGAAAGAAAAAGACCAAGTCTTGTTGAGATGTGTTGGATCTGCTGAACCTCGGAGAATTATAGAAGAGGTCCATGAGCGGATATGTGGCACTCATGCTAATGGTCACATGCTTGCTAAACATATTATGAGGGCAGGGTACTATTGGTGGACAATGAAAGGTGATTATATCAGTTATTCCCGAAAGTGCCATAAATGCCAGATATATGCAGATAAGATTCATGTGTCGCCATCGCCATTACATGTCATGACTGCACCATGGCCCTTTTCAATATGGGGAATGGATACGGTAGGGCCTATTACCCCGAAATCTTCAAACGGACATCGTTTCATCTTGGTGGCCATAGATTATTTCACAAAGTGGGTAGAAGCTACTTCCTATGCAAATGTAACAAAGTCAGTGGTCTGTAGATTCGTTAAGAAAGAAATCATATGCCGTTACGGGTTGCCAGCGAGAATTATTTCGGATAATGCTCTCAATTTGAACAATAAGATGATGAGAGAAGTGTGTACTCAATTCAAGATCATACGTCATAATTCGGCACCTTACCGTCCAAAGATGAACGGCGCAGTAGAAGCAACTAATAAGAACATCAAGAATATTGTTGAGAAGATGACCAATGTGTACAAAGATTGGCATGAGATATTGCCTTTTGCTCTTCATGCATATCGTATTTCGGTCTGCACATCTACAGGGGCAACACCATTTGTTTTGGTATACGGGATGGAAGCAGTGCTATCTATTGAAGTTGAGATCCCTCCACTTCAGGTTTTAATGGAAGTTGGCCTAGAGGAAGTAGAATGGGTTAGAGCTCGTTATGAATAGTTGAATCTCATCGAGGAGAAAAGATTGAAAGCAATTTGTCACGGGCAGTTGTATCAGGAAAGGATGATTCGAGCCCACAACAAGAAGGTTCGTCCCAGACAGTTCCGAGAAAGGGAGTTGGTACTGAGGAAAATTCTCCTTATAGCGAAGGACTCGAGAGGAAAATGGGCTCCAAATTGGGAAGGACCCTATGTGGTAAAAAGAGCTTTCTTTGGAGGAGCATTGATTTTAACTAGAATGGACGGGGAGGATTTCAGAAATCCCGTGAATGCTGATGAAATGAAGAAGTATTATGCTTAAAAAAAAAGTGTGATGCTGCGCACATGGAAATTCAAATGATTTCAACTATAAAAATGGAAATTCTATATATCTATTTCCCCTGTGAATTACTTTTCAAAGAAAATATTCATGCTTGATATGATGAATGGCCATCTTTCATATTCCTTTCACTAAAAAGAAATTATCCTTAATCACCCTTTTGAACCTTAGGAATTATTCCTTTCTTTAAACCTTGATCAAGGATCACCTTCTACACTGGAGGGCAAATGCGAGGAAAAATAATCAAAAATCATGGCAAAAAGAAAGCCATCGAAAAATGTGGCAAATGAAAGCCAACAAAGCAAAAAAAAAAGGAAGAAAAGAAAGTCCAAAAAGGGACAAGTGTTTCAAAAATGAGTTCTCCTCAGGAAATGATCCTTGATCTAATCACCCTTAAATACACTTTGGGCCTATTTTATCCTTTCTTTCTAAACCTAAACCTTGGCCTACATTACGTGCTTTAAAAGCCCATTTTGATCAAGCATGGATATTTAATTTGAAAGGTCATTCTCATAATTCATCCCATCTTTTGAATTGACATTTTTACCTTGGAAGCATTTAGAATTCTTAGATGCATGGTAGAATACACAAAAAAATGGAAATGAAAAAAAATGTAAAAGGAGAGGTTTTAGTCGAAAACCCGCAAAGGGCAACTTAATACCAAATGGAGGACACTTGAGTTGAAAACCCACAAAGGGCGGCTCAGGTACTGATTAAAAGTTTGAATCAATGCTCCATGTAAAGGGGGAGAAAGTACCTGAAAATCAGAAGAAAGGGGCACAACTCAGTCTGATGTAACTACGGAAGCTAAGAGGTTTCCCAAGTAAATTGCTCGTACAAGAGAAATTTCAGATGGTTTGAAAAAAGGAGGGGCCCAAGATATTCCGCATCCAGGGCATCTACAACCTATAACTTTACATTTGTTTCTTATATCCTTGATATTTATTTTTACTATTTTAAAACATTTCTTGCAATAAATTCTTGTTATCCTTTTCATGACAATTTTTGCTTGATTCATATTTTCTTTCATACATTTTGAGGTGCATTATGATTGTTATTAAATTGAATGATGATTAGTAATAAACAATCTTTAAATAAAAGGATTTCAAAGTATTACTAAGGAATAGATTTAAATCTTGGGAAAGGATTGGAAAAATCACCAAGAAAAGAAAACAGTGAATGTATTGGAAACTCCATCATGAAGTCAGAAAATCTGTGAATTTCAGCGAAAGTCAGAAACTGAGACTGTTTGACAAGTTATCTTGAGTGGGGCATCAATGAACAAATTGAAGACTCCGTCATAAAGTCGGATAATCTGTGAACCTCAAAGAAACCATGGATTAGAAATCACGACGCAATCATTTGATTGCATTTATTCTTAGGAAACATACAAGCATTTGCAAAGCATGTCATTCTCATCATTGCATTTAGTTAACATGCAGAAATCAGGAAAACTTGGACTTCCCAAAAGTGAGCTCGTTTTGTTTTTCAAAATGAGTCAAGCCCGGAGGTCACCGTCGAGGTATGTTTCCTTTCCAAATCGAACTTATTTTGCTTCTCAAATAAGTCCAGCCCCGAGACCACCGTCGAGGTATGTTCCTTTCATTTTCAAGTTAAATTTATTCTTTTCCAAATGAACCAAACCCAGAATCATTCTTAGTATTTCTTTTTGTTTTAAATCGAATTCATTCTATTTTATCAGATGAGTCGAGCCTTGTGACCTCCGTCGAGGTATTTCCTTTTGTTTTAAATCGAATTCATTCTGTTTTATCAAATGAGTCGAGCCTTGAGACCTCCGTCGAGGTATTTCATTTTGTTTTAAATCGAATTCATTCTGTTTTATCAAATGAGTCGAGCCTTGAGACCTCTGTCGAGGTATTTCCTTTTGTTTTAAATCGAATTCATTCTGTTTCATCAAATGAGTCGAGCCTTGAGACCTCCGTCGAGGTCTTTCCTTTTGTTTTAAATCGAATTCATTCTGTTTCATCAAATGAGTCGAGCTTTGAGACCTCCGTCGAGGTATTTCCTTTTGTTTATCATCGAATTCATTCTGTTTCATCAAATGAGTCGAACCTTGAGACCTCCGTTGAGGTATTTCCTTTTTTTTTAAATTGAATTCATTATATTTCATCAAATGAGTCGAGCCTTGAGACCTCCGTCGAGGTATTTCCTTTTGTTTTAAATCGAATTCATTCTGTTTCATCAAATGAGTCGAGCCTTGAGACCTCCGTCGAGGTATTTCCTTTTGTTTTAAATCAAATTCTTTCTGTTTCATCAAATGATTCGAGCCTTGAGACCTCCGTCGAGGTATTTTCTTTTGTCTTAAATCGAATTCATTCTGTTTTATCAAATGAGTCGAGTCTTGAGACCACCGTCGAGGTATTTTCTTTTGTTTTAAATCGAATTCATTCTGTTTATCAAATGAGTCGAGCCTTGAGACCGTCGTCAAGGTATTTTCAAATCACGGGTAAGGCCTCCGGGCACCATTGTTAAGACCTCCGGGCATCACTTTTTAAAGCCGTATATAATGCTTTTTTTTTTCTTTTCAAAATGACGGGTAAGGCCTCCGGGCACCATTTTTAAGACCTCTGGGCATCATTCTTGAGACCTCCGGGCACAACTTTTTCTTGCAAATCAAATTCGTTTCCTTAAGACGGGTCTAGCCTTGATTAGTCAGGGAATTTAATTTAAGGACAATATCTTCTTTTACAGTTTTTCTCAACAAAAAAAAAAATTGAAATGAAATGAAAAACGAAATCCCTTTCCCTTCTCTTCACATGTGATTTCAATAACTGGACAAAATTAGTGTTTATTTATCTTTGCCTGATTCCTGATTCTCAGAATAGTCAAACAGGGGCAGCTGTAGACACCTAATTTTGTCCGGACCACTAAAACAGGTATGTTTTCTTCCTAAATTGACATTTCAGAATGTAAAAAGACTTTTCTCATCCTACAGGTGGTACTCCGAGACTTAGTTTATGAGGGCGAGCATAAAAAGTCAAACTTGAAAAAGTCAACCCTGAAAAGTCAACTACTAAAAAAGTCAACCCACTTTCAAAATCAAGATTTGAAGTTCTGGCGAAAGAATTTTGATAATCCGAGGTCTACATCGAAAGATATGGAGTTCGGAAATTGGGTTATGGAGATTCAGTAGAAAGAAAACCTTAATCCGAAAAATTTGGGAAAAGTGCTTAAGCGATCGAATTGGTCGAAATTGAAAGTTCCAAATGAAAGATAAGCACTGGCTACGGGTAATGGAGAAACCACTTGAAAGAAAAACTGAAAGAAAAGTCAATCTGGGAGAAAACCGAGAATTAGGGTTTTTGGTGCATGTCGATGAAATTGGGAAGAATTACAGAAATTACCCGACTCGGTAGGAATAAAGCCCCTAATGGATTAAGAGTGATTAAAAAAGGATAGCCCAAGGCTCAGTTGGAAAAAAATCTGAAAATCAGACCTGTTTTGAGGAAAACCAGGTTTCGGAGGTAAAAGGGCAAAATTGGAAAATTTGGGGAAAATAGTAAATGAACTCCAAAAATTCTGAAAATTTGAAAATCTCATTCTTAAATCATTCGGAAGAGATTGGCAGAAGAAAATCTTGATTCGGAGTTCGTTTGCAAAATGGCCAAATCTCGGGTCTTATATGTAGAAATTCAAGAAGATAAATCCCGAAAAAATAGCAAATGAACTCCAAATCTTCTAAAAATTTGCAAATCTCATTTTTAAATTATTTAAAAGAGATTTACGAAAGAAATTTTTTATTCGAAGTTCGTTTGCAAAATGGCCAAATCCCAGGTCTCCTATGCAGTAATTCAACAAGATAAATCCCGGAAAAATAGAAAATGAACTCCAAAAATTCTGAAAATTTGTAAATCTCATGTTTAAATTATTTGGAAGAGATTAGAGAAAGAAAATCTTGATTCGGAGTTTTTTTGCAAAATGGCCAAATCTCGGGCTCCCTATGCAGTAATTCAAGTAGATAAATCCCGAAAAAATACCAAATGAGTTCCAAAAATTATGAAAAGTTCCAGACCACACTTTTAAATTATTTGGAAGATATTTGTGAAGAAAAATCTTGATTTGGAACTCATTTAAAAAATGGTAAAATTTGGGGGCATAAAAGGGTAATATTGGAAGAAAAAATCCAAATAAATAGTAAACGAACTCGAAAAATTTTGAAAACTTCCAGAATTGAATTTCTTATTATTTTGAAATATTTAAAAAATAAAATTTGAATTTGGAGTCCATTTTCCATTTATTTACATTCGGGGGACAAAAATATCATTTTACCCAAGAAACCGAAAAGGGCTTTTCTTGCCTTTCAAAAAAATCAAACTTGGGCTGGAAGAAGGAGGGCTGGCTGGCCAAGGCCCAAGGATGGGAAGGAGAATTCTGATTTTTAATCAAGAGGCCAAAAATGAAGAGTTAGTGATTTTTTGATCAAGCCTTTGCAAATAAGCCACATGGACCAATGCATGAAGAGGGAGAGTGTCAACATAATGGCTTAAGATTCTTGAATATCTATAATTATGGAAAGCTGATGGCCTAATCTAAGGGTGATAATTTCATGTTATAAACATCTTTGATCATTAGCCCTTGGATGAAAATTGGTTGGAGGAAAAATGACAACATGCTAACCTAGAGAGAGGGGGGTTTTGGCCACTACAAGGATCCTTACTCTTTCATTTTCAGCACACTCTCATTTTTCTATTCTCTCTTGCTTTTGGCTGATTTTCTCTCCATTGTTGCAAAGAAAAAAGAAAAGTTTAGAAAAGAAAGAAAGTTTGAAGAGAAAAAGCTTGAAAGATAGCTTCTAGAGGTTGCTTTTAGCACCATACTCTTGCACTTTCTTTGATTTTCCATTCTTGATTTGCTATTTTGATTATTATTTTGGTGAGTTTCTTTTGATTGTTCTTTTTAAATAAGTGTTTTTAATGTTCTTCTATAGGTTCTTTCTTCATCTTTTCTTATAAAAACTCTTGAAATATTTTTTTCTCTCCTTGGTTCTTTGACATGGCCGAATGGTCCATCATTTTTTTTTCTATTTTAGTTGCTGTTTTGCTTTAATTTTTCATGTTATTTTTTATATTAAATAAGTCTTGATGCTTTAAATTTTCTTCTATTACATATACTTGAAGCTTGTTTTAATTTGGTTGCTTGTTTATTTCTATTTATGAGTCTATTATGATGTTCTTGCATTTTTTATTTTCTGTTTTCAAAATGTTTAAATTTGTTTATGTTTTATATTTGTTATTCATGTGTTAAAATTCTTGTTAGTTTTCATACCTCTACTTTATATTTGCATGATTTGAGTGTTATGTTTTAGTTAAGTATGTTAGTATATCAAGTTTTTGTGAAAATGCCATGCTCACTTGGAACTTGAGGCCATTCAGCCACCTCATTTATTTTGCTTTGTGTGTGCATTTTTGTTATGTTAGTTGATAGGTTTGCATTCTCATGACATTTGATTGAGTATTTGGTTTAAGCATGCCTTGTGTTTGTGAAAATGCCATGCTCACTTGGAACTTGAGGCCATTCGGCCACCTCATTTATTTTGCTTTGTGTGTGCATTTTTGTTATGTTAGTTGATAGGATTGCATTCTCATGACATTTGATTGAGTATTTGGTTTAAACATGCCTTGTGTTTGTGTTATTGCCATGCATATTTTAGATGTTAGGATTGGTTTGTGTTGCCATGCATATCCATGCGTTTTAGACCTAGATTGCATTAAATACCATGCAAGTTCATTTAGGTCTAGGTCATTTTATTGGTGCCATGCATTTTTCATGACATTTAGGTTTAAACTCATGCATTTCATGCATCATATTTGCTGTATGTTTCATGCATTTCATGTCCTTGCCACTTGACTTATGACTAAGGCCAATTAATGGTTCAAAGTCATGCTCTCTTGAGCATACTTGTGGAAAATTAAATAGTTGTCAAATTGATTATTCTACCTTTGTGATATTTTTTTTACTTAGCCAATTTTTGTCCAACTTTTCAAAAGTGCTAGCTACTGTTTGTGAGTCATTTAGTGAGTCATAAATATTTTTACTTTGATTTTTAAATGATTTTATCAAGGGCAAAAATGTGTTTTGGCAAAACAGTTTTTTCACCTAGTACTCGTACTTTCTCAATTTTTTTGGGCAGCCATATTTAATCAAAAAATTAAGTAAATTTTTTATCGTGTAGTTCTACATGTCCTGAGTCTCCATTATTGTTTTTAGATTTTTTAAAATTTTTAAAAATAGGGTAAAGAATCGTGGATTAAAACTGGACAGTGGAGTCAGAATTGAATTTGAAGGAAAATTATTTTGTTTTGGTTAAATTAATTAGAGGGGGCTGATTAGGAAGTTTAGCTACTGACTTAGGGTAGTTTCTAAGCCTTTTTATACTCTAAAATGATTTTTTATGTCTCGGGTTAAGGGTGATCAAGTTCGGGATTTTAAACTTAGGAAATTAGAGCCATTTAAAAAACGAGTTTAGCTATGTTTTTTATTTTTAATCTAAGCTTTTCAAAATTGTTTTCAAACAATCACAAAGTATTTTGGTTTTAGAATATTTAACTTGATATATTTTCCTAACGTAGCCGGATATCTTTTTAGATATACGGATTTCCTTAATTAAAGGAAAAAATACACTTTCATGTATTGCATTTTCCAAATTCATGCATTTTATATAATATATGATTTTTGCTATATTTCTATGGTATTGTTATTATTTTGATTTATATTTTTGATGTTATATTGTTTATTATATGGTTTTGAATATTTGATGATATCCTATGCTTTTTATTTAGTTATTTTTTTGTCACGTTATTTAGCATATACTATGTGCATGTATTATTATTTTCATCTTTATTTTCATGCATATTATATGATAGCATTATTTTATATTTCATGTCATTCAAATTATATGCCATATCATTTATATTTTCCATGTCATTTAAATTATTTTATTTCATATAGAATATATTATGTTACCTAGGTCATTTCATTTCATGTAGATTATATTATATTACCTAGGTCATTTCATTTCATTTAGGATATATTATGTCATTTAGGATATTTTATTTCATTTAGAATTATATCATATGACTTAGGATATTACATTTCATATAGAATATATCATGTTACCTAGGTCATTTCATTTCATTTAGAATATATCATATAACTTAGAATATTTCATTTCATTTAGAATATGCTAAGATATTTAAACTATATCATATCATTTAGGTTGCATTATATTATTTAGACTTGGCTATGTCATTTTATTTATGTCATACATATTCATATTCATATATTTTTAAATGTTTTCAAAAATGTAATGATTTTCAATAAAATAAAGATATTCCCGAGTTAAAATAATTCATGAGTTCTCTGCCGAGTTTGCTGGGGAGGATATCATCAATTATCATTAATAACGGAATATATTCTTTAAAATAAAAATGATTCGAAAAGTTTTCCAAACTAATAACTTTTTTTATATTTTGCCACGTTTGTTGGGGAATATAGGAAAATTTTGAATTTATAAATTCCAGATCATTTTCAATTAAAAATGGAATTATTTTTCTTTAAATTGGGAGTTAACTTGAAATACTAAATTCAAAACCGACTTTTTACCGAGAATTAAGATAACACATGATTAATAAGGTTCCGTTTTATACGGGCGTTGTGGCGGTGTTAATCCTTCCCCACACGTAACCGAGTCCCGAACCCACTTCTTTGATTTCTCTGGTTTAAAACGCAGACTTGAAATTGGTCTTAAAAATGTTTTAATTAATTTTAAAATATTTTATAAAACCGATATAAATAGGTGGCCGATCACACCTAGATAAAAAAGATTGGTGGCGACTCCATGTCTTTTTCAAGGTCATTTTCAAAACCTTCATTTTTCTAGAGGAATTAAATCGACTTTTCTCTGTTTTTTTTTTAATGTCACGCTTAACGAATAATAAAGTCTTGCGATGAGACTTGTTATTTGTTTAGGTTGCGACATACACTTTGATGTAACTAATTACATTTGTAATAAAGAAACCTCAAGTTACATTTGAGGGGAGTTAGGCGAGGAAAGAATTTTTACAACTCTAGAAAATGAGAGATAAGGTAGGACACGTAGTCCCTATTTAATTTAATAAAAACCATAAAAGTAAATTCAACCATCCACAATCATATTGGGTCTAAGTCCATAATCATCCCATACATTCACAAACAATTTATGAACATATAAATCATGCTTTAATCTCTAGTTACCATCATTGATTATATTGATCCATAATTTAATTCAAAGAAAATAATAAACATTTATTCTAATCTCAATAGAATAAATCCTAATCCAGTTAGGATTATTTTCTTTAATTAAATTATTATCCAATTAAATAATTTAATTGAATATTCATGTAAATTCTTATTTTGGTGATTTAATTAATTTAACAATATTACCATAATTACTAATTTTAGTGTTGTATCTCAACTAAGATACTACAACATGAGTAACTTAATACTGCGAAAATTCATAAGCTGTGAAATCTGATAGAAGCGAAAAACCTTAGCAAGGGAGGCGCAAGCCCTGGATTTTATGAGTAGCTGCCGCCCTCTACCTCCCTACAGGTTGTCTATCCTCTTTTCACAGCTTCCAGCTTTTCAATGCTAAATCAGTTTTATGATTTTTCAGGCTTGCCAAGAGCAATTCTAAGCAATTTTAAATCCTAAAAATCACTAAAACAAGCATTAAAAATCAGCCAAGAAAAATCTACAAAATTTTCTTACTAAAATCACAAAATTTGCGCAAAGTAGGCTTAACAGTTTTCAATCGCTACCAAACTTTTGCCAGTTACATTAATCAGTTTAAAACAATTTTAAACCAATTAATCAACAAGAATTCACCATGATTAACGGTTGCCTTCATCAAAACACTACAAGTGCAAATTCTCACAATTTCGGTTAGTGACAATCAGATCAAAATAACTCAAAGAACAAAACAATTTTGTTAAAGGTAACAATCAGAGCATAGATCGCATAGGAATAACATACGCGAGGCTCTGATACCACTGTTGGGATTCAGCTCATGCTCAAATAGAGATAATGTATAATTTAATCAACAGTTAAATATCCAACGCAACGGAATTAAATAAAACATAGAGAATACCGAATCCATCCAAGGATCTACCTATGAATTCAAAACGATCAGGCTGTCAAAAAACAGATAACAATCAAAATCTCAGACCTCTGTAATGGAGATCGCCGAAACCACATCATAGATTCTTGATGTTCTTGTTCTTGTACACAATGCTTGCTTGTCGAAAACCAAAGTTGTCCAATTGTCCAACCTCTAACAGTAATCCACACAGGTGATCTGAAAGCCATCAAAAGGTTGAGATTATGTTTTGCCAAGACGATGCTAGTAGTCTAAGTTGTGAGAAACCTTCCTCCTCTATCTTAATTAGCCTAAAGAATATGAAAGAATCGTATTCTCACTTCTCAATAGGTGTTCTACCGATTCTCATTTCTTAGGGAGAGAGGCATCGATTCTGATTCCTTTAGGGGGGAGGCGGTAACAACATTAGGCTATTTATAAGTAGGTTTAGTGTATTGCCAACTATTGGACTAATTGTACTAAAGCCCTTATAAATATTATTAAATATTCACAATAAGCCCACAACACTTAATGAATATTTAATCTGCCCCTATCTCATTTTAATTTCATTAATCACCTTTTATATATGACACATTAGGCCCTTAACATGGTGGCAATAAATATAATTAATTCAATTAAGAATTTCCTACATATATTTATAGATCATGAGCGGCATCTAGCAATGCATCATGACGATCCAAATGCCAAGAGAGTCATCAAGCTTCGACTAGCCTTTCGTGTACAATATGTCTGTGAAATTCAATCCCTTCATCAAATATCCCGGGATAGGAGAGAGCATGGTTCAGTGTCTACTCCTAACCCATTCCATATTAGATCTGCAACTTTAATAATAACTCCTTAAGTATTGCCTTGGCCAAGGACTTCCATAAGTTAATATAAGCCAGATACATGTAAGATATGTCCCCTTAAGCACTTGGGGTGATGAATCCTATCTGGACCACTTATTAATCTTCGTATGCATCATGTCATACCCAATAACACCCCTACCATAAGCATCCTTGTGATTGGGACCCGTTCGTGATGAAATCTAAGTATGACAGTTCACATACAAGATGACCTGGTGTCACAAGTCAAAGGATTATTTACACTATTGACACATGAGAGTATTTACCATAGACACTTGAGTGAAATACCAAATGGAACTCTCATAGTGGGTCATGTTCAGTGAACTTGTTCAACTAACAAGCACCCATATGTTATCCCCAAGTATCTCTATACTTTCAACCTATGAGATCAGTTGCATGCATCAAGTGCATGGAGGCTTAACATATGCCAGTCTTTGAGCATTGTTAATGCCCTGTCTTGACAATACAATGACCAGGAACAGTTTAGAAACACGGTATTGATGCATAAGGATCCTCATAATTGTAACACCTTACAATTCCTTTGCAATGCCATTGTTTCTCATGGGCTTTATCTTCACAAGTCATTTATAACAATTATAACAATACTTATGGATAAATAAATACCTCAATTATAATTAATAAACTATAATGTGCGATACATGAAGATATAAATAGTGTTTTACAAGCCTAACTAGATTGGCTTGTAGGGCTTACACCAATATAGGCTTCTAGACAAAATTGCAGTTCACATCAACATAGACAGTTTTCAAATAAGCAATGCAAATCTAAGCAAGAGATCAAGTGCTCAATTAGTTAAATTCACATCCTAACAATGAGAATAACAAAAGAATTTAACACAAACTCAAATCATGCTTATATTTTTCCAAGAGTCAAGATAAATAAATAACTAAAATTTCATCATGGGACTAGGACCTCATTTGATTAAGTGCTATATATCTCAAGCTTTTATTCATTTTTTTTTTAATAAAGACTCCTAACTATAAACATTGAAAAGAAACTAAAAAGAAAAACACCAAACAAACTATAAAAAGAATCACACAAAACAAAAGAAATCGAAAAGCTAAAGATCCCCCCAACTTAAAACAAACATTGTTCTCAATATGTAGAAATCGAAATAGTAAGAACAAGAAAACTCCCCTATCGATGAAAGCAAAACAGGAGAAGCTCTTGTTGGTGTATGCCCTAGAGCCAATCAGATTGAGCTTTGGGATACACAGTGAATAAAGCATACCCTTCATGATGAAGATAGTGATACAAGGTTTTCCTTCATGTTAGTACAATAATAAGGAGTTATTAAGTACAAATTGGATGAAGCCCAGTGAACATAATGGCCTTGCAAAGGAATTATAAAGAGTTATAATTATGAGATCCTTATGCATCAAAGCCTTGTTCCTTAAACTGTTCCTGGTCATCGTATTGCCAAGATGGGGCATTGGCAATGCTCAAAGACTAGTATATGTTAAGCCTTCTTACTTATGAAGTAAACAACCAATCTCATACAGGTTGAAGTATGGGATACTTGGGATAACATATAGGTGTTTGTCTGTAGAACAAGTTCACTGAACATGGCCCGCCAAGAGAACTTCATTTGGTAATATCACTCCAGTGTCTATGATAATGTTCTCTTAGTACCAGTCGTGTAAATTAGTCCTCAGACTTGTGATACCAGATCATCTTGTATGGAGAGTGTCATACTTAGATTCAATCACGAACGAGTCCCAAACAAGAGGATGCTTATGGTAGGGTGTTATTGGGTATGACATGAACCATACGAAGATGAATGAGTGATCCAGAGAGGATTCACCACTCCTTGTGATAATGGAGACATATCTCGTTTGTTCTTGACTACGATTAACTTGAATAAGTCTTAGGCCAAAGCATGATGGATTTACGAGAAAGTTGTTTCTCTAAATTCATAAGGTTAATCAAAGTTGTTTCTCTAAATTCATAAGGTTGATCATAAATTGCAAAGAACTAATATGGATTGATCATGAGTAGACACTGCACCATGCTCATGAGCTATCCGGGATATATGGTGAAATGACCGTATTATACTGACAGGCTGGTTGCTGAAAGGTTTCTAAAAAGGTCACGATGACTTCACAATATTTTGGTGGTCATGATGGGTTGCTAGATCGTGCTCATGATCTATGAAAACAAGTTAATGAGATAATCTTATGTTCATTGCCAACATATTGGGAACCTAGAGGTTCACACACATAAGAACAGATATGTATGGATTAAACATGGTATTCTATTAAGGTAAAACTTAATGGAACAAAAGATCTATATTGAGGACTTAATTGAAGAAGTTCAGTTAAGAAAGATTAAGACATAATTGAGATTTGAGAAATCCAAAGACAATGTCTTAATGAGATAAGAGGAATCAAGAAGTCTTATATAAACTAGTATAGTCGACTTTGACATAGTGATGTGCAAGGTGTATTTCGAATAACTATGCTATGTTGGATTAATATCATGAGAGGATGTTAATAGATTAATGACATGAATTGTTCATGAGGAGAAAGAAATTTAATTGAGAATTAAATTACTTTCATTTGGAAATTAATCTATCCAATAAATAAGCATGATAAATTAGAATGGATCCAAAGTGACAATTGTAATTTAGGAATGTCCACTAAGGATGGTTGACCCAACTTAAGGCATTAATATTGTTGGACCATTATTATTATTAGATAATATAATGGGCCTATTGATCCATCTTAGAATTAAATTGTTTAAGTCCAAGTGGATTAATGAAAATCTTTTGCAACAAGTTACACTAGCCGATCAAGCTTAAGGAGAGAGGGTTAGGGTTTTCGCCTACTTATATATCAGATATAGAGGCTGTAACCACAACCTAACCTGGTAATTCTACTTGAGATATTCTGATTTTTTCTTGAGAGAAAGTTGGTTTCAAGAAGAGAACCCTAGCCTAGCAAAAATAGCATATCGCCATCTCTTACAGAAATCACGCTTGCCGCAATTCCTCTTGTTCTTGGTGTTTTCTTGCCGCCTCTTCACCTTGTTGAGTGAGATTGGTTTAGTGAGATAACTACAAGAAATAGATCTTTTGATTGTGATCTTTGGATCAACTTGCTAGCACAAGTGAATCACCATACCTTAGAGAAGGATCCATCAGCTGTTCGTGTGGACTAGCTCTAGAGGAAAGACAATTGTGCTTCTTGTGATCTTGTTGAAATTGGATCTTGGACTTGAGAGCAATTTTGGATTAGGATCTGCAACTTAAGGTTACGATATCTTAAGTAGGTAACTTCTAAATCATATGGGTGATTTAATTTGTTTTGAATGCTATAAACCTATGCTAAACACAAGCCTAAGATCCTGTTGTACTTAGGGTGTTTCTTTGTTTACTCCGCTGCACTTTGATTATTTTGTTTAAGCATGAGCCCGAGGTAGAATAACACAATAGCTCTAGTCTTCCTCTTCGACCTCATCATGCTTGTCCAAGTTAGTGAGTGGCTACTACAAAAGAAAACAAAGTAAAAAGAAATTAATAAGAATATCCCAACAAAATTTTAAAATTCAAAATAAAAAAGAATAAAAAAATTCGAGAACTAGGTTGCCTCCCAAGAAGCGCTTGATTTATAGTCATCTTCTTGACTTCTTCATTGTTATTTTGGGTTGGCTAAAGTGATAGAGGACTTTTGTTGACTAACTTTGCCTCTCAAATAAAGCTTTAGAAGCTACCCGTTCACCTTGAACTTTTTGTGCCATTTTATGTCGGCTATAGACCATTCTAGTGCTTTTTTATAGTTTTTTAACTATGTGGGAAATAGCACAAAATGGCTCTGAATAAAGTTCTTGTTATGACATCTCTTTGTAAACACCTTGTTCGTAGCATTATTCACCACATTGATTGCCAAACACTTCTCAGATTCATTAGGAAACTTCATAGTTTTGAAAACTTTAAAGGTTACCTCTTAGTCTTGAACCCTCATGGTAAGTTCCCCTTTTTTTACATCAATAAGAATTCTACTGGTAGCTAAGAATGATCTCCCAAGAATAATTGGTATTTCACTATCCCCCTCCATGTCAAGTACAATAAAGTCCACAGGAAAGATAAATTTATCAACCTTTACCAACACATCCTCAACAATGCCTCCTGGTTTAGTGTAAGATCTATTAGCTAATTGCAGCATCACCGTTGTAGGCTTAACTTCCCCCAAACCAGACTTTCTATAAATAAAAAGAAAGGCATCAAACTTATACTTGCTCCAAGATCAAATAAGGCTCTACCAAAGAATTGATTCTTAATTGTGCATGGAATGGTGAAGCTTCTAGGATCTTTGAGTTTGGGTGGAAGTTACTTTTAGAGAATAACACTGCACTCTTCAGTAAGTGCAACTATCTCAAATTCACCCAATTTCCTCTTCTTGGATAATGTGTTTCATGAACTTGACATAGCTTGGCATTTGTTCTAAAGCTTTAGCAAAAGGGATATTTATATGGAACTTTTTAAATACCTCAAGAAAGTTCTGAAACTGGTTGTCAAGTTTTTGCTTTTGAAAGCGCTGAGGAAATAGTGGTGGTGGGTAGATTGGAATCTTCTTCTCTTGAACTTTTTCAACTTCTATTTCCCCTATATCTTTTTCTTGAAGAGGCTTAATTGGCAATTCTGGCTTCTTGCTACCTTCTTCTACTTTTTTCCACTCTTAAGTGTGATTGCATTACAATACTCTTTTCCCTCTTTTTTAGGATTGGTTTCAGTAGCGCTTGCAAGAGTTCCCATAGGGTGATTACTGATGGCAGTAGCAAGCTGGCTTCTTTTCTGGCACAGGAGCTCAGGCTTGTTGTGGTGGAAGCCCATGATGGATTGCTTGCTTGCCTGAAGATGAAGGCCCTTGATTGTTATTCAAAGAAAAGTTTGGGTGATTTCTCCAACGTGGATTATAATTGTTGGAATAAAGATTGTTTTTTGTCTATTATAGTTTCCAACATATTGAACAAATTCAACATTGGTTGGGCATCTATAACTGGTGTGTCCTTCCCCATATAGTTCACAAATTACAAACGGGATTTGGACAGCATGAACATTTACAGTATTAAAACCCTTAGCCAATACAGCCACCTATGCAGTTAGGGCATTGATTACATCCAGTTCATGAACCCCTGCAGCTTTCCTTGGTACAAATCTTTCAGATGACCATTGATAATTATTGGATGCCATCTCTTCAAGCAAGTCATATGCCTCATCAATAGATTTTCCCATTAATACTCCACTTGCAGTGGCATCGATAGTAGTTCCAGTATGACCCATTAATCTTTTGTAGAAAGTTTGCACCTGAAGCCATTTAGGTAGATCATGGTGAGGACATCTTCGGAGCAGATCCTTGTATCTTTCACAAGCTTCATATAGTGATTCTGAGTCATACTGCATAAAGGATGTGATTTCATTTTGCATTTTAGCTGTCTTGGTCGGAGGAATATATTTGGCAAGTAATTTCTGGGCCAAGTCATCCCATGTAGTGATAGAGCCAGCAAGAAGTGAATTTAACCAATTCTTTGCCTTATCCAGGGTCGAGAAAGGGAAGAGTTTCAGTCCGATGGCATCGTCCGAAACTCCATTGTGCTTGAAAGTGTCACAAAGTTTTAGGAAATGCACAATGTGAGCATTAGGATCATCATTAGGTAGCCTGCCAAATTGGACTGATGTTTGGATCATCTTAATGATGGTTGGCATTATCTCAAAATTGTTAGCTTGGATAGCAGGCCTCCAGATACTTGTATGAAGTCGTTGCATAAGAGGGACAAAAAAATCTCGCAAAATCTTTGTAGACACCTAATTTTGTCTGGACCACTAAAACAGGTATGTTTTCTTCCTAAATTAATGTTTCAAAATGTAAAAAGACTTTTTTCATCCTGCAGGTGGTACTCCGGGACTTAGTCTAAGAAGGCGAGCATAAAAAGTCAAACTTGAAAATGTCAACCCTAAAAAGTCAACTACTAAAAAAGTCAACCCACTTTCAAAATCAATATTTGAAGTCCAATTGAAAAATGGCGAAAGAATTTTGATAATCTGAGGTCTACATCGAAAGATATGGAGTTCGGAAGTTGGGTTATGGAGATTCAGTAGAAAGAAAACCCTAATCCGAGAAAATTGGGGAAAACTGCTTAAACGATCGAATTGGTCGAAATTGAAGGTTCCAAATGAAAGATAAGCACTGACTACGGGTAATGGAGAAGCCACTTGAAAGAAAAACAGAAAGAAAAGTCAATCCGGAAGAAAATCGAGAATTAGGGTATTTAGTGGATTTTAATGAAATTGGGAAGAATTACAGAAATGGCCTGATTCGGTAAGACTAAAGCCCCTAACAGATGAGGAGTGATTAAAAAAGGATAGCCCAAAGCTCAGTTTGAAGAAAATCTGAAAATCAAACTTGTTTTGAGCAAAATCGGGTTTCGGAGGCAAAAGGGCAAAATTGAAAAATCTGAAAGAATAGCAAATGAACTCCAAAAATTCTGAAAAATTTCAGATCTCATTGTTAAATGATTTCGAAGAGATTGGAGAAAGAAAATCTTGATTCAGAGTTTGTTTGCAAAATGGCCAAATCCTGGGTCCCCTATGTAGAAATTCAAGAAGATAAATCCCGAAAAAATAGCAAATGAACTCCAAAAATTCTGAAAATTTGCAAATCTCATTTTTAAATTATTTGGAAGAGATTGGCAAAAAAAAAATCTAGATTCGGAGTTCGTTTGCAAAATGGCCAAATCCCAGGCCCCATATGCAATTCAAGCAGATAAATTGCGAAAAAATACCAAATAAGTTCCAAAAATTATGAAAACTTACAAATCACACTTTTAAATTATTTGGAAGAGATAGTGAAGAAAAATATGGATTTGGAGCTCGTTTAAAAAATAGTACAGTTTGGGAGCATAAAAGGGCAATTTTGGAAGAAAAAATCCAAATAAATAGCAAATGGACTCGACAGTTTTGAAAACTTTTAGAATTCAATTTTTTATTATTTTGAAAGTATTGAAAAAAGAAATTTTGAATTTGGAGTCCGTTTTCCATTTATTTATGTTCGGGGGGCAAAAAGGTCATTTTACCCAAGAAACCGAAAAGGGTTTTTCTTGCCTTTTAAAAAAATGAAACATGGGTTGGAAGAAAAGGGGTTGGCCGGACAAGGCCCAAGAATGGGTAGACATTTTCTGACTTTTAATCAAAAGGCCAACAATGAAGAGTAAGTTAGTTCTTTTTTTATCAAGCCTTTGCAAATAAGCCACATGGACCAATGCATGAAGAGGGAGAGTGTCAACATAATGGCTTAAGAGTTTTGAACAACTGTAATTGTGGATAGCTGATGGCCTAATCTGAGGGTGGTAATTTCATATTTTAAACATCTTGGATCAATATCCTTTGGATGAAAATTGATTGATTGAAAAATGACAATATCCTAGCCTAGAGAGGGCCATTCGGCCATTACAAGGAGGGGTCACTCTCTCTTTGACTTTCAGCTATTCACTCTCTATTCTCTCTTGGTTTTGGCTGATTTTTCTCTCCATTATTGAAAGACAAAAAGAAAAGTTTAGAAAAGAAAAGAAAATAAAGTTAGAAGAGAAAAAGCTTGAAAGATAGCTTTTAGAGGTTGCTTTAAGCACCATACTCTTGCACTTTCTTTGATTTTTCATTCTTGATTTGCTGTTTTGATTACTACTTTAGTATGTTTCTTTTGATTTCTCTTTTTAAATAAGTGTTTTTAATATTCTTCTTTAAGTTCCTTCTTGATTCTCTCTTGTAAAAAGCTTTTAAATTTTTTTTCCCTCTTGTTTTTGAGATGGCCGAATGGCCTAGTTTTTTGGGTAGTTGCTGTTTGCATTTTTTATTTCATGTTAATCTTGATATTTAACAAGTTTTGATGCTTTAAATCTTCTTCCAATACATAAATATGAAGCTTGTTTTACTTTGGTTGCTTGCTTGTTTCTATTTTTTAGTCTATTATCTTGTTATCATGTTTATTTTACTTGTCTTGCATTTTTTATTTTTTGTTTTCAAAATGTTTAAGTTTGTTTTTTGTTTTATATTTTGTAATCCATGTGTTTGTAAAAATGCTTATTGCTTTGCATGCCTTTACTTTATATTTGCATAATTTGAGCATTATTCTTTAGCTATGCATGTTAGTATATCATGTGTTTGTAAAAATGCCATGCTCATTTTAAGCATGAGACCATTTGCCCACTCTATGTTGTATGCTTTGTGTGTGCATTTTTGTTATGTTAGTTGATAGGTTTGCATTTTCATGATATTTGATTGAGTATTTTGTTTAAGCATGCCATATTTTTGTGTTATTGCCATCCATATTTTAGTTTAGGATTGTTTTGTTATGCCATGCATATTCATGCATTTTAGACCTAGGTTGCATTAAATGCCATGCAAGTTCATTTAGGTCTAGGTCATTTTATTGATGCCATGCATTTTTCATGTCATTTAGATTTTAAATCATGCATTTCATGCATCATATTTGCTGTATTTTTCGTGAATTTCATGTCCTTGCCACTTGATTTATGACTTAGACGAATCAATGGTTCAAAGTCATGCTCATTTTGAGCATACTTGTGGAAAACTAAAGAGTTGTCAAATTCATTATTCTACCTTTTTGATTTTTTTTACTTAGCCAAGTTTTGCCTAACTTTTCAAAAGTGTTAGCTACTGTTTATGAGTACTTAGGAAAGTCTCTAATATTTTTACTTTGATTTTTAAATGATTTTATGAAAGGCAAAAAAATGTGTTTTGGCAAAACAGTTTTTTTCATCCAGTACTCGTACATTCCTGATTTTGCTGGGTAGTCATCTTTAATCAGAAAATTAAGCCGATTTTTTTTCCGTGTATATTTATATGTCCTGAGTCTCCAGTATTGTTTTTAGATTTTTTTGAATTTTTAAAAATAGGGTAAAAATCGTTCTTTAAAACTGGATAGTGGAGTCAGAATTGAATTTGAAGGAAAATCATTTTTCTATTTTGGTTAAGTTACTTAGAGGGGGCTGATTATGAAGTTTAGCTACTGTTTTAGGATAGTTTCTAAGCCTTTTTAAACTTTAAAAAATGATTTTTTAAATCTCGGGTTAAGGGTGGTCAAGTCCGGGATTTTAAACTTTGGAAATTAGAGCCATTTAAAAAGGGTTTAGCTAAGTTTTTATGTTTAATCTAAGCTTTTCAAAATTATTTTCAAACAATCAAAAAGTATTTTGGTTTTAGAATATTTAATTTGATATATTTTCCTAAGGTAGCCGGATATCTTTTTAGATAAACGGATTTTCTTAATTAAAGGAAACATTACATTCTCATGCATTGCATTTTCCTTATTCATGCATACTATATAATATGTGATTTTTGCTATGTTAATTTTCATGACGGTGTTATTATCTTTGATTTAAATTTTTGATATTATATTAATTGTTATATGGTTTTTAATATTTCATGATATCCTATGCTTTTTATTTAGTTATTTTTGTCATATTATTTAGCATATACTATGTTCATGCATTATTATTTTTATTTTTATTTTCATGCATATTATATGTTAGGATTATTTTATATTTCATGTCATTTCATATCATTTAGATTATATGCCATATCATTTATATTTGCCATGAAACTTAAATCATTTTATTCCATTTAGAATATACCATGTGACTTAAGGTCATTTCATTTCATATAGAATATATTATGTTACCCAACTCGTTTCATTTCATATAGAATATATTATGTTACCCAACTCGTTTCATTTCATATAGAATATATTATGTTACCTAAGTCATTTCATTTCATTTAGAATATATTATGTCACTTAGGATATTTTATTTCATTTAGAATATATCATATGACTTAGGATATTACATTTCATATAGAATAATCATGTTACCTAGGTTATTTCATTTCATTTAGAATATATCATATGACTTAGGATATTTCATTTCATTTAAAATATGCTATGACATTTAAATCATATCATACCATTTAGGTTGCATTATATTATCTAGACCTTGCTATGTCATTTTATTTAAGTCACACATATTCATATTCATATTTTTAAAATGTTTTAAAAAAGGTAATGATTTTCAATAAATAAAGATATTCCCGAGTTAAAATAATTCATGAGTTCTCTGTCGGGTTTGTTGGGATGATATCATCAATTATCATTAATAATGGAAATATCTTCTTTAAAACGAGAATGATTCGGAAAGTTTTTCAAGCTAATAAAAATTTTCTATATTTTGCCACGTTTGTTGGGGAATATAGGAAAATTTTGAATTAATAAATTCCGGATCATTTTCAATTAAAAATGGAATTATTTTTTCATTAAATTGGGAATTAACTTGAAATACTAAATTAAAAACTGACTTTTTTATCGAGACTTGAGATAACACATGATTAATAAGAAACCGTTTTATACGGGCGTTGTGAGGGTGCTAATCCTTCCCCACACATAACCGATTCCCGGACCCGCTTCTTTGATTTCTCTAGTTTAAAACGCAAACTTGAAATTGGTTTTAAAAATGTTTTAATTAATTAAATATTTTATAAAATCAGTTTTAATAGGTGGCCGATCACACATAGCTAAAAAAGATTGGTGACGACTCCATATCTTTTTCAAGGTCATTTTCAAAACCTTTATTTTTCAAGAGGAATTAAGTCGACTTTTCCTCGATTTTTTTAATGTCACGCTTAACGAATAATAAAGTCTTGCGATGAGACTTGTTATTTTTTAGGTTGCGACAGCTTGGCGACTCTACTTGGGACTATTAGAGAGTCAGGGCTAAAATTAGTTGTGTGTTATCAAAGTCTCGATTTTGTTGGTTTAAGTGGTATTTAATCTTAATTCCCACATTTAAAAAAAATAATAATAATAATAAGGATAATTTCAAAAATAATAAAATGTTTTTAAATATATCCATATTCATGTGCATACATATTATAAATGTTCTCTGGTTATTTTGGTGCATATATTCATTTATTGATTAATTGATGACTTATGTTGTTTAATCTTGTTGGGCATTTAGAATAAGGGATGTAGAATAAGTGGTGAAAGGTTTGTTATTTCTCCTCACACACTACACTACACGTGCATTTGCATATCATGAATCCTATACACGGGTTCCGTCCTTTTAGGGGGGAGCAAAGTAACTAAGCCTTCATGATTAACAATCCGCATGGGCTAGGGAAATAGACTCTAACAAATTGAACCCGCTTTTATTGAGGTGCCTTACTAGCCTTCATCGACGACAGTGAGGAACAATTCGGGGCTTTTAGAACTAATTCACCTTCATATAGTAAACCTAGGTGAAGCCATGCCAGATTTCCAATTAGATCTCCCGAAGTTAAAGAACACATAGAGGAATATTTCCAATCCTTTTACCTTCTATTCTACTTTCTGAATAAGTTTATTTTTGAAAATAGGACAATGATGAACGTACATCACAATGCCCGCAATAAGTGTTGGTGCGTCGTCCCGGGGGTGTTATAATGCTGAAATTTTGTTGGTATCCTTAGGGATAATTATTCTTTTGAATTATATTTTTTTTGTATTATTCGAATTTATTCCCGTTACTAATTCATTTTCTTTTTCTTTTTCTTTTTGTTGTTGTTGTTTTTTTTTTTTTTGTTTGGGCATTCTTGTCATCATTTTTTGCACAAGGTTATTGGTTTCGGGATAATATTCAACCAAAAGGGCTTCCATGGAGGGTCAAAATGTCTCAGTGGTCGAGAAGCATTTAGAGGTTAGGAAACAGTCCGAGAAAGGCCAACAAGATAATGGGGATTATTTGAAAATGGGATATGTGTCAGTATTGCCAGCCAAAGTTGATCTTACTATCAGGCAAAATGTTCTCCGAGAATTGCTGGATATATGGAATCAATGGAACATATCAGAAAAAGAAGCCTTCACTCAGACTTATGGGGACATAGCACTGTTAGTTCAGGTTAAGGTTAGTGGTGAGGTGATCCGGGCTGTAGTGCAATTTTTGAATCCCGCTTATCGGTGTTTTACCTTCAACCAAGAGGATATGACTCCAACCATAGAGGAATATTCAACCTTGCTGCATATTGAGAATGTTATTCCCGACCGTATTGAATTGAAGGATACAAAGACGCCGGGTTTCAAGAAAAATGTGTCTAAGATTCTGGGAGTGGAAAGAGATTGGGTCGAAAGCCATGTTATCCGAAAAGGGATAAGTCACTGTATCTCATGGGATGTTTTACGAACCTGAATCCACAGCCATTCAAGTAAGGAGACAGTTATAAATATTTTTGCTTTGGCTATCTATGGTTTAGTTATCTTCCCAAAGACATTAGGGTATGTGGATGTGGCGATATTTGATGTTTTTGAGAGGCTTGAGCAGAGGATAAACCCAGCCCCAACAATTATAGAAGAAACAATCCGATCTCTGAATTTTTGTAGACGAGAAGGAAAAGGGCGTTTTATAGGTTGTATATAGCTTCTTTACATATGGGTTCAGAGCCATTTTTATAAACAGGAGAATTTCCATCTTCGCTCGTATTGGAAGTCTTTTGCACCAATTGGTGAATTTCTTAAAAGGGATTGGCTTGAAAATAGGACTGAGGAACAATGGATCAACATATTCCAGAATATCAGGGCTGAGGTGATAATTTGGAGAGCTCCATGGATAGCTCTTATGCCGATATTGTACAAATGCGGAGATAAAGCTTCTGTTCCATTATTGGGAGTATGGGGAGGAGTGAGCTATGCACCACTGCTGGTACTAAGACAATCGGAATCCCGTCAGTTTACTCCTATGACCCATGACCTTAGTAATTTGGAATTTGCTTATGGAGAAGATGGATACTTGGGAAAGGTACATGAGATTATAGTAGCATAGAAGGCAACTCATCGGGTGGAGGTAGCTAGATATGCCGACATCGTCACACCTGATTACCTGGTATGGAGGGAATTGAGGGTTAATGATAGGTTGTTGACATCAGATGGAAAAGAGGTCCAGTTCACGAGTCCACCACCTAAGGAAGTGCTGTTAGAGTTAGAAATTGCAAGGGCAGCATTCAAAAAATAAAAGGCCCAAATGAGCAAGGAAATTACCTGATTGCAAGAAGAGCTTGAGGATATGAAAAATAGGGAATCAACTCGAGAAAGAGAAAAGGAAAAGATCAAGAGAGAAAGGGACACTGCTAAAAGCGATCTTCAGGAATTACACTTGGAGAACAAGAGGTACCACTTCGGGCAGGGGACCCTCAAGACTTCAGGGGAATAGGAGCAAGAGGTCAAAAACCTCAAGAAGGAGAAGAACTATTAGAAAGAGAGAGCAAAGCATGAGGAAGCTTGAGCCAATCAATTGGAAAAACAAGCTAAGGAAAGCTTACACGGTGATGCTTCTGCTGACATGTCAAAGGGCCGTGAAAAAAGTAGGGATCAGATTGAAGAGCAAGGCAATCAAAAGAGGACAGTAAAAAGGTCCAAGACCTGAGGGAGTTACTTTAGGACCGGTGTTTTGTAATAGCATTTTTAAATTAGGATAGACAGATTATCAGATTGTCTTAAGCAGTGATCTTTTTTCTTTGATGTATTTAGTTCCAGGAAATCAATGAAAAGACCATTTGGTTGGAATTATCCCAGGGCCAATACTTTTAAATGCATTCATCATTCATTTGTTCTTTCCTTTATATATTTTGTTTGTTCATTCATTCATTTGTTCTTTATAGATTATTCATACACTTAGTCATTTATTTATTTGTCCATTCATTTATTCTTTATAATTATTCATTCATATTCATACACTTAGTCATTTACTTATTTGTTCATTCATTAACATTTAATCATTTATTCATTCATTCATTTTTATAAAATAAAATAAAAAATGTGTCAATAATTTCTAATCCATGGTTTTTAAAACTAAAGGTACAATTGGTCGCACTTAGAAAGAATCAGACTTTCGACACCCATACAATACTCGATCTCAAGCAAGAGCTATGGAGAACGATCAGCTTGCTAGAATTGAAAGGATGGAAAGAATTCAAAAAGAACTGCAGGAACAGTTGGCTAAGTCTCAAGAGGAGTCACGGGAACAAATGACCAAACTCATGGAGATGATGAGTACCATGATGAGGCAGAAATGGCCAGGAAAAAATTCAGTTACAGGAATAGGGGCAATAAACTAGGAAGATCAACCAGAGGTGGTACAGAAGAATGGCCAGACATCCCAACCTGTGGGAAATGAACTTTCGACTGGGGCAACATCCTATATTTACATCCAATCAGCGGTCGAAGCACAGAATTTTGGTCCTAAAAGGGGTAATATTGGGGTTGATCCAATTGATGTGGACGTTTCAGACTTTGAAGAAATAGCCGAAAAGGAAAGGGCAAAGATGACTGAACTGAAGAGGGTTGAAACGGTAGAATCCAAGAAAAAATATCAGCTGCTGGAGGAAAGATTGAAGGCAGTTGAAAGAGTGGAGCTATTTGGCAGATTAGATGCCAAAGAGATGAGTTTAGTGCACGGTCTGGTGATTCCTCCAAAGTTCAAAGTACCAGACTTTGAAAAATATAATGGACCTACTAACCCATCAGGACATCTGACCATCTATTGTCGGAAGATGACCAGACATGATGAAGACGAAAAATTGCTCATCCACTGTTTCCAAGATAGCTTGATAGGGTCCGCAACTCGGTGGTATAACCAGCTTACCCGTTCTAAGATCCGTTCCTGGATGGATCTAGCTAAAGCTTTCATGGAACAATACAAGTATGTGATAGACATGGTGCCTGATCGTCTAACTCTCCAAAATATGGAAAAGAAAGCTACTGAAAGCTTTAAAGAATATTCTCAGAGATGGAGAGACCTGGCTACACAAGTGCAACCCCCTTTAACCATCAAGGAAACTACAGTGCTTTTCATCAATACCCTGAAAGCACCTTATTATGATAACCTGGTGGGAAGTGCCACCAAGGACTTTGTAGATATGGTGATATTTGGGGAGATGATAGAGTCTGCTATTAAGAACGGGAAAATGGAAGTGGGTGAGTCTGCTACCTCGAAGAGAGTTTTTCTTGCAAAGAAGAAAGAGGAGACACATGCAGTTAGTTTCAATCAATACCCCTATACACCTCCTACACCATACACACCTCCCAGGCCTTATACTCCTACTACATCTTATGCATCTCCGACACCTTACACACCTTACCTGGGGTATAATCCTTACTACCCCAATGTGAACCACCTTACCCAAAATCTATTCCCCTAAACCAATATACCACAACAGCCATTTCCAACTAGTATATCCCCACAGATAACCCTTCCTCAAAACACTGTCCCAAACACTCAAGGTCCCGCGCGTAATGACTATCGTTCACCAAGGAACGATCAAAAACCCCAGTTTGATCTCATTCCTACCACCTATGGTGAGCTATATCCTAAACTACTACAAGGCCAACTTGTCGCGCCCGTATATCGTAAACCTTTGACCCCACTATACCCAAGGTTGTAAAATGCAAATACCAACTGTGCATATCATGCAAGAATTTAGGGACATTCAACGGAGGATTGTATTGCCTTCCAAAAGAAAGTCCAAAGTTTAATCAATACCGAAGTTGTGAAGTTTGGGTCAAAAAATGGGTCAAATGTAGCGGGAAACCCATTGCCCGATCATGCTGAGAATTGGGTAAATGCAGTATGGACAGGGGAAGTCAGAAGGGTAAAAAGGGATGCCAAAGAAGTCAAGACTGCAATGTTAATAGTATGGGTCAAGATGGCTAAGGCAGGAATAGCGGGGGATGCAGATAGTTTAAAAATGGTTGCAAAGAGGGTGCAGAATTGGTTCCCATTCAATAAATGTTTAGGTCATATCATACAGGACTGTGAGGACTTTCTGGCTAAAGTCCAAAAGATGATGGATGATGGAGAGGCCCAGTTTTACAAGGAGACAGAAGATGAAATAAAGGTTACTGAGAATGCAGCTGGCTATGGAATAGGAAGACCTTTGATCATCTATTATGATGAACTAGAGAAGATTACTCCGGTTGTTGAGGAAATTACGCCCAAGCTAATCATAGATTTGTCTTCTTCCTTTTCATACAAGGAAAACAAAACTGCACCATGGAAATATGACTGCAGCATAGTTATGCCCGAGTCTTCAAGTCAGCAAGATATTATAAGTGTGGGGCACATGACACGAAGTGGAAGGTGTTATGCCACTGAAGTTGTTGAACAGGGATCAACAAGAAGGGATGGAGGACTAGACAAAGAAAAGAAAGTAGCTGAACCAATCCATATTGAGATGGATTTGTCAAAAGAAGCAGAGAGGGGATCAGCCCCTGTAAAATAGGATGAAAGAGCCGGTGAACGAGAAGGAGGCCTGCGAGTTTTTAAAGTTCATAAAACATAGTGAGTATAGTGTGGTTGAGCAATTACAGCGTCAGCCAGTAAGAATCTCCATCTTATCTTTGCTATTAAACTCAGAGCCACACAGAAATGCCCTGTTGAGAGTGTTGAATCAGGCATATATGGCTAACAACACATCGGTAGAAAAGTTAGACAGGCTGGTGGGAAACATTGCGGCAGATGACCATATATATTTTAGTTATAATGAAATACCACCCAATGGTAGTAGGTCCACAAAGGCTCTTCACATAACAACCACCTGCAAGGGGCATATACTACCAATGATGCTTTTGGATAATGGTTCTTCATTAAATGTAATGCCCTTGGCAACCCTGTCTAAGTTACCAGTTGATATGTCTTATATGATACCGAGTTGCACAATAGTCAGGGCTTTTGATGGTACCAGGAGAGATGTAATGGGAACTATTGAGGTTCCTCTAGAGATAGGCCCATGCACCTATACGATGAACTTCTAGGTCATGGATATTAATCCATCCTATAATTGCTTGTTGGGAAGGCTGTGGATACATTCAGCAGGGGTCGTACCCTCGTCTCTCCACCAAAAGCTAAAATTTGTGATGGAGGGCCGTTTGGTCACTATATCAGGAGAGGAAGACATAATAGCCTCTGCATCTACTGAATCTCCTTATGTGGAACCCAATGAAGATGTTGTAGAATGTTTTTTTCGGTCTTTGGAATTCGTAAATGCGATTTTCGTCGCTAAAGGATGAAAAATTCCAAAACCAAGGTTGTCCAAGAACACAAGGCTGGGAGTAAGAACCATAGTGGGAAAGGGCTGCAGGGCTAGAAAAGGTCTTGGAAAATATCTTTAAGGGATGGCCCGAGTAATGGAAGCAGTGGGAAAGAAAGATCGATTTGGCTTAGGGTATCTTCCGAAAGCCCATGAGAGGAGGAAACAAGTTGAAAAAAACCGACAAAGGAGGATGGCCCGTCTCGCGGATATGGATATTTAACGGGAGCCCATGACTTTCCCACCAATCCTTCACAACTTCTGCTCTACTGGTTTTCTATTCGGAAAAAGAATTCAAAGGATGTACTCATAATGATCGAGCAAGCTTTTGAAAAATTCCATGTGAATAAAGGGGGGCACATTCAGGATATTGTAATTTGCATGACTGGGAAAGAAGGGATGGAAAGTGACAGTACAAACTGGATGGTCCGACCTTATCCACTAGGATATAGACTGACCAATTGGAGTGCGACTGAGTTGCCCATAGTTCTTAAGACTATTCCAATGTAATACTTTAAAAAACAATCTTAATTATCTTTACCTAGAGATATTAAGAGTTTTTTTTTTTTCTGTAATGGGCTTTTTGTTTAAAAATTTTCATTCAATAAATAACAAGCATAATGCATTTTGTTCATATAGATGTGTCCATATTCTTTCATTTTTGCTATTTATTTTGTTTTCATTATATATATTTTCCTATATTGTTTCTTCTCCACCTATTTACAGGTGTACGGATGCGGAATATGAGGACCTTCCTGTTAGTAATTTTGAAATTGATTTTGAAAGACCCATTTGCACGGGTGATTTTGAGGCTAACGAAGATACTGAAGATTATGGTTTACCTCCGGATCTATTAAGGAAAATAGAACAAGAGGAGAAACAAGTACTTTCTCATAAGGAATTAATAGAAATGATAAATCTGGGAAATGGTGAAGAGATAAAGGAAGTCAAAATCGGGACTTCATTGTCATCATCAATAAAGGGTGAATTGATAGCCTTGCTCCAAGAATATGTGGATGTATTTGCATGGTCTTACCAAGACATGCCAGGGTTGGATCCGGATATTGTGGTTCATAAGCTCCTTTTAAGGCCAGAATGCAAGCCAATTCAGCAAAAGTTGAGAAGAATGAGGCCGGACATGCTGTTAAAGATAAAAGAGGAGGTGAAGAAGCAATTTGATGCTGGATTCTTAGAGGTGGCAAAATATTCCAGAATAGGTGGCAAATATTGTTCCAGTACCAAAGAAGGATGGCAAGGTGCGGATGTGCGTTGATTATCGAGATTTGAATAAGGCCAGCCCTAAAGATAATTTCCCTTTGCCCTATATCAATACTCTGGTGGATAATACAGCGAAGAGTTCTTTATTTTCTTTCATGGACGGATTCTTAGGATAAAATCAGATTAAGATGGAACCGGAAGATATGGCGAAAACCACATTTGTTACAATGTGTGGAACCTTCTGCTACAAGGTAATGCCATTTGGGTTGAAGAATGCTAGGGCAACATATCAAAGAGCCATGGTGACCTTGTTTCATGATATGATGCATAAGGGAATTGAGGTCTATGTTGATGATATGATTGCAAAATCACAAGGAGAAGAGGAGAATATTGCGAACCTTAAAAAGCTCTTCGAACGACTAAGAAAGTTTAGACTCAAGCTAAATCCGGCAAAATGCACTTTTGGAGTCACCTCGGGAAAATTGCTAGGTTTTGTCGTCAGGAAAAGGGGAATTGAGATTGACCCGGATAAAGTGAAGGCCATTCAAAATTTTCCACCACCTCGTACTCAAAAGGAAGTAAGAGGCTTTCTAGGGAGATTGAATTACATTGCTCGGTTTATTTCTCAGTTAATCGAAAAATGTGATCCAATATTTAAATTATTTCAAAAAGGTCATCCAGGAGAATGGGATGAAGGTTGTCAGATTGCATTTGAAAAGGTTAAAGATTATCTATCCAACCCACCAGTATTAATGCCACCTGTTTCGGATAAACCAATGATATTGTATTTATCAGTATTTGAGAGATCTATGGGTTGTGTTTTGGGGTAGCTTGATGAGACTGGAAAGAAAGAACAGGCAATTTACTACCTCAGCAAGAAGTTCACAGATTATGAGTTGAAATATTCGTCGGTAGAAAAGTTGTGATGTGCCTTAGCTTGGACTGCTCGAAGACTGAGACAGTACATGTTGTACCACACAACGTGGTTGATTGCCAAGCTAGATCCAATCAAGTACATGTTGGAAGCACCTTCTTTGTCAGGAAGGACGGCAAGATGGTAGGTTTTATTGTCAGAGTACGACGTTTATATGTAAGTCAAAAAGCTATCAAGGGCAGTGTAGTGGCTGAATTCTTAGCAAGTCGGGCAGTGGAAGATTATGAGCCATTGAACTTTGACTTCTCGGATAAAGATTTGATGTATGTTTTGCAAGCAGATGAGATTCCCCTTAAGAAAAAAGTATGGAAAATGTACTTTGATGGAGCATCTAATGCCATGGGGCGTGGAATCGGTACGGTTCTCATATCCCCAGAAGAAGATTATTATCCTTTCACTGCTAGATTGGATTTTGATTGTACAAATAATATTGCCGAGTATGAAGCGTGTACTATGGGCCTTCATGCTGCAGTGGACAGAAAGATCAAAGTATTGGAAGTGTTCGGAGACTCAGCCTTAGTGATATACCAGCTACGGGGAGAATGGGAAACCCGAGATACAAAGCTAATTCGATACCGAGAACTAATATTGAGTTTATTGGAGGAATTTGAAGAAGTGAAGTTCAATTACTTTCCTCAAGAAGAAAACCGAATCGCAGATGCTCTAGCTACTTTGTCATCAATGTTTAAAGTGAATAAAGGGGCTGAAGTTGTGCCAATAAAGATGAGTATTTATGAGTCTCTGCCCACTGTCTGAGTATTGAATATGAAACAGATGGCCTCCTTTGGTATAACGACATCTTGCAGTACATCAAGAGTCAATAGTATCCTATTCAAGCAACAGAAAATGTCAAGAGAACTCTGAGAAAGCTAGCAATGGGTTTTGTTCTAGATAGTGAGATTCTCTACAAGAAAGGAAAAGACCAAGTCTTATTGAGATGTGTTGGATCTGTCGAAGCTCGGAGAATTATAGAAGAGGTCCATGAAGGGATATGTGGCACTCATGCTAATGGTCACATGCTTGCTAAGCAGATTATGAAGGCAGGGTATTATTGGTTGACAATGGAAGGAGATTGTATCAATTATTCCTGGAAGTGTCATAAATGCCAGATATATGCAGATAAGATTCATGTGCCGCCATTGCCATTACATGTCATGACTGCACCATGGCCCTTTTCAATGTGGGGAATGGATATGATCGGGCCTATAACCCCGAAAGCTTCAAATGGATATCGTTTCATCTTGGTGGCCATAGATTATTTCACAAAGTGGGTAGAAGCTGCTTCCTATGGGAATGTAACAAAGTTCGTGGTATGCAGATTTGTTAAGAGAGAAATCATATGCCGTTACGGATTGCCAGCAAGAATTATTTCGGATAATGCTCTCAATTTGAACAATAAGATGATAAGAGAAGTGTGTACTCAGTTCAAGATCACACATCAAAATTCGGCACCTTATCGCCCTAAGATTAATGGGGCAGTAGAAGCAGCTAACAAGAACATCAAGAAGATTGTTGAGAAGATGACTAATGTGTACAAGGATTGGCATGAGATCTTTCCTTATACTCTTCATGCATATCGTACTTCGGTCCGTACATCTACAGAAGCAACACTGTTTTCTTTGTTATACGGGATGGAAGCAGTGCTAACTATTGAAGTTGAGATCCCTTCACTTCGGGTTTTGATGAAAGTTGGCCTAGAGGAAGCAGAATAGGTTAGAGCTCGTTATGAACAGTTGAATCTCATTGAAGAGAAAAGATTGAAAGCAATTTGTCACGGGCAGTTGTATCAGAAAAGGATGATTCGAGCCCACAACAAGAAAGTTCGTCCCAGACAGTTCCGAGAGGGGGAGTTGGTACTGAGGAAAATTCTCCCTATAGTGAACAACCCGAGAGGAAAATGGGCTCCGAATTGGGAAAGACCCTATATGGTAAAAAGAGTTTTTTCTGGAGGAGCATTGATTTTAACTAGAATGGACGGGGAGGATTTCAGAAATCCCGTGAATGCTGATGAACTGAAGAAGTATTATTCCTAAAAAAAAGGTGATACTGTGCACATGAAAATTCGAATGATTCCAAGCGTAAAAATGGAAATCCTATATATCTATTTCCCCTGTGGATTGCCTTTTAATGACAATATTCATGCTTGATATGATGAATAGCCATCTTCCATATTCCTTTCACTAAGAAGAAATTATCCTTAGTCACCCCTTTAAGCCTTAGGAATTATTTCTTTCTTTAAACCTTGATCAAGGATCACCCTCTACACTGGAGGGCAAATGCGAGGAAAAATAATCAAAAAATCATGGCAAAAAGAAAGCCATAAAAAAATGTGGCAAATGAAAGCCAACAAAGCACAAAAGAAAAAAAAAAGAAAAAAGAAGAAAAGAAAGTCGAAAAAAGGAACAAAAGTTTCAAGAATGAGTTCTCCTCAGGAAATGATCCTTGATCCAATCACCCTTAAACACACTTTGGGCCTATTTTATCCTTTCTTTCTAAACCTAAACCTTGGCCTACATTACGTTCTTTAAGAGCCCATTTTGATCAAGCATGGATATTTAATTTGAAAGGTTATTCTCAGAATTCCTCCCATCTTTTGAATTGTTATTTTTACCTTTGTAGCATTTAGAATTCTGATATGCATGGTAGAATACCAAATAATGGAAATAAAAAGAATGTAAAAGGAGAGGTTTAAGCCGAAAACCTGCAAAGGGTGACTTAATACCGAATGGGGGATACTTGAGTTGAAAACCTGCAAAGGGCGGCTCAGGTATTAATCAAAGTTCGAATCAATGCTCCGTGTAAAGGGGGAGAAAGTATCTAAAAATCAGAAGAAAGGGGAACAACTCAGTCTGATGTAACTACGAAAGCCGAGAGGTTACCCAAGTAAATTGCTTGTTCAAGAAAATTTCAGATGGTTTGAAAAAGAGGGGTCCAAGATATTCTGCATCTGGAGCATCTACAACCTATAACTTTCCATTTGTTTCTTATATCCTTGATACTTATTTTTACTATTTTAAAACATTTCTTGCAATAAATTATTGTCATCTATTTTATGTCATTTTTGCTTGATTCATATTTTCTTTCATACATTTTTTAGATGCATTATGATTGTTATTAAATTGAATGGTGATTAGTAATAAAAAAAATCTTTAAATAAAAGGATTTCAGAGTATTACTAAGGAATAGATTTAAATCTTGGGAAAGGTTTGGAAAGTTCACTAAGAAAATAAAATAGTGAACGTGTTGGAGACTTCATCACGAAGTCAGAAAGTATGGAAAATGTACTTTGATGGCGTATCTAATGCCATGGGGCGTGGAATTGGTGCGGTTCTCATATCCCCAGAAGAAGATTATTATCCTTTCACTGCTAGATTGGATTTTGATTGTACAAATAATATTGCCGAGTATGAAGCGTGTACTATGGGCCTTCGTGCTGCAGTGGACAGAAAGATCAAAGTATTGGAAGTGTTCGGAGACTCAGCCTTAGTGATATACCAGCTACGGGAAGAATGGGAAACCCGAGATACAAAGCTAATCCGATATCGAGAACTCATATTGAGATTATTGGAGGAATTTGAAGAATTGAATTTCAATAACTTTCCTCAATAAGAAAACCGAATGGCAAATGCTCTAGCTACTTTGTCATCAATGTTTAAAGTGAATGAAGGGGCTGAAGTTGTGCCAATAAAGATGAGTATTTATGAGTCTCCTACCTACTGTCTGAGTATTGAATAAGAAACAGATGGCCTCCCTTGGTATAACGTGTTAGAGACTTCATCACGAAGTCAGAAAATTTGTGAATTTCAGCGAAAGTCAAAAACTGAGACTATTTGACAAGTTATCTTGAGTGAAGGATTCCTTAAGTGGGGCATCAATGAATAATTGAAGACTCCATCGTGAAGTAGGATAATCAATGAACCTCAAAGAAACCATGGATTAGAAATCATGACAAAATTATTTGATTGCATTCATTCTTGGGAAACATACAAGCATTTGCAAAGCATGTCATTCTCATCATTGCATTTAGCTAACATTGCAGAAATCAAGAAAACTTGGACTTCCCCAAAGTGAACTTGTTCTGTTTTTCAAACGAGTCGAGCCCCGAGATCACCATTGAGGTAAGTTTCCTTTCCAAATCGAACTCATTTTGCTTCTCAAATAAGTCGAGCCCCGGGACCGCCATCGAGGTATGTTCATTTCATTTTCAAGTTAAATTTATTTTTTCCAAATGAACCAAACCTAGAATCATTCTTAGTATTTCCTTTTGTTTTAAATCGAATTCATTCTGTTTTACCAAATGAATCTTCTTTTTTGTTTTAAATCGAATTCATTCTATTTTATCGAATGAGTCGAGCCTTGAGACCACCGTCGAGGTATTTTCTTTTGTTTTAAATCGAATTCATTCTGTTTGTCAAATGAGTCGAGCCTGGAGACCTTCGTCAAGGTATTTTCAAATCATGGTAAGGCCTCCGGGCACCATTCTTAAGACCTCCGGGCACCATTCTTAAGACCTCCGGGCATCATTTTTAAAGTCGTATACAGCGCATTTTTTTCCAAATCACGAGTAAGGCCTCCGGGCACCATTCTTAAGACCTTCGGGCATTATTGTTAAAGTCGCATATAGCGTATTTTTTTCAAATCACGAGTAAGGCCTTCGAGCACCATTTTTAATACCTCCAGGCACCATTTTTAAGACTTCCAGGCATAAGTTTCCAGAGTTTTTACATTTGCTTGAACAAGTCTTTGGTGGTGATAAACAAAGCCTCTGGTGGAGATATCCAGAGTTTTACATTTGCTTGAACAAGTCTTTGGTGGAGATAGCCAAAGCCTCTGGTGGAGATATCCAGAGTTTTACATTTGCTTGAACAAGTCTTTGGTGGAGATAGCCAAAGCCTCTGGTGGAGATATCCAGAGTCTTACATTTGCTTGAGCAAGTCTTTGGTGGAGATATTCAATTTAAGGACAATATCTTCCATTTACAGTTTTTTTTCAAAAAATAAAAAATAAAAAATGAAAAAAAAAACCCTTCCCTTTCTCCTCACATTGGATTTCACTAACCGGACAAAATTAGTGTTTATTTATCTTTGCTTGATTCCTGATTCTCAGCAATAGCCAAAGAGGGGCAGCTGTAGATACCTAATTTTGTCCGGAGCACTAAAACATGTATGTTTTCTTCCTAAATTGATGTTTCAGAATGTAAAAAGACTTTTTTCATACTGCAGGTGGTACTCTGGGACGTAGTCTAAGAAGGTGAGAATAAAAAGTCAAACTCAAAAAGTCAACCCCAAAAAGTCAACTATTGAAAAAGTTAACCCACTTTCAAAATCAAGATTTGAAGTTAAATTGAAAAATAGCAAAAGAATTTTGATAATCTGAGGTCTACATCGAAAGATATGGAGTTCGAAAGTTGGGTTATGGAGATTCAGTAGAAAGAAAACCCTAATCCGAGAAATTAGGGAAAAGTGCTTAAACGATCGAATTGGTCAAAATTGAAGGTTCCAAATGAAAGATAAGCACTGACTATGGGTAATGGAGAAGCCACTTGAAAGAAAAACTGAAAGAGAGTCAATCCGGAAGAAAACCGAGAATTAAGGTTTTTGATGAATTTGATGAAATTGGGAAAAATTACAGAAATGGCCCGATTCGGTAAGACTAAAGCCCCTAATGGATGAGGAGTGATTAAAAAAGGATAGCCCAAAGCTCAGTTTGAAGAAAATTTGAAAATCAGACTTGTTTTGAGAAAAACCGAGTTTCGGAGGCAAAAGGGCAAAATTGGAAAATCCGAAAAAATAGCAAATGAACTCCAAAAATTTTGAACAATTGCAGATCTTGTTCTTAAATCATTTCGAAGAGATTGGCGAAAGAAAATCTTGATTCGGAGTTCGTTTGCAAAATGGCCAAATCTCGGGTCCACTATGTAGAAATTCAAAAAGATAAATCCCGAAAAAATAGCAAATGAACTCAAACAATTCTGAAAATTTGTAAATCTCATTTTTCAATTATTTGGAAGATATTGGTGAAAGAAAATCTGGATTCGAAGTTCGTTTGCAAAATGGCCAAATCCCATGCCCCCTATGTAGTAATTCAAGCAGATAAATCTCGAAAAAATACCAAATGAGTTCCAAAAATTATGAAAACTTCCAGATCACACATTTAAATTATTTGGAAGAGATTGGTGAAGAAAAATTTGGATTTGGAGCTCATTTAAAAAATGGTAAAGTATGGGAGCATAAAAAGGCAATTTTGGAAGAAAAATCCAAACAAATAGCAAATGGACTCGAAAATTTTTGAAAACTTCTAGAATTCAATTTTTTATTATTTTGAAAGTATTTAACAAAGAAAATCTGAATTTGGAGTCCGTTTTCCATTTGGTCAGGGGGCAAAAAGGTTATTTTACCCAAGAAATGGAAAAGGGCTTTTCTTGCCTTTTAAAAAAAATGAAACATGGGCTAGAAGAAAAGGGATTGGCCGGCCAAGGCCCAAGAATGGGTAGACATTTTTGACTTTTAATCAAAGGCCAACAATGAAGAGTAAGTTAGTTATTTTTTTTATCAAGCCTTTGCAAATAAGCCACATGGACCAATGCATGAAGAGGGAGAGTGTCAAAATAATGGCTTAAGATTCTTGAGCAGCTGTAATTATGGATAGCTGATGGACTAATCTAAGGGTGGTAATTTCATATTTTAAACATCTTGGATCAATAGCCTTTGGATGAAAATTGGTTGAATAAAAAATGACAACATCCTAGCCTAGAGAGGGCCATTCGGCCACTACAAGGAGGGGTCACTCTCTCTTTGATTTTCAGCTATTCACTCTCTATTCTCTCTTGGTTTTGGCTGATTTTTCTCTCCATTATTGAAAGGAAAAAAGAAAAGTTTAGAAAAGAAAAGAAAGTTAGAAGAGAAAAAGCTTGAAAGATAGCTTCTAGAGGTTGCTTTAAGCACCGTACTCTTGCACTTTCTTTGAGTTTCCATTCTTGATTTGCTATTTTGATTACTATTTTGGTAAGTTTCTTTTGATTTCTCTTTTTAAATAAGTGTTTTTAATATTCTTCTTTAAGTTCCTTCTTGATTCTTTCTTGTAAAAAGCTTTTTGAAATTTTTTTCCCCTCTTCTTTTTGACTTGGCCAAACAGCCTAGTTTTTCGGATAGTTGTTGTTTGCATTTTTTATTTCATGTTATTCTTGATATTTAACAAGTTTTGATGCTTTAAATATTCTTCCAATACATAAATATAAAGCTTGTTTTAATTTGGTTGCTTGCTTGTTTCTATTTTTGAGTCTATTATCTTGTTATCATGTTTACTTTACTTGTCTTACATTTTTGATTTTCTGTTTTCAAAATGTTTAAGTTTGTTTATGTTTTATATTTTGTAATCCATGTGTTTGTGAAAATGCTTATTGGTTTTCATGCCTTTACTTTACATTTGCATGATTTGAGCATTATTCTTTAGCTATGCATGTTAGTATATCATGTGTTTGTAAAAATGCCATGCTCATTTTAAGCATGAGACCATTCGGCCACCCTATGTTGTATGCTTTGTGTGTGCATTTTTGTTATGTTAGTTGATAGGTTTGCATTTTCATGATATTTGGTTGAGTATTTTGTTTAAGCATGTCATATGTTTGTGTTATTGCCATGCATATTTTAGGTTTAGGATTGGTTTGTTTTGCCATGCATATTCATGCATTTTAGACCTAGGTTGCATTAAATGCCATGCAAGTTCATTTAGGTCTAGGTCATTTTATTGATGCCATGCATTTTTCATGCCATTTAGGTTTTAAATCATGCATTTCATGCATAATTTTTGCTGTATTTTTCATGCATTTCATGTCCTTGCCACTTGATTTATGACTTAGACCAATTAATGGTTCAAAGTCCTGCTCATTTTGAGCATACTTGTGGAAAATTAAAGAGTTGTCAAATTGATTATTCTACCTTTGTGTTTTTTTTTTTACTTAGCCAATTTTTTCCTAACTTTTCAAAAGTGTTATCTACTGTTTGTGAGTCCTTAGGAGAGTCTCTAACATTTTTATTTTGATTTTTAAATGACTTTATCAAAGGCAAAAAAAATGTTTTTTGGCAAAACAGTTTTTTTCACCCAGTACTCGTACTTTTTCGATTTTTCTGGGTAGTCATCTTTATCCAGAAAATTAAGACGATTTTTTTCCGTGTAGTTTTACATGTCCTGAGTCTCCAGTATTTTTTTGAATTATTAAAATTGGGGTAAAAAAATGTTCTTTAAAACTGGACAGTGGAGTCATAATTGAATTTGAAGGAGAATCATTTTTCTTTTTTGGTTAAGTTACTTAGAGAGGGCTGATTAGGAAGTTTAGCTACTGTTTTGGGATAGTTACTAAGCTCTTTTAAACTTTAAAAATGATTTTTTAAATCTCGGGTTAAGGGTGGTCAAGTCCAGGATTTTAAACTTAGGAAATTAGAGCCATTTAAAAAGGGTTTAGCTAAGTTTTTATGTTTAATCTAAGCTTTTCAAAATTATTTTCAAACAATCACAAAGTATTTTGGTTTTGAATATTTAATTTGATATATTTTCCTAAGGTAGCCGGATATCTTTTTAGATATACGGATTTTCTTAATTAAAGGAAAAAATACATTCTCATGCCTTGCATTTTCAATATTCATGCATACTATATAATATGTGATTTTTGCTATGTTAATTTTCATGATGGTGTTATTGTCTTTGATTTAAATTTTTGATATTATATTAATTGTTATATGGTTTTGAATATTTCATGATATCCTATGCTTTTTATTTAGTTATTTTTGTCATACTATTTAGCATATACTATGTTCATGCATTATTATTTTTATTTTCATGCATATTATATGTCAGCATTATTTTATATTTTCATGTCATTTCATATCATTTAGATTATATGCCATATCCTTTATATTTGCCATGTCATTTAAATCATTTTATTCATTTAGAATATATCATGTGACTTAGGTCATTCCATTTCATATAGAATATATTATGTTACCTAGGTCATTTCATATAGAATATATTATGTTACCTAAGTCATTTTATTTCATTTAGAATATGTTATGTCACTTAGGATATTTTCTTTCATTTAGAATATATCATATGACTTAGGATATTACATTTCATACAGAATATATCATGTTACCTAGGTTATTTCATTTCATTTAGAATATATCATATGACTTAGGATATTTCATTTCATTTAGAATATGCTATGACATTTAAATTATATCATACCATTTAGGTTGCACTATAATATCTAGACCTTGCTATGTCATTTTATTTAAGTCACGCATATTCATATTCATATTTTTTAAAACGTTTTGAAAAAGGTAATGATTTTCAATAAAATAAAGATATTCCCAAGTTAAAATAATTCATGAGTTCTCTGCCGGGTTTGCTGGGGAGGATATCATCAATTATCATTAATAATAGAAATATCTTTTTTAAAACGAGAGTGATTCGGAAAGTTTTTCAAACTAATAAAAATTTCTATATTTTGTCACGTTTGTTGGGGAATATAGGAAAATTTTGAATTAATAAATTCTGGATCATTTTCAATTAAAAATGGAATTATTTTTCTTTAAATTGAGAATTAACTTGAAATACTAAATTAAAAATTGACTTTTTTACTGAGACTTGAGATAACACACAATTAATAAGATACCATTTTATACAGGTGTTGTAGGGGTGCTAATCCTTCCCCACACGTAACTGAGTCCCGAACCCTCTTCTTTGATTTCTCTGGTTTAAAACGCGGACTTGAAATTGGTTTTAAAAATATTTTATAAAACCGGTTTTAATAGGTGGCCGATCACACCTAGCTAAAAAAGATTGGTGGCGACTCCATATCTTTTTCATGGTCATTTTCAAAACCTTCATTTTTCAAGAGGAATTAAGTCGAGTTTTCCTTGGTTTTTTTAGTATCACGTTTAACGAATAATAAAGTCTTGCGATGAGACTTGTTATTTTTTAGGTTGTGACAGTCTTTGTATCATTATCTTCAGCCGTTGTATGGTTGTGAGTTGAAACTTGTAAATTCTCCTTTCTATGTCGATGAAAAGTTCTTTCTGGTTCTGGATCGAAAAGAACAAGCTTCAAGTTTCTCGCCCTTCACATACAACGACCAAGAGTACCCAAAAAATAAGAAAAAGAAAGTTTGAATTAAGATTAAGAATGCATGGTATTAATATTTAAAAAAGTAGTAAAACAATTCCCCAGCAATGACACCAAAAATTTGTTGTCAGATTTAACCATGCAAGTGCATGTATCGCAAATAAGTTATATAATGAAAAGTAGAGTACCGATCACGAGTAATTGTTTCTAAATTCGTAAATTACTAAAATTAAAACAACTTAATCTTATTCAAAAACTCGATAAAAGATTGTTAATTTAAAACTAAATAAAATAAAATAATAAGGCAAATTAAAACTTAAATTAATCAATTGAGAAAAGCCTAGGATTACAGTTTCCCTTAACACTTCATTTGAACCTCTCCTACCCTCTTAACTTGACTAATGACATTGAGTTGTTAACCTAGAGTTGTAATTTATTTATAAGTATCTTCTGATGGTCATATAAAATTATCCCTCTTAACCAATTAACTATATTCCTATTGTTGGGTTTAATCTACCACGGGCTCATGCTTAAACAAAATATTCAAAGTGCAGCGGAAGTAAACAAAGAAGCACCCGAAATACAACAGGATCTTAGGCTTGTGTTTAGCATAGGTTTATAGCATTCAAAACAAAATAAATCACCCATATGATTTAGAAGTTACCTACTTAAGATATCGTAACCTTAGGTTGCAGATCCAAATCCCAAGTTGCTCTCAAGTCCTAGATCCAACTCGAACAATATCACAAGAAGCACAATTGTCCTTCCTCTAGAGCTAGTCCACACGAACAGCTAATGGATCCTTCTCTAAGGTATGGTTATTCACTTGTGCTAGCAAGTTGATCCTAAGATCACAATCAAAGATCTATCTCTTATGTTTTTCTCCCTAAATCAATCTCACTCAACAAGGAAGAAAAGCGGCAAGAAAAACACCAAGAGGAAGAGGAATTGCAGCAAGCACAAATTCTGCAGCGAGGTGGCGATATGCTATTTTTGCTAGGCTAGGGTTCTCTTCTTGAAACCAACTTTTCTCAAACAAAAATTAAAATATCTCAAGTAGAATTACAAGCTTAGGTTGCGGCTACAGCCTCCATATCTGATATATCAGTACACGCAAACCCTGACCCCCTTTCCCTATGCTTGGCCGGCCCCTTTAGCTTGTTGCACAAGATTTTCATTAATTCACTTGGACTTAAACTATTTAATTCTAAGATGGATCAATAGGCCCATTATATTATCTAATAATATTAATGGTCCATTAACCTTAATGCCTTAATTTGGGCCAACCATCATTAGTGGACAATCCTAAATTAGAATATTCACTTTGGACCCATTCTAATTTATCATGCTTATTTATTGGATAAATTAATTTCTAAACGAAATTAATTTATTTCTCAATTAAATTTCTTTCTCCTCATGAACAATTCATGTCATTAATCTATTAATGTTATCTCATGACATTATTCCAATATAGCATAGTCATTCGAAATTCACCTTGTACATCACTATGTCAAAGTCGACTATACTATATAAGATTTCTTGATTCCTCTTATTTCATTAAGACATTGTCCTTGGATTTCTCAAATCTCAATTATGTCTTAATCTCTCTCAATTGAACTTCTTCAATTAAGTCTTCAATATAGATCTTTTATTCCATTAAGTTTTACCTTAATAGAATACCATGTTTAATCCATACATATCTGTTCTTATGTGTGTGACCCTCTAGGTTCCCAATATGTTCGCAATGAACATAAGTTAATCTCCTTAACTTGTTTTCATAGATCAAGGGCGGGATCTAGCAACCCATCATGACCACCCAAATATTGTGAAGTTAGTGTGACCTTTTAGAACCTTTCAGCAACCAGCCTGTCAGTGTAATACGATCCTTTCACCATATATCCCGGATAGCGTATGAGCATGGTACAGTGTTTACTCATGTTCAATCCAAATCAGTTCTTCGCAACTTATGATTAACCTTATGAATTTAGAGAAACAACTTTCTCCTAAATCCATCATGCTTTGGCCAAAGACTTAATCAAGTTAATCGTAGTCAAGAACAAACGAGATATGTCTCCAATATCACAGGGAGTGGTGAATCCTCTCTAGATCACTCATTCATCTTCGTATGGTTCATGTCATACCCAATAACACCCTACCATAAGCATCCTTGTGTTTGGGACCTGTTCGTAATGGAATCTAAGTATGACACTTTCCATACAAGATGACCTGGTATCACAAGTCTGAGGACTAATTTACACGACTAGTGCTAAGACAACATTATCATAGACACTGGAGTGATATTACGAAATGAAGTTCTCTTCGCGGGCCATGTTTAGTGAACTTGTTCAACAGACAAGCACCTATATGTTATCCCAAGTATCCTATACTTCAACCTGTATGAGATCGGTTGCTTACTTCATAAATAAGAAGGCTTAACCTATACTAGTCTTTGAGCATTGCCAATGCCCCATCTTGGCAATACGATGACCAGGAACTGTTTGAGGAATAAGGCTTTGATGCATAAGGATCTCATAATTATAACTCTTTACAATTCCTTTGCAAGGCCATTATGTTCCATGGGCTTCTTCCGATAGTACTTAATAACTCCTTATTATTGTACTAACATGAAGGAAAACCTTGTATCACTATCTTCATAGTGAAGGGTATGCTTTACTGACTGTGTATCTCATGCTCAATCTGATTGGCTCTAGGGCATACACCAACAATCTCCCACTTGCACTAAGCCAATCACTAACGCATCCAATGCCGAACTCTTTCAATTAGCAATTGTGTCTCTACAAGGACATAGCTTAAGTGCATCGAGAATATGCTTTGTCATATACATGATAAGCTCATTATCAAGGTTAATAATTCAGATCACAATGAGACCTAGATTCCATTCAAATGGCTCAGTTGTTTCTATAACAACTATTAGAATCTACTTTAAGCAAATAGCTAATGATCGAAATATAACTCCTTTTGCAAGCCAAAACAAAAGAGGTAATCTTAAAAACCTTTAATATAAACGTGCAATCCTTTCAAGTTTGGAACGTTTCCAACTAATTGCATTTTTCAAAATTGGCAATTTATCATAACCTTTTATCATTCAAAGAGTGATCAATAGCTCCCACTAAATCCTACATATGTAGATGTTCAGGGATTAATTTAGTAATAATTCAAACTCCATATCACTAGGCTAAATAGTATTCATAATATTTTGCAAGTTGTATAATATAAGACTGTTATAGAACAGTTCTATAACTGATTTATTTAAGAGGAGATTAAATAAGCATGGCATCCTATGCCAGCAAAGCAATATGTTTCGAAAACATAAATTATATATCCTCAATATTGGCCCATAATGCCAATAAAACATCAAATGTTTCTAAATAAATCATAAATAAATATCTTATTAAAAATCCATAAGATCGGCAAACTCTAATGTAGCATCAAACTCGGTTGCCATCTTCATGCTCCAGCTTCACTGCTCCTTTCCTTTGGTCCCTACAATAGGTCATAAATATTTAGTACCAAATGATAGGTATCATATGCCAAGAGGAGTGAATCATATTATACTTGAAGTTGAAACTCCTTTCAGCTTCTTTCCCTTGTTAGACTCAAGGTACTCCTTGCAATTGCACCTCCAATGACCAGTTTTCCCACAATGAAAGCAAGCTTTGTTAGCATTATCCTTATCCTTTGCTTCTTTCACAACACCATCATCGGGCTTCAAACTCTTCGAAGAAGGAGGTACATCCCATCTAGTCTTTCTTTTTTTCTTACCTTTCGGTTTAGAGGAAGAGACTAAATGGATAGATGACTTGTCCTTAACAATGGTTTGCTCGGCCTATGTGAGCATATTCAGCAACCTAGAAAGGGTAGCCTTCAAGTGGTTCATGTTGAAGTTCAAAACAAATTGCGAATAGCTCCCAGGTAGTGAAGTGAGGATTAGATCAATGCTTAGATCAAGATCCATAACCCATCCAATCTGCTCCAATCGGGTAATATACCCTAAGTAAGGATTAGATCAATGCTTAGATCAAGATCCATAACCTATCCAATCTGTTCCAATCGGGTAATATACCCTATCATCTTAAGCACATGAGGCCTCACTGGGCTTCCCTCTGACATCTTTGTTTGGAACAATTCCTTTGAGATGTCAAATCTCTTAGTGCGATTCTCCTTAACGAACAGTTCTCTAAGGTTAAGGATGATATCCTGAGCATTCATGGCCTCATGCTACTTTTGGAGATTTGGTGCCATACTAGGCAACATCACATATGTTGCTTGTACAAGGTCATCTCTATGAACTCTATAGGCCACACCTCTCCTCCTCAGTTGCATCAACAGCAGGCTCATCTGGAATGGGCTCATCAAGAACATAAGCCTTCTTTTTCTGTGTCAAGACAATCTTGACATTGCGAAACCAATCAACGAAGTTTGGCCCAGTTAATTTATTAGCATCAAGTATGCTTCTCAGTGATAATGCATTTGCCATTTTTAGCGTTTATATCCTATATGAATCAAAACATTTAATAGTCAATAAATAACAAGTAGTAATCATTTATGTCAGGCTTTAATACTTAAATGATTATTCTTATTATTTTAAAAAAAATAATAGCCCTCAACTACTATCTCAAGAAATTTAACTCTTAAACTTCTTAATGAGCTAAGACCCCTTTCATTCCAGCATAACCTTGAGTGACTCAACAATCTATAGTCAAACTAATTGAGTAGGTAACTTAATTTACCAATTACATCTCTATATAACTCCTAGATCCAGTTAGGTGACAACTCTTTGCCTAAATACATCATATGCATTTCTCCTAACTTTGCCTCTAAATGCCATGCGATCAAGTTTTAAAGCATCCGGATAACATAAAACCTAGTTGAGTAAGACCCACCTTCAATAACTCAAACATGTTTGTACATAAGTTTGACCTTGAGTGAGTCAACAAGCCTCCGAATGGAAGAACTCTGGTTATCTTGTTATGACGGTGGAAGGCAACTTATCATGCGTAACATGGACACAATATAAATTAATGAGGGATTTCATTTAACTTTTATAAAGGTCTCATTTATTTCATATTTGATTGACATGCATAGTGTCGATACGTGATCACGATCGCGGGGACCCGTTCGAGTGAGGACGGAAACAGAAGCAGAGGAAAAGACAACTTAATTCCTCTAGATTGAAATAAAAGGTCGAGGGTATGAAAACGACCTCGTAAAAGGACATGGAGTTGCCACCAATCTTTTTTAGCTAGGTGTGATCGGCCACCTATTAAAACCGATTTTGTAAAACATTTTAAAATCAATTAAAACATTTTTAAAACCAATTTCAAGTATGCGATTTAAGCCAAAGAGAATCAAAGAATTGGGTTCGGGACTCGGTTACGTGTGGGGAAGGATTAGCACCCCATAACGCCCGTATAAAACAGTACCTTATTAATCATGCGTTATCTCAAGTCTCGGTAAAAAAGTCAGTTTTAATTTAGTATTTCAAGTTAATTTCCAATTTAAAGAAAAATAATTCAATTTTTAATTGAAAATTATCCGAAACTTATTAATTCAAAATTTTCCTATATTCCCCGACAAAATGGACAAAATATAGAAATTTTATTTATTTGGAAAACTTTCTGAATCATTCTCGTTTTTTGAAAGAAAGATATTCTTTTATTAATGATAATTGATGATATCCCCTCCAGCAAACCCGGTAGAGAACTCATGAATTATTTTAACTCGGGAATATCTTTATTTTTATTGAAAATCATTATCTTTTTCAAAACATTTAAAAAATATGAACATGAACATGTATGACATAAATAAAATGACATAGCAAAGTCTAGATAATATAATGCAACCTAAATGATATGACATAATTTAAATGGCATAGTATATTCTAGATGAAATGAAAAATCCTAAGTATCATGGTATATTCTAAATGAGATAAAATGATTTAAATGACATGGCAATTTTAAATGATATGGCATATTTTAAATGACATGACAATTTTAAATGATATGGCATATTCTAAATAATATAACCTAAATGACATGGAATATGATCTAAATGACAAGAAATGACATGAAACATAAAATAATGCTATCATAAAATATGCATGAAAATAAAATAAAAATGCATGAACATAGTATATGCTAAATAATGTGACAAAATAAATGACTAAATAAAAAATATAGGATAGCATGAAATATTCAAAATCATATGGCAGATAATATAACATCATAAAATGCAAATCAAAGTAATAATAATACCATGGAAAATATAATAACAAAAATCACATGTTAAATAAAATGCAATGAACATGGAAAATGCAATGCATGAAAATGTATTTGGGATAATGTTATGAATAGCCCCTGAAGTTTATCAAATTTGTCAATGTGGTACCTATAATTTAAAAATATTCAATGTGGTACCTGTATTATCAAACCATGTATCAATGTGGTACTTTGACTTAACACCATTAAATATAGATGATGATGTGGCATTGACCAATCAGGTGATGACACGTGGCAGCACATGATTTTTTAGAAATTAATATCTAAATTATTGGTAAAAATATATTTTCAAAATAAATAAATAATATTTTAAAAATTAATATCGACTTTTTTAAAAAACTTAAAAAATTATATTAAAATAATAATAAAATTTAAAATTATATTTTTTAAAATTAAATTCTATTTTTTAAATTCAAAATTTTAAGAAATAACAAAATTAAAATATTTAACTAAAATTATTTTTAAAATATAAAATATTTTTAAATTAAATATTAAATCATTTATAATATCTAAAATTTTTAAAATATATATATTTTTTAAAAGTTATTTTTGAAAATTACAAAAATTAAATTATGAAATTATTTTTATTTTTATTTTTCTAAAAAATATTTATTAAAAAATTACAAAAACTAAATATGAAATTAATTTTTTTTTAATTTTTTTGAAATTTTTAAAATTTTTAAAATTTTTAAATTTTCTTAATTTTATTAATTTTTGTTAAGTTAATACTCGTGGCATCATTATGATGCCACATGTCATCATTATAGTTTTAAAATAATAATATTTTTATTTTTAAATTTAAATTAAATTAATAAATTTTTAGTTAGTACATGTGGCATCGGTATATGATGCCACGTGTCAAGTTTTCATTGGATACAAAAGCCACGTCATCAATTTTTAACGGTGTTACTGAAAGATACTACAATAGCACACGGAGTGTAAACTTTAAGTACCAAAATAAACATTTTTAAAGTACAGGTACTATATTACCAATTTTGATAAACTTTAGGGGTCATTCATGACATTATCCCAATGTATTTTTTCCTCTAAATAAAGAAATCCGTATATCTAAAAAGATATCCGGCTACCTCAGGAAAATATGTCAAATTAGATTTTCTAAAAACAACATAACTTTGTGATTGTTTGAAAATAATTTTAAATTTAAAAAAATTAAAAAAAAAAAAAAAAACTTGAATGAATATTAAAACCTCTACCAAACCCTTTTAAAATGGCTCTAATTTCCTAAGTTTAAAATCCCGGACTTGACCACCCTTAACCCGAGATTTATAAAATCATTTTTAAAGTTTAAAAAGGCTTATAAACTACCCTAAGACAGTAGCTAAAGCTTCTAACCAACCCCCTCTAAATGCCTTAGCCAAATTCAACCATTATTTCTCTTTTGATTTTCGAATCTGCCTCTACTGTCTAGTTTTGACACACGATTTTTTTACCTATTTTTAAAAATTCAAAAAAATCTAAAACAAATATTGGAGACTCTTAACATATACAACTACATGGGAAAAAATTATCTTAATTTTTTGATTAAAGATGTCTGCCCAGAAAAATCGGAGAAGTTCGAGTACTGGGTGAAAAAAACTGTTTTGTCAAAACACATTTTTTTTGCCTTTGATAAAATCATTTAAATATCAAAGTAAAATTGTTGGAGATCATCCTAAAGACCTAAGAACAGTAGCTAAAACATTTAAAAACCTTGGACAAAAATTGGCTAATGAAAAAAAATCACAAAGATAGAATAATCAATTTGACAACCCTTTTATTTCCCACAAGCATGCTCAAGTGAGCATGACTTTGAGCCATTGATTGGCCTAAGTCATAAATCATGTGGCAATGACATGGAACGCATGAACATACAGCAAATGAAATGTATGAAATGCATGGTATAAAGCATAAATGGTAAAGGAAATGCATGTGATAACTCGTATAATTATATAGTTTTTAGTTATGTTTTATTATTGTTTTGTGTCAAATACGAGTTATTATTGTTTAGTCTAATTGTGTTTATGATCTTTTATATTTTTATGTAATTTGGTGTTTTTCACAAGTTTCTTTGAGTGATTTCAGATTACTAGAATTAAGGGCAAATCCAGTTCAGTTCCAGTTCCGACACCTTTTGCCATATCAGCTATATCTCGAGTTTCACTGAAGCAATAAGGCTGAACTTTGTATCCCTGCAAAGCTAAGAGGCATATCTATCTTTTTCATGTTTTACACTTCTTGAAACGGAGTCGTTTTCCCTAGCGAAATCGACCATCAAGTTGGCTGATGTGCAATGACGTCTGTTCTGCACCGTTTTGGTATTTTGACCATATCTCCCGATCCACGTGCGCAAATGATCTGATTCCAACGGCTATGGATCCGTAACTGATAGGGGTATATTTTTCTAGAAGACCATTTTATCAGATCGAGCCTCCAACATTGACAAAATCGACCATCAAGCTGGCTGATCAGAATTGTCATACAATATGACGAAAATTGTTAGAAAAATGCACCCACCTATTATACCTACCTTTGAAATTTGTAAAGCTTGTCTCTTGTCATTTAGCCTTCCAAAATGTGTATAAATAGAGGGCCTTGGATGAGTATTGGGATACATTATACATTGGTAGGATATTAGCCTTTGTAGTAAAATTCTCTAAGTTTTCTTCTTCTTTCCTTTCTCTAGTTTTCTTTTTTTATTTACTTATGCTTCTTACATTTCTTTTCATTTTATTCATATCTAGTATGTGTTGCTAATCATATTGTTGAGGTGATGAGGTGAAGCTCTTGGTAAATGCTAAGGTTAGTCTCTTAAACATGAGCTAAAATGAATCATCATTTATAAACACTAGTATAGATAATATTTTCTTTTGGTTTAAAATCATACTTGCAAAGTAGAGATCTTGATTCATTATTGACAATGAAAATGGCACAGTAAATGCTTGGTTTCATAACCTTGATTTGTTGTAGACATATACCTTGGCATAAGGAATGCTTGGACTCTTTTTATGAGTTTTGAGGACACCAAATGAACATAATATCATATGCTATGGACGTTGGACTGAATTGCTAAACCTTCCGATTGGAACCTCCCTTATGTGTGGATTTCAATTGTGTAATAAAACAAGATTAATCTTAGCATAACACCAAGAGTGGAGTCTCTAACCTCAACATCCTTTCTTATTGTTTTTTATATCTTGTTTAATTGTTTTTATGTTATTTTGTTTATTTTGTTCTCTAATATCTTGTTTATCTTATTTTGTTGTTGATTCCCTAATATCTTGTTTACTTTCTTTGTCTTATATATTTATAAACTTATACTTATTAATACGCTTCCCTGTGGTTCGACCTCGGACACCCGAGAATTTATTACTTGAACATAACCTGCACTTGGGTTTACAACTCTTAATTGAGTTACCATCAGCATGACAATTCAAAATAACCTAAATGCCTAGCATGAGTTTACATGGCAATAAATGCTATCCTAACTTAATATGCATGCAATACTTGATAATGCAAATATGACTTGAACCTAATATGTTATGAATATGCATGAAAATGCTAATGTAAACTAAGACCTAAGTAGCATAGCAATGCATGGCAATACCAATATGATTTAAGACCCAATATGCATGGCAATACCAATATGGCCAAGACCTAAAATGTAAAGAAAATGCATAGCAATACTATGAACATACAATGACCAATGAACCTAATGAAAATGCATAGCAATACTATGAACATACAATGACCAATGAACCTATGAACATACAATGACCAATGAACATACAGAATTTCAAGATATCATGATACAAAGCATGTTACCTAAACAAAATGCAAATGCATGACAAGGCAAGGAATACATGAAGAGGTCGAATGCTCACATGATACTCTAATGCAATCCTATCTATTAAATGGCACAAGTACATGACAAATCATATCAAGATGCATAATGTCATGACATTTTAACAAGCATATGACATACTAAAATCAAAATGCACAAGCTCATGGCATGGAGATGCAAACAAGTCAAGAAGCAAGATGAAAATGCACATGCAAGGCATACTAAATATCAAGATATGCTAACTCATGGCATGGAGATGCACACAAGCCAAGAAGCAAGATGAAAATGCACATGTAAGGCATAGCAACATGGAGTAGCTGAATGGCCATATGACAAAATATAAAAATGCAAACATGTTTATAATATAAGACATGATATATGAAAAAAAAAATGCACAATATGACTCAAATGAACACAAAGGCCGAATCTACAAGGAAAAAATATCAAGCATGGAAATGAGATATAGAAACAAATATAGCATAGAAAATAATGTAAAGAACATATATAAAATTAAACATAGACATGCAAAGCAAATAATAAGCAAAACAAATAAATAAAACAGTGAATGTTAAGCTCCATGGTTGGTATAATATGAGCATACCTCTCACCTAACCATAATCACTTGGTGTTGCCAAGATCATGAAGCCTTTCCATTTCAAAAATCAGAAAAATAAACCATGCTAAATAGAAAAATTAAGGTGAGCTTCATGGTAGGTAAAAATGGGCATAGCGTCTCCCCTAACCATGGGCACTTGGTCTTGCCAAGATCATGTAGCCATTTCAACCTTTTTTGCTTAATCCTTTTGTAAAAAATTCAGAATATAAAATACTCTAAACAAACCTTCTAAAAATCATTTTTCTCACAACAACATGCAAGGAGGAAAAAAGAAAAAACCATGGCAAATAAACATGCCACATTCGGCCAAAGCAAGAACTATGTAAAAAAATTGTTTCCAACCATTTTGATGAAGAATAAGAGATGAAAACTTAAGTAAACATTTAAAAAAACTTTATTTCTATGAAAAATGTAGTAGGAAAACAAGATAGAAAATCAAGAAATCACCATGGAAAACAAGAAGGAAGCTATGCTAGAGCTTGGTAGAGATGACTACCTTCAAGCTCTTCTATTGAAAACTTTTTTTTTCAAAACCTTTTTCTTTGCTAAATTAGCTATCGACTTCAGCCAAAGAACTTATGAAAAAAAGAAATCACCCCCTCCAATGGCTTGGCCGAATAGCCCTCTCACCCTTAGATGAAATTTTTACTTTTTCTCCACCAATCTTGGCCCTAAGATTAAGATATTTTGATGACAACATAAAAATGTCATCTTGCCAATTGATAGCAGCACTTAAGATGTGTACTCAGCCCTTGTAATAACCTCAGCCCTTAGATGCAAAAGAGGACCAATCCCGTGCACTCCCTTGCTTGCCCCTTTGAGTGCCTACCCTTGGATGAGTTATGCTCTTCCATTCTTGGTCATTGGATGAGGACAACATAAAAATGACATCTTGTAGATTAAATCCAGCCCTTAACATGTGTACCCATCCCTTGTAGATGGCCTAAGCCATTGGATGAAAAGAGACAATCCCATGCACTCCCTTGCTTGGCCGAATGGATGCTCCACCTTTGGATGAATTGTGCTCGTATTTCTTCTTCCATTCTTGGCCATTAGATGAGGGTTCTTTCATGACAAATAAAAATGTCATCTTGGAATTTAAACTTGGCCATTGGATGGTGCATTCAACTTTCCTACAAGGCACCTAAGCCATGGGATGAAGGAGGTACCATTTGCAAGGTGTTAGTGATAGCATGTGAGCTTGATAGTGACTAAGGAATTAAATTGATCAAGCTTCTTTCTTCTCCTCTATGCTGACTGACCAAGGGAAGAAAAATACTAGCAATTCCTTCTTCTTTCATATTTTCCTCAATTACAAATTTGCCCTTTTTGGTTTCTTCGATGAAATAACCTTTTTGCCCCTCGAACCTAAATAAATAGCAAACGAACTCCAAATTAAATTTTCTTTTTTCAATAATTTTGAAATAATAAAAAATGAATTCTGGAAGTTTTCAAAAATTTTCGAGTCCATTTGCTATTTATTTCGGATTTATTTCCAAAATTGCCCCTTTTATGCACCCGAACTTTATAATTTTTAAACGAGCTCCGAATCCAGATTTTTTTTCATCAATCTCTTCCAAATAATTTAAAAATGTGATCTAGAAGTTTTTATAATTTTTGGAGCTCATTTGCTATTTTTTCAGGATTTATCTGCTTGAATTACTACATAGGGGACCCGAGATTTGGCCATTTTGCAAACAAACTTCGAATCAAGATTTTTGTTTCGCCAATCTCTTCGAAATGATTTAAGAATGATATTTGCAAATTTTCAGAATTTTTGGAGTTCATTTGCTATTTTTTCCAAATTTTCTAATTTTGCCCTTTTACCTTCGAAACTCGGTTTTGCTCAAAACAAGTTCGATTTTCAGATTTTCTTCAAACTGAGCCTTGGGCTATCCTTGTTTAATCACTCCTCATCAATTAGGGGCTGTATTCCTATCGAATCGGGCCATTTCTGTAATTCTTCCAAATTTCACCAAAATCCACCAAAAACCCTAATTCTCGGTTTTCTTTCGAATTTACTTTTCTTTCAATTCCTCTTCCAAGTAGCTTCTCCATTACCCGTATTCAGTGCTTATCTTTCATTTGGGACCTTCAATTTTGACCAATTTGATCGTTCAATAACTTTTCCCTAAATTTCCTTTCTATTGAATTTCCGTAACCCAACTTTCGAACTCCATATCTTTCAATGTAGACCTCGGATTATCAAAATTCTTTCACCATCTTTCAATTGAACTTCAAATCTTGATTTTGAAAGTGGGTTGACTTTTTTAGTAGTTGACTTTTTAAGGTTGACTTTTTTGAGGTTGACTTTTTTTCAAGTTTGACTTTTTTCAACTTTGACTTTTTTTGTCTGCTTTCTTAGACTAAGTCTCGGAGTACCACCTGCAGGATGAAAAAAGCCTTTTAGCATTCTGAAACATCAATTTAGGAAGAAAACATACATGTTTTAGTGGTTCGGATAAAATTAGGTGTCTACAGCTGCCCCTCTTTGGCTATTGCTGAGAATCAGGAATCAGGAAAAGATAAACAAATGCTAATTTTGTACGGTTAGTGAAATCACATGTGAAGAGAAGGAAAAGAAAGTTTTCTTTTTTCCATTTTTTCTTTTTCATCATTTTTTCCTTCTTTTTTTTTTTGTTTTGAAAAAGCTGTAAATAGAGGATTTTGTCCTTAAATTGAATTCCCTGACTAATCAAGGCTCAACCTGTCTTAAGGAAATAGGTCCGATTTGCAAGAGAAGAAAAGACCTCGACGATGGTCTCGGGGTCTTATCTTGTCTTGTGCTAACCTTATTAGCATGGGTGAAACCGAAAATTGAAAAAGATCTGGATGAAACCATAAATTTGAAAATGATCTGGATGGAACCAAAAATTGAAAAGAATGGGTGAAACCAAAAATTTGAAAAAGATCTGGATGAAACGAGAAATTGAAAAGCATGGGTGAAACCAGAAATTTGAAAAATGATCTGGATGAAACCAGAAATTGAAAAACATGGGTGAAACCAGAAATTTGAAAAAGATCTAGATGAAACCAAAGAATAAAAAGACGTGGGTAAAACCATAAATTTGAAAAAGATCTGGATGAAACCAGAAATTGAAAGCATGGGTGAAACCAGAAATTTGAAAAAGATCTGGATGAAACCAGAGAATAAAAAGGCATGGGTGAAACCAAAAATTTGAAAAAGATCTGGATGAAACTAGAAATTAAAAAGCATGGGTGAAACTAGAAAATTGAAAAATGATCTGGATGAATCCAAAAATTGAAAAGCATGGGTGAAACCAGAAATTGAAAAAGATTTGGATGAAACCAGAAAAAAAAAAAAAGGCATGGGTGAAACCAGAAAATTGAAAAAGATCTGAATGAAACCAGAAATTGAAATGGCCTGGAAATTAACTTGAAGGATTTGAGAGAGGATGCAAATGCTTGATGGTGTAAATGCAAATGTCTTGGATTGATGCAAATGCTTCTTGAAATGATACAGATGTCTTGGATTGATGCAAATGCTTCTTGAAATGATACAGATGTCTTGGATTGATGCAAATGCTTCTAATTGCAGATGCAAATGTCTTAGATTGATGCAAATGCTCCTAAATGTAGATTCAGATGTCCCTACGAATCATGTTCATGTAAGTGGTTCATGAATGGTGTAATTGCAGCTACAATAAAGATACAATGATCCTAGAAATGATGCACTTTCTTGAGATGATGCGAATGCAAATATCTATGAAAGATGTACTTGTAAAGGTAGAATGCAGATGCTCATGGAATAGTGCAAATGCAAATATCCATGAATGATGCAAATGCTAGCTGACACGTTGCAGATGCAAAGCTTAATAGATAGATGAGTGTTCATGAATGATGCAAATGCCCCCGATCATTTTTCTGGACATTGGCTTAGCCTTTCCCATTCATTTTTCCTCTTCAAATCAGAGTATATCTTCAACTCCTTTTCCAATCTTTGGATATTCTTTTTGCCCCAACAGTTTTCAAACTCTTATCAACAGAAATCTGCTTGCTGAGTTTTATTTCTTCTTCTCTTATTTGGAAGTCAAGGTTATCCCTAGTAATTCTACAACTTTGGATTAGAAAAACTCTTATCTCATGTCAACATCAAAAATGGGTATTTCAAATATATTTTTCTTTTCCCTTTCTTAAAAACAATTTTGCTTATTTAATGAAAACTTCTGAGTCAAAAATTTTATCCCCACAGTGTGTAATGTACAAATCTTTTGAAGACTGATGATCACTGTTATAAATTTTCCTAAGTGTCAATTTGGGTTTTTCAACTTGAATTGACAAGGCTTGGTACAACATGATTTTGGTTTTTCCAGGAAAACTTCACAACAAAAAATGTATGTCCCTTCTAGGCTCACAAATGGAACAGATTTTATAAATCACGAACTCATTGAGAACCAAACAAATTCAACATTCTTTTAGTTTCCATATCAAGGTATTTTCACAAGAGTCAAGATTGGTTGGGATGTTTAAACTGGAAAGTTGATTTTGGAGAAAAAAATTTCAGTTTTTGAAATCAATCATCCAAATGAATGTTGACAATTTGGGAGGTTCAAAAATTCCTAGATATTCCTCGATGACCACTTCTTTAAAATGATCTTCTCTTTTGTGGTATCGACACTATCATAGATGGCATCAGAAATTCCCATTTTACTCTAGACCGCCCATTTTCAGGTTTTCATCGTAGAGTCCCATTCTCTCCAATTTTTTCTTTTTTCCTTTTTTCATTGTTTTACCATGCATTTGATAATTCTAAATTCTTCCTTAGTGAAATGATAATTCGATGATATGGGATAAAATCTGAGGAAAAAACCCTTCAAGTTAAATATTCATGCTTGATCAAAATGGACTTTTAAAGAACGTAATGGAGGCAATGGCTCAGGGTTCAGAAAGAAAGGATAAATAGGCCCAAAATATGTGTTTGAGGGTAATCAGATCAAGGATCATTTCTTGAGGAGGTTTCTCTTTGAAACATTTATCCCTTTTTGGACTTTTCATTCCTTTTTGACTTTTTGCTCTTTTTCTTCCTTGCTTTTGGCTTTCATTTGCCATACTTTTTCACACTTTTTCTTGGCTTTTGTTTTGTTCTTAGCTTCCATTTCGCCATCTTTTCCTTTTCCTTTTTCATTTTCTTTGACAAAGTGAGCCCGTATTTATTTGGGGCTCCATTTGCTTTGTATCTGTCTTTGAGCTAGGACTCATTTTTTCGTGATCTTTGAGAAGATCTTTCCTCATATTTGCCCCCAGTGTAGAAGGTGATCCTTGATCAGGGTTCAAAGAAGAAAGAATTCTTTTGGCTTAAAAGGGGTGACTATGGATAATTTTTTTTTGCGAAAGGGAGATGAAAGATGGCCATTTCTCATATCAAGCACGAATATTCACATTGAAAAGCAATCCTCATAGGAAATAGATAATCAGAATTTCATTTTGCACTTTGGAATCATTCGCATTCTCATATGCATGATATCACAAATTTTCTTTTTTTCTTTTTCTGTTTTTTTTTTCGCATGCCCCAATGATTCATGCGTTAGTTCCATCATTTTTCACCATGTATCCATCATTTCCACATATGATGCCCCAATTTGATTAACCATGAGAATTTGTATCATTACAAGGAACATCGCAAGTCTAGGTCTGTACTGAAAAGAATAAGTTTCAATCTTGGGTTTGTTTGAAGTGAATAAGGAAAATATGACCCAAAAATGGGTTTTCTCTAGGACATGGGATAATCTAGTTTAATCATTGTGCCCCAGGATGTCAATCATGAAGTGATGTTTGGGCAATTAGTGTTTTGTGGTTATTGGGAAAGGCATGAATGGCTTTGGCACCACCTTGACACACATCGAATTACCAATATCTATATTCTTGAAAGAATGTCTCATTTATTTGAAATTCAAGGACTTCGAAAAATTTTCAAAAAGTTTGTTCCTTTGTTCATAACCTAGACTAGGATTTACATCTTTGTTTATTCTACAATAACAATGGTTTATGAAGTTTAATCATTCATATTCCTTGAAGCATTAGGTCTTTCAAGTGATCTTAGTTTCAGGGATTTAGACATATGGAATCCCCAAAAGAGGGAAGGTATTGGGTCATTTCTAACAATGATCATCAATATTCTCGAGACTATCCACTATTAGAACCTCCTTAATGCTTGTTTTTGCACATTCAAATTATCGTTAAAACACAAAAAACATAAAATCATTCAAAATTCATTTATTTCATAAGGATGTTAACATAAGACAAGTGTTTTCATCATGAGGTATGAAACTAAATTCATAAAAACTTCCCCTTGACATGTTCTCCCTAATTCAAACTGGCTATTCCTCGATAATCTTTTCGACCTTTCCATCTTCTTCCTCTATTAGGACATCCACAATGATCTCATTATTCTCATTCAGTAGATTCTCCATGTTGTCTGACCTTTGTTTCTTCCCCACATCTAACTGTCCTTTATTAATGAGTGCTTGAACCTTCCGTTTCAGACATAGGTAATTTTCAATGGAATGTCCCCGAATCCCAGAATGATAATCACAATATGTATTCTCGTCATACCAGCTCGGATATGGGGGTTGGATAGGCTCCACTGGAACTTTAGTGAGGAGTTGCTCTTCGACCAGCTGGGGCAATAGTTCAGAGTAAGACATGGGGAGTGGCTCAAACTGATCTCTTTTCCAGATATTTTTCAATTTTCTCTGACTGAAAAAAGGTTGAAAATTTACTGGATTCTGAGAGGCCATTGGGTATAAGTATGGACTCTGGGGTACATAGTTCATAGAAGGACAGGGTGGTTGGTGTGAAGTAGCCAGAATATACGGGGCAAAGTCTCCCATGGCTTGGACATCTTTCTCTTTCTTTTTGGGTGTTCTATTTCTCTCTACATTAAATGTTTTACCTCCTTCGAGTTTCCCAGCCTTGATAGCATTTTCAATCATTTCCCCGGAGATTACCATAGCCTAAAAATTCTTCGTGGTGTTGCCAACAAGTCTATCGTAGTATGAGGCCTGTAGTGTATTCACAAAAAGGACAGTGTTTCCTTCTTAGTTAAGGGCGGTTGTACTTGGGTGGCCATGTTCTTCCACCTCTGAGCATACTCTTTGAAGCTCTCAGTAACCCTTTTCTTCATATTTTGCAAGGTGAGACGGTCAGGTGTCATGTCGGTCACATGCTTGTACTGGTTTAGAAAAGCCTTGGCCAAATCATTCCAAGAGCGAATCTGATCCTTGCTCAACTTACTATACCACCTAATTGCGAACCCGCTGAGGCTATCCTGAAAGCAGTGAATCAAAAGCTTATCATTATCTATGTGACTTGACATCTTTTGGCAGAACATGGTGATGTGGGTTGATGGATCGGTCGTCTCGTCATATTTCACAAAGTCAGGGACCTTGAATTTAGGAGGAATGACTAAATTGAGAACTAAGCATCGTTCTTTCGCATCCACACTCCCGAATACGTCTGTATTTTCTACTGCCCGAAGCCTTTCATCTAGCAACTGATATTTCTCTTGGGAATCTGCGAACTCAGCCTCGTTCGACTCAACCATCTTCAGTTTTGCTTGTTTAGCTGGATCATCTAAATTCAGAATGTTGCTGGGATTAACTGTATTTTGGCCATTTAACATCATGACCTCACTCTGACCCTCTTTTGCCTCTAACCCATCTCTGGCGGCCAAGTTTTCAGTGTATCCTTTCCCTTGATTACTATGGACATCAGCTCCATCAATTTAGTTATCTGATCCTTAGATTCTACTTGAGACTTTGCCAGCTGTTCTTGCAATTCTTCATGTGCCCTTTCCATTCTTTCTATTCGGGCAGCTTGTTCATTCTCCATAGCTCTAGCCTGTATTAAAAGGGTACTTAGTACTTATTATACCTCTGATTTGGAAAAGGAAATTCTTTCAGAGACTCTTAAATCCAAGCCAACTTCTGTTTTATTCCCCCCAAATGTATGTCATGATGAAGGAGCCATGAATGCAATTTGATGCCCGTGAAACATAAACAATGTGATGTATAGACATGTGTAGTGGAAACATGCTAACCATGTATGTAATAAATGCAATCACGATGCCAACATGCTGCAAGCAAAGAATAAATAAATCAACGTATGGATATATGCAATAAATGACCATGTATATTTCAGTGTATTTTCCAATGAATGATCATATACATTATGAATGCAACACGATGTCAATTATGATGTATGTAAACAATGAATGATTGACACAGAGTATATACAAAGAAAATCATGTTGACCATGTATGTAATAAATGTATCCTGATGTTAATATGACAGATTAATGCATGAGCATATCATGATAACCATTTATGCCATGGATGTAATCTAATGCCAACATGATGCATTTAAAGAATAAATAAATTGATACACAGGTATATACAAATAATGACCATGTATGTCATAAATGTATTTACAATGAATGACCATGTATGCTATGACTGTAACATGATGTCAAAATGATACATGTAAAGAATAAATGAATTAACACAAAGGTATATACTATGACCAATGATTTCACAAAATTGGTGGGACCAAATTTTGATTATTCAAAAATCTCACTATGCAAAATTTGCCTCCAAATTTAATCTATGATTTTTTGGAACATGTTTTCTCTATGAAAAGCCAAACATATTATTTTCAAAATAATTTCGGGGTAGTAGAGCCTAATATGGTATAATATGCAAATATTCATGTAACACTACTGGTTCATAATCATTAAATGAGATTATTAGCAACTGTTTATTGCAAAGAATGAGATAAAAAATACAACCATGAATGTACATGCTCTATTCACACATGCATGAAATGTGCAAAATACAAAAATGTTTGAAAAAGAATGTTTTCATATTTCAATTTTAAAAACCTAGTGAACACTTGCCCCAATATTATCGACTCATCTAGGCATCACGATGCCTTCAGGGCAGGATATTGAACTTATTACGGGTGATGTACGTACATCGTTGCCCGATCTACAACCCTTATTTAGAGTGTAAAATAGGTAACAAAAGGTTTAGAAATGTCCTTCCATGTGTTCCTATCTTCAGTGTATCTAATGAAAATCCGGCATGGCTTCGCCTAGGTTCACTATATGAGGGTGAATCGGTTCTAAGGGCCCCGAATTGCTCCTCATTGTCGTCGGTGAAGGCTAGTAAGGCACCCCGATAAAAGCGGGTTCAATTTGTGAGAGTATATTTTCCTAAGCCCATACGGAGGATCATCATGAAGGCGTAGTTAGTTTACTCCCACTTAAAAGGATGGAACCCGGGTAGAGAGTTCATGTTATGCAAATGTAGTGTGTGCGGAGGAACAACAAACCTTTCACCACCTATTCTACACTCCTTATACTAAATACCCCAATAATTTATTAAAACAACGATCAAGAATAATGTAACGCATTAACCAACAAGCAATTATAATATACAACATTAAATAACTAGAGAAAAATAATAAAATACATGCACATGAGTATGACCATATTCAAAAACATTTTGTTCTTTTCAAAATTCTCCTTATTTAAAAAAAATGAGGGAATTAAAATTAAATACCAATTAAACCAACAAAATCGAGACTTTGATATTACACGACTAATTTTAGGCCTGACTCTCTAAAATGTCCCCAGTGGAGTCGCCAAGCTGTCGATACGTGATCTCGATCGCGGGGACCCGTTCGAGTGAGGACGGAAACAGAAGAAGAGGAAAAGACGACTTAATTCCTCTAGATTGAAATAAAAGGTCGAGGGTATGAAAACGACCTCATAAAAAGACAGGGAGTCGCCACCAATCCTTTTTTAGCTAGGTGTGATTGGCCACCTATTAAAACCGGTTTTGTAAAACATTTTAAAATCAATTAAAACATTTAAAACCAATTTCAAGTCTGCAATTTAAACCAAAGAAAATCGAAGAATTGGGTTCGGCTTACGTGCGGGAAAGGATTAGCACCCTCACAACGCCCGTATAAAACGGTACCTTATTAATCATGAGTTATCTCAAGTCTAGGTAAAAAAGTCGGTTTTAATTTAGTATTTCAAGTTAATTCCCAATTTAAAGAAAAATAATTACATTTTTAATTGAAAATGATCTGAAATTTATTAATTCAAAATTTTCCTGTATTCCCCGACAAAATATAGAAATTTTTATTTAATTGGAAAACTTTTCGAATCATTCTCGTTTTTTGAAAGAAAGATATTCCTTAATTAATGATAATTGATGATATCCCCTCCAGCAAACCTGGTAGAAAACTCATGAATTATTTTAACTCGAGAATATCTTTATTTTTATTGAAAACCATTATTTTTTTCAAAACATTTAAAAAATATGAACATGAACATGTTTGACATAAATAAAATGACATAGCAAAGTCTAGATAATATAATGCAACCTAAATAATATGACATAATTTAAATGGCATAGTATGTTCTAGATGAAAAGAAAAATCCTAAGTATCATGGTATATTCTAAATGAGATAAAATGATTTAAATAACATGCCAATTTTAAATGATATGGCATATTCTAAATAATATAACCTAAATGACATGGAATATGATCTAAATGACTAGAAATGACATGCAACATAAAATAATGCTATCATAAAATATGCATGAAAATAAAATAAAAATGCATGAACATAGTATATGCTAAATAATGTGACAAAAATAAATGACTAAATAAAAAACATAGGATAGCATGAAATATTCAAAATCATATGGCAAACAATATAACATCATAAAATGTAAATCAAAGTAATAATAATACCATGGAAAATATAATAACAAAAATCACATGTTAAATAAAATGCAATGAACATGGAAAATGCAATGCATGAAAATGTATTTTTTTCCTCTAAATAAAGAAATCCGTATATCTAAAAAGATATCCGGCTACCTTAGGAAAATATGTCAAATTATATTTTCTAAAAGAAACAAAACTTTGTGATTGTTTGAAAATAATTTTGAATAAAACAAACTTGAATGAAGATTAAAACCTCTACCAAACCCTTTCAAAATGGCTCTAATTTCCTAAGTTTAAAATCCCGGACTTGACCACCCTTAACCCGAGATTTATAAAATCATTTTTAAAGTCTAAAAAGGCTTAGAAACTACCCTAAGACAATAGCTAAAGCTTCTAACCAACCCCCTCTAAATGCCTTAGCCAAATTCAACCATTATTTCTCTTTTGATTTCAAATCTGCCTCTACTGTCTGACTTTAACACACGATTTTTTTGCCTATTTTAAAAATTCAAAAAAGTCTAAAAACAATATTGGAGACTCAGAACATGTAAAACTATACGAGAAAAAATTGTCTTAATTTTCTGATTAAAGATGACTGCCCAGAAAAATCGGAGAAGTTCGAGTAGTGGGTGAAAAAAGCTGTTTTGTCAAAACACTTTTTTTTTTTTTTTTGCCTTTGATAAAATCATTTAAAAATTAAAGTAAAATTGTTGGAGGTCATCCTAAATACCTAAGAACAGTATCTAAAACATTTAAAAACCTTGGACAAAAATTGGCTAAGTAAAAAAAATACAAAGATAGAATAATCAATTTGACAACCCTTTTATTTCCCACAAGCATGCTCAAGTGAGCATGACTTTGAGCCATTGATTGGCCGAAATCATAAATCATGTGGCAATGACATGGAATGGATGAACATACAGCAAATTAAATGTATGAAATGCATGGTCTAAAGCATAAATGGTAAAGAAAATGCATGACAATTCAAAATAACCTAAATGCCTACCATGAGTTTACATGGCAATAAATGCTATCCTAACTTAATATGCATGCAATACTTGTTAATGCAAATATGACTTGGACCTAATATGTTATGAATATGCATGAAAATGCTAATGTAACCTAAGACCTAAGTAGCATAGCAATGCATGGCAATACCAATATGATTTAAGACCCAATATGCATGGCAATACCAATATGGCCAAGACCTAAAATGTAATGAAAATGCATAGCAATACTATGAACATACAATAACCAATAAACCTAATGCTAATGCTAGAACAAACAGCAACTAATACACAATTTCAATATATGATACACAAAGCATGTTACCTAAACAAAATGCAAATGCATGACAAGAGGCCGAATGGTCACATGATACTCTAATGCAATCCTATCTATTAAATGGCACAAGTACATGACAATTCATATCAAGATGCATAATGTCATGACATTTTCACAAGAATATGACATACTAAAGTCAAAATGCACAAGCTCATGGCATGGAGATGCAAACAAGTCAAGAAGCAAGATGAAAATGCACATGCAAGGCATATTAAATATAAAGATATGCTAACTCATGGCATGGAGATGCAAACAAGCCAAGAAGCAAGATGAAAATGCACATGTAAGGCATAGCAACATGAAGTAGCCGAATGGCCATATGACAAAATATAAAATTGCAAACATGTTTATAATATAAGACATGATATATGAAAAAAATGCACAATATGACTCAAATGAACACAAAGGCCGAATCTACAAGGAAAAAATATCAAGCATGGAAATGAGATATAGAAACAAATATAGCATAGAAAATAATGTAAAGAACATATATAAAATTAAACATAGACATGCAAAGCAAATAATCATCAAAACTAGTAAACAAAACAAGGAAAGTTAAGCTCCATGGTTTGTATAAAATGGGCATAGCCTCTCCCCTAACCATGGTCACTTGGTCTTGCCAAGATAATGTATCCATTTCAACCTTTTTTGCTTCATCTTTTTTTTTTTAAAAAAAATCAGAATATAAAATACTCTAAATAAACCTTCTAAAAATCATTTTTCTCACAACAACACGCAAGGAGGAAAAAAGAAAAACCCAAGGCAAATAAACCTGCCATATTCGGCCAAAGCAAGAACTATGTAAAAAAATTGTTTCCAACCATTTTGATGAAGAAGAAGAGATGAAAACTTAAGTAAACATTTAAAAAACTTTATTTCTATGGAAAATGTAGTAGGAAAACAAGATAGAAAATCAAGAAATCACCATGAAAAACAAGAAGAAAGCTATGCTAGAGCTTGGTAGAGATGACTACCTTCAAGCTCTTCTATTGAAAACCTTTTTTTTCTTTCAAAACCTTTTTCTTTGCTAAATTAGCTACTGAATTCAGCCAAAAAAACTTATGAAAAAATGAAATCACCCCCTCTAATGGCTTGGCCGAATAGCCCTCTCACCGTTGGATGAAATTTTCACTTTTTCTCCTTCAATCTTGGCCCTAAGATTAAGATATTTTGATGACAACATAAAAATGTCATCTTGACAATTGATAGCAGCCCTTAAGATGTGTACTTAGCCCTTGTAATAACCTCAGCCCTTAGATACAAAAGAGGACCAATCCCATGCACTCCCTTGCTTGCCCCTTTGAGTGCCTACCCTTGGATGAGTTATGCTCTTCCATTCTTGGACATTGGATGAGGACAACATAAAAATGAAATATTGTAGATTAAATCCAGCCCTTAACATGTGTACTCAGACCTTGTAGATGGCCTAAGCCATTGGATGAAAAGAGACAATCCCATGCACTCCCTTGCTTGGCCGAATGGATGCTCACCTTTGGATGAATTGTGCTCATCTTTTTTCTTCCATTCTTGGCCATTAGATGAGGGTTCTTTCATGACAAATAAAAATGTCATCTTGACATTTAAACTTGGCCATTGGATGATGCATTTAACTTTCCTACAAGGGACCTAAGCCATTGGATGAAGAGGGGGCCATTTGCAAGGTGTTAGTGGTAGCTTGTGAGCTTGATAGTGACTAAGGAATTAAATAGATCAAGCTTACTTCTTCTCCTCTATATTGGCTGACCAAGGGAAGAAAAATCCCAGCAATTCCTTCTTCTTTCATATTTTCCTCAATTACAAATTTGCCCTTTTTGGTTTCTTCGGTGAAATGACAATTTTACCCCTCGAACCTAAATAAATAGCAAAAGGACTCCAAATTCAAATTTTCTTTTTCTAATACTTCTGAAATAATAAAAAAATGAATTCTGGAAGTTTTAAAAAAATTTCGAGTCCATTTGCTATTTATTTCGGATTTATTTCCAAAATTCCCCTTTTTATGCACCCGAACTTTACCATTTTTTAAACGAGCTCCGAATCCAGATTTTCTTCACCAATCTATTCCAAATAATTTAAAAATGTGATCTGGAAGTTTTCATAATTTTTGGATCTCATATTCTATTTTTTTCGGGATTTATCTGCTTGAATTACTACTTAGAGGACACGAGATTTGGCCATTTTGCAAACGAACTCCGAATCAAGATTTTCTTTCGCCAATCTCTTTGAAATGATTTAAGAATGAGATTTACAAATTTTCATAATTTCAGAATTTTTGGAGTTCATTTGCTATTTTTTCATCAAATTTTCCAATTTTGCCCTTTTGCCTCTGAAACTCGGTTTTACTCAAAACAAGTTCGATTTTCAGATTTTCTTCAAATTGAGCCTTGGGATATCCATGTTTAATCACTCCTCATCAATTAGGGGCTGTAGTCCTATCGAATCGGGCGATTTCTGTAATTCTTTCAAATTTCACCGAAATCCACCAAAAACCCTAATTCTCGTTTTTCTTTCGAATTGACTTTTCTTTCAGTTCCTCTTCCAAGTAGCTTCTCCATTACCCGTAGTCAGTGCTTATCTTTCATTTGGGACCTTCAATTTTGACCAATTTGATCGTTCAAGCACTTTTCCCCAAATTTCCCGAACCAAGGTTTTCTTTCTACTGAATTTCCGTAACCCAACTTTCGAAATCCATATCTTTCAATGTAGACCACGAATTATCAAAATTCTTTCACCATCTTTCAATTAAATGTCAAATCTTGATTTTGAAAGTGGGTTGACTTTATCAGTAGTTAACTTTTGAGGTTGACTTTTTTCAAGTTTGACTTTTTTCAAGTTTGACTTTTTCTTTCTGCTTTCTTAGACTAAGTCTCAGAGGACCACCTGCAGGATGAAAAAAGCCTTTTAGCATTCTAAAACATCAATTTAGGAAGAAAACATACATGTTTTAGTGGTTCGGACAAAATTAGGTGTCTACACATAGCATTCATTTAATTATATACATCACATATATATATAATTCAAAATAAATCTATCACATGCAATCTACTAGGATGATTATGGATTTAATTCTAATCTAGTTTCCTTGAGCCATTAGGAAACTAGTTGGTCAAATTCCTAGGGAATACCATACATAGTCTTCGAAAGCTTTGTTGGTAATCTCCTTGGTTACTTCTTCTTGGCGCTATATCTCTTTACAAACTTGGAATTTACATAAATTCAACTTCCTATCCTATATCTAAATCTATAAAGAATATAACAATTACATTGCTTTATTAAAAACCTCGAGTTACATTCGAAGGGAGTTAGATGAGAAGAGAATTTACAACTCCAGAATGAAAAAGAGAAGGCAGGGTGCGCAGACCCTATTTATAAAAATATCAATAAAAAAATTCAACCATACATTCCCTAGTCATACTAAGGTCTAGTCCATAACCATCCTTCATGCATACATAATCAAATTATAAGCATGCATTAAAAACCATGCATTGTCAATATCACCTGGTGATCTTGTGTACTATTTGCATAAATGTCACCAAATGAATTTGAGACAATTTATCAAATCATTCTAGCAATTTCGGTTCCACCTATTAAAACACTTTTAATAAAATCTTAACAATTAAGAAAGCTATCTTCAAATCGGACTTTACCTAACTTTTAGGTTGCTTGTCTTAATTAGGACAAAGCATTCTAGCATTCTCAAACATCCTAAACATTTTAGGACATCTCATTGTCTTATACAGAGTCTTTAAGTTTACGACATCCTAACTCTTTAGGAACTTAAAATCTCATTAGGTAACTCTTTCCTAATCATACAACAAGTCTCTCCTAACTTTTAGGATTCACACTCCCACTAGGAAACGGTTTCCTTCTTGAAGTAGAACTCTAATTCTTAGTGTCCTAGGTGCAGACAATCTCTTTGGCCATCGAATGGCCGCTGCCAACCCATGATCAGACCATTGTATGCCATCTACAGTGGCTACTGGATGCCCAAAAAGAGTTTGATGGCCGCCCCTTATAGCTGCGCTCAATTCGGCAACAATTGCCTCTTTGGTGCCACTGTTCGGCCTACTAGCGTACACCAACATTTGTCACTTTATCCAGTCATGTTCCATGCCCAAACCAGCCATCATAGATGAATCATATTCACCTTAGATGCTATCCAAAATTCCTAGCAAACATGGGAAACGTTTCCACACTCATGCTATGGCATGCAAACATCTACAAAACAGTCTAGAAAATTTCAGCATTGTAGTAACAACGTACGTTTTAAGCTCAAATCAATTTTGTAACTTCAATGGCAACATGTAATATAAAATTTTCAGATCTGTAACATAAAAAAAAAAAAATCAATTTTATATCATCCCCAAATCAGCATACAAAACTTGACTCAAAACTATGTTTTTGACATTAAAACTTGTCGGGTTTACTAAAACATGTCATGGCTCTAATCCCTGTTGATTAAAACAATTTTAATCTATCGTTAAAACAATTTTAAACATGATTAAAGTCATTATATAGCTGCTGTCCAGATTTAACAAAATTAAAGAAAATAATTTTTCTTTTAAATCCTTAGGAACCGAAATCATGCCAAAATCAATACACAACACAATAACTTGTATATCACCAAGAATTGACATGCACAAACCTCATGTAAACAACAAAACCTTGGCTCTGATACCGCTGTTGGGTTTACTCTACCTCGTGCTCAAGCTTAAACATAATAATCAAAGTGCAGCGAAAGTAAACAAAAAAGCACTCGAAGTACAACAGGATCATAGGCTTGTGTTTAGCATAGGTTTATAGTATTCAAAACAAAATAAATTACCTATATGATTTAGAAGTTACCTACTTAAGATATCATAACATTAAGTTGCAAATCCAAATCCCAAGTTGCTCTCAAGTCCAAGATCCAATTCAAACAAGATCACAAGAAGCACAATTGTCCTTCCTTTAGAGCTAGTCTACACGAACAACTAATGGATCCTTCTCTAAGGTATGGTGATTCACTTGTGCTAGCAAGTTGATCCTAAGATCACAATCAAAATATATATCTCTTATGTTTTTCCCTCAAAATCAATCTCACTCAACAAGTAAGAGAAGCGGCAAGAAAAACACCAAGAGGAAAAGGAATTACGGCAAGCACAAATTCTGTAGGGAGATGGCGATATGCTATTTTTGCTAGGCTAGGGTTATCTTCTTGAAACCTACTTTTTCTCAAGAAAAAACCAGAATATCTCAAGTAGAATTACAAGCTTAGGTTGTGGCTACAGCCTCTATATCTGATATATAAGTAGGTGCAAACCCTGACCCCCTCTCCCTAAGCTTGTCGACCCCTGTAGCTTGTTGCACAAGATTTTCATTAATCCACTTGGACTTAAACTATTTAATTCTAAGATGGAGCAATAGGCCCATATATTATCTAATAATATAATGGTCCATTAACCTTAATGCCTTAAGTTGGGCCAACCATCCTTAGTAGACAATCCTAAATTAGAATAGTCACTTTGGACCCATTCTAATTTATCATGCTTATTTCTTGGATAGATTAATTTCTAAACGAAAGTAATTTATTTCTCAATTAAATTTCTTTCTCCTCATGAGCAATTCATGTCATTAATCTATTAATATCATCTCATGATATTATTCCAATATAGCATAGTCATTCGAAATTCACCTTGTACATTGATAACTCGTATAATTATATAGTTTTTAGTTATGTTTTATTAATGTTTTGTGTCAAATACGAGTTATTATTGTATAGTCTAATTGTGTTTATGATCTTTTATATTTTTATGTATTTTGGTGTTTTTCACAAGTTTCTTTGAGTGATTTCAGATTACTAGAATTAAGGGCAAATCCAGTTCAGTTTCAGTTCCGACACCTTTTACCCTATCAGCTATATCTCGAGTTTCACTGAAGCAATAAGGCTGAAATTTGTAGCCATGCAAAGCTAAGAGGCATATCTATCTTTTTCATGTTTTACACTTCTTAAAACGGAGTCGTTTTCCCTAGCGAAATCGACCATCAAGTTGGCTGATGTGCAATGACGTCTGTGCTGACATGTTTTCGTATTATGCCCATATCTTCTTATCCACATCAGCAAATGAGCTGATTCCAACGGCTATGGTTCCGTAACTGATAGGGGATCCTTTGTCTAGAAGACCATGTGATCAGATCAGGCCTCCAATATTGAAGAAATCGACCATCAAGGTGGCTGATGTGCAATGACGTCTGTGCTGACATGTTTTCGTATTTTGCCCATATCTGCTTAACCACATCAGCAAATAAGCTAATTCCAACGGCTATGGTTCCGTAACTGATAGGGGAACCTTTGTCTAGAAGACCATGTGATCAGATCAGGCCTCCAATATTGACGAAATCGACCATCAAGTTGGCTGATCAAAATCGTCATATACCTACCTTTGAAATTTGTAAAGCTTGTCTCTTGTCATTTAGCCCTCCAAAATGTGTATAAATAGAGGGCCTTGGATGATTGTAAGGGATCATATTGGAGATTGGTAGGATATTAGCCATTTTAACAAAATTCTCTAAGTTTTCTTCTTCTTTCTTTTCTCTAGTTTTCTTTTTCTTTAGAAAGAGCAAGAGGTTGGATAATTAATATTCTTCTTCTTCTTCTTTCTTTCTTTTATTTTCTTCTTAGATTCTATTTAATTTTATGTTTATAATGCCTATGCTAGGCTAAACTTCTATTTGGTTAAGGGTGATTTCAAAGCCCTAGACATGTTTTGTGATTGATTTTCAGATTCTATCTATCATTAATTTTCTATCAAAGTTGCTTATGTTCTTCGACAAGAATTGTTCATGATGTTGTCTTGATTTGTTTAGGTGTACAACTAGATAGATCTTGATAATTATCTATTGCTAGTTTAGGAGTCTTGATCCGTGTAATTGTCTTGATTTCCTATTCATAAGTGGCAATTTGTGATTAATGATTATGGTCAAGTTTTCAATAATTGCAAAGTGGAACATAACCTAAGTTGAACAATCCGAGCTTATGTGTTTGTTGCTTAGATCAACCTATCTTTCTCATCATAAAGCTGCCATTAAATTGAATCTAGAGAGCTTATTCTAGGTTGTTTGATGGTTAGAGATTAAATAGAGAGCTTGTTCTATTTAACGACAAACTAAGGAAAGATTGGGATAACAGAGCTTGTTGTTATCTACGGTTGTTAACTTTGATAGTTGGTTGATATTGATAGATCTGAAATTGATTCTTAATGATGTCTAGTGGTGGAGAATGAAACCTTAACCATATTTTTCATTTTTGATTCTTCTTACTTGTTTTCTTACTTTTCTAGTTTGCTTATTTTTAAAAGTATATTTATTTTTATTGGCTGGTTATACCGCCTAATTTAGTATATATATTTTTATTGGCTGGTTATACCGCCTTGCTTAGTATATATATTTTTATTGGCTGGTTATACCGCCTTGCATCTTATTCTTATTGGCTGGTTATACCGCCTTGCATCTTATTCTTATTATTTACTTTAGTTTAAATCTGGCTTCAAAAAACCCCTTTTCTTTTATTGTTCTTGAATTTAAGTTTTAAACTATCAACTTATAAACTAAAACCCAATCCCTGAGGACTCGACCCTTGCTAATTACTATACTTACAATTGATCTTTTTAGTGCAAGGTTAAATAAGATACACTCTTTTGGGTGCATCAAGTTTTTGGCGCCGTTGCCGGGGATTGCTTTCTTTAGTTTATTAGTTTATTAGTTTATTCTTATTTTCTGTTCTAATTATTTACTTTCTTATTTTTTTTTATTAGTGAATGTTCCAAGCTCCCGAAAAAGACTTACGACTTAGAAAAATTCGGGAATTTATAACTTCTCACCAACAACCAATCGAGGAGTTGATCCAAAACATCCAAGAGAAGCAAGGAGAGATGGCAGCAGCTGACAACCGAACTCTCAAGGAGCTAGCCGCTTCGGACTTGGGTCAACAACCATTATGCATTGAATATGCTAATCTTGAGGTAGCTTTTGAATTAAAATCTGGTTTGATTCACCTTCTCCCAACTTTTCATGGTTTTGCAGGAGAGGATCCAAATAAGCACCTCAAGGAATTCCATGTAGTTTGCTCAAGCATGAGACCAACAGGGGTCACGGAAGAGCAAGTTAAGTTGAGAGCCTTCCCATTCTCTCTAGCTGATTCAGCAAAGGAATGGCTCTACTATCTACCATCCGGGACCATCACTACATGGAATGATTTGAAGAAAGCATTCTTGGAAAGGTATTTCCCAGCATCTAAGGCTGCCAACATTAGGAAAGAGATATGTGGGATTCGGCAATACAACGGAGAGTCCTTATATGAATATTGGGAGAGGTTCAAGAAACTTTGTGCATCATGTCCACACCATCAGATAAGTGAACAACTTCTCATCCAATACTTCTATGAAGGTCTCATGCCTATGGAGAGAAGTATGATAGATGCCGCTAGTGGGGGAGCTCTAGTTGATAAGACTCCCAGGGCTGCTAGAACATTAATCTCCAACATGGCAGCCAATTCTCAACAGTTCTCAATGAGACAAGATCCACCACCACAATCCAAGAGAGTTAATGAGGTAAGTATATCATCCCTTGAACAAAAATTTGATAAACTGACTTCTCTTGTTCAACAATTGGCTGTAGGTAAAATACAACAAATAAAGGCTTGTGGCATATGTTCAAACATAGGGCACCAAACTGATATGTGTCCAACACTTCAAGAGGATACCAATGAACATGTGAATGCCATGGGTGGATTTCAGAACCAATCAAGGAAATATGATCCCTACTCAAACACATACAATCCAGGATGGAGGGATCATCCAAACTTCAATTATGGAGGGAACCAATCACAAACTATTCCTCCACCATTTGACCACAGGCCACCGGGTTTTCAGCAAAGAGTGCAACAACCATACCAAACCCGACAACAACTACCACCCACCCAAAATTCAGGTACTTCTCTTGAAGATCTTGTTAAAGCTCTTTCTACTAATACAATTCAATTTCAACAGGAAACAAAGACAAGTATTCGAAATTTGGAGACTCAAATAGGGCAATTGGCAACAACCATGAGTCAAATGCAAGCAAGGGATTCTGGGAAATTACCTTCCCAAACCATAGTGAATCCAAGAGAGAATGCCAATGCTATAAATTTAAGAAGTGGGAAACAGCTAGAGGCACCACAAAATGATAGTGCTCAAGGGGAGAACAATACCATGGCATCCTCTTCACATCCCAACGAGCCACTAAAAAAGGCAATTCCTAAACCATTCCAAGAAGGAGGAGCAAGAGAAGGAAATTTTGGAAACCTTCCGGAAAGTAGAGGTGAACATTCCTTTACTAGATGCTATCAAGCAAGTGCCAAGATATGCCAAGTTCCTAAAAGAGTTGTGCACATCTAAACGGAAGTTGAAATGGAATGAAAAGGTAAGTGTAGGGGAGAATGTGTCAGCTGTTCTTCAAAAGAAACTCCCACCTAAATGCAAGGATCCAGGTATGTTTACCATTCCTTGTAAGATAGGCAACACCAGGTTTGAGCGTGCTATGCTAGATCTAGGGGCATCTATTAATGTCATGCCATATTCAATTTATGCTTCATTGAATCTAGGACCATTAGAGGAAACCGGTGTTATAATACAACTTGCTGACCGTTCTAACACTTATCCAAGAGGAGTTGTAGAAGACGTTCTTGTACAGGTTAATGAATTGGTTTTTCCCGCTGACTTTTATGTTATTGAGATGGAAGATGAGATGTCTTCTAATCCCACACCTATTCTATTAGGGAGACCATTCTTGAAAACAGCAAGAACTAAAATAGATGTACATGATGGCACTTTAACTATGGAATTTGATGGTGAAATAATTCGCTTTAACATTTTTGAGGCCATGAGATATCCTAGTGATGTGCATTCTGTTTTTAATATTGATATAATTGACTCACTAGTGCAGCAAGCTTATGAGCTAGATGGTGAAGATAGTGTAGAAATAGTCCTTAGCAACCATCTCGGAATGGGGAATGCTAAACTAGCCTTGAGTGACCAGGTGGAAGGGGCACTAGAATCTTTACACTCGCTGCAACCTAAAGATGCAAGGTTTGATGTTTCATTTATTGATTTGCCTTTATCTAATGAGAAACTTCTACCTTCCATTTTGCAGGCACCAACTTTAGAGTTGAAACCACTACCGAACCACTTGAAATATTTGTTCTTAGGGGAAAAGGACACACTACCTGTCATCATTGCCAAAGAGCTCACACCTTTGCAAGAAGAGCGACTTATCCGGGTGCTTAGAGAGCATAAAACAGCAATTGGTTGGACAATTGCCGATATCAAGGGAATAAGCCCATCCATGTGCATGCACCGGATTTTGTTAGAGGAAGGGTCTAAACCAACAAGAGAAGCACAAAGAAGATTGAACCCTCCTATGATGGAGGTTGTGAAAAAGGAGATACTGAAGCTCCTAGATGTTGGAGTGATCTATCCTATCTCGGATAGCAAATGGGTGAGCCCAGTCCAAGTGGTTCCAAAGAAATCAGGTGTAACGGTGGTAACAAATAATGAGAATGAACTTGTTCCTACTAGGATTCAAACAGGATGGCGAGTTTGTATTGATTATCGTAAACTTAATTCCACAACTCGCAAAGACCACTTTCCTTTACCTTTTATTGATCAAATGCTTGAAAGGTTAGCTGGCCATTCTCATTATTGTTTTCTTGATGGTTTTTCAGGTTATAATCAGATAGCCATTGCTCCGGAGGACCAAGAGAAAACAACATTCACATGTCCATTTGGTACTTTTGCATACCGGCGTATGCCATTTGGTCTTTGTAATGCACCAGCTACATTCCAAAGGTGTATGGTTAGCATATTTTCAGATTATGTAGAGAACATCATAGAAGTGTTTATGGATGATTTTAGTGTCTATGGTGATTCTTTTGATAGATGTCTAGAGAACCTTACACTTGTACTTGAAAGATGCATGGAAACTAACCTTGTTTTGAATTGGGAAAAATGTCACTTTATGGTAGAACAAGGAATAGTTTTGGGTCATGTTATTTCTTCTAGAGGGATGGAGGTTGATAAATCTAAAATAGATATTATGCATTCTTTACCACCTCCCACAAATGTGAGAGAGGTTCGTTCTTTTCTTGGACATGCAGGTTTCTATAGGAGATTTATCAAAGACTTCTCAAAGATCACATTACCTCTTTGCAAGCTACTACAAAAAGATGTGGTTTTCCACTTTGATGATAAATGCAAAGAGGCGTTTGAAACATTGAAGGGACTCTTGACATCAGCTCCTATCATGCAACCACAAGATTGGAATATACCTTTTGAAATCATGTGTGATGCTAGTGACTATGCCATTGGAGCTGTTTTGGGCCAACGGGTTGGCAAAGTCTCACATGCCATTTATTATGCCTCACGAACTCTTAATGATGCTCAATTGAACTATTCCACTACTGAAAAAGAACTTTTGGCTGTTGTATTTGCTTTAGAAAAATTTCGATCTTATTTAATTGGTACTAAAGTAATTGTATTTTCTGACCATGCAGCCCTTAGGTACTTACTCACTAAGAAGGAGGCCAAACCAAGGTTGATCAGATGGATACTTCTCTTACAAGAGTTTGATTTGGAGATAAAAGATAAGAGAGGTAGTGACAACTTGGTTGCGGACCATCTTAGCCGTTTAGTTCATGAAGATGATGCACTACCCTTGAATGAGAACTTTCCGGATGAGCAACTTCTTTTTATAAGAACAACAACTCCTTGGTATGCTGATATTGTTAATTACTTAGTTACCAAGAAGTTGCCACAAGAGTTGACACAAGCTCAAAGAAATAAGATCAAGAGTGATGCCAAATACTACATATGGGATGATCCTTACCTTTGGAAGCATTGCTCCGATCAGATTATAAGAAGGTGTATACTCGAAACTGAATTTCAATCTATTCTCACCTTTTGTCACTCTTATGCATGTGGAGGACACTTTGGATCCAAAAGAACAGCCATGAAAGTTCTTGATTCTGGATTTTATTGGCCTACCATATTCAAAGATGCATACCTCTTTTGCAAGTCATGTGATCGTTGCCAAAGAACTGGTAACTTAGGTGCTAGAAATCAAATGCCTCAAACTCCAATACTTATTGTTGAAATTTTTGATGTATGGGGCATGGATTTCATGGGACCTTTTCCTCCTTCTTTTGGTAATCTTTATATTTTACTTGCCGTTGATTATGTTTCAAAGTGGGTGGAAGCAAAATCCACTAGGACTAATGACTCTAAAGTTGTTTCAGATTTTGTCAAGACTAACATCTTTGCTAGGTTTGGAACGCCAAAGGCCATAATCAGCGATAGAGGTACTCACTTTTGCAATAGGACTATGGAAGCACTTTTGAGGAAATATAACATCACACACAAGGTCTCCACCTCATATCATCCTCAAACTAGTGGGCAAGCTGAAGTGTCAAACCGAGAAGTTAAGTCCATCCTTGAAAAGACAGTTAATCCAAATAGGAAGGATTGGAGTTCACGACTTGATGATGCACTTTGGGCTTATAGGACAGCATATAAGACACCCATTGGTATGTCTCCTTATCGACTTGTTTATGGTAAGCCTTGTCATCTTCCGGTTGAATTGGAACATAAATCATATTGGGCTATCAAACAATGCAACATGGAGATGGATGAGATAGGAAAGAAAAGAAAACTTGACCTACAAGAATTAGAGGAGATAAGGAATGATGCCTATCAGAATTCTAGGATTTACAAGGAAAAGACTAAGGCATTCCATGAAAAAATGATATCAAGCTCAATTCTCATGAAAATCTTCTCACTAATAACTCTGTTTTAGACTTATGCAATTCATATCTCATCATTGTATTAAAAAGGAACTAAAACACACTAAAAATTATAATAAAGACTCATAAAAAAAAATAGTAGACAAAAATAAAAGAAATCCTAAATCATTCCCCCCACACTTAATTCTTACATTGTCCTCAATGTAAGTCTATTAACCCAAATGAAAGAATCATGTGTAAGAGAAAAGAACTAATAACATAAGAATAGGAACAACTAAGACTCAAAACAAAACAAAACAAACTCATGCAACCTAAATAATCTTAAAATACTAAACAAAAATTAACAAGTAAACATAAAAAGATTAAAATCAAACTGACAAGGTATGTCTCAAGTCTCCCTTACTCAGACCTTGTCCAGAATGAATACTTCTAAATTGCTTAAAACACAACAAACTTTTTTTTTTTTTTTGAAAAGAAGAAATCAAACTGACAAGGTATGTCTCAAGTCTCCCTTACTCTGACCTTGTTCAGAATGAATACTTCTAAATGGCTTAAAACACATCAAAGACCAACAGTATGATCATTACTCAAACACTTACCATGAGGGATGGTGGGATCATACTAATTATGGCTACTCGAAAAATTACCAAGAAGTAGATCCTTATGCCAATTACACTCATCCATCTAGCTTCAATCAATCATGGTCCCAAGAACCAGATCTTCTTCAACCACCACATATGACTCAAAACTCAGGTACTTCTTTAGAAGATCTTGTCTATTCTCTTGTTACTGATACTTTGCAATTTCAACAGGAAACAAGGGCAAGCATCCAGAGTTTGGAAAAGCAAATGATCCAATTGACTAGTAGTATGGTGGGATGGGTAGCACAAAGATCTGAAGAACTCCCAGCCCAAACGATGATTAACCCAAAGGAGAATGCTACTATTGTGACCTTGAGGAATGAGGAACAAGATGAGAATGAGACAAAATTAGAGATGGATTATATTCTTGAGGATAATGAAGCCAATGATCCAAATAAGAGTATTTCGGCACCTGAGGTAACGTTTGAGATTCCAATTTTTACTAATGTTTCTTCTCCACCTTTTCCTAGTAGATTCGCAAAGTTCAAGGAGGATGAACATGAACAAGACACGCTGGAAACCTTAAACAGTTTGTTTGTGGATGTCATTCAACAAGTACCAAAAGATGCACCATTCCTCGATGAGATATGCACCACCAAGGATGATGGAATAATACTTGTAATGGAGAATGCATCCACTATTGTGCAAAGAAAGTTTCCTCTCAAACGCATAAATTTGGGAAATTTCATGTATGAGCCTGACAAGCCTAAAAAGCCAAGAAGGGGAATTGGCTAGGCTGAAAACAATCAATCAAGTGCTAATTGGCGGAGGCAACCTAATTAGTGAAAGAATTGCCAACCTTCCATATTCAGATTTGCTTTCTCTTTCTTTTCCTTTTTCTTTTATTATTTTTATTGTTTTTATTTTTATTTCTTATGTTTCTTTGTTAATTGTGTTTACTGTTTTAAGTTCATTTAGGCTGCATAAGTTTCTTTTGTTTAATAGTTCTTTTCTCTTACATATAATTCTTGCATTGGGGGATAATAGCATTACATTAATGACAATGTAAGAATTATGTGTGGGGGGAAGAATTTAGGATTTTATTTAGAGTGTTTTGTTTTTGAGTCTTTTTATGTTGTTTTTCTTTCTGATCCTTGTTTTGAAAATAACTAGATGTAAATATAATTTTTTTTACCCCGGTTAAATGGCGGATAACGGTACTCCGTGATTATTTAAATCGGTTCCATCAGCTACCCACAAAACTGATATTGTATATAAATTTCTCTTCCAATTTCTCTTTCATTTTTTTTCATTTTTTTTTCTTCAGGATGGATGATATTCTCACAAGATTGCAGAAACGATTTCCTCCTTTTCCTCGAAATATTTTACTGAAGCTTTACCAAGTTCGATTTGAAAGATTAAGAATGCTTATGCACAAAGGGATTCCTGACGACATACGTTGGATAATTGAAGCCAAGGTACGTGAAGATGAATATCTTCCTGTTTTGCATTTACCAGGTACAGGTAGAAGCACTTTTGCAAAGAAGCGATGAGCAAAGCGCATGAGTTCAAATTGCCACAAATGTGCACGATGGACGTGTAATGGTAAATGTCGTTCTATTGGGATTCCGTCCTCTAATTGAGATGATAAAATTGAATTCATTAAGGATGGACTGAGTAAGGAGAATTTGGGTAATATCCAACTTTCTCTTGAGACGCATCCTAGTGGAGACGTACAAAGAGAAATTCTTGATTTATGGCCGCAATTCCAAAGGGAATGGCAACATCTTGGGAATCTGATGTTAAAAGACCCTGTTTGCCAGCTTGTAAGAAAACTGGATGGGAAGCATATCCTCGACTCATAGAAGGCGTTTAAGCCGTTTCTGGACGTAAAACCAGAGGAAGATGTGAGCCACAATCACAACTACAATAAATGACTTCTCAGCTTTTGGTTTGATTTGCAATAACTTTATTTTGTTTTAATTTACGTGTTGTTCGATTTGTGTAATTATTCTCTTTTTTTTTTTGTCTTTTACGGTTGATTTTTTCTTCTCTTTTTGATTTTCTTCCTGAAATCACGCAAAAATCTTTTGTTAGGTTAACATTTTCTTCTGACAGGTCAGATACACTTTCGGCGACATTATTACTCTTGTCTGATTCACTACTCAGTCCTCTATATATTACACCATGTACTCATTCTCTTTCAGGCACTCGAAAAAAAAATGGAAAGTACTTCATCCCAGCGCATTAAAAAAATTTGTGTCTTTGGAGGTGCTTATCCAGGGAAAAATAACATATTCGCTGATGAAGCCATAAGAGTTGGAGTAATACTTGCCCAACAAAAGATCCACTTGATTTATGGAGGCGGTAGTACGGGTTTAATGGGAGCAGTCGCTACAGCAGCACACGCCGGAGGAAGTCCAGTTCTAGGAATCGTGCCAAAACTATTCACAAGTTTTTGTGGACCTACCGTGGGTAAGGAAATACAAGTCTGGAGTGTCCCTGAACGGATAACAATCATGTACCATTCTGCCGATGCATTCATTGCTTTACCAGGAGGTCTGGGTACATTGGAAGAAATAGCTTGCGTGGCTTCTTGGTCATCTTTGGTCACAAATAAGAAACCCATTGGTTTGCTTAATATTAATGGTTATTTTAGTAATTTGCTTTCATATTTAGATAATGCTGTGGATAATGGATTCATGTTTTCAGAGGCAAGGAGAACCATAATTTCTGCTACAACCATTGAAGATTTACTCAAAAAGCTCCAAGCTTATGAGTGTTTATCTGCTACGGTTGTTTCACAAACGCTCGGAAAAAGAAAAAGAGATATGGACGAGCAAGGAGTGGATTGTACTTTGTCTTTGTGACATTATCTAACATTTTGTTTGTTGTGTCTCAGTTATAATAAGTGGTTAGCAACCTCTGCAGGTAATATCTCCTAAATTCTACCTTTAGTAGGGGGTAAGGGACATATTTTGCTAATTTAAAAAAAAAATAAAAAATTTGATGTGTTTTAAGCCATTTAGAAGTATTCATTCTGAACAAGGTCAGAGTAAGGGAGACTTGAGACATACCTTGTCAGTTTGATTTCTTCTTTTCAAAAAAAAAAAAAAGTTTGTTGTGTTTTAAGCAATTTAGAAGTATTCATTCTGGACAAGGTCTGAGTAAGGGAGACTTGAGACATACCTTGTCAGTTTGATTTTAATCTTTTTATGTTTACTTGTTAATTTTTGTTTAGTATTTTAAGATTATTTAGGTTGCATGAGTTTGTTTTGTTTTGTTTTGAGTCTTAGCTGTTCCTATTCTTATGTTATTAGTTCTTTTCTCTTACACATGATTCTTTCATTTGGGTTAATAGACTTACATTGAGGACAATGTAAGAATTAAGTGTGGGGGGAATGATTTAGGATTTCTTTTATTTTTGTCTACTATTTTTTTTTATGAGTCTTTATTATAATTTTTAGTGTGTTTTAGTTCCTTTTTAATACAATGATGAGATATGAATTGCATAAGTCTAAAACAGAGTTATTAGTGAGAAGATTTTCATGAGAATTGAGCTTGATATCATTTTTTTTTTTTGAGCCAATGTTAATATGATATGTTGATTGAGAAAGAAGCATGTTTAGACTTAATCTGACTTGTATAATCATCCTTGTGAGTTTTTGAGCCTATAATGATTGATGCATTATACAAATCAATCTAATTTCTTTCTTGAGTGCTCTTATGATTACAGGATTCTCTAGAACTTGCTTTAAACCGTTTGAGACTATATTGATACATGTGACAACATGAATATGATAGAGGCATTAGGATTTTTAGCCAGAGCCAAACAGCCATCCCTTATTGATGTCCCAAGAGAACACACCCTTAGTGAACCAATTTGAGCCTACATTGAATAAGCTATCTCTTTGGTAACCATAACTTGTCCCTAACCTAAATATACTTATATCTTTACCTTTGTTCCAAAGATGAATTAGCATGTTTTGAGACAAGTTGCAAAGACAAGGGATATTTTTAGTTAAAAATTTGGGTTAGAAACAAGAAATAAGTGTGGGGGGGAAAGAAAAGAAAAGTCAAGAGAAAAAGAAATGAAATACTGGCAAATACATTCCTATGTAAAAAAAAAAAAAAAAAAATATATGAATCATCTCTTGAATTTGTGGAAAAAGAAAAAGATGCTACAAAGTCGTTTAGAATGAAGAAAAGGCCCAACATAAATATCCGGCCTAGGTGACTATGTACTTGTAAAGAGTTTTGAGAAGTTTCTTTGTATGATCTTTTTATGTCTCTAAACTTTATGAACTCTTTGGAACCTTTGTGATATCTTTATCCTTTTGTTCTTCAACCACATTACAAACCCCTTGGCCCCATTACAACCTTGATTAAAGACCTCTTGATTCATGAAGTTGTATGATCTAAATAGTGGAGAATAGGTGGACAAGCAAGAATATGGTAGAACTGTTTTCATGAGATTGATTGAGTGTAAACACTTCACCACTACTTTAAAGAGTGAAAATCATGAGGGTATCCCATGTGAGAAGTTGAGATTAAATTTGAACATGCAATATTTTGATTGAGATATGTTATGCTAATATTGGCTTAACTCAAACAATTTACATTCAAGCATGATTTTTTGTGAAATTCTTTAAGCTATTGATTAGTTTATAAGACTTGTTCAAATATTGTATCTAATTTGTATTGAAAGGATTAGGAGTAAATATTTTTAGTATATGCAGTTTATTTATATTTTAGTTTTTCAATGTTTGTGGGTATCGTTCTAGTAAACCCTCACGAGACTAAACTCGTCCACTAGGGACACCTAGGGGTTTAAAGGCTTGTGTCACATGCTAAGTGCCACCGTGATTTCCTACGAAAATGGATTAGATTAGATTTTCTTATTTTATTTTTATTGAGTCGTTGCTAGGGACTAGCAACAATCTAAGTGTGGGGGTGTGATAACTCGTATAATTATATAGTTTTTAGTTATGTTTTATTAATGTTTTGTGTCAAATACGAGTTATTATTGTATAGTCTAATTGTGTTTATGATCTTTTATATTTTTATGTATTTTGGTGTTTTTCACAAGTTTCTTTGAGTGATTTCAGATTACTAGAATTAAGGGCAAATCCAGTTCAGTTTCAGTTCCGACACCTTTTACCATATCAGCTATATATCGAGTTTCACTGAAGCAATAAGGCGGAAATTTGTAGCCATGCAAAGCTAAGAGGCATATCTATCTTTTTCATGTTTTACACTTCTTAAAACGGAGTCGTTTTCCCTAGCGAAATCGACCATCAAGTTGGCTGATGTGCAATGACGTCTGTGCTGACATGTTTTCGTATTATGCCCATATCTTCTTATCCACATCAGAAAATGAGCTGATTCCAACGGCTATGGTTCCGTAACTGATAGGGGATCCTTTGTCTAGAAGACCATGTGATCAGATCAGGCCTCCAATATTGAAGAAATCGACCATCAAGGTGGCTGATGTGCAATGACGTCTGTGCTGACATGTTTTCGTATTTTGCCCATATCTGCTTAACCACATCAGCAAATAAGCTGATTCCAACGGCTATGGTTCCGTAACGGATAGGGGAACCTTTGTCTAGAAGACCATGTGATCAGATCAGGCCTCCAATATTGACGAAATCGACCATCAAGTTGGCTGATCAAAATCGTCATATACCTACCTTTGAAATTTGTAAAGCTTGTCTCTTGTCATTTAGCCCTCCAAAATGTGTATAAATAGAGGGCCTTGGATGATTGTAAGGGATCATATTGGAGATTGGTAGGATATTAGCCATTTTAACAAAATTCTCTAAGTTTTCTTCTTCTTTCTTTTCTCTAGTTTTCTTTTTCTTTAGAAAGAGCAAGAGGTTGGATAATTAATATTCTTCTTCTTCTTCTTTCTTTCTTTTATTTTCTTCTTAGATTCTATTTAATTTTATGTTTATAATGCCTATGCTAGGCTAAACTTCTATTTGGTTAAGGGTGATTTCAAAGCCCTAGACATGTTTTGTGATTGATTTTCAGATTCTATCTATCATTAATTTTCTATCAAAGTTGCTTATGTTCTTCGACAAGAATTGTTCATGATGTTGTCTTGATTTGTTTAGGTGTACAACTAGATAGATCTTGATAATTATCTATTGCTAGTTTAGGAGTCTTGATCCGTGTAATTGTCTTGATTTCCTATTCATAAGTGGCAATTTGTGATTAATGATTATGGTCAAGTTTTCAATAATTGCAAAGTGGAACATAACCTAAGTTGAACAATCCGAGCTTATGTGTTTGTTGCTTAGATCAACCTATCTTTCTCATCATAAAGCTGCCATTAAATTGAATCTAGAGAGCTTATTCTAGGTTGTTTGATGGTTAGAGATTAAATAGAGAGCTTGTTCTATTTAACGACAAACTAAGGAAAGATTGGGATAACAGAGCTTGTTGTTATCTACGGTTGTTAACTTTGATAGTTGGTTGATATTGATAGATCTGAAATTGATTCTTAATGATGTCTAGTGGTGGAGAATGAAACCTTAACCATATTTTTCATTTTTGATTCTTCTTACTTGTTTTCTTACTTTTCTAGTTTGCTTATTTTTAAAAGTATATTTATTTTTATTGGCTGGTTATACCGCCTAATTTAGTATATATATTTTTATTGGCTGGTTATACCGCCTTGCTTAGTATATATATTTTTATTGGCTGGTTATACCGCCTTGCATCTTATTCTTATTGGCTGGTTATACCGCCTTGCATCTTATTCTTATTATTTACTTTAGTTTAAATCTGGCTTCAAAAAACCCCTTTTCTTTTATTGTTCTTGAATTTAAGTTTTAAACTATCAACTTATAAACTAAAACCCAATCCCTGAGGACTCGACCCTTGCTAATTACTATACTTACAATTGATCTTTTTAGTGCAAGGTTAAATAAGATACACTCTTTTGGGTGCATCATACATCACTATGTCAAAATCGACTATACTAGATAAGATTTCTTGATTCCTCTTATCCCATTAACACATTGTCCTTGGATTTCTCAAATCTCAATTATGTCTTAATCTCTCTCAATTGAACTTCTTCAATTAAGTCCTCAATATAGAACTTGTATTCCATTAAGTTTTACCTTAATAGAATACCATGTTTAATCCATACATATCTGTTCTTATGTGTGTGACCATCTAGGTTCTCAATATGTTGGAAATGAACATAAGTTAATCTCATTAACTTGTTTTCATAGATCAAGAGCGGGATCTAGCAACCCATCATGACCACCCAAATATTGTGAAGTCAGTGTGACCTTTTAAAACCTTCCAGCAACCAGCCTGTTAGTGTAATACGATCTTTTCACCATATATCCCGGATAGCGCATGAGCATGGTGCAGTGTCTACTCATGTTCAATCCATATTAGTTCTTTGCAACTTATGATTAACCTTATGAATTTAGAGAAACAACTTCCTCCTAAATCCATCATGCTTTGGCCAAAGACTTAATCAAGTTAATCGTAGTCAAAAACAAACGAGATATGTCTCCAATATCACAGGGAGAGGTGAATCCTCTCTGGATCACTCATTCATCTTCATATGGTGCATGTCATACCCAATAACACCCTACCATAAGCATCCTTGTGTTTAGGACCATTTCGTGATGGAATCTAAGTATGACACTCTCCATACAAGATGACCTGGTATCACAAGTCTGAAAACTAATTTACACGACTGGTACTAAGAGAATATTATCATAGACACTGGAGTGATATTACCAAATGAACTTCTTTTGGCGGGCCATGTTCAGTGAACTTGTTCAACAGACAAGCACCTATATGTTATCCCAAGTATCCTATACTTCAACCTATATGAGATCGGTTGCTTAATTCATAAGTAAGAAGGCTTAACATATACTAGTCTTTGAGCATTGCCAATGCCCCGCCTTGTCAATACGATGACTAGGAACTGTTTGAGGAATGAGGCTTTGATGCATAAGGATCTCATAATTATAACTCTTTATAATTCCTTTGCAAAGCCATTATGTTCCGTGGGCTTCATCTGATTAGTACTTAATAACTCCTTATTATTGTACTAACATGAAGAAAAACCTTGTATCACTATCTTCATAGTGAAGGGTATGTTTTATTGACTGTGTATCCCATGTTCAATCTGATTGGCTCTAGCGCATGCACCAATACCTATGAAAATTGAATTAAAGAGAAACTAATTAAGCTTGGACTCTAAAATTGGTTACACATGACATGTAAGTATATTCCTACCCTACATGCAACTCAATTCATCATAATAAATAAATTTGAAACATGTGTTATTCAATCTAAGTTTAACACTAAACTCCCTTTCCCAAATTGTATTTAGGTTACCAAATCAATCTAATTGGTGGCCAAGCAATTAGAAGCATTAAGCACAAGATTGAATAAACAACTCAAATATCATTAAAATCAAGAAAGAGAGTAAAATAATCCAAACTACATGTTGAGTTCCATTGCAATCCTAGAAAAACTAATTTAGTTCATGCTAATTAATGAAAATACAAAACAAAAGAGTTTCACCATCATCAATATTACAAGAAAGTAAAAGAAGAGTAAAGGAAAAGAGAAAACTAAGGTTTGTCAAGTCTTCAGTCTTCAAGTCTCCAAAATCTCTCTTGCCTCTTGTAAACTTTTGGTGGCTGCTCTCTTTTTAAGAAAACTAGGTTTATAAAAGCTAAAAAGTACTTAATTAAGTCTTAAAATTTCCTATTTATAAAGCTCCAAAAGCCTGGAAGGGGAAACTTTGCTCACAAATAATATGTAAGTCTTTCCTTTTTTTTCCCTTTTTTTTAAACAACTGCCTAAAATAAAATGCACGTTCAAATCCGAGAGGCAGCCCTGCTGGTTGTTGTATTCTTCTTGCACTTTGTCAGCAGATTTAGATGACCAAATTTTATGCGATTTGGGCATGTAATATACCGTTGGAAAGATATAAGAATCAGCTTCAAAATTTAAGAGGAAGTTTTCTTGAATAAAGACTTTAAAGTCATGTTTTCCTAGCAACAAGCTCCGGGGGTCGAATCTGTCATTGCTTTGCTTTGCACCTTTTTCGTCTTTTTAGCATCTCAAAGTTCCTTCTCGCTTTGGACATATAAAAATAAAAAAAAAAACACTAAATTAATAAATAATTTAAACATGAAATAAATAAATAAAACTAATCTAAAAACAATTAAAAATAATTATTTTTGAATAAAACTTCAAGGACTTGGCCGATTTGAATCAACAAAACATGGTAAATTAACTATATTTCATAGAGTTATCAAAGGTCCTAAGATGTCTAATCCTTACATCACAATGGCCAAGGACTGAAAATCGTTTTCAGAGCTTCAACAGGCTGTCTTGGGATTTGAGCAAAACGTATGCATTTATCACATCGTTTCACTAGATTTGCTGCTTCTTTCTTCATCGTCATCTAGAAGAAACCTTGTGTCTAGGCTTTTTGTGCTAATGCTCTACCTCCTAAGTGATTTCCGTATACGCCCTTTTGTATCTCTCGGACAACATAATCAAGTTCTTCTGGGGCAAGGTGTCTCAGAAGTGGCAAGGTAAATGGCTTTTTGTAAAAGATGTCATTTAGTAACGTGTACTTATTTGCCCCATTCTGTAAACTTCTGGCTAGAGTGGATTTGTGGGCATAATCCCTTCCTTGAGGAATGATACAATCAGAGTCATCTAGTTATCCAAGACCTGTAGAGTGAGGATCTGATTTTGTCTTTCGTATCTAGGTAACTTTACTCGTTCCAACAAATTCTACCCCTTGTAGGTGATTTCAACAGTTGCTGCCATCTTTGACAAAGAGTTTGACCTACCATTGTTGGCTCTTGGGATATGTCTGACTAACAAATTCTGGAAGGCTTTAAATAAGGTACTCACTATATTGTGGTACTTAGCCAAAATGAGGTCTTTAACCTCGTATTCATTATTAACTTGGTTAGCAACTAGCTGCGGGTCGATAAATGCTTGAAGATTCTTGACACCCAAATTTATAGCTAGTTCTAATCCTGCTATCAAAGCTTCATACTCTGCTGCATTATATGAAGCTATGAACTTAAAAGATAAGCCATATTGCCATTCCTGATTGTTGAGACGACAAGCAAAACTCTAGCTCCAGATCCTTTCTTTCTCGATGACCCATCTACGTATAGCATCCACGTGTCCTTGGGCTGTGGTTTAGGGAACAAAGGTTTTTTGATGATCCATTTAGGTTTCAAAGGCTTGGGTTGCTGGTCATCCTGTTTCGATTCCAGTTCAAGGTAATGGACTAGGGTTGTTATACTGATGAAGGGCCATTCTGCGATTAAGTCAGCTAAAACCTAGGCCTTGATCTACTATCTTGGTCAGTACTTGAGTCTAAACTCGCTAAGTTCCACACTCCACCAGACCATTCTTCTAGCCGTGTCCACTTTCAAGAGTACCTCTTTCAGGGGTTGGTTGTTGAGTACTACGGTATGGTTGTTGAGTACCAAATTTTCAAATATGATATAATTGATCTCTCCGTTCTATAGTGCCCTGCAGACATAATAGACAAGTACTTGGGTCTTTTGATATTCCTTCACCAGAATCGCTGCTACCATTTCATCGGATGCTACCAAGTATAGGAATAATTGTTCTCTTTATTCAAGATTTGCTAAGAGAGGTGGCGAACAGAGGTACCTCTTCAGGTTCTCAAATGCTTTCAGACAGGCATCATCCCACATGAATATAGTAGCACTTCACAATACCTTGAAAAATGGTAGGCAATTATCTACTAACATAGACACGAAAAGATTTAGTAATGCCACCCTACCAGTTAGCTGTTACACCTCTTTCATGTCTTTTGGGGGTGTTATATCCAAAATCGCTTAGATCTTCTCTGGATTGGTTTCGATTCCTCTACAGGAGACCTTAAACCTTAGGAACTTTCATACGGTTACACCAAATACACACTTGGCAGGGTTGAGCTTCATGTCATACTTTCTTAGAATTGAAAAGTGTCTACCCAATCGTCAATATGCTGCTATATCAAGAGACTTTTTACTAGCTGTCATCAACTTAGACCTCCATGGACTTACCAATCTGTTGTTTAAAAATTTTATTTACCAAGTGCTGGTATGTTGCTGTAGCATTTTCAAGGCCGAATAACATTACTTGGTAGCAGAATGTGCAACTATTTTCTCTTGATCTGGTTGTAACCAGAGAAGGCATCCATAAAACTTGTGTATTTATGCCTGTTGATTCATCTACTAGTCTGTCGATTGATGGGGGTGAGAAACTATCTATAGGACAAGCCTTATTGAGGTCAGTGAAGTCTATGCACATTCGCCATTTTTGGATTGACTTATTTACCATGACTACATTTGCTAGCCAATCTAGGTATCTTACCTCCCTTATATATTCCACTGCGATCAGTTTCTCTGTCTCCTCTCTGATTTCTTGGACCCTTTCTGGTGCAAAACATTATTTCTTCTGCCTTACTGGTTTCACCGTTGGATCTATATTTAGCAAGTGCATAATGATCTGAGTATCTATTCTCGGTATATTATCTGCTGGAGACCAGGAAAAAAATATCAGTGTTCTACTGTAGAAATCGTGTCAAATAGTTATTGGCTCTATGGTTAAGGATGGATCCAATCTGAGTGGAGAGATCGATATCACTTTCATAGAGAAGAACTACCATTATTTCATTAGTTGGTTGAGCTTATTACATTAGTTGGTTGAGCCTTGTAGTGTCTAAGGTCTTCCCTGGTGTCTAAACTTTCTAATGTCAGCGATTGAGGATGTGTGGGAGTGAATACATTCACCGCTTTGGTTGATGAGCCATAATTCTCCGTGCTAGCTTATGTGTTTGTGGAGTCATTTTTTGTTGGTGTAAGCCCTGCAAGCCAATCTAGTTAGGCTTATGAGACACTATTTATATATTTTCATGTATTGCACATTATAGTTTTTAATTATAATTGAGGTATTTCTTTATCCATAAGTTTTATTATAACTTGTTATAAATAACTTGTGAAGATAAAGCCCATGAAACACAATGGCCTTGCAAAGGAATTGTAAGGAGTTACAATTTTGAGGATCCTTATGCATCAAATCTGTGTTTCTAAAACTGTTCCTGGTCATTGTATTGTCAAGACAGGGCATTGACAATGCTCAAAGACTAGCATATATTACGTCTTTATGCACATGATGCATGCAACCGATCTCATAGGTTGAAAGTCTAGTGATACTTGGGGATAATATATGGGTGCTTGTTAGTTGAACAAGTTCACTGAACGTGACCCGCTATGAGAGTTCCATTTGATATCTCACTCAAGTGTATATGGAAATTACTCTCATGTGTCAATAGTGTAAGTAATCCTTTGACTTGTGACACCAGGTCATCTTGTATGTGAATTGTCATACTTAGACTTCATCACGAACGGGTCCCAACAAGGGATGCTTATGGTAGGGTGTTATTAGGTATGACATGAAGCATATGAAGATGAATGAGTGGTCTAGAGAGGATTCATCGCCCCAAGTGATATGAGGGGACACATCTCACAAGTTCCTGGCTTATATTAACTTATAGAAGTCTTTGGCTGAGGCAATACTTAAGGAGTTAATATTAAAGTTGCAGGACTAATATGGAATAGGAAATAGAGTAGACACTGAACCATGCTCTTCCCTATCCCGGGATATTTGATGAAGGGATCGAATTACACAGACATATTGTACACAAAAGGCTTGTCGAACCTTGTTGACTCTTTCGGCATTTGGGTGGTCATAATGCATTGCTAGATGCCGCTCATGACCTATAAATATGAATTGTAAATTCTTAAATGAATTTAATTTATATTTATTGCCAACATGTAGGGGGCCTAATGGGTCACACACAAAAGGTGATTGATGGAATTAAAATGAGATTGGGCCAGATTAAATATTCATTAAGTATTGTGGACTTATAATGAATATTTAAAATATATACAAGGGCTTTAGTGCAGTTAGTCCAAAATTTGGCATACACTAAACCTAGTTATATATATACCTCATGTTTTTGCCGCCTCCCTTAACCCTAGATAGTAGCTGCACGCCTCTCACTCTCTCTGACTGAGGTTCGGCCGCATAGGTGAAGAGGAGGAAGAATTCAATTCTTCTTACCTTCTTCTGAATAGGCTGACTAGAGAAGTAAGGGGGAAGGTTTCTCACAACCTAGACAACTAAAATTGTCTTTGGTAGAACATAATCTCAACCTTGTGAAGGTTTTCGAGTCGCCTGTATAGATTACAGTTAGAGGTCGGACAATTGGACAGCTTTGGTTTGTGACAACCGGGCTTGGTGTACAAGAACAAGAACATCTGCGATCTGTCTTGAGGTTTCAGCAATCTGATGATCTAAGGTATGAGATTTTGCTTGTTATTTGTTCTTGATAGGATGATCATTTTTTAATTCATAAGCAGATCCATGGAGGGATTTGGTTGTTCCTTGTTTTGTTTTATTCTGTTGCGTTGTTAATTTAACTTGATGATTAAATTGTACATGATCTTTGTTTTAAGCATGATCTGAATCCCATCACTTTTTTGTTATTCATTATGGGTTTGTGGTTGTGGTTGTTGCTTCCTAGTCAACTGTATAAAAAGCAAGTGGCATTGTCTGGCTGTAGTTTGGTTTGATTTTAGGTATCCCACTCCAGTAGGGGTTGGAAATTTAACCATCAGGTAGTAAATAGCGGTTATCATATTGGTTTTCTTCATCAACGGTCTACCCAAGATAACATTGTAAGCAAATGGCTAATCGACCACAAGAAAACCTACCATCGTTGTGATGGAGTGCTCTCTATCTCCCACTGTGTCTAGTAGTGAGATCGAGCCCTTCACAGGGATAGGTTGATTGGAAAACTTGTATATTGGTGGTGAAGGAGTAAGATCCTCCTCATTGAGTCCTATTTTTAAAAAGGCTTCCAGTTGCATGATCTCGATAGCACTACCATTATCGATCAGTATCCTGTTGACTTGGTGATGTTCAATAGTCACCGATACAACAACCAGATTTTTTCCATTATCCACAACAATGTCACTATCATCCTCTTTGAAAGTTATTACCCAGTCATCTTGCTTTAGTCTTTTGGGTGGTGCGTCAATGGCCATAACATTATGCCAATGAGATTTTCCTTTTGATCTGCTAGTAGCCCAGTACTTAGTTGCTCGCATAATGGCATTTATGATTCTAATGACTGGGCATTTTCTTGCAGCATTGCCTTAGTTCTTCTGGGCTGAGTGCTGGCGATCAGTTTGCATTTCCTCTTTTTTAATGAATTGTTTGATCTACCCTTTTTTATTAATGACTATATCATTTTTGAGACTGATCTAGTCTTTTGTTATATGTCCTGTGTCATTGTGTAAGTCGTAGTGCTTTTTTGGATTCCTCCTAGGCTTGTTTCCTCGCAATGTAAGAGGACGCTCTAGTAGGCCTTCTTTCATGATGACATTTAGGATCTGGGTTCTAGTGGCATTGAGTGGGGTGTAGTTCTCAAATTTTGAATATGATGGGGCCCAATCTCTTTTCTTGTTTGGTTGAGCTTGTGTGGTTTGGGAAGGTTTGTTATTGTCTCGTGATTGTTTTTTGTTATATTTTCCTTGCCTTCTCCCCCCTCTATTATAGCAATCGTGTTGCTGATCTCTATCTACCTTTTCCAACTTCCCTTATGCCATTTCAATCTCTTCTGCTTCAGAGTACTTCTGAGTTTTTTTGGTTGATAGAATTTTGTTGGTTGGGCATCGGTAAAGGCATAACGAAGTTGCTTATGGCGAACCCCAGAGGCGAATACTTGAATTACCTATTTATCATTCAGTTATTTGACCTCCAAAGTGGCTACATTGAATCTCTTGATGTATTCCCTCAAGGTTTCATCTTGTGTTTGCTTAATAGACATCAAATTGACGAAGTCCATGCTGTTGTTCTGCAACTACCAAAGTGGAACAAAAAATTTCTTCATAGTTGGTCAATATTTACGATGGACCCTGGGTTGAGGGAGTACCACCATGTTCGTGTTAGGCCTTTGAGAGTGGTAGGAAATATTCTAAATTTGATGGGATCTGAAACATTTCTGAGGTTATAAAATAATCGAAAATGGTTTAGGTGATCAGCTAGATCAGTGGTTCCATCATAGGTGCTAGAGAGAGTTTAACTTTTTTTGGTACCTTGACTTGACGGACGACCAAGGATAGGGGGTTATGCTAGTCATCAAGCCACTCCATATCATCCTTATAGGGCTTTTTAAGGCTTTTGATTTCATGTTTTAGTGCTGCAACCTATTCTGCGAGGTCTGGGTCTTGGAGTGGATAAGTTAGCTTTTCCTTTGAGGTTATTTAGACTTCGAGTAGTTTATTTTTCTCCTTCTGGTTCCTTTCCTTTTCTGTGTTGGTCAACTCCATTGTCTCTTTGGGGTGAGTCAAAGCTCTCTTGCTGACCTGGTTGGCAATTAGGATTTAGTTTGTTTAGATGGGCAAGTTGCTGTTGGGTTTGCTGGATGATTATTTGTTGGGCAGCAATTTGGTTGGTTAGCATTTGAAATTATGTCAAGTAGTGGCAGTGGTAGTCCGATTGTGGTAGGATAGGTGGTGGAATAAGCAGTGGAAAAAGAGAGTTTGGTGAGACCAAGGGAGATTGGACGTAAAAGGGATTCAGCTGGTCTGCAAGGTTTTGGGATATTACAGGGAGTGCACCATCTATAATGCAGGGAAGGTGCTGCCCGTGGCAGAATTGGCCACCATTTTGGTGGTGGTTGCACTAGTAATTAACAAGGTTGGTAAAAATTGGAGTGTTGTGATACCACTTCTTCCAAGTGGTTGTGTGCTTGTATAAGCAAGGCTTGGTGGAGTTGTTTGTAAGGGTGAAAGGAGTCTCAGCATGTTGGTAATAATTGAGTGATGGTTATTGCAACCAGTTGGTGTGGGACATGGGGGAGTGGGGGTATGAGGATGCATATTTTTTATTAGTTTATTTATCAAATTGTACAATATGTGTTATTGTGAAATTGTATAATATGTTTATTATGGAATTGTATAATATGTTTATTATGAAATTTTATAAAATGTGTTTAGTTATGAAATTGTATAATGTGTTATTGTGATTATTGTGTTATTGCTTGTATTGTGATTATTGTGTTATTGCTTGTATTGTGTTTATTGTGTATTCTGTTTATTTTGTCATTGTGTCATTGTATTGTTGTATTATTGATAGCTTACTTAGGCTTACACAATAGAGCATGATAAATCTTGGATGTATAGGAGGTTGGACAAAGATGAATATATTAGTAATGAGTATTTGAATGGAGTTAAAGAATTCTTAGCTTTTGCATATGCTCACAGCGAGTACGTAAAAGATAATAGAATTAGATGCCGTTGTGTTAGGTGTCAAAATGATCGATTTGCAGAAATTGATGTAGTGCGTAAGCACTTGTGTTAGAGAGGGTTTAATGAGAATTACTTGATTTGGGATGCACATGGTGAAAGTCATCAAGGTCAGTCATGAAGAATGCATAATGATGAAGTTGAGGCGATAAGTGATGTTGAAAGAGATAATTCTTATGCCATAATAGTTATGGATGCTCTAAATCCGAATCTCAATTTAGGTGGTAATTAGAATTTAGGTGTTAATTACAATGTTGATGAGACCATGGTTCAAGATGATCAACTGAATTTAAGTTCAAAAAAGTTTTATTCCTTGTTTAACGAAGCAGATGAACCGTTGTGGTCAGGATGTACAAAACACACAACTTTATCTACTATGTCACAAATGTTAAATGTGAAGTCCAAATTTAACATGAGCAAATCGTGTTTCAATCGTTTGATTATTATAATAAAAGGGATGTCACCGAAAAGTGATAATTTACCTGATAATTTTTACCGAATGAAGATAAAGATGGCCAAATTTGGACTTCACTATCTCAAGATACATGCATGCAACAACAATTGCATATTGTTTTATAACGAGTCGGTCTACCTAGAATTTTGTTTTGTATGTGGCCATCCTCGATATAAACCAAGCAAATCAAGTGTTAGGAAGTCAAAGAAAATTTCTTATAAGATTCTCCGTTATTTGCCACTGATTATATATGTCAACGATAATAGCTGAGAATATGACATGACATGCACATAACCGAAGGGATGATAGAGTGTTGATTCACCCTGTTGATGGTGAAGCTTGGCAAGACTTCAATCGTATGCATCTGTCTTTTGCAGTGGAATCTCGAACTGTCGGATTGGGTTTGTGTATAGATGGGTTTTTTCCGTTTACTCATGGAGTGAAACCGTACTCTTGTTGGCCGGTAATGCTTTGTGTATATAATTTACCACCGTGGATGTGTATGAAGCAATCATATTTTCTTCTTAATATGGTCATTCCGGGTCCGAATAGTCCATGACAAAATGTTGATGTTTTTCTTAGACCATTGATAGATGAGTTGAAATTATTATGGAATCATGATGTTCCGACTTATAATGGGCATAGGAAAGAAATTTTTGTATTAAAAACTGTATTATTATGGATGATTAATGACTTCCCTGCTTACGGCATGTTATCAGGATGGAGCACACACGGACGATTAGCTTGTCCTTATTGTATGAAAGAAGTTAAATCTTTCAGACTGTATTATGGCAAGAAACCATGTTTTTTTTTATTGTCATCAATAGTTCTTGCCTTTAAATCATCCTTTTAGAAGACAAAGAGATAAATTTTCACACATCCAGAGAAATCTTTTGGTCCGAAAAACAAATAAAGGCCCGTTACTTAATGCACAATGAGTACGATGCAGCTGAATTATATGTATTAATGAATTGCGAGGAAGTCATACCTTATATTGAGTAAGAGATTTACCATTTCTTAATTATATATTTAGACATTACGTTATATAATAATTCATTTTGTAATTCATTTTTAGGGTGTTTGATGAGATAGTGAAAATTGATGCATCGAACATTACTGATGGAGAGTTGGAGAAAGTCTATGCAACTAGATTTAGAAAATGGTTTAAGGAATATGTAAGTGAAAGAAATAATGGTTTGCTATTGTTTGATACAATTTGATATTCTATGATATTGTTTTCCGTTATTGTTCATAGGTTCAGTAAGGTTCAATTCAACATAACTCTCGTATAGTTGAGTTATCTCATGGTTCAGGACGTATGGGTTGGTATTATTCTGGATATTTTAATGGTTTCAAGTTCTATACATTAGATTATAGACAAAATCGAAAAACCATGAATAGCGGTGTATGCGTGAAAGGCAACTGTCACAATGATTCTTCGCATAACTTTTATGGAGTGTTGTTAGATATTGTGGAGTTAGAATATTTTGGTGTGGGAAATTGGATTGTATATTTTAAATTTCGATACTTTTATACGGATAAAGGAATTCGGGTAGATCCTCATAATGGGGTTGTTGAAATAAAGTATAGGTCAATACTTGCTAGTAATGAACCTTTTGTTTTAGCTCATCAATGTCAACAAGTGTATTACAATTCTTATCCATCGAATAGAAACGAACATCAGGATTGGTGGGCTGTGTTCAAAAGAAAGGCTAGGAATAGATTTGACATTGGATCTCATGCAGGAGAAATAATTAATCTAAATGAATGGGTTTATCAGCAAATAGATATGCCTATTCCCACCATTGTAACATATTCATAGGATCTTGATAATCCTCGACTTTTGGTTCATGGTGATTTTGAAGAAGTAAATATTAATGTTGTGAGAACAAATGAAAAAAAAAATGTTGAGGAACAAGAAGAAAAAGGAAAAGATAAAGATGTAGAAGGAGATTATGATGACAGCGGCGACAATAATGCTTATGAGAACGACGAGAATCATGATGATTAGAAAGTTAATTTATTTATTTTTTTCATTTTGTACGTGCATGATCAAAATAATATATTCTATTTATATATATTTACTAATAAAATTCATATTATTCATGTTATAGATAAAATGCGAGGAGGGAGTAAAAGTGCAAAAAGTCACACGGTTCAGTATGGGATACTTTCAGAGCATCTCATGGATTATCCTCGGGGCCTTCTACACCAAAATTGTCGCCTGGGTCAGCTCCCTCCCCACTGACTCCCTCCGCACCGGCTCCATAGCCACTGGCTCCCTTCCAGTAGCTTTATCGACATCGGCTCCCTCCCCAGTAGCTCCATCAGCATCGGCTCCCTCCCTATTGGGTCCCTCAGCACTGCCTCTCCCGACATCGAATACGGCAACTCAGGCGGATCCCGCCAAACCATTGACTACACCAGCACTGGATGACATTGCATAATATCTCATCAATGAGCCACCATCGACGTATTTCGCTGATGATGTAATGGGGCAAGAGTCAAAGGTATCTTCATCACATCCTTCGCCGCCTCGCAGTACTCTCACTGAGCAGAGAAAACAGGGTAGAGGTCAAATGAAAGGGTTACCGACACTGAGTAATCCGGATGACAGGTTTCGACTATCAATTGTACAAAACACGAAAGTTAATTACATTATTCTAATTCCATTTTGTGAGTAACATTTAATTATTGTGGACTAACATGTATCGTTTATTTTAGGACTTTCATTTAGAATTGTGTAAAATCGACCATTGTCTCATTGATCAGAAAATAATACAACGGACCGTGGCCTACTTGGACAAGGATCCCTGCTGACGTGAAACATTCTATGTGGACTTTATTTCAAGTATGATTTGGTTAAGGGTCATATTATAATTTACTTATGTTTAATATTGTATAATAATTCGTCCTGTTTCATTGTAGGGAAAATACTAGTGGTCTCTCGAGCATACACCACTAGTTAGAAAATTGTGGGAGACCACATGCAAGGAACGATTCAAAGACATGTTAAATTATGAGAGGGAAAATGCCTTGGCCTTCTTTCAGACGACGAGAATAGAAGACTGTAAGGGTTACAAGTGTGATTGGATAGCAATCGATATTTGGGATCAATTTATTGACAACGTCTAGAGTACTGACGCTTGGAAAAATAGGTCCCAAAAGGCCGAGGGTAATAGAAACACGGAGAAGGATGGAAGCATTACCAACACACTGAAGGATCAGTTTCTTTTCTAGTTACAGGTCATAGGATGGTAAGATTTTTTTCTTTGCAATTATTGTTTAAAAGTTTTATCGTATAAAATATTAGAATATTATCTTTTATTAACATCATTTTCAAAAATTCTATTAATCTATTGTCACAAGAGTTGTAGCGTGACGTGACTTTCTTGAAACTGTTTAACAAAACTCATAAATGTGCTAAGGGTAAAGGTGATTATGTAGACAACGAGTCTAAAGCTGTTAGTGTAAGTATTTAACTATATCAATATATTTTATATTACATTAATTGATTATATTACTGAATTGTTTATGTACCTGTTCATTACAGTGTCACATATTAATTGTTCATATTTAAATATTTGTGATTGTAGGAAAACTATACTTCTTCATTGTAGCAAAAATATGGGGACAATATGTCTACATATCCTGATTTCGATCCTCAATCCTATTCTGTTGCTATTGGGGGCATTGAGACTACGCTGACGCATGTTTATGGGTTTGGAACAAGATCCAAGAGTCGGCATATTTTCCCTTCAGTCGGTACCCAGCACAGTTCCGATGCATCCACCTACACTACATGTGGTCCTAGTACCGCACAGCAGTAGCCAGCAACTCAGCCCAAGGACGGGCTAAATGCGTTGAGGTCCGATGTTTCGCAATTCTTTATGCAAATGGCAAAAATTGAGGATTTCATGACTACATGGAATATGATGTTCGCACCTTTGCTGCAGTCACAGCTTGCAGCTGGATTAAGCGGGATCGGAGGCAGTGCTGTTGGAGGCAGTGCTGTCGGAGGTGGTTCCGGAGGCACTGGTGTCGGAGGTAGTGGTGTCGAAGGCAGTGTCGACATAGACAGTGATGCCGAAGACAGTAGTACCCAGTGATGCATATTTTTTATTTTCGACTTGAATATTTGAATATTATTATATATTTTTTAATAATATTGTAAATTATTAAAATATTTTGTTTATTTACTGCCAGAACGTATCCGTCGCGGGATCCGTCAGAGGACGTTTAAAAATATAAAAATAAAAAGCGTGGGGAGAAGATGAGGAAAAGACGACTTAATTCCTCTTAAATAAAATGAGGGTTTGAAAACAACCTCGAAAAGAAAATGGAGTCGTCACCAATTTTTTTTGGCTAGGTGTGATCGTCCACCTATTAAAATCGATTTTTGTAAAACATTTAAAAATTAATTAAAATATTTTTAAAAACCAATTTCGATGTCTGCGCTTTGAACCTGAGAAAACAAGTACGGGTTCGAGAGTCGGTTACGTGTGGGAAGGATTAGCACCCCCACAACGCCCATATAAAATGGTACCTTATTAATCATGTGTTGTCTCGAGTCTCGGTAAAAGTCGATTTTATATTTGATATTGAAAAAATAATTCCTTTTTAAAAAAAAAATCATTATTTGAGAATGATCCAGAATTTATTAGCACAAAATTTTCAAATTCTCCAGCAAACCCGACAAAATATGAAAATTTTTCGTTATTTTGAAATCCTCTGAAGTCACTCTCGTTTTGAAAAGAGATGTTCCGTTATTCTGTTGCTATTGGGGGCATTGAGACTACGCTGACGCATGTTTATGGGTTTGGAACAAGATCCAAGAGTCGGCATATTTTCCCTTCAGTCGGTACCCAGCACAGTTCCGATGCATCCACCTACACTACATGTGGTCCTAGTACCGCACAGCAGTAGCCAGCAACTCAGCCCAAGGACGGGCTAAATGCGTTGAGGTCCGATGTTTCGCAATTCTTTATGCAAATGGCAAAAATTGAGGATTTCATGACTACATGGAATATGATGTTCGCACCTTTGCTGCAGTCACAGCTTGCAGCTGGATTAAGCGGGATCGGAGGCAGTGCTGTTGGAGGCAGTGCTGTCGGAGGTGGTTCCGGAGGCAATGGTGTCGGAGGTAGTGGTGTCGAAGGCAGTGTCGACATAGACAGTGATGCCGAAGACAGTAGTACCCAGTGATGCATATTTTTTATTTTCGACTTGAATATTTGAATATTATTATATATTTTTTAATAATATTGTAAATTATTAAAATATTTTGTTTATTTACTGCCAGAACGTATCCGTCGCGGGATCCGTCAGAGGACGTTTAAAAATATAAAAATAAAAAGCGTGGGGAGAAGATGAGGAAAAGACGACTTAATTCCTCTTAAATAAAATGAGGGTTTGAAAACAACCTCGAAAAGAAAATGGAGTCGTCACCAATTTTTTTTGGCTAGGTGTGATCGTCCACCTATTAAAATCGATTTTTGTAAAACATTTAAAAATTAATTAAAATATTTTTAAAAACCAATTTCGAAGTCTGCGCTTTGAACCTGAGAAAACAAGTACGGGTTCGAGAGTCGGTTACGTGTGGGAAGGATTAGCACCCCCACAACGCCCATATAAAATGGTACCTTATTAATCATGTGTTGTCTCGAGTCTCGGTAAAAGTCGATTTTATATTTGATATTGAAAAAATAATTCCTTTTTAAAAAAAAAAATCATTATTTGAGAATGATCCAGAATTTATTAGCACAAAATTTTCAAATTCTCCAGCAAACCCGACAAAATATGAAAATTTTTCGTTATTTTGAAATCCTCTGAAGTCACTCTCGTTTTGAAAAGAGATGTTCCGTTATTCTGTTGCTATTGGGGGCATTGAGACTACGCTGACGCATGTTTATGGGTTTGGAACAAGATCCAAGAGTCGGCATATTTTCCCTTCAGTCGGTACCCAGCACAGTTCCGATGCATCCACCTACACTACATGTGGTCCTAGTACCGCACAGCAGTAGCCAGCAACTCAGCCCAAGGACGGGCTAAATGCGTTGAGGTCCGATGTTTCGCAATTCTTTATGCAAATGGCAAAAATTGAGGATTTCATGACTACATGGAATATGATTTTCGCACCTTTGCTGCAGTCAAGCTTGCAGCTGGATTAAGCGGGATCGGAGGCAGTGCTGTTGGAGGCAGTGCTGTCGGAGGTGGTTCCGGAGGCAATGGTGTCGGAGGTAGTGGTGTCGAAGGCAGTGTCGACATAGACAGTGATGCCGAAGACAGTAGTACCCAGTGATGCATATTTTTTATTTTCGACTTGAATATTTGAATATTATTATATATTTTTTAATAATATTGTAAATTATTAAAATATTTTGTTTATTTACTGCCACAACGTATCTGTCGCGGGATCCGTCAGAGGACGTTTAAAAATATAAAAATAAAAAGCGTGGGGAGAAGATGAGGAAAAGACGACTTAATTCCTCTTAAATAAAATGAGGGTTTGAAAACAACCTCGAAAAGAAAATGGAGTCGTCACCAATTTTTTTTTGGCTAGGTGTGATCGGCCACCTATTAAAATCGATTTTTGTAAAACATTTAAAAATTAATTAAAATATTTTTAAAAACCAATTTCGAAGTCTGCGCTTTGAACCTGAGAAAACAAGTACGGGTTCGAGAGTCGGTTACGTGTGGGAAGGATTAGCACCCCCACAACGCCCATATAAAATGGTACCTTATTAATCATGTGTTGTCTCGAGTCTCGGTAAAAGTCGATTTTATATTTGATATTGAAAAAATAATTCCTTTTTAAAAAAAAAAATCATTATTTGAGAATGATCCAGAATTTATTAGCACAAAATTTTCAAATTCTCCAGCAAACCCGACAAAATATGAAAATTTTTCGTTATTTTGAAATCCTCTGAAGTCACTCTCGTTTTGAAAAGAGATGTTCCGTTATTAATGATAATTGATGATATTCTCCCCGGCAAACCCAACAGAGAACCCATGAATTATTTCAACTTAGGAACAACCTTGTTTTATTAAAGATCGTTATCATTTTTCATGCATTAAAAAATCATTTTAAAAAAAATGATCATGAATAGGCAAAGTATTACTAAGATGATATGAATCAAACAACATGGATCATTATCATGACATGGCAAAAATTTATGACATGGCATGCATTCCATGGCAAACTTTATTGCAACATGATAAAAGAAAATATGACATGGCATACCTAAGTTGGCAAACTTTATTACAACATGGCATACATGACATGGCAAATAATTCATGACTTGGCATAGATGATATGGCAAATAATTCATGACATGACATATATGATATGTCATACATGACATGGCATACATGATATAAGCAATCATTCCTAAAAATGACATTGATGCACCCAAAAGAGTGTATCTTATTTAACCTTGCACTAAAAAGATCAATTGTAAGTATAGTAGTTAGCAAGGGTCGAGTCCTCAGGGATTGGATTTTAGTTTATAAGTTGATAGTTTAAAACTTAAATTCAAGAACAATAAAAGAAAATGGGTTTTTGAAATCAGATTTAAACTAAAGTAAATAATAAAAATAAGATGCAAGGCGGTATAACCAGCCAATAAAAATATATATACTAAATTAGGCGGTATAACCAGCCAATAAAAATATATATACTAAATTAGGCGGTATAACCAGCCAATAAAAATAAAACAAAGTTAATATACAAATTAGGCGGTATAACCAGCCAATAAAAATAAATATACTTTTAAAAATAAGCAAACTAGAAAAGTAAAAAAACAAGTAAGTAAGAAGAATCAAATATGAAAAATATGGTTAAGGTTTCATTCTCCACCACTAGACATCATTAAGAATCAATTTCAGATCTATCAATTTCAACCAACTATCAAAGTTAACAACCGTAGATAACAACAAGCTCTGTTATCCCAATCTTTCCTTAGTTTGTCGTTAAATAGAACAAGCTCTCTATTTAATCTCTAACCATTAAACAACCTAGAATAAGCTCTCTAAATTCAATTTAATGGCAGCTTTATGATGAGAAAGATAGGTTGATCTAAGCAACAAACACATAAGCTCGGATTGTTCAACTTAGGTTATGTTCCACTTTGCAATTATTGAAAACTTGACCATAATCATTAATCACAAATTGCCACTTCTGAATAGGAAATCAAGACAATTACACGGATCAAGACTCCTAGACTAGCAATAGATAATTATCAAGATCTATCTAGTTGTACACCTAAATAAATCAAGACAACATCATGAACAATTCTTGTAGAAGAACATAAGCAACTTTGATAGAAAATTAATGATAGATAGAATCTGAAAATCAATCACAAAACATGTCTAGGGCTTTGAAATCACCCTTAACCAAATAGAAGTTTAGCCTAGCATAGGCATTATAAACATAAAATTAAATAGAATCTAAGAAGAAAATAAAAGAAAGAAAGAAGAAGAAGAAGAAGAATATTAATTATCCAACCTCTTGATCTTTCTAAAGAAAAAGAAAACTAGAGAAAAGAAAGAAGAAGAAAACTTAGAGAATTTTGTTAAAATGGCTAATATCCTACCAATCTCCAATATGATCCCTTACAATCATCCAAGGCCCTCTATTTATACACATTTTGGAGGGCTAAATGACAAGAGACAAGCTTTACAAATTTCAAAGGTAGGTATATGACGATTTTGATCAGCCAACTTGATGGTCGATTTCGTCAATATTGGAGGCCTGATCTGATCACATGGTCTTCTAGACAAAGGTTCCCCTATCAGTTATGGAACCATAGCCGTTGGAATCAGCTCATTTGCTGATGTGGTTAAGCAGATATGGGCAAAATACGAAAACATGTCAGCACAGACGTCATTGCACATCAGCCACCTTGATGGTCGATTTCGCTAGGGAAAACGACTCCGTTTTAAGAAGTGTAAAACATGAAAAAGATAGATATGCCTCTTAGCTTTGCATGGCTACAAATTTCAGCCTTATTGCTTCAGTGAAACTCGAGATATAGCTGATATGGTAAAAGGTGTCGGAACTGAAACTGAACTGGATTTGCCCTTAATTCTAGTAATCTGAAATCACTCAAAGAAACTTGTGAAAAACACCAAAATACATAAAAATATAAAAGATCATAAACACAATTAGACTAAACAATAATAACTCGTATTTGACACAAAACATTAATAAAACATAACTAAAAACTATATAATTATACGAGTTATCACACCCCCACACTTAGATTGTTGCTAGTCCCTAGCAACGACTCAATAAAAATAAAATAAGAAAATCTAATCTAATCCATTTTCGTAGGAAATCACGGTGGCACTTAGCATGTGACACAAGCCTTTAAACCCCTAGGTGTCCCTAGTGGACGAGTTTAGTCTCGTGAGGGTTTACTAGAACGATACCCACAAACATTGAAAAACTAAAATATAAATAAACTGCATATACTAAAAATATTTACTCCTAATCCTTTCAATACAAATTAGATACAATATTTGAACAAGTCTTATAAACTAATCAATAGCTTAAAGAATTTCACAAAAAATCATGCTTGAATGTAAATTGTTTGAGTTAAGCCAATATTAGCATAACATATCTCAATCAAAATATTGCATGTTCAAATTTAATCTCAACTTCTCACATGGGATACCCTCATGATTTTCACTCTTTAAAGTAGTGGTGAAGTGTTTACACTCAATCAATCTCATGAAAACAGTTCTACCATATTCTTGCTTGTCCACCTATTCTCCACTATTTAGATCATACAACTTCATGAATCAAGAGGTCTTTAATCAAGGTTGTAATGGGGCCAAGGGGTTTGTAATGTGGTTGAAGAACAAAAGGATAAAGATATCACAAAGGTTCCAAAGAGTTCATAAAGTTTAGAGACATAAAAAGATCATACAAGTAAAACTTCTCAATATTCTTTAGAAGTACATAATCACCTAGGCCGGATATTCATGTTGGGCTTTTTCTTCATTCTAAACAACTTTGTAACATCTTTTTCTTTTTCCCCAAATTCAAGAGATGATTCATATATATATATATTTTTACATAGGAATGTATTTGCCAGTATTTCATTTCTTTTTCTCTTGACTTTTCTTTTCTTTCCCCCCCCCCCCCACACTTATTTCTTGTTTCTAACCCAAGTTTTCAATAGATCTTCCTTGTCTTTGCAACTTGTCTCAAAACATGCTAATTCATCTTTGGAACAAAGGTAAAGATATAAGTATATTTAGGTTAGGGACAAGTTATGGTTACCAAAGAGATAGCTTATTCAATGTAGGCTCAAATTGGTTCACTAAGGGTGTGTTCTCTTGGAACATCAATAAGGGATGGTTGTTTGGCCCTGGCTAAAAATCCTAATGCCTCTATCATATTCATGTTGTCACATGCATCAATATAGTCTCAAACGGTTTAAAGCAAGTTCTAGAGAATCCTGTAATCATAAGAGCACTCAAGAAAGAAATTAGATTGATTTGTATAATGCATCAATCATTATAGGCTCAAAAACTCACAAGGATGATTATACAAGTCAGATTAAGTCTAAACATGCTTCTTTCTCAATCAACATATCATATTAACATTGGCTCATAAAAAAAAATGATATCAAGCTCAATTCTCATGAAAATCTTCTCACTAATAACCAGTTTAGACCTATGCAATTCATATCTCATCATTGTATTAAAAAGGAACTAAAACACACTAAAAATAATAATAATAATAAAGACTCATAAAAAAAAAATAGTAGACAAAAATAAAAGAAATCCTAAATCATTCCCCCCACACTTAATTCTTACATTGTCCTCAATGTAAGTCTATTAACACAAATGAAAGAATCATGTATAAGAGAAAAGAACTAATAACATAAGAATAGGAACAACTAAGACTCAAAACAAAACAAACTCATGCAACCTAAATAATCCTAAAATACTAAACAAAAATTAACAAGTAAGCATAAAAAGATTAAAATCAAACTGACAAGGTATGTCTCAAGTCTCCCTTACTCAGACCTTGTTCAGAATGAATACTTCTAAATTGCTTAAAACACAACAAACTCTTTTTTTTTTCTTTTTTTTTTTTTCTTTTTTTTTTGAAAAGAAGAAATCAAACTGACAAGGTATGTCTCAAGTCTCCCTTACTCAGACCTTGTTCAGAATGAATACTTCTTAAATTTTTTTTTTTTTTTTTTATTAGCAAAATATGTCCCTTACCCCCTACTAAAATATGACATTGTCCCCAATGTCAAATTTTAAAGGTAGAATTTAGGAGATATTACCTGCAGAGGTTGCTAACCACTTATTATAACTGAGACACAACAAGCAAAATGTTAGATAATGTCACAAAGACAAAGTGCAATCCACTCCTTGCTCGTCCATATCTCTTTTTCTTTTTCCGAGCGTTTGCGAAACAACCGTAGCAGATAAACACTCATAAGCTTGGAGCTTTTTAAGTAAATCTTCAATGGTTGTAGCAGAAATTATGGTTCTCCTTGCCTCTGAAAACATGAATCCATTATCCACAGCATTATCTAAATATAAAAGCAAATTACTAAAATAACCATTAATATTAAGCAAACCAATGGGTTTCTTATTTGTGACCAAAGATGACCAAGAAGCCACGCAAGCTATTTCTTCCAATGTACCCAGACCTCCTGGTAAAGCAATGAATGCATCGGCAGAATGGTACATGATTGTTATCCGTTCAGGGACACTCCAGACTTGTATTTCCTTACCCACGGTAGGTCCACAAAAACTTGTGAATAGTTTTGGCACGATTCCTAGAACTGGACTTCCTCCGGCGTGTGCTGCTGTAGCGACTGCTCCCATTAAACCCGTACTACCGCCTCCATAAATCAAGTGGATCTTTTGTTGGGCAAGTATTACTCCAACTCTTATGGCTTCATCAGCGAATATGTTATTTTTCCCTGGATAAGCACCTCCAAAGACACAAATTTTTTTAATGCGCTGGGATGAAGTACTTTCCTTTTTTTTTTCTTCGAGTGCCTGAAAGAGAATGAGTACATGGTGTAATATATAGAGGACTGAGTAGTGAATCAGACAAGAGTAATAATGTCGCCGAAAGTGTATCTGACCTGTCAGAAGAAAATGTTAACCTAACAAAAGATTTTTGCGTGATTTCAGGAAGAAAATCAAAAAGAGAAGAAAAAATCAACCGTAAAAGACAAATAAAAAAAACGAGAATAATTACACAAATCGAAAAACACGTAAATTAAAACAAAATAAAGTTATTGCAAATCAAACCAAAAGCTGAGAAGTCATTTATTGTAGTTGTGATTGTGGCTCACATCTTCCTCTGGTTTTACGTCCAGAAACGGCTTAAACGCCTTCTATGAGTCGAGGATATGCTTCCCATCCAGTTTTCTTACAAGCTGGCAAACAGGGTCTTTTAACATCAGATTCCCAAGATGTTGCCATTCCCTTTGGAATTGCGGCCATAAATCAAGAATTTCTCTTTGTACGTCTCCACTAGGATGCGTCTCAAGAGAAAGTTGGATATTACCCAAATTCTCCTTACTCAGTCCATCCTTAATGAATTCAATTTTATCATCTCGATTAGAGGACGGAATCCCAATAGAACGACATTTACCGTTACACGTCCATCGTGCACATTTGTGGCAATTTGAACTCATGCGCTTTGCTCGTCGCTTCTTTGCAAAAGTGCTTCTACCTGTACCTGGTAAATGCAAAACAGGAAGATATTCATCTTCACGTACCTTGGCTTCAATTATCCAACGTATGTCGTCAGGAATCCCTTTGTGCATAAGCATTCTTAATCTTTCAAGTCGAACTTGGTAAAGCTTCAGTAAAATATTTCGAGGAAAAGGAGGAAATCGTTTCTGCAATCTTGTGAGAATATCATCCATCCTGAAAAAAAATGAAAAAATTGAAAGAGAAATTGGAAGAGAAATTTATATACAATATCAGTTTTGTGGGTAGCTGATGGAACCGATTTAAATAATCACGGAGTACCGTTATCCGCCATTTAACCGGGGTTAAAAAAATAAATTAAAAATTATATTTACATCTTTGTAAGAGAAAAGAACTATTAAACAAAAGAAAAGAAAAACAATAAAAGATAGAATGATGGAGAGTAAGGAATATGCAAATCTGATATAATAGATGCTCTCCATCCTTTTGGGTTGCCTCCCAAGAAGCGCTTGGTTTATTGTCCTCAGCCTAACTTAGACCCATGCCATTATTATTCAACATACTTTGGCTCAAAAAGTGGAAACTCCTCCACATCTTGTATTGGAAAGTTCTCATAGTAAGGCTTCAATCTATGACCATTCACTTTGAATGCCTTATCTGTTTTTGGGCTTTGGATTTCAACTGCACCATGAGTAAATACATTAGTAATAACAAAAGGTCCAACCCAACGAGAACGTAACTTACCTGGATATAACTTAAGGCGTGAATGGAAGAGAAGAACTTTTTGTCCAACAACAAATTCTTTTCTTGATATCATCTTGTCATGGAATGCCTTAGTCTTTTCCTTGTAAATCCTAGAATTCTGATAGGCATCATTCCTTATCTCCTCTAATTCTTGTAGGTCAAGTTTTCTTTTCTTTCCTATCTCATCCATCTCCATGTTGCATTGTTTGATAGCCCAATATGATTTATGTTCCAATTCAACCGGAAGATGACAAGGCTTACCATAAACAAGTCGATAAGGAGACATACCAATGGGTGTCTTATATGCTGTCCTATAAGCCCAAAGTGCATCATCAAGTCGTGAACTCCAATCCTTCCTATTTGGATTAACTGTCTTTTCAAGGATGGACTTAACTTCTCGGTTTGACACTTCAGCTTGCCCACTAGTTTGAGGATGATATGAGGTGGAGACCTTGTGTGTGATGTTATACTTCCTCAAAAGTGCTTCCATAGTCCTATTGCAAAAGTGAGTACCTCTATCGCTGATTATGGCCTTTGGCGTTCCAAACCTAGCAAAGATGTTAGTCTTGACAAAATCTGAAACAACTTTAGAGTCATTAGTCCTAGTGGATTTTGCTTCCACCCACTTTGAAACATAATCAACGGCAAGTAAAATATAAAGATTACCAAAAGAAGGAGGAAAAGGTCCCATGAAATCAATGCCCCATACATCAAAAATTTCAACAATAAGTATTGGAGTTTGAGGCATTTGATTTCTAGCACCTAAGTTACCAGTTCTTTGGCAACGATCACATGACTTGCAAAAGAGGTATGCATCTTTGAATATGGTAGGCCAATAAAATCCAGAATCAAGAACTTTCATGGCTGTTCTTTTGGATCCAAAGTGTCCTCCACATGCATAAGAGTGACAAAAGGTGAGAATAGATTGAAATTCAGTTTCGAGTACACACCTTCTTATAATCTGATCGGAGCAATGCTTCCAAAGGTAAGGATCATCCCATATGTAGTATTTGGCATCACTCTTGATCTTATTTCTTTGAGCTTGTGTCAACTCTTGTGGCAACTTCTTGGTAACTAAGTAATTAACAATATCAGCATACCAAGGAGTTGTTCTTATAAAAAGAAGTTGCTCATCCGGAAAGTTCTCATTCAAGGGTAGTGCATCATCTTCATGAACTAAACGGCTAAGATGGTCCGCAACCAGGTTGTCACTACCTCTCTTATCTTTTATCTCCAAATCAAACTCTTGTAAGAGAAGTATCCATCTAATCAACCTTGGTTTGGCCTCCTTTTTAGTGAGTAAATACTTAAGGGCTGCATGGTCAGAAAATACAATTACTTTAGTACCAATTAAATAAGATCGAAATTTTTCTAAAGCAAATACAACAGCCAAAAGTTCTTTTTCAGTAGTGGAATAGTTCAATTGAGCATCATTAAGAGTTCTTGAGGCATAATAAATGGCATGTGAGGCTTTGCCAACCCGTTGGCCCAAAACAGCTCCAATGGCATAGTCACTAGCATCACACATGATTTCAAAAGGTACATTCCAATCTGGTGGTTGGATGATAGGAGCTGATGTCAAGAGTCCCTTCAATGTTTCAAACGCCTCTTTGCATTTATCATCAAAGTGGAAAACCACATCTTTTTGTAGTAGCTTGCAAAGAGGTAATGTGATCTTTGAGAAGTCTTTGATAAATCTCCTATAGAAACCTGCATGTCCAAGAAAAGAACGAACCTCTCTCACATTTGTGGGAGGTGGTAAAGAATGCATAATATCTATTTTAGACTTATCAACCTCTATCCCTCTAGAAGAAATAACATGGCCCAAAACTATTCCTTGTTCTACCATAAAGTGACATTTTTCCCAATTCAAAACAAGGTTAGTTTCCATGCATCTTTCAAGTACAAGTGTAAGGTTCTCTAGACATCTATCAAAAGAATCACCATAGACACTAAAATCATCCATAAACACTTCTATGATATTCTCTACATAATCTGAAAATATGCTAACCATACACCTTTGGAATGTAGCTGGTGCATTACAAAGACCAAATGGCATACGCCGGTATGCAAAAGTACCAAATGGACATGTGAATGTTGTTTTCTCTTGGTCCTCCGGAGCAATGGCTATCTGATTATAACCTGAAAAACCATCAAGAAAACAATAATGAGAATGGCCAGCTAACCTTTCAAGCATTTGATCAATAAAAGGTAAAGGAAAGTGGTCTTTGCGAGTTGTGGAATTAAGTTTACGATAATCAATACAAACTCGCCATCCTGTTTGAATCCTAGTAGGAACAAGTTCATTCTCATTATTTGTTACCACCGTTACACCTGATTTCTTTGGAACCACTTGGACTGGGCTCACCCATTTGCTATCCGAGATAGGATAGATCACTCCAACATCTAGGAGCTTCAGTATCTCCTTTTTCACAACCTCCATCATAGGAGGGTTCAATCTTCTTTGTGCTTCTCTTGTTGGTTTAGACCCTTCCTCTAACAAAATCCGGTGCATGCACATGGATGGGCTTATTCCCTTGATATCGGCAATTGTCCAACCAATTGCTGTTTTATGCTCTCTAAGCACCCGGATAAGTCGCTCTTCTTGCAAAGGTGTGAGCTCTTTGGCAATGATGACAGGTAGTGTGTCCTTTTCCCCTAAGAACAAATATTTCAAGTGGTTCGGTAGTGGTTTCAACTCTAAAGTTAGTGCCTGCAAAATGGAAGGTAGAAGTTTCTCATTTGATAAAGGCAAATTAATAAATGAAACATCAAACCTTGCATCTTTAGGTTGCAGCGAGTGTAAAGATTCTAGTGCCCCTTCCACATGGTCACTCAAGGCTAGTTTAGCATTCCCCATTCCGAGATGGTTGCTAAGGACTATTTCCACACTATCTTCACCATCTAGCTCATAAGCTTGCTGCACTAGTGAGTCAATTATATCAATATTAAAAACAGAATGCACATCACTAGGATATCTCATGGCCTCAAAAATGTTAAAGCGAATTATTTCACCATCAAATTCCATAGTTAAAGTGCCATCATGTACATCTATTTTAGTTCTTGCTGTTTTCAAGAATGGTCTCCCTAATAGAATAGGTGTGGGATTAGAAGACATCTCATCTTCCATCTCAATAACATAAAAGTCAGCGGGAAAAACCAATTCATTAACCTGTACAAGAACGTCTTCTACAACTCCTCTTGGATAAGTGTTAGAACGGTCAGCAAGTTGTATTATAACACCGGTTTCCTCTAATGGTCCTAGATTCAATGAAGCATAAATTGAATATGGCATGACATTAATAGATGCCCCTAGATCTAGCATAGCACGCTCAAACCTGGTGTTGCCTATCTTACAAGGAATGGTAAACATACCTGGATCCTTGCATTTAGGTGGGAGTTTCTTTTGAAGAACAGCTGACACATTCTCCCCCACACTTACCTTTTCATTCCATTTCAACTTCCGTTTAGATGTGCACAAATCTTTTAGGAACTTGGCATATCTTGGCACTTGCTTGATAGCATCTAGTAAAGGAATGTTCACCTCTACTTTCCGGAAGGTTTCCAAAATTTCCTTCTCTTGCTCCTCCTTCTTGGACTTTGCTAACCTGTTAGGAAAAGGTGGAGGAGTTATATAGGAAGGAAAGGATGGTTTAGGAATTGCCTTTTTTAGTGGCTCGTTGGGATGTGAAGAGGATGCCATGGTATTGTTCTCCCCTTGAGCACTATCATTTTGTGGTGCCTCTAGCTGTTTCCCACTTCTTAAATTTATAGCATTGGCATTCTCTCTTGGATTCACTATGGTTTGGGAAGGTAATTTCCCAGAATCCCTTGCTTGCATTTGACTCATGGTTGTTGCCAATTGCCCTATTTGAGTCTCCAAATTTCGAATACTTGTCTTTGTTTCCTGTTGAAATTGAATTGTATTAGTAGAAAGAGCTTTAACAAGATCTTCAAGAGAAGTACCTGAAGTTTGGGTGGGTGGTAGTTGTTGTCGGGTTTGGTATGGTTGTTGCACTCTTTGCTGAAAACCCGGTGGCCTGTGGTCAAATGGTGGAGGAATAGTTTGTGATTGGTTCCCTCCATAATTGAAGTTTGGATGATCCCTCCATCCTGGATTGTATGTGTTTGAGTAGGGATCATATTTCCTTGATTGGTTCTGAAATCCACCCATGGCATTCACATGTTCATTGGTATCCTCTTGAAGTGTTGGACACATATCAGTTTGGTGCCCTATGTTTGAACATATGCCACAAGCCTTTATTTGTTGTATTTTACCTACAGCCAATTGTTGAACAAGAGAAGTCAGTTTATCAAATTTTTGTTCAAGGGATGATATACTTACCTCATTAACTCTCTTGGATTGTGGTGGTGGATCTTGTCTCATTGAGAACTGTTGAGAATTGGCTGCCATGTTGGAGATTAATGTTCTAGCAGCCCTGGGAGTCTTATCAACTAGAGCTCCCCCACTAGCGGCATCTATCATACTTCTCTCCATGGGCATGAGACCTTCATAGAAGTATTGGATGAGAAGTTGTTCACTTATCTGATGGTGTGGACATGATGCACAAAGTTTCTTGAACCTCTCCCAATATTCATATAAGGACTCTCCGTTGTATTGCCGAATCCCACATATCTCTTTCCTAATGTTGGCAGCCTTAGATGCTGGGAAATACCTTTCCAAGAATGCTTTCTTCAAATCATTCCATGTAGTGATGGTCCCGGATGGTAGATAGTAGAGCCATTCCTTTGCTGAATCAGCTAGAGAGAATGGGAAGGCTCTCAACTTAACTTGCTCTTCCGTGACCCCTGTTGGTCTCATGCTTGAGCAAACTACATGGAATTCCTTGAGGTGCTTATTTGGATCCTCTCCTGCAAAACCATGAAAAGTTGGGAGAAGGTGAATCAAACCAGATTTTAATTCAAAAGCTACCTCAAGATTAGCATATTCAATGCATAATGGTTGTTGACCCAAGTCCGGAGCGGCTAGCTCCTTGAGAGTTCGGTTGTCAGCTGCTGCCATCTCTCCTTGCTTCTCTTGGATGTTTTGGATCAACTCCTCGATTGGTTGTTGGTGAGAAGTTATAAATTCCCGAATTTTTCTAAGTCGTAAGTCTTTTTCGGGAGCTTGGAACATTCACTAATAAAAAAAAATAAGAAAGTAAATAATTAGAACAGAAAATAAGAATAAACCAATAAACTAATAAACTAAAGAAAGCAATCCCCGGCAACGGCGCCAAAAATTTGATGCACCCAAAAGAGTGTATCTTATTTAACCTTGCACTAAAAAGATCAATTGTAAGTATAGTAGTTAGCAAGGGTCGAGTCCTCAGGGATTGGGTTTTAGTTTATAAGTTGATAGTTTAAAACTTAAATTCAAGAACAATAAAAGAAAATGGGTTTTTGAAATCAGATTTAAACTAAAGTAAATAATAAAAATAAGATGCAAGGCGGTATAACCAGCCAATAAAAATATATATACTAAATTAGGCGGTATAACCAGCCAATAAAAATATATATACTAAATTAGGCGGTATAACCAGCCAATAAAAATAAAACAAAGTTAATATACAAATTAGGCGGTATAACCAGCCAATAAAAATAAATATACTTTTAAAAATAAGCAAACTAGAAAAGTAAAAAAACAAGTAAGTAAGAAGAATCAAATATGAAAAATATGGTTAAGGTTTCATTCTCCACCACTAGACATCATTAAGAATCAATTTCAGATCTATCAATTTCAACCAACTATCAAAGTTAACAACCGTAGATAACAACAAGCTCTGTTATCCCAATCTTTCCTTAGTTTGTCGTTAAATAGAACAAGCTCTCTATTTAATCTCTAACCATTAAACAACCTAGAATAAGCTCTCTAAATTCAATTTAATGGCAGCTTTATGATGAGAAAGATAGGTTGATCTAAGCAACAAACACATAAGCTCGGATTGTTCAACTTAGGTTATGTTCCACTTTGCAATTATTGAAAACTTGACCATAATCATTAATCACAAATTGCCACTTCTGAATAGGAAATCAAGACAATTACACGGATCAAGACTCCTAGACTAGCAATAGATAATTATCAAGATCTATCTAGTTGTACACCTAAATAAATCAAGACAACATCATGAACAATTCTTGTAGAAGAACATAAGCAACTTTGATAGAAAATTAATGATAGATAGAATCTGAAAATCAATCACAAAACATGTCTAGGGCTTTGAAATCACCCTTAACCAAATAGAAGTTTAGCCTAGCATAGGCATTATAAACATAAAATTAAATAGAATCTAAGAAGAAAATAAAAGAAAGAAAGAAGAAGAAGAAGAAGAATATTAATTATCCAACCTCTTGATCTTTCTAAAGAAAAAGAAAACTAGAGAAAAGAAAGAAGAAGAAAACTTAGAGAATTTTGTTAAAATGGCTAATATCCTACCAATCTCCAATATGATCCCTTACAATCATCCAAGGCCCTCTATTTATACACATTTTGGAGGGCTAAATGACAAGAGACAAGCTTTACAAATTTCAAAGGTAGGTATATGACGATTTTGATCAGCCAACTTGATGGTCGATTTCGTCAATATTGGAGGCCTGATCTGATCACATGGTCTTCTAGACAAAGGTTCCCCTATCAGTTACGGAACCATAGCCGTTGGAATCAGCTCATTTTCTGATGTGGTTAAGCAGATATGGGCAAAATACGAAAACATGTCAGCACAGACGTCATTGCACATCAGCCACCTTGATGGTCGATTTCGCTAGGGCAAACGACTCCGTTTTAAGAAGTGTAAAACATGAAAAAGATAGATATGCCTCTTAGCTTTGCATGGCTACAAATTTCAGCCTTATTGCTTCAGTGAAACTCGAGATATAGCTGATATGGTAAAAGGTGTCGGAACTGAAACTGAACTGGATTTGCCCTTAATTCTAGTAATCTGAAATCACTCAAAGAAACTTGTGAAAAACACCAAAATACATAAAAATATAAAAGATCATAAACACAATTAGACTAAACAATAATAACTCGTATTTGACACAAAACATTAATAAAACATAACTAAAAACTATATAATTATACGAGTTATCAGACATCATCATAGAATATTCACAAATCACATCAAGATTAAAATGGCAACATGAATAATATATCATAAAATGACATCATCATGGAATATTCATGGATATGGAATAATTATGATCAAAATGGAAAATGTAGACATCATGGAATATGCATGATCATGGGATATGCACACATCATTATTTTGAAATTCATTTTTCATGAATTTTCTTCTTGATGAAATTATATAAATGGCACATGTCGAAAAATATAGACGTACTCCCCGGCAAACCCGGCAAAGCTTGAAAAATAATCTTTCATATGACATTCACATAATTCTGAGTAAAATGAAAACCATACATTTCGATTCCATAAACACGTATGTTTAATAATTTCCGAACCTCCCCGGCAAACCCGGCAAAGATTAGGAACTAATTCTCGCCAAATGTCTAGAAAACCAAAAAATATGTTTTTACACCAAATTAAATAAAAACATTGAAAAATAGGCAATGCATGAAAATGTATGTGTTTCTCTCTTGAAGAGAGGACATCCGAACACCTAAAAAGATGCCCGACTACCTTTGAAAGAAACTTAAGTTGGATATTAAAAATGAGAGATTTCAGGCACAAATTTTGGCTCGAATTAGGGAGGCATTCGAATGCCTTTAATTTACATCTGAGTATCTTTAAAAACTTTGAATGCAGCATTTTGGGAACCAAGAATGAATAAAAAAGTTCAAATTTTTTTTTTATACACAATCAAAGTGGCCGTATGGCCCATTATCCAAAAACCTAGTTTTTAACTTACTTTTTGAAGCCCAGATTAGCTACCCAACCCGATTTTTTTAAAACCAATTTTTACCTTTGAAATAACATGAAAATCATCCCAGAATAGTAGCTACATGATTTCGGCCAGCCCTCCTTTTTTGTTAAAAAATGAGATTTTTGCTAGCTTAAAAGCTTGTTTTGACTCCTAAAAATCGGTTTTACAAAGCTATTTTTAGACCTTTATAAAAAAATCAAAAAAATCTAGAAAAATCAGTTTAGACTCATCAAATGATGAACTTAATGAGGTAGAATCACTTTTTTATTTTGACAAGAAATGCATGGTGAAAACCTTGCCCAAAATCAGCATATCTAACTTGTAAACATTGTTTTCTTCCAACTAACTTGAAAAATAGATTTTGACTATGGACCATTAATTAATCCTAGCCAAAATCAAGTTGAAATGAGTTAAAAACATATTTTACAGCAAGCACAAATGATGGGCTCCAGGCTAGCTTATTGGAAATGAATCCTACTTAGCCATCTCTTGGTGGGAGACCAATGTCATCAAGCACTAACATCATTTCGCAACAACATACAATATGCCATGTATGAAATGTAATATGAAAATCAAAAAGACAGACATATGAACATAATGAAATGAAAGCTAAAAACATAAGCAAATGAGAAAAAACAAGGTTGGCTCAATGGTTGGCTTCTTGGACATAGTCCTACCTAACCAAAATAACTTGGTAATACCAAGATCTTCAAGCACATCAAACCTTTTATTTCATTTTTTTTTTTAAGAAAACAAAAAGAGAAAATCTATCCTACCACAATAGTGAAACCCACATCCAACATGAAAGCAATAAATATAAGCAAAAGACAAGCATAATGAAGCCTCCATGTATTCGGCCAAACAAGAAAATATATAGGAAAAACTGTGTAAACTTTGATGTTTTGTAGAGAATAGAAGAAAGCCTTTTCAAAACTTCTTTAAAAACCATTGATTTTAAAGAAAAGGAGATGAACATGACATATAAGAAAATAAATCATAGACATGAAAATGAAAATGAAAAGAAAATCATAAATAAGAGGAGAAAAGAAAGCTACCTAGTAAAGCTTCCAAAATCCCCTTAGATTCCACACACTTTTCTCTCATTTTTCTCTCTTCCTTTCCTGTTCTCCTTGAGAGGTTTTAACTACTGACTTCTCTCTCAAACATATAGTGAATGATCTCTCAAAAAAATGAAGAGAGAGCCCTCTCTAAAGTGTTGGCCGGCAACCCCCTTGGTGTGCATGTGTGTCTCTTTTTTTTTTTTTTTGCGTTAGTCATGCTTTACATGCTCTCCCAACATCCTTTCCACATGGCTATTTCTTGTCCCCTCTCTTCATAGTCATTTCCTTAAATTAAGGGTCTACTAACCCCTTATTGGCCAAGAATGCCACCTCAATTATTCTTGTCTGCTATCTCTACAAAATATCTTAAGCCACTTGTCATGATCATGTAACTTACTAACAAAATATCATTCTAGTTGGCATTTTTATTCCACTTGGCATCATCACATAGCCTTCACATGGTCTTCACATGGCTTTCACATGGCTTTGCAATTAAAAAGCCTCCTATTGGCCAAAAATGCCACATAGGCAAGTAGTGGAGAATCATGTCCTCTCTTTAAAATATCATCTTTCTACTTCATCTTGGCCATTGGATCAAGTTGATCAAACTCTCCCCTCTCTCTTTCTATACTGGTCGAAAATGGCTTGGAATACTGGCCTGGAATATTCTAGGCCATTCCTTTTTTTTATTTGCAAATTGATCTTTTTTTGATTTTTTTGGTAAAAATATATTTTGGCCCCCAAACTTGATCTATTTGCAAATAAACCCCAATTTGGATTTTTCTTTTTCAATCCATCCTATCCAATATAAGACTCAGATATGAAGGTTTTCATAACTTCTCGAGCTCGTTTTCCATTTTTCTCGGATTTTTCTCTAAAATTACGGATTAGTTCCCCCCGAACTTTGCTTATTTTCATTTTAGCCCCATTTTTGGATTTTTCTTTTCCAATCCATCCTATCCAATATAAAACTCAGTTCTGGAAGTTTTCATAATTTTTTGAGCTCGTTTACTATTTTTCCCAGATTTTTCTCCAAAATTAAGGATTAGTCCCCTGAATTTAGTCTATTTGCATTTTGGCCCCAATTTTGGGGTTTTTTTTCTTCTCATTTCCTTCTTTCCATCCTAAAACTTAATTCTGGAAAGTTTCACAATTGTTCGAGCTCGGATTCTATTTTTTCAAGATTTTCCAAAATTGCCCTTTAGCCCCTGAAACCTCGATTTTACTTGAAACAGGCCAATTTTTCGGATTTTCTTTTTCCATCACCTTCGTCACATATTGAATTGGAGTTGGACCAATTTTTCCCAATTTTTACATCTGAATTCCTCTCCAATTTAGTTTTTACTTTTTTCCTCAAAATTGAGAATTTTCTCGATTTTCCAGTTTCTCTTCCAATCGGCTCTTCCTTTGGATCCACTTCAAATTGGAACTTGGGGTATCTTCATTTTATTTTTTTATCAACTAGGGACTTCAATTTTATCGAATTGGACCATCTCCATGGTTTTCCCCAAATTTATGATTTTTCCATTTATTCACTAAACCTTTATTTTCTTTTTTCTCTTCAAATTGGACCTTCCAATATCCTTATTTGTTGATCTTATTCCATTTTGAACTTTCAATTTGATCATTTATACACTTTTCCCTAAATTTGCAAAATTTTCCATTTTTTCCCAATATGGCAATTTTCGATTTTGTCCAATTCTTCTTTCGATTGATTGTGAAATTGGACCTTGAGATATCTCTTTTTATTAGTTATCCTTCAATTTGAGATTTCAATTTCATTCAATTTGATCGTTCACGTACTTTTCCCCAAACCTAAAAATTCCATGCTTTTTTTCCTACATTGAATTTTGCAATTCGTCTTTCCACCTTCGATTTTTCTCTCTATCTTCAATTGTAGATATCCGATTATCAAGTTTTTTTCACCATTGTTTAATTCACCTTCAAATCTTGATTTTCCCTGAAAGTTGACTTCTTTAGTGGTTGACTTTTTGAGTTGACTTTTTTTTATTTGACTTTTTCGTGTTGACCTCCGAATCAAAATCTTGGAGACCCATCTGTGGAATGAGGGAAGATTCTTTGCATTTCGGGAAGTTGAAGGAAGAACTTACTTTGTTTAGGGGGCCAGACAAAATTAGGTGTCTACATTTATAATATTAGATAATATACTTTATTTTTCATACCAAATAATAATATATTTTCGTTAATAATATATAATTTTATTAATAATTTTTTTTTTAAATTACAAATCATAAATTATCGACGAAATATTCCGTCTGTAGTAATGAATTACCGACGGAATGTTACCGACCAAATATTCCAAACCGATTTTTTTCGGTAAAAAACATATTCTGTCGGAATTTTCTTTTTCGTCGGTAATACTTTTACTGACAGAATTTTATTTTTGACGGATTTAGTATCACCGTCGAAAAAAGTTTGTCCTCTTGTAATAGCACTAGTTAGCAAAATCCTTTTAGTTTCTATTTTTATGTAGTTGCTTCAAATTTTGAATTACTTGATGACTTTTTTGATGAAGTTAATCATGTTCTTGTTTTGGTTATGATTAATTATGAAATTTATTAGAATAATTGTTGTTTTTCTTTATTAATTTAAATATTTTTATATTATAAATTTCTTTAATTTTTAAGCTATTTATCTATAAATTAATAAAATCACCAAATCAAAATAAATAAATATTAAAAAAATAAGTAAAATGTTACATAAATAAAAAGGTTATTTTCAACTAAATTTGCTCAAGGGTTGGGTAGTCCGCCCGACCTAACAGACCCGGCCCAATTGGACTAGGTCTGGGTAAGATTTTTTTAATTCGAGCCGGCCCAGTCCGACCCGAATTACTATTTATTAAATAAAAAATATATTTTATTGAAATTTAATTATAAAAAATATATAAAAATATTAATATAAGAAAGTTTTTAATATTTTAATAATTATGAATAGTAAAATGGGCTTACGGACCGGCTTGAGCCCGACCCGAAACAAGCTTGGTCAAGGAAAAAAAATTGAGCCGCGGCCTAACCCATAAGCAGGTCTATTTTCGACAAACTCTTCACCTTTTCTGACGTAATTTCGTCGAAAATATACATTTTTTCCAACGACTATAGAGAAAAGTTATTTTTTTAAAAATTTTGAAAAAAAAATGCTGACAGAATTGTAAGACCCTTGTAAGACAGAGATCGACTCGAGTCTCTTTAAATGATTCATAGACGGTGGATCAAGTTTATGTATGCATGTAGACAAACCACACTACCATCTGATCTTTTTGTTTATATTAAAAATTTTAGAGTAAGGGTGTTAATTGGCTATTTGAGAGATTTAGCCCTAAAGTGATCACGAGCCAGGAATCACAACCGGGACAACGTAAAGCCCGTAAAATTTGGTGTTTTAACTTCACATGGTGTTAAAATGTGATATATTATTGATCAAGATTATTGGAAAATCTAATCGGCACAAAACCGGTAAAATATGAAATAGGGGTATTTTGGTTATTTTATACAAAATTTTATTTTTGGTTCTAATATGGTACCAATAGACTCCGTGATCATAGAGGATCTCAATATGATGCTTAGATTGAAAAATTGACATTTTTTTAGAAACTCAAAAATTAAGTGAAAATCGGGTACACCCTTAAATAGCTTAAAAGAGTGAAAAATCGAAACTGGTCGCTGTAGACACCTAATTTTGTCCGGACCACTAAAACAGGTATGTTTTCTTCCTAAATTGATGTTTCAAAATGTAAAAAGACTTTTTTCATCCTGTAGGTGGTACTCCGAGACTTAGTTTAAGAGGGCGAGCATAAAAAGTCGAACTTGGAAAAGTCGACCTCGAAAAGTCAACTAATAAAAAAGTCAACCCACTTTCAAAACCAAAATTTGAAGTTCAATTTAAAAATGGTGAAAGAATTTTGATAATCGAGGTCTACATCGAAAGATATGGAGTTCGGAAGTTGGGTTATGGAGATTCCGTAGAAAGGAAACACTAATCCGAGAAATTTGGGGAAAAGTGCTTAAATGATCGAATTGGTCGAAATTGAAGGTTCCAAATGAAAGATAAGAACTCACTACAGGTAATGGAGAAGCCACTTGAAAGAAAAACTGAAAGAAAAGTCAATCAGGGAGAAAACCGAGAATTAGGGTTTTTGGTAGATTTTGGTGAAATTGGGAAGAATTACAAGAAATGGCCCGATTCGGTAGGAATAAAGCCCCTAATGGATGAGGAGTGATTAAAACGGATAGCCCAAGGCTCAGTTTGAAGAAAATCTGAAAATCGGACTTGTTTTGAGCAAAATCGGGTTTCGAAAGCAAAATGGGAAAATGGGAAAATTTGGGAAAAATAGCAAATGAACTCCAGAAATTATGATAAATTGCAAATATCATTCTTAAATCATTTGGAAGATATTGGCGAAAGAAAATCTTGATTCGAAGTTCGTTTGCAAAATGGCCAAATCCAGGGTCTCCTATGCAAAAATTCAAGAAGATAAATCCCGAAAAAATAGCAAATGAACTCCAAATCTTTTGAAAATTTGAAAATCTCATTTTTAAATTATTTTAAAGAGATTGGAGAAATAAAATCTTGATTCGGAGTTCGTTTCCAAAATGGCCAAATCCCGGTCTCCTATGCAGTAATTCAAGAAGATAAATTCCGAAAAAATAGCAAATGGACTCCAAAAATTCTGAAAATTTGAAAATATCATTTTTAAATTATTTGGAAGAGATTGGCGAAAGAAAATCTTAATTCAGAGTTCGTTTGCAAAACGGCCAAATCTCGAGCCCCCTATACAGTAATTCAAGTAGATAAATCCAGGAAAACTACCAAATGAGTCCCAAAAATTATGAAAACTTCCATATCACACTTTTAAATTATTTGGAAGAGATTGGTGAAGAAAAATCTTGATTTGAAGCTCGTTTAAAAAATGATAAAATGTGGAGGCATAAAAGGGCAATTTTGGAAGGAAAAATCCAAATAAATAGCAAACGGACACAAAAAAATTTTAAAACTTCCAGAATTCAATTTTTTATTATTTTGAAATTATTGAAAAAAGAAAATTTGAATTTGGAGTCCGTTTGCCATTTATTTGCATCCGGGGGCAAAAAGGTCATTTTACCTAAGAAACCGAAAAGGGCTTCTCTTGCCTTTCAAAAAATCAAACTTGGGCTGAAAAGGGAGTGCTGGCCGGCCAAGGCCCAAGGAGGGGAAGGAGGATTCTGATTTTTTTGATCAAGAGGCTAAAAATGAAGAGTTAGTGATTTTTTTGATCAAGCCTTTGCAAATAAGCCACATGGGCCAATGCATGAAGAGGGAGAGTGTCAACATAATGGATTAAGATTCTTCAACAGCTGTAATTATGGACATCTGATGGCCTAATCTAAGGGTGATAATTTCATGTTTTAAACACCTTGAATCACTAGCCCTTGGATGGAAATTGGTTGGAGGAAAAATGACAACATCCTAGTCTAGGAGAGAGGAATTTCGGCCACTACAAGGATGATATTTTTCCTTCATTTTCAGCACTCTGATTTTGGATATTCTCTTTTGTTTTGACTGAGTTTTCTCTCCATTGATGCAAAGCAAAAAGAAAAGTTTAGAAAAGAAAAGAAAGTTTGAAGAGAAAAAGCTTGAAAGATAGCTTCTAGAGGTTGCTTTTAGCATCAACTCTTGCACTTTCTTTGATTTTCCATTCTTGTTTTTTCTATTTTGATTATTATTTTGGTGAGTTTTCTTTTGATTTTTCTTTTTAAATAAGTGTTTTTAATGTTCTTTTTAAGTTCTTTCTTCATCTTTTCTTAAAAAATTTCTTGCAATATTTTGCTTTGTGTGTGCATTTTTGCTATGTTAGTTGATAGGTTTGCATTTGCATGGCATTGGATTGAGTATTTCGTTTAAGTATATCATGTGTTTGTGAAAATGTCATGCTCACTTTGGATATGAAGCCATTCGGCCATGCTCACTTGGAACATGAGGCTATTCGGCCACTTCATGTATTTTGCTTTGTGTGTGCATTTTTGCTATGTTAGTTGATAGGTTTGCATTTGCATGGCATTGGATTGAGTATTTGGTGTAAGTATATCAAGTGTTTGTGAAAATGCCATGCTCACTTTGGATACGAAGCCATTCGGTCATCTCATTCTTTTTGCTTTGTGTGTGCATTTTTGTATGTTAGTTGATAGGTTTGCATTTGCATGACATTTGACTGAGAATTTGGTTTAAGCATGCCTTGTGTTTGTGTTATTGCCATGCATATTTTAGATGTTAGGTTTGGTTTATTTTGCCATGCATGTCCATGCATTTTAGACCTAGGTTGCATTAAATGCCATGCAAGTTCATTTAGGTCTAGGTCATTTTATTGATGCCATGCATTTTTCATGACATTTAGGTTTAAATTCATGCATTTCATGCATCATATTTTCTGTATTTTTCATGCATTTCATGTCCATTCCACTTGACTAATAACTTAGGCCAATTAATGGTTCAAAGTCATGCTCTCTTGAGTATACTTGTGGAAAATTAAAGAGTTGTCAAATTGATTATACTACCTTTATGATTTTTTTTACTTAGCCAATTTTTGTCGAAATTTTCAAAAGTCCTAGCTACTGTTTTTGAGTCATTTTGTGAGTCTTAAATATTTTTACTTTGATTTTTAAGTGATTTTATCAAAGGCAAAAATGTGTTTTGGCAAAATAGTTTTTTTTCACCCAGTACTCGTACTTTCTAGATTTTTCTGGCAGTCATATTTAATCAGAAAATTAAGCCGGTTTTTTATCGTGTATTTTTACATGTCCTGAGTCTCCAGTAGTTTTTTAGATTTTTTTGAATTTTTAAAAATAAGGTAAAAAATCGTGGCTTAAAACTGGACAGTGGAGTTAGAATTGAATTTGAAGGAAAATCATTTTTCTGTTTTGATTAAGTTACTTAGAGGGGCTGATTAGGAAGTTTAGCTACTGACTTAGGGTAGTTTCTAAGCCTTTTTAAACTCTAAAAATGATTTTTTAAGTCTCAGGTTAAGGGTGGTCAAGTCCGGGATATTAAACTTAGGAAATTAGAGCTATTCAAAAAGGGTTTAGCCAAGTTTTTATTTTTAATCTAAGATTTTCAAAATTGTTTTCAAAAAATTACAAAGTATATTGGTTTTAGAATATTTAATTTGATATATTTTCCTAAGGTAGCCGGATATCTTTTTAGATATACGGATTTCCTTAATTAAAAGAAAAAATACATTTTCATGCATTGCATTTTTCATATTCATGCATTTTATATAATATGTGATTTTTGCTATGATAATTCCTATGGTATTGTTATTATTTTGATTTATATTTTTTGATGTTATATTATTTATTATATGGTTTTGAATATTTCATGATATCCTATGCTTTTTATTTAGTTATTTTTTTATCATATTATTTAGCATATACTATATTCATGCATTATTATTTTCATTTTTATTTTCATGCATATTATATGATAGCATTATTTTATATTCCATGTCATTTAAATTATATGCCATATCATTCATATTTGCCATGTCATTTAAATTATTCCATTTCATATAGAATATAGTATGTTACCTAAGTCATTTTATTTCATATAGAATATAGTATGTTACCTAGGTCATTTCATTTCATATAGAATATATCATGTTACCTAGGTCATTTCATTTCATTTAGGATAATATTATGTCATTTAGGATATTTTATTTCATTTAGAATATATCATATGACTTAGGATATTGCATTGCATATAGAACATATCATGATACCTAAGTCATTTCATTTCATTTAGAATACATCATATAACTTATGATATTTCATTTCATTTACAATATGCTAAGAAATTTAAATTATATCATATCTTTTAGGTTGCATCATATTATTTAGACTTTTGCTATGTCATTTTATTTATGTCATACATATTCATATTCATATTCATATTCATATTATTTTTAAAATGTTTTCCAAAAGGTAATGATTTTCAATAAAATAAAGATATTCCCGGGTTAAAATAATTCATGAGTTCTGTGCCAGGTTTGCTGGGGAGGATATCATCAATTATCATTAATAACGGAATATCTTCTTTAAAATGAGAATGATTCGGAAAGTTTTCCAAAATTAATAAAAATTTCTATATTTTGCCACGTTTGTTGGGGAATATAGGAAAATTTTGAATTTATAAATTCCGAATCATTTTCAATTAAAAATGGAATTATTTTTCTTTAAATTGGGAATTAACTTGAAATACTAAATCTAAAATCGACTTCTTACCGAGACTTGAGATAACACATGATTAATAAGATACCATTTTATACGGGCGTTGTAGGGGTGCTAATCCTTCCCCACACGTAACCGAGTCCCGAACCCGCTTCTTTAATTTCTCTGGTTTAAAACGCAGACTTGAAATTGGTTTTAAAAATGTTTTAATTATTTTTAAAATATTTTATAAAACCAGTTTTAATAGGTGGCCGATCACACCTAACTAAAAAAGATTGGTGGCGACTCCATGTCTTTTTTAAGGTTATTTTCAAAATCTTTATTTTTCTAGAGGAATTAAGTCGACTTTTCCTCGATTTTTTTAATGTCACGCTTAACGAATAATAAAGTCTTGCAATAAAACTTGTTATTTTTTTAGGTTGCGATAGTCGCGGGAAGGTTCGAAAAAGGTTTTAAGTGAATAAATTGATTCATATAGACATAAAATGATGTTAGAATGCTATTGGTGAAATCAGAGTGAGAATCAAAGCTAAAACCGAAGAAAGTCAAAATGTTGACCCGTAAACAGTTCGAGGCCCAGATTTGATGCTCGGGGTATCAAAAAATTACGAAAACTTGCATACTAGTGTAATATGATATTTTAATCATATCCGTGTCGAGAAAAGTGAAAAACGAGCTTCCGAATGTAAAAATTTTATGTGGGCCCTCTTAGGCACTAAAAGACAAAAAAAATGGGGTTTTTTGTCATTTGGCTTGGAAAATGGCGATAAAATGCATGCCATAAACCCCTTATCAGCCGTGAGACTCATTCTCCTTAGGCATTAAGGGTTTGTTTCATCTTCAACCTTGAGAAACCTAACCAAGTGAGAAAACTCCATAGCCAAAAGCTTAGTAAGCTTGATCTCTTGATTTCTACTCATCACCAAGCCAACAAAATACATATTTTTACTATCTAGAAGGTGAGGATCACTTATTTGGTATTAGTTTTTCAAGAAACCAAGATAAACTATGTGTTTCTCTTTATGGCCATTTTGCCTTAGGTGGTTTCCAACATAGCCACCACCTTAAACCACCACCATGGGTGGTCCTAAATCAACCTCTACATCCATTATTTGGGGTTGTTGATTGAAAAAGTGGCTTGGATATGGAAATCCAAGCTTGGCCGAATACACCATGGTGGACAACCACCTTGTGCCACCACTTCCACCACCATCTGAGGCCACTATTGGCTTTGCTAGGCTCGTGGGAGTAACTTTCTAGTTGATCGTTGCTCCGGATTTCCACCCGAGCTAGGTGTAAATATTATAATGCTTAAATAGCTAAATTGCAAAATTTCGGATAGTAGCTAATTAGCTACAATTTGGATAGTGTGAATGTTTCTAAATTATAAAATATTTATAAAATTATTGTTTATGTACTAGGGGCGCGGATTAGCTGAGTCCGTGGTTGGAAGAACTCCGGAGCACGAGGATCCAATTTCTCCCGCTTAGCGCACTGTGAGTAAACATGTAGCGATAGACGTAGGATCGTTAGATTATTTTACGACATACTGACTGTGATTGTATGAATGTATCGGTGATGGATTATAATGCACTTGAGTTGGTAAATAGTAGTGTGCATGACATATAACTACCTTATGGTATCGAATTCTTGTAAAGACGTGAGAAAAAAGGTCCAAGGAATGGACAAGTAATGATTATGTAATAATCCGGGATTGACGCATGAGTGGTCAACTTTATGGCGCCACATTGTTTCCTTACTTGTATGCTTATTTAAATGTTATGTGTTGTATGTTTACTGTAATGTTAAGCTATACTTGAATTTGCAGGCTGCCATTGTGCCCTAACGGATTTGTAGGCTACCATTGTGCCCTACCGGTTTTGTAGGAGCTTTCGAGCCCTACCGGTTTGTAGGAGTCTACGGATCCTACCGGATGTTATAGTTATTTGTGATGTTGCATAGGAACATCAAGGTGATATTAGTTAATATGACTTACGAGTCTTTTCCATAGACTTTACTAATTCTGCGTTTGCTCACTGAGTCCTTATGACTCACCCTTTAGTTATTTTTTTTTTAGATACTGATCGACCCGGTCCCTCATCCACCCCGTCAGCTTGCTCGTTACCGATAGTCAGTGAGCATAATTACCGTTTTGACGAGGTGATATGTTACTTGATGGAGGAGCCGTGTACAGTCACCTAAAGATGTCATATTTTATTTTGTCTAAATATGTTGTATTATTTGTCATGCAGTAATCCGGTCGGAGACTGAGATTGTTGTTTACATTTTTGGCATTGTATATATATGTACATTATGGTTCACCTTGCGCGTCTGCTGCGGGGCATCTCGGTTACTCCGTAGTTGGAGGTGTCCTAACCGGGATGTCATGTGTTATTATTGTTATTATTATTATGCATGTTTTGCAGGTTCAGTAACCCCCTATATTGGGCGGGATCATGTCGAAATTTCGTTAGGTAGATGAATGGTTAAGACTTTGGAGACAAGGGCATATACTTGTCTTTGGCCGATCACACTCCCGAACTTGGGATGTGACAGGAATTAAGAGTATTTGCGACAAAAATTTTTGTTGGAAATACTCAAACAATTTTCGATGGATCTCTTCGGACGAAATTTTTTGTCGCAAATACTCAAAAAATTTCTGACGAAACTTATTTTTTCGACAATATTAAGTATTATTGACTATCATTTTCATCGAAAATACTTATTTTCGATAAAAAATATATTTTTTTCGACGAAAAGATAATATTTTTTCCTTGTAATGGTAATCATCGTATGATTTTATTTTTTTAATTTCAACACACAGCCTATGACCATGAAAAACTCGAAGGAAAAACACATATGTCACTACAATTTAAATCCTGGTTCATTTGGTTTAAGCAACACAAAAGTGCGTGCCTTCCCTCCATTGTGCCGACACTGTGTTGTTCTCACTTCTCAGTCCGTTTTTAACTTGGAAATGGAAGACCTTGTGCTAAAAAAAAAAAAAAACTTGGAAAATAGAAGTAAATCTCTTTTAACAAAGGCCAGTATTTAGTCTTACGTTCGGATTATTTAATATTTGTCTAAGGGAATGATTACTGGAATCAGAAAATATATAAAGAGGTTGGAACGGCTTGCGAGAAACGTTTGTCCAAGAATCTATTAAAGAAAAAGTTGAAAAAATAAAAATAAAATCAAAGAGTGGTGACTTTGAATCCTTTTATATAACATGATAATGGTAATAGTGATAAGGCTTTGCAAAGAAGAGTAGGCAGTGGATAGTGGGTTGAAGAGGGTAAATTAAGGAAATGGCACCCGTGGGATTACCTCCTGGTTTTAGGTTTCATCCAACTGATGAAGAGCTCGTGAATTACTATCTCAAAAGGAAAATAAATGGGCAAGAAATTGAACTCGACATCATTCCCGAGGTTGATCTCTACAAATGTGAACCATGGGAGTTAGCAGGTCATTTCTCTTTACCTTTACCTGTACCTTTTTCATTTGTATTGTATATATATATATATGATGAGAATATGAATAATGCTCTATTTTTCCTTTTCTTCTGCTACTCGATCTTCTAGTTCAATGCAGCTATGGTTTCATAGATAATGTGCAAAAATGATGTCTGGGCATTATAACAATCGATCACAATATAGCGGAAAAATTTTGTTTGATCATTCAAAAGAATACAAAAACGAACTTTCCCATCATGACCAAATTGTTTTTGTTCAGACATGGCACACTATTGCAGAAACATGTTTACTTTTTCCTTGTCGAATTATGATAAAAATGTGAAGCATTACCACTGAATATGTCATTAATTCCCGTCTATCATATGACAGAAAAATCATTTTTGCCCAGTAGAGACCCGGAGTGGTACTTCTTTGGACCCCGAGATCGAAAATACCCAAATGGATTCAGGACAAACAGAGCGACTAGGGCAGGATATTGGAAATCTACTGGGAAGGACAGGAGAGTTGCTTGCCGGAATCGAGCCATTGGAATGAAGAAGACGCTGGTTTATTACAGAGGCCGTGCCCCTCAAGGAATTAGGACGGATTGGGTAATGCATGAATATCGCCTTGACGATAAGGAGTGCGAGGAAATCTGTGGAGTTCAGGTAGTTTGTGCATGATAAAGTTAAGGCAAATCATTGACAAAATGATTGAACTAGTAATGATAATCTCTAAGCTCTATGAAAAAGCATTAGTTGCCTGCTTTAGTAAAGATTATCATCCTTATAACCATCACCATCTAATTGAGCTCTCTATAAAGTTAAGGAATGCTTTATTCTTTCATTGCTATGTTAATTGCTACAATTTTCAATTTCAGTTGAAATGAAACAGATACGGTGTGTTCTCATTGAAGTAACATTATTTTCTTTGTTTTTCACAACCTCTTTTTTTACATCAAAGCAGAAAGAGCAAGGTAAAGAAAGGGTTAGCACATGATTTGAGATGTATATCAAGATTAGACCAATGAGGAACGGACTGATGAAATGTTGCGACGTGGAAATGCATGACTTGCATGGGAAGTTAGAGCATTAGACAGTACTTTTGCTTTATCAATCTTTAATTAATTACCATGTAAATAAGTCGATACAAATGGGGTGACATATTCGTTGCTTGCTAGGGTCTCTTATTAGATCTCTCAAGTCAGGAAAAGTTTGGTTTCACTTTGCCTTTCGTAATAAGACAAAAGTATTATCCTGTCAGACCTAGATAGCTATTACTTTGCTTGCCTTTTAAACTTTTCGTGGCTCTCTGATCTAAATTAAATTTGTAGATTCTAAAGTATATATGATTAGAGAAACCATTCAGACTTGCTTACGACCATATCCCAACCAAAAGCTATACTTTAACAGCGTAGGGTGTCGGCTACTAGTTACTTTATTCCAAAACACCCCCATAAGCCAATGAATTTGCCAATTTAGCTAGCATTCCCCTTACCACTGAAGCTCTCATAGAATAAACGAATTTGCCTTTTTTATTTTTGTTGAAATTTATTTCTTCATTTATGTTTATGCTTATGTTTATCTGCTGTGGTCCGTGCTCTTCTCTGTCTAAAGATGTCTAAAGCAAATTATTGGTTATCATTAACTTTGATGACCAATAATTGACTGCCTCTCTACAAACAGTTTGAAGGATCTTGTATTTTCTAAAGAAATTAAGGGTTTAATTAAAGCTGCTCTTGTATGTCACTCAATCATCTTATATTTTCCTATTGCACTTGTATACTCGCAGGATTCTTACGCACTATGTCGCGTGTTCAAGAAAAATGGCATCTGCTCGGAAACAGAAGATCAAGGGCAGTGTAGTTTATTACTGATGGAGTGCTCGCAAGGTGTTATCAATGATTCCGAAACCATGTCTCCAGACCTTCCTTTAGCCTCATCTTCATGCATCGAAGAAGAGGAAGATAAAGATGACTCATGGATGCAGTTTATCACTGATGATGCATGGTGCTCTTCTAACAGTACTGTTATGGCTGGGGACGAAGTTTCTAACGTCGCATTGACAAACTAAAGAGCTAAGACTTTGTTTGGTAGGAATTGGATGGAAATGGAAAAAACGCGTTAATCCGATGGTTAAGTTACAAAGTAAAAAAATAATTATGAATCTTAACCATTGATTTAACAAGCTTTTCGTCTTTATCCTTTCCATTCTTCCTACCAAGAAAAGCCTAAAAGTTAAATTAAACATTCAAAAATCATCCAGGTACCGATGAATAACACAAGTTAATTGGGTAAATTTCTTAAAATAAGACGCAAAATTACAATATATATTTGTAAAATCTGATACTTCTCATTAGGAGATTACTTTATCTCTGATTGGATTGGATTGGATGTACTGTTTTGTCACGGTTTGGTTGTTGCTTCCATGGAGCCAAATCTATATGGAGCTCTAAGAATTTTTGTTTTCACCTTTTCTTAGAGGGTGATCACTTGGGGCGCCTCTACTGGGATCATAACAAGCAATCGAAGTTTGCACTCTCTTCGTATCACCAATTAAAATTTGGTGGCATTTTATTTATCAATATCAATACATAAAAGTTAATTATAATATAAATTTTATTTTGTTATAATTTCCATGGATAGATTTACTTTCTCTAAAAAAAAAAAAAAAAAAAAAAAGGGGATAGATGGAGATAAAATTAAATAACTTTTGCTACAGCATCAATTACCATTTCAAAGATTTTAGTCATAGCTGTCTTTCATTTTAGAATCTTTAATTTATTAAATTGAATTTTTTTTAAATTTTTATAATTTTTCTGGGTCGTAGTTTAGGGATAGGAAGGAGTTGCAGATATTGAGATTCGAACCTTAAACCTGCTGGATGTCACTTTTTAAAGGTAACTGCATGAATAACTATGAGATTTACGTTTATGTTCTAAAACTGTATATATGTAAGATTGTAAACACCTAATTTTGTTCGAGCCCCTAAAAAACACGTTTTCCTTCAAAATTCGGATTTGCCTTTCAAAATGAGATTTTCCCCCTTTTTTATTTCTCGGGTCTTTAAAATCTCCTCTAATCCCATAATTCAATTTTGATGCTAGGGTAGAAAAGTCAAAATTGGAGAAGTCAAAGTTGATCAAGTCAAAGTCAAAGTCAAGCTTGGAAAAGTCAATTTTTGAAAATCAAGATTAGAAAGGAAAAATTGGATGTTGGAGAAGTAATCTTGATTAAAAATGTCAACTTTGAATATTGGAGGGGTGACAATAATTGGATTTAAAGTTAAATAAAAATGGTGGGAAAGACTTAGTGAAAGATGGAAGCCCATTAATTTTAGCCAAATGGTAGGAATTTTTTGTAAAATATAGAAGCTCATTATTTTTACCCAAGTGGTGGGAATTTTTGGTGGAAGAGGAAGGTCCATTTTTCAAGACCAAATGGAAGGAAGATGGATAGAAAATTAAGAGCCCAACTTGCAAAAAAGATGTGGGACGGCCCAAGCTTTAAAGTCTATGTAGAAAGATTTTTTGTTGGAAGGCCCAATTTTAAGGATCCAAGAAGAGAAGAATTTGTTAGAAGGCCCAAGATTTAGGTTCATGTAGGAAAATGGATTGGAGGAAGAGGGGTGAGATTAAAAACAAATAAAAGTTGTAGGAAACTTGTTCAAATAAGTGTAAGGTAAAGTTGTAATGAAAAGGAAGAGTTGAGGATGCTCTTGGAAGGCTAAATAGCAAGGTAGTAAATAAGTAAATGAGTCATAAGAGTAAGGACATGACTCATCATGTTGGTACATGAGTTGGCATTTTTAGCCAATGAGAGCCATTCTTGGGGACCAAGTTGGAAGAGGAGTGGCTAGCCAATGGGTGGTGAACTTAATGAGGAAGGGATGAATTCCATTGGTTAGTGAATTAAGGCTTGCCATTTGGCTAAAAAAAAAAAGACATTAGAAGCTTTGAGAGGAGGGTTTCGGTCAAAGGGGGGACAAAAAGGGAGAGAGGGCCATTTTTTTACACTAATTCGGCTATTACAAGAAAAACACTAAGAAGAAAAAAAAGATAGAAAAGAGGAAGAGAAAAATAAAGAAAAGAAAGGTTTTGTGCTAGGGAAACTAGACTAAGGAAGCTTCTATTTCTTATTCTCCATTGTTTTCTATTCTTTTCAAGCTTTCTTTCTTTCTTTCTTCTCCTTCATATTTTTATTTTTCCTCTTCAAGCTTTAAGGTTTTCAAAAGGTTTTTTCAAAAAACTTCTCTTCTCTTCTCTCTTTTTCAAAATCATAAAGTGTTTGCCAAAATAATTTCTTTTCTCTTCAAAGAAAGTGGCACAAGTTTTAGTTTTTTTTCTACATTTTTTACTTCATGTGTTTATTTTGATATTTGGTGTATTATGGTCTATTGTGGTTGATTGATGATTCTTCTCTTGTTTTCTTTTTGAAAATAAGTAAGTTGTGAGCTTAATGATCTTAGATTTTTTAAGTGATAATTAAGCCGGATTAACCATCCATGTGGTCAACTTTAAGCCAACTTAGTAGATTCTTAAAAATCACTCTCTACATTTTCTTGTTTTCATTTTTGTTATCTTTGATTTTTGGTTATTGTGATCATGGTTTATTGTGGAGCATTCTTGATGTTTGACATTTTTTTTTTTTTTTTTAAAAAGTGGTTATGAGCTTGATGATCTTGGAGCATTTTTTGCTCTAAGTGATGGTTAGGCCGAATTAACCATCCATGAGGCCAACCTTGAGCCAACCTCTTTGTTTGCTTAAAACATATTTTTAAAATGATTTCCAATGGATTTTGGTAAGGATTAATCAATAGTCCATAGTCAAGATCTTGTTTTTCAAAGTGTTAGGTATACTAATGTTTAAAGGTTGGATATGGAGATTATGGGCTACATGAGTCACATGCATTTTTTGCAAAATAAAAAATTGTTTGGAGACCATTTTAAAGTGCAATGGCTGAACCATATGGGAGGTTTCCAAATTGATTTTGTCTTGTTTTTTAAGGTTTAGAAAATTGGCTTTGATAAAACGAGTTTTTGGTACCTAAAACGAGCTTTTAAAACAAGTCAAATTTTGGTATTTTATTAGGGGGTATTCACCCACTTTGCTTTTCCCTTAAAAAAATTGGCATCTTTTAGTCTATTTCGGTTTTCTAAATGTTGCATTAAGACTAATCAAGGGGCATTAGGATGACTAGGTCAAGGCATTCAAATGCGCCTCTTTATCGAGTCAATTGGCCTAAAATTGCTAAAACAATCCTAATATCCCTTCCCGTGATATTCGGATGCCCTTCATGCAAAAATTATGTGCCCAAAATCTGTTTTTGTCCAAGTCCGATCTAGGTTTCTTTCAAAGGTATTCGGATACCTCTATAGGTATTCGGATGCCCTCTCTTCAAGAGAGAAACACATTCCGATAATAGTCTCGTTTTAATGCATTTCATACTTTAACAAAAATATTTTCCAAATTCGTCACAAAAACGTGCTTTCTCGATTTCATAAACATTTGGTGAGAACAATTTCTTAGTCTTTCCCGAGTTTGCTGGGGAGGTTAGAAAAATTCTTCAATGCACGTGTTTATGAAACCGTAAAGTGTAGTTTTCATTTTATTCGAAATTACGTACATGTTAGGCAAAATAATATTTTTCTAAAGTTTTGTTGGGTTTGCCGAGGAGTTCGGTTAAATTTTTCGACGTTTGCCATCTATGTAATTTCAAATAAAGAAATACATGAAAAACAATTTTCAAATTAAGGTTGTGTGCATATTTTGTTTTTATGTTATTTAATAATTATTGCTTATATTATGTTCATGTCTATGTCATTTGATAATTGATTGTTCACATGATTTTCTTGTTTATGATACTTAATGATTGATCTTCGTGATAATTTCATGTTCATGTTATTTGATAATTAATGTTCACATGATTTTAGTTTATGTTATATAATGCCAAGATGGGTGTGTAGCTGACTGTGGGAAATAGATGTCGCGTTGGAAAAGGACTTGGAAAATACCTTCAGGAAATGGCTCGAGCAATGAAGATGACCGAAAAGAATGACAGGTTTGGTTTGGGGTATCGCCCTAGTGGGTTGGAGAAAAGAAAGCAAACAAAAGCGAACAAGCAAAAAAGGCTGGCCAGGTTCTTTGGGGTAGACCTTGAATGGGGCCCTATGAGTTTCCTTCTGATTCTAGATGTCTTTCACTCTGGTGGCTATGAGCATGGAAAGCTGAACTCTGATGATGTATTGGTGATTCTAGAACAGGCGTTTCAGAAGTTTTTTTATTGAAGTGGACAATGAGAAGATGCCGGAAAAGTCTGTAATCAGCATGGTTCAAGAAGAAAAAGTGGGGAAAACAAGCACAAGTTGAGTTTTAAAAATAATGACATTGATGTAATTTCATAAAATAAAATAAAAAATTCATGAAACGAATTTTAAAAATAATGATATGTGCATATTCTATGTTCATGCATATTCCATGATGAAACCATTCTATTATAAATGTTCATATTGTCATCTTAATCATAATATTCTATATTCATGCATATTCCATGATGATGTCATCTTAGAATTAATGTCCATGTTGCTATCTTGATCATGTTATTTTGATTGATATACATATTCTATGATGATGTCATTTAATGAATTTTGCCAAGAATTAAATTATATGCTATGTCTTAGTGATTTTAGCCATGAATTAAATTATATGCCATGTCATAATGATTTTTTCCATGTGTTAAATTATATGCCATGTCAGAATAAAATACTTGTCAGGCTATAATAATTATGCATGTTTTATATTTATGCCTTAGTGATACTTTGTACATTCATGATCACTTAAATTTTTGAAAATTGATGTATTTTTAATAAATAAGACAATATTCCATTGCAATCCAATTGGTGATTAAGCAATTAGAAGCATTAAGCACAAGATTGAATAAACAACATCAAATATCATTAAATCAATAAAGAAAGTAAAATAATCCAAACTACATGTTGAGTTCCATTACAATCCTAGAAAAAATAAATTAGTTCATGCTAATTAATAAAAACACAAACCAAAGGAGTTTCTCCATCATAAATTTTACAAGAAAATAAAAGAAGATTAAGGAAAAAGAGAAAACTAAGGTTTGCAGGACTTCAGTCTTCAAATCTCCAAAACCTCTCTTGACTCCTTTCAACTTTTTTGTGGATGCTCTCCTCTTGAGAAAACTAAGTTTAAAAAAGATAAAATATATGTACAAGCTAAGAAGGAATGTATAATAAAGTCCTAAAGGGTTCTTATTTATAGAGCTCCAAAAGTCTGAAGAAGGAAAACTTTGTAGGCAAGTAACAGCTTTCAGCTTGAACTTTTCATATATGAACTGATTTTCTCCTTCTTGCTTTAGGACTTTACAAAAATACAAAAGACATTAAATTAATAGCTAATTTAAATATAAAATAAATAAATAATATAAAAAACAACTAGAAATAATTAATTAATAGTTTAAATTACAAGGTTTTAGCTAATTTGAATGCACAAAATATGGTAAAATAACTCTATTTCATAGAGTTATCACACTCCCAAACTTAAGATTTTGCTAGTCCTCGAGCAAAACAAAAATAAAACGAAACGAAACAAAGCTAGAGATAAATGCACTTAAATAATAATTCCCTTAATTATCCTCAAAAGTTATCTAAAAATCCCTACTCAAAGTAGAACACAAACATAATCCAAATTCATGATTCAATTCAATCGTAAGCCTCATGCTTGAATAAATATGTAGTGTGTTAGTGAATAATCACTTTGCATGGCATGCAATCCAAATAAGTTTATGCCAATGCAAAATACAAATCAGTACTAGATTCTCATATATTTTCTTTTTATCTCTCTCTCCACTAATGTAGACTAACACTTCATCAAAGATCAATGTTTAGAAATAAAAAGAAAGTAAGAACGAGAAAACTTCCCTATCGATGAAAGCAATGCAAGAGATGCTCTAGTTTTCCTCTTAAGCTTCATCATGCTTGTCCAAGTTGAGTGAGTGGCTACTACAAAAGAAAACAAAGTAAAAGAAACTAAAAAGAATATCCTAAAAAAATAAAATTCAAAAATAAAGAAAAGAAATTTTAGAACTTGGGTTGCCTCCCAAGAAACGCTTGATTTATAGTATTCGACTTGACTATCTCGAGTTTATCATCATGTATCTAACCACTTGATGATCTTCTTTTCATGCCATCTCTTTGTCATTTCTTTGTAAAGCTTAGCCTTCTCATTGGCATGAAAACGGAATTCATCCCTCTCAGAATTAGAATTCAATAATGCTTCAAGTGGATTGATAGGATAAATCTCTGAACACTTCGTTGGTAGCATTATTTATCACATCGACTAGCTTTGATATTTGGAAGTACTGAGTAAAAGGTGGTAGTGGGTCACACTGGGTCTTATCTTCATGAACCTTGTCATCTTCTTTTTCCATCACAACTACTTCTTCAATAGGCTTGATTGGTGGTAAGTCACACTGAATCTCCTATTCTTGAGCCTTTTCATCTTTTCTTTCATCACAACTACTTCTTCAATAGGTTTGGTTGGCAATTCTGGCTTTTTTCTATCCTCTTCTATCTCTTTTCCAGTCCTAAGTGTGATGGCTTTACAATGCTCTTGTCCTCTCCTAGGATTGGTCTCAGTATCACTTAGAAGAGTCTCCATAAGGCAAATTGTTAATGGTATTAGCAAGATGGTCAGTTTGTGTTTCAAGATTTCTAAGTGTCTCTGCTTGACTCTAAATGATAGCATCGATTCTCGCCATGAACTGCATAAACATCTCTTCCATTGATGGCTTCTTTTCTTGGACATAAGCTTGATCTTGTGATGAAAATCCAAAAGGATATGCTTGGTTGGCTAAATAGGAGGGTCATTGATTGTTATTCTAAGAAAATTTTGGATGATTTTCTAAACCTGGATTGTAGTTGTTGGAATAAAGATTATTTTACTGCATATTGGAGTTTCCAACATATTGCACTGATTCAGCATTGGTTTGGCACCAATCACTATGATGTCCTTCCTTACATAGTTCACAAATTACAAATGGGTGATTTTCCCAACCTGGATTGTAGTTGTTGGAATAAAGATTATTCTTTTGCATATTGTAGTTTCCAACATATTGCGCTGATTCAGCATTGGTTGGGCACCAATCACTATGATGTCCTTCCCCATATAGTTCACAAATTACAAATGGGCTTTGGACAAAATGTACACCCAAAGTGTCAAATTTTTCGATTAATGCAGTCACCTGTGCAGTTAAGGCATTGATTGCATCCAGTTTATGATCCCACATAGCGCACCCCTTTCCATTCAACGAAAAATAAAACCTGAAAAGGAAAAAAAAAAGTTTGAATTAAGATTAAGATCGCTTGGTATTAATATTAACAAAAATAGTAAAATAATTCCTCACAACGCCACCAAAAACTTGTTGTCGGATTTCAACTACGCAAGTGCACGTATCGCAAATAAGTAATAAAGTGAAAAGTAAAGTGTCGATCCCACGAGAAATTGTTACTAAATTCTTTAATTACTAAAATTAAACAACTTAATCTTATTCAAACAATTAATTAAAGATTGTTAATTAAACACTAAATAAAATAAAATAATAAATAAAATAAAATAAAAAGGAAATTAAAATTGGGATTAAATCAATTGAGAAAAGCCTAGGATTACAATTTCTCTCAACACTTCGCTTGAACATCTTCTACTCTCTTAACTTGATTAATGACAATGAATAGTTAACCTAGAGTTCTAATCTATTTATAAGTATCTGTCGATGGTCTTATAAAAATATCCCTCTTAACCAATTAATTGTATGTCTATGATAATTTAATTAAAGAGAAACTAATTAAGTTTAGACTCTAAAATTGGTTACACATGACAAGTATATTTTTACCCTACATGCAACTCAATTTATCATAATAAATTAATCTGAAACACATGTTATTCAATCTATATCTAATACTAAACTCCCTTTGTCAAGTTGTATTTAGGTTACCAAATCAATCTAATTGGTGATTAAGCAATTAGAAGCATTAAGTACAATATTGAATAAACAACATCAAATATCATTAAATCAAGAAAGAGAGTAAAATAGTCTAAAATACATGTTGAGTTCCATTGCAATTCTAAAAAAAAAAGTAAATTAGATCATGCTAATTAATGAAAACACAAATCGAAAGAGTTTCACCATCATAAATATTACAAAAAAATAAAAGAAGATTAAGGGAAAAGAGAAAACTAAGGTTTGCAGGACTTCGTCTTCAAATCTCCAAAACCTCTTTTGGCTTCTTGCAACTTTTTGGTGACTGCTCTCTTCTTAAGAAAATTAGGTTTAAGAAAGATAAAATATATGTACAAGCTAAGAAGAAATGTATAATAAAGTCATAAATGGTTCCTATTTATAGAGCTCCAAAAGTTTGAAGAATAAAAACTTTGTAGGCAAATAACAGCTTCTTGCTTAAAATTTTCATATATGAACTGATTTTCTCTTTCTTGCTTTAGGATTTTACAAAAATAAAAAAAATATATTAAATTAATAACTAATTTAAATATAAAATAAATAAAAATAATCTAAAAACAACTATAAATAATTAATTAAGAGTTTAAATTACAAAATCTTAGTTAATTTAAATGCATAAAATATGATAAAATAACTTTATTTCAGAAAATTCTCAATCACTAAGTCACAAGTCTAAAAATTCCACCGACAAACGTACACAAGTGAAGAGGTTTACTGAATGGATAAATCTGTTGTTTTGCTCTTCCTTTTTGCATGCATCTGGACGAATGGCTTCACCAAATATATTTCATTGCTCGCATTTTGGTCACGGAGCATCGATTCTTCTTTATACTTTTGGATTTGTTTAAAATTCATTTCAACAGACAATTCAATTTTAAGCCACCCATTTCCTTCAAACGAGTTTTTCTTTTCTTTTCTTTTTAATAAGTAAATGAGAATCGCCATTCAGGCCTAAGTTCACTTTCCTTGGATGCAAGCGTTCATGGCACCACTAAGAAGCTTAAGCCCTATTTATGCCTGCAAAGGCATACAAACAAGTAGAGAGCTTTCTCAAATAGATTAATGAAGAAAAAAAAAATCTATTACTTCATTTGTTGGCCAATTTACAAAAGAATTCTGACTCCCCTTCCCCCCCTGTTTTGCTTACAGAGGTGTCTCAGATGTCATGATCGGATCGTAGACATCCTTTCTACAAAGGTATCATAATTTTTGTCTCGATCCAACATGCTTATCCGGACATACTTAGGGCTGACCCCAAAGTGCTTGCCACCCCTCGTCAAGATCTTCTTGCCTCGAAGGAAGCTTTCGCAGTCTTCAATCTCTCCTTCGCACTTTACCCATGCGAAAGCTACAAAGGAGAAAATTCAGGTAAGTCAAGGTGTATAGAAAAGAAAACTCTGATCAATAAAATTGATGCACTTGAATCATTTTTTGCCTTTCTTTTACCAGGTTGAGGCTCGAAGACCCTATTGAGAAACTTGCAGAGCTGGGGGGGAAAGTCGGGCACACTAAATAGGCCACTCTGATGCACTGCCTGTCTCAATTGCTTCCACCTCTTGGCCATAAGGTGGTAGCTGAACTCGAACAAGGAATCACCTTCATTTGATCTTTCACAGCTGTTGGATATAACTTTCAAAACTTTGGCTGCTCTGAGCTGTGAATCCTTCGAGACACCAATGGTGTTGAGCTCTATGTATTTTGTCATTTTTCTTGCAGCATCTTCATCTTTAACAAGAGCCCACCTGAAAGATTTAGAAGTGATAAAGTTAAAAAACATAACCAATATATGTAGTACATTTCGCTCTCCTTTTTTTTTTGGTACATTTGAGGAAGTCTAAAGACGGAGCTCTCCTATTTTTGGGTACATTTGAGGAAGTCTAAGGACGAAAAGAGATTTTTTTTTTTTTTTGTAAGTAAGCCGTAGCTTGGGAATAAAATTCGAATCCCAGGCCTAATAAATGCCACCTTTTAAAAATGACTACATGAATCAACCGAATTAAACTCCAGGTTCAAGACGGAAAGAGATTTGAACCCTAGGACTCCATCCTCTTAAGAATGAGTAACAACGATCAGGCCAAACTTGCTTTATTGTAGTACATTTCATTCATTCTTTCTTTCAAATTTCAACATTTTTGTACTTGGAGATAAGTTCTAATTCATTCCTGTCGTTTGTAATAAGATTGAAATAGGTCCAATATGAACTGAAATGATAAAAAAAATTCATTTACAATCCCACTTCACATGTAAAGTCCATCAAAGATTTAATTTGTTCAATGACATGCCTATGGTCACACAAAAATGAAGAAGTTCCATCCCAGCTAACCAACATTACTTGCAAAAATGCAAAGGAAATGACTTAACCACATATGTCCAAAGAATTTTCATTAATAATATGATCGACTTACCCAATGCGCATCCCAGCATGACCAGTGCTCTTTGAGACAGTGAATAGCATCAGATCATAGTTTGCCGGAGAGGATATTGGTGTATATTGTGGCCAATAATAGGCAAGATCATGAATTAATATCCCCTCACTACTGTTAACAACAGAGTGCCTTGCGAATCCGTCAGGATTGTTGGGGGAGGTAACGAGTTCAATGTAAGGGCCATTTTTGCTAAAGCTCCGGGCGTCACCTGCCCACTTATAAAGCCCAGACTTGAGGCAGTCAGTAATCAAAGGATAGGACTGCAAGTAATCAACAAAACTGATGTCAAGTTAACATATCTTAAAGCTCTGAGAAAGCAGCAAATACACAATGATTCATTGAAGTTAACATCTGATGAAGTATAACCCAAAATTTGGCAAATAGTACAATCCCAAACTAAATTCAAAGTCAAATAAAAAAAAATTACTAAGGACTTCAAATTTCATAGTGGTATGATGAGTAATTGGCTTTAAAATTTGCGAACAAGTTTTCTATCGCATCATGTTTTTCATGATTGCAAACCTAATGAATGCTATTGTGTCAATATTACGATAAATATAAACTGTGAATATCGATGGTGGAGAAGACCGAAATCGCAAAATAATGACCGGAACGCCGCGTTGCGGTCGCTATTTAAATTCCTGCTTTGGAAGGAAAGTGATGCTGGAAGACATGAAGGCAAAATGTTGAAATGAAAGTTCTCACCCTTCGATACTGGATGCGAGTTATAGATAAGCAGGGGACGAACTATTAATTAAGCTAATATAAAATTTTATGCATTGCAGATCTGACCAACATTATTAATCAATAAATTCCATAGACTTGGGTGTGAGTGAAGGACACGGATACTTATCTAACACAGGTATGTTGGAGGGTCTTTGGGGATCATATTCCATACCCATGTTCGAATATGCATCGGATACGGATGTTAATCACAGATATTTTCAAAAAAAAATGAAGAGTCGGAACTAACATAGACTTCCATGCCAAGAAATTTCAATAAAGGAAGCACTTATTGATCTACCATGTTTACTGATTAATTAACCAACATAAAGCTAATTTGCTGAATGCTTTAAGAATACATGTTTCATTTCCTTCCCTATCAAACTCAAGAAGATCAAAGTATGGAAAGTTGAAAGCAAACAAAATGAAAATAAGTTTAATTATCACACTCACAGAATAATAAGGCGCTGCTGAAACCACACTAATGGGCTCTGCCTCGGTCTTGGGGGACAGTGCATAAAGGGCAGCTTGGAAGAGTTGCGTTGAACCCGTTCCAACAACAATGTGCCGGTTCTCCGTGACTGCATTGCCCACGACTTTATGTAATCGGACAATTTGCTTTGCAAATTCAGGCTCTAAGAACCAGCAAAGGCTTTTAGCATCTGAGAAGTAGCTCATGAACTGCCATCCAGGAATAACAACGGTGGCCTCGTCCCCCATCTTTTGCCAATAGCTTTCGTACATTGTCGGATCGCCACTGTATTTAGAAAAAAAAAAAGTTTTTCAACTTCCAGCTCAATGATTACATGTGTATAAAAAATAAAAATAACAACAGATGTTCTGCTACTGCTACTGCTAAGTGGGGAGTAACAAATTTGATCTCAAATTCCAACAAGGTAAAACTGTTAAAAGTAAAGAATGATGGTAAATACTGGTATAGAAATTATCTGACACCAGCTGCCATTTGGGAATCGAAAAATGCAGGCGGTGGCGGGTCCTTTTCATCAGCAGATCAATGATTACATGTGTATGCATGGGTCACATCAGACGGACACATAATAATAATAATGTGTTGTGCTACGTGGTAAAGGTGAAGACCACGAGATGGCTTCATTATTGGAGCACATCTAAAATAAGACACCAACTCCAAGGTGCTAGATCCATTTCAGACAACCCCACCTTAGAGCAAAGCAAGAAAGAGGAACTTAAAAGGTCTGATTTACTGCATAGGCCGCCTAAGGTGCTTCTAAAAAGCTTTAAAGATCTTTTTTAAGTCAAAAGCCCAAGAGCTTGCCAAAGGCCAGAAAGGGGGCTGCATGCATTGTACCCAAGGTCACTCGGACGGTCATGGCCCCCACGAAACACAGACAAGCATCTACTATTATAATTCTACTTCCCTTTCGCTATTATGCACCGTTGAGGAATCCCACTTGCTGCAAACTGAAAAAGCTGAAACCCAATTCTTTTTTTTCTTTTTTTCCTTTCGCATTGATTTGTGGAATTTGAGAGGTCCACAAGGTGTAATGGGGGCAGAATGATGACGCAGTGGTCAAAATGTCAAATGTGCAGCACCACCACCCATGTTGCAATTTGTTGAGGTTTCTTTCCCTCTCATTCAATTTGGGAACAGAGAGACGACAAAAAGTCATCGATTACCCAGAAAAGGCAGCTCAGCTCTCATCAACATGCACCATGGAAAATCTCAAAAAACTCAACACAAGGAGTTGTCTTTGTCTGCTCTCCTAGTGCACGCACTAGATAAAGCAAAGGCAAAGGGAGACTATTTCCAAAAAGACAAATTAATTAACATTAACAAGAAAACAGAGTGATTAAATAAAGAAAAAAAATACTTACTGATCAAGGTTGATAACTCTATCTTCGTCACCTTGAGCCATCGTAAGAGAAGAAGAAGAGGAAACAGACAAACGTGTTCTCTTGCTAGCATGCGCCTCTTCCTGTGGTCCATTCTGCTCCTCAAAAAAGAAGCCATTAAAGCTCCCATTTTGAGAATCATGCAAGAGCAGGACCCTAAAAATTAAACTCACATTCAGAGCCAATGACAAAACCAGCAAGTTCCTCACTGAGAAAACACTCAACAAGTTTGCCATCTCTCTCAAAGAAAACTTCAACACAATAATAGAGGATCAAAAAACAGAGAGCTAGGAAGTGAAGACTGAGGAACTGAAGAAGCAAGAGGGGTGATTCATAGCAAAACCTTGAAATATGAAAACAAAAGCAGGGCTTGACAAATTGGTGGTGAGAACTAAAAGGATACAGAAAAAATTGCAGGTGGGGCGTTACAGAGTAATTGATTAATCAAGCTTAAAGAGATAACGCTGACAAAGAGAAAAATGAACTCAGATTTTTGGAGGATTTTGAGAGACGGTTTTGATTATTTAGCAGGACTCTGGAAACCCTTTTCCCAGAGTCCTATCTTGTGCATGAAAATGATTAGCTGAATTGGAATTTGCTTCTATAGTTTCAAAGATTTCAAAAAAGAAAACAAGTTTTCAAGTTATCCAAACATCAATGGAAAAAATCAAGACATTTGACATTTACTGTTTTCTTGACCAAACCAAAACGTGCAAAATACGGGGAAAAAAATAAAGAAGCAAAGTGAAGCATGTAACTGCAGGGTGTATAGAAGGAACACCCTGGCAAATACTTCGGTCAAGAGATTTTCTCGGGAATCAAGAAATCCCACCATACCATTTTTTTTCCTAGAAATCCCAGATCTCGAAAATAATCGGCACTAAGAAGTGTAGATTCGCTGTTCCATATTTAGATGTATAGTGGGTTATATACAAGTACGGAGGAAAATTTTATAATTCGTTTAAAATATTATATATTTATATAATTTTTTATATATTAGTAATTTTTGTTATATATTTTGATAAATTTATATATTTGTATTTTTATATTATATTATATTTTATATTATTTTTTAATTATTTTTTATATTATATTTATATCATATAATTATATTGGATTTAAATTTATAAAATTTAAGAAAAATAAAAAAGAGTGAGAGAGTGCTCTGCTTTAAGAGAAAAGCTGCTTTCACTTCATCTACTCTGTTTTTTTTTTCAGCTTTATTTTTCTTTATCTCTATTTTTTTTTTCTTTAAAATCTTTTGATCTTTTGGGGAATTGCTTTAATCTCTTTTAATGCTGTCTAATTATTTTTAATTGTAAAATAATTAGAGTTTTGATTTGGACTGACATCTAAAGAAGAATGGAAGATAGTATGATTTAGCTGATTTTTGAGAGACAGTTTATTTTACTTTTTTTGTGTCCAGCCAGTATGAGCTTTTTTTTTTTTTTTTTTTTCTTTTTGAAGTTTCTGCTTTTAAGTTTTCAGCCTTGGAAGTATGGGTTTCATGGATTTGTCTTTTTTTTTTTCGTTTCAAATAAAAAGTTTCTACAATATTGTACTATCCCTTTTGATTTTTTTTTATTTATGAGATTACAGTTTAAAGATAAAAAATATTAAAAAAATTTGAATTTGAATTTGAATTTTAAATTTGTTAGATGTAATTTTTTAAAAGTTAAAAATTTTAATTTTAAATTTTAAACTTATTAAATATTATTTTTTTTTAAATAATTGTTTAAACCAACTAAACTAACTCGAATTCTCATTTTTGTTTTTAATGTTAATATATCTTGAACTCAACAACCCTTTAATAACTCTTATAAAAAAAAAAAAAAACCCCTTTAATAACTTATTTGTTTATATATATATTTATATATATATATTTATAAACACAATGATAAATAAGAGCTTGAAGTATGCCCATAAAATCACTTAAGTAGCGTTTAGAAATTTAAATTTCAAACAATAGATTTAGATTTCAAAAATAGTGTAAAACATATGTAAATGTAACATTCATGATTATTTTTGAAATTCATGAATTTGTTGGATGCCTATGTAGTGGTGAATTTGAAATACCTATAGATATTTATGAATTTGAAATTCATATTTTTATACCTTTCAAATATATAATCATGTTGAATTTTAACTAATATATGCATTTCATTATCATAATATAACAAATGAAATCCAAATCTAATTTTTCAAATTCATGTTCCCAAACATAACATTAGATTATATTAGAATATGCATTAAAGATAAAAATAAAAATAAAAATCGATAAAATGTCGAACTTCAATTGGATGGGTTTGGTTGGTTTTCAATCGAGTCAATTTGGGGTGGATCAATTCGGGTCTTAAATTTTTGGATCATTTCGGATTCGGATCATTTGTGCTTGATACTCAGGTTATACGGATTTAGATCATTTCGAGTTTGTGTCATTCGGGTTCAATTTATTTATTTTAAAATCAAATCAGATAAAAAATTTAAACAAATTATTTGATCGATTCAGATTTAATTAAAAAAATTGAAATATAGAAGATAAATAATAAATAATATTTAAAAATAAATATAGATATTGTAATTTTTAATTTTTAATTTAAAATTAAATATCTATGTAACTCGATTTTTTTGATTGTTGCATAGTCCGGTAATTTTTCAAATTCGAGTATCTGTTTTACTTAAACGAATATTATTATATACCTGAAATTATTATCCCAATCCATTTACATGTTTGTAAATGTATTATTCTAATGCAATGTACAAACTATTATAATACAATACATATATCAATGACATATTTTGTATACTTTTAAAAAAATCACATGATAAGATTTAAGAGATTATACATTTAAAATAAAAATAACACATTTATCCTAAATATAACATGTATAACTATAAGAAATTATATAATTTGATATAAATTACATAATAAGATATTATTATAACATAACATACAAATTATTATCATAAAATACATGTATAATTATTAACAATCTATTTTATATACTTTATTTTAAATTATATAAGAATGAATTATACTTTTAAAATAAAAACAATATATTTATTTTAAATAATATGGATAATGATAAAGAATATTATAAGATTATCGTAAGTATATAAAAATAATTAAAATATATAATCTATTTAAATCTTATTATAAGATTATCGTAATTGATATAACATTTTATTAATTTATTTAAGAGATTATTATATATTTAAAATACTATTTTAGTCTTTGAACAATTATCTTCAAGTCTTGAAAAATAATTTAAAAATATTATTATAGTAATAATACAACAAATTTATTTATAAAAAACACAACAAACTTATTATTTATCCAATCCAACGGTTTTATTTAAAACAAAGATATTAATATTAATTTACAACCGATTGATTAAAATTTTACTTCTTAATACCTAACACTATATATAATGACATCAATTTTTTTTTTTCATTTTCTAATTTTTCCCACAGTCACTGCTTGCATAGTATATACTTTTATCATACTTCAAAATGATAATTACAAGTTATAAAATTAAAATAAATTAATAATTTACATTATAGTTATTATTTTTATTAAATTAATATTTTAAAAATAAAATTATACTTAATTTAAGTTCGGGTCACTTCGAGTTAATTGTTCGGGTCAATTCGGGTTCGGATTGGATCGGGTTCAGGTTATTGACTTTTTTGATCAAATCAGATTTAGATTCCAATGAGTTGACCGAATTTTTTTAATTCGGATCAAAATTGACAAATCTAAATAAATGTAAAAACAAATTAAACATATGATTATATTTTTCTCCCCATTTAATTCCAATAATAAGCTTCTGTTTTGAAAGTCATTCAAATTTACATAAAAACGTATTGTGAGTAAATTTTTTTGAAAAGAATATTCGAAAAGCAAATCTCTTGAATGTTACATATAATAAAAATAAGTAATTATAATAAAATTTTGTATTTTATCTTTTCTAATAAAAATTGTAAAAACGTAATTTCTTAAGAAAAAACTATAATGATAATAAAAATTTATAATACTCTTTTCTATTATTTTATTTTAATAAATTATCTAACTGATAAAATAATTTATGTAATTATAATAAAAAAAAATTGTACTTCTCATTTTTGTTCTCATCTTTGATATGTTAGTGATAATAAAATCATGTATTTATAATAATATTTGATATTTTACTATAATAAAACTTGTAAATACAAAATTTTATCGAAAACCTTATAATTGACATAACCCATTTTTGCTAATAAATCTTCCTTGCTGTGCTGACATGACCGTAACATGCTCAACAGCCCAAACTCCAGCCATCTTCATACACGTGGCATTGGGCAGATTCCCAAATAGATATAAATTATTCTCATAAGTGCTAACCAAAGGTACAGACTATTTACACTCTCATTGCCGTTAGAGTAACAATCCCTCACTCTCCTTCGTATACTTATTTATGTAATGAATTTTTTTATCCAAATATAGTAAAAAAAAAAATTATATATTAAAATATCGTTATTTTTAGATTAATTTTTAAAATTCGTTTTTATTTTTTAACTGGGAAATCACCATCCCATGACAATTTCTCAGCATAACAATTGAAAAAATTGCAAAAAACACCAAATGAAATCACCATGGTGGATTTCCCTTGGTATATATATATATATATATTTTACTTAAATTAAAAAAAATTATAAATTTATTTTTAAAATTTGTATTTTAATTTAAAAAATTGTAAATTAAATAAAATAAATTATCTCGGTTTGTTTATTTTTTTTTTAAATATTTGTTTATTTTTTAAATATATATTAAAATTTTAATTTATGATTACAATTTTATTAAAATAAAATTTTATTTCTTATTAAAATTCAAAAAAAAAAAATTATATTTCTTATTAAATTTTTATATCAAAAATTTTATTTCTTATAATTTTTTAATTTTATAAAAAATAAAATTTAATTTATTATTAAATTTTCATAAAAAATACAATTTTATTGCTTATTAAAATTTAAAAAAGAAAATTATATTTCTTATTAAATTTTTATATCAAATTTTTATTTCTTATAATTTTTTAATTTTATAAAAAATAAAATAAAATTTATTATTAAAATTTTATAAAAAATACAATTTTATTGCTTATTAAAATTTAAAAAAGAAAATTATATTTCTTATTAAATTTTTATATCAAAAATTTTATTTTTTATAATTTTGAAAATTAATTTGAAAACAACGATATTTTAATATATATATATATTGACTATATTTGAATAAAAAAACCTTGAAATACACTCCAAAAATCAAATTTCAATACCTTTTCACTTTTTTCCTCTACAGACTATCAAAACAATTACCTTGACCTCAAAAGGACATCAACAATGACCTTCTTTTATTTATCATGCAATGAGCGGATGAAAAATTCATAGGGAGAATTTGAAAAACATACTTTTCATTGAATATAATTGCTTAATGATTGCAAAAATAATTTGAAAAAATTGAAAAATTAAGAAATTATTAAAAAAACATTGTAAAAACCTAAATACCCAATAAAATTACTTTATCCCCTTTCATATTTTCCTCACTCGTCTCTCCTCTCATTTCTTCCTCTCGACTAGAGGTGGCAAAATGAACCCGAACCCGAAAATTCGCCCAGGAAAACCTGAACCCGCCCAAACCCGATTTGACCAAAAAGTCAAAAACCCGAACCCGAAAAAGCCCGAACCCGAATGGGCCCGAACCCGAATGGGCCCGAACCCGAATGGACCCGAACCCGAATGGACCCGAACCCGAATGGGCCCGAACCCGAATGAGCCCGAACCCGAATGGACCCGAACCCGAGACCGGCCCGAACCCGAACCCGAATTTAATACTAAAAATAAAAATAAACAAATTGCAATTATTTTTTTTTTTACAAAGCAATAACTTTAATTATTAATTTTATTCTAATTTTTTTTAATAATTTAATTAAAATTTAAAATTTAATATATTATATATATATGATGAAATAATAATTTTATCAAAAAGTAAATTATATTTTGTACTTATAAGTTATAACTTTAACGTCTCATATCATGATGAATTTACAATCTAAATATTTTAAATTCTTGAAAATTTTAAAGATGTGAAAAAAAATTTGACAATAATTCAATTAATCTATAAGGGTAAAAAAATTGACAATAATTCAATTATTTTGGCCTTTTGGGTTATACTTAGACCTGCTCACCGGCCGGGCCTGGGCAGGATATTTTGTGTTCCGGGCCGGCCCGGCCCGGAACAGTAATTTTTATTATAATATTATTTTATTTAATTTTAATTATAAAAAAATAAAAAAAAATAAATTTTTTTTTATTCCAATGAACAGTGTTTCGGGCCTAAACGGGCGGGCCGGGCCGACCCAGGGCCAGGCCTGGGCAGAGAAAATAAAAAAAAACTGGGCCGCGGCCTGGCCCGGCCCATAAGCAGCTCTAGTTATACTTATGCGGTTAGGTTAGGGTGGGTTTAATTGGATTATGGCTTTCATGTGATTTTATTTTAGCGGGTGGATTTAATGGGGTTTTGGGTTTTATGGCCTTTTGGTTTTGGGTATATTTATTATATATTAATAAATAATCATATTAATTATATATTTATTACGTATAATTTAAATATAAATTATATTTTTTAGAACTACTTTATAATTTATACTTTATACTGATGAAAAAAATATAAGTACTCGATATATATATATATCTTGACTATAAGCATAAATTTTTTGCATTTTATAAGTATATAAACGAATAGATGAAGGCCAGGATTTATTTTTAAAAGTTTTTTATTTTATAGTGAATATAAATTATAATGTATTTATATTTTGAAATTCGAGCTCATCAAATCAATTATTTTAAATATCAATATATTAATTTATAATATATCATATTTTTTATAATAAATTATTTCAAAATTTGATTTTATATAACAAATTAATTTCTTATTCTTTTGGTGCTAACAAATATTAATTTTAAAAAATAAATATAATTAAAAATATCATATAATAGCAAAAGTATAAAAATAAAAATAATAATAAATTAATAATTTGTTTTTAGATATAAATATTTAAATTACGTAAAAATGATTACATCTAATATAAAATAAAATAATGTAAAACATACCCGTACCCAGATCGAACCCGAACCCAGACCGAACCCGAATGGGCCCGAACCCGAATGAGCCCGAACCCGAATGGGCCCGAACCCGAATGGGCCCGAACCCGAATGAGCCCGAACCCGAATGAGCCCGAACCCGAATGGACCCGAACCCGAATGAGCCCGAACCCGGATGGACCCGAACCCGAATGAGCCCGAACCCGAATAAACCCGAACCCGAATGAACCCGACCCGAATCCGCCCGAACCCGCCCAATTGCCACCTCTACTCTCGACATTCCTCTCTCTCAACAAAATATCACCCACTGTTAGCCGACTCAATAATAATTAATTCAGCGCTCTATTTCTCTCTCATTTTCATGCTTGAAGTTGATGAATCATCTCTCTTTGTCTGTTGGCTGAATGAGCAATGTAAGCAAAGTTAGGTATGGTTTTTGAATTAAAGTTTCTTCCTTTTTGTTAGCTATCGAGTATGTCCACCGGTTGAAATTTTTTGTAAATTATTAAGATGTGATCATTCTTGTTTTAGATTGACTTCTAGGTCTCGTTTGATAATTCAACATTTTTGGGTTTAAATTAAATATTTAAGTGATATTGATTTGTAGATAAGATAATGGAGGTCAAAAGGAAACGTTCAAAGGGAGGATTTTTTCAATTGTTTGATTGGAATGGTAAATTTCAGAAGAAATTATTCTCAAACAATTTTGAATTACCAGGTATATTTCTGTTCTACATCTAAATGGATGTGCATGTATTATTTTTGTATTTTAGTCTCTTTTTTCTGTATTGTGAATATGTTTATAGTTCATGCACAATTTGTTTGCGTTTTGACTGTAGAAGAATTAAAGAGAGGAAAACATGTCTGGTTTGCAAGCAAAATTGTTCCCTTAAGGATATCCATTAAAAGTAGGAGCTTGTTCAAGGTGCTAGCAAAATGCAGAGAAAGAATCTGATTTTTCCATTTGTATTTTGCTTGCAATTTGCACTTTTGACCCTTTTGAACAGATCTCAAGGTGTTGAAGAGGTAGGAAAAGCAGAGAGCGCTGCCTATGGAATTGATGTTTGAACGTGAAAAATAGGTTGTGCAAGCTTATTAGAATGTATGTTTTATACATAGTAATATACCTCATCCATTTAATTTCTTTTCCTGATTTATACTGATCTACGTCAGTCCAGTTCTAAGCATTCCTAAGGCTAGCTGCACAAGATAATTATCTTCATGTAGTTAATTTCAACATTGTGTGCAACTTTTTAAAAATTGGTATATTGAGATTTGGTTTGGGAGAAAAATATATATACAAGCAATTGTATACCCTGTTTCGGCCACTTTATTTAATGTGTTTTTGGATTAAGTTTAGCATGCTGACATTACTGTATGTGATACACCATTTAATCACTTACTTTCAATATCCAAATATTGACATGGCACTTTTGACATCTGCCACGTTCTGCTTGATTCTTTAGATACAAATGACTATATATTTTAGAGCAATTTTAAATGATTCCGGGATTAGATAGAGAGATTATGGTTAGGGGTTTGAGGTCTCTCTATAGTAAGAGTAGAATTGGTTACTGTTTAAAAAATGTACATAAATTTATGCTAAATGTACATATTGTTATAGTTATATGTACATATAACTCTGCTTCTTATCTTACAGTGCTAACTATAAAAGCTAAATGTACGTATTATTATATTTATAGTAAAATGCATTTATAGTTGTTTCTTATGTACTTATCTTATTTTGAGAAATTTCCCCTTTGAAGGATTTTCAAAATATTCTTTGCTTTTAGAAAATGTACATGTTCTATTTATGTGATTTTCTCTTATATTTCTTTCTCTTTGCTTTTCCTAATTCAAAATTGATGATTTACTGTAGGAAACTACTCTTGGAAAAACCAGGTAGCTGAAAAAGCTACGTGAAAGTACCATTTCATCGGTATTTAATGGAAGATCAGTTAATATAATTGGAAAAATCAATGCCTTGTTGAGTAGTGATTGTCATAATGATTTTTCGATCGCTAGACGATTTTAAAACACAAATGGAGTCGCCACCAATCTTTTATGACTAAGTGTGATTGGCCACCTACTAAAACTTATCCCCTTAATAAACCCTAAAATTAATTAAGATCTATTAAAAGAATAATTTTTGATTTGCGAAAACAAAATTGGGTTCGGGAGTACGGTTACGCGTGGGGATAGATTAGCACCCCCACAACGCCAATTTTTTAGAAAACGATATCCTTTAATCACGTGTTATCCTTAATCTTGAAAAAGTGATTTTAATTTTGAAATTTAAAAATAATTTCCTTCATCTCTTTTATCAACCGACAAAATTTTTCGAATTTATTTTTCCGTAAAAAGAACATTTTTTTATTTTATTCAGAGAAAGTAAATGTGAATCTTTGTATTGAGAAATCGTACTAAAAACACCAATACTTTCGGTAACTTTTAGCGGATTTTTCTCACCTTAAGATATCTTAGGAATCACTACTGTAACATCCTTTGAGTTCCATCGTCGGCCAATCACGTTTCTTAAAACATTTTTATCTTTGCTTGAAAAATAAATTAAAATGTCTTTTATAATTATTTTCGAAATAAAAGAAATTATCAATGTAAAAATAATTCTCGAATCACTTCGATATTTTTGATAATGTTTCGATAATTATTTTTACTCGGACTATTTTGAGGAACGATTGATACTCCGACCATCACAAGAAGGAATCAGTTTTTAGAAAATTATCTTTATCGAAAATAATTTTAAAAAAAAAATTTATTCGTGAAATTATTGCATGACCAAAATGTCATTTTTGATTTAAAAAAATAAATAAAAATATGAGAATAAAATAAAATAAAATGAAATGAAAAGATCAACAGTAATAATAATAATATAATAAAAATAACTACTAAAATAAATAAATAAAAACATTAACCAAATAATAAGAAAATATATAATAAAAAAAATAGATAAATAAAAAAATGAACATAAACAAAAATAAATAAAAAACTTACTTTCGAAAAATGCGAAAAATCAAGACTTGAGTGCTCATATGGATTCCTCGAGAAGATTAATTTATTTTCTTTTATTTTCTTTTTTCTTTTTTCTTCCTTTCTTTTTCCTTTTTTTTTCTTCCCCTAGAGCGGGTCGGGTGCCCGAACCCCGGGCCGACACGCGGACGGTGCGACCTACCCTAGGGACTATAAAAGATTTTCTTTTTGTTTCATTTTCCTTTTTTCCCCTTCTCTCTCTACCCATCCTTTTCTCTCTACTTTTCATACCCAAAAATAAGAGCCATCCTTAAACCCAGAACCCGGCGATCGGCCACCGTGCCCACTGTCATACCCCGTCGCCGGCCACCGTTCGTAGGCGACCAATCAAGCCCAAAATTTTTTTAACTGCTTTTTTTGGCCTCTTCTTTTCGAATATGAGCTTAGTTTTGCCTGAATCTAAGCCTAGAAGCTTAGATCTGAAAAAATATCCTGCGGCTTTAATTTTTCGATCCGTTGTCGTCCACCATCGGATCGGTCCAAAAAATTTTCCACGGCCTCCTCTCTACCTATCCCATCTCCTCACTATTTTAATCCCCCAAATAACCCTTAGTGTTGGGATTCGGCACATGCTCAAACAGAGATAATGTATAATTTAATCAACAAGTTAAATTATACAACGCAGCGGAATAAAATAAAACATAGAGAAAACCAAATCCCTCCAAGGATCTCCTATGAATTCAAAACGATTAGGCTGTCAAGAATAGATAACAATCAAAATATCATACCTCTGTATTGGAGATTACCGGAAACCTCAAGACAGATTCTTGACGTTCTTGTTCTTGTACACAAAGCTCGCTTGTCGAAAACCAAAGCCGTCCAATTGTTCGACCTCTAACAGTAATCCACACAGGTGATCTGAAAACCTTCGCAAGGTTGAGATTATGTTTTTCCAAGACGATGCTAGTAGTCTAGGTTGTGAGAAACCTTTCTCCTCAACCTTTGTTAGCCAAAAAAAAAAAAAAAAAAAACGAAAGAATCGTATTCTCTCTTCTCTCTAGCTATTCGGCCGAACCTCTCTTGTTAGTGTGAGAGGCGCCGATTTAGGTTATCCTTAGGGGGGAGGCGGCAACAATATAAGCATATATATAAGTAGGTTTAGTGTATGTCAACTATTGGACTAACTGCACTAAAGCCCTTATACATATTATTAAATATTCATGCTAAGCCCACAACACTTAATGAATATTTAATCTGGTCCAATCTCATTTTAATTTCATTAATCACCTTTTGTGTATGACCCATTAGGCCCTTAACATGTTGGCAATAAATATAATTAATTCAATTAAAAATTTCCTTTTATATTTATAGATCATGAGCGGCATCTAGAAATGCATCATGACCACCCAAATGTCAAGAGAGTCATAAGGCTTCGACTAGCCTTTCGTGTACAATATGTCTATGTAATTCGATCCCTTTATCAAATATCTCGGGATAGGAAAGAGCATGGTTCAGTGTCGACTCTTAACCCATTCCATATTAGATCTGCAGCTTTAATATTACCTCCTTAAGTATTGCCTTGGCCAAAGACTTTTATAAGTTAATATAAGCCAGATACATGTGAGATGTCCCCTTAATCACTTGGGGTGATGAATCCTCTCTGGAGCACTCATTCATCTTCGTATGCTTCATGTCATACCCAATAAAACCCTACTATAAGTATCCTCGTGATTGGGACCCGTTCGTGATGAAATCTAAGTATGACAGTTCACATACAAGATGACCTGATGTCACAAGTCAAAGGATTACTTACACTATTGACAAATGAGAGTATTTTCCATAGACACTTGAGTGAAATACCAAATATAACTCTCATAGCGGGTCATGTTTAGTGAACTTGTTCAACTTACAAGCACCCATATGTTATCCCCAAGTATCTCTATACTTTCAATCTATGAGATCAGTTGCATGCATCAAGTGCATGAAGGCTTAACATATGCCAGTCTTTGAGCATTGTCAATGCCCTATCTTGACAATACAATGACCAGAAACAGTTTTAGAAACACGGCATTGATGCATAAGGATCCTCATAATTGTAACTCCTTACAATTCCTTTGCAATGCCTTTGTGTTTCATGGGCTTTATCTTCACAAGTCATTTATAACAATTATAACAATACTTATGGATAAAGAAATACCCCAATTATAATTAATAAACTATAATGTGCATTACATGAATATATAAATTGTGTCTTACAAGCCTAACTAGATTGGCTTGTAGGGCTTACACCAACAATCTCCCACTAGCACTAAAGCCAATCGCCCATGTCCTTCCATGTGAAGATTGTGTTTCTGCTGGACAGAACCTTAGTGAAAGGATCAACTATATTATCCTTTGTGGGTACCCTTTTCCATACTTATATCACCTCTTTGAATTATGTCTCTAATCAAGTGATATTGCCGCAATACATGTTTGGATTTGTGATGAGACCGTGGTTCCTTAGCTTGCGCTATGGTTCCATTGTTATCACAGTAAAATGGTATTAGATCAACAATGCTTGGAACCACACCAAGTTCAGTTATGAACTTCTTAATCCAAACAGCCTCCTTCGCTGTCTCACACGCGGAGATGTATTCAGCCTCTGTTGTTGAATCTACAGTTGTAGTCTGTTTGGAACTTTTCCAACTGACTGCAGCTCTATTTAAGGTAAATACGTAACATCCCTATCAGTTTGAAACCCAGCATCTGTATAACCCCTTACTTGGAGTTCAGCCCCTCCATAGACCAAGAAAATATCCTTAGTTCTTGATAACTCGTATAATTATATAGTTTTTAGTTATGTTTTATTATTGTTTTGTGTCAAATACGAGTTATTATTGTTTAGTCTAATTGTGTTTATGATCTTTTATATTTTTATGTAATTTGGTGTTTTTCACAAGTTTCTTTGAGTGATTTCAGATTACTAGAATTAAGGGCAAATCCAGTTCAGTTCCAGTTCCGACACCTTTTGCCATATCAGCTATATCTGGAGTTTCACTGCAGCAATAAGGCTGAAATTTTAACCGTGCAAAGCTAAGAGGCATATCTATCTTTTTCATGTTTTATACTTCTTGAAACAGAGTCTTTTTCCCTAGGGAAATCAACCATCAAGTTGGCTGATGTGCAATGACGTCTGTCCTGAGCAGTTTTCGTATTTTGACCATATCGTCTGATACACATCAGTAAATGAGCTGATTCCAATGGCTATGGATCACTAACTGATAGGGGAACATTTGTCTAGAAGACCATGTGATCAGATAAAGCCTCCAATATTGAAAAAATCGACCATCAATTTGGCTGATGTGCAATGACGTCTGTGCTGACCTGTTTTCGTATTTTGCCCATATCTTCTTCTCCACATCAGCAAATGAGCTGATTCCAACGGCTATGAATCAGTAACTCATAGGGGAACATTTTTCTAGAAGACCATGTGATCAGATCAGGCCTCCAAGATTGACAAAATCGACCATCAAGTTGGCTGATCAAAATGGTCATACAATATGACGAAAATTGTTAGAAAAATGCACCCACCTATTATACCTACCTTTGAAATTTGTAAAGCTTGTCTCTTGTCATTTAGCCCTCCAAAATGTGTATAAATAGAGGGCCTTGGATGATTGTAGAGAATCATATTGTACATAGGTAGGATATTAGCCATTTTAATAAAATTCTCTAAGTTTTCTTCTTCTTTCTTTTCTCTAGTTTTCTTTCTTTTCTCTAGTTTTCTTTTTCTTTAGAGAGAGCAAGAGGTTGGATAATTAATATTCTTCCTCTTCTTCTTTCTTTCTTTTATTTTCTTCTTAGATTTTCTTTAATTTTATGTTTATGTTTACAATGCCTATGCTAGGCTAAACTTCTATTTGGTTAAGGGTGATTTCAAAGCTCTAGACATGTTTTATAATTGATTTTCAGATTCTATCTATCATTAATTTTCTATCAAAGTTGCTTATGTTCTTCTACAAGAATTGTTCATGATGTTGTCTTGATTTGTTTAGGTGTACAACTAGATAGATCTTGATAATTATCTATTGCTAGTTTAGGAGTCTTGATCCGTGTAATTGTCTTGATTTCCTATTCATAAGTGGCAATTTGTGATTAATGATTATGGTCAAGTTTTCAATAATTGCAAAGTGGAACATAACCTAAGTTGAACAATCCGAGCTTATGTGTTTGTTGCTTAGATCAACCTATCTTTCTCATCATAAAGCTGCCATTAAATTGAATCTAGAGAGCTTATTCTAGGTTGTTTGATGGTTAGAGATTAAATAGAGAGCTTGTTCTATTTAACGACAAACTAAGAAAAGATTGGGATAACAGAGCTTGTTGTTATCTACGGTTGTTAACTTTGATAGTTGGTTGATATTGATAGATCTGAAATTGATTCTTAATGATGTCTAGTGGTGGAGAATGAAACCTTAACCATATTTTTCATATTTGATTCTTCTTACTTACTTGTTTTCTTACTTTTCTAGTTTGCTTATTTTTAAAAGTATATTTATTTTTATTGGCTGGTTATACCGCCTTGCATCTTATTCTTATTATTTACTTTAGTTTAAATCTGGCTTCAAAAACCCCTTTTTTTTTATTGTTTTCTTTGAATGTAAGTTATAAACTAATAACTCATAAATTAAAACCCAATCCCTGAGGACTCGACCCTTGCTAACTACTATACTTACAATTGATCTTTTTAGTGCAAGGTTAAATAAGATACACTCTTTTGGGTGCATCAAGTTTTTGGCGCCGTTGCCGGGGATTGTTTTCTTTAGTTTATTTGTTACTTGGTTTATTCTTATTTTCAGTTCTAATGAGTTTTATTTTCTTGTACATACGGGTTTTTCTGATCAAATTTTGAAAAAAAAAAAAAAAAAAAACGATGGAATTGAGCAATCTAACACTTGAAGAGTTGGTGGCATACATGAACATGGAGAATCAACATGCCAATCTCACCTTCCCAGTTCAACAATTTTCCATGGGAGGATGTCAAGACCATTAAGTGTTCCAAGACCAACAGTATGATCATTACTCAAACACTTACCATGAGGGATGGTGGGATCATACTAATTATGGCTACTCGAAAAATTACCAAGAAGTAGATCCTTATGCCAATTACACTCATCCATCTAGATTTAATCAATCATGGTCTCAAGAACTAGATCTTTTTCAGCCACCACATATGACTCAAAACTCAGGTACTTCTTTAGAAGATCTTGTCTATTCTCTTGTTACTAATACTTTGCAATTTCAACAGGAAACAAGGGCAAGCATCCAGAGTTTGGAAAAGCAAATGAGCCAATTGGCTAGTAGTATGGTGGGATGGGTAGCACAAAGATCTGAAGAACTCCCTGCCCAAACGATGATTAACCCAAAGGAGAATGCTACTATTGTGACCTTGAGGAATGGGGAACAAGATGAGGATGAGACAAAATTAGAGATGAATTCTATTCTTGAGGATAATGAAGCCAATGATCCAAATAAGAGTATTTCAGCACCTGAGATAACGTTTGAGATTCCAATTTTTACTAATGTTTCTTCTCCACCTTTTCCTAGTAGATTCGCAAAGTTCAAGGAGGATGAACATGAACAAGACACGCTGGAAACCTTAAACAGTTTGTTTGTGGATGTCATTCAACAAGTACCAAAAGATGCATCATTCCTCGATGAGATATGCACCACCAAGGATGATGGAATAATACTTGTAATGGAGAATACATCCACTGTTGTGCAAAGAAAGCTACCTCTCAAACGCATAAATTTGGAAAATTTCATGTATGAGCCTGACAAGCGTAAAAAGCCAAGAAGGGGTGTTGGTTAGATTCAAAACACTAACTCAAGTGTTAATTGGGAAGGCAGCCCAATTAAAGATGAAATTGCCAACCTTCCATATTCAGATTTGCTTTCTCTTTCTTTTCCTTTTTCTTTTATTATTTTTATTGTTTTTATTTTTATTTCTTATGTTTCTTTGTTAATTGTGTTTACTGTTTTTAAGTTCATTTAGGCTGCATAAGTTTCTTTTGTTTAATAGTTCTTTTCTCTTACATATAATTCTTGCATTGGGGGATAATAGCATTACATTAATGACAATGTAAGAATTATGTGTGGGGGGAAGAATTTAGGATTTTATTTAGAGTGTTTTGTTTTTGAGTCTTTTTATGTTGTTTTTTTTTTTTTTTTTTGATCCTTGTTTTGAAAATAACTAGATGTAAATATAATTTTTATTTTTTTTAACCCCGGTTAAATGGCGGATAACGGTACTCCGTGATTATTTAAATCGGTTCCATCAGCTACCCACAAAACTGATATTGTATATAAATTTCTCTTCCAATTTCTCTTTCAATTTTTTTCATTTTTTTTCAGGATGGATGATATTCTCACAAGATTGCAGAAACGATTTCCTCCTTTTCCTCGAAATATTTTACTGAAGCTTTACCAAGTTCGACTTGAAAGATTAAGAATGCTTATGCACAAAGGGATTCCTGGAGACATACGTTGGATAATTGAAGCCAAGGTACGTGAAGATGAATATCTTCCTGTTTTGCATTTACCAGGTACAGGTAGAAGCACTTTTGCAAAGAAGCGACGAGCAAAGCGCATGAGTTCAAATTGCCACAAATGTGCACGATGGACGTGTAATGGTAAATGTCGTTCTATTGGGATTCCGTCCTCTAATCGAGATGATAAAATTGAATTCATTAAGGATGGACTGAGTAAGGAGAATTTGGGTAATATCCAACTTTCTCTTGAGACGCATCCTAGTGGAGACGTACAAAGAGAAATTCTTGATTTATGGCCTCAATTCCAAAGGGAATGGCAACATCTTGGGAATCTGATGTTAAAAGACCCTGTTTGCCAGCTTGTAAGAAAACTGGATGGGAAGCATATCCTCGACTCATAGAAGGCGTTTAAGCCGTTTCTGGACGTAAAACCAGAGGAAGATGTGAGCCACAATCACAACTACAATAAATAACTTCTCAGCTTTTGGTTTGATTTGCAATAACTTTATTTTGGTTTAATTTACGTGTTGTTCGATTTGTGTAATTATTCTCATTTTTTTATTTGTCTTTTACGGTTGATTTTTCTTCTCTTTTTGATTTTCTTCCTGAAATCACGCAAAAATCTTTTGTTAGGTTAACATTTTCTTCTGACAGGTCAAATACACTTTCGGCGACATTATTACTCTTGACTTTTACGGTCGATTTTTCTTCTCTTTTTGATTTTCTTCCTGAAATCACGCAAAAATCTTTTGTTAGGTTAACATTTTCTTCTGACAGGTCAGATACACTTTCGGTGACATTATTACTCTTGTCTGATTCACTACTCAGTCCTCTATATATTACACCATGTACTCATTCTCTTTCAGGCACTCGAAAAAAAAAAAAAAGAAAAAAAAATGGAAAGTACTTCGTCCCAACGCATTAAAAAAATTTGTGTCTTTGGAGGTGCTTATCCAGGGAAAAATAACATATTCGCTGATGAAGCCATAAGAGTTGGAGTAATACTTGCCCAACAAAAGATCCAGTTGATTTATGGAGGCGGTAGTACGGGTTTAATGGGAGTAGTCGCTACAGCAGCACACGCCGGAGGAAGTCCAGTTCTAGGAATCGTGCCAAAACTATTCACAAGTTTTTGTGGACCTACCGTGGGTAAGGAAATACAAGTCTGGAGTATCCCTGAACGGATAACAATCATGTACCATTCTGCCGATGCATTCATTGCTTTACCAGGAGGTCTGGGTACATTGGAAGAAATAGCTTGCGTGACTTCTTGGTCATCTTTGGTCACAAATAAGAAACCCATTGGTTTGCTTAATATTAATGGTTATTTTAGTAATTTGCTTTCATATTTAGATAATGCTGTGGATAATGGATTCATGTTTTCAGAGGCAAGGAGAACCATAATTTCTGCTACAACCATTGAAGATTTACTCAAAAAGCTCCAAGCTTATGAGTATTTATCTGCTACGGTTGTTTCGCAAACGCTCGGAAAAAGAAAAAGAGATATGGACGAGCAAGGAGTGGATTGCACTTTGTCTTTGTGACATTATCTAACATTTTGTTTGTTGTGTCTCAGTTATAATAAGTGGTTAGCAACATCTGCAGGTAATATCTCCTAAATCCTACCTTTAAAATTTGACATTGGGGACAATGTCATATTTTAGTATGGGGTAAGGGACATATTTTGCTAATTTAAAAAAAAAAATTGTGTCGTTTTAAGCCATTTAGAAGTATTCATTCTGAACAAGGTCTGAGTAAGGGAGACTTGAGACATACCTTGTCAGTTTGATTTCTTCTTTTCAAAAAAAAAAAAAAAGTTTGTTGTGTTTTAAGCAATTTAGAAGTATTCATTCTGAACAAGGTCTGAGTAAGGGAGACTTGAGACATACCTTGTCAGTTTGATTTTAATCTTTTTATGTTTACTTGTTAATTTTTCTTTAGTATTTTAGGATTATTTAGGTTGCATGAGTTTGTTTTGTTTTGTTTTGAGTCTAGTTGTTCCTATTCTTATGTTATTAGTTCTTTTCTCTTACACATGATTCTTTCATTTGGGTTAATAGACTTACATTGAGGACAATGTAAGAATTAAGTGTGGGGGGAATGATTTAGGATTTCTTTTATTTTCGTCTACTATTTTTTTTTATGAGTCTTTATTATTATTATTTTTAGTGTGTTTTAGTTCCTTTTTAATACAATGATGAGATATGAATTGCATAGGTCTAAACTGGTTACTAGTGAGAAGATTTTCATGAGAATTAAGCTTGATACTAATTTTTATGAGCCAATATTAATATGATATGTTGATTGAGAAAGAAGCATGTTTAGACTTAAAACTGACTTGTATAATCATCATTGTGAGTTTTTGAGCCTAAAATGATTGATGCATTATACAAATCAATCTAATTTCTTTCTTGAGTGCTCTTATGATTACATGATTCTCTAGAACTTGCTTTAAACCGTTTGAGACTATATTGATACATGTGACAACATGAATATGATAGAGGCATTAGGATTATAACCAGAGCCAAACAGCCATCCCTTATTGATGTTCCAAGAGAACACACCCTTAGTGAACCAGTTTGAGCCTACATTGAATAAGCTATCTCTTTGGTAACCATAACTTGTCCCTAACCTAAATATACTTATATCTTTACCTTTGTTCCAAAGATGAATTAGCATGATTTGAGACCAGTTGCAAAGACAAGGGATTTTTTTTGGTTAGAAACAAGAAATAAGTGTGGGGGGAAAAGAAAAGAAAAGTCAAGAGAAAAAGAAATGGAATATTGGAAAATACATTCCTATGTAAAAAAAATATATATATGAATCATCTCTTGAATTTGTGGAAAAAGAAAAAGATGTTACAAAGTTGTTTAGAATGAAGAAAAGGCCCAACATGAATATCCGGCCTAGGTGACTATGTACTTGTAAAGAGTTTTGAGAAGTTTCTTTGTATATTTTTTTTTATGTCTCTAAACTTTATGAACTCTTTGGAACCTTTGTGATATCTTTATCCTTTTGTTCTTCAACCACATTACAAACCCCTTGGCCCCATTACAACCTTGATTAAAGACCTCTTGATTTATGAAGTTGCATGATCTTTTAGTGGAGAATAGGTGGACAAGCAAGCATATGATAGAAGTGTTTTCATGAGATTGATTGAGTGTAAACACTTTACCACAACTTTAAAGAGTGAAAATCAAGAGAGTATCCCATGTGAGAAGTTGAGATTAAGTTTGAATATGCATTATTTTGATTGAAATATGTTATGTTAATATTGGCTTAACTCAAACTATTTACATTCAAGCAAGATTTTTTGTGAATTTCTTTAAGCTATTGATTAGTTTTTAAGACTTGTCCAATGATTATCTCAAATTTATATTGGAAGGATTAGTTATAATTATTATTTTTAGTTTTTCTTATGTTTTCAATGTTTGTGGGTATCGTCCTAGTAAACCCTCACGAGACTAAACTCGTCCACTAGGGACACCTAGGGGTTTAAAGGCTTGTGTCACATGCTAAGTGCCACCGTGATTTCCTACGAAAATGGATTAGATTAGATTTTCTTATTTTATTTTTATTGAGTCGTTGCTAGGGACTAGCAACAATCTAAGTGTGGGGGTGTGATAACTCGTATAATTATATAGTTTTTAGTTATGTTTTATTATTGTTTTGTGTCAAATACGAGTTATTATTGTTTAGTCTAATTGTGTTTATGATCTTTTATATTTTTATGTAATTTGGTGTTTTTCACAAGTTTCTTTGAGTGATTTCAGATTACTAGAATTAAGGGCAAATCCAGTTCAGTTCCAGTTCCGACACCTTTTGCCATATCAGCTATATCTGGAGTTTCACTGAAGCAATAAGGCTGAAATTTTAACCGTGCAAAGTTAAGAGGCATATCTATCTTTTTCATGTTTTATACTTCTTGAAACGGAGTCGTTTTCCCTAGCGAAATCAACCATCAAGTTGGCTGATGTGCAATGACGTCTGTCCTGAGCAGTTTTCGTATTTTGACCATATCATCTGATACACATCAGTAAATGAGCTGAATCCAACGGCTATGGATCACTAACTGATAGGGGAACATTTGTCTAGAAGACCATGTGATCCGATAAAGCCTCCAATGTTGAAGAAATCGACCATCAATTTGGCTGATGTGCAATGACGTCTGTGCTGACCTGTTTTCGTATTTTGCCCATATCTTCTTCTCCACATCCGCAAATGAGCTGATTCCAACGGCTATGAATCAGTAACTCATAGGGGAACATTTTTCTAGAAGACCATGTGATCAGATCAGGCCTCCAAGATTGACAAAATCGACCATCAAGTTGGCTGATCAAAATGGTCATACAATATGACGAAAATTGTTAGAAAAATGCACCCACCTATTATACCTACCTTTGAAATTTGTAAAGCTTGTCTCTTGTCATTTAGCCCTCCAAAATGTGTATAAATAGAGGGCCTTGGATGATTGTAGAGAATCATATTGTACATAGGTAGGATATTAGCCATTTTAATAAAATTCTCTAAGTTTTCTTCTTCTTTCTTTTCTCTAGTTTTCTTTCTTTTCTCTAGTTTTCTTTTTCTTTAGAGAGAGCAAGAGGTTGGATAATTAATATTCTTCCTCTTCTTCTTTCTTTCTTTTATTTTCTTCTTAGATTTTCTTTAATTTTATGTTTATGTTTACAATGCCTATGCTAGGCTAAACTTCTATTTGGTTAAGGGTGATTTCAAAGCTCTAGACATGTTTTATAATTGATTTTCAGATTCTATCTATCATTAATTTTCTATCAAAGTTGCTTATGTTCTTCTACAAGAATTGTTCATGATGTTGTCTTGATTTGTTTAGGTGTACAACTAGATAGATCTTGATAATTATCTATTGCTAGTTTAGGAGTCTTGATCCGTGTAATTGTCTTGATTTCCTATTCATAAGTGGCAATTTGTGATTAATGATTATGGTCAAGTTTTCAATAATTGCAAAGTGGAACATAACCTAAGTTGAACAATCCGAGCTTATGTGTTTGTTGCTTAGATCAACCTATCTTTCTCATCATAAAGCTGCCATTAAATTGAATCTAGAGAGCTTATTCTAGGTTGTTTGATGGTTAGAGATTAAATAGAGAGCTTGTTCTATTTAACGACAAACTAAGGAAAGATTGGGATAACAGAGCTTGTTGTTATCTACGGTTGTTAACTTTGATAGTTGGTTGATATTGATAGATCTGAAATTGATTCTTAATGATGTCTAGTGGTGGAGAATGAAACCTTAACCATATTTTTCATATTTGATTCTTCTTACTTACTTGTTTTCTTACTTTTCTAGTTTGCTTATTTTTAAAAGTATATTTATTTTTATTGGCTGGTTATACCGCCTTGCATCTTATTCTTATTATTTACTTTAGTTTAAATCTGGCTTCAAAAACCCCTTTTCTTTTATTGTTTTCTTTGAATGTAAGTTATAAACTAATAACTCATAAATTAAAACCCAATCCCTGAGGACTCGACCCTTGCTAACTACTATACTTACAATTGATCTTTTTAGTGCAAGGTTAAATAAGATACACTCTTTTGGGTGCATCAGTTCTTCTCAAGTACTTGAGGATATTCTTCACAGCAGTCCAGTGAATTTCACCAGGATTGCTTTGGTATCGGCTCGTGACACTCAGAGCGTACGATACATCTGGTCTTGTGCACAACATGGCGTACATGATAGATCCTATTGCCGAAGCATAAGGGATCCTATCCATCCATGTCCTTTCTTCATAAGCTTTAGGACACATCTCTTTCGAGAGTTGTACACCATGTACCATAGGCAAGTTACCTCTTTTGGAGATATCCATGCTAAACCTCTTTAGCACCTTGTCTATGTAAACGGATTGGGACAATCCAAGTAGCCTTTTCGATCTATCTCTATAGATCTTAATTCCCAGAATATATGCTGCTTCCCCCAAATCCTTCATGGAGAATTGTTTGGACAACCAGACCTTGGTGGTCTGAAGCATATGTATATCATTTCCTATGAGCAATATGTCGTCGACATATAGTACTAGGAACACAACTGCATGTTTGTTTACCTTCTTGTAAACACATGGTTCATCAGGATTCTTAATGAAACCAAATTCTTTAATTGTTTCATCAAACCTGATGTTCCAACTCCGAGATGCTTGCCTTACTCCATAAATGGACTTTTGCAACTTGCATACCTTATTAGAAGTGGCCTTGGATGAAAAACCTTCAGGTTGTATCATATACACTTCCTCTTGCAAATTCCCGTTAAGGAATGCAGTTTTTACATCCATCTGCCATATCTCATAATCATGGTATGCAGCAAAAGCAAGCATAATCCTAATGGACTTTACCATGGCAACTGTTGAAAAGGTTTCTTCAAAATCAATGCCTTCAACTTGATTATAACCTTTTGCAACCAATCTGGCCTTATACGTTTGTATGTTGCCATCCATGTCTGTCTTTATCTTGCAGATCCATTTACACCATATGGGTTTTATCCCTTGAGGTGGATCAACTAAAGACCAAACTTGGTTAACTTCCATGGCATCCATTTCGGATTTCATGGCTTCTAGCCATTTCTTGGAATTGATGTCCGACATTGCTTCCTTATAGGTAGTAGGTTCATTATCAATAGGCAAACCATCTCTTTCCAAAAGAAATCCATATCTTATTGGAGTTTGCCTCTCCTTACTAGACCTTCGGAGTACTTGTGTTTCTTGAGCATTAGTCCGAGCATCCAATGCCTCGACCAATGCCTCAAGTTCTGAGGGAATGTTAGGTTGTGGTTCTTGAACTTCTTCAAGATCTACTTTACTCTCAACGAATCCTTCTAGTAGAAACTCTTTCTCTAGAAAAGTAGCGTGTTTTGACACAAACACCTTTTGATCAGTAGGACTGTAAAAGTAATATCCAGCAGTCTCTTTAGGATATTCTCATAACGTGCCAAATACGAATTCAGCATGCTAGACACAAATCAATGGAGTCGCCACTAATCATCTAATCTATGTGTGATTAGTCACCTATACGAATCTATCCTATTTAAAGTAATCCTAAACTTGACTAAGGCACCTTAAAAAGAATAGGTTCTGGTTTACTTATCAGAACTAGGTTCGGGAGTACGGTTACATGTGAGGAAGGATCAGCACCCTCACAACGCCTATCCAAGAGATAGTACCTAATTACTCTTGTGATACTTAAAAAGTCTTAATTAAATGGTATTGTCTATCCTATTTCATTTTAATTGTTAAAGATCTTGAAAATCATTTTTTAGATCTTCCTTCCATTCATTCTGGAGAAATTACTAAAAAACGTTTCCTCACCTCGAGACTCGAGAGTATTCAAAAGAAACCATTCGTTCTATTGAAGAAGCTCCGTCATCGAAAAAGTTAGATTATTTAAGAAAGTTATTTCTCTTAAATTAATCTTCCAAAATTAATCCACATTTTTATTAATATTTGTTCGAAAAATAAATTATGATCTTAATATCGAAAATTATCCCTTAAAAAAAATCCTTCCATTCGTTCTGAAGAATTTTTAAGAAAATTTTTCTCACCTAGAAATTTCTTAAAAGTCAACCATTCGTAACTCTCTTGAATTTCATCATCGGAAAAAATCTTAATTTATCCTTCGATTTTAATTAGGCATTTATTATGAAAAATTATTTAAAAAAAAACATTGAAAATTAATTATTCAAAAGAATAAACTTTGATCTTTATTGACATCGAAAATAATCCCTTAAAAAATCCTTCCATTCATTCTGGAGAATTTTTAAGAGAATTCTCTCACCTAGAAATTTCTTAGAAATCCACCGTTCGTGATCTCTTTGAATTTTATCATTGAAAAAGATATCAATTTATTAATTTCAAACTAACTAATCATCAATTAAAAATACTCATCTTATTAATAAAAAAATCAATAGTTAATAATAAAATATAATTAAAATAATAGTTAAAAATAATTAATAATAAATAATAATGGTTAAAAATATATGTATATATAATAGTAAAAAATAATAGTTAATAAAAATAATATAATAGTTAATAAAAAATAATATAATAATCCTATCAAAGTTGATTCGTAAAAATATACCTGCAACCATTAAATAAAATCACATTAGTCCAAAAATAAAAATAAATAAAAATAAATAATTTAAATAAATTAAATATGAAATAAAAATATCAAAAATAAACATAAAACAAATAAACAAAAGAAAAAATATAAAAGAAAAAGAACCAGCATCCTTTATCTTCTTCTTGTCTGCACGAATGTCAATAATGAAAACCAAAGTGTTGTTGTCTTCAATCTTATTCATTGCTGACTCAGGTGTGAGGGGAAACTTGAGAATCTGATAATGATCAAACTTGTTCCTTGGAGGAGCACTAATGCGTGGATACTTAGGATTCCTGTCCTTTTTCAAGGTCTTTGGCCTGTGGAATGTAACTTTTGTTCGGATCTTCTTAGCCTTCTTCTTAAAATTGGTTCCAGATTTTACTGCTTTTGCAGCCTTCAAGGCTTGTGCCTTTAGGTCTGCCTTCTTCTCAACTTTTGGAGCCATTGGTTGCAGCTGTCTCAAGCCCTTCTAAACCCTGTATGGAGAAGCGAAGGATCCGTTCAAGAGTTTACTGGTATTCCGAGACTCCTCAAAACATCGCTGCTAGTGTCGCTTCTGACCGTTCGCATCGCTGCTTCCTTTCGCTGGTATTGCTGCTACTCTTGGGTGCTACGGCCTCTTCACTATTTCCTTCCTCTATTCCTTTTCTTCTTTTTCCTCCCCCCTTCTGATTGTCGAACCCAAGCCTGTCTTTTAAATAATAAAAAAAAAACCCCTATAACAATTTTAGTCCATTTGGAGTAATGAGTCCTAACTAATCTCGATAAAAAACTATTTTTTCTCATATTTATCAAAACACCTAAGCCAAATCCTGATCTAAAGAAGAGTTCCAATTTGATCCAAACCACCTTTTCTTTTTCTTTTCGATTTTTCCCTTTTTCCACATTTTTTAATAATTTCGAAATTAATTAAAAATAAAACCTAAACTAAAATTAAAATTAAAGAATAAAATTAAAATATACCATCCGGATAAAAACGGGTGTCTACAGTTGCCCCTCTTTGTGCATTCACTGAGAAATAGAGGATGTGCAAAGACGTAGACACCTACTAAGTTCTCAAACATTAAAAAAAAACAACTATGTACTTAAAGAAAATCCCATTATAGAAAAGCTCCTCTAAGCGAGGCGTAAACTTTAAATAAACCCAACGTGAAAATATACTCCTCCACCAAGGCTTCAACTTTAAAAAAGCTAACATGAAAACATACTCCTCCACCGAGGCTTCAACTTTAAATAAACCTAACATGAAAACATACTCCTCCACCTAGGCTTCAACTTTAAATTCCCAACGAAGAAAAACTCCTCTCTACGAGGCATCAACTTTAAATTCCCAACGAAGAAAAACTCCTCTCTACGAGGCATCAACTTTAAATTCCCAACGATGAAAAACTCCTCCTAACGAGGCATCAACTTTAAATTCCCAACGATGAAAAACTCCTTCTAACGAGGCATCAACTTTAAATACCAAAATTAAAAAGAAAACTCCTGAGATATTTGAAAACTTTTATCCAAAAGTTCTAAATTGATACCCGGAGGTTCTTGTAAAATAATTCCCAGAGGTTTTGAAAAGATACCCAAAGGCTTTGAAAAATTAACCGGTGGTTTTGAAAAGATACCCTGAGGCTTTGAAAGATACCCGGAGATTTTGAAAAATTATACGGACACTTTGAAAAGATATCGGAGGCTTTGAAAAATTACCCGGAGGTTTTAAAAAATTACCCAGAGGCTTTGAAAAGATACCTGAGGCTTTGAAAAGATACCCGGAGGTTTTTGAAAAATTACCCGAAGGCTTTGAAAAGATACCCGGAGGTTTTGAAAAATTACCCGAAGGCTTTGAAAAGATACCCAATGGTTTTGAAAAATTACCCGGAAGCTTTGAAAAATTACCCGAAGGCTTTGAAAAGATACCCGGAGGCTTTGAAAAGATACCACTTTTATGCTTTCCTCAACTGAATGCTCAAAACTCTTACCTTGAAGATCTTCCTCAACCGAGATTCAATACTTCACCTCGAAAAGAACCATCCTTAAAAAGAGTTTAATTTCAAAATTCAAAAACTAAAACTTTTCTTATATGTACTTCCAGACAGATGTATAAGAAAAATTTCAAACTGAAAAGAGTTTAATTTCAAAATTCAAAATCCAAGGTTTTAAACAGATGTATTTCCAAACTTTTTCATTATTCTCATCATATTCTCCTTTCTTCCCAGAATATCATCTTCAAGCATATTCAAATTTCAAACTGAAAAATATTTCAATGAAATGATGCAAAAGAGCCTACTCTGCCATTTGCCGACTCAATAGATCCCATTCTAGAAACTAGTCCTCTCATTATGGTAAAAGCCTTCTCATTGTTGCCCCTAGAAATGTCACTCTCATCATACTGGTTCAAAACTAAAATACATATTATTCCAAACTTGAATGTTTTCATGTTCTAATCTTTTGAAAATTCTTTGAAAAGAAAGAATATGCCCAAAAATCATTTTTCAATCACGCCCCCATGAAAATTGCCCCATATCAAGTTTTCATGTTCGAAAATCAAGTTTCCATTTTCTAAACAAAAATGCAACTTTGGATCTCCTAAAAACTGTGATTACTGCAAGAATGGATAAGGTGAATCACAATTTGGTTCATTGAGTATTCCAATTTGTCAAGATTTTGGTTATCAAGGGAGGTTTCATCACATAAGGGAAAAATCAATGTTTCTTCATCTAAACTCACAATGAATTTCCTTCAACAATCAGGTTTTCACAAAAAGTTTTATTTTGAAAACACAATCCATTTTGGCACTCTTTCTAAGTTTCTTGATATATAGCAATTCAACAAATGTCAAGACTATCTATGATGGGTTCAAAATTTGGACAAGAAAGGAAAAAGGATTTTCAATTTCGGGCCAAGTCATCCAAATGATGTTGACCTTCTTAAGTTTCTCAAGAGTGTTCAGTGTTTTCTGGTGAGTTTAAAGTATCATTTCTTTTGTAGTTCTTGTTAGGCCTTGGCACAGTTATGCAGAGTTGCTTTCAAATTTTTGCTCTAGACTGCCCGTTTTTGGGTTTTCACCCTAGAGCTTCATTCTTTTCTTTCCTTTTTTTTTGCTCTACCATGCATTTGAGAATTCAAATTTCTTCAATGACAATTCAAAAGGATGAGATCAAATCTGAGGAAAAACTCTTTAACTTAAACATTCTTACTTGATCAAAATGGACTTTTCAAGCTTGTAATGTAGGCCAAGGTTTGGGGTTATGAAAAAAAGGATAATCAGGCCCAAAAATATGTTTAAAGGTAATTAAACCAAGGATCATTTCTTCATCTCAAAATATCTCATATCTTTCTTTTCATTTTGAAGGTAATCAAACCACGGATCATTTCTCTTCATGAGGATTTCATCATTTCTACTTCTCATCAAACCATGGATCATTTCTTTTCATGAGGATTTCATCTTGTGAACTTTTCTTTTCATTTCATTTTTTTCTTTCTTTTTCTTTTTCCTTTTCTTTTTTCTTCTCCTTTTTCTTTTTCTCTTTTTCTTATTTTTTTTCTTTTCTTTTCACAGACTTTCCTATCATAAAGTGAGTTTGAAAATTTGAAACTCAATCCAATTCAATTTTTGCCCCCTTGACATAAGGCATTTTTTCGTGGTGTAGAAATATGATCAAAACGTATGACACTCCATAGAAAGATAATTCTTCATACTTGCCTCCCGATGTGGAGGGTGATCCTTGGTCAAGGTTCATTCAAAAAACAAGAATCCAATAGGCTCAAAGGGGATAGCAAAGGATAATTTCTCATTTTGTGAAAGGAATACGAAAGATGGCCATTTCTCATGTCTAGTATGAATATTTCCATTGAGGAGCAAACCCCAGGTGAAGTAGATAATAAGAATTGCTATTAAAATCATTTGAATATCTCATATGCATGATCTCACAGTTTTTTTTTTTTTTTTTGCAACTCATACATCCTCTCAATGTGCCTATCCAAATGAAGGCCCAACCCAACAATCCTTCTTATTCTGGCTTTCTCAAAGTGTCCATGCAATTTCATTCGATCATAGAGGAAAACAAAGTTTGCACAAGTCGGTAATGGTGTGCAAAGAAAAACATCAGGTCATTTGGCTCTTTGGTAATCCTCCCCCAAGATGTGGCAAAGGATAACTGGGTGAAATTGGTGTTACTCAAGTCAAAGCATTCAAGGATACTGGAAAAATATGGTTTTTAAGGTAATTTTGCCCCCAATATGTGAGTAAAGGACACCATTCAGGGAAAGAAAAGTTCGGCCATGGTTGAGAAACTTAGGAGTGATGTGTTTAAAGCTCTAGATAGCCTTGACACTTATCAAATTACCAAAATCTAGATTCTTTCAAGAGAGTGCCTCATGAATTGGTTCTCAAAAAAATGTTTTGCAAATCAAATGATCATTTCATTGCTCATTGCTTAGACGAAGATCATTGACCTTTTGGGATTCATTTCCTGGTCAAAAGAAAGGTGAGGTTCATGACACTTCAAATTTAGGCCATCAAAGAAATCAAGCTTTTACAACTAACTGGTCATGGGAATAGGTTGCAAAGTTCATTTCTTAACAATAATCACTATTTTATTTAAGATCCAAAACATTTTTCAAAATAAGTCATGCAAACATAAACAATTTCCAACAAAACTATCAAACACCTAATCAATGTTAAAAATGCCATGCCTAGGAAAAAATGAAAACATCACAAATTTAAAATTATTCAGACGAAGTATTTGAGGTGACATTTCCCATATTCAAACTCCAGATCTCCATTGTTCCAAAACATCCAAAGTCAAGGTACCGTCATTAATGAGATCTTCAATATTTTCTTTCAACTGCCTGCATTTTTCCGTTGAATGCCCAATTGCTCCTATATGATAATCGCACTTGCTGTTAGGATCATAATTCCTTGCTGATGGATTTGGAATTAACTTTAAAAGCACAGGAGTAAGGTACTGGTTTTTTATCAACAAAGGCAAAAGATCAGAAATTGGGATTGAAATTTTCTCCTGACTGTTTCTTGGTCTTATTTGGGGAACAGGCCTAGCTACAAGTGTAGATGGACCAATCATGAAAGTAGGTGGTTGTGAGTAAAAGTTTGGCCGAAAAGTTGGTTGTGGTGCAACATTATTTACAATGGGATAATAATGTTGGTACATGGGATATGGATGGTATGGGGGAAGATCTCTTGTTTGTTGTCCTCCATAAGTCACAACTTTAACATCTTCTTCTTTCTTTTTAGATGCCTCATTCTTTGCATCGGATGTCTCTCTAGCTTCAAGCTTCCCACTCTTTATAGAATTCTCAATTATCTCCCCTGAGATTACCATGTCTGCAAAATTCTTGGTGACATTCCAATCATCCTTTCATAGTATGGTGCTTTAAGGGTACTAACAAACAAGTCTGTAGTTTCTTTTTCAGTGAGAGGTGGTTGAACTTCGGCAGCAATATCCCTCCATCTCTGAGCATACTCTTTGAAGCTTTCAGTAGCTTTCTTCTCCATATTTTGTAAGGTTAAACGGTCTGGGGCCATGTCAACAATATGCTTGTACTGATTAATGAACGTCTTTGCTAATTCTTTCCAAGTACGGACGCGGTTCTTATCTAGCTGAACATACCACCTGGCAGTAGAACCTGTAAGACTGTCTTGGAAGACATGGATGAGCAACTTATCATCTTTAGCATAAGCAGCCATCTTCCGGCAAAACATGGTGATATGAGATATGGGGCACTTGGACCCATCAAACTTCTTGAAATTAGGAGTCTTGAACTTGGGCAGGATAACCACATCTGGAATCAAACAAAGCCCTTCAGCATCCATAGAACCATAGAAATCCAAACCCTCAATAGCCCAGAGTCTTTCTTCAATCAATTTCATCTTACGAGAGTCCATCTCTTCAACTTCCTTCAGCCTTTCTTGATTATCTAAATCTAGAATTCGGACAGGATCTATCTTTGCCCCTGGGGCAGGAATGTTATATCCCGGATAGTTAAATCCTCCTATGAATGGTGCTTGTAGCGTTGCACTTGTTGAGGTATTTGAACTTGAGATTGGAGACCTGGTGGATACGAAGATTCACCCACATTCTGATTCTTTCCCTCAGAGCCGGATTCATTTGTCTTATCTTTCCCTTTCAGACTCTTCATCATTTTCAACGAGTTTAATTTCTCTCTAATCTCACCTTGGGTTTTTTATATTTTGTTCATCCTAGAAACCTGTTCCTCTGCCATTGCTTTAACCCGTGAACGAATCCTAGCAGCCTGTTCCTCTGTCATTGTTTTAACCCATGAACGAATGTTGTAGGAATGCCCACAAGATCTTTTTGAGCCATCCTTGAACCTTTCATTACCACAATTTTAAAATTCAGGTCTCATGTCTTTATGAAATGCACATGGATGCAAATAAACGAAATAAAGAAATTAATTTACATGACAATACCAAAAATATTCACAAAGTTTAATAGTAACATTATGAAAAATGTACATGATGAGTGTATGAGTATTATGAAAATATACATGGTGAATGTATAAGCATTACGAAAAATATACATGGTAAATGCATGAGCATTATTAAAAAATGATGGTAAATGCATGAGCATGGTTAAAATGGACATGGTAAATGCATGAGAATGGTTAAAAAATGTACATGGTAAATGCATGATGAAAATATCTAAATGATGAAGTTTATGACATATGCAATGATTTTACAAAGCTTGACACAAATGAAATGATATTCACAACAATTTTAACAAGAAAATGTGAAAAAAAATAAATAAATAAAATAAAAAACAAGAACATTCCTTCATGTGTCCTATTTCGGGTTATTATCTATGAAAAAGGTGGACAAGGCTCTAACTTAGGCTGGGCTCTTATGTGTTATCTATATGTTGGGCTTTTGGGTATTAGACATCTAACAGGTCCCCGAATTGCTCCTTAACATCATCCATGTAGGATAAGTAAGGCACCCCATTCCTCACCCATTATAGGCTCCAAACGGAAGGGTTCAATTTGGGTGAGAGTAATTTCCAAAGTTGCTGCGGAGGTTATAACCTCACGAAAGCTTTGGTACTTTACACTCTGAAGGTGTTTCGTTAGCCGTTGCGAAGGTTATCACCTCACGAAGGCATAGGTACTTTACCCCCTCCTAAAAAGGACAAACCCGGGTATAGGGCTTTATGATATACAAAGTGTCGAGTGTGCGAAGGAACATTCAAACCTTTTTTTCCACCAATGTATAAGAAATAAAAGTTGTTAGTACAAATAACAAAATCAAAATAAAAATTAAATAAAAAATTAAACATTTAAGACCAATTATTAAAACCTAAGGTATCACAAGACTAATCTATGGCTCGACTCTCTAATATCCCCAGTGGAGTCGCCAAACTGTCATAACGTGCCAAATACGAATTCAGCATGCTAGACACAAATCAATGGAGTCGCCATTAATCATCTAGTCTAGGTGTGATTAGTCACCTATACGAATCTATCCTATTTAAAGTAATCCTAAGCTTGACTAAGACACCTTAAAAAGAATAGTTTTTGGTCTACTTATCAGAACTATGTTCGGGAGTACGGTTACGTGTAAGGAAGGATTAGCACCCTCACAACACCTATCTAAGAGATAGTACCTAATTAGTCTTATGATACTTAAAAAATCTTAATTAAATGGTCTTATCTATCCGATTTCATTTTAATTATTAAAGATCTTGAAAATCATTTTTTAGATCTTCCTTCCATTCATTCTGGAGAAATTACTAAAAAACGTTTCCTCACCTCGAGACTCGAGAGTATTCAAAAGAAACCATTCGTTTTATTGAAGAGGCTCCGTCGTCGAAAAAGTTAGATTATTTAACAAAGTTATTTCTCTTAAATTAATTTTCCAAAATTAATCCACATTTTTATTAATATTTGTTCAAAAAATAAATTCTGATCTTAATATCGAAAAATTATCCCTTAAATAAATCCTTCCATTCGTTCTGGGGAATTTTTAATAGATTTTTTCTCACCTAAAAATTTCTTAAAAGTCAACCATTCGTAACTCTCTTGAATTTCATCATCGAAAAAAATCTTAATTTATCCTTCGATTTTAATTAGGCATTTACTATGGAAAATTATCTTAAAAAAAACTTTGAAAATTAATTATTTCAAAAGAATAAATTTTGATCTTTATTGATATCGAAAATAATCCCTTAAAAAATCCTTCCATTCATTCTGGAAAATTTTTAAGAGAATTCTCTCACCTAGAAATTTCTTAAAAATCCACCGTTCGTGACCTCTTCGAATTTCATCATTGGAAAAGATCCCAATTTATTAATTTCAAACTAACTAATCATCAATTAAAAATACTCATCTTATTAATAAATAAATCAATAGTTAATAATAAAATATAATTAAAATAATAGTTAAAAATAATTAATAATGGTTAAAAATATATGTATATATAATAGTAAAAAATAATAGTTAATAAAAATAATATAATAGTTAATAAAAAATAATATAATAATCCTATCAAAGTTGATTCATAATAATATACCTGCAACCATTAAATAAAATCACATTAGTCCAAAAATAAAAATAAATAAAAATTAATAATGTAAATAAATTAAATATGAAATAGAAATATCAAAAATAAACATAAAACAAATAAACAAAAGAAAAAATATAAAAGAAAAAGAACCAGCATCCTTTATCTTCTTCTTGTCTGCACGAATGTCAATAATAAAAACCAAAGTGTTGTTGTCTTCAATCTTATTCATTGCTGACTCAGGTATGAGGGGAAACTTGAGAATCTGATAATGATCAAACTTGTTCCTTGGAGGAGCACTAATGCGTGGATACTTAGGATTCCTGTCCTTCTTCAAGGTCTTTGGCCTATGGAATGTAACTTTTGTTCGGATCTTCTTAGCCTTTTTCTTAAAATTGGTTCCAGATTTCACTACTTTTGCAGCCTTCAAGGCTTGTGCCTTTGGGTCTGCCTTCTTCTCAACTTTTGGAGCCAATGGTTGCAGCTGTCTCGAGCCCTTCTAAACCCTGTATGGAGAAGCGAAGGATCTGTTCTAGAGTTTACTGGTATTCCGAGACTCCTCAAAACATCACTGCTAGTGTCGCTTCTGATCGTTCGCTTCGCTGCTTCGCTGCTTCCTGATAACTCATATAATTATATAGTTTTTAATTATGTTTTATTATTGTTTTGTGTCAAATACGAATTATTATTGCTTAGTCTACTTGTGTTTATGATCTTTTATATTTTTATGTAATTTGGTGTTTTTCATGAGTTTTTTTGAGTGATTTCAGATTACTAGGTTAAATCAAGAATTAAGGGCAAATCCAATTCAGTTCCAGTTCCGACACCTTTTGTCATATCAGCTATATTTGGAGTTTCACTGAAGCAATAAGGCTGAAATTTTAACCATGCAAAGTTAAGAGGCATATCTATCTTTTTCATGTTTTACACTTCTTGAAACGGAGTCGTTTTCCCTACCGAAATCAACCATCAAGTTGGCTGATGTGCAATGACGTCTGTTCTGCACCGTTTTGGTATTTTGACTATATCTTCCGATCCACATGAGCAAATGATCTGATTCCAACGGCTATGGATCAGTAACTGATAGGGGCATATTATTCTAGAAGACCATTTGATCAGATCGAGCCTCCAACATTGACAAAATCGACCATCAAGCTGGCTGATCAGAATTGTTATACAACATGACGAAAATTGTTAGAAAAATGCACCCACCTATTATACCTACCTTTGAAATTTGTAAAGCTTGTCTCTTGTCATTTAGCCCTCCAAAATGTGTATAAATAGAGGGCCTTGGATGAGTATTGGGATACATTGATACATTGGTAGGATATTAGCCATTGTAATAAAATTCTCTAAGTTTTCTTTTTCTTTTTCTTTCCTTTCTCTAGTTTTCTTTTTCTTTATTTACTTATGCTTCTTACATTTCTTTTCATTTTTAGTATGTGTTGCTAATCATATTGTTGAGGTGATGAGGTGAAGCTCTTGGTAAATGCTAAGGTTAGTCTCTTAAACATGAGCTAAAATGAATCATCATTTATAAACACTAGTATAGATAATATTTTCTTTTGGTTTAAAATCATACTTGCAAAGTAGAGATCTTGATTCATTATTGACAATGAAAATGGCACAGTAAATGCTTGGTTTCATAACCTTGATTTATTGTAGACATATACCTTGGCATAAGGAATGCTTGGACTCTTTTTATGAGTTTTGAGGACACCAAATGAACATAATATCATATGCTATGGACGTTGGACAATTTGGACTGAATTGCTAAACCTTCCGATTGGAACCTCCTTTATGTGTGGATTTCAATTGTGTAATAAAACAAGATTGATCTTAGCATAACACCAAGAGTGGATTCTCTAACCTCAACATCCTTTCTTATTGTTTTTTTATATCTTGTTTAATTGCTTTTATGTTATTTTGTTTATTTTGTTCTATAATATCTTGTTTACTTTCTTTGTTATTGATTCCCTAATATCTTGTTTATTTTCTTTTTCATATATATTTATAAACTTATACTTACTAGTATGCTTCCCTGTGGTTCGACCTCGGACACCCGAGAATTTATTACTTGAACATAACCTGCACTTGGGTTTACAACTCTTAATTGAGTCTCCATCAAGTTTTTGGCGCCGTTGCCGGGGAGGCAATACTAAGTATATAAGTTTATAAGTATATTTATTTTTATTGGCTGGTTATACCGCCTATATTTATTTTTATTGGCTGGTTATACCGCCTAATTTTCTATATATTTATATTTATATTGTATATTAACTTTGTTTTATTTTTATTGGCTGGTTATACCGCCTAATCTGTATATTAACTTTGTTTTATGCTTGTTTGGCGACGTGATTTTAGATCTCGTCGTTTAGTTAGATTTTATTGTGAAACTTTTTCAGGTAATCTTTCTAATACAACTCATACCATGGCTGACAATGAAAGTGTTCATGCTGAAGGTGAGAATAGACAAGTACGCACCATACGTGACTACTTGCAACCAACTCGAAGCTCATCACCCTCTGGTTTTATTTTTCCTCTCAATGCAAACAACTTTCGTTTTAAACCAGGTATGATAGCTTTGCTTCCAAATTTCCATGGGTTAGAATCGGAAAGTGCTTACTCGTTTCTAAAAGACTTCGAAGATGTATGTGTCACCTTTAATGACCAACAATGTACAAATGAAATTGTCAAGCTAAAATTATTTCCTTTTTCTTTAAAAGATAAAGCAAAAATTTGGCTTCATAATTTAAAACCAAGGTCAATTGGCACATGGCAAGAATTACAAACTGAGTTTCTAAAGAAATTTTTCCCAGCACATAAAACTACTGCTTTGAAAAGACAGATTCAAAATTTCAATCAAAATCAAAATGAAGCATTTTTTCAGTGCTGGGAGCGTTTTAAAGATTTGTTAAGTTCTTGTCCACATCATGGTTTTGAAAAATGGCGTCTTATTAGTTTCTTTTATGAAAGTTTAAGTCCCGAAACTAAACAATTTGTTGAAACAATGTGTAACGGTGAGTTTCTAGAAAAAGAACCTGAAGAAGCCTTTGACTACCTAGACCATTTGGCAGATAACTCTCAAGCCTGGCACACAGATAGTTCCTCTGAAAGTTCCAATAGATCTAATCTTTTTTCTAACAGAGGTAAATATCATTTTAGTCAAGAAGATGAAATAAAAGCTAAAGTAGCTAATTTGGATAGAAAGATTGAAGCCATGGAACTTAGAGAAGTAAAAGAAGTCAAAACGGTTAAAAATGAAGAAAGTTGTGGAATTTGTGAAATCATGGGACACCCCACTTCTGAATGCCCAAACATTCCCATTCTTAAAGAAGCGTTGCATGATCAAGTAAATTCCATAAACACATTTAAAAAGCCTTTTCCTTCTCCTTACTCTGAAACGTATAACCCTGAATGGAGAAATCATCCCAACTTCAGTTGGCGGAATAATAATCATGTTCAGGTACCACAATCTCAAAAGCCAGGCAACACTTTTTCCTATCAACCTTCACGTGTACAAACCTTGGAAGAGACATTGCAAGCATTCATGCAAACACAAGCAAATGTGAATAACCAAACCTCACAGGACATCAATGAGATCAAAAACACCTTGTCCACATTGACAGCTTCATTATGCACTCAAGAAAAAGGTAAGTTTCCTGCTCAACCTCAGCCTAACCCTTCTACTCAATGTCTTGTTTCTTGCTCCAATGAAACTCAACAGGAAAATACCAGTTCTATCACAACTCTTCGAAGTGGAAAGGTAATTGACAAAAACATTCCATCAAAAGACCAAGATCCTCCTTCCCCTCCGAAAAGTAATGGTAAGGATGATGGTAAGTCTGAACTTCTTGAAAATTTAGACAAAGAAAAAGGTATGCATCCTGCTCCTTTTCCTCAAAGGTTGCAAACAATAAAGAATTTGAATCAAAATGCAGAAATTTATGAACTTTTCAAACAAGTTAAGATTAACATTCCTTTATTGGATGCAATCAAACAAGTTCCATCTTATGCTAAATTTTTGAAGGACATGTGCACATTTAAAAGGAAACATAATGTACAAAAGAAAGCATTTCTGACGGAAAGTGTGAGCTCAATCATGAGAACCTTACTCCACCAAAATTCAAAGATCCTGGATGTCCAACAATCTCATGCATCATTGGAAACACTAGAATAGAACATGCATTGCTTGATCTTGGTGCTAGTGTTAATCTTTTGCCTTTTTCTGTTTATCAACAGTTAGGTTTAGGTGAACTCAAGGAAACACCTGTTACACTTCAACTAGCTGATCGTTCTGTAAAAATTCCTCGAGGGATAGTTGAAGATGTTTTGGTTCAAATTGATAATTTTTACTTCCCTGTTGATTTTATTGTTTTGGACACACATCCTGTTTCAAATCCAAATGTTCAAATTCCTGTTATATTAGGCCGTCCATTTCTTGCAACTTCTAATGCTCTGATAAATTGCAGGAATGGTATGTTGAACATTTCTTTTGGAAATATGACTTTAGAATTAAATGTGTTCAACACTTGCAAGCAACCTGGTGATGATTCAGAAGTACATGAAGTGGATTTCATTGAAGAACTTGTTCATGAACATAACACCACTACCACATTCCATGATCCTTTAGAAGCTTATTTAATTGAATGTGAGTTTGATAATGCTTCAGAAATTTCACACACTGATTCTTTGTTAAATTCTTTTCAGGATAAGCATTGTTGGAAACAAAAACTTGAGGAACTCAGAAATGATGCATATGAGAATCCTAAAATTCATAAAGAAAGAACTAAAGCCTTTCATGACAAGTTAATTTCAAGAAAAATATTTGATGTTGGGCAAAAAGTTCTACTTTATAATTCTAGACTTCACATATTTCCTGGTAAGTTGAGATCAAGATGGACTGGCCCATTTGTGGTTAAGCATGTGTATCATTATGGAGCAGTTGACATTGAGAATCCTCAAAATGGTAACGTATTCAAGGTAAATGGACAAAGACTCAAACTCTTTTTGGAAAATCATGTTACTCAAGAAGAGGTTGTTTTTCTTTCTGATCCTTGTTTTGAAAATAACTAGATGTAAATATAATTTTTACTAATCTTCAAAAAAAAAAAAAAAATTCATTTTTTTTCCCGGTTAAATGGCGGATAACGGTACTCCGTGATTATTTAAGTCGGTTCTATCAGCTACCCACAAAACTGATATTGTATATTAATTTCTCTTTCAATTTCTTTTTCTTTTTTTTTTCAAGATGGATGATATTCTCACAAGATTGCAGAAACGATTTCCTCCTTTTCCTCGAAATATTTTACTGAAGCTTTACCAAGTTCGATTTGAAAGATTAAGAATGCTTATGCACAAAGGGATTCCTGAAGACATACGTTGGATAATTGAAGCCAAGGTACGTGAAGATGAATATCTTCCTGTTTTGCATTTACCAGGTACAGGTAGAAGCACTTTTGCAAAGAAGCGACGAGCAAAGCGCATGAGTTCAAATTGCCACAAGTGTGCACGATGGACGTGTAACGGTAAATGTCGTTCTATTGGGATTCCATCCTCTAATCGAGATGATAAAATTGAATTCATTAAGAATGGACTGAGTAAGGAGAATTTGGGTAATATCCAACTTTCTCTTGAGACGTATCCTAGTGGAGACGTACAAAGAGAAATTCTTGATTTATGGCCGCAATTCCAAAGGGAATGGCAACATCTTGGGAATCTGATGTTAAAAGACCCTGTTTGCCAGCTTGTAAGAAAACTGGATAGGAAGCATATCCTCGACTCATAGAAGGCGTTTAAGCCGTTTCTGGACGTAAAACCAGAGGAAGATGTGAGCCACAATCACAACTACAATAAATGACTTCTCAGCTTTTGGTTTGATTTGCAATAACTTCATTTCGGTTTAAATTACGTGTTGTTAGATTTGTGTAATTATTCTCGTTTTTTTTTTTTTTTTGCATTAGTCTTTTACGGTTGATTTTTCTTCTCTTTTTGATTTTCTTCCTGAAATCACGCAAAAATCTTTTGTTAGGTTAACATTTTCTTCTGACAGGTCAAATACACTTTCGGCGACATTTTTACTCTTGTCTGATTCATTACTCAGTCTTCTATATATTACACCATGTACTCATTCTCTTTCAGGCACTTGAAAAAAAAATGGAAAGTACTTCGTCCCAGCGCATTAAAAAAATTTGTGTCTTTGGAGGTGCTTATCCAGGGAAAAATAACATATTCGCTGATGAAGCCATAAGAGTTGGAGTAATACTTGCCCAACAAAAGATCCAGTTGATTTATGGAGGCGGTAGTACGGGTTTATTGGGAGCAGTCGCTACATCAGCACACGCCGGAGGAAGTCCAGTTCTAGGAATCGTGCCAAAACTATTCACAGATTTTTGTGGACCTACCGTGGGTAAGGAAATACAAGTCTGGAGTATCCTTGAACGGATAACAATCATGTACCATTCTGCCGATGCATTCATTGCTTTACCAGGAGGTCTGGGTACATTGGAAGAAATAGCTTGCGTGGCTTCTTGGTCATCTTTGGTCACAAATAAGAAACCCATTGGTATGCTTAATATTAATGGTTATTTTAGTAATTTGCTTTCATATTTAGATAATGCTGTGGATAATGGATTCATGTTTTCAGAGGCAAGGAGAACCATAATTTCTGCTACAACCATTGAAGATTTACTCAAAAAGCTCCAAGCTTATCAGTATTTATCTGCTACGGTTGTTTCGCAAACGCTCGGAAAAAGAAAAAGAGATATGGACGAGCAAGGAGTGGATTGCACTTTGTCTTTGTGACATTATCTAACATTTTGTTTGTTGTGTCTCAGTTATAATAAGTCGTTAGCAACCTCTACAGGTAATATGTCCCTTACCCCCTACTAAAAAAAAAAAAAAAATTGTTGTGTTTTAAGACATTTAGAAGTATTCATTCTGAACAAGGTCTGAGTAAGGGAGACTTGAGACATACCTTGTCAGTTTGATTTTAATCTTTTTATGTTTACTTGTTAATTTTTGTTTAGTATTTTAGGATTATTTAGGTTGCATGAGTTTGTTTTGTTTTGAGTCTTAGTTGTTCCTATTCTTATGTTATTAGTTCTTTTCTCTTACACATGATTCTTTCATTTGGGTTAATAGACTTACATTGAGGACAATGTAAGAATTAAGTGTGGGGGGAATGATTTAGGATTTCTTTTATTTTTGTCTACTATTTTTTTTTTATGAGTCTTTATTATTATTATTATTATTTTAGTGTGTTTTAGTTCCTTTTTAATACAATGATGAGATATGAATTGCATAAGTCTAAAGCAGATTTATTAGTGAGAAGATTTTCATGAGAATTGAGCTTGATGTCAACCTTTTTATGAGCCAATGTTAATATGATATGTTGATTGAGAAAGAAGCATGTTTAGACTTAATCTGACTTGTATAATCATCCTTGTGAGTTTTTGAGCCTATAATGATTGATGCATTATACAAATCAATCTAATTTCTTTCTTGAGTGCTCTTATGATTACATGATTCTCTAGAACTTGCTTTAAACCGTTTGAGACTATATTGATACATGTGACAACATGAATATGATAGAGGCATTAGGATTATAACCAGAGCCAAACAGCCATCCATTATTAATGTTCTAAGAGAACATCCCCACTAGTGAGCCAATTTGAGCCTACATTAAATATGCTGTTTTATTGGTAACCACAACTTACACCTAGCCTAAATATACTTATATCCTTACCCTTGTTCTAAAGATGGATTATATATTTTGAGACATATTGCAACAAACAAGGGATATTTTTAGTTGAAAATTTGGGTTAGAAACAAAAGATAAGTGTGAGGGAAGAAAAGAAAAAGTCAAGAGAAAAAGAAAGGGATCATTGTTAAATACATTCCCATATTCAAAAAAAAAAAAATCTTCTCTTGAACTTCTAGTTAAAGTAAAGAAAAAGATGTTACAAAGTTGGTTAGAATGAAGCAAAGGCTCAACATGAATATTTAGCCTATGAGACTATGTACTTGTAAAGAGTTTTGAGAAATTTATTTGTAGGATCTTATTATGTCTCTAAAATCTATGAACTCTTTGGAACCTTTGTGATATCTTTATCGTTTTGTTCTTTAACCACATTATAACCCTTTGGTCCCATTACAACCTTGAATAAAGACCTCTTGATTTATGAAGTTGTATGATCTAAATAGTGGAGAATAGGTGGACAAGCAAGCATATGGTAGAAGTGTTTTCATGAGATTGATTGAGTGTAAACACTTTACCACTACTTTAAAGAGTGAAAATCAAGAGATTATCCCATGTGAGAAGTTGAGATTAAGTTTGAATATGCACTATTTTGATTGAAATATGTTATGTTAATATTGGCTTAACTCATTTATTTACATTCAAGCAAGATTTTTTGTGAATTTCTTTAAGCTATTGATTAGTTTATAAGACTTGTTCAAAGATTGTCTCTAATTTATATTGAAAGGATTAGGATTAATATTTTTAGTGTATGTAGTTTACTTATATTTTAGTTCTTCAATGTTTGTGGGTATCGTCCTAGTAAACCCTCACGAGACTAAACTCGTCCACTAGGGACACCTAGGGGTTTAAAGGCTTGTGTCACATGCTAAGTGCCACCGTGATTTCCTACGAAAATGGATTAGATTAGATTTTCTTATTTTATTTTTATTGAGTCGTTGCTAGGGACTAGCAACAATCTAAGTGTGGGGGTGTGATAACTCGTATAATTATATAGTTTTTAATTATGTTTTATTATTGTTTTGTGTCAAATACGAGTTATTATTGCTTAGTCTACTTGTGTTTATGATCTTTTATATTTTTATGTATTTTGGTGTTTTTCATGAGTTTCTTTGAGTGATTTCAGATTACTAGGTTAAATCAAGAATTAAGGGCAAATCCAATTCAGTTCCAGTTCCGACACCTTTTGCCATATCAGCTATATTTGGAGTTTCACTGAAGCAATAAGGCTGAAATTTTAACCATGCAAAGTTAAGAGGCATATCTATCTTTTTCATGTTTTACACTTCTTGAAACGGAGTCGTTTTCCCTACCGAAATCAACCATCAAGTTGGCTGATGTGCAATGACGTCTGTTCTGCACCGTTTTGGTATTTTGACTATATCTTCCGATCCACATGAGCAAAGGATCTGATTCCAACGGCTATGGATCAGTAACTGATAGGGGCATATTTTTCTAGAAGACCATTTGATCAGATCGAGCCTCCAACATTGAAAAAATCGACCATCAAGCTGGCTGATCAGAATTGTCATACAACATGACGAAAATTGTTAGAAAAATGCACCCACCTATTATACCTACCTTTGAAATTTGTAAAGCTTGTCTCTTGTCATTTAGCCCTCCAAAATGTGTATAAATAGAGGGCCTTGGATGAGTATTGGGATACATTGATACATTGGTAGGATATTAGCCATTGTAATAAAATTCTCTAAGTTTTCTTTTTCTTTTTCTTTCCTTTCTCTAGTTTTCTTTTTCTTTATTTACTTATGCTTCTTACATTTCTTTTCATTTTTAGTATGTGTTGCTAATCATATTGTTGAGGTGATGAGGTGAAGCTCTTGGTAAATGCTAAGGTTAGTCTCTTAAACATGAGCTAAAATGAATCATCATTTATAAACACTAGTATAGATAATATTTTCTTTTGGTTTAAAATCATACTTGCAAAGTAGAGATCTTGATTCATTATTGACAATGAAAATGGCACAGTAAATGCTTGGTTTCATAACCTTGATTTATTGTAGACATATACCTTGGCATAAGGAATGCTTGGACTCTTTTTATGAGTTTTGAGGACACCAAATGAACATAATATCATATGCTATGGACGTTGGACAATTTGGACTGAATTGCTAAACCTTCCGATTGGAACCTCCTTTATGTGTGGATTTCAATTGTGTAATAAAACAAGATTGATCTTAGCATAACACCAAGAGTGGATTCTCTAACCTCAACATCCTTTCTTATTGTTTTTTTATATCTTGTTTAATTGCTTTTATGTTATTTTGTTTATTTTGTTCTATAATATCTTGTTTACTTTCTTTGTTATTGATTCCCTAATATCTTGTTTATTTTCTTTTTCATATATATTTATAAACTTATACTTACTAGTATGCTTCCCTGTGGTTCGACCTCGGACACCCGAGAATTTATTACTTGAACATAACCTGCACTTGGGTTTACAACTCTTAATTGAGTCTCCATCACTTCCTTTCGCTGGTATTGCTACTACTCTTGGGTGCTACGACCTCTTCACGATTTCCTTCCTCTGTTCTTTTTCTTCTTTTTGCCCCCCTTCTGATTGTCGAACCCAAGCCTGTTTTTTAAATAATAAAAAAAACCCTATAACAATTTTAGTCCATTTGGAGTCATGAGTCCTAACTAATCTCGATAGAAAACTCTTTTTCTTCATATTTATCAAAACACCTAAGCCTAATCCTGATCTGAAATAGAGTTCCAATTTGATCCAAACCCTTTTTTTTCTTTTCAATTTTTCCCTTTTTTTCCATATTTTTTAATAATTTCAAAATTAATTAAAAATAAAACCTAAACTAAAATTAAAATTAAAGAATAAAATTAAAATTAAAATTAAAATATACCACCCGGATAAAAACGGGTGTCTATAGATATCCCACAAACTTATATTTTTCTGATCTAGCTCCCAGCTTATCAGAAGGTACTTGCTTCACAAAAGCAGTACATCCCATAATCTTTAGAAAAGATAAACATGGCTTCTTGCCATTCCATATCTCATATGGTACCTTATCTATCAACTTGCTTGGAACCCTACTTAGAAGGTAAGCTGCAGTTTCTAAGGCATATCTCCAAAAGGATATCGGAAGGTCAGCCTTAGACATCATGGATTGAACCATGTCCAACAAGGTTCGGTTTCTCCTCTCGGAAACTCCGTTATGCTGAGGAGTACCAGGTGGAGTCCATTGCGACAGAATTCTATTTTTTGTCAAATGATCCAAGAAATCATGGGTTAAATATTCTCCTTTTCAATATGATCTAAGAGCCAGAATATTTTTCCCAGTCTATTTCTCTACTTCAGCTCTGAACTCTTTGAACTTTTCAAATGCTTCAGACTTGTATCTCATCAGATACACATAACCGTATATAGAATGATCATCGATAAAGGTTATGAAGTATGAGAAATTACCTCTAGCAGTTGTGTTTAGTGGCCCACATTCATCTGAATGTATTAAGCCCAATAAAACACCAGCTTTTTCACCCTTTCAAGTAAAACGAGTCTTGGTTATCTTACCAAGGAGACAACATTCACAAGTTCCATATGATTCATAATCAAAGGATTCCAAATAACCATGTTTATGCAATTTGGAAATCCTTGTCTCATTGATATGACCAAGTCTACAGTGCTAGATGTAAGTCTTACTTAGATTATTCTTTCTTGCTTTCTTGACATTTATATTGAACACAGGCATCTCTGGATCCAAAACATATAATCCATTATGTAATGTTGCCGATCCATAGTGAATGTCTTTAAGAATAATGGAGCAACTATTGCCCTTCATTCTTATTTCGAAACTATCATTAACAGTGAGGTATAAAACCAAAATGATGTTTCTAGACAATACTAGAACAAAGTAACAATCTTTCAGTTCCAATTTCATGCCAGACGGGAAAGATAAAGTACAAGTTCCAACGGCCAATGCTGCAACTTTTGCACCATTGCCTACTCTTAGAACTACTTCATCTTTGCTCAACTTTCTACTTCCTTTCAACATCCTTATGTCATTACATAGATGTGAACCGCATCCTCAATCAATTATCCAGGAATTGGATTTAACAGTAGAAAGATTAAGTTCAGTCACAAACACAGTCAACCCAGAAACTTCTATAAGTTCTTCTCGACTTTTCAAGTGAGCAACCTTCCTTTCATTGAGAACGCTTCTTAATCTTTTGTAACAATCCAAACAATTTGGACTAATGGCATTCATAATCACGCGTAGTGCAGTTAAAGTATTAACTATTTTCAACAATCTAATATGGAAAAAGTATATATCAGTTATATTCATGCATTTATACCAATTCAAGATGAGGTATTAAATCTCTTATTGGTTCTCCCACCAATTTTTCGAGATAATAGCCCTCACTATTATTCAAAAATATCATCAAGATATTTCTAGTGGACTGGGATCCCTTTCAACATGTTGCAACCTTGAGTGACTCAACAAATTACAAGAAGCCTAGTTGGGTAGATAACATAGCTTATCAATTGCATCTCTATGCAATTCCCAGATCAGTTAGGTGACAACTCTTTGTCTAAGCACATCATATGTACTTCGCCTAACTTTTCCTCTAACACTATGCGGTCAAGTTTTAAAGCATCCGGACAACATAGCATTAGTTGAGTAAGACCCAACTTCAAAACTCAAACATATTCGTACAGTAGTTTGACCTTGAGTGACTCAACAAGCCTCATACTGGAAGAACTCTGGTTATCTTGTTATGATGATGGAAGGCAACTTCATTATGTGAAACATGTGAATCAATATTGTAAAGAGGGATTTCCTTGTTCTTTATAAGTCTCATCATATCAAACATTCATAGCATTTATAATATCGCATAAAATAAATCTATAACATGCTTTCTACTTGGATGATTATGGACTTTTCTAATCTAATTTCCTTGAGCCATCAAAGGAAATTAGTTGGTCAAATTCTGAGATGATTACATACATAGTCTTCAAAGCTTGCTTGTAATCTCCTGATCTTTATGGCGTATTTTTTCATCTTCAAGTTACAAAAATTATTCCTAACTAATCCTAATTTTACACTTAAATGTAACTAATAACATTTTCAATAAAGAAACCTGAAGTTACATTTGAGAGGAATTAGGTGAGGAAAGAATTTTTACAACTCTAGAAAATGAGAGATAAGGCAGGGCACGCAGTCCCTATTTAATTTAATAAAAAACCATAAAAATAAATTCAACCATCTACAATTATATTGGGTCTAAGCCCATAATCATCCCATACATTCACAAACAATTTATGAACATATAAATCATGCTTTAATCTCTAGTTACCATTCAATGATTATATTGATCCATAATTTAATTCAAAGAAAATAATAAACATTTATTCTAATCTCATTAGAATAAATCCTAATCCAATTAGGATTATTTTGTTTAATTAAATTATCATACAATTAAATAATTTAATTGAATATTCATGTAAATTCTTATTTTGGTAATTTAATTAATTTAACAATATTACCATGGTTACTAATTTTAGCGTTGTATCTCAACTAGGACACTACAACATTAGTAACTCAATATTGCTAAAATCCATAAGCTTTGAGAATCTGATAGAAGCGAAAAAACCCTAGCATGGGAGGCGCAGGCTTTGGCTACTAGATGTAGCTACCGCCCCTCTATCTCATACAGGCTGTCTATCCGCTTTTCACAGCTTCCAACTTTTCAATGCCAAATCAGTTTTATGATTTTTCAGGATTGCCAAGAACAATTCTAAATCCTAAAAAACATTAAACCATGCATTAAAAATCAGCAAAGAAAAAACTATAAGTTTTTCTCATTAAAATCACCAAATTTTCGCAAAGTAGGCAAAACAGTTCTCAATTACTGCCAAACTTTTGCTAGATGCATTAATTAGTTTAAAATAATTTCAAACCAAGTAATCAACATGAATTCAACATGATTAACTGCTGCCTTCACCGAAACACTACAAGTGCAAATTCTCAAAATTTTGGTTAGTGACATTCGGATCAAAACAACTCAAAGAAGATAACAAGTTTGTTAAAGGTAACAATCAAAAGCATAGATCGTATAGGAATAACATAAGCGAGGCTTTGATGCCACTGTTGGGATTCGACGCATGCTCAACAGAGATAATGTATAATTTAATCAACAAGTTAAATCATACAACGCAGCGGAATAAAATAAAACATAGAGAAAACCGAATCCCTCCAAGGATCTGCCTATGAATTCAAAACGATTAGGCTGTCATGAATAGATAACAATCAAAATCTCATACCTCTGTATTGGAGATTGCCGAAACCTCAAGACAGATTCTTGACGTTCTTGTTCTTGTACACAAAGCTCGCTTGTCGAAAACCAAAGCCATCCAATTGTCCGACCTCTAATAGTAATCCACACAGGTGATCTGAAAACCTTCGCAAGGTTGAGATTATGTTTTGCCAAGACGATGCTAATAGTCTAGGTTGTGAGAAACCTTCCTCCTCTACCTTAGTCAGCCAAAATAAAACGAAAGAATCGTATTCTCTTTTTTCTCTAGCTATTCGCCGAACCTCTCTTGTTAGTGTGAGAGGCTCCGATATAGATTATCCTTAGGGGGGAGGCGGCAACAACATAAGCATATATATATATGTAAGGTTAGTGTATGCCAACTATTGGACTAACTGCACTAAAGCCCTTATACATATTATTAAATGTTCATATTAAGCCCACAACACTTAAATGAATATTTAATCTGGCCCAATCTCATTTTAATTTCATTAATCACCTTTTGTGTGTGACCCATTAGGCCCTTAACATGTTGGCAATAAATATAATTAATTCAATTAAGAATTTCTTTTTACATTTATAGATCATGAACGACATCTAGCAATGCATCATGGCCACCCAAATGTCAAGAAAGTCATAAGGCTTCGACTAGCCTTTCGTGTACAATATGTCTGTGTAATTCGATCCCTTTATCAAATATCCCGGATAGGAAAGAGCATGGTTCAGTGTCTACTCTTAACCTATTCCATATTAGATCTACAGCTTTAATATTAACTCCTTAAGTATTGCCTTGGCCAAGGACTTCAATAAGTTAATATAAGCCAGATACATGTGAGATATGTCCCCTTAATCACTTGGGATGATGAATCCTCTCTGGACCGCTCATTCATCTTCGTATGCTTCATGTCATACCCAATAACACCCTACTATAAGCATCCTCGTGATTGGGACCCGTTCGTGATGAAATCCAAGTATGACAGTTCACATACAAGATGACTTGGTGTCACAAGTCAAAGGATTACGTACACTATTGACACATGAGAGTAGTTTCCATAGACACTTGAGTGAAATACCAAATGGAACTTTCATAGCGGGTCATGTTCAGTGAACTTGTTCAACTAACAAGCACCCATATGTTATCCCCAAGTATCTCTATACTTTCAACCTATGAGATCAATTGTATGAAGGCTTAACATATGCCAGTCTTTGAGCATTGTCAATGCCCTGTCTTGACAATACAATAACCAGGAACAGTTTTAGAAACACGACAATGATGCATAAGGATCCTCATGGGCTTACAATTCCTTTGCAATGCCTTTGTGTTTCATGGGCTTTATCTTTACAAGTCATTTATAACAATTATAACAATACTTATGGATAAAAAATACCTCAATTATAATTAATAAACTATAATGTGCAATACATGAATATATAAATAGTGTCTTACAAGCCTAACTAGATTAGCTTGTAGGGCTTACACAAATATTTAGAACCCCTCAAATCCTAAATGGCTGAAACCTCTCTTTTTTTTTTTTTTGTGTGTGTGTGTGTGTGCGTGTGTGTATTTGCTGGTTTATTGTGTTATTTGATGTGTGTGTGGTGGTGAGGGTTTCTTTGGTGGATCGAGTGGTGGTGGAAGCTGGTTTTCTTAGGGCTTGTGATAGTGGTTGCGGTATGGGGGCAGAGGTGTAGGTTGATGTTCTGTGTTTAGCTGTGGGTGTGGGAGAGGTTATTGAGGTCGAATGGTGGTCTCCCATCCCAAAACCAGAACCCCCCCCCCATTTTGTTGTATGCCGCTTCTTCATTTTTTAAGGGTCAATACCCTAAATCTTGCCAGAAATTTGGCTTCCAAGGTGCCTCGATTGTGTGTGCAGGTGGGTTGAGTGTGTAGGAGACTGCTGAGTGGGTAGCTGCTAGGTGGGTTGAGTGAGGGGAAGGAGGTAGCAGGTTGGTTGGCATGTGGTAGGGGCGGTTGTAGGTGCTGGGTTGGTAGCAGTAGGGTGAGGGCTGTGGTTGGCCGTTGGGACCTTGGCCTAGGTGGTTGCTGGCTGCCCGAGCAGGGCCAGGGTTGGTGGCCCAAGACCTGTTGGCTGGTCTGCTCAGTAGACCCAGATGCATGGCCTTTGTGTTTTGGGCCTCAGGGCCCAACCAAGTGTTCGGGCCAATTGCATACTAGGCCCAAACTTTTAACCAATAATTGGCCCAATCAACATTAAATAACCCTAAAGCAAACTTAAAAATCCAATTAATAACCCGATTAAAACTAAAATTATCGGACGCAGTTAATTTAAACCCAAGTAATTGATCATGATTGCGACACTTGATTACAGAAATTGGATTGACAATAAAGGATTGAATCAAAATTTAAAATCTCATTCGAAATCATTTGACTCGAAGTTTGACTCTTGAGATGGCTCGAGTGTGATCCGGGGATTGACCCGAAAAAAAATTAGGTTGCTACAGCTACCCCTCTTTGCATATTGCTGAGAATCGAGAATAGGGCAAAGACACAAGCAACAATTTTGTCCGGGATCATGAGTCCAACACAATCCCTTTTTTTTTATTAATTTTTTTGTTTTTGATTTTTTTTGACAACGTTGAACTTAAGTTTGAAAAAGAACGACTATGTCCAGGTTTTACAACTTTAAAAGTTGAAAAGAAAGTTTTCACTGCTTTGAAGATTAAAATGATGCTTCTCTAATCAGAGGCTTCACAACTTTGAAAATTAAAATAATTTTTTTTATTTTTTGAAAATGATTTTGAACACGACTCAGATCGCCATCTCACTTTCTGCCTTTAGTCTTACGAAAGTGAGATTCATTCTTGGATATCACCACAGAAAGCTTCGAATATCACCACCGAAGACTTATCATAACCAAATTTCAAAAATCACCACCGAAAGCTTCTGATATCGCCATCGAACACTTAACAATCTTTTGCCCAATCCATTTTCTGCCTTTAGTCTTACGAAAGTGAAAACTAATTCCCGGATCTCACAACTGGCAGACTTTATCAAATCAAAACGAAATTTATTATCAGATGCTTTGGGTATCCCTACCGAAGACTTTACCAAATCAAAGTTCCAGATGTCACCACCAGAAGCTTCGGATATCACCATCGAAGACTTGTCAAAATAAAATTCTTTATCAAAAGCTTCAGATATCGCCATCGAAGATTTGGCATAATAAAGTTCCCTATCAGATGTTTCGGATATCGCCACCGAAGACTTTACCAAAACAAAGTTCCATAAAAGATGCTTCAGATATCACCACCGAAGGCTTGACAAAATAAAATTTTGATTTAAGGTAAAGGCGAATACAATAATTTTTGAAGTTTGGCTCTCGAGGAAGTTTTTTTTTTTTGAATTGATTGATCTTGTCTGAAAAAATAACTTGGACGAAACTAGAATCTGAAAAAAATGACTTTGGCGAAACCAGAAGTCGAAAAAGTGATCTGGACAAAACCAGTATTTGGAAGATGACCTGGGCGAAACCAGAGTCGACAAATGACCTGGGCGAAACCAGAAGTCGAAATATGACCTGGGTGAAACCAAAAGTCGAAAGATGACCTGGGCGAAACCAATAGTCAAAAAGTGACCTGGGCGAAACCAAAAAGCGAAAGATGACCTGGGCGAAACCAAAAGTCGAAAAGTGACCTGTGCGAAACCAGAAGTCAGGATTCATTTCATAGCTTTTGTGGCCTTGATGGAACCAACACCTGAAAGTGGCTTGGGCGAAACCAAAGTTGGGAGTAATTCCATAACTTTTGTGGTTTGGACGGAACCAACACCTGAATTGACTTGGGTGAAACCAAAGTCGAGAGTAATTCCATAGCTTTTGTGGCTTGGACGGAACCAACGCCTGAAGATGACTTGGGCCAAACCAAAGTCAAGATTAATTCCATAGCTTTTACACTGTGTATCGTGTGGGTGTTAGAGGGATCAAGCGGTTTGCTTGAAGGGTCGTTATTTGTTCTTGGGAATTCGGATCTGCTTTGAAGATCAAATATTTTGTCTTATTCTTCCCTTTTTAATAAAACATTGCTTTTGCTGTTCAAAAAAAAAAAATCTATAGCTTTTGTGGTTTGGACGGAACCAACACCTGAAAGTGACTTGGATGAAACCAAAGTCAAGATTAATCTGAAATAAATTCCATAGCGTAAGTGTTTGGGTGAAACCAATATTTGAAAGTGACCTGGATGAAACCAAAGATAGGAATAAAATTGAAATTTTAATGGTGACTTGGACAGAACCAAAGTCGTGAAACATATGGGATGCAAAATTCGAAAGTGACTTGGACGAAACCAACGTCTTCAGTGATTTACACGGCACCAACACTTGAAAATGATATGGACGAAACCAAGTTTGAACTAGAATTGACAATCTTTTTTTTTTATGGTGACTTGGGAGGAACCAAAGTTTGAAAATGGAAAAGCATGAGAGTGACTTAGACGAAACCAAAGTCTGATTCTTGAAAAATTCAATGACTTTGAATTTTGTTTATCCATTTGGTGTTCACATTTAAGGAACGACATTACCAATACCAATGCAAATGCCCCTATCAAGACGTAAATGCAGATAGCTATCTCCATAAAGCTACTGCCCTTACCATGATGCAAATGCCATTACCATGATGCAAATGCAAATACCAACTTCAATAATGCAAATGCCCCTATCAAGATGCAAATGCGAACATTTATTCCAATGATGCAAATGCAAATACTAAACCAAATGACATGAATGCGAATGATAAACTATAATCATGCAAAATGCAACTTTTTATTTCAATGATGCCAAACCAAATGATCAAACAGCCAAGCAGATGCCAACTGATTCAAATGCAATTGTCAACAAAATGATGCAGATGCCAAATAAATGTTGTGAATGTCAATGATCAAAGCTATCATGCAAGTGTCCACTAATGATGTCAACTCGATAATCAAAATTTCCCAAATTTTTTCTTCAATTCCTGACCTTTCCTTATTTTTCCACTTTAATCAATTTTTTTTCTTCAAATTTCCCAAATTGTTTTCATTCTTTCACTTATCATTCCCAACCAAGACTACTCAACTTCTCTTCCATTTCACTCTAAATTTTCTTTGTTTTCATCTCTATTTCAATAAAGCGTAAGCAAACTACCCCTTTCCTTAATATTCCTCGAATTGATCAATATATTTTTCTTGCACTTCTTTCTATGTCTTCTTATCTTAACTGTCTCTTTAAATTCTCCTTACCTTGCCCCTTGTATTTACTTCCCATTTACATATGGATTCAACATTCTTCTTGTCCCAAAAAGGGAAATTTAAATGCATTCATATCTATTCAAATTCTAACTTCAATTATTTCATGCCTCCTAATCACATGAACTTTTATCGTCTTTTATTCTTCTCAAGATTAATTTTTTCAAAACTTTCTCTGTAAAGGCATTTATTTTCCCAAAAAAATATATATACTTATTTTCTCTATCAAAAATATTTATTTTTTTTATCAAATTTTCCACGTAGAAGAGCTAATCACAACTCAAAGCCAAAATCCTAACAAGTTATCAAACAATTTTTTTACATGAAAATATATATATATATATATTCTCTTTATTCTTTACAAAAAGAAATCTGCCTCTCAATTCAAAACTTTCGAATCTTAACAAAGTGACAACAAAATTGCCCCACATAACTATATTCCATGATCAAAGGTAACAGAGTGACCAAAAAATGTGACACTGAATCTCTTGAAAATTGGTGATTACCATTTGGAACGTCCTTGAAAAATGTGACTGAGGGTTTAGCTCTTCTAGTGAGTGATAGTCTGACACATTAAGATCTCGATCGTCATGGCTTTACAAGAATCACAACTCGATTGGGGAGGTGAACCTTTGTCCAGGTTCAGAAATGAAACAAGACTTTTTTTCTAAAAACAGCAACTCCTTGAGGAAAAACCATTCATTTTCAAAATCAATTTCGACACTTTCTTGGTTTCTAGACATGGTATTTTAATATATGTCGAAATCGGTCATGGTGGATTCAAGGTTTTGGAAGGTGATTTTGGAAGGAAGAGAAGATCAAAATTTCAAAACTAATCCGTGATATCAAACTTTAATTGGTATTGGCATTTTGGGATCCCTCAAGGGTCTTGAATGCTCATATGCTATTTCAATTCAATCTCTCATTGCTTGATGGCCTTGGCAACATCATGATTTCAAAAATCCTCAATTGTGCTCTAGATTGCTCTTTTTGGGTTTTCACCCTAGAGCCTCACTCTTTCTTTCTTTGGTATTTTTTTCTGTTTTTTTTTTTAATAGTTTCATCATGCACTTGGATATTCAAAAATTTCAACAAAAACAAACATACAATAGGTTCAAGCCTCATATACATCTTTGAAAAGATAAGACTCTTCAATTCAAGTATCCACATTTGATCCAAATGGACTTTTCAAGGTACGTAATGTGGGCTTGGGCTAAGGGTTTCGAAAGAAAGGATAAACAGGCCCAAAATATGTTTAAGGGTGATCGAACCAAGGATCAAATCATTTGGATTTCTCAACATTTTCAATTCCTTCACTCCATTTCTTTTTATTTCTTCAAAAAAAAATTTTTGCATGTTCATTTTTCAATTCTTGCTTTTCTTTTGGTTTCATTTTTTTTGTTTTTTCTTGGTGCCTCCCCATTTTTTTTTTTTTGTGATTTCAAACTTCTCAGATCTCAATACGCTTCATGTATGCTTCTCAACATAATGCATTCTTTTTCGTTCTTGAAATTGGGTTCCATCATGCTTGATCCTTAAATAGATCTTTCTTCTCATTTGCCCCTCGATGTGTAGGGTGATCCTTGGTTAGTGTTCATTTGAAAGAATTCATTAGGCTCAAAAGGGGTGACAAGTGGATAATTTTACTCATCTAAAAGGAGATTGAAAGATGGCAATTCATCATTTCGAAAATGGTTACTTACATTGGAGAGTAATCTTATTAGAAGCTTAAGACTTTTTTCCTATTTGTTGTTTTTTCTTCTTTTTTTTTTGTTTTCTTGTGGTTTTATTTGAAATCCTTTGAATATCTCGAGTGCATGACATCACTATTATTTTTTCCATCATTTTTTCTTTTTCTTTTTTTGCTTTCACAATAATTTTCCAAATGTAACAGTTCATGGAGGATGTTCCAACTTGCTTCGAGGAATAACCAACCTTTTCATCTCAAGCTTCTTATAGCAAGAATCCATTTTGGTCTCAAGTTTCTCATGTCATTTCCACCAAATGAGAAAGAGAAAAGGTTGTTTCAAAAACGAGGACAATTCCATAGGTATTGAGTATCTGGATCTTTTTGATCTATGTGCCCCAAAAGGTTAGTCAAGAAGTTGGAGAAAAAGGGTGAGAAATTCATGTTTTATGGTCCTTCGAAGAGGTTTGGGAGATTTTGATGAGTTTAAAGTTTTGACATGATCTTAACTCACATCAAATTACCAAAGTCTAGATTCTTCCGAAAGTTTCATGTTCACTTGGTTTTCAAGGAATTCAAGAAAGAGTTTTCCAAAGTAATTGTTTCATTGCTTCATTGTCTAGATAAAGATTCCCTCATTTGGTATGGCATTATGCCAAAGTTCATGAGATCTAAAGTTCTTGAATGGTCTTTACTCAAGTGATCCAAAACGTGAGAATTTTGGATGAAAGGTAGGTTTAAGTCTTCGCGAGGTGAAATCACCAATTCTTCCGAGTTTTTTTTTTAATTTATATTTGGACATAATCTTTCTTTTTTTTAATTTTGAAAACAAATTATATGGGACTTTATTCAAAACAATTTTTTCAATTTTCAAAGAAAATCTTTCCATAAGAATAAATAAATAATCAACAAGTGCCACACAAAAACCCTTGATATGATTTTTCTATACATGAAAAAAAATGTAAAAAGAAAATTTATTCACCTTAGTTACATCATGAAAGAATGAAAGAATATAAAGACTCGAATTTCCAAGAAACTTCTATTATTTCCCAAAAAAAATCATAAAATATATTCAAGAAAAACTAAAGATTGCCCCTCATTTGGCATTACTCATAGGTTCAAGTCTTGACGCATCAAATTGATGTACCAAGGAGTATATAAAACTTTGAAGGAAAACTTGTTTAAGATTCCACCAAAATTTTCCCCATATTTTGCCTTTCTCAAAATTTCTTTACTTTCTAAATCGTACATCAATGCATTCCTCTTTTCATCGAGTTGGTGGAACCGAATGGTGTTCCACATAAACACATGTATACAAATCAAATAAACACATGTATACAAATCAAATGGATAAATGATATGAACTATATGAAATGCAATGTTATTTATGTGGGTAATGGAACATGTTTACATGAAATGATATTATGTACAATGCAAATATGATGAAGATCAATTTTTTTTTTTGTTTTTCAAAATCATGTCATTTGTGAATATGAAATAAATATGGTGAAATGAATTTGAAATCGAATACTACATAATGCAAATAAATGGATATTCAAACTCATTTTTTCATTTTTCATTTCTCATTTCTATTTTTTGTTTAATTTCAAAAATATGGGAGCAATAAAAAAACTCTTTTTTTAAAAATAAATAAATAAAGATTAAGGAAACACTTTATTTTAAAAAAATGAAATTAAAGAAAAAAAATTTTGAGTTTTTTATTTTTTTATGAAAGGAAGAAATTAAATTTTCTCTCTTTAACTTTTTATTTTTTGAGAAAAAAAGAGAATCAGTGAATTTTTTTATTTTGTGAAAATAAATTAAAAAAAAACTTCTTTTTTCATTTTTTTTGTGACTTTTTGGAAGAAAACAAAATTAAAATTAAGACATTACCATTTTGTTTATTTTGAAGAAAAAATCTTTTTTTTTCTAAGATAAAGAAAGGAAATATGAAATATTTTGAAAATAATTGTTTTTTAGAATTCCTTTTGCAAAAATGTAGAAATTTTTTGAGAAAAAAAATATAAATTTTGAACAAACTCAAAGTAATTTACTTTACATTTAGCAATATCAAAAATAAAAAAAATAAAAATTTCAAGTGTTAAAGGTTTTTATTTTTTGAATCTATACTGATTATGCGGGATATGGTTTCTTACCAAAATGTCTCGTCATGTGTCCTAATTCTGGGTAATTTCTACAACACGCGGGTAAGGCCCTCTCTAAGGTTGGCCTCTTACGTTTCACTATATGTTGGGTTAGGATCTATCCATATCTACGGGTCCCCAAATTGTTCCTCATTGTCGTCCACGTGGACTAGTAAGGCACCCCAATCCTCATCAATTACAGGCTATAAGCGGAAAAGGTTCAATTTGGGTGGGAGTATTTTCCAAGCTTATGCGAAGGTTATCAACTCACAAAAGCTTAGGTACTTTACACTCTGAGAGTGTTTCGCTAGCCCCTGCGGAGGTTATCACCTCACGAGAGCGTAGGTACTTTACCCCTTCCTAAAAGGTTGAAGCTCGTGAATAGAGCTCATGTCATGCACGTGAAAGTGTGTGTGAAGGAACAAATCACCATTTAATCAGTTCAATACCTCTATCCTAAATGCTCAAAAATTGTTAGCACAGATAGAAAACAATAAAGAAATAACATAATTAAAAAGTATAAATAAAGAATTAATAAAAATCAAGACATGAAAGAATTTTTTTTAAAAAGAATTAAAATTAAATATCAATTAAATCCATTAAATCAAAACTTATGATAACAAATGATTAATTAATGGCTCGACTCTCAAAAGTCCCTAGTGGAGTCGCTAAGCTGTCATAATGATTTTTTGACCGCTAGAAAATTTTAAAACACAAATGGAGTAGCCACCAATATTTTTTGACTAGGTGTGATTGGTCACCTACTAAATCTTATCCACTTAATAAATCCTAAAATTAATTAAGATCTATTAAAAGAATAATTTTTGAGCTGCGAAAACAAAATTGGATTCGGGAGAACAATTACACGTGGGAAAGGATTAACACCCTCACAACGCCTGTTTTTTAGAAAACGATACCCTTTAATCATATGTTATCCTTAATCTTGAAAAAAATAATTTTAATTTTGAAATTTAAAAATAATTCCCTTCATCTCTTTTATCAACCGACAAAATTTTTCGAATTTATTTTTCCGTAAAAAGAATATTGTTTTATTTTATTTAGAGAAAGTAAATGTGAATCTTTGTATTGAGAAACCGCACTAAAAACCCTAATACTTTTGGTAACTTTTAGAGGATTTTCCTCACCTCAAGATATCTTACGAATCACTACTGTGACATCCTTCGAATTCTATCGTCGGTCAATTACATTTCTTAAAACATTTTTTATCTTTGCTTGAAAAATAAATTAAAATGCCTTTTATAATTATTTTCGAAATAAAAGAAATTATCTATGTAAAAATAATTCTTGAATCACTCCGATACTTTCAATAATTTTTCGATAACTATGTTTACTCGGACTATTTCGAGGAACGATTGATACTCCGACCATCACAAGAAAGACTTTGTTCTTAGAAAAAAAAATTTATCGAAAATAATTTAAAAGAAATTCTTATTCGTGAAATTATTGCATGCACCGAAATATCATTTTTTATTTAAAAAAATGATAATAAAATAAAATGAAAAGATCAACAATAATAATATAATAATAATAATAACTACTAAAATAAATAAATAAAAACATTAACCAAATAATAATAAATATAATAAAATAGATAAATAAATAAATGAACATAAACGAAAATAAAATAAAAAACTTACTTTCGGAAAATGCAAAAAATCGAGACTTGATTGCTCAGATGGATTCCTCGAGAAGATTAATTTATTTTCCTTTCTTTCTCTTTTTTATTTCTTCTTTTTTTCTTCTTTTTTTTTTCTTTTTTTTTTTCTTTTTTTTTCTTCTTTTCTCTTTGTTTCTTCCCCTAGAGCGAGTAAGGTGTGCGGACCTCGGGCCGATCCGCGGGTCGACACACGGGTCAGCGCGACCGCCCCAAGGACTATAGAAGATCCTTTTTTTTGTTTCATTTTCTCCTTCTTCCCCTTCTCTCTCTACCCATCATTTTCTCTCCCCCTTCTCTCTACTCTTCATACCTAAAAACCAGAGCCACCCTTAAACCCAGAACCCAGTGGTCAGCCACTGCTCCGACTATCGTACCCCACCACCGACCACCGTTCGTCGACTGTCGATCAAGCCCAAAATCTCTTGATTTTCTCTTTTTTGGCCTCCAATTTCCGAATATGAGCTTAGTTTTACCTGAATCTAAGCCTAGAAGCCTAGATTTGAAAAAATATCCCGCGACTTTAATTTTTTGATCCGTTGCCGTCCACCGTGGGATCGGCCCCAAATTTTTGCCACGGCCTCCTCTCTATCTAACCCATCTCCTCACCGTTTTAATCCTCCCAATCACCCTTAGAACCCCTCAATTCCCAAATGGCTGAAACCTCCATTGTTTTTTTTTTGTTGGTTTATTGTGTTATTTGATGTGTGTGTGGCGGTGAGGGTTTCTTTGATGGGTCGGTGGTGGTGGAAGCTAGTTTTTTTAGGGGTTGTGATGGTGGTTTCGGTATTGGGGTAGAGGGGTAGGTTGATGTTCTGTGTTTAGCTGTGGGTGTGGGTGTGGGTGTGGGTTGAGTGTGTAGGAGACTACTGAGTGGGTAGCTGCTAGGTGGATTAATGAGGGGAAAGAGGTAGCAGGCTGGCTGGCATGTGGTAGAGGCGGCTGTAGGTGCTAGGTTTGTAGCAGTAGGGTGAGGGCTGTGGTTGGCCATTGGTACCTTGGCCTAGGTGGTTGCTGGCTGCCCAAGCAGGGCCAGGGGTGGTGGCCCAAGACCTGTTGGCTGGTCTGCTTAGCAGACCTAGATGCATGGCCTTTGTGTTTTGGGCCTCAGGGCCCAACCAAGTGTTCGGGCCAATTGCATACTGAGCCCAAGATTCTAACCAATAGTTGGCCCAATCAACATTAAATAACCCTAAAGAAAACTTAAAAATCCAATTAGTAACCTGATTAAAACTAAAATTATCGGACCCAGTTAATTTAAACCCGAGTAATTGATCATGATTGCGACACGTGATTACAGAAATTGGATTGACAATAAAGGACTGAATCAAAATTTAAAATCTCATCTGAAATCATTGACTCGGAGTTTGACTCTTGATATGGCTCGAGTGTGATCCGGGGCTTGACTTAGGGATTGACCCGGACAAAATTAGGTTGCTACAGTGATATTAGTGCATAAACTCTGAAGCTTAGATAGGAATGAAACTAACAAATGAGATGGTAGAAAGTGAATGTTAGAAGAACAAATAGTTATTTGTTTAAGTTTATTTTTCTCTTCACGTTTTCCTTGTACACTCATTTGGTAGTAATATGTACAAATAAGAATTCTATTATGAAAACAAATATGTACCTACGATACTTTTATGAAAGAAAATATTAAACTTTTATCTTTCAAATGTTCATTTTAGCTTAATTTTACATTTTAGCTTAGCAAGAGGAATTCATTAACATAGAGAAATAAAGAAATGGAGAAATTTGTTGATTGGATAGATCCTTAATTAAAACGGATCGATCCTTTATTAAAAAGGATCGATCATTAATTACCCTATTTCAGAGTTCAAACTCTACAAGCATAATTGATCTAACTTTTATGAAAATTATTGATTTAGAGTCATTTGTATCAATGCCTGGTATGGAACTTTAGAGTCATAAAGTTAGAAGTATTTGAAATATGAAAAGGATCTATTCTTTATGACAAGGTTAAACATTCATGATTTGGAGTCATAAGGTAATAAGCATTTAAAATATGAAATATATTCATATACGAAGGTTTATAAAGTTATATACATTGATTTAATACAAAAGTGTATCCGGTACGGGACTTTAACACATTTGGTAAATGTCAATCTATACATCCCAACATCTTTAATAACTATGCACCCTATACATAGCTGTACAAAATGTTTGAAAACAAATGTAAGGCATAAAGTATGCAACATTATGCCATGTTGAACGAAGTAGACATCGATTCGGTACTGCAATAGAAAATATAGCACATCCAACCTTCGTATTCATGTACCTACACAAAATATTCGATGCTGCAACAAAAAATATTTTTAATATCATGAACTAAGGTACATTTTCAAAATAGTAAGAGTAGAAAATATACAATTTTTACTACTCTTGCTATAGAAAGACCCAAACTCATACCATAATCCCTCATCTACTCCCAGAATAGTCTAAAACTACTCTAAAATAATAACTTTACTAAGAAACACTTCAAGAAAAATAAACCCACTTATATGTATATAGAAGTATAATAATATGTACATATAGCATAACTATATGTACATTCAATAAAAGTATATGTATATTTTCATATCAGTAACAAATTCTTTCTAAATCCCAAATTAAGCTCTTATGTATTCCTACTTCTTCAAATTACCTAAGTATACCAATTATAATGATTTAATACAAAATAATAAAGGTAGAAAATATATAACTTTTACTACTCTTGCTATAGAAAGACCTCAAACCTTTAATTCAATGTTTATGATACTTTTTTTTTATATTCAAGATCACAATTACTTAAAATGGATGATAACTAAAGTTCAAGTTAGAAATTTCACAAATTTTTACCATCAGACACTATAATTACTAGTAACATGATTAACCCATGACTATAAAGTTTCTTCCTCCTCGTGGCAAAAAGAGAATATGACTTTAACATTCAAATTCAAGCACATTCAAAAATCCACATTGATTAGAATCGCAAGTCAAAATGTCGAACGGTTTCCATAAAAGAGATTTTAATATTAAATATATTATTTTTTATAATAAATAAGTATTAATATTAATATTTCTTGGTATAATAATAAAATAACAAAATGAGCGAATAATGAATTTCTTTTCTCTGCCAACCCTTCCTCCACTTTATCATTTCCTTTCCGGCTGAGTTGGCCCAAGGCCACTATATATTTATTTCTTAAAACTTTCTTCTATAGGTTATACCCACAAAACTATATCCAAATAAATAAATTAAAAAAAACAAACCAACTAATGCAAAACTTTTAGCTTTAGTTATCCAGAAAAAATTTCTAACTTTTACTCATTTTTCAGTTTTTTTTTTCTTTCAATTTTCCGCCAAATATGATAAAAAACTCAAATTATTTTCTTCATTTTTTCGGCAACCAAACAACCCAATATAACCCAATCCAACCCAACCAAAATTTTCAAACTCAAAAGAAAATCAATTCAAAGCCAAAAGGAAAATACCTCAATTATTATCAGAATTAAACAAATCCATTAATTAAAAAAATAAAAAATAACGGTATAAATAATTACCTATAAATGGTGCTTTTATCTTCGAGTCTAAAATATATTTTTTTGCTTATTTTTATACAAGAAAAGATTTCCTTTTTCTTTTTATCTTCACCTCAATGCTTGACCTGAAGGGAAATGTGATGAGGAAGGGAAGAGAGCGACGGGAAGGGATGAAGAGGTTGGGAAAATCTGATGAAAGAAAATATGTTTATTTCATTAAGGGTATTTAGATCTTTATAATTTTTTTAACAATAATTTTTTCATTTTTTCATTTTTTACAAATTATTTTAAGATATTACAAGATTTAACAATTAAATCACTGTTGAATGTATGTTTTCTGAATTTTCCCAAATCCATATTTGAAGCTGATCTAGAGCTTCCTCAATTTTTATTCTTGGCTTTTTTTTTTTTGTTTTTTTTTTTAATTCATCTTTTGCAAGACATTTGGCAGAAACAATTAAAGATGAAAGGGATGAAACACCTAAATTCCTAATGTACAAAGAGCTTGGACCTCTAGCCTGGTCAAAGGTGCACAAATTAGCACTGTCGAAAAGGAAAACTAGGACCAGATTTAGACTGCAGTAATGGTTCAAGTCTGGTAATTGTCTATGCCCCTAGAAAGAAAAAAAATGTGATCCTCTAGCTGCTCTAGTCTAATCTAAGCCTCGGAATGAAAATCAATGTAGGTCTTTTTAGTCTTTAAGCTCTGCCCCAATTAAGGAGATGGTCCCTTCTCAGTCTCAACTTGCCAATCATAATCTTGTTGAAGTGGGCATTTTTGTCTACTTATGACTTCCTTTTTACTTGGTAAATGACACGTGTTCTTCAAATCCCAATCATCCACCAGCAGAAACCAGTTCTTCAAAGCCCAATCTCCGCTGGATCTTCCATTTTGATTGAAATTGTAGTTTTATTTTTTGAAATTTCCTGCTTATTCTTTTTATTTCCTGTATTGTTTCCCTTCAATTTTCCATATTTTAAAGCAAAAACATGCTATTGAAAGGATTTTTAGTTAAGCTTTATAAACTGAACAATTAAATTGTTAAATCAAGTGTTCTATTAAAGAATCAATAAAAAGAAAACAATGTTCATTCAAGAATCTTTCAGCTAGGCAGCTACCTAGTCAAGCATCATTCAAGCCAATTTTAAGTTGCCAACGGTTTTTAAAACTCCCGTAAAATGTGGATCAAATAAATTTTTTTTTTTTTATATAAAAGAAATCATTTTTGAGAAATAAGTTAAAAAAAAATTATAAATGTTAAGATTCGAATTTTAAATTTATTGAACGTTATTTTAAAAAATAATTATATAAACTAATTGAATTAAATTCTAAATTCGTAACCAAATAATATGATATCTCAAAGAGTAAATTTTGAAATTCCTCAATTATAAAAAAGAAGAAGAAAAGAGCAAAGAACAAAGAAAAAAAGAAATTTGAGATTCCTCAGCACTTTCCCAAGTCAAATTTGCATGAAATAGGCATAAGAGCTCTCGGATCATGTGTAGAAATGGAGAAGATATTTTCTCACCTTTTATTCAAAGTGATGGATTGCCACTCAGTTGCACTTTCTCACCGTTAATCAAGCCATGAGCCATGGTTGTTCAAACTGTCGCCGGTTAAATCAAATTTCGTATTTTTATTATGAGTCAATTTAACTGATGTTTATAATACCGGTTAAAAATTATTTATTAATTATTTTAATTTTTTTTATATTTAATATATTATTTTTATTGAATTAAAAAAAAGTGATACATTAACTATATATATTTTTATATATAATATCTTAATCAGTGCTAATAAAAATTGGTTAACATTTCTCTTTTCTTATTATTATTTAATAAATATTATTTAATATTTTGTTAAGAGTTACTTTTTGTTGTTGGTCTTTTAGGATTTTTAAAATTTTAAATATAAATATGTTATTTAATTTAATTTTTTTTATAAAATTTAGAGAATTTTAATTGTGTGAGTTTTGAATGTGACTCAAACAATACTTATCTATACTATTATAAAAAGAATGACTTAGTTGGTATCACTGAGTCAATGACACCAACTCAGTTAATGAAATTACTTAAAAATCAAATTTTATAAATCAAATAATAATATTATAAAGGTATTTATGTCTTTTAAATTTTTTATATAATTATATATATATTTTTTAAAATTAAACAATCTCTTAAAAAAATTACCACTTTCTTAAAAAACTAACATTCTCTTAAAAAAAAAAAAAACTACCATCTACTTTAAAAACTATTATTTTTATAAAAAATTATCACTCCATTAAAAAAATTTCTTTCACCCACAAGTGGGTGTGATTTAATCTAGTATAAACTCAATTTGAGTAAATAAAAAATAATATAATTGTGTGAGTCTCCATTTATAATAAAAAGTGAGTTGGGACTGTCAATTGAAATCCAATTAGATCGATAAATTTTTGTTTATACGTAATGTTTGAGTCTTCAATATATTTACTTTTGTTGCATGTTTAGAAAGAATTGCTCCAAATTTGATGATTTCGGTAATCGGTATGTTCAATTAATTTCCATTTACAATGAGAGAAACTAAAAGATATGAAAAAGTGTATTTTGACTTTTTTTTTTTTTTGAACTTGTGATATTGGGCTACGTAATGGAAGGTAGCCCTCTCCCATCCCATGAATCTCATTCCGTAAATCTCAAGATTCGAACTTGTGACTTTCAAGATAGGGTATTAGGTGTAATTTGGGTTATGAGATTTGATACGTTGGGTTATAAGATTTGGGTTATGGTGAGGTTGGGCCTGGCTGATTGGGCTTGTCTTTGGGGGTCCTATTGGGCCTCGTTGCAAGGATATCCCCAACATTCAATCCCCCATTTGAGATCGAGAGTGCTTGCCAATTTTGGGCACTTGCGAAATGACTTGAGTTTCGTTGTGGGCGGATCACCATTTTTTTGAACTAGACGAGACGTTAAAACTCGAGATTTAATAACAATTTCTTTTGACTTGGGTTTAACTAAAAATTTAGAAATCGGTAATTATCAATATAATTTTGTTTTGACAATTAAAGTTAAAAAAAATAAGTATTTTTAATCCATTTAAAAATTCAAAAATTGTAACCTCAAAAATTACTAAAATATTAGATCATGTTAGTTTGGGGCATTTTGAAATTAAATCTCGAAAAATTGACATGAACAAATTTAGGTGTTTACAATGTTAATTGAAGGATTTGAGATACTCAATCTGATGTGATCAAATAGGTTTGAAGCATATGAGAATAAGACACTTGATTTTAAACGGTTGATATCTCTATGTTGGCTCTAAGGAGTTCTTAGTATAGAGCTTCCAAAATTCAAGTGATTCAACTATCGCACACTTCATTAACATGTATAAACTTGGCATTGGAATGGTTGAAGAGAGTGGTAAAATGGTTTCCTCATCATTTGTGAGTGGGAGATGTTGGACTCTTTAGGAAATTTCACATATCAAGAGTTTAATAATTGACCAAGTATTTTACGAAGGATAAAGATTAAGTATTTATCGTGATGATTTAGTTTTTAATTAAATCAATATTAATTATCTAATAAAGGATTAAAAAGACTTAAAGTCTTTCACCAAGAAGTAACACGTCTACCTAATCACCAGAAAAATTATGTGAAAAATTCTCCGCTTGCAGAGAAACATCCTCCTTCACTAGAGAAAAATCTTTTTTCCCTCCATTGCCAAGCATGGTTTTTTGTTTTTGATACAAATGAGGTCGCAGTATAGGGATAAGGGAAGGGTTGCAGATACTAAAATTTAAATTTCAAATCTGTTAGAAGTCACTTTTTAAAGATGATTGCATGAACAAATTAGGCTAAACATCTGATTCTCCGATCATGGTTTTTGCATCGTGAATAATGTGAATTCTATTAGATTTTCTAGCAATTTCTCACCGAAAGTTCTATCGAAGATTGGAAAATGGAAAGCTGGTATAACATCCAAAAAAGAAGATCGTGAAATTACTATGCAGCAGATTTAAAAAGATAAAAGATCGGTAAACAAAATTTACCGAGAGTGAAATTAATTCGGCACAATTTAATGCAATTATTTTTATTATCCTATAGTAAGTAAGCAGGAAACTCTAGCTGATTAAGCTGAGTGACATTCATAACTGTTTGTCTTATGAAATTATGAAATATTCTCAAATATTGTAAGAAAAGGAACATTTTTGGAATCGGATTTGCTGCAGTGGGTAATATCACTCTCTCTTTTAACTCAAAAATAGTATTCTACTTCTACCATTGGTGGCATTGGGGAATTAAGCCATGGAACTTCAATTCTAACCATTTGATCATCATAGCCAAACTCAACAGGGCCCCCATGGCTCCTCTGATATGAACACCCTCAGTTCACTTCTCCCCTTCCTCTCACTCCCATTCTTACCAAATATTTGTCACCATCGAATATTGCTAATGACTGAATTGCGCCACCGGAATTAAGCATGTTCACTAATCCAATCGGAGCAAATTGAATCTGTTTTTTTGGTAAGACTCACCGTTGAAACCTATGTTATTTCGATTCTTTATTTTTTTTGAAGTATCATTGTCCGATACTTGTTTTCGATATATATTCGGACATGAATATGGGGATATCATCCTCCAAGTATATGGAAAAACTTAGAAAAAATTGAGTATACTCATGTTGGACATATACCCGTATCCGACACTCATCCCGAGTATGAGTAACATTGGGTGAAACTGTAAGTAGCTCGCAGTTGAGTGGCTCAAGTGCAACCTCTATTTTCTCGGACGACTTCATGAGCTTCAGCTTTTTTGACTGATACATATAAACAGTATATATGCTAACACCTTCCACAGAAAATTGGGGCCTTGCCATTTTTCCATTCAATACCCTTTGGACATGCAAAGCAATCCACCAGGTCTGCAAACTCCGGGACGCTTTTGTTTTTCCGCGAGTGAGGGCAGCAGCACCCTCCTCCTTGACAATTGAAAAGTCCTAGAACTCCTGAATACTGTTTTCAATACAAAAAGTAGAAGATTTAATGAGAAGACTGACTTATTAGTAAAGGAAAGTTTTGGTAACTTCAAATAGAACTTAAAAATTAAGATGACTTACTTTGTTGAGGTTCCAGATCTTGAGCGCTGTTTTCCCATCATGTAGATGTAATGGATCTTCAAACAGGCAATCTCTTGTAGGCATCGCAAAATGGACCCATCTGGTAATGCCAGTCTCTCTCTTCAGTAAATCGAAACTGTATTTTCCAACAGAGTCGCTTACCCAGAAATAGGTCGTGATGCTGAATGGAATTCACCACATTGGTGGTGTGATTGGAACATTCTGGAGCATCCAGAGGCTGTTGTAGACACAACACAATCATAGAAAATGTCATGGTATAATGAAAATAACCTAATATCTAAATGTCATGAAAAATGACATGTCATATGAAAAATGACATAATATTTAAATGACATAGAAAATATCATGTCATAATGAAAATAACCTAAAATCTAAATGTCATGGAAAATGACATGTCATATGAAAAATGACCTAATATTTAAATGACATAGAAAATGTCATGGCATAATGAAAATAACCCTAATATCTAAATGTCATGGAAAATGACATGTCATATGAAAAATGACCTAATATTTAAATGACATAGAAAATGTCATGGCATATGAAAATAACCTAAAGTCTAAATGTCATGGAAAATGACCTAAATGACATAGAAATGACATGGCATATGAAAATGGCCTAAAATCTAAATGGCACGGAAAATGACATGGCAAATTTCTTAATGACATGGCATGTGAATGAATGACATGGTATATGGATGACATGGCATATGGATGACATGGCATGTGAATGACATGGCATAATGAAATCAACAAAGCAGCATCATCATAAAATATTCATAATCACATCATGATCACATGCACACATCATTATTTGAAATGAATTATGTGAGGAATCATCTAAATAGCATATGTCGGAAAATATTACCGTGTTTCTCGGCAAACTCGACAAATCGTGGAAAATAATTCTTTCATATGATATTTACATAATTCCAAGTAAAACGAAAACCATACATGCGTTGAATAATTTGCTAACCTCCCCGGCAACTCGACAAAGAATAGGAACCAATTCTCGCCAAATGCTTAGGAAACTGAAACATACGTTTTATGACAAATTAAAATTAAAAAAAAAAAAACATTTTAAAAATGCAATGCATGAAGATGTATTTCTTCCTTGAAGTAAGGACATTCGTATACCTTAAAAGGTATCCGACTACCTTTGGAAGAAACTTAAATCGGATTGAAAGACTTTGGGCTCGGATTTAAAATTTGGCATTTTTGAATAAAATGGTCTCATGGCCGAACCATCTTTTAAAAAGGCTCTATTTTCCTAGTTTTGAAATCTGGGTTGACCACCTTTGATCCGACTTTTAAAAAATCAAATTTTATGATTGAAATGACTTGGAAATTAACCTAAGACAGTCACTAATGCCCCAAATCAGCCCCCTTTTTGTATCCAAACAAAAACAGAAAATTATTATTTCTCAAAAACAAATCTGACTCCCACTGGCAGTTTTGAAACCCGATTTTGTTACCCTTCTAGAAAATTTCAAAAAAATCTAGAAAAATTAGGGCAGACCTAAAACATGTTGATCTTCATGGGAAAAATCAGCTTAATTTTTGCAGCAAGGGTACTATGACCGAAACTTTACCAAAGTCAAGACAGTGAGTTAAAACTGCTTTGTTAAAAACAATTTTTTTCAACCATGATAAAAAATCTAAAAATCATGAAAACTATATCATGGCATCCCTTAAATGACTACTACATGTGGTACAAAAATCAATTTATTTTGACCATGGCTGAATAGTAAAAAAAAAAAATCAAAGTCAAAATACCCATTCTAAAATATCATTCTCTCAACTATCATAGACAAAGGGGTTTTTGGCTTGAAATCATTGGTTGATCCTGGCCAAAAACCTAATTGAAATGTGATAAATGCATGGTATGACAGCCCACAATCATATGATAATAGATAAATCATGAGTGAAAAATATAAACACAACCAAGCAAGCAAGCAATATCAAGCAAGAACAAGCACAAAATCATCAAGGTAGAAATTGGATATGGCAAGAAACATGTATAAAAATTTTGTCAACTTGGTTATTTGATAAAGAATGAAGAACAAAGGATAGAAAACCTTTAAAATTTATTGTTGAAAACCCTTTTATTCATCAAAAAGTTTACGAATCATATGAACAAAAGGAGGAGAAAAGAAATCACAACATCAAAGAAAAGTATTAAAGAAGATGAAAGGAGATGATAGCTACCTAGTTATTGCTTTCCAAATCAAGGTTGCTAAATTTATCTCTTCTCTTTTCTTTCTCTTCTTCCTTTTCTCCCAAGAATAGCTACTGCCTCCATCCCCCTAAAATGACTAACCTCACCCTAAAAAATGAAGTCTCTCTTTCCTTAGATAGGGTTGGCCGAGCCCTTCTCTCCTTTTGTGATAGTGTGATCATCTTTTCTTAGACATGTGGCACGATCACAAGGGATGCTAGCCAATGAAATAAAAATGAAATCTTGCAACTTCAACTTGGCCATTGATCAAAATGATCAGCCTTCCTTTCATGAGCTAGCTGAAAATGCTAGCTAAGAATGTGCTCATCCTTTTACAAAATATCTTGGCCACCTGGCATGATCACAAAGGAACTAACCAAAGATTAAAATGTCTTCTTGCAACTTAGTCTTGGCCATTGAATAAAATTAATCAAATCTCAGCCTTCATTCTATCATGAGCTGGCTGAATGGCCTGGTATGTTCCAGCAACTTCCTCATTTTTAATTTGCAAAATGGCCATTTTTGGTTTCTTCATTAAAAATACATTTTAGCCTCCCAAACTTAATTTAATTGCAAACGAACCCCAATTCTGAATTTTCTTTCTCCAATCCCTCCAAATAAATGTAAAATTCAGTTATGGAGATTTTCATAATTTTTGGAGCTCGTTTTCGATTTTTCTCGGATTTTTCATTAATATTGCGAATTAGGCCTCCTCGAACTTTGCCTTTTTCAAATCAGCTCCAATTTGAGATTTTTTTTTTCCAATACCTCCAAATCAATATAAAACTCAGTTCTGGAAGTTTTCATAATTTTCCGAGCTTGTTTTCTATTTTTCCCAAAATTTTCTCTTGAAATTTCGGTTTAGTGCACCCCAAATTTAGCCTTTTTCATTTGAGCTCTAATTCCAAATTTTTCTTCACCAATCTCTTCCAGAAAATATAAAACTCATATCTGGAAGTTTTCATAATTTTACAAGCTCGTTTGCTATTTTTTTCAAAATTTTCTTTTGGAATTTTGGGGTTAATGCACCGAAATTCGCCATTTTTCATTTGAGCTCCGATTCTGGATTTTTCTTCATCGATCCCTTCCATACAATCTAAAATTTAGATCTGGAGGTTTTCATAATTTTTTAAGCTCGGGTTCTATTTTTGCTGGATTTTCCAAGATTGTCCTTTAACCTCGAAACCTCGATTTTACTCAAAACGGGTCCGATTTCCAGATTTTCTTTTTCCAATGCCTTTTTTTATATATTGAATTAGAGTTGGTCCTAAAATGCTAAATTTTTACGATCAAATTCCTCTTCAATTTGGTTTTTCCTTTTTTCTCAATATTGGAAATTTTCTCGTTTTTCTGTTTTTCCTCCAACCGGCTCTTCTTTGGGATCCACTTCAACTGAGTCGTGGGCTATTTTTGATTATTCATATCAACTAGGGCTTCAATTTTACCGAATCGGGTCATCTCTGCAGTTTTCTCCAAATTTACCGAATTAGGTATTCCCCTACACTGAATTTTCATAACCCATCTTTCGAACTCTATATCTTTCGTTGTAGACCTCGGATTATCAAAATTCTTTCACCATTATTCAATTAAACCTTGAATCGTAATTTTGATTAAGAGTTGACTTTTTCAGTAGTAGACTTTTCGAGGTTGACTTTTTTGGAGTTGACGTTTTCAGATTGACTTTTCGTGTTGAACTCCGAATCAAAAGTCTTGGAGAACTATCTGTGAGATGAGGGGAGTTTCTTTGCATTCTGAGAAGTACAAGGAGGAACTTACCTGGTTTAGGGGCCCGGACAAAATTAGGTGTCTACATATATATTATAGTGGATCCTCAAAGTTTTCTAATGTAAGATTGGGGTCTTACAAACTCCCCCCTTTAAAACTTAATGTATTTGTCAAGTCCAACAAAAAACAGACAGAATCAAGATCACACTAGGCGTTGGGATTCTAGAGGTAGCTCGCACCCTATAGCACTTAGCTTTCTTAGGATTCTAGAGGTGGCTCCCACGGTGTAGCAATTAGCTCCCATATTTCGACTGGTGATTGTTCTTTGTTGGGTTTATCTGGCTCATGCTTAAACAAAATATCAGAAATATACACAGCGAAAAAAAAAACAAAGCAGTCGGATCCCTCAGGATCTATAGATCATGATTTACATAGGTTTAATGGTAAACAAAAATTTAAATCACCCATATGATTTCAAGATTACCTACTTAAGATCTCGTAATCTTAAGTTGCTGATCTAAACAGCACTGACTTGATTATTTAAGATCTTCTGCGAGTGCCACAATGATCACAAGAAGCACAATTGTCCTTACTCTAAAGCTAGTCCACACGAACAGGTGATGGATCCTTCTCTAAGGTATGGCGATTCACTTGTGCTAGCAAGTTGATCCTCTGATCACAATCAAGAGATCTTTCTTTGTTTTTCTCACAATATCGAGATCACACAAAGGTTATGGTGATACGACAAGAACAACACAAACAAGAATGAGATTTACGATTAGTCACCAATCTCACAAGGAGGTGGCGGCTGATGTTTTTGTCGATGAGATCTTTGTTTTTTTGAAACAACCTTTCTCACTAAGCAAAATCAAAATATTCAAGGTTTATTATGCTCAACCAACAGTGGCTAGGTCTTGAATATCTCATATATATTCAAGTGTTAACCCTAACTTACTTCCTTAAGGGTAGCCGGCCACTATGTAGCTTATTGTTCAACTTTTTCATTAATCCACTTGAGGTTAAATTATTTTAATGTCAAGATGGATCAATAGATCCAATACACTAACTATTCATGTCTTTGATCAATCAATATCATCATATGATATTATACCAAGCTATTGCATAGTCATTCCAATATCCTTGAATATCTTACTAGCAAACTCACTTAAACTTGTCTTCACAAGACTAGTTGATTTTTCTTGTTTTATTAAGACATCATCTTTGGATTTCATAAATCTCAATTATGTCTTAATTAATCTTAATTGAACACTTCAATCAAGTACTCCTTAAATAGATCTTTTATTCCTGTAAGTTTTATGATGCACTCAAAATAGTGTATCTTTATTAAACCTTGCACTTAATATTATAAATTATAGTAAAGTAGTATGCAAGGGTCGAATCCACATGGATTGGGTTTCAATTTATAAGTTGGTTGGTTTAAAACTTTAGTTTTAAGACAAGAAAAAGAAAATAAATGAAAATGGGGGTTTTTGAAATAAGTGAAAGTAAAACAAATTAGATTAATAAAAGTGCAAGTAATTAAATAGAATAAGTCAAATATAAGAAAAGCATGGTTAAGGTTTCATTCTCCACCACTAGACATTATTAAGAATCAATTTCATATCTATCAACATCAACTAACTATCAAAGTTATCAACCGTAGATAACAACCACCCGTGTTACCCCAATCCTTCCTTAGTTCGTTGTAAAATAGGACGAATGCCACTGCTTAATCTCTGACCATCAAATAACCTAAGATAAACATCATTAGATTCAAAGTGATAGCAGCTTTATGATAAGAAAGATAGGTTGATCTAAGCAATAAACACATAAACATGGATTCATTCAACTTAGGTTATGTTCCACTTTTCAATTAGCGAAAACTTTGACCATAATCATTAACCACAAATTGCCACTATTGAATAGGAACTCAAGACAATTACATATCATGTTTCCTAAACTAGCATTAGATAATTATCAAGATATATCTAGTTTGCATCGTAAACAAAACAAGACAATATCATGAACAATTTTTATGGAAGAACATAAGCAACTTTCATAGAAAACTAATGATAGATAGATTCTGAAAATTAATTACAAAACATGTCTAGGGCTTTGAAATCACCCTTAACCAAAACAAATTTAGCCTTGCATAGGCATTGTTAACATAAACATAAGATAAAAGAAAAACTAAGAAGCAAACTAGAAGAATGGAGAAGAAGAAGAAAAAGAATATTGGCTATTCAACCTCTTGCTCTCTCAAACTCTCTCAAACAAAGAAGAAATCAGAAAATAAAAGCTTGTAGAAGTGTGTAATCAGCTCTGCCCTTGTATCTATATTTATAGGCAGCCTCTAGGTCTTGTGCATTTAATGAGCATTTAATGTTGAGAGACGGCCAAGGTTATTAGGTAGTAGAGGCGACTAGGGTTTATAAAGGGAGAAAAGAATAAGTCAACTAGGGTTTTTAGGGTTAGAACATAAGTTGGCTACCTAGGGTATTTTTTTTTATGAGGTGGAGCTAGCTTGGGTTTTGTTTAAAGGGTAAGGAAGTGGCTTGGTGGAGTTTTAAATGAAGGAAGTGGCTTGGATCCTTTTAATGACAAGGCTGGCGGCTTAGGTCTTCTTTTAAATGAAGGCTAGCGGCTCCACATGTTTTAAAAAGGGTTAAGGGTGGCTAAGGCTGATTTAAAGGAGTAGGAAGCGGGCTGGGGGGATTTAAAGGTGAACAAGCGGCTAGATAGGGTTTTAAAAGCTAAGTGGCGGCTCCAAGGGTCTCAAAAAGAGGGAGAGGCAGCTAGGGTTCTTTTTGGTGAGGTTTAGGTTAGGTTTAGCCATTTAGGATCTTCTTTGAAGAGTGGGCAACCTTCCTTTATGCTTGAAACTTCCAAACTTGTCCAAATTCATGCCTTTAACTCCATAGCCTCCATTGTCTTCCAAATCACCTACACAACACAAAACCTAGTAAAATGTCAAGGAACTTAAGAATTAAAGCACAAAGTATAAGGAATTGATATATGAAAAAGTATGAATTTAAACACTTATCAAATTCCCCCATACTTAATCTTTTGCTAGTCCTCGAGCAAAATAAGATAGACACAAGGTAAGAAAACCTAATTTAGTTCACTTTCAATAACAATTAGAGACAATCATTGGAAAAGTCTTACAAACTAATCAATAGCTTAAAGAGTTCATAAAGAATCATGCTTGAATGTAAAAATTTGAGTTAAGCCAATATTAACATAACATATCTCAATGCATATTCAACTTTATCTAAACTTCTCACATGGGATACTCTCATGATTTTCACTCAATATAGTAGTGGTAAGGTGTTTACACTCAATCATTCTCATGAAAATAGTCCTACCATATGCTTGCTTGTCCACCTATTCTCCACTATTTAGATCATACAGCTTCATAAATCAAGAGGTCTTTATTCAAGGTTGTAATGGGGCCAAGGGGTTGTAATGTGGTTAAAGAATAAAAGATAAAGGATATTACAAAGGTTCGAAAGACTTCATAGAATTTAGAGACATAATAAGATTTTGCAAAAAAGAATTTCCCAATATTATTTAGAAGTCCATAATCACATAGGCTAAATATTTCATGTTGAGCCTTTGCTTCATTCTAATCAACTTTGTAACATCTTTTTCTTTTCTTTTCCCAAAGGTTCAAGATATGATTCATTTTTTTCTTTCTTTCTTTCTTTTTTTTTTTTTACATGGGAATGTATTTTTACAATGTTCCCTTTTCTTTTTCTCTTGACTTTTGCCTTTCTCCTCCCCATACTTATCTTTTGTATATAACCCAACTTTTAAATAAGAATCCCTTGTTTTTGCAAAATATCTCAAACATTCTAGTCCATCTTTAGAACAAGGGTAAAGATGTCAATGTGTTTAGGCTAGGTGTAAGATGTGGTTACCAAAGAAATAGCTTATTCAATGTAGGCTCAAATTGGCTCACCAGGGAGGATGTTCTCTTAGAACACCAATAAGGATGACTGATTTGGCCCTGGTTAAAAATCCTAATGCCTCTATCATATCCGTGTTGTCATATGTATCAATATAGTCTCAAACGGTTTAAAGCAAGTTGTACAGAAACATGTAATCATAAGAGCACACAAGAAAGAAATTGGATTGATATATATCATGCATCAATCATATAGGCTCAAAAACTCACAAGGATGATTATACAAGTCAGATTTAAGTCTAAATATGCTTCTTTCTCAATCAACATATCATATTAACATTGGCTCATTAAGAAAATATAGTATCAAGCTCAATTCTCATGAAAATTTTCACTAATACACTAGTTTTAGACCTATTCAATTCATATCTCATCAAAGTATTGAAAGTAACTAAAAACACACTAAAATAAACTAAAAAGAAAACAAACTAAGGAAATCCTAAATTCTTCTGCCCACACTTAATTCTTACATTGTCCTCAATGTAATGTTATTATTCTCAATGCAAGAATCATGTGCAAAGTGATATCAACTTTAGATTCAACGTCCTCAATCAAATAACCAAAGATAAACATCATTAGATTCAAAGTGATAGCAACTTTATGATAAGAAAGATAGGTTGATCTAAGTAATAAACACATAAACATGGATTCATTCAACTTAGGTTATGTTCCACTTTGCAATTAGCGAAAACTTGACCATAATCATTAACCATAAATTGCTACTATTGAATAGGAACTCAAGACAATTACATATCATGTTTCCTAAACTAGCATTAGATAATTATCAAGATATATCTAGTATGCATCCTAAAAAAATCAAGACAATATCATGAACAATTTTTATGGAAGAACATAAACAACTTTGATAGAAAACTAATAATAGATAGATTCTGAAAATTAATTACAAAACATGTCTAAGGCTTTGAAATCACCCTTAACCAACAGAAAATTTAGCCTTGCATAGGCATTGTTAACATAAACATAAGATAAAAGAAAAAGTAAGAAGAAAAAGAAGAAGAATATTGGCTATTCAACCTCTTGCTCTCTCAAACAAAGAAGAAATCAGAAAATAAAAGCATATAGAAGTGTGTAATCAGCTCCCCCATTGTGTCTCTATTTATAGGCAGCCTCCAGGTCTTGTGCATGTAATGAGCATTTAATGGTGAGTAACGGCCAAGGTTATAAGGTGGTAGGGGCGGCTCGGGTTTATAAAGGGAGAAAAGAACAAGTCAGTTAGGGTTTGAACATAAGCTGGCCGGCTAGGGTATATTTTTATGAGGTGGAGCTGGCTTGGGTTTTGTTTAAAGTGTAGGGAAGTGGCTTGGTGGAGTTTTAAATGAAGGAAGTGGCTTGGATCCTTTTAATGAAAAGGATGGAGGCATGGGTCTTCTTTTAAATGAAGGCTAGAGGCTCCACATGTTTTAAAGAGGGTTAAGGGCGGCTAGGGCTGATTTAAAGGAGTATGAAGCGGCTTAGGGGAATTTAAAGGTGAACAAGCGGCTAGATGTGGTTTTAAAAGCTAAGTGGCGACTCCAAGGGTCTCAAAAAGAGGTAGAGATAGCTAGGCTTCCTTTTGGTGAGGTTTAGGTTAGGTTTAGCCATTTAGGATCTTCTCTGAAGAGTGGTCAACCTTCATTTATGCTTGAAACCTCCAAACTTGTCCAAATTCACGCCTTTAACTCCATAGCCTCCATTGTCTTGCAAATCACCTACAAAACACAAAACCTAGTAAAATGTCAAGGAACTTAAGAATTAAAGCACAAAGTATAAGGAATTGATATATGAAAATGTATGAATTTAAACACTTATCATTTTACCTCAATAAAATACCGTGTTTCATCCATGCATTACTGTCCTTATGTGTGTGACCCTTTAGGTTCCCAATATGTTGACAATTAACATAAGTTAATCTCGTTATCTTATACTCATGGATCAAGAGAGGGATCTAGTAACCCATCATGACCACCCAAATATTGTGAAGTCGATGTGACCTTTTAGAAACTTTTCAGTAACCAGCTTATCAGTGCAATACGGTTCTTACACCAGATATACCGAAAAGCCCATGCGCATGGTGTAATGTTTATTCATGTTCAATCCATATTAGTTATTGCAGCTTACGGTTAACCTTATGGATTTAGAGAAACGATTTCTCCTAAATTCATCATGCTTTGACCAAAGATTTCATTTAGTTAACACAAGCCAAGAACAAATGAGGTATATCTCCGATGTGACTTAGAGTGGTGAATCCTCTTTGGATCACTCATCCATCTTCGTATGGCTCATGTCATACCCAAAATCACCCTACCATAAGCATCCCTTATATGGACCCGTTCATGGTGAAATCAAAGTATGACATTCCCTATACAAGATGACCTGGTATCACAAGTCTAATGACTATTTACACGACTGGCACGTGAGAACATTTCCATAGACATTGGAGTGACTATACCAAATGGAGTTCTCACACAGGCCATGTTCAGTAACTTGTTCAATAGACAAGCACCTATATCCCAAGTATCCCTCATACTTCAACCCATGAGATCGGTTGCTTACTTCCCAAGCAAGAAGGCTTAACATATACTAGTCTTTGAGCATTGCTAATGCCTTATATTGGCAATACGATGACTAGGAACAATTTAACAAAAAAAAGCTTTGATGTATAAGGATCTCATAATTACAACTCTTTGTAATTCCTTTGCAAGGCCATTATGTTCCATGGGCTTCATCCGATTAGTACTTAATAACTCTTTATTATCGTACTAACATGAAGGAAAACCTTGTATCACTAGTGATGGGTTTGCTTTATTAACTGTATATCCCATGCCCAATCTAATTGGCTCTAGGGTATATACGAACAATCTCCTACTTGTACTTGAGACAATCTTATTGCTTAAGCGCCACTAGTGAGAATATGCTTGGTTATATTCATGAAATCACTTATCAAAGTTATTCAACGATTCAAATCACAACGAGACCCAGATTCCAATCATATGGCTCAGTTGTTACTTTAACAACTATTGGAATCTATTATTAGCTTCTAGCTAATGATCCAAATGTAACTCCTTTTGCAAGCAAAAACAAAAGAGTTTGTTTTATAACCTTTAGGGTATAAACATGCAATCCTCTCTAGTTTGGAACGTTTCTAAATAATTGCATTTTGCATAATGGTAATTTTATCACTAAGTTCAATTATGATCTTTAACATTTAAAGAGTTATTAATAGCTCCCACTTAATCCTACATGTGTAGAAGTTAAGGGATTTAATTCAAAACTATTTTGAATCCTAAATTACTAGGCCTGTTTGGTATTCTCAATACTATTTTCAAGTTTGTATAAAAAGAAAATGAAAGACCATGTCATAGAACAATTCTATAATTGATTTATTTAAGAGGAATATAAATAAGTATGGCATCAATATGCCAGCAAAACAATATGCTCAATATCATAAATTAAAACATCCTCAACATTTGCCCATAATGCCAAAATAAAACATCAAATGTTTAGAATAAATCATAAATGTTTCATAAACATTAAACATAACGGCAAGCTTTGATCCAGCATCAAACAAGGTTGCCATCTTCATGGTCCATCTTTACTACTCTTTTCCTTTGGTCCCTACAATACGTCATACATATTTTGTACCAATTATAAGGTATCTTATACCAAGAGAAGTGAATTAATGTCAAAATATACCTGAAGTTGAAACACCTTTCAGCTTCTTTCCCTTGACAGATTTAAGGTACTTCTTGAAATTGCGCTTCCAATTACCAGTTTTACCGCAGTGATGGCATGTTCCCTTGTCATTGACCTTATCTATCTTCACTCCACCATCAGGTTTCAAACTATTTGAAGAAGAAGGTACATCCCATCTAGTCTTCCTCTTCTTCTTATTCTTTGGTTTAGAAGAAGAAACTAAATCGACAGATGGCTTGTCTTTAACGATGGTTTGCTCAGCCTGTGTGAGCATATTCAGAAACCCAGAAAGGGTGGCCTCCAGATGCTTCATGTTGAACTTCAACACGAACTGTGAATAGCTCTCAGGCAGTGAAGTTAGAATTAGGTCAATGCTTAGATCATGATCCATGACCCATCCAAGTTGCTCTAGGAGGGTAATATGCCACTATCATCTTCAGCACGTGAGGCCTCACTAGGCTACCTTCTGACATTTTCGTTTGAAACAATTCCTTCAAAATGTCGAACCTCTCAGTGCGGTTTTCTTTAGCAAATAGTTCTCTAAGATTAAGGATGATATCCTGAGCATTCATGGCTTTGTGCTGCTTTTGGAGATTGGGTACCATACTAGCCAACATCACACATGTGGCTCGAACGAGATCATTTTTATGAACTCTATAGGCAGCCCGTTCCTCCTAAGTTGCTTCAGCAGTGGGCTCTTCTGGAATGGGTTCATCTAGAACTTAAGCATTCTTTTCCTGTGTCAAGACAATCTTGACATTGCGGAACCAGTCTATGAAGTTTGGTCTGGTTAATTTATTAACATCCAGTAAGCTTCTCAGTGATAAATGATTCGCCATTTTTTATTTATATCCTATATGAACCAAAGCATTATATATATGTAGTCAATAATATGCAAGTAGTAATAATTAATGTAAGGTTTTAATACTCTAATGATTATTCTCATTATTTTAACAAAATAATAGCCTTCAACTACTATTTCAAGAAATTTAACTCTTAATGAGCTAGGACCCCTTTCATCTCTCCATGATCTTGAGTGACTCAACAAGCCATGTTGAAACTAATTGAGTAGGTAACTTAGCTTACCAATTGCATCCCTATGCAACTCCTAGATCAGTTAGGGGATAACTCTTTGCCTAAATGCATCATATGCATTTCGCCTAACCATTACCTCTAAATGTCATACAATCGAGTTTGACGCATCCAGATAACACAACACTTAGTTGAGTAAACCCACCTTCTATAACTCAAACATGTTAGTATAATAGTTTAACCTTGAGTGACTCAACAAGCCTCCTATTGGAAGAAATCAGGTTATCTTGTTATAATGGTGGAAGGCAACTTATCATGCGAAACATGGACTCGATATAATTTAATGAGGGATTTCAATTAATTATTACGTCTCATTGCTTTGCTTGGTTGATTGGCATGCATAGCATTTATTTTAATTTATATAACAAATATATAACTTCAAAAATAAATCTATCTCATGCAATCTACTAGGATGATTATGGACTTTTATCTATTCTAGTTTCCTTGAGCCATTAGAAAACTAGTTGGTCAAATTCCTAGGGATACCATATATAGTCTTCATAAGGCTTGATAGTGATCTCCTTGGTCTTCCTTCTTAGTGCCATGTCTCTTTACATTCTTGGAATTACATAAATTCAAATTCCTATCCTAAATCTATAAAATATAACAATTACATTTTGATAGAAATCTCGAGTTAAATTCTAGGAGAGTTAGATGAGAAGAGAATTTACAACCCAGAATTTGGAAAGAGAAGGCAGGGTTCTCAGTCCTTATTTATAAAACTACCAATAAAGAAAATTTAACCATCCATGACCTAGTCATACTAAGGTCTAGTCCATAATCATCCTCGTGATACATAATCATATTATAAGCATGAAATAATAAAATGCATAGTCAATATCACTTGATGATCTTGTGTATTATTTGCATAAATATCACCAACTCATTTGAGATAATTTATCAAATTATTTTAATAACCTTGGTTCTTTGATTAAAATATTTTAATCAAATTCCTAACTTTTAAGTAATATGTCTTAAATCAAATTAAAGATTTTGAAACCTATCCTAACTCTTAAGAATTTTCCCATTAGGTAACAGTTACCTAATCCAACTGAAACTCTTTCCTAATTTTTAAGAATCACACTCCCACTAGGAAACAATTTCCATTTTGGAGTAAGACAACATTTAGTGTCCTAGGCGTTAGCAACCTCTTTGGCCATCATATGGCTGCTGCCTGCCCATGATTAGGCTGCTGTATGCCACAATCGGTGACTACTGGATGCCCAAAATTGGGCTGCTGTCTGCCTCTCAAGGCAGCAACCAAATCGACAACAATTGCCTCTAAGTGTGCCGCGGCTGGGTGGTGCAAGTGCAGCAACGCTTGCTGTCCATTCCAGCCATGTTCCATGCCCCAATCAGCCATAAAAATGAATCATATTCACCTTAGATTCTGTCCAAAATTTTCAGCAAGCTTGTGAAACGTTTCCACGTTCATGCTCAAAGATTTAAAGCATGCAAACACCTACAAAACAGCCCAGAAAATTTCAGCATTGTAGTAACTGAGCTATAATTGAGCCGAGCCGAGCCTGAATAGTGAGAAGCTCGAGCTCGATTCGAAACTCGGCTCGAGCTCGATCGAGTATCATTTTCTAAGCTCGAGCTTGACTCGAGATAAAATCGAACTATTCGAGCTCACTCGATTAGGCTCAATTTTTATACTCGAGCTCAAGCTCGATTTAAGCTTTTTCATATACAAATTTTTACTAAAAAGAAATTCTCCATTTGGTTCCTATAACCTTGATGAAAAACATAAAAACCTTATTTGAAAAAAAAATAACTGATGACATAAAAAGAAAGATTCAAGGCAACAAAGTCATCAATCCATATATCATAAATAAAATTTTATTTTAATCCTTGTAAAGAATAGAAGTTTCTCAAAAACATTGTCATGAACAGAAAACCCCTAGAGTAATTACACTTAGATATAATATATTCCGTTAACAAAGCAAAACAAAGTTAGATTCAAAAACTAAAACTGGAACATTCAAATTAGTTTGAACAAAACCCATTCCATTAAAGTCAATCAAAATCATTTTTGCAATAGAACTTGCTTTTTCATACAAAGCTTGTCGAGGTTGAGGGAGATGCTGCTGTCATTGCCGCTTGTTGCAGATGCCGCTACTGTAGCTACCGTTGGCTGGAAGAGAAAAAGGTGGCTTGGAAGGGGTGACGATGGTTGGTAGGAGTAAAGTTGGATGCTGGATGGGATTTGGAGATAAAGCACATTTGTTGGAGTGAATCTGGTCACAAAAGCAAACACTTGCTCATGATTCATACTCACATTACTATTCAGAACAGAATGGGTTTTTGGTGAACAAAGAATGAAATTTGGAGTGGTGATACTGATATGCTGTTGTCTTGATGATGATGTTTTCGAAAATAAATTGAATGTAATTAATAGTTATGTACTGTGCTTGTAGATGAACTGAGCAAAAAAAAAAGTAAATTTGTTGGAAGAGAAAGGAAGGAGGCGAAAAAGAAGCAGTGAAGTGGTAAAATGAAATTAAGATTTTAGGGTTTGCTTTAAGTATATATATATTAAGGATAAGATTGTAATTTAATAATAAAAATATATATTAAAATAAAAAAGCTCGATTAGGCTCGTGAGCTACTTGAGTCGACTATTAAAATGCTCGAACTCGGCTTGCTCGATAGCTCGAGCTGCTCGAGCTCGATAATGACTAAACTGAATTTGAATTTTTTTGAGTCGAACCTGAGTAGCTTGCGAGCACAGGTGTCTTGTTTATAGCCCTAGTAGTAACATCGTTTTAGGCCCGTAAATGATTTTGTTTAAAACCTTTTTAACCCAAACCATTTATAAACTGAATTGGCAGCATCTTAAAGTGAAAATCTAGAATTTAAAATGTCCAAAAAAAAGATTTTACATAGTCCCAAAATAGCCCCCAAAATCGGACACAAAACCAATGTTTTAGGCATCAAAACTAGTCGGATTTACTAAGATATACAAAGGCTTTAATCCGGGTTGATTATAGCAATTTTAATCTACCGTTTAAATATTTTTAAACATGATTAAATCATCAAACCAGCCACTACCCAGATTTTATAAAATAAAGAAAAACAAATTTTTCAAGATTTTCATGTAAACCGAAACTAGTAAAATCAATGCACAAAACATACAATATGTTAATCACCAAGAATTGACATGCACAAATCTCATGTAATCAACGAATCCTTGGCTATAATACCACTATTGGGTTTACCTGGCCTCATGCTTAAACAAAATATCAGAAATATATGTAGCGAAAAAATAAACAGAGAAGCAGTCGGATCCCTCAATATCTATAGGTCATGATTTACATGGGTTTAATGGTAAACAAAAATTTAAATCAACCATATGATTTCGAGATTACCTACTTAAGATCTCTTAATCTTAAGTTGCCAATCCAACAGCATGGACTCGATTCTTTAAGATCTTCTACGAATGCCACAATGATCACAAGAAGCACAATTGTCCTTTTTTTAAAGCTAGTCCACACGAACAGGTGATGGATCTTTCTCCAAGGTATGGCGATTCACTTGTGCTAGCAAGTTGATCCTCAGATCACAATCAAAAGATCTTTCTTTTTTTTTGCTCACAATGCCGAGATCACACAAAGGTTGTGGTGATACGACAAGAACAACACAAACAAGAATGAGATTTGCGGCTAGTCACCAATCTCATAGGGAGGTAGCGGTTGGTGTTTTTGTCTATGAGATCTTTGTTCTTTTGAAACAACCATTCTCACTTAGAAATCAAAAGATTCAAGGTCTATTATGCTCAACCAACAGTGGCTAGGTCTTGAATATCTCATATATTTTAAGTGTTAACCCTAACCTACTTTCCTCAGGGTGGCCGACCACTATGTAGCTTATTGTTCAAGTTTTTCATTAATCCAATTGAGGTTAAACAATTTTAATGTCAAGATGGATCAATAGGTCCAATACACTAATTATTAGCAATATTGGGCCAATAAACTTAGTACTTTAAGTTAGGACAATCATCCTTAGTAAACGGACTTAAATTATATTAGCCTTGTGGACATATTCTAATTTCATGCACATATTCAGTTAGATCAAATACCAAGCAAAGTAATTTAATTCTCAATTAAATTTCTTTCTCATTATGAATGATTCAGGTCTTTGATCAATCAATATCATCATATGATATTATACCTAGCTATTGCATAGTCATTCAAATATCCTTGAATATCTTACTAGCAAGCTCACTTAAACTTATCTTCAGAAGACTAGTTGATTCTTCTTGTTTTATTAAGACATCATCTTTGGATTTCATAAATCTCAATTATGTCTTAATTAATCTTAATTGAACACTTCAATCAAGTCCTCAAAAATAGATCTTTTATTCCATTAAGTTTTACCTCAATAGAATACCATGTTTCATCCATGCAGTACTGTCCTTATGTGAGTGACCCTTTAGGTTCCCAATATGTTGGCAATGAACATAAGTTAATCTTATTAACCTATACTCATAGATCAAGAGCGGGATCTAGCAACCCATCATGACCACCCAAATATTGTGAAGTCGATGTGACCTTTTAGAAACCTTTCAGTAACCAGCCTATCAATGTAATACGGTACTTTGACCAGATATCCCGAAAAGCCCATGAGCATGGTCCAGTGTCTACTCATGTTCAATCCATATTAGTTCTTGCAACTTACGATTAACCTTATGGATTTAGAGAAACGGTTTCTCCTAAATCATCATGCTTTGGCCAAAGACTTCATTTAGTTAACCCAAGCCAATAGCGGATGAGATATATCCTCGATGTCACTTGGAGTCGTAAATCCTCTCTGGATCACTAATCCATCTTCGTATGGCTCATGTCATACCCAAAATCACCCTACCATAAGCATCCCTTATTGGGACCCGTTCGTGGTGAAATCAAAGTATGACGTTCCCCATAGAAGATGACCTGGTATCACAAGTCTAAGGACTATTTACACGACTAGCAAGTGAGAACATTTCCATAGACACTGGAGTGACCATACCAAATGGAGTTCTCACACGGGCTATGTTCAATGAACTTGTTCAACAGACAAGCACCTATATGTTATCCCAAGTATCCCTCATACTTCAACCCGTGAGATCGGTTGCTTACTTCACAAGTAAGAAGGCTTAACATATACTAGTCTTTGAGCATTGCCAATGCCCCGTCTTGGCAATACAATGACCAGGAACAGTTTAAGGAACAAGGTTTTGATGCATAAGGATCTCACAATTACAACTCTTTGTAATTCCTTTGCAAGGCCATTATGTTCCATGGGCTTCATCCGTTTAGCACTTAATAACTCTTTATTATCGTACTAACATGAAGGAAAACCTTATATCACTATAAAATAGCGATGGGTTTGCTTTATTAACTGTATATCTCATGTCCAATCGGATTGGCCCTAGGGCATATACTAACACTCTTATATAATTTGTGGAGACCCGCACCCTACCTGAGAGGTATTGCCCATTTTGACCCGAAAGCCTCACGGTTTTATCTCACAAGAGGCATCTTTTGTATAAATTTTTACAATACCTCGCAGGTAGGGTGCGGGTCTTCACAATACCTCATAGGTATAAATTTTTATTCAAAACCGAATACTGGTACAAAAATAAAAATATTTTAAAAAACGAAGAAGGAGAAAGGAAATGCTCTATCTACCCATCCTATTGAAATTCCTAAATATAAACCTAAAAAAATAATAATATTGATTTAGACCTTCATTTGTTAAGATAGGTTAAATTACAACTTGAGAATTTGCAACTTTATGCTTTGTGATTATCCTCCTTCTTCCAATTTCATGAATCATGAGGATAGATTTTGATTTTTTTTTTACTTCAAAAGATGGATTTAATTCAGGATTATCAATACCATACTGGTACTAGTGGTATCGTTCGGTACTATAAATTTTAAAAAAAAAAATCAGTACGATATCAATATTGTACTATTTCAGTTTTTGTACTAGTCGTACTAGCTTGTATCGATTCGTACCGATCAATACCTACCATCTTGTAAGATTTTGATTTTTTTTAAAATTTTTTAAAAATTTCACTTATTTGATTTTTTAACAAATTCCCTATGCTTTTCTCTCATGATTTTTTATTTTTTTTTTTATATAATTTCATTCAAAAATAAAATATGTTTATTAAATTAGACTATTGAACTTGATTAATAATAATTTACTCTATATTTTTTCTAATGTTTTATATTTATTTGATGTTTAAAAAATTTTAGATAGTAAATATTTATAATTTTAAAAATTTATATTTGTATATAAACATATAGATGTATGTAATGGAGGTATATTTGCATATGTAATAATATATATTTTATTAGAAAATTTAAGAATGAGCTATATCTATATGAAAAAATATTTGAAAAATATTAATAAACCCAAAATGGAACACCGAAAAATATCGATACCAATACATACCAGTATCAAAACAAAAACAGTACGCTCATCGATACGGTACCAACGACCTTAATTTAGGGAAGGCAAAATCCGATCCGCCTAAAGGATTCCGCACTGATCTGCTCCGAATAGAGAGGTTTTTTTTTTTTTTTTTTTTTCTTTTTTAAGTAGGGGTGGAGTGGGGCGGTTTTAGTAAATACTTGCTCCATTCCGTCCAACTTTTAAAATTACTATCTTACCCTTTAAAATATTTTATATATTTTTAGTATATATTATATATATACTAAAATCATATATATATATATATATACCAATATTATATATATATATACTAAAAAATTATATATATTAAAATTATATTTATAAATAAATTATAATATATATTTTTTATAATATTAAATTAAAACTAATTAATAAAAAATAAGATAGAATAGTATATAACGGTTATAAATATAATCGATATCCATAAAAATGAAATTTTTTAATATTCATTCAAGTGTGAGGCGAAGATGATTAAAGGAATCCAGTCGTGGCATCACTCATATTGCCATCGCTACCTTGATTCAACTTAGTTTCTTAAAAATAATAATAATAAATACTACAAGATGGAAAGGCCTAAAACAGTTAAGAAAACTTAAAAAGGCCCATACAATATGGACGGAGTTTTTGGACCAAAAGCCCTAACACTATTTTAATTTCACTTTTCTTTGAATGAGTTTAAGATTAGATAATATTGAACACGATATAATTACACGATACGAATATGATACGAAAAAAATAATTAAAATACTGTAAAAAACATGACACGACATGAATACACGAATATGTCAAAATCTATATAACACAAATTATTAATACATCACAATTTATATTAATCTAAAACACTTTAAACATGATTATAACATAAAAAAAATACACGAATTACCAGGTGTATGTTCAAGGCTACTTAACACATTGGACAACCCACATGTAGGGATGACAATGGAGCGGGCCGGGGGTAAATATTACTTTATCCACATTCGTCCCATTTTTGTATAGATGTTAAAAACATTCGTCTTTATGAATGTCAGTTACATTTATAATTTTTTCATGATACTTTAACTTATTTTTTTATTAATTATTTTTAATTTAATATTATAAAAAAATTATAATTTATTTATTAACATAATTATAGTATATATAATATATATTATATATAATATTAAAATATATATATATATATTATATATATACACTAAAAATATATATAAAATATTTTAAAAAATCAAGATGAGATAGAGCAGAACAAACATTTAATAAAATCGTCTCCTACTATCCGATTTCTACTTAAAAAAAAAATCTATCGATGTAAAATTGATAAAAGAATCGTGTTTTGTCATCTTTACCTACAACTCCATCTTATGGATGGGCCCACCGAGTTTCAAACTCCAGCTACCAACCAAATACTAACGAAATATGTTGTCAGTTTTCACTTTTTCATCCCATTTTCTACCACCGATTTTCCCCGGAAACAAACAGCCGACCGTCGGAACGCCTTGAGTGTTGAGCTGAGGAAAAAGCGGTGGTTCAGAGGAATGACGATCCGCACGTGTGAAGCTCTTCGTGCGTGTCGACCTCCCTTGTTTACCTCATCTAAGTTGAACCCTCAACGCTCTCGAAACTGCAAATTCTCTGTTCAGAACTGTATCATAGACCCAAATAACTCACGAAAGGTACTAACTTTTTACTTCATTTTATCTTAAAATGTCCCAGTGCAACTGGGTTTTGTTTGTTTCTGTGAAATCTCAGGAAAAGGAAAGAAAATGATAGAATCGTATAAAGTTGTCATTTTGGGTCACACTGCTGCAAACATACTTTCCATTTATAGTTTTTTTTTTTTTTGAGTTCATCTATGTGTTTAGTATGGTTTACTTTTAGTCTTTTAATGAGGAAATTCAATCATTTTGATGAATTTCACTTGATTTTAACAGTATGTTTTGTTCAATTGTTTACTGACTTCACTTCATTTTTATTGCTTTGAGAATGAAATGTGGTTTCATTTATGCTAGAAATTAAGGCAGAATGAAAACCCAAAAATACTTTCTGAGTGATAAACCTAACCCACTAAGCATCAGATTAGCTTGTTTATGCATTGTTGAAATGCATAATCAAATTGATCCTTAGAATTCTTGGCATAAACCTTGCAGTTAGTTTTGGAAGTACAGGAGAAGCTTGAAAAGGAGCATTATAGTCTGCCAATTGGAAAAAATGGAAGAGATGATGAAGACATGATTCTATGGTTTCTTAAGGACCGGAGATTTTCTGTGGAAGAAGCTGTAGCTAAGCTGACAAAAGCTATTGTATCCTTAACCTTTGCATTCATACTCTTGCGGCTCTAGAACTTTAACTATGTTCAGTTAAATGATGCCTTATTGGCAATTATTAATTTGGTTTAAAAGTAATTAAAGTTCATGGAAGCTGATGGGAACCAAGACTACTTGTGTATTCTTTCTCAAAACAAAAAATAAAAAGGAACAAACTTATCAGTTTATTTCTTTTTTTGGTCAAGATTGGCTTATAACTCTCAACAAAACTGTTGAACCACACTTTTCAGTTACAAGCTTTCTTGAAATAGAATGAAGAAAATTTTGATAAGTGTAATTTTATTCTATACCTGAAACCCTTATCCAGTTGTCCTTAAAGCTTTTTTTCTAGAGATGGCGTCAAGAATTTGGAGTTTCTGATTTGTCTGAAGATGCAGTGAAAAGTATAGCTGAGACTGGAAAAGCCTATGTGCATGACTTTCTTGACGTTAATGACAGACCAGTGCTCATTGTGGTGGCATCAAAGCACCTTCCTGCAGTAAGTTTCAAAGGTCACTGCCCGTGTGCATGTACGTCTATTCAGATTTTTTGGCCTTGAAGGATACTCTTGTCTTGTTTGATACCTTTTAATGCACATCCAACAAAAGATTTTGTGGGTGTATTCTTGGAGAAAAGAGAAAGACAAAGTTTGCTTACATAAATGTAGATAATTACCAAATGTAGGAACTAGGATGCTTTACCCTGATTATGGTGATTAATGACAGCTATGCTCTATTTCTCCGGCACCACTGGATATGAGACCATTCTTCAAATAATTGATGCCCTAATTAGACCATTGAATCGGAGTCTAAACAAGAAGCAAGACATGTAACTCTGCTTCATGAATTGGTTTCTAATTTCTGTTGCAGTTTATTGGGGTCCAGATACAACTCTTCTAGCCTCCTTAAGTATAAATCACCTTGTTTTCCTCTAGATATTTGATAGACCGAATCTTGTTATTTCAAGGATCATGTTCTGTATAGAAAAGTCAAAACAGAGTTTAATTTGGATTGTTATACTTTAAATATGCTTCTGTGATGATTAAGCTTCCAACGAAAGTCATTATTTTCCTCGTCACAGGTGCACAATCCTCTTGAGAATGAGAAACTATGTGTATTTTTGATTGAGAAGGCATTGAGCAAGCTTCCAGTTGGGAAAGAACAAATACTCGGAATATTTGATCTCCGGGGCTTTGGCACCGAAAATGCAGATCTCAGTTATTTAACTTTCTTGGTAATTTACAAATTAGTCAGAATAATATTGTAACTTCAATTATTTTATTTGTTTCCTTACCAGTATATCAGCATTAAGCTGTTAAATAAATGTGTTTGGCTGGCTAAAGATAAAGAAAAAAGCAAGGATCAGTGTTAACTTCTGAGTTTCCTACAATTGGTGTTTACATGTAATAAAATATAATCATAAGCATATCTCTAATCCTTACTATTATAGAGAGAGAGGGAGAGAGAGGTCATGATAACCTTTTTGTTTTATTGGATACTAAGGTTGTGAAATCCTTTCTGTTGTTACATTAACTGATATCACGTATGCTCAATTTATAAGTTTGGTTCACAGAAAATATTATTAAGAACAAAAAAAGTTGACTTAGTTTCTTCTCTTTTTGGCAGTTTGATGTATTTTACTATTACTATCCAAAGCGGTTGGGTGAAGTTCTCTTTGTGGAAGCTCCTTTTGTATTTCAGCCTATTTGGCAGCTAACAAAGCCCTTGTTAAAATCATACGCTTCTCTGGTATGCATACTACCTATGAACTTTTTTTCTGGAAAGCATATTCTTGTTTAAGTCTATGTTACCTGGACTCTTTATTTTTTGTAAAGTACCCGTGTCCGGCACTTGTGTCCGACACATATTCAAACATGGGTATGCGATATGATCCTCTAAATATATGAAAAAACTTATAAAAAATTGAACATACATGTGTCGGACACGTACTCATATCCGACACTCACCCCGAGTCCGGGTAACATAGGTTTAAGTTTAAAGTTGATATTCTTTAGTATCAAAAAACACTTTCATGCCACACAAACTACTTTCATACTATGACCAAAATATATATTTTACCAATTGTTAATCACTTGGCCACTGTGGAGGGAAATTTAGATAAGCATGAATAGGATTATTTAGTGGAATAGGCAGTTACTTGTATGGTTAAAGCTAAATTTTATATTGTTGAAAATGTCGGTATGTTTCTAGCCCTTGTGGTCACTTGTAAGTAATGAAGGCCTTCTGTCTGCTTGAAAATGACAAATACTTCCTTTTTATAAGATTTGCATTTGACTCATAAGCCATTTCTGTGTACTTCTTATGTTATTTAACTCCTTTTAAAACTCTTCTTCTATGCACTCTATTTTCCTCTGTTTTTTCCTATTTGCTGATGTTTGAACCGTCACTTTCTGTTTTACTTTTCACACTATGCTTGCTCAAAAGGTTGTAGTTTTTGAGCTCCTTTCAAACCTATGTCGCTCGGACTCTTCATTTTTCTTGAATTACCCGTGTCCGACACATTCGAACATGGGTATGGGGATATGATCCTCCAAATACATGGAAAAACTTAGAAAAAATTGAACATACCCGTGTCAGACACATACCCTTATCCGACACTCACATCCGAGTCCGAGTAACATAGTTTCAAACTATTGATAAGGCCCTGCAAGCTCAGTGTCAATGTAAATCCAGCTTGGAGAGAATCAACTACAAGTGTCTCATTCTTATTGATTTTATCTGTCATCTGCCTGCACATGGTTCTTGTTTGTATACTTTATATACAGTCTTGTCACCAAATAGCTCCTTAAACTTGACAAACTTCAACTCTGATATCCATTAAAGCATCCAACTTTTATAGGCATGTATATTAATCTCTCTACCACCATAGGTCATCTAATTCATGCCATTCTGATAAAAGCAGAAGCAATTGCTTTTGCAGGTCTCTTGTTTGTATTGATATACTAAATATAACAGGCACAAAAATGAGGGCTCTCAATTATGACCTGATGGCAGCTTTCCAATCTTAGACTGTGTTTTTTATTGTTGTTTCCTTTTCCACAATTTTCATATATAAGATATTAATGCCATATCTAATTGACTAATCAATGAAGCTTGAAACTTGCAAATATGTAATGTATTCTCGCTGCCTTTAATGTCATTTGTGTATTTTCCGGGACATTTTATATCGTCTTGTGTGTTTTGAAGGTGAAATTCTGCTCTGCGGAAACTGTCAGGAAGGAATACTTCACAGAAGAAACCATACCCGTCAACTTTAGAGACTGATGCAATTACCCTATAACGTTAAGACTTGGGTATTTGGGTATGTTTACAATTTTTTGAAATCCACTAATTTGTAATATGGGAAATTATTTTTTGCAAGTTTTATAGGTCTGTCAATTGAAAAAGTTACCATATTTTATCCTATATTACAAATTGATGACCAAATAGTAGCTCCTGGCCTTCATAGCAGTCAATAAAAGTATGAAAGAGTTTAGTGTTATTAAGCTTTTAGTAGAAATTTTACAAATGATTTTTTCTTACTTACACCAATAATTGCAGGACTTTGAAGTGCTGAACTCACGGTCGAGTTCTGTGTTTTCAGTTCTGATATTCCAGAACTTGCAAAGATCTGAAAGGGGTTTGGAATGATCCTAGTCTGCTCTCTAGGAAGGTTATTGATGAGTTCCCCAATTTAAAGAAGAATGGCTTACTCCACAAGTTACAGAAATTCAAACAGGTTAGGGTTTCCATTTGTTTGCCCTCTACTTACAGATATGTATGATAGCCTCATTTTACAGAGTTGGAAGAGAATGAGTAGTTTGTAACCATGGATCCACACTTTTATTTTCCCAAATTCAGTTCAGTTTGTCAAATTGCTTGACCTTAACTGTAACCAAAAAAACTAATTAACATAGTAAATTCAAAACTTATGTTTATTCCTCTTGTTGCATTGACTTGAGTGATAAACTGTTCAACTATTACTGCTAGTACGTGTAAAGGAAAGCCCGAGAGAAAGACTGAGGTTCCAGAAAGGTATGTATAAGAAAATGGCGATAAAAAGAATCGCTGGTGCTGATATTCGCAGTTAATCTGCAAAGGAATTTGATTCTATACTTGGAAGGAAAAACAACCCGGAATTTTGGATTTCTCTAGCTATGTTTGGATACACAATAGTAAAGGAAAGGAAAAGAACAGAGAGGAAAGGAAAGGATACATGTACCCCTTGTTTGGATAGTTAAAATTAATAAAGGAAAGGAATTGTAATAACGATTGTTTGGTTAAACAGTGGAAAGGAAACGAAATGATTTATTATAATAATTTTTTTCAATTATAACCTTTTTTTATAAAATAAGATAGAATCACATCTTGGCAATTGTTCATATTGGTAGCTAGTGCAGTTGATTGACTCATTAGAAGTTACAAGGTAGAAGTCATTTTTGGGACTTTGGTTTATGCCTCTATTAATCTGTAAATAGAGCATAATCATTCACAGGTTCTAATGGACCTGTATGAATCCTTATACTCTCAATGCAGAATCCATCTATGGATTTGGAGCTCAGTTTTCCAGTTAGGGATAGAGCTAGTGCAGTTGGTTTTGGCGGGTTGATGTTTCAGGTTATGACCAATGGAAGGTTTAAAAGTGTGAAGCATAGGGTATTGGCCAACAGTGTAGAATCTAGGCTTTTAATGATTTATTTGTGTTGAGTTATCCCTTTCTATGCAGGAAAAAGAAGAGGCGGGCATCACTACTGCTCTGGTTTTCTTTCAAGGGCTACCTCCATAATTATCAGATTAAATTGGTCTCAAATCTCAGATTAAATTTGCTTGAGGAATTATGATATTGTATGTCTGCTTATCGCATTCAGCATGCGAAGAGTTAAACATACTACACACTTCGACTCTGCAATATTATTGTGGTAAACAAGATACAAGAAACCAATTAGAGTGTTGGCAGTATCATGTGTATATTGCATACTGATGGCTGAAAGTCAGGAAAGTGAAAAATAGTATTTAAGCATCTGTAGTCATCCCTCAGGACCCTCACTCTTTCCTTTTAGTCTCAAGTCTCTATAAACCATAGGTCAAACATGCATCTAGGAATCCAAATCCTTATATACAATCGAAAAACTTCTTTACAGCAATATGAACAGAGTGAAAAAGAGAACAACGTCCATTTTACGCATATTGATATACATAACATGTATTGTCAAATAGGTACATAGAATGGCAATCTCATATCAGCATTCAAACTGCTTTAGTATCAAGCTAACACAGCTTTATCTAGAAGGAAGAATATAACAAAGAGATAGCAGAAAAATGAGAAATATATTCATTAATATAGCACAAAAGAAAAAATTATCGTAAAGATGGAAATATATACTCAATTGTAGAAAACAAAAATCAATCAAAAATTACAAAATAAATGCAAAATATAAAAAATTATACATGAAACAAATATTCGTATAAGAAAAAATTAATAAGATATAAAAAAATGTAAATCAAACTTACCTTTGAAAGCCACCAAGAGTGTATTTGACTGCTAAAAAAACAAGAGATGGTAGAAAAAAAATTTGACAACTAGGTTTATAGGATAAAAAAAATAAAAAAAGAAAGAATTCTAATTTGTGTAAAACATGAAGAGAGTAAAACAAATAATTTACATATTAAAATATTTTTTAACTTTCTTTTCCTTTGTATATCTCCCAAATTGGAGTATATAAAAATTGAGTATTTCAAGAGAAAAGAAAGGATACTCAACTCCCCTCAATTTTCTTTTATTTAAATTTTGCTTTGTATCCAAACAAAGGAAAGCAAGAGAAAATGTTTCTCATTCTCCTTGCTTTCCTTTCCGTTCCCTTCTCCTACCTCAATCCAAACATAAGCTTAAAGAAAAACATGCATTAGCAATAACATCAAACTTTGTAAGAGCTTGATCGTCATACTCATAAATAATGTTACAAAAATTTACTCTCTCTGCAATGAAGAAATATGTGAGCTCTAGTAGAAGCTGTAATAGTATGTGCCAATGGAACTCCAGAATTTAAAAATCCCTAGTGCTGCTATCAAGAATGAATCCTCCTCAATCTCATCAGTTCAATGTTGAGAGGCATGTGTAACTATTTCCTGCTTTTGGAATAAAAGTTGCTTGCTAATATAACTAAGGCACATGGCCCAACAGTTAGGTAGAAAGATGAGATCGAATTGTCTGCAAGCATTCTTCAAATCAAACAACTTGGATTCCCCTTTAGAATTTAGATGAATAAAACAGATCATTTAGTTAGGAGTACTGGAGGACAACTTTCTCGTAACAGTCAAATAATGAGAGAATTTCTTATTAGAATTCAAAAGCTGAACAGACCCTACTCATTCTTAGACGGCAATTGAACGGGTTCGGACGAGTTCAGATTGAGATTTTAGGTTCGGATTCGAGTAGGTTTTAAGTTATTTTTTATCTTATATTATATGTAATCATTTCTATATAATTTAAATGTTTAAATTCAAAAATAAATTATTATTATTTTTTAAGTAAGTTTTTGTATAATATGATTTTTTTTAATTATATTTGTATATTAATATTTGTTAGCACCAAAAAAGATATAAAATTAATTATTTTTTTATATAAAATAAATTTGTTAAATAATTGATTATTGAAAATATGATGTATTGTCATATTGATGTTTAAAACAATTGATTCAATTAATTCTAATATTCAGCATGTAAATATATTATGTTTTATATTATGCATGCTTATAAATATAATTATACGCACTAATAATTAAATCAAAATGGATAAATGGTTATATTTGAAGAAGAAATAAAACTAAGATTTAAGAGTTAGTAAGACAATGAAAAAAAAAATACTACTATTAGATATTGTTCAATTATTTTTTCTAATGGTTTAATGATAATCTTAACTAAAAACTAAATTTAAAAAAAAAAATCATAATTAAAAATTACTTGATATATATTATATATTTTAATATTTTAATAATTTAGTATTTGAATAGTAATAATTAAATAGTAATTACCAATAAAGATAAAATTATTATTTTACTTTATATATATATTATTAAATTTTAACTTTTGATTAAAAAATTATACTTAATTTTTTTTATAATAAATTATTTAATTACAATTCGATCATTTTCATTTTTACTATTAAATTCGGGTTATTACGAGTTTATAGTTGGGTTGGTCTCGGGTTCGAGTCATTTAAGGTAAGAGTCAATTCAGGTTCGGGCCATTTCGAGTTCGAATCATTTCGGTTTCAAGTTTTCGGATTCGAATTTTTGACTTTTTTAATCAAATCGAATTTCAGCGAGTTCGAATTCAAATTTTTCCAGCAAAATTTCAGATTTGGATTCATTTTACCACTTTTCTTCATTCTGACATTTTCTTCATTATCTTTTTACATGTTCAAAGCTTTCAGGTTCTTTTCCTTGAGGAATGTATTTCACTCAACAGGTTTACGAGCTACTCCTTCATTGGCAACAAATTTAGGTAATTTCTTTCCTCGTCGCTTTGCAGACAGCAGTTGCTTGATACCCATCACTGAAATTAATGCTCACTAGCTAACCGCTACATATACTATCAGCAAAACTCAATATATCATATTAACTATTTGGAGTATTAGTCATAAAATTGCAATGAACAAAAAATAAGACCGAAGATTGAATCGGTGAGGGCTATCGTTTTCTGTTCAACTGATTCAATCGATTGGTTCATTTGAAAAGAAAATTTAAATATAAAATATATTATTTTAACATTGAATAAGTATTATATATGGTAAATACTTAAACAAATTATATTTGATTTATTGGTATGGTGTTTACTATAGAACTAATAGATTAGGATTCAAATTTCATCAATTATAAAATAATAATAATAATAATAATAATAAAATAATAAAGCATCTAAAACCGGTTCAATTATTGGTTTTATTCAAATTTATTTACCAATTTAACCAATTCTTAACCAGTTCACAAAAACCCCATTTAATGATACTTATTGAATCGAACAAACCAACAATTTTCGATTAGCTTGATCCTACCAACAAATCTGATCCAATTTTTTATTCACTATAAAAATTGTCTTTGAGTTGTCAAATAAGTTGATAATTTATTGATGCTTTCAAATATAAGCCCAAGCTGCACAAATAGGAAAACACGATTTTTTTTCTTTTTAACGATCCAACAAACTCAAACTACGTAATATAAGGTTAAAAACGTCCTTTCCAACATGGACATTTGTAATTAGTTTCGTATACTAGAAAAAGAAAAGCAAAATTTGGAGCCCGATGATTTTACCATCATAGATATTGTCTATGATACTTAGAGTTTCATATTTAAAGAATACAAAATACACCATGGAATTACATTTAACAAATTTTCTACAGGTAATATATATATATATATATATATGGAATTATAATTATATATACTTGTTCCACAATGTCATTTGATATTGCAACAAATCAAGTAGAAACCAATTATCAAACTAACCACAAGGAAACCAAACCAAACCAAATCAAACAAAACCAAACCAACAAGTCTTAATCTCAATATATATGGGAATCAAAATGTAAAAAATTTGCGTCAGGTCACATACACGGATCCTCCCCCTCAAATCATTCCTATCAACCATCATCCTCTCTCCAAGTTCTAATAATTTCATATCATTTGTTATTACCTTCACCCATGTCTTTTTTGGTTTCCCCTTCAACCTTTTTGCCCTTTGCAACGTCAATTTACTCCATTCTTATAACAGGTCCATCCCTCGATTTGGTTCAATGTGACCAAACCACCGTAAATAGTTTTCTATCAACTTATCCTCTATAGGAGCTATCCCAACTTGGAGATGAATTTCCTCATTTCTAACTCTGTCCTTCCTAGTCTTATAACACATTCATCTTAAAATTCGTATCTTGGCTACACCCATCTTTGTATATGTTACTTTTTATTAGCCCAGCACTCTATACCATATAGCAAAACAAGTCTGACAGCCGCCTTATTGAACTTCCCTTCAAACTAAAATGTATATTGCGATCACACAAAACTCATATAGCACTCTTCCACTTAACCTACCCAGCCTTATCCTATAGTTAACATCTTAATCCATCTCTCCATCTTTCTAAATTATTGACCCTAGCTACTTAAAGCACCCTGCTAATGGTATCACTTGACTATCGAGTGTGATCACGCCTTGATCATTTTTCCTTCTTTTACTAAATGTACACTCCTTATACTCAGTCTTCGATCTGCTCAATCAAAACCCTAGCTTATAGTGTTTGTCTCCACAACTCTAATTTAATATTAACCCTTTCTTTAATCTCATCAACCAACACAATATCAAATATGAATAACATACACCAAGGTATTTCATTTTGAATGTCTTCCGTTATTTCATCCATTAACATGGAAAAAGAAAAGAACTCAAAGTCGATCCTTAGTGCACCCCTATTTTAATAAAAAACTCACCTGTCAATCCAGCAAAAGTTCTTACATTTGTAACTACCTCATACATATCTTGCATTATACTAACATTTTTTAGAGCAATTATCTTTTTGTTCAAAGCCCACCAAAGATCGCCTCTAGGAACTTTATCATAAGCTTTCTCTAAATCAATAAAACTATGTGTAAGTCATGTCTAACGTTTTAAAACTATCAACAAATTGTCGCAAGAGGTGAATCGTTCCCATTGTGGATTGTCTTGGAATGAAACCAAATTGATTTTCGCGACCTTAGCATGTTGTGGTAAACAGTGCTCAATAAACCTTTCCCAAAGTGTCATACTATGACTTATAAGTTTTACTTCTCTATAATTTGAGCAATCTTGAATGTCACCTTTGTTTTTATATAAAGCACCAAGGTACTCTTCCTCCACTCATCAGGAATCTTATTACTCCGCCAAATTTTGTTAAACAAGTTCGTCAACCACCCAACCCCAACCTCACTGAGGCATTTCCAAACCTCGATAGGAATTGCATCTGAGCCTACTACCTTTCCATTCTTCATTTGGCGTAAAGCCTCTTTAATCTCAAAAGGCCTTGTTCTATACTAAAAGTCATGATGTAGGTTCTTTAACGGTATAGTCAGGTCACTAACATCTTTAGAGTAATTACCCTTAAAGAGCTTATCAAAATATTCCATCCATCACTCTTTAATCACTCTATCTTTCTGCACGACCTTATGTTTGTTGTGCTTAATACACCTAATAGTTCCCAAATCTCTAGTCTTTCTTTCCTTCATCCAAGCAAGCCTATAGATATCTTTCTCTTTATCTTTTGAGTCCAATCTATCATAAATATCTTTATAAGCCCTCTCTCTAGTCTCCTTTAAAGCTTTTTTGGCTTCCTTCTTTGCTAGCTTATATTTCTCAAAGCTCTTTGTATCCCTACTGTAGACACCGAATTTTATCCGGGTTTAATTTTTTTTTATAATTAAAACAAAAAAAAAGAAGAAAAAATCAAAAAAATTTTTTTTTTTTTGGATAATTCCAAAAATTAAAGGAAAAATCAAAAGAAATTCGGAATTAATAAAAAAATAAAAAACAAGTTTTGGTTGAAACAAACCACCTCTTTGGATTGAAATGAGACTCTAAAAAATGAGATTAAATTGAAATTCCTAATCCTAGTGGAACTAAATCTCTTCTCTATAAAAAGAACTCAAGCACCACAATCAAAAACACATCAGAAAAAGATCAGAAATCAAGGAGAGTTAGAAGCAATTATAGGTTTTTTTTTTCGAAATAAAAAAAATATTTTTTTGAGAGAAAAAATTCAAAAATTCAGAAGTGAGAGTTAGAATTTGTTTCGAAAAAATTTTTGAGAAAGAAAAGTTGGGTTTTAATTAAAGGAAGCATATACTAAAAGTTGGTAGCCATTCGACAACCGGCGGAGTAGATCGGAGGAGGTAAAGTTTCAAACTTCGATTTCAGATCTAGGAGATTCTAGAGAGATTATGTTGAAACTAATTTGGTTTTTGGAACGAGGAGATCGAGGAAAATTTTTAAGATTTTTTTTGGATTTTTTTGATCACCGGCGGCGGCGGCGACGACGGCGGCTGATCGACGACAATGGTGGCGACAGGTGACCGAAATCTGTGCAGTGAAGAACATTCATCAGTGTTCTTGAGGATTTTTTTTCACAGAAAAGGAGATTTTTTTTGTAAAAATAAGTAAAAATAGGATACCAAAAAAAAATTGATGTTTAAAAAGGGAGCAGGAGGGTTGGCCCAAGCAGGCCCGCGTGGCCTGCGCCTGGGCTGAATCCCACCTGCTCCCTTTCATTTTGTTGTTACGTTTTGAATTTCTTGGTTCTGTTTGCTTTTTTTTTTTGTCTTATTAGATTTTTGTTTTATTTGGTTTTTATTTTATTATTTATTATTTATTTACTATTTACTAATTGTTTCCTTTAGTTTTTTTTGCGGGTTTTTATATTATACTATTATTATTTGTATATTAGTATTATTATTATTTATTATTTTACTAACCATATATTTTTTAGAAAAAAAACTACTATTATTTTTAAGAAAACCATTATTATATTATATTATACTTTATATTTTATATTTTAGTGTATATTAATAATTGTATATTTTTAATATTGTTAATTATTAATTTATTTTTAAAATTAGATAAATTATTTAATTGAAGAATAATTATTTTTAAATTAATAAATTGAGATTTTTTCCAATGATGAAATTCAAAGAAATTACGAATGGTTAATTTCTGAGAAATTTCTAGGTGAGAAATTTCTCTTAAAATTTCTCTAGAATGAATGGAAGGATATTTTAAGAGATTAATTTCAATACCAATAAAAATAAAAAATTTATTTTTTTAAGAATAATTAATTTTCAATATCTTTTTTCTCAAATTGGTTTTCCATAATAAATGCTTAATTAAATTGAAGGACAAATTAAGATTTTTTCCGATGATGAAATTCAAGAAAGTTACGAATGGTTGACTTTTAAGAAATTTCTAGGTGAGAAAAATTCTTTTAAAAATTCTCCAGAACGAATGGAAGAATATTTTAAGAGATGATTTTCGATATTAAGAATCACAATTTATTTTTCAAACAAACATTAATAAAATGTGGATTATTTTGGAAGATTAATTTAAGAGAAATAATTTGATTAAATAATTCTGACTTTTCCGACGACGGAGCCTCTTCAATAGAACGAATGGTTTCTTTTGAATACTCTCGAGGTGAGGAAACATTTTTTTAGTAATTTCTCCAGAATGAATGGAAGGAAGACCTAAAAAATAATCTCCGATATTTCTAACTTTAATAATTAAAATGAAAATAGGATAGACAAGACCAGTTAATTAAGACTTTTTAAGTATCACAAGACTAATTAGGTACTATCTCTTAGATAGGCGTTGTGAGGGTGCTAATCCTTCTTCACACGTAACCGTACTCCCGAACCTAGTTGTGACAAGTAGACCAGAACCTATTATTTTTAAGGTGACTTAGTCAAGCTTAGGATTACTTTAAATAGGATAAATTCATAAAGGTGACTAATCACACCTAAATTAGATGATTAGTGGCGACTCCATTGATTTGCGTCTAGCATGCTGAATTCGTATTTGGCACGTTATGACAGTTTGGCGACTCCACTGGGGACACTCGAGAGTCGAGCCATAGATTAGTCTTGTGACACTTTAGGTTTGAAATATTGGTCTTTAAGTGTTTAATTTTTATTTATTTATTTATTTATTTATTATTATTATTATTTTTGATTTTGATTTTTGTTATTTGTACTAACAACTTTTGTTTCATTGTACATTTGTGGGTAAAGGAAGGTTTGATTGTCCCTTCGCACACACGACACTTTGCATATCATAAAGTCCTATACCCGGACTCGTCCCTTTTAGGAGGGGGTAAAGTACCTAAGCCTCGAGAGGTGAAAACCTCCGCAACGGCTAGCGAAACACCTTCAGAGTGTAAAGTACCAAAGTCTTTGAGAGGTGATAAACCTCCGCCATAACTTTGGAAAATACTCTCACCCGAATTGAACCCTTCCGGTTGGAGCCTGTAATGGGTGAGGAATGGGGTGCCTTACTCATCCTACATGGATGATGTTAAGGAGCAATTTGGGGACCTTTTTAGCTTGGTCAAGTATCCTAAACCCAGCATATAAACAATACTTAAGTGGCCAAACTTTAAGATAGAGCCATATCCAAACCTTATATAGAGGAGAACCCGAATTTAGGACACATGAATGGACGCTTCTTACCCTATACTCTTATCATTAACATGATGCTTTGTTTACCTAACACGTTTGTTTTGCTGATATGTTTACCATGATGATGTAGTGCTTACACATGTTGTATTTTTATCTTTTCATAAGTTTGTTGACATAACATCTAACTGTTTGTTTCCTTCTTTTCATACATCATGCATCTTCATAAAGTCATCTTGCCACATAACGGTCTAGATAAAAAGAATGTCTACTGAATCCATGGAAAACCTGACAGTCGCAAAGCGTGAGTCTGCCAGTAGTTTGAAGCTTAGGTCTGAAGCAATCTAGCAAAGTACAAGAGATTGTCTTCCAGTCGGGTATGTCTCTACTCTTCCCGAGAGAATTCACATGGATCTGGCACAGAACAACCTTGAAGATTTGATCAGCATTTGGCATTCCTGGAATGGAACTCGACAAGAAACATTCAGACGAAAGTATGGGGACCTGGCCTTGCTCCTATCTGTTGAAGTTGATAATAACCTGGTAAGAGCCATGATGCAGTTTTGGGACCCATCATACAGGTGCATCGTGTTCAACGAAGTAGATATGGTTCCAACTATAGAAGAGTATTCAGCACTGCTTCGTTTGGATCCTCCTAATCTAAACAAAGTCTACTGGAAGAACAAGACAGGTTATCGGAAGAAAGTAGCAAAGATCATGGGAATCCGCTTGATAGAAGTTGACAAGATTGTGAAGACAAAGGGTAATAGCACTGGTATTCCATGGAATGTTCTCCGAAACTTCATTGTCAAACACCCGGATGATGATAAAGGTTCGGAGGTGATGGCTTTGGCTATTTACGGACTTGTGGTTTTTCTGAAGATATTACGACATGTTGAAACATCTGTGGTGAATTTCATGGACCAAGTTCAACACCAGATCAATACAGCTCCAGCTATATTAGCCGAGTCTATCAGGTCACTGAATCACTGCAGGAGAAATGGAAAAAGACGTTTCATCGGATGTTTACAGTTGCTCTACATCTGGATGAAGAGTCATTTTGAGTGCCAAGAGCCGAAGTTCCGAAAGCCGTACTTCACCACTAGTATCCCCATCAAGGAGTTCTGTGAAAGCACATGGCCTGAATCAAGGTCGAAAGAAGAATGGGTAGCAATGTTACGAGAACTTACAAGCCGACAAGTGATCTGGAAAGCACCATGGATGCCTCATGGACCTATGTTATTTAGCTGTGGTGATCAATCTTGGGTTCCTCTCTTGGGACTTTGGGGTGTCGTTAGCTACTCTCCCATCATGGTACGAAGACAGGCAGGGTATAAGCAGTTCATACTGATGACCCATGGACTTAACCAGGTGGACTTCTCCTATTCAGATAAAGGGGTTATCAACAGGATAGAAGAACTCACAAAGGCTTGGAAATTAACAGTTAGAGTTGAATGGGGTAGTATCTCATGGAATACTACTCCTGAATACTCTGTGTGGCAGGCCAGGAGAGCCAAAGATATTGTGATTCCTTACAAAAGAAGTTCAGACGGTTCAGCCAAGGTTATAGCCTCGGATCCTATGCTAAGGATAGAAAAGGTTAAAAGGAAACTACAAGAAGAGAAAAATGGATTGGGAGAAGAAAACCAAAAGCTGCAATCAAGGGTAGAAGAGTTAGAAAAAGGATTGAACAAAGAAAAAAGCAAGGCCAAGAAGCTTCGATTGAAGGTTCGAAAGTTGGGGGATGGTTTAGTGGAAAGAGATGGCATTGTTCGGAAACTCACCGAAGATGGCGACACTTTGAAAGAATCCTTGACAGTTATGGAAAATAAATATTCGCTTTTGATTACTGAGGTCGGACGCCTAAAAGATGAGAATGGGGAGTTATTGTTTGATCAAGAAAGAAGAGTAGCTGATTGCCAGGAATTGGTTATCGAATTAATGAACTTGAAGGAAGAATGTTCCAAACTCCGAGATACGGACTCTAAAAAGCAGAATCTTCTGGAAAATATGTTTGACCATTTCGATGTGGCATCCCGTAAGGCAGAAGACATGTATGATAGAATCATGGAGGTTAAGGCGAAAGTACATCCATTCCATGAAAACGACCATCTCATATACGAACTTTTGGACGAAGATCAGTCTCACTACCGTCAGATTGTCAAGTTCCTTTGGAGGCGTTAGGATTTTTTAGACTTATGTTTTTAGGATTCTTTGTAAGAATTTTCATTTTTATGCTTTAGGACCAGTTAAAGTTTTATTTTTTATGTTGCTTTGGTTTTATGATTTCTATGGATTTGGTAATTTTATTTATAAAATTCTTTTTATCTACATTTTTTATATGGATGGTGTTCTTTCATAGCATTTCATCCATATGTGCATAAACATCATCAATTTAGATTTAAAGTTTTAAGCATATCATCCTGATTTAAGAAATTTTGCTAAAGGTTCAAGGATAGCTCGACAGTCAGAATCTTCGAGACAGTATTCTCGTCACTCTTACAACACCAGATCAAGAGTTAGAGAAATGGCCGAAGAGCAATCTTCAAGGATCATTAAGGTAGAACAAGCTCAGGATGTGATTAGAGAGCAGTTAAGTTCTTTGCTGGAAATGATGAGAAGTCTGAAAGGGAAGAATAAGGATGATGAATCTGGTTCTCAGGGGAAAAAGCAGAATGTGGGTGAATCTTTATGTCCGCCCGGTTTTCGACCTCAAGCGCAACATGAAAAATTACAGCAGATGCCCTACATGGAAGGGTTCACTTATCCACACGGCCAACCTCAAATCCCGGGGTTCACTTTTCCTGTTCCTGGAACAAAGATAGACCCAGTCCAAGTTCCAGATTTGGACGATCCCAAAGAGTTAGAGAAACTAAAAGTGGCAGAAGAGATCGAGTCTCGTAAAATGAAGATGATTGAAGAAAGGCTTCAAGCTGTTGAGGGGCTAGACTGCTGTGGTTCTATGGATGCTGAGGGGCTTTGTTTAGTGCTGGATGTAGTAATCCCGCCTAAGTTCAAGACTCCTGAATTTGAAAAGTTTGATGGGTCCAAGTGTCCCATATCTCATGTCACCATGTACTGCCGGAAAATGGCAGCCCACACCAGAAATGACAAGCTGCTGGTCCATGTCTTTCAGGATAGTCTTACGGGGTCCGCTGCTAGATGGTATGTTCAACTAGACAGGAATCGGGTTCGTACTTGGAAAGAATTGGCCAAGGCATTCATCAGCCAATATAAGCATATTGTTGATATGGCTCCTGACCGTTTGTCTCTACAAAATATGGAGAATAAGTCTACCGAAAGTTTTAAGGACTATGCCCAGAGATAAAGGGATATTGCTGCCCAGATCCAGCCACCTCTGACTGAGAAAGAGACTACGGTACTATTCGTTAGTACTTTTAAGGCTCCGTACTACGACAGGATGATTGGGAACGCCACAAAGAACTTTGCTGATATAGTGATTTCTGGCGAAATCATAGAAAATGCCATCAAGAGTGGCAAGATTGAAGGGGGAGAATCTGTTGTGAAAAGGAATAATGTGACAAAGAAGAAGGAAGCTGATGTCCAGACTGTTGCATATGGGGGGCAACAAACGGGAGGTTACGTCCCACACTTCCCACAGTCCGTGTACCAGCCATACTACCCGAATACCAATGCCATCAATCCGGTTTCATATGGTTATCCACCTACACCTCCGCAGACATTCCAACCTAATTTCCGCCCAAGACCATTGGCTCCTCCAGTTGGGCCATCCGTACAAGATAATCAACCCACGAGTAATCCGAGGGGACCACGAGCCAACCAGGAAAGAATATCGTTTGATCCGATTCCCATGGCTTATGTAGACTTGTTTCCAGATCTTATCAAGAACCATCTGGTTGCACCTGTACACTTGGAACCTTTGAAACCTCCATACCCTAGGTGGTATGATCCTAATGCTCGATGTGACTACCATTCGGGAAACGTGGGACACTCCACCGAAAATCGTACAGCTCTGAAGTACAAAGTGCAAGGTTTGATATAGGCCGAGTTGATAAATTTTGAGGAGAAAGGTGTCCCGAACGTCAACGGTAATCCGCTACCAAACCATGCAAGGCCGGCGATAAATGCTTTGGGAGATGGCAAGATTACCGTGGTCAAGCGTAAAGTGGATGAGGTTAAGACATCAATGGATTACATTTTCGATTCCTGGTTAAAGCTAGCATGATTAGTCATATACAGGCTAATTTAGGTAGCTATCTTGGTGAATATGATGCAAGCAAAATTTGCAAGTATCACCAAGGTATAGTTGGCCATTCGTTGCAAGGTTGTGTTGAATTCCGGTAGGAGTTACAGAAATTGATGGATCTCTCCCAGATCGAGTTTTACACAGAGTTCGGGGCAGATGAAATTGATGTGGTGATTGGAGAATCTTCGGTGCCTGTTGTGGAACCGATCACATTCTTCTATGAGAAAAGGGCGAGTCAGTTCGAGGATGAGAAGCCAATGGGGATCAAAAATCCCGTTATTACGATCAGTGTCCCTAGTCCATTCCCATACCAAAATGATAAAGCAGTACCATGGAGATATGGATGTGATGTCATGATTAATCCTGAGGCTGCCAATTTAACTGGAGTAGGAGGAGTGACTCGGAGTGGGCGTTGTTATTCGCCTGAAATATTTGATAGGGACAGGAAAGGAAAAGCAGTGGAAGAAAAAAAGAACGAAGAGCCAGGAAGCAAGACGAACCCATTGGCGGTTCGGGATATGGAATATAAGAAGCCTGTGACTGAGAGAGAGGCTTGTGAATTTTTGAAGCTGATCAAACACAGTGAATACAGTGTGGTTGAACAGTTGAATAAGATGCCAGCTCGGATTTTGCTGTTGTCACTATTGTTGAATTCCGAGCCTCACAGAGAAGCTTTGCTAAAAGTCTTGAATAAGGCACATGTGCCTCACAAAATTTCCGTGGAAAATATGGGTCATATTGCAGGAAATCTGGTGGCTACCAATTTCATAACCTTTAATGATGATGAGATTCCTCCCGAAGGCAGGGGTAGTACTAAGGCCCTCCATATCACGGTCAAGTGCAAAAGTCATGTCATGGCTAAAGTACTTATTGATAATGGTTCTTCCATTAATGTTATGCCGATGACTATATTGTCCAAGCTTCCGATAGATGTGTCTCATATTCAACCTAGTCACATGATTGTGAGAGCCTTTGATGGGACCCGTCGAGCGGTCTTGGGAGATATTGAGATGCCTCTACAGGTTGGGCCTTGTACTTTCAAGATAAAGTTTCAGGTTATGGAGATTTCACCATCTTACAGTTGTCTATTGGGAAGGCCATGGATTCACATAGCAGGGGCAGTTCCCTCATCGTTGCACCAAAAAATCAAATTTGTTATGGAGGATTATCTGGTATGTGTCAACGGGGAAGATGATTTGTTGGTAACCCAGTCCCCAACTACGCCTTATGTCGAGGCAGCTGATGAAGCATTGGAGTGTTATTTCAGATCGTTTTAGTTCATCAATGCGACATATGTTGGTGAAGGGTCAAAAGTGCCTGCTCCGCGTTTTTCTCGAATTGTTGGCATGTTGTTCAAGCAAACTATTGGGATGGGTTGGCGAGTTGGTTTTGGATTAGGGAAGCATCTTCAAGGGATCAGGGAGATGCCAGAGATTCAAGTAAACAGAGAAAGGTTTGGGTTAGGCTACAGACCAACCAGGAGGGATTGGGAGATAGTCGAGTTCGAGAAGAGGAAGAAAAGATTGGCTCGTGTGAAAGGGTATGAGTGGGAGCCGAAGAGGATGGTCTTTCCTCATCTTTATTCCACTTTTCGTTTGGGGGGATGTATTTATCCCGATGCACTTTCGCCAAATTTAGAAGAAGCATTTTTCGAGCTTTCTATTCAGATGGTGGAGAAAGCAGGAATGAAATCTGATGTCAAGGAAGAGTTGTTAGTGTACCCGTGCTCACCTGAAATGGAGCTGGGTAATTGGAAAGTGACAAAACTGTCGGTTATCCTTGAATCTCATAAAATGTATTGCAGTGAGTCAAATCCCTATTTGCTCATGCCCAAGGGCATTAGGGATGGTCTTTTATGTATGGGCTAGTTTATTTCTCATGATTTTAATAAATTAGGAACAAGATGCATTTTCATTCCCTCTTTCATTCATGGTTGTCATTTTTTCTTTCTTTCATTGTTGCCATTCTCTTTCTTCGTATACCAATATATATTCTTTCGATTCCATTCAATTTCAGGATTCCAAGTAATGAATACAAAGACAATCTTAATAATAATTTGGGATTTGATTTTGAAAACACAGTTCATGTTGATGAATTTGATAATAAAGAGGAATCAGATGATTATACTTTGTCTCCAGATTTATTGAGATTAATGGAACAAGAAAAGAAACCGATTGAACCACATCAAGAGGTTACTGAGATGATCAATTTGGGAGATGAGGAAAATAAGAAAGAAGTAAAGATCGGCACGTCGTTGCCACCTGTTCAAAAGAAGAGATTAAAAGATTTGCTCAAAGAATTTGTGGATGTGTTCGCATGGTCATATAGAGACATGCCGGGTTTGGATACAGAGATTGTGGAGCACAAATTGCCTTTGCGGCCAGAATGCAAGCCGGTGCAACAAAAGTTAAGACGAATGAAACCAGAGATGCTGTTAAAGATTAAAGAAGAAGTAAAAAAGCAGTTTGATGCAGGCTTTCTAGAAATAGCTAAGTATCTGGAGTGGGTAGCCAACATCGTCCCAGTTCCTAAGAAAGATGGGAAAGTGAGAATGTGTGTTGATTATCGAGATCTAAACAAGGCAAGTCCCAAAGATAATTTTCCTTTGCCTCATATTGACACCCTTGTGGATAACACTGCTAGACATTCCACGTTTTATTTCATGGACGGTTTTTCAGGGTATAACCAGATCAAGATGGCTTCGGATGATATGGAGAAGACCACCTTTCTTACAATGTGGGGGACCTTCTATTATAAGGTCATGACTTTTGGGTTGAAAAATGCCGAAGCTACTTACCAACGGGCAATGGTAACTCTATTTCATGACATGATGCATAAAGAGATTGAAGTTTATGTGGATGACATGATAGCAAAATCCCGTGAAGATGAAGATCATTTGGTCAACCTCAGGAAGCTATTTGAAAGATTGAGAAAATTTCAACCGAGATTGAATCCTGCCAAGTGTACGTTTGGCGTCAAATCCGGTAAATTGCTGGGTTTTGTGGTTAGTGATAGAGGAATTGAAGTGGATCCAGACAAAATAAAGGCGATTAAAAATCTGTCTCCCCCTCGCACGCTGATGGAGACTCAATTAAGAGTTGTAAACCCAAGTGCAGGTTATGTTCAAGTAATAAATTCTCGGGTGTCCGAGGTCGAACCACAGGGAAGCGTATTAGTAAGTATAAGTTTATAAATATATAAGACAAAGAAAGTAAACAAGATATTAGGGAATCAAAAGCAAAATAAGATAAACAAGATATTAGAGAACAAAATAAACAAAATATAAAAGAAATTAAACAAGATATAAAAAACAATAAGAAAAGATGTTGAGGTTAGAGAATCCACTCTTGGTGTTATGCTAAGATTAATCTTGTTTTATTACACAATTGAAATCCACACATAAAGGAGGTTCCAATCGGAAGGTTTAGCAATTCAGTCCAACGTCCATAGCATATGATATTATGTTCATTTGGTGTCCTCAAAACTCATAAAAAGAGTCCAAGCATTCCTTATGCCAAGGTATATGTCTACAACAAATCAAGGTTATGAAACCAAGCATTTGCTGTGCCATTTTCATTGTCAATAATGAATCAAGATCTCTACTTTGCAAGTATGATTTTAAACCAAAAGAAAATATTATCTATACTAGTGTTTATAAAAGATGATTCATTTTAGCTCATGTTTAAGAGACTAACCTTAGCATTTACCAAGAGCTTCACCTCATCACCTCAACAATATGATTAGAAACACATACTAGATATGAATAAAATGAAAAGAAATGTAAGAAGAAAAAGAAAACTAGAGAAAGGAAAGAAAAAGAAAACTTAGAGAATTTTATTACAATGGCTAATATCCTACCAATGTATCAATGTTTTTCAATACTCATCCAAGGCCCTCTATTTATACACATTTTGGAGGGCTAAATGACAAGAGACAAGCTTTACAAATTTCAAAGGTAGGTATAATAGGTGGGTGCATTTTTCTAACAATTTTCGTCATATTGTATGACAATTCTGATCAGCCAGCTTGATGGTCGATTTTGTCAATGTTGGAGGCTCGATCTGATAAAATTGTCTTCTAGAAAAATATACCCCTATCAGTTACTATTCCATAGCCGTTGGAATCAGATCATTTGCTCATGTGGATCGGACGATATGGTCAAAATACCAAAACGGTGCAGAACAGACGTCATTGCACATCAGCCAACTTGATGGTTGATTTCGGTAGGGAAAACGACTCCGTTTCAAGAAGTGTAAAACATGAAAAAGATACATATGCCTCTTAACTATGCACGGTTAAAATTTCAGCCTTATTGCTTCAGTGAAACTCTAGATATAGCTGATATGGAAAAAGGTGTCGGAACTGGAACTGAACTGGATTTGCCCTTAATTCTTTATTTAACCTAGTAATCTGAAATCACTCAAAGAAACTCGTGAAAAACACCAAATTACATAAAAATATAAAAAATCATAAACACAATTAGACTAAGCAATAATAACTCGTATTTGACACAAAATAATAATAAAACATAACTAAAAACTATATAATTATACGAGTTATCACACCCCCACACTTAGATTGTTGCTAGTCCCTAGCAACGACTCAATAAAAATGAAATAAGAAAATCTAATCTAAACCATTTTCGTAGGAAATCACGGTGGCACTTAGCATGTGACACAAGCCTTTAAACCCCTAGGTGTCCCTAGTGGACGAGTTTAGTCTCGTGAGGGTTTGCTAGAACGATACCCACAAACATTGAAAAACTAAAATATAAGTAAACTACATACACTAAAAATATTTACTCCTAATCCTTTCAATATAAATTAGAGACAATCTTTGAACAAGTCTTATAAACTAATCAATAGCTCAAAGAATTTCACAAAAATTCATGCTTGAATGTAAATAAATGAGTTAAGCCAATATTAACATAACATATTTCAATCAAAATAGTGCATATTCAAACTTAATCTCAACTTCTCACAAGGGATACTCTCTTGATTTTCACTCTTTAAAGTAGTGGTAAAGTGTTTACACTCAATCAATGTCATGAAAACACTTCTACCATATGCTTGCTTGTCCACCTATTCTCCACTATTTAGATTATACAACTTCATAAATCAAGAGGTCTTTATTCAAGGTTGTAATGGGGCCAAAGGGTTATAATGTGGTTAAAGAACAAAAGGATAAAGATATCACAAAGGTTCCAAAGAGTTCATAGAGTTTAGAGACATAATAAGATCATACAAATAAATTTCTCAAAACTCTTTACAAGTACATAGTCACATAGGCTAAATATTCATGTTGAGCCTTTGCTTCATTCTAACCAACTTTGTAACATCTTTTTCTTTACTTTAACTAGAAGTTCAAGAGAAGATTTTTTTTTTTTTTTTGAATATGGGAATGTATTTAACAATGATCCCTTTCTTTTTCTCTTGACTTTTTCTTTTCTTTTCTTCCCCCACACTTATCTTTTGTTTCTAACCCAAATTTTCAACTAAAAATATCCCTTGTTTTTTTGCAATATGTCTCAAAATATATAATCCATCTTTAGAACAAGGGTAAGGATATAAGTATATTTAGGCTAGGTGTAAGTTGTGGTTACCAATAAAACAGCATATTTAATGTAGGCTCAAATTGGCTCACTAGTGGGGATGTTCTCTTAGAACATTAATAATGGATGGCTGTTTGGCTCTGGTTATAATCCTAATGCCTCTATCATATTCATGTTGTCACATGTATCAATATAGTCTCAAACGGTTTAAAGCAAGTTCTAGAGAATCATGTAATCATAAGAGCACTCAAGAAAGAAATTAGATTGATTCGTATAATGCATCAATCATTATAGGCTCAAAAACTCACAAGGATGATTATACAAGTCAGATTAAGTCTAAACATGCTTCTTTCTCAATCAACATATCATATTAACATTGGCTCATAAAAAGGTTGACATCAAGCTCAATTCTCATGAAAATCTTCTCACTAATAAATCTGTTTTAGACTTATGCAATTCATATCTCATCATTGTATTAAAAAAGAACTAAAACACACTAAAAAAATAATAATAATAAAGACTCATAAAAAAATAGTAGACAAAAATAAAAGAAATCCTAAATCATTCCCCCCACACTTAATTCTTACATTGTCCTCAATGTAAGTCTATTAACCCAAATGAAAGAATCATGTGTAAGAGAAAATAACTAATAACATAAGAATAGGAATAACTAAGACTCAAAACGAAACAAACTCATGCAACCTAAATAATCCTAAAATACTAAACAAAAATTAACAAGTAAACATAAAAAGATTAAAATCAAACTGACAAGGTATGTCTCAAGTCTCCCTTACTCAGACCTTGTTCAGAATGAATACTTCTAAATGTCTTAAAACACAACAATTTTTTTTTTTTTTTTTTTTTTGAAGATTAGTAAAAATTATATTTACATCTAGTTATTTTCAAAACAAGGATCAGAAAGAAAAACAACCTCTTCTTGAGTAACATGATTTTCCAAAAAGAGTTTGAGTCTTTGTCCATTTACCTTGAATACGTTACCATTTTGAGGATTCTCAATGTCAACTGCTCCATAATGATACACATGCTTAACCACAAATGGGCCAGTCCATCTTGATCTCAACTTACCAAGAAATATGTGAAGTCTAGAATTATAAAGTAGAACTTTTTGCCCAACATCAAATGTTTTTCTTGAAATTAACTTGTCATGAAAGGCTTTAGTTCTTTCTTTATGAATTTTAGAATTCTCATATGCATCATTTCTGAGTTCCTCAAGTTCATTTATGACTGAAAAAGTTTCATTCTTACCCAAAAAGGAATATTTTAGCTCGGATGGCAATGGTTTTAAATCCAACTTGGGTGGTTCAATAGTTGATGGTACAGTGACATTTGTGAGTGATGGAAGTTCCTCAAACTTTTGTTTCCAACAATGCTTAACCTGAAAAGAATTTAACAAAGAATCAGTGTGTGAAATTTTTGAAGCATTATCAAACTCACATTCAATTAAATAAGCTTCTAAAGGATCATGGAATGTGGTAGTGGTGAGATGTTCATGAACAAGTTCTTCAATGAAATCCACTTCATGTACTTCTGAATCATCACCAGGTTGCTTGCAAGTGTTGAACACATTTAATTCTAAAGTCATATTTCCAAAAGAAATGTTCAAAATACCATTCCTGCAATTTATCAGAGCATTAGAAGTTGCAAGAAATGGACGGCCTAATATAACAGGAATTTGAACATTTGGATTTGAAACAGGATGTGTGTCCAAAACAATAAAATCAACAGGGAAGTAAAAATTATCAATTTGAACCAAAACATCTTCAATTATCCCTCGAGGAATTTTTACAGAACGATCAGCTAGTTGAAGTGTAACAGGTGTTTCCTTGAGTTCACCTAAACCTAACTGTTGATAAACAGAAAAAGGCAAAAGATTAACACTAGCACCAAGATCAAGCAATGCATGTTCTATTCTAGTGTTTCCAATGATGCATGAGATTGTTGGACATCCAGGATCTTTGAATTTTGGTGGAGTAAGGTGCTGAATGATTGAGCTCACACTTTCCGTCAGAAATGCTTTCTTTTGTACATTATGTTTCCTTTTAACTGTGCACATGTCCTTCAAAAATTTAGCATAAGATGGAACTTGTTTGATTGCATCCAATAAAGGAATGTTAATCTTAACTTGTTTGAAAAGTTCATAAATTTCTGCATTTTGATTCAAATTCTTTATTGTTTGCAACCTTTGAGGAAAAGGAGCAGGATGCATACCTTTTTCTTTGTCCAAATTTTCAAGAAGTTCAGACTTACCATCATCCTTACCTTTACTTTTCGGAGGGGAAGAAGGATCTTGGTCTTTTGATGGAATGTTTTTGTCAATTGCCTTTCCACTTCGAAGAGTTGTGATAGAACTGGCATTTTCCTGTTGAGTTTCATTGGAGCAGGAAACAAGACATTGAGTAGAATGGTTAGGCTGAGGTTGAGCAGGAAACTTACCTTTTTCTTGAGTGCGTAATGAAGCTGTCAATGTGGACAAGGTGTTTTTGATCTCATTGATGTCCTGTGAAGTTTGGTTATTCACATTTGCTTGTGTTTGCATGAATGATTGCAATGTCTCTTCCAAGGTTTGTACACGTGAAGGTTGATAGGAAAAGGTGTTGCCCAGCTTTTGAGATTGTGGTACCTGAACATGATTATTATTCCGCCAACTGAAGTTGGGATGATTTCTCCATTCCAGGTTATACGTTTCAGAGTAAGGAGAAGGAAAAGGCTTTTTAAATGTGTTTATGGAATTTTTTTGATCATGCAACGCTTCTTTAAGAATGGGAATGTTTGGACATTCAGAAGTAGGGTGTCCCATGATTTCACAAATTCCACAACTTTCTTCATTTTTAACCGTTTTGACTTCTTTTACTTCTCTAAGTTCCATGGCTTCAATCTTTCTAGCCAAATTAGCTACTTTAGCTTTTATCTCATCTTCTTGACTAAAATGATATTTACCTCTGTTAGAAACAAGATTAGATCTATTGGAACTTTCAGAGGAATTATCTGTGTGCCAGGCTTGAGAGTTATCTGCCAAATGGTCTAGGTAGTCAAAGGCTTCTTCAGGTTCTTTTTCTAGAAACTCACCGTTACACATTGTTTCAACAAATTGTTTAGTTTCGGGAGTTAAACTTTCATAAAAGAAACTAATAAGACGCCATTTTTCAAAACCATGATGTGGACAAGAACTTAACAAATCTTTAAAACGCTCCCAGCACTGAAAAAATGCTTCATTTTGATTTTGATTGAAATTTTGAATCTGTCTTTTCAAAGCAGTAGTTTTATGTGCTGGGAAAAATTTCTTTAGAAACTCAGTTTGTAGTTCTTGCCATGTGCCAATTGACCTTGGTTTTAAATTATGAAGCCAAATTTTTGCTTTATCTTTTAAAGAAAAAGGAAATAATTTTAGCTTGACAATTTCATTTGTACATTGTTGGTCATTAAAGGTGACACATACATCTTCGAAGTCTTTTAGAAACGAGTAAGCACTTTCCGATTCTAACCCATGGAAATTTGGAAGCAAAGCTATCATACCTGGTTTAAAACGAAAGTTGTTTGCATTGAGAGGAAAAATAAAACAAGAGGGTGATGAGCTTCGAGTTGGTTGCAAGTAGTCACGCATGGTGCGTACTTGTCTGTTCTCATCTTCAGCATGAACACTTTCATTGTCAGCCATGGTAGGAGTTGTATTAGAAAGATTACCTGAAAAAGTTTCACAATAAAATCTAACTAAACGACGAGATCTAAAATCACGTCGCCAAACAAGCATAAAACAAAGTTAATATACAGATTAGGCGGTATAACCAGCCAATAGAAATAAAACAAAGTTAATATACAATATAAATATAAATATATAGAAAATTAGGCGGTATAACCAGCCAATAAAAATAAATTAGGCGGTATAACCAGCCAATAAAAATAAATATACTTATAAACTTATATACTTAGTATTGCCTCCCCGGCAACGGCGCCAAAAACTTGATGGAGACTCAATTAAGAGTTGTAAACCCAAGTGCAGGTTATGTTCAAGTAATAAATTCTCGGGTGTCCGAGGTCGAACCACAGGGAAGCGTATTAGTAAGTATAAGTTTATAAATATATAAGACAAAGAAAGTAAACAAGATATTAGGGAATCAAAAGCAAAATAAGATAAACAAGATATTAGAGAACAAAATAAACAAAATATAAAAGAAATTAAACAAGATATAAAAAACAATAAGAAAAGATGTTGAGGTTAGAGAATCCACTCTTGGTGTTATGCTAAGATTAATCTTGTTTTATTACACAATTGAAATCCACACATAAAGGAGGTTCCAATCGGAAGGTTTAGCAATTCAGTCCAACGTCCATAGCATATGATATTATGTTCATTTGGTGTCCTCAAAACTCATAAAAAGAGTCCAAGCATTCCTTATGCCAAGGTATATGTCTACAACAAATCAAGGTTATGAAACCAAGCATTTGCTGTGCCATTTTCATTGTCAATAATGAATCAAGATCTCTACTTTGCAAGTATGATTTTAAACCAAAAGAAAATATTATCTATACTAGTGTTTATAAAAGATGATTCATTTTAGCTCATGTTTAAGAGACTAACCTTAGCATTTACCAAGAGCTTCACCTCATCACCTCAACAATATGATTAGAAACACATACTAGATATGAATAAAATGAAAAGAAATGTAAGAAGAAAAAGAAAACTAGAGAAAGGAAAGAAAAAGAAAACTTAGAGAATTTTATTACAATGGCTAATATCCTACCAATGTATCAATGTTTTTCAATACTCATCCAAGGCCCTCTATTTATACACATTTTGGAGGGCTAAATGACAAGAGACAAGCTTTACAAATTTCAAAGGTAGGTATAATAGGTGGGTGCATTTTTCTAACAATTTTCGTCATATTGTATGACAATTCTGATCAGCCAGCTTGATGGTCGATTTTGTCAATGTTGGAGGCTCGATCTGATAAAATTGTCTTCTAGAAAAATATACCCCTATCAGTTACTATTCCATAGCCGTTGGAATCAGATCATTTGCTCATGTGGATCGGACGATATGGTCAAAATACCAAAACGGTGCAGAACAGACGTCATTGCACATCAGCCAACTTGATGGTTGATTTCGGTAGGGAAAACGACTCCGTTTCAAGAAGTGTAAAACATGAAAAAGATACATATGCCTCTTAACTATGCACGGTTAAAATTTCAGCCTTATTGCTTCAGTGAAACTCTAGATATAGCTGATATGGAAAAAGGTGTCGGAACTGGAACTGAACTGGATTTGCCCTTAATTCTTTATTTAACCTAGTAATCTGAAATCACTCAAAGAAACTCATGAAAAACACCAAATTACATAAAAATATAAAAAATCATAAACACAATTAGACTAAGCAATAATAACTCGTATTTGACACAAAATAATAATAAAACATAACTAAAAACTATATAATTATACGAGTTATCACACGCAAAAAGAAGTGAGAGGTTTCTTGGGAAGGCTAAATTACATATCACGCTTTATTTCTCAACTCACCCTCAAATGTGATCCTATCTTTAAGCTTCTTCGCAAACAGGATACTGGTGAATGGACTGGAGAATGTCAGGAAGCTTTCGATAAGGTTAAAGAGTACCTGTCGAATCCACCGGTGTTGGTTCCTCCGATTCTGGGAAAGCCATTGATTCTGTATTTGACGGTGTCCGAGAAATCCATGGGATGTGTTCTGGGGCAACAAGATGAGACGGGAAAGAAAGAGCATGCCATCTACTATATGAGTAAAAAGTTTACTGATTACGAATCTAGATACTCATCGCTGGAAAAGATGTGTTGCGCTCTAGCATGGACAGCTCATAGACTCAGACAGTACATGTTGTACAACACAACGTGGCTCATAGCAAGGTTGGATCCTCTGAAGTACATCTTTGAGAAGCCGTCGTTATCAGGAAGAATTGCAAGATGGAAAGTCACTTTATACGAGTATGACATTGTTTATGTGACTCAGAAAGAAATAAAAGGAAGTGTGATAGCCGAATTCCTGGCGGACCGGGCTTCTGAAGAATATGAGCCAATGCAATTTGATTTCTCGGATGAGGATTTGATGGCTATTTCGAGAGGAGATGATGAAGAAAGTGAAGAAAAACCCTAGAAGATGTTCTTTGATGGAGCTTCTAATGCTTTTGGGCATGGAATTGGGGTAGTCCTGATATCCCCGGATGGTCAATATTATCTGATTACTGCACGATTGGATTTTAATTGCACCAACAACATGGCTGAATATGAAGCATGCATCATGGGCTTGCAAGCGACAATTGAAAGAAAGATTGATGTGTTGGAGGTATATGGTGATTCAACTTTGGTCATTTATCAGTTGAAAGGAGAATGGGAAACAAGAGATTCGAAGTTGATCTTGTACCAGAAATACACAACTGAATTGATCAAGCATTTTGAGAAGATTCAGTTTCAACACTTGCCTCGGGAAGAAAATCAGATGGCTGATGCTTTAGCCATTTTAGCTGCGATGTTTAAACTGGATGCAAAAGCTGAGATTCAACCAATCAAGTTGGGTGTGAAAGGATCTCCGGCACATTGTTTAGATGTTGAAGAAGAAGTTGACGGTCAGCCTTGGTATTTTGACATCATGCAATACGTCAAATATCAGCGATACCCGGAATACGCCTTGGACAATGATAAATGGCTCATCCGAAGATTAGCTATGGGTTTCTTCCTTGACGCAGAAATATTATATAAGAGGGGCCGAGATATGGTGCTTTTGAGATGTGTTGACGCCAGAGAAGCAAATAGGATATTGGAGGAAGTGCATGATGGAATTTGTGGGGCACATACGAATGGTCACATGATGGCTAGGCAGATAATGAGGGCTGGCTATTATTGGCTGACGATGGAGAAAGACTGTATTGACTATGCTCGGAAATGTCATAAATGTCAGATCTATTCAGATAAGATCAACGCTCCTCCGAATGAGTTGCATGTTTTGGCACCTCCGTGGCCGTTCTCAATATGGGGCATGGATGTGATTGTACCTATCACCCCAAAGACGACGAATGGGCACAGGTTCATTTTTGTGATGATCGATTATTTCACAAAGTGGGTAAAGACAGCCTCATATGCGAGTGTAACACAGGCAGTGGTCTGTAAGTTCATAAAGAATGAGATAATTTGTCGATATGGACTACCAGAGAGAATCATTTCTGATAATGCTCGTAATCTGAATAGCAAGATGTTAAAAGAGGTTTGTGAACAGTTTAAGATCAAGCATCACAATTCAGCGCCGTATCGTCCGAAGATGAACGGAGCAGTGGAAGTAGCCAATAAGAACATCAAAAAGATTGTAGAAAAGATGACTGATGTCTACAAAGATTGGCATGAAAAGTTGCCTTTCGCCTTGCATGCTTATAGAACTTCGGTTCGCACATCCACAGGGGCAACCCCGTTTTCATTGGTGTATGGGATGGAGGCTGTGTTACCAGTCGAGGTAGAAATCCCTTTTTTAAGGGTACTGAGAGAGGTTGATCTGGAAGAGGCAGAATGGGTACGGGATCGTTTTGAGCAGTTGAATCTCATTGAGGAAAAGAGACTTGCAGCGTTGTGCCATGGTCAGTTGTACCAGAAGTGAATGATGCGAGCGCATGATAAGAAAGTCCGTCCCAGACATTTCAGGGAAGGGGAGTTAGTCTTGAAAAAGATTCTTCCGTATCAGCATGATCATCGAGGGAAGTGGACGCCGAATTGGGAAGGTCCTTATGTAGTGAAAAAAGCTTTCTCAGGTGGAGCTTTAATTTTGACTGAGATGGATGGGGATGTTTTGCCAAACCCAATTAATTCGGATGCTGTGAAGAAATATTTTGCTTTAAAAAAAGAAAAAAGAAAAAAATGAAAAATGAAAAAAAAATAGAAAAAAGAGGAAAAAAAGAGGAAAAAAAAAGGAGGACTCAAATTGAAAACCCGAAAAGGGCGGTTTGGGTCAATGGGGGTTGTCTAAGTTGAAAACCCGAAAGGGCGGCTTAGATATGAGGAGGATCAGCGTCGTCCAAAAAATTTCAAGAAGATGGGGACAATGTTTAGTTTGATGAACTCTGAAGGATTGAAGACATTGATCGGGATTGGTTTTTAGATGAGAATTTTGAATGAACTATTAAGATTGTCTAAGTATTGATTGGATACTGTTTTGTTATCCTAACACCTTTTTGATAAACCTTTTGAGATGCTCTTTTATCCCTTGAGATGAATTCTTTCACTTATTTTGATAATAAAGTATTTCCAGCTTATTCAGCCTATTTTTGCCTTCTATTTGTTATTCCGTTTGTTATTTCTTTATAACTTTGCATTGAATAGAGGGAATGCATCATGCATTGCGTTTGCTATGAAATTAGAATAATGATTGATAAATTGGAATATGATCTTAAGAGATCCCTGCATTTATTTTTGTGAGAAATCTATGGATAACTGAACAGAAAAGTCAGGAGATGAGGTAAGATTCGATTTTTAAAAAGTGAGAATCTTTAAGATGAGAATTTCTCGGATGGAATGAGAAGCCCAATCGAGCTGGTATAAGATGAGATATAGAATGTTTGATGTTTTGAAATTTTTGAAGAAAGAAATTTATTTATATTCAGCAGATTTTGAAAACTAAAAGAGACAATAAGATTCGTTCTACCAGTTTGAATCCAAGTGCAAACAGAGATGGATGATGAGCTTGAGAACCTTTTATCAATAAATTCAGGGAGTTGATTTACAGAGCATTCATGACATCCCTTTGCACGATATACATCGACATTCATGGCATTCATGTACTGCATTGCATTTATTTGCACACAAAAAAGTTTGTTTCAGGTACTCAGTATGATTTGGACATGGGTTTGGAATGCTAATTTGCGAGGTTAGCAATTTCTTTCGGGACTCAAGGTAAGATTTTTGAAGTCTACATTTATATTTGAGAATTTTGCAAATTTCTTTATTTTCTTTTAAAGTTGAAGCCTCGGTGGAGGAGTATTTTCTTTTAAAGTTGAAGCCTCGGTGGAGGAGTATTTTCATTTAAAGTTGAAGCCTCAGTGGAGGAGTATTTTATTTAAAGTTGAAGCCTCGGTGGAGGAGTATTTTCTTTTAAAGTTGAAGCCTCGGTGGAGGAGTATTTTCTTTTAAAGTTGAAGCCTCGATGGAGGAGTTTTTATTTAAAGTTGAAGCCTCGGTGGAGGAGTTTTTATTTAAAGTTGAAGCCTCGGTGGAGGAGTTTTTATTTAAAGTTGAAGCCTCGGTGGAGGAGTATGTTTTTGCAGTGAGTTTATTTAAAGTTTATGCCTCGTTTAGAGGAGCTTTTCTACGATAGGATTTTCTTTAAGTACATAGGACTTAGTAGGGTGTCTACGTCTTTGCACATCCCCTGTTTCTCAGGGAATGCACAAAGAGGGGCAACTGTAGACACCGAATTTTATCCGGGTTTAAATTTTTTTTTATTAATAAACAAAAAAAAAGAAGAAAAAATCAGAAAATAAAAAAAAAATCAATTTTTTTGGATAATTCCGAAAATTAAAGGAAAAATCAAAAGAAATTCGGAATTAATAAAAAAAAAAAACAAGTTTTGGTTGAAACAAACCACCTCTTTGGATTGAAATGGGACTCTAAAAAATGAGATTAAATTGAAATTCCTAATCCTAGTGGAACTAAATCTTTTCTCTATAAAAAGAACCCAAGCACCACAATCAAAAACACATCAGAAAAAGATCAGAAATCAAGGAGAGTTAGAAGCAATTATAGGTTTTTTTTTTCGAAATAAAAAAATATATATATTTTTTTGAGAGAAAAAAATTTGAAAATTCAAAAGTGAGAGTTAGAATTTGTTTCGAAAAAAATCTTGAGAAAGAAAAGTTGGGTTTTAATTAGAGGAAGCATATACTAAAAGTTGGTAGCCATTCGACGTCTGGCGGAGTAGATCGGAGGAGGTGAAGTTTCAAACTTTGATTTCAGATCTAGGATATTCTAGAGAGATTCGGTTGAAACTAATTTGGTTTTTGGAACGGGGAGATCGAGGATAATTTTTTAAGATTTTTTTTGGATTTTTTTGATCACCGGCGGCGGCGATGACAGCAACGGCGACTGATCGGCGACAGTGGTGGCGGCAGGTGACCGAAATCTGAGCAGTGAAGAACATTAATCAGTGTTCTTGAGGATTTTTTTTTCAGAGAAAAGGAGATTTTTTTTTGTAAAAATCAAGTAAAAATATGATACAAAAAAAAAATTGGTGTTTAAAAAGGGAGCAGGGGCCCAGGCAGGCCCGCGCGGCCCGCGCCTGGGCTGAATCCCACCTGCTCCCTTTCATTTTGTTGTTACGTTTTGAGTTTCTTGGTTCTGTTTGCTTTTTTTTTGTCTTATTAGATTTTTGTTTTATTTGGTTTTTATTTTATTATTTATTTACTATTTACTAATTGTTTCTTTTAGTTTTTTCGCAGGTTTTTATATTATATTATTATTATTTGTATATTAGTATTATTATTATTTATTATTTTACTAACCATATATTTTATAGAAAAAAAACTACTATTATTTTTAAGAAAACCATTATTATATTACATTATACTTTATGTTTTATATATTAGTGTATATTAATAATTGTATATTTTTAATATTGTTAATTACTAATTTATTTTTAAAATTAGATTAATTATTTAATTGAAGAATAATTATTTTTAAATTAATAAATTGAGATTTTTTCCAATGATGAATTCAAAGAAATTACGAATGGTTAATTTCTGAGAAATTTCTAGGTGAGAAATTTCTCTTAAAAATTCTCCAGAATGAATGGAAGGATATTTTAAGAGATTAATTTCAATACCAATAAAAATCAAAAAATTATTTTTTAAGAATAATTAATTTTCAATATCTTTTTTCTCAAATTGATTTTCCATAATAAATGCTTAATTAAATTGAAGGACAAATTAAGATTTTTTTCGATGATGAAATTCAAGAAACTTGCGAATGGTTGACTTTTAAGAAATTTCTAGGTGAGAAAAATTCTTTTAAAAATTCTCCAGAACGAATGGAAGAATATTTTAAGAGATGATTTTCGATATTAAAAATCACAATTTATTTTTCAAACAAACATTAATAAAATGTGGATTATTTTGGAAGATTAATTTAAGAGAAATAATTTGATTAAATAATTCTGACTTTTCTGACGACGGAGCCTCTTCAATAGAACGATTGGTTTCTTTTGAATACTCTCGAGGTGAGAAAACATTTTTTTAGTAATTTCTCCAGAATGAATGGAAGGAAGACCTAAAAAATAATCTCCGATATTTCTAACTTTAATAATTAAAATGAAAATAGGATAGACAAGACCAGTTAATTAAGACTTTTTAAGTATCACAAGACTAATTAGGTACTATCTCTTAGATAGGCGTTGTGAGGGTGCTAATCCTTCCTCACACGTAACCGTACTCCCGAACCTAGTTCTGACAAGTAGACCAGAACCTATTCTTTTTAAGGTACCTTAGTCAAGCTTATGATTACTTTAAATAGGATAGATTCATAAAGGTGACTAATCACACCTAGATTAGATGATTAGTGGCGACTCCATTGATTTGCGTCTAGCATGCTGAATTCGTATTTGGCACGTTACGACACCTACTATTGCTGAAGTTTCTACAGAAAATTCGTTTGTTCTTAATAGCTACCTTTACTTTCTCGTTCCACCATGATGTGTCTTTACATAGTGGCGCCATGCATTTTGATTCACCGAGTTTCTCTTTGGCCACCCGTCTAATACACTCGGTCATCTTATTTATTCCATATCACACTAGGATCAACCTCGTCTTCCCAATTAGCCTCTTCGGTTAGCCTATCTACGAAAGATGCTTGTGCACTCCCCCTCAACCTCTACCATTTAATCCTAGGGTCTACAATACGTCTCGCTTTCCTATACGCCTTTCCAAAATGAACATCTAAAACTAGAAGTTGATGTGCGTAACTACACTCTCCCCTGGTATCACCTTATAGTCTATGCAACTGTTGGAATTCGGATCATGCTCAATCAAAGAGAGAAATAATTTTACTCTAATTAAAATTAGATACGCAGCGAAAATAAATCAAACAAATAATACTGAATTTCCCAAGGATCAACTTGTGTGTTTGAAATAAATCTTCCCTATCAAGAACAATCATGAAGCCGAAATTCATACCTCAATATTTGGGATTGCCGAAACCCTAAATCAAATTCCAATTCCTCTCGTTCTTGCACATCGAGCCCGATTGTCACAAACCAAACCCGTCCAAATGTCCGATCTCTAATGGTGATCCACACAGGTGACTCGGGAAACCTTCACAAGGTAGGGACTGTGTCTAGTTGGCAGCTGTGCTAGAAACTTAGGTTTCAAGAACCTTTCCTTGCTTGATTACTCACTTTTGCTGTGTAAGAGCAAGAAAAACTATTTTTTCCCTCAAGAACGGTGTGCGGCAAAAGCTAAGAAAATCAAGAATGTTACTATGCAAGGGACATCTAAACATGTTATATTTATAGCTAGGTTTATGTGCAAGCCAACTTTTGGTTTAATTGCACATAGACCCCTACGCTTAAATGAACAATTCAATTAAGTCCTTCAGTAACAATTTCTTCAATTAAGTCCAATCTCATTTTAATTCCATAAAATCACCTTTATGTGTGAGACAAATTAGGCCCCCAACATGTTGGTAATAAATATAAATTAATTCGATTAAGAATTTATATTTATAGACCTTGAGCGGCATCTAGCAATGCATCATAACCACCCAAATATCAGGAGAGTCAACATGGTTTGACAAGCCTTTCAAAGTACAGTATGTAAGTGTAATTCAATCCCTTCATCAAATATCACGGAAAGTGAAACAGCATGGTATAGTGTCTACTCTTTAACCCTTTCCATATTAGTCCTACAGCTTCTATATTAACTCCTCAAGTATTGCCTTGGCCAAGGACTTCTATGTGTTAATATAAGCCAGGAACAAGTGAGATATGTCCCCTCATATCACTTGGGGTGATGAATCCTCTCTAGGCTACTCATCCATCTTCGTATGGTTCATGCCATACCCAAAATCACCTACCATAGGCATCCCTTTTTGGGACCCGTTAGTAATGAAATCAAAGTATGGAAATTCACATACAAGATGACTTGGTGTCACAAGTCAAAGGATTATTTACACTACTGACACATGAGAGTATTTCCATAGACACTTGAGTGAAATACCAAATGAAACTCTCATAGGGGGTCATGTTCAGTGAACTTGTTTAACTAACAAGCACCCATATGTTATCTCCAAGTATCTCTATACTCAACTTATGCGATCGGTTGCATGCATCATATGCATGGTGGCTTAACATATGCTAATATTCGAGCATTGTCGATGCCTTGTCTCGAAAATACAATAACCAGGAACAGTTTTAGAAAATAGCTTTGATGAATAAAGATCTCATAATTGTAACTCCTTACAATTCATTTGCAAGGCTTTTATGTTTCATGGGCTTTATCTTCACAAGTTATTTATAACAAATTATAATAAAACTCATGGATAAAGAAATACCTCAATTATAATTAAATAAATTATAATGTATAATACATGAAATGACAAAATAGTGTATTACAAGCAAATCACGATTGGCTTGTAGGGCTAACACTAACATCAACAAAACCTCTATAGTTTTTTAATCAGAAAGAAGTCTATCTGGCTAGCATTCCCCCCACTCCTATAGGTGATCAAATGGGTGTCTCATTTTCTAAACCAAGTGTTCGCTAAAATCAAGTCATAAGATACAACAAGATCTAAGATGGTGTTCCTCGCCTCGTTTCTATCCCCAAAACCATATCCGCCATGAACATTATTAAACCCACTATGACTAGCCCTTACATGTCCATTAAAGTCACCTCCAATGAAAATTGTTCTTCTATAGGTATTCCTTGCACCACTTTGTCTAAGTTCTCCCAAAATTATAGCTTACTAGCATCATCTAAACCTATTTTTGGTGCACAAGTGTTGATAATATTTAAAACTTCGTCACCTAGTATGAGTGTAATGAGAAAGATCTTATCGCCCTTTCTTTTAACGTCAACAACCTCATCAACCAACTGCCGGTCTAAAACAATACCTACCTCATTACTATTCCTATATATACTTGTATACCATAATTTGTAGCCTTACTCACCTATGGATTTAGCTTTCTCACCCATTTAGTCTCTCAAATGCACAAAATGTTGATATTCCTTCTAATCATAGACACTTCTAGCTCAACATACTTACCATAAGAGACCCTACGTTCCAAGATACTAAATTAAGCTGTGACTTTAGCTTTTCTTTAAAGCCTTCCATCCATTATCTTAGGGAGACCTTTGCCCATTTGACATCACACCTAGGCGTCAATGTGGTGCGTTGCTTCGGGGCAACAAGCTAGCAACTCTTGCCCATTTATCACTACTTATGGGCCTCAAAAATGTAGCGTTGATCTTAGTAGGGAACGCACGTTAAATCTTTTATCTCGATCCATGTTAAAAGATGTGATGGGCTTAAGTGACTGTTACCCATTTTATGCTACTTGTCACAAGCCTACCGCAACCCTCCTTTATTTGGGCTTGAGATCGACAATGAAAGCATCAATGAGGGGTCAAACTACCCATAAGAAAATGGTTGAAAAAAGAAAACAGTAACCACAAAGATATAAGAAACAAAATAAAAAATAGGATTAGACTCTAGTTAAAGCATATTTGGAAAATATTCACAAAAGATTTATGAAGTAATTAGCAAATGAGGCAACATAAGTGTCTTGCTAAAAACAATTGCATTTTTGTAGCTTAAATTTTTTACTTATATACAAAAATTAATATGATTTTTATTATTCATCCGCTATTAATTTCTCATTTTCATTTGTTGTCATTTGGTTGACTAAGAGCTTGACAATTGGAAATGGTGCTTTGTATTTTTTTTATTAAGATCAAGGTCCAATCGACTCCACTTTTGTCCTTGATGAAAATAAAAAATAAAAAAAAAATATGAAAGAAGACTGCCCAACAAAGAAACGCGAAAAGTTTGAAACTTCTTGAAGAAGCAAGAATGGGAAAGAAAGAAGAGAGAATGAGAAAAAACGAGAGATGAGAGAGAAAAGGATCGGGTTGAAAAAAGGAGAAAGAGACGGAGGATGGGGTTAAAAGATGAGAAAAGGACGGAGGAACTAGAAATTTATACTAATGTCAGCAAGGAAAAAAGATGAGGGGAAAGGAGAGCTGTCATAACGATCTCGCGATCGCTAAATGACGTTGGGGAAAAAATATAATTTCTTGTAAATAATATTAGATTTTGAAAAACCCCGAAGAAAAATAGAGTCGTCACCTATCTTTTTTAGCTAAGTGTGATTGGTAACCTATTAAAACTGATTTTTGTAAAACATTTTAAAATTAATTCAAATCTTTTAAAAAATCAATTTTGAAGTCTGCGCTTTTAACCATAGAAAAATAAAGGCGGGTCCGGGAGTCGGTTACGTGCGGGGAAGGTATTAGTACCCCTACAATGCCCGTATAAAATGGTACCTTATTAATCATTTGTTATCATTAAGTCTCGATAAAAATTGGTTTTAATTTTCGTATTAAAAAATAATTCCCTTTTTAAAAAAAATCATATTATTTAAGAATAATTTGGAATTTATTATCACCAAATATTCTATACTCCCCGGTAAACCCGACAAAATATAGAATTTTTCTTATTTCGAAATCATCCAGATCATTCTTTTTTAAAAGAGGATATTCCTTTGTTAATGATAATCGATGACATTCTCCCTAACAGACCCAGCAGAGAACTCATAGATTATTTTAACTCGGGAATATTGCCTCGCTTATTAACAAAAAAATGTCATTTTTTATGCGTTAACATTTATTTAAATAAGCATGAATATGCAAAGACAATTTTGATATGCAAATATAAAAGAAATGACATAAACACTATCACATGGCATAAACATGAAATTAACCTAGACAAAAATATTAAATGGCATAGTGAAGATCACATGAATATTAATCACCAAATGACATGAATATTAGTCCCCTCTAGTGTTAAAAAAAAACTCAACTTTGGCTCGTTTTAGCTACCAGATACTCGTTTTATCAAAATCTTATTTTTTTAACATCATAGGATCAAAGAACAACTTAGAAAAGTCCCTCTTTTGCATTCGGCCAGCCCCTTCATGATGCAGAAATTTTTTGACCTTAACTCGTTTTAAAGCTCGTTTTAACTTCCAAAACCCAATTTTATCAAAATTATTTTTTTAAACCCTAACGAAAACTCAATTTTTTAAAAAAATTTCATCAATAGGTTTGGTCAAGTATATATTAAATGAGATTAAAATAATTTTTTATTTGGATAAAAATGCATTTGACTTATGTTGCCTAAAATATCCATATCCAACCTTTAAAACATTGATTTTTTCAACCCTTTGAAAACAAGATTTTGGTTATGGACCATTAATTAATCCTAACCAAAACCCATTTAAAATCATTTTAAAAACATGTTTTAATGCAAACAAAGTGATTGGCTCAAGGTTAGCCTCTTGGATGTTAATCCGGCCCAACCATCTCTTGGAAGAATCCGAGGTCATCAAGCTCATAACCACTTTTCTAAAGAAAAGATACAATATGCAACATAAAGAATGCTCCACAATAGACCATATTTAGAAAATATTCACATGAAAATGGTAAAATATAAACAAGAAGTCATAGATAAGCAAAAGACAAAGGTTGGCTCAAGTTGGCCCATTGGATGTTTAATCCGGCCTAACCATCACTTGGAAAAATCCAAGATCATCAAGCTCATAACCTCTTCATTTTCAAAAAAGAAACCAAATAGAAACCATCACATAACCACAATAGACCACAATACACTAAATATCAAAAGAAAATATGAAGCAAAAACATAGTAAATAAAGAACGAAGTGGCGTCAATTTGAAGGAAAATGAAGAACCTTTGCAAAGCTTTGTAGTTTTTGTAAAGAGAGAAGAGAATAAGAAGAGAGGCTTTTAAAAACCTTTAAAAAACCTTGTTTTTAAGAAGAAAAACAAAGAAAATGAAGTAGATCATGAAAAGAAAATGAAAACCATGAAGGAATAGAGGTAAGAACTACCTTAGTTTAGCAAAAACCTCACTTTTGTTTTTTGCTTTTTCCTCTCATTTTCCCTCTTCCTCTTCCTCGTTTTCTTTTCTTTTTTCTTCCTTAGGTTTTTTGAATTTGGCCGAATGGTGTCTATGTGAAGAATGGTGCTGCCTTGCCTTTGTAATATGCTCAAAGGTCATATTTTTTATTTCCAAATAGTCCCACCTCCAAGCTCTCATCTTTTCAAGTGGTCCCCAATTTCCTATTCTTGCTCACCAAGTAGCAATCCTATTGGCCAAAAATGTCAATTCATGTACCTCTTGCTCCCTCTCTTTCCTACTCATCCATTTATTCACCAAAATGCCACCTTGCATTTTCCCAAAAATAACCTCCATTCTTCAATTTTACTACACTTCTACCTTTGGATATTTCCATATTTTTCCTCAAACCTTTCATTTGTCTCCTATTCATCCCTCCATCATTTCCAAAATTATTTTCCTTTTCAATTGCAACCCTCTCGACAAATTCAAACTTTTAATTTATGCAATTTAGTCCCTCCATTTTCAATTTCTTCTTCAAATTGATTCATCTCCATATTCTCCTTCAAATTGATCTTTAAAATCCCATTCATTCATTTAGTCCTTCTCAAATTGAACTTTCAATTTCTTCCAATTTAACCTTTTCCATAATCTTCATTGAAATTGAACTTTCAATTAGTTCAATTTAGTCCCTCCATTTTCAATTCTTCTTCAAATTGATTCCTCCACTTATTCCTCTTCAAGTTGATCTTTTAAATCCCATTTCTTTATTGATTCCTTCTTAAATTGAACTTTCAATTTCTTTCAATTTAACCATTTCCTATAATTCACCTTGAAATTAAACTTTCAATTTATTCAATTTAGTCCTTATACCATTTCACTCTTTAAATCTCACCTTCCTTATTCCATTTCTTTCAATTTCCAAATTCCATTGTCTTCCACTCATCCTAATTATCCTCTTCGGAATCTCAATTTGCTTCTCCACCTTTAATTCCAACTTTTTATTTTTTCGATTTAGTCCCTCTACCAATTCTCTTTAATCTCATCTTTCAATTTCGCCTTTCCATTTTCAATTGTAGCTTTCCAATTATCAGGATTGCCTCTTTTACATCCAATTTTCCTTTTCAATCTTGATTTTTTGAAGTTGACATTTTTACCTTTTAACCTTGACTTTGACTTTTCTCTTGACTTTGGTCTCGTCCATTTTGTCAAATCCAAGTGTAGAGATATTAGGCCATGAAATTGAGGTTAGGTTAGGGATACAGATTTGAAGGAAGAACGTACCTTGTTTAGGGGTTCGGACAAAATTAGGTACCTATAACTGCTTTTCTTTGGCTATTGCTGAGAATCAGGAATCAGGCAAAGACAAATAGACAACAATTTTGTCTGGGTGTGGAGGTTATTCGAAAAATGAGAGTTTTTCATATGTTTAAAGTAAAATAAAGTCTGATGATTTTGATCTTGAGAGGAAAGTACCTTGACTGTGATAGTAAGGCTCGATTCATTTCAAGGGAACGAATTCGACTTTAAAAACAAAAGCAACACCTCATCGGCGATCCCGGGGCTCGACCCATTTTCAAAAATGAGTTTAATTTAAAAACAAAATAAATACCTTGACGACGATCTCGGGGCTCCACCCATTTGGGAAAAACGAGTTCGATTTAAAAATAAAATAAATACCTCGACAGCGATCTCGGGGCTCGACCCATTTGGAAAAAACGAGTTCGATTTAAAAGCAAAAGAAATACCTCGACAGGGATCTCGGGGCTCGACCCATTTGGAAAAAATAAGTTCGATTTAGAAACAAAAGAAATACCTTGACGGTGATCTCGAGGCTTGTCCCATTAGAAAAACAAGTTCGATTTAAAAACAAAAGAAATACCTCGATAACGATCTCAGGGCTCGACCCATTTGGAAAAAATGAGTTCGATTTAAAAATTAAAGAAATACGTCGACGATGATTTCGGGGCTCAACCCATTTGGAAAAAACGAGTTCAATTTAAAAACAAAAGAAATACCTCGAAGGCGATCTCAGGGCTCGATCCATTTGGAATAAGCGAGTTCGATTTTAAAACAAAAGAAATACATCGACAACGATCTCGGGACTCGACCTATTTGGAAAAAACGAGTTTGATTTAAAAACAACAAAAATACCTTGACGGTAATCTCAGGGCTTAACCTATTAGAAAAATGAGTTCGATTTAAAAACAAAAGAAATACCTCGATGAAGATATCAAGGCTCCACCCATTTGAAAAAAAACGAGTTCGATTTAAAAACAAAAGAAAATTTCCATGATTCCTGCAATGTTAGTCAAATGCAATGATGCTGATGACAAGTTTTGCAAATGCTTTGTAAAATGCATGTTCTCGTACCCACGAAGATGCAAATGCTCATAAAGTGGTGTAAATGCAAAGATTAACAAAAATACAAATAATCATGGATGATAAAAATATCCTCAAATGATTCAAATGCTTCATGAAAAGATGCAAATGTTAACAATATGCAAATGCTCATGAATGATGCAGATGTAGAGATTAACAATATGCAAATGCTCATGAATGATGCATATGAAAATGTCCTCGACTGCATTCCTTCAGTTTGGCTTAGCCTTTTCTAATACATTTTTCTCTTCACATCTGAGTGTATCTTGAACACTCGTGCCCCATAAGAGATCATTTTTTTCCTTAAATCTTGTATTATCTATTTGCCTTGATAGTTTTCCTATCCACAGAAGTCTATTTGCCGAATGTCCATTTCTTCTACACATTTTTGGGAATCAAGATCTACCTCAATAGTTCCATACCTTTGGGTTAGAAGAACCCTTGTCTCATGTCAATATCATTTTTATTCAAAAATGGTTATTTCAAAATCATTTTCATTCTAAAAAATTTGTTCATTTATTGAAAACTTTTGAGCCAAAAATATAATCAAAGTCTCTTGAAGACTGATATGATCATTGTTAGAAATTGAGTTTGAAAGGCTTGGTGCAACAAAAATTTGGTTGATCCAAAACTTCACATCAGGAAAATATATACCCCTTATAGGCTCACAAATGAAACATGTTTTATAAAATATGAATTCCTCAAACATCAAACAAATTTGATATTCTTTCAGCTTCCAAATCATGGAATTTTGAAAAGTGTCAAGATTAGTCGGGATGTTTAAGGTTGGAATGTCGATTTGGAGGGGAAAAACATGTTTAGCTTTTGAAGTCAATCATCCAAATGAGAGTTGATAGTTTGGGATGTTTAGAAATTTCCAATTCTTTTTGTCATGGCCTCGGTAATACCATGAGTGTCATCGAAAGTTCTCCCATTTTACTCTAGACTGCCTATTTTTGGGTTTTTACACTATAGTCTCATTCTTTCCATTTTTCAGTTCATTTTTTCATTGAATGTTTCACCATGCATTTAACAATTCAAATTTTTTCCAAAAAGAATAGTTTTAACCAGAAAATGAGACCGAAGCCTCGTCTATTTCTCCAAGAATAAACTCATAAATTTAAATAGCCATGTTTGATCAAAATGGTCTTTTCTAGATACGTAATGTAGGCCAAGATTTCAGGTTCAGAAAGAAAGGATAGATAGGTCTAAATATGTGTTTAAGGCTGACCGAGTCAAGGATCATTTCGTGAGGAGGATTCTCTTCGAAACATTTGTCCTTTCTGAGCTTCTCCTTTCATCTTCTTCTTCTTTTTTATTTTTTTTGCTTTTTTTTTGGGCTTTCATTTCGCCATTTTCCCTCTATTTCTTTTTCTTGTGCATTTTTGCTTTGATATAGTAAGCCTGTGCTTATTTGGGAGCTCTATTTTTCTCGCATCTATCTTTGAGCTAGGACTCATTCGTTTGTGATCTTTTGAGGGTAATCCTTGATTAGGGTTAAAAGAAAAAAGAATTCCTTCGACTCAAAAGGGGTAGCAAAACGAATGCTTTTTATATCAGTGAAAGGATGATGAAAATGGTCATTTTTCATCTCAAACACAATCACTTAAACTAAAAGTCATTCCTTAGAGAAAAAAATTGAAAAGATTTTTCATTGAAACCATCTTGAATTTCATAAACGCATGGTGTCACACTTATTTTTTGCATTTATTTTTTATTTTTTTGTATTGATGCATGCCCTAAAAATTCATGCATGACTTCATCCTTATTCTCCATATATCTACCAGAATCTATGAACGATGTCTCAAATTGGAATTCATATGGTAGTGCAATTGCAAGGAGTATTCCAAAGTCCATCCCTTGAGGTTTGAAACAGCTGGTTTTTATCTTGGGTTTCTCGAAGTGACAAGAAAGAATATGGCCCAAAATAGATTATTCTTTTAGCATGGGATAATCTGGTTTAGTCATTGTGCCCCGAGGTGTCAATCATGAAGTGATGTTTGGGCAATTCGTGTTTTATGGTTACTAGAAAGGATGTGAATGGTTTTAGCACAACCTTGACACACATCAAATCACCACGATCTGGATTCTTAAAAGAATATTTCATTTGTTCAATTTCCCAAGGAACTCAAAAGTTTTATCAAAAAACTTGTTCCTTTGTTCATAGCCTAGGCTAGGATTTACATCTTTCTTTTGCAGTGACCATGGTTTATGCAATTTAGAGTTCTTCTTCCTTGAAGCATTAGGTCTTTCAAGTGGTTTCGATTTAAAGGATTTAGGCATGGGAAAGCCTAAAAGAGAAAGGTGAGGGTATTGGCTCATTTCTAACAATGATCATCAATTTTATCAAGACTCCCCATTATTTCATAAAGTGGAAAAGGAATTTTCTTTTTAAAATACTTTATTTTTGTTCAATTTTTACAAAATCAAAAAATTTCTTCAATGTTTGTTTTTGCAAATTCAAATTATTGCCAAAACATAATATGTTACAGAGCATTTTAAAGTTGATTTTTTTTTTTAGAAGATGTCAACATAAGATAAGTGTTTTTTTTCATCATGAGGTATATAACTACATACACTAGAAATTATCCTATTGACATTCTTTCTCTTGATCCACAACCATCTATTCCTTAATGCTCCTTGTATGCCTCTCATTATAATGTCACTCATTTTCCTTGTCATGATCAAGCTCCATGCCTCTCGTGATACTTGGCCTTCCCTTCTTCTAAACTTAGCAAACCAGCTTTGATGAGATCCCTAACCTTGTATTTCAAAGAGGGGCAATTCTCTTTTGAGTGACCTCGATTGCCGGAATGATAATTACAACATTCATTAGCATCATACCAGCTTAGGTACGGATGCTTTAGAGGCTCCAATTACTTAGGTGTTAGAAGGCGGTTTTCAATAAGTTGAGGTACCAGTTTACTGTATGGGAATTTAGTCAACTTGATTGCTCTCTTGCTTCGTAAACCCATGTATGCATTCCTTTCCCATTATGTCATCCCCACTTGCCTTACCATGAACAAACAAAGGTTTCTTCATGTCATTTGACCTTTGTGTCTTTTCAACATCTATCCGTCCTAAACTAATGAGTGCTTGGACTTTTTGTTTTAGAGAAAACAATTTTCTGTGGAATGGCCTCGAATCCCGCAATGATAATCAGAATATGCATTTTCTTCATACCAACTTGGGTATGGGGCTGAATGGGCTTCACTAGAACTTTAATGAGAAATTAGTCTTCAACAAGCTCGGGTAACAAATCAGAGTAAGAGATGGGGAGTGTCTCAAACAAATCTATTTTTTAAATGTTCTTTGGTTTTCTCTGGCTGGCTTGAGGTTGAAGATTTGTTAGATAATTATATTGAGAGGCCATTGGGTATAAGTACGGACCCCGGTATACATTGTTCATGGAAGGACAGAACGGTTGGTACATGGTGTGTAGAGGATATGGGGTAAAGTTTCCCATCCATTGTCCTTCATAGGTCATAAATTGGATATTTTACATTTTTTTCTTAGGTACCCTATTTCTCTTGGTACCAATTGTCTCACCTCCTTTGAGCTTCTCATTCTTGGCTGTCTTCTAAATAGGCTCCTTTGAGACTACCATGCCCGGGGAGTTCCTCGTGGCATCACCAATGAGTTTATCATAATATGGGGTCTGCAGTGTATTTGTGATGCACTCAAAAGTACGTATCTTATTTAACCTTACACTAAAAAGATCAATTGTTAAGTATAGTAGTTAAGCAAGGGTCTATTCCACAGGGATTGGATTTTAATTTATAAGTTACTAGTTATAACTTAAGTTCAAAGAAAATAAAAGAAAAGGGGGTTTTGAACTAGTTTTAAAACTAAAGCAAACAATAAAAGTAAGAGGCAAATAAGTAAGAGAATATCAAATATGAGAAAATATGGTTAGAGATCATTCTCTACCACTAGACATCATTGAGAATCAACATCAGATTTATCAACATCAATTAACTATCAAAACTATCAACTGTAGATAACAACATCCTGTGTTACCTCAATCCTTAGTTTGTCGTTAAATAGGATAAACACCACTACTTAATCTCTAACCATTAGACAACCTAGAATAAATTATGATGAGAAAGATAGGTTGATCTAAGCAACCAAAAAAAAACATGAATTGTTTAACTTAGGTTATGTTCCGCATTGCAATTCCTGAAAACCGTACATAATCATTAATCACAAATTGCTACTAATGGATAGTGTTGCAACCTAAAAAAAACTAACAAGGTCTCATCGCAAGACTTTATTATTCGTTAAACGTGACATTAAAAAAAATCGAGGAAAAGTCGACTTAATTCTTCTTGAAAAATGAAGGTTTTGAAAATGACCTTGAAAAAAGACATGGAGTCGCCACCAATCTTTTTTAGCTAGGTGTGATCATCCACCTATTAAAACCAGTTTTGTAAAAAATTTTAAAATTAATTAAAATATTTTTAAAAACCAATTTCAAGTCTGCGTTATAAACCAGAGAAAATCAAAGAATCGGGTTCGGGACTCGGTTATGTGCGGGGAAGGATTAGCACCCCCACAACACCCGTATAAAACGGTACCTTATTAATCATGTGTTATCTCAAGTCTCGGTAAAAAGTTTATTTTTAATTTAGTATTTCAAGTTAATTGCCAATTTAAAGAAAAATAACTCCATTTTTAATTGAAAATGATCCGAAATTTATTAATTCAAAATTTTCCTATATTCCCCGACAAAATTGGCAAAATATAAAAAAATTTATTTATTTGGAAAACTTTCCGAATCATTCTCGTTTTTTGAAAGAAAGATATTCCTTTATTAATGATAATTGATGATATTCCCTCCAGCAAACCCGGTAGAGAACTCATGAATTATTTTAACTAGGGAATATCTTTATTTTTTATTGAAAATCATTATCTTTTTCAAAACAATTTTAAAAAAATGAATATGAACATGTGTGACATAAATAAAATGACATAGCAAAGTCTAGATAATATAATGCAACCTAAATGATATGATATAATCTAAATGGCATAGTATGTTCTAGATGGAATGAAATATCCTAAGTACATGGTATATTCTATATGAAATGAAATTATTTAAATGACATAGTATTCTAAATGAAATATCCTAAATAAAATGAAATGTCCTCAGTAATATAATATATTCTATATGAAATTAAATGATTTAATTGACATGGCAAATTTAAATAACATAGCATATTTTAAATAATACAATCTAAATGACATGGAATATAATCTAAGTGACAATGAAATGACATGAAACATAAAATAATGTATCATGTAATGTGCATGAAAATAGAAATAAAAATAATAATGCATGAACATAGTATATGCTAAATAATGTGACAAATATAAATAATTAAAATATAAAGAATAGGATAGCATGAAATATTCAAAACCATATAGCAAACAATATAACATCATAAAATGTAAATCAAAATAATAATACCATAGAAATTATCATAGAAAAAATCACATATTATATAGTATGCATGAACATGGAGAATGCAATGCATGAAAATGTATTTTTTTCTTTTAAATAAGGAAATCCGTATATCTAAAAAGATATCCGGCTACCTTAGGAAAATATATCAAATTAAATTTTCTAAAATCAAAATACTTTGTGATTGTTTGAAAACAATTTTGAAGATCTTGGATTAGAAATAAAACCCTAGCCAAACCCTTTTAAAATGGCTCTAATTTCCTGAGTTTAAAATCTCGGACTTGACCATCCTTAACCCGAGGTTTATAAAATCATTTTTAAAGTTTAAAAAGGCTTAGAAACTATCCTAAAACAGTAGCTAAAGCTTCTAACCAACCCCCTCTAAATGCCTTAGCCAAATTCAACCATTGTTTTTCTTTTGAATTCAAATCTGCCTTTACAGTCCAGTTTTGACACATGATTTTTGAGCTTATTTTTAAAAATTCAAAAAAATATAAAACAAATATTGGAGACTTAGAACATATAAAAATACACGTGAAAAATTTGGCTTAGTTTTTTGATTAAAGACGACTGCCCAAAAAATCGGGAAAGTATGAGTACTGGGTGAAAAATTGTTTTGGCAAAACACATTGTTTTGCCTTTGATAAAATCATTTGAAAATCAAAGTAAAAATGTTGGAGGCCCTTCTAAAGACCTACAAATAGTAGCTAAAACATTTAAAAACCTTGGACAAAAATTGGCTAAGTAAAAATAATCACAAAGGTAGAATAATCAATTTGATAACCCTTTAATTTTCCACAAGTATGCTCAAGTGAGCATGGCTTTGAGCCATTGATTGGCCTAAGTCAGTAATCATGTGGCATGACATGAAATGCATGACCATACAGCAAATTGAATGCATGATTTTAAACCTAAATAACATGAAAAAAATGCATGGCATAGAGAATATGGCCTAGACCTAAAATGAACTTGCATGGCATTTAATGTAACCTAGGTCTAAAATGCATGAAATGCATGGCAATGCTAATGAAACATAGACCTAAAGTGACATGAAATGCAAGGTAATACAAAGAGACCTAAGTCCTAAATAACATAGAAATGCATGGCAATACCAATATGATTTAAGACCTAATATGCATGGCAATACAAGGATGGCCTAAATGCCTAGCATGAGTTTGCATGGCAATAAATGCTACCCTCACTTAATATGCATGAAATGCTTGATAATACAAATGTGACTTAGACCTAATGTGTTATGAATATGCATGACAATACTAATATGACCTAAGAACTAAATGGCATAGAAATGCATGGCAATACCCAACATGGCCGAATGACCTATCAAAAAAACCTAACATGGAAATGCAAACAAATCAACAAGCAAAAATGAAAATACACATATAAGGCAAACAACATAGGAGTAGCCGAATGGTCATATGGTAAAAATGTGATGTAAATATGGCAACATGCAAAGTATGATACATGAAAAAAAATGCAAAATATAATCAAGGAGAACATAAAGGCCAAAACGTACAAAAAAAATATCATTTCATGAAAAAATATAAAAAGCAAGTATAGCATAAAAATAATGTAAAGAACATGATCACAATAGTCATAGACATGCAAAGAAAATATGAAGAAAAACTAGTAAACAAAACAAGGAAAGTTAAGCTCCATGGTTGGTACAAAATGGGCATAGCCTCTCCCCTAACCATAATCACTTAATCTTGTCAAGATCATGAAGCCTTTCCATTTCAAAAAAATCAAAAAATAAACCATGCTAATCAAAATAGAGGTCAGCTTCATGGTTGGTAAAAATAGGCATAGCCTCTCCTCTAACCATGGTCACTTGATATGTATTAAGATCATGTAGCTATTTCAACATCTTTTGCTTCATTTTTTGTAAAAAACAGAACATTAAAAAAATTAAATAAACCTTCTAAAATCATGTTTCCCACAACAACATGCAAAGAAGAAAAGAAGAAAAATCAATGCAATCACTCATGCTACATTCGGCCAAAGCAAAAACTTGTAAAAAACAAATTGTTTTCAACCATTTTTGATGAAGAAGAAAAGATGAAAACTTAAATAAACCTTTTAAAACTTTGATTTCTATGATAAATGTATTAGGAAAACAAGATAGAAAATCAAGAAATCACTATGGAAAACAAGAAGAAAACTATGCTAGAGTTAGGTAAAAATGCCTACCTTCAAGCTCTCTTAGAAAACTTTTTCTTCCTTTCTTTGAAAAACCTTTTTTTTCTCAATTAGCTACTAACCTCCCCTCTCAAATGATCAGCCACTTAAGAAAAAATAAAACATTCCCCCCCTCTCTCATGCTTGGCCGGTTGGCCCTCCAACCATTGGATGAATTTTGCACTTTTTCTCCTTCAATTTTGGCCTTTAGATTAGGGTCTTTTGATGACACAATAAAAATACCTTCTTGCCAATTGATTGTAGCCCTTAAGATGTGTACTCAGCCCTTCTAATAACCTCATCCCTTAGATGAAATAAGGACACAATCCCATGCACTCCCTTGCTTGGCCAAATGGACCTCTACCCTTGGATGAGTTGTGCTCATCTTTCTTCTTCCATTCTTGGTCATTGGATGAGGACAACATAAAAATGAAATCTTGTAGATTAAATCCAGCCCTTAACATGTGTACTCAGCCCTTGTAGATGGCCTAAGCCATTGGATGAAAAGAAAAAATCCCATGCACTCCCTTGCTTGGCCGAATGGATGCCCACCTTTGGATGAATTGTGCTAATCTTTTTTCTTCCATTCTTGGCCATTAGAAGAGGGTTCTTTCATGAAAAATAAAAATTTCATCTTGGCATTAAAACTTGGCCATTGGATGGTGAATTTAACTTTTCTACAAGGCACCTAAGCCATTGGATGAAGGGGGGACCATTTGCAATGTACTAGTGGAAGCATTTTGAGCTTGATAGTGACTAAGGAATTAAATTGATCAAGATTCCTTCTTCTCCTCTATGCTGGCTGACCAAGGGAGGAATTATCTTAGCAAATCTTTCATCTTTCATGTTTTTCTTAATTATAAATTGGCCCCTTTCTGTTTCTTCGGTAAAATAACCTTTTTGACCCCCGAACCTAAATAAATAGCGAACGGACTCCAAATCCAAATTTTATTTTTTCAATACTTCTGAAATAATAAAAAATTGAATTCTGGAAGTTTTTAAAATTTTCCGAGTCCATTTCCTATTTATTTCGGATTTATTTCCAAAAATGCCCTTTTATGCACCCGAACTTTCACCATTTTTAAAACGAGCTACAAATCCAGATTTTTCTTCACCAATATCTTCCAAATAATTTAAAAGTGTGATCTGGAAGTTTTGGTAATTTTTGGGGCTCATTTGCTATTTTTTCGGGATTTATCTGCTTGAATTTTTACATAGGGGACCTGGGATTTGGCCATTTTGCAAACGAACTCCGAACCCGGATTTTCTTTTGCCAATCTATTCCAAATAATTTCAAAATTAGATCTGCAAATTTTTAGAATTTTTTGGAGCTCATTTGCTATTTTTTCGAGATTTATCCTTTTGAATTTCTGCATAGTGGGCTCGGGATTTGGCCATTTTGCAAACGAACTTCGAATCAAAATTCTCTTTCGCCAATTTCTCTTAAATGATTTAAGAATAAGATATGCAAATTTTTAGAATTTTTGGAGCTCATTTGATATTTTTCTCGAATTTTCCAGTTTTGCCCTTTTGCCTCCGAAGCTCGATTTTGCCCTAAACAAGTCCGATTTCCAGATTTTCTTTTTCTGTGCCTTTTTCATATACTGAATTGGAATTGGTCCAAAAATTCCCAATTTTTACAATCAAATTCCCTTCCGTTTTGATTTTCCCTCTTTTCAGTATCGGGAATTTCCTCATTTTTTCGTTTTTCTTCCAATCGGCTCTTTTCTCGGAATCTCTTCAAGCTGAGCCTTGGGCAATCCTTGTTTACTCACTCCTCATCAATTAGGGACTTTAGTCATTACCGAATTGGGTCATTTCTGCAATTTTCTCCAATTTTCACCAAAATCCACTAAAATCCTTAATTCTCGGTTTTCTTCCGAATTGACTTTGCCTTCGGTTTTTCTTCCAAGTAGCCTCTCCATTATCCGTAGCCAGTGCTTATCTTCCATTTGGAACCTCCAATTTTGGATAATTTGATCGTTTAAGCACTTTTCCCCAAATTCTCCGAATTAGGGTTTCCTTTCTACTGAAATTCTGTAACCTAAATTTTGAACTCCATATCTTTCAATGTAGACCTCGGATTATCAAAATTCTTTCACCATTCTTCAATTAAACTTCAAATCTTGATTTTGAAAGTGGGCTGACTTTTTCAATAGTTGAGTTTTTTGGGGTTGACTATTTTGAGGTTGACTTTTTCAAGTTTCACTTTTTATGCTCAACTTCTTACACTATGTCCCGGAATACCACCTGCAGGATGAGAAAAACCTTTTTGCATTCTGAAACATCAATTTAGGAAGAAAACATACATGATTTAGTGGTCCGGACAAAATTAGGTGTCTACAGATAGGAAATCAAGACAATTACGGATCAAGACTCCTAAACTAGCATTAGATAATTATCAAGATCTATCTAGTTGGCCACCTAAACAAATCAAGAAAATATCATGAACAATTCTTATAGAAGAACATAAACAATTTTCATAGAAAACGAATGATAGATAAATTTTGAATATCAATTACACAACATGTTTAGGGCTTTGAAATCACCCTTAACCAAAAAGAAGTTTAGCCTAGCATAGGCATTATTAACATAAACATAAAATGAAAATAAAAGAATGGAGAAGAAGAAGAATGATGATCCTTGAGTCTCCTCAGAAGATGTCTAGTTTGTGGCTCAAAAGATGGTATTTATAGAGTTTCAAAACCCTGAAAACCTTTTCTTGCCGCACAAGTAACAAAAAAGGGATAAATTTGCGTTTCTTTATATTTTTGGAAAGTCTAGATTTACACCCAGGGCTGCAGCGTTGGTTCTCGAACTTTTTGGCATCGCGGCACCCAATTCTAGAGCCGTGGTATCGGACTCTGCTACTACATCTTCTCACACTTCCTCGGCTGATTTGGATGACCATTTCATGTCTGATTTGGGCATATGATATATCATTGGAAAGGTATTCAAGTCAGCTTCAAAATTCAAGAGAAAGTTTCTTTAAATAAAGATTCAAAATCATGTTTTCTTAGCAACAAGATCCGGAGGTCAAAATCTGCCTGATTGCTTTGCGCTAAGAATTTGATCTTTTTTACTCCCAAGTCTTCTTCCATCTTGTGATTATGATTTTGTAAGCTCTTTACCATCATTATTGACATGTTTTGACTTCATTCTCCTAAATATACCTAAAATTAAAAAACATAATATAAGTAATCAAGATAAAGATCGAAAACATAACTAAAACTAAGAATAGAAAAGGCATAAAACGTGTATTTTCTGAGCTTATCAAATGCCACCCACACTTAGCTTTTTGCTAGTCCTCGAGAAAAACCAAATCAAAAAATATATATATATATATATATATATAAAATTAATCTAATCCATTTTCGTAGGAAATCACGGTGGTACTTAGAATGTTACACAAGCCTTTAAACTCTTAGGTGACCGTAGTGGACGAGTTTAGTCTCGTGAGGGTTTACTAGAAAGATACCCACAAACATTGAAAACAAAAGAAAAACTAACATATACTAAAAATATTTACTCCTAATCCTTTCAATATAAATTAGAGATGATCATTAGATAAGTCTTATAAACTAATCAATAGCTTAAAGAATTTCATAAAGAATCATGCTTGAATGTATATGGTTTGAGTTAAGCCAACATTAACATAATATATCTCAATTAAAATAGTGCATATTCAAACTTAATCTCAACTTCTCACATAGAATACTCTCATGATTTTCACTCTTTAAAGTGGTGGTAAAGTGTTTATACTCAATCAATCTCATGAAAACAGTTCTACCATATGCTTGCTTGTCCACCCATTCTCCACTATTTAGATCATATAACTTCATGAATCAAGAGGTATTTATTCAAGGCTATAATGGGGCCAAGCGGTAATAATATGGTTAAAGAATAAAAGAAAAGGATATTACAAAGGTTCCAAAAACTTCATAGAATTAAGAGACAAAATAAGATTTTTGCAAAGAAAACTTTCTCAATATTCCTTAGAAGCACATAATAACATAGGCTAAATTTTCATGTTGAGCCTTTGCTTCATTATAATCAACTTTGTAACATCTTTTCTTTAACTAAAAGTTCAAGAGATGATTCATTTCTTTCTTTCTTTCTTTATATATATATATATATATATATATATATATATATATATATATGGGAATATATTTTTACAATGTTCCCTTTCTTTTTCTCTTGACTTTTTCCTTTCTCCTCCCCCACACTTATTTCTTATTTCTAACCCAAATTTTCAATAGATATCCTTGTTTTTGCAATATTTCTCAAACATTCTAGTCTATCTTTAGAACAAGGGTAAAGATATAAATGTGTTTAGGCTAGGTGTAAGATGTGGTTACCAAAGAAATAGCTTATTCAATGTAGGCTCAAATTGGCTCACTAAGGGGGATGTTCTCTTGGAACATCAATATGGATGGCTGATTTGGAATTGGAAAAATCCTAATGCCTCTATCATATCCATGTTGTCATATGTATCAATATAGTCTCAAATGGTTTAAAGCAAGTTCTAGAGAAACATGTTATCATAAGAGCACACAAGAAAGAAATTGGATTGATATGTATAGTGCATCAATCATATAGGCTCAACACTCATAAGGATGTTTATACAAGTCAATATTAAGTCTAAACATGCTTCTTTCTCAATCAACATATCATATTAATATTGGCTCATAAAAAAAATGATATCAAGCTCAATTCTCATGAAAAATCTTCTCACTAATAAACTAGTTTTAGACCTACACAATTCATATCTCATCATTGTATTGAAAGTAACTAACACACTAAAAGAAAATAATAGACTCAAAACAAACCAAAGTAAACTAAATACAGGAAATCCTAAATTCTTCCCCCCACACTTAATTCTTACATTGTCCTCAATGTAATATTATCACCCTACATGAAAAAATTATGTGCAAGAGAAAAGAACTAAAATAAAGAAAATAAAGAAAACAATAAAAGATAGTATGATGGAGAGTTAGAAATAGCAAATCTGTTGATGATGTATGCTCTCCATCCATTGGGTTGCCTCCCAATAAGCACTTGGTTTTAGTGTCTTCAGCCTGACTCACTAAAACACACAAACAAAAATATTAAAGACTCAAAATAAAATAAACTAATGAAACCTAAATAATCCTAAAATATTAATAACAAAATAAAGAAACCTAATAAAATTAAAAATTAAAAAAAAAGGAAAAGGAAAAGGAAAAGAAAGCAATCTGAGTATGGCAGGTAGGAAAAGCTTTCACCAATCGGACTGCCTCCCAATTAGCACTTGATTTAATGTCTTCAATCTAAACAATACCCTTCTTGGCTTTTTGGATTTTTTGTTTTAGGCATGAGACTTCCAGGATCTTTGAGTTTTGTAGGAAGCTTTCTTTGCAAAACAGTAGATGTATTCTCCACCACAATTATTATTTCATCAGACTTTGTGGTGCATAGCTCTTTGAGGAGTTGTGCATATTTTGGTACTTGTTTAATGGCATCCACTGACAATATGTTTAAGGTTTCCAGAATTTGTTGTTCATGTTCCTCCTTCTTGAACTTTGCAAATCTGCTAGGAAAAGGTGGAGAAAAAACATTAGTATAAATAGGAACCTTAAAAGTTACCTCCGTGCCGAAGTACTCTCAATTGGAATTGTGACTTCCGTATCCTCAAGAATCGAATCCATCCTTAGTTTTGTCTCATCCTCGAGTTCCCTTGGACTTTCTGATTCATCCTCAAGTTGTTTGGGACTAGCATTCTCTTTTGGATCAATTATAGTTTGGGAAAAAAGTTGTTCATGTAGTTCTTCAGATCTTTGTTCTTCCAATCTGTCCATTCTACTAGCCACTTGGCTTATTTGCGTTTCCAAACTCTAGATACTTGCCTGAAATTCTTGTTGAAATTGAAAAGTATTAGTAGCAAAGGAATTGATCATATCTTCTAAAGAAGCACCTAAGTTGTGAGTCACAGGTGGTGGCTCAAAAAGTTCTTGTTGTTGAGCCCATGGTTGATTGAAGACAGATGGATCCCTTCTTTCCTGTTGAAATTGCAAAGTATTATTAACAAGAGAATTGACAAGATCTTCTAAAAAAGTACCTGAGTTTTGAGTCACATGTGGTGGCTGAAAAAGATCTGGTTCTTGAGACCATGATTGATTGAAGCTAGATGGATGATTGTAGTTGGCATAAGAATCTACTTCTTGATTATTACCCGAGTAGCCATAATCAGTATGATCCCATCATTCCTCATTGTATGTATTTGAGAAAGGATCATACTGTTGTCCTTGGAACCTTGATGCCCTTGACATCCTCCTAAATCATAGGCTTGTTCAAAATTATCATCTCGGAAGTATGGGCACAAATTGGTTGGATGATCCATCATAAAGCATACTCCACACTTCTTCGGTTGTTGAACATTGCCCATGGCCAATTGTTGAACTATGGATGTGAGATTGGCTAGTTGGTGTTGAACGTTTGATGTAATCCATCCCATATCTTCTTGCTCAAAATTTGAAAAGAAAACTGGAAAAAAAAAAAAAAAAAAAAAACTAAAACTAATTAAAACTAAAAATAAACCAAGTAACAAATAAATCAAAGAAAACAATCCCCGGCAACGGCGCCAAAAACTTGATGCACTCAAAAGAGCGTATCTTATTTAACCTTGCTCTAAAAAGATCAATTGTTAAGTATAGTAATTAAGCAAGGGTCAATTCCACAAGGATTGGGTTTTAATTTATAAGTTACTAGTTTATAACTTAAGTTCAAAGAAAATAAGGTTTTGAAGTAGTTTTAAAACTAAAGCAAACAATAAAAGTAAGAAGCAAATAAGTAAGAGAATTTCAAATATAAGAAAATATGGTTAAGAGGTCATTCGCCACCACTAGACATCATTGAGAATCAACATCAATTAACTATCAAAACTATTAATCGTAGATAACAACATCTTGTGTTACCCCAATCCTTCCTTAGTTTGTCACTAAATAGGATAAATACCACTACTTAATCTCTAACAATTAGACAACCTAGAATAAACTCTCTAGATTTAATGTAATGGCAGCTTTATGATGAGAAAGGTAGGTTGATCTAAGCAACAAAAATATAAACATGAATTGTTTAACTTAGGTTATGTTCCACATTGCAATTCGTGAAAACCTAACATAATTATTAATCACAAATTGCTACTAATGGATAGGAAATCAAGACAATTACGGATCAATACTCCTAAACTAGCATTAGATAATTATCAAGATTTATATAGTTGGCCACCTAAACAAATCAAGACAAATATCATGAACAATTCTTATGGAAGAACATAAGCAATTTTGATAGAAAATCAATGATAGATAAAATTTGAATATCAATTACACAACATGTCTAGGGCTTTGAAATCACCTTTAACCAAAAAGAAGTTTAGCCTAGCATAGGCATTATTAACATAAATATAAAAATAAAATAAAAGAATGGAGAAGAAGAAGAATGATGATCCTTGAGTCTCCTCAAAAGATGTCTAATTTGTGGCTCAAAAGATGGTATTTATGGAGCTTCAAAACCCTAAAAACCATTTCTTACCGCACAAGTAACAAAAAAGGGCTGAATTTGGGTTTTTTGCTATTTTGGAAAGTCTGGATTTATGCCTAGCACTGCAGTGCTGGCTCTCAAACTTTTGGGCGTTGCAGCATCCAATTTCGAAGCCACGATGTCGGACTCTACTGCTGCATCTTCTCGCACTTCCTCAGCTGATTTGGATGACCATTTCTTGTCCAATTTGAGCGTATGATATACCGTTGGAAAGGTATTCAAGTCAGCTTAAAAATGCAAGTAGAAAGTTTCTTTGAATAAAGACTTTAACATCATGTTTTCTTAGCAACAAGCTCCGGAGGTCAAATCTGCCTGATTGCTTTGCACTAAGAAGCAAAGCAATAAAAGTAAAACAACTACTTAATCTCTTTGAAACTAAAGCAAACAATAAAAGTAAGAAGCAAATAAGTAAAAGAATTTCAAATATAAGAAAATATGGTTAAGAGGTTATTCGCCACCACTAGAAATCATTGAGAATCAACATCAATTAACTATCAAAACTATCAATCGTAGGTAACAACATCCTGTGTTACCCCAATCTTATCTTAGTTTGTCGTTAAATAGGATAAACACCACTACTTAATCTCTAACCATTAGACAACCTAGAATAAACTCTCTAGATTTAATGTAATGGCAGCTTTATGATGAGAAAGATAGGTTGATCTAAGCAACAAAAATATAAACATGAATTGTTTAACTTAGGTTATGTTCCACATTGCAATTCGTGAAAACCCAACATAATCATTAATCACAAATTGCTACTAATGGATAGGAAATCAAGACAATTACGGATCAAGACTCCTAAACTAGCATTAGATAATTATCAAGATTTATCTTGTTGGCCACCTAAACAAATCAAGACAAATATCATGAACAATTCTTATGGAAGAACATAAGCAATTTTGATAGAAAATCAATGATAGATAAAATTTGAATATCAATTACACAACATGTCTAGGGCTTTGAAATCACCTTTAACCAAAAAGAAGTTTAGCCTAGCATAGGCATTATTAACATAAACATAAAAATAAAATAAAAGAATGGAGAAGAAAAAGAATGATGATCCTTGAGTCTCCTCAAAAGATGTCTAATTTGTGGCTCAAAAGATGGTATTTATGGAGCTTCAAAACCCTGAAAACCATTTCTTGCCACATAAGTAAGAAAAAGGGGTTGAATTTGGGTTTTTTTCTATTTTGGCAAGTCTGCATTTATGCCTAGTGCTGCAGTGCTGGCTCTCAAACTTTTGGGAGTCGCGGCACCCAATTTCGAAGCCACGATGTCGGACTCTGCTGCTGCATCTTCTCGCACTTCCTCAGCTGATTTGGATAACCATCTTGTCCAATTTGAGCGTATGATATACCGTTGGAAAGAAAGGTATTCAAGTCAGCTTAAAAATTCAAGAAGAAAGTTTCTTTGAATAAAGAATTTAACATCAGCCTGATTGCTTTGCACTAAGAATTTGATCTTTTTGACTCCCAAGTCTTTTCCATCTTGTGAATATGATTTTGTAAGCTCTTTACCATCATTATTGACTTGTTTTAACTTTATTCTCCTAAATAAACCTAAAATTCAAAAACATAATATAAGTAATCAAGATAAAGATCGAAAACATAACTAAAACTAAGAATAGAAAGGGCATAAAATGTGTATTTTATGAGCTTATCAATTTGTAAAAAGGACAGCGATTTCCTTCTCAGTTAATGGCGGTTATACTTGGGCAGCTAGATCTCTCCACCTGTTAGAATACTCTTTGAAACTTTCAGTAGCTTTCTTCTCCATATTTTGCAATGTGAGACAGTTTGGTGCCATTTCTGTTATGTATTTGTATCAGTCTACAAAAGCTTTAGCCAAATTAGTCCGAGAACGAATTCGATCCCTACTCAACTGACTATACCACCTGCTTACGGATCTGCTAAGGCTATCCTGAAAGCAATGGACCATTAGCTTATCATTATCCACATGGCTTATCATCTTTTTGCAAAACGTAGTGAGGTGGGTTGTCGGATCGATTGTCCCATCATATATCTCAAAGTTGGGGACTTCGAATTCAGGTGGAATAACTAAATTGGGAGTCAAAATAAGTTCCCTTGGGTCCACACTCTCGAATATATTTGTTCTTTGGAGCCTCATTTTTGACAGCTGATATCCTGTTGGTGGTACAACTTGCGGTTGTGTGCCTTGAGAACTCTGACCATTAATTAGTGTTATCCCAGATGGGCAAGGGAGGTAATTCCCAGGACTGTTTTCCAAGGCTTTCTATTCTCGTCTCGCAGTAGAATTCTCAACATGCTCTTTTTCTTTGACAGTGGCGGACATCAGTTCGATCGGTTTAGTCATTTGTTCTTGGATCTCTTCCTGAGTTCTAATTACCTCTTCCTTCATCTCTTGCTGAACCCATTACAATCCCGCTATTCTAGCTAAGTATTTGCTTTCCACGGCTCTTTCTCTAACAAAAGAATCCTCAACATGGCCCTTACCTTTGACAGTGGCGGACATCAGTTCCATCAACTTATCTATTTGTTCTCGGTTATCTTCCTGATTTCTAATTAACCTTTCTTGTGTCTCCTACAAAGCCCGTCTTATTGTCTCTATTCGTGTAGTATGTTCGTTTCCCATAATTCTAGCCTGTAATCTGGTATTATATCAGTGCTGAATATCTGGATTCTTTGGAGGGTGCCCAATCTTTATACCTTTTTAAATATCATGGATTAGAATCTCATGATGTATTATTCCATTATACTTAATTGAATGTATGTAGAAATGATGAATGAATAAAATGTGTGAATAAATGGATGAATAAACAAGTAAATGAACAAATGAATGAATGAGTAAATACCTTAATGAATAAACGAACGAATAAATGAACGAGTTAATGAATAAATGTATGAATGTATGGAAGGTATTGGCCACGAGATAATTCTAACCAAACGTTTTTTCATTAATCATTGAAATTGAGTACACAACATTAATAAAAATACTGAATCTGCTCATATTGCCCTATGGCCTCATCTAGGAAATCTAAAAGCTGCTGTCATGCCTCCCCATCAAGATGACTTCACGTCTCAAATTCCTTGCCCTGTCAACCATCTCCCCGGCATTTCGACCTACCTGAACAATCTGGGCTATGATATGCTTGATATACTGATGCCTCTTGATGCAGGCCTCGGTGGTCATCTATTGAGTGTTCTGCTACTTCCTTTCTTTTTCATCCAAGGTTCTCAAGAGAGCATCTATGTGACCCTTGTGACTCTGAAGTAACCCCTCGAGGTCTTAAACCTTTCTCCAAAGAGACTTTTTTCGGGCTTATTCTCTTCTTTGATCTTCAATTTGGCTCGTAGCCTCTCGTTTTCTATCTGAATCTTCAACACTTTAGCAGCAGAAGTGGAGTAAGTGCTTTCCTTAGCTTGCTCTTCTTGTGACGGCCTAACAGCCCTTTCTTCTTGTTTCCTTGCTTTGCTTTTCCATAATTCCATTATCTTTTTGAGCCCCTAGGTTTGTCTCTTCCAATCCTCGGAAGTCTTGATAACTCCCTCATACTTTCTCTCAAATCGGAGCTTCTTATTCTCTAAGTGCAAGTCCCTAAGATCTCCCTTTGTAGATTCTAGCTCTTTTCTAACCTTTTCCACTTCCTTTTCTCGAACCAAGTCCTCGATTTTCAGATCACTGACCTCTTCTTGGAGTCGGAGGATTTCCTTGTTCAACCGGGCTCTTTCCTTCTCAAACTTTTGTTTCATGATTCCCATCTTGGATGGTGTTTTTTTGGTTGCAGATCCATTGGTATAATATCTTCCTTACCGGGTGCCAACAATGTATCATTAATTCTCTTGGCTCTCTGTACCATATAACTCGGTGTGACATCATCGGCATATCAAGCCAACTCTACCTGAAATGTTTGCTTCCAAGCCTCGACTACCTCGTGCACCCTTTTCGTATACCCCTCTTCCCCGTAAGTGAATTCCATTAGATCAAGCTCGTGGGTCGGAGGTGTGAACTAACGAGATCCAAATTGTTTTTGTACTAGTAGAGATGCATAGCTCACGACTTCCCATATCCCGAGTAATGGAACCCATGCCTTGTCCCCTCACTTATACAATATCGATACATGAGCCATCCCCGAAGCCCTCCAATTTACCATCTCACCTCGAAGGTTTTGGAGCGTGTCAATCCACTGCCCCTCGATTATATCTTCGGGCCAATATCTTTTAAGAAATTCCTGGATCGATACTAGAGACTTCAAATACGGGCGAAGGAAGATCTTCTTTTTTTTTTTCAAAAGTGGCTCTGTATCCAAACATAGAGGAGTTGGGCACAACCCATGATTTACCCTTTTCCTCCCCGTTTACAAAAATTCAAGGACCGGATTATTTCTGCTATTATGGTCGAGAAAGGATTTATCTTTTGTATCAACTTCTCGAGCAGGTCAACATCCGCTATCTCCACACGTCCCAACGTCCCTGGGCAGATCAGCATACCATAAATGGCTAGGGCAAAGATATCCCTAGCGGTCTCTCTATTCGAGTGACTCCGAATCAAAGATTGTATAGCATCCCATGGAACACACTCGCCTTTTTCTTTCTTGACCACATGGCTTTCGACCCATTTCATATACATTCCCACAATCTTGGCTGACTTTTTCTTGAACCCCAATGTCTTCCAATCTTTCAAGTAAATCCGATATAGGATGGAGTGCTCGATATGCAACAAGGCCGAATACTCCTCTATGGTCGGAGTCATTTCCTCTTTGTTAAAAATGAAGCATCGCTAGGCGGGATTCCAAAATTGCATGATGCACCCAAAAGAGTGTATCTTATTTAACCTTGCACTAAAAAGATAAATTGTAAGTATAGTAGTTAGCAAGGATCGAGTCCTCAGGGATTGAGTTTTAGTTTATAAGTTAATAGTTTAAAACTTAAATTCAAGAACAATAAAAGAAAAGGGGTTTTTGAAGCCAGATTTAAACTAAAGTAAATAATAAGAATAAGATGCAAGGCGGTATAACCAGCCAATAAAAATATATATACTAAATTAGGCGGTATAACCAGCCAATAAAAATATATATACTAAATTAGGCGGTATAACCAGCCAATAAAAATAAAACAAAGTTAATATACAAATTAGGCGGTATAACCAGCCAATAAAAATAAATATACTTTTAAAAATAAGCAAACTAGAAAAGTAAGAAAACAAGTAAGAAGAATCAAATATGAAAAATATGGTTAAGGTTTCATTCTCCACCACTAGATATCATTAAGAATCAATTTCAGATCGATCAATATCAACCAACTATCAAAGTTAACAACCGTAGATAACAACAAGCTTTATTATCCCAATCTTTCCTTAGTTTGTCGTTAAATAGAACAAGCTCTCTATTTAATCTCTAACCATTAAACAACCTAGAATAAGCTCTCTAAATTCAATTTAATGGCAGCTTTATGATGAGAAAGATAGGTTGATCTAAGCAACAAACACATAAGCTCGGATTGTTCAACTTAGGTTATGTTCCACTTTGCAACTATTGAAAACTTGACCATAATCATTAATCACAAATTGCCACTTATAAATAGGAAATCAAGACAATTACACGGATCAAGACTCCTAAACTAGCAATAGATAATTATCAAGATCTATCTAGTTGTACACCTAAATAAATCAAGACAACATCATGAACAATTTTTGTAGAAGAACATAAGCAACTTTGATAGAAAATTAATGATAGATAGAATCTGAAAATCAATCACAAAACATGTCTAGGGCTTTGAAATCACCCTTAACCAAATAGAAGTTTAGCCTAGCATAGGCATTGTAAACATAAACATAAAATTAAAGAGAATCTAAGAAGGAAATAAAAGAAAGAAAGAAGAAGAAGAAGAAAATAAAGAAAAAGAAAACTAGAGAAAAGAAAGAAGAAGAAAACTTAGAGAATTTTATTACAATGGCTAATATCCTACCAATGTACCATCTCTTACAATCATCCAAGGCCCTCTATTTATACACATTTTGGAGGGCTAAATGACAAGAGACAAGCTTTACAAATTTCAAAGGTAGGTATAATAGGTGGGTGCATTTTTCTAACAATTTTCGTCATATTGTATGACAATTTTGATCAGCCAACTTGATGGTCAATTTTGTCAATATTGGAGGCTTGATCTGATCACATAGTCTTCTAGAAAAATGTTCCCCTATCAGTTAGTGATCCATAGCCGTTGGAATCAGCTCATTTGATGATGTGGATCAGAAGATATGGTCAAAATACCAAAACTGGTCAGCACAGACGTCATTGCACATCAGCCAACTTGATGGTCGATTTCGATAGGGAAAACTACTCCGTTTCAAGAAGTGTAAAACATGAAAAAGATAGATATGCCTCTTAACTTTGCACGGTTAAAATTTCAGCCTTATTGCTTCTGTTAAACTCCAGATATAGCTGATATGGCAAAAGGTGCCGGAACTGGAACTGAACTGGATTTGCCCTTAATTGTTGATTTAACCTAGTAATCTGAAATCACTCAAAGAAACTCGTGAAAAAACACCAAATTACATAAAAATATAAAAGATCATAAACACAATTAGACTAAGCAATAATAACTCGTATTTGACGCAAACCAATAATAAAACATAACTAAAAACTATATAATTATACGAGTTATCACACCCCCACACTTAGATTGTTGCTAGTCCCTAGCAACGACTCAATAAAAATAAAATAAGAAAATCTAATCTAATCCATTTTCGTAGGAAATCACGGTGGCACTTAGCATGTGACACAAGCCTTTAAACCCCTAGGTGTCCCTAGTGGACGAGTTTATTCTCGTGAGGGTTTACTAGGACGATACCCACAAACATTGAAGACATAAGAAAAACTAAAAATAATAATTATAACTAATCCTTCCAATATAAATTAGAGATAATCATTGGACAAGTCTTAAAAACTAATCAATAGCTTAAAGAAATTCACAAAAAATCTTGCTTGAATGTAAATAGTTTGAGTTAAGCCAATATTAACATAACATATTTCAATCAAAATAGTGCATATTCAAACTTAATCTCAACTTCTCACATGGGATACTCTCTTGATTTTCACTCTTTAAAGTAGTGGTAAAGTGTTTACACTCAATCAATCTCATGAAAACACTTCTACCATATGCTTGCTTGTCCACCTATTCTCCACTATTTAGATCATACAACTTCATAAATCAAGAGGTCTTTATTCAAGGTTGTAATGGGGCCAAAGGGTTATAATGTGGTTAAAGAACAAAAGCATAAAGATATCACAAAGGTTCCAAAGAGTTCATAGAGTTTAGAGACATAATAAGATCATACAAATAAAACTTCTCAAAACTCTTATAAAGCACATAATAACATAGGCTAAATATTCATGTTGAGCCTTTGCATCATTCTAACCAACTTTGTAACATCTTTTTCTTTACTTTAACTAGAAGTTCAAGAGAAGATATATTTTTTTTTTAATATGGGAATGTATTTGACAATGATCCCTTTCTTTTTCTCTTGACTTTTTCTTTTCTTTTCTTCCCCCACACTTATCTTTTGTTTCTAACCCAAATTTTTAACTAAAAATATCCCTTGTTTTTTTGCAATATGTCTCAAAATATATAATCCATCTTTAGAACAAGGGTAAGGATATAAGTATATTTAGGCTAGGTGTAAGTTGTGGTTACCAATAAAATAGCATATTTAATGTAGGCTCAAATTGGCTCACTAGTGGGGATGTTCTCTTAGAACATTAATAATGGATGGCTGTTTGGCTCTGGTTATAATCCTAATGCCTCTATCATATTCATGTTGTCACATGTATCAATATAGTCTCAAACGGTTTAAAGCAAGTTCTAGAGAATCATGTAATCATAAGAGCACTCAAGAAAGAAATTAGATTGATTTGTATAATGCATCAATCATTATAGGCTCAAAAACTCACAAGGATGATTATACAAGTCAGATTAAGTCTAAACATGCTTCTTTCTCAATCAACATATCATATTAACATTGGCTCATAAAAAGATTGATATCAAGTTCAATTCTCATGAAAATCTTCTCACTAATAAATCTGTTTTAGACTTATGCAATTCATATCTCATCATAGTATTGAAAAGGAACTAAAACACACTAAAAATAATAATAAAGACTCATAAAAAAAAATAGTAGACAAAAATAAAAGAAATCCTAAATCATTCCCCCCACACTTAATTCTTACATTGTCCTCAATGTAAGTCTATTAACCCAAATGAAAGAATCATGTGTAAGAGAAAAGAACTAATAACATAAGAATAGGAACAACTAAGACTCAAAACAAAACAAACTCATGCAACCTAAATAATCCTAAAATACTAAACAAAAATTAACAAGTAAACATAAAAAGATTAAAATCAAACTGACAAGGTATGTCTCAAGTCTCCCTTACTCAGACCTTGTTCAGAATGAATACTTTTAAATGGCTTAAAACAAATTTTTTTTTTTTTTTTTTTTTGAAAAGAAGAAATCAAACTGACAAGGTATGTCTCAAGTCTCCCTTACTCAGACCTTGTTCAGAATGAATACTTCTAAATGGCTTAAAACACAACAAATTTTTTTTTTTTTAAATTAGCAAAATATGTCCCTTACCCCCTACTAAAATATGGCATTGTCCCCAATGTCAAATTTTAAAGGTAGAATTTAGGAGATATTACCTGCAGAGGTTGCTAATCACTTATTATAACTGAGACACAACAAACAAAATGTTAGATAATGTCACAAAGACAAAGTGCAATCCACTCCTTGCTCGTCCATATCTCTTTTTCTTTTTCCGAGCGTTTGCGAAACAACCGTAGCAGATAAACACTCATAAGCTTGGAGCTTTTTGAGTAAATCTTCAATGGTTGTAGCAGAAATTATGGTTCTCCTTGCCTCTGAAAACATGAATCCATTATCCACAGCATTATCTAAATATGAAAGCAAATTACTAAAATAACCATTAATATTAAGCAAACCAATGGGTTTCTTTTTTGTGACCAAAGATGACCAAGAAGCCACGCAAGCTATTTCTTCCAATGTACCCAGACCTCCTGGTAAAGCAATGAATGCATCGGCAGAATGGTACATGATTGTTATCCGTTCAGGGATACTCCAGACTTGTATTTCCTTACCCACGGTAGGTCCACAAAAACTTGTGAATAGTTTTGGCACGATTCCTAGAACTGGACTTCCTCCGGCGTGTGCTGCTGTAGCGACTGCTCCCATTAAACCCGTACTACCGCCTCCATAAATCAAGTGGATCTTTTGTTGGGCAAGTATTACTCCAACTCTTATGGCTTCATCAGCGAATATGTTATTTTTCCCTGGATAAGCACCTCCAAAGACATAAATTTTTTTAATGCGCTGGGACGAAGTACTTTCCATTTTTTTTTCTTTTTCGAGTGCCTGAAAGAGAATGAGTACATGGTGTAATATATAGAGGACTGAGTAGTGAATCAGACAAGAGTAATAATGTCGCCGAAAGTGTATCTGACCTGTCAGAAGAAAATGTTAACCTAACAAAAGATTTTTGCGTGATTTCAGGAAGAAAATCAAAAAGAGAAGAAAAAATCAACAGTAAAAGACAAATAAAAAAAACGAGAATAATTACACAAATCGAACAACACGTAAATTAAACCAAAATAAAGTTATTGCAAATCAAACCAAAAGCTGAGAAGTCATTTATTGTAGTTGTGATTGTGGCTCACATCTTCCTCTGGTTTTACGTCCAGAAACGGCTTAAACGCCTTCTATGAGTCGAGGATATGCTTCCCATCCAGTTTTCTTACAAGCTGGAAAACAGGGTCTTTTAACATCAGATTCCCAAGATGTTGCCATTCCCTTTGGAATTGCGGCCATAAATCAAGAATTTCTCTTTGTACGTCTCCACTAGGATGCGTCTCAAGAGAAAGTTGGATATTACCCAAATTCTCCTTACTCAGTCCATCCTTAATGAATTCAATTTTATCATCTCGATTAGAGGACGGAATCCCAATAGAACGACATTTACCGTTACACGTCCATCGTGCACATTTGTGGCAATTTGAACTCATGCGCTTTGCTCGTCGCTTCTTTGCAAAAGTGCTTCTACCTGTACCTGGTAAATGCAAAACAGGAAGATATTCATCTTCACGTACCTTGGCTTCAATTATCCAACGTATGTCTTCAGGAATCCCTTTGTGCATAAGCATTCTTAATCTTTCAAATCGAACTTGGTAAAGCTTCAGTAAAATATTTCGAGGAGAAGGAGGAAATCGTTTCTGCAATCTTGTGAGAATATCATCCATCCTGAAAAAAAAAATTAAAAAAAATTGAAAGGGAAATTGGAAGAGAAATTTATATACAATATCAGTTTTGTGGGTAGCTGATGGAACCGATTTAAATAATCACGGAGTACCGTTATCCGCCATTTAACCGAGGTAAAAAAAATAAAAATTATATTTACATCTAGTTATTTTCAAAACAAGGATCAGAAAGAAAAACAACATAAAAAAACTCAAAAACAAAACAATCTAAATAAAATCCTAAATTCTTCCCCCCACCCATAATTTTTACATTGTCCTCAATGTAATGCTATTATCCCCCAATGCAAGAATTATATGTAAGAAAAAAGAACTATTAAACAAAAGAAAAGAAAAACAATAAAAAATAGAATGATGGAGAGTAAGGAATATGCAAATCTGATATAATAGATGCTCTCCATCCTTTTGGGTTGCCTCCCAAGAAGCGCTTGGTTTATTGTCCTCAGCCTGACTTAGACCCATGCCATTATTATTCAACATACTTTGGCTCAAAAAGTGGAAACTCCTCCACATCTTGTATTGGAAAGTTCTCATAGTAAGGCTTCAATCTATGACCATTCACTTTGAATGCCTTATCTGTTTTTGGGCTTTGGATTTCAACTGCACCATGAGTAAATACATTAGTAATAACAAAAGGTCCAACCCAACGAGAACGTAACTTACCTGGATATAACTTAAGGCGTGAATGGAAGAGAAGAACTTTTTGTCCAACAACAAATTCCTTTCTTGATATCATCTTGTCATGGAATGCCTTAGTCTTTTCCTTGTAAATCCTAGAATTCTGATAGGCATCATTCCTTATCTCCTCTAATTCTTGTAGGTCAAGTTTTCTTTTCTTTCCTGTCTCATCCATCTCCATGTTGCATTGTTTGATAGCCCAATATGATTTATGTTCCAATTCAACCGGAAGATGACAAGGCTTACCATAAACAAGTCGATAAGGAGATATACCAATGAGTGTCTTATATGTTGTCCTATAAGCCCAAAGTGCATCATCAAGTCGTGAACTCCAATCCTTCCTATTTGGATTAACTGTCTTTTCAAGGATGGACTTAACTTCTCGGTTTGACACTTCAGCTTGCCCACTAGTTTGAGGATGATATGAGGTGGAGACCTTGTGTGTGATGTTATACTTCCTCAAAAGTGCTTCCATAGTCCTATTGCAAAAGTGAGTACCTCTATCGCTGATTATGGCCTTTGGCGTTCCAAACCTAGCAAAGATGTTAGTCTTGACAAAATCTGAAACAACTTTAGAGTCATTAGTCCTAGTGGATTTTGCTTCCACCCACTTTGAAACATAATCAACGGCAAGTAAAATATAAAGATTACCAAAAGAAGGAGGAAAAGGTCCCATGAAATCCATGCCCTATACATCAAAAATTTCAACAATAAGTATTGGAGTTTGAGGCATTTGATTTCTAGCACCTAAGTTACCTGTTCTTTGGCAACGATCACATGACTTGCAAAAGAGGTATGCATCTTTGAATATGGTAGGCCAATAAAATCCAGAATCAAGAACTTTCATGGCTGTTCTTTTGGATCCAAAGTGTCCTCCACATGCATAAGAGTGACAAAAGGTGAGAATAGATTGAAATTCAGTTTCGAGTACACACCTTCTTATAATCTGATCGGAGCAATGCTTCCAAAGGTAAGGATCATCCCATATGTAGTATTTGGCATCACTCTTGATCTTATTTCTTTGAGCTTGTGTCAACTCTTGTGGCAACTTCTTGGTAACTAAGTAATTAACAATATCAGCATACCAAGGAGTTGTTGTACTTATAAAAAGAAGTTTCTCATCCGGAAAGTTCTCATTCAAGGGTAGTGCATCCTCTTCATGAACTAAACGGCTAAGATGGTCCGCAACCAGGTTGTCACTACCTCTCTTATCTTTTATCTCCAAATCAAACTCTTGTAAGAGAAGTATCCATCTAATCAACCTTGGTTTGGCCTCCTTTTTAGTGAGTAAGTACTTAAGGGCTGCATGGTCAGAATATACAATTACTTTAGTACCAATTAAATAAGATCGAAATTTTTCTAAAGCAAATACAACAGCCAAAAGTTCTTTTTCAGTAGTGGAATAGTTCAATTGAGCATCATTAAGAGTTCGGGAGGCATAATAAATGGCATGTGAGGCTTTGCCAACCCGTTGGCCCAAAACAGCTCTAATGGCATAGTCACTAGCATCACACATGATTTCAAAAGGTACATTCCAATCTGGTGGTTGGATGATAGGAGCTGATGTCAAGAGTCCCTTCAATGTTTCAAACGCCTCTTTGCATTTATCATCAAAGTGGAAAACCACATCTTTTTGTAGTAGCTTGCAAAGAGGTAATGTGATCTTTGAGAAGTCTTTGATAAATCTCCTATAGAAACCTGCATGTCCAAGAAAAGAACGAACCTCTCTCACATTTGTGGGAGGTGGTAAAGAATGCATAATATCTATTTTAGACTTATCAACCTCTATCCCTCTAGAAGAAATAACATGGCCCAAAACTATTCCTTGTTCTACCATAAAGTGACATTTTTCCCAATTCAAAACAAGGTTAGTTTCCATGCATCTTTCAAGTACAAGTGTAAGGTTCTCTAGACATCTATCAAAAGAATCACCATAGACACTAAAATCATCCATAAACACTTCTATGATGTTCTCTACATAATCTGAAAATATGCTAACCATACACCTTTGGAATGTAGCTGGTGCATTACAAAGACCAAATGGCATACGCCGGTATGCAAAAGTACCAAATGGACATGTGAATGTTGTTTTCTCTTGGTCCTCCGGAGCAATGGCTATCTGATTATAACCTGAAAAACCATCAAGAAAACAATAATGAGAATGGCCAGCTAACCTTTCAAGCATTTGATCAATAAAAGGTAAAGGAAAGTGGTCTTTGCGAGTTGTGGAATTAAGTTTACGATAATCAATACAAACTCGCCATCCTGTTTGAATCCTAGTAGGAACAAGTTCATTCTCATTATTTGTTACCACCGTTACACCTGATTTCTTTGGAACCACTTGGACTGGGCTCACCCATTTGCTATCCGAGATAGGATAGATCACTCCAACATCTAGGAGCTTCAGTATCTCTTTTTTCACAACCTCCATCATAGGAGGGTTCAATCTTCTTTGTGCTTCTCTTGTTGGTTTGGACCCTTCCTCTAACAAAATCCGGTGCATGCACATGGATGGGCTTATTCCCTTGATATCGGCAATTGTCCAACCAATTGCTGTTTTATGCTCTCTAAGCACCCGGATAAGTCGCTCTTCTTGCAAAGGTGTGAGCTCTTAGGCAATGATGATCGGTAGTGTGTCCTTTTTACCTAAGAACACATATTTCAAGTGGTTCGGTAGTGGTTTCAACTCTAAAGTTGGTGCCTGCAAAATGGAAGGTAGAAGTTTCTCATTAGATAAAGGAAAATCAATAAATGAAACATCAAACCTTGCATCTTTAGGTTGCAGCGAGTGTAAAGATTCTAGTGCCCATTCCACCTGGTCACTCAAGGCTAGTTTAGCATTCCCCATTCCGAGATGGTTGCTAAGGACTATTTCTACACTATCTTCACCATCTAGCTCATAAGCTTGCTGCACTAGTGAGTCAATTATATCAATATTAAAAACAGAATGCACATCATGGCCTCAAAAATGTTAAAGCGAATTATTTCACCATCAAATTCCATAGTTAAAGTGCCATCATGTACATCTATTTTAGTTCTTGCTGTTTTCAAGAATGGTCTCCCTAATAGAATAGGTGTGGGATTAGAAGACATCTCATCTTCCATCTCAATAACATAAAAGTCAGCGGGAAAAACCAATTCATTAACCTGTACAAGAACGTCTTCTACAACTCCTCTTGGATAAGTGTTAGAACGGTCAGCAAGTTGTATTATAACACCGGTTTCCTCTAATGGTCCTAGATTCAATGAAGCATAAATTGAATATGGCATGACATTAATAGATGCCCCTAGATCTAGCATAGCACGCTCAAACCTGGTGTTGCCTATCTTACAAGGAATGGTAAACATACCTGGATCTTTGCATTTAGGTGGGAATTTCTTTTGAAGAACAGCTGACACATTCTCCCCCACACTTACCTTTTCATTCCATGTCAACTTCCGTTTAGATGTGCACAACTCTTTTAGGAACTTGGCATATCTTGGCACTTGCTTGATAGCATCTAGTAAAGGAATGTTCACCTCTACTTTCCGAAAAGTTTCCAAAATTTCCTTCTCTTGCTCCTCCTTCTTGGACTTTGCTAACCTGCTAGGAAAAGGTGGAGGAGTTATATAAGAAGGAAAGGATGGTTTAGGAATTACCTTTTTTAGTGGCTCGTTGGGATGTGAAGAGGATGCCATGGTATTGTTCTCCCCTTGAGCACTATCATTTTGTGGTGTCTCTAGCTGTTTCCCACTTCTTAAAGTTATAGCATTGGCATTCTCTCTTGGATTCACTATGGTTTGGGAAGGTAATTTCCCAGAATCCCTTGCTTGCATTTGACTCATGGTTGTTGCCAATTGCCCTATTTGAGTCTCCAAATTTCGAATACTTGTCTTTGTTTCCTGTTGAAATTGAATTGTATTAGTAGAAAGAGCTTTAACAAGATCTTCAAGAGAAGTACCTGAATTTTGGGTGGGTGGTAGTTGTTGTCGGGTTTGGTATGGTTGTTGCACTCTTTGCTGAAAACCCGGTGGCCTGTGGTCAAATAGTGGAGGAATAGTTTGTGATTGGTTCCCTCCATAATTGAAGTTTGGATGATCCCTCCATCCTGGATTGTAAGTGTTTGAGTAGGGATCATATTTCCTTGATTGGTTCTGAAATCCACCCATGGCATTCACATGTTCATTGGTATCCTCTTGAAGTGTTGGACACATATCAGTTTGGTGCCCTATGTTTGAACATATGCCACAAGCCTTTATTTGTTGTATTTTACCTACAGCCAATTGTTGAACAAGAGAAGTCAGTTTATCAAATTTTTGTTCAAGGGATGATATACTTACCTCATTAACTCTCTTGGGTTGTGGTGGTGGATCTTGTCTCATTGAGAACTGTTGAGAATTGGCTGCCATGTTGGAGATTAATGTTCTAGCAGCTCTGGGAGTCTTATCAACTAGAGCTCCCCCACTAGCGGCATCTATCATACTTCTCTCCATGGGCATGAGACCTTCATAGAAGTATTGGATGAGAAGTTGTTCACTTATTTGATGGTGTGGACATGATGCACAAAGTTTCTTGAACCTCTCCCAATATTCATATAAGGACTCTCCGTTGTATTGCCGAATCCCACATATCTCTTTCCTAATGTTGGCAGCCTTAGATGCTGGGAAATACCTTTCCAAGAATGCTTTCTTCAAATCATTCCATGTAGTGATGGTCCCGGATGGTAGATAGTAGAGCCATTCCTTTGCTGAATCAGCTAGAGAGAATGGAAAGGCTCTCAACTTAACTTGCTCTTCCGTGACCCCTGTTGGTCTCATGCTTGAGCAAACTACATGGAATTCCTTGAGGTGCTTATTTGGATCCTCTCCTGCAAAACCATGAAAAGTTGGGAGAAGATGAATCAAACCAGATTTTAATTCAAAAGCTACCTCAAGATTAGCATATTCAATGCATAATGGTTGTTGACCCAAGTCCGGAGCGGCTAGCTCCTTGAGAGTTCGGTTGTCAGCTGCTGCCATCTCTCCTTGCTTCTCTTGGATGTTTTGGATCAACTCCTCGATTGGTTGTTGGTGAGAAGTTATAAATTCCCGAATTCTCCTAAGTCGTAAGTCTTCTTCGGGAGCTTGGAACATTCACTAATAAAAAAAATAAGAAAGTAAATAATTAGAACAGAAAATAAGAATAAACCAATAAACTAATAAACTAAAGAAAGCAATCCCCGGCAACGGCGCCAAAAATTTGATGCACCCAAAAGAGTGTATCTTATTTAACCTTGCACTAAAAAGATAAATTGTAAGTATAGTAGTCAGCAAGGATCGAGTCCTCAGGGATTGAGTTTTAGTTTATAAGTTAATAGTTTAAAACTTAAATTCAAGAACAATAAAAGAAAATGGGTTTTTGAAGCCAGATTTAAACTAAAGTAAATAATAAGAATAAGATGCAAGGCGGTATAACCAGCCAATAAAAATATATATACTAAATTAGGCGATATAACCAGCCAATAAAAATATATATACTAAATTAGGCGGTATAACCAGCCAATAAAAATAAAACAAAGTTAATATACAAATTAGGCGGTATAACCAGCCAATAAAAATAAATATACTTTTAAAAATAAGCAAACTAGAAAAGTAAGAAAACAAGTAAGTAAGAAGAATCAAATATGAAAAATATGGTTAAGGTTTCATTCTCCACCACTAGACATCATTAAGAATCAATTTCAGATCTATCAATATCAACCAACTATCAAAGTTAACAACCGTAGATAACAACAAGCTCTATTATCCCAATCTTTCCTTAGTTTGTCGTTAAATAGAACAAGCTCTCTATTTAATCTCTAACCATTAAACAACCTAGAATAAGCTCTCTAAATTCAATTTAATGGCAGCTTTATGATGAGAAAGATAGGTTGATCTAAGCAACAAACACATAAGCTCGGATTGTTCAACTTAGGTTATGTTCCACTTTGCAACTATTGAAAACTTGACCATAATCATTAATCACAAATTGCCACTTATGAATAGGAAATCAAGACAATTACACGGATCAAGACTCCTAAACTAGCAATAGATAATTATCAAGATCTATCTAGTTGTACACCTAAATAAATCAAGACAACATCATGAACAATTTTTGTAGAAGAACATAAGGAACTTTGATAGAAAATTAATGATAGATAGAATCTGAAAATCAATCACAAAACATGTCTAGGGCTTTGAAATCACCCTTAACCAAATAGAAGTTTAGCCTAGCATAGGCATTGTAAACATAAACATAAAATTAAAGAGAATCTAAGAAGGAAATAAAAGAAAGAAAGAAGAAGAAGAAAATAAAGAAAAAGAAAACTAGAGAAAAGAAAGAAGAAGAAAACTTAGAGAATTTTATTACAATGGCTAATATCCTACCAATGTACCATCTCTTACAATCATCCAAGGCCCTCTATTTATACACATTTTGGAGGGCTAAATGACAAGAGACAAGCTTTACAAATTTCAAAGGTAGGTATAATAGGTGGGTGCATTTTTCTAACAATTTTCGTCATATTGTATGACAATTTTGATCAGCCAACTTGATGGTCAATTTTGTCAATATTGGAGGCTTGATCTGATCACATGGTCTTCTATAAAAATGTTCCCCTATCAGTTAGTGATCCATAGCCGTTGAAAGAAGCTCATTTGACGATGTGGATCAGACGATATGGTCAAAATACCAAAACTGGTCAGCACAGACGTCATTGCACATCAGCCAACTTGATGGTCGATTTCGCTAGGGAAACCGACTCCGTTTCAAGAAGTGTAAAACATGAAAAAGATAGATATGCCTCTTAACTTTGCACGGTTAAAATTTCAGCCTTATTGCTTCAGTGAAACTCCAGATATAGTTGATATGGAAAAAGGTGCCGGAACTGGAACTGAACTGGATTTGCCCTTAATTGTTTATTTAACCTAGTAATCTGAAATCACTCAAAGAAACTCGTGAAAAAACACCAAATTACATAAAAATATAAAAGATCATAAACACAATTAGACTAAGCAATAATAACTCGTATTTGACGCAAACCAATAATAAAACATAACTAAAAACTATATAATTATACGAGTTATCATTGCACCATTGTTTTGATTAACTCACTATTGACTTTGACCTAAATTAACAACGCTATGTCCCCTTACATCTGAGTGAAGACCTCTTTTTCTGATATATCCCACTGGTTCCAAATATCTGCCAACTCATGGAGATAATTTTGCCGGAGGTCTGCCTCCATCTATTCTGGCACTACTAAAATGTAACCATCCTTCAAACAATCCCCATCTTAAAGCTGAGCCACCTCCGAGCGCTTTCTTACCACTATATGCTTCTCCACCACTAAGGCAACCTGTCCCTCCATGAAAGCTTTTTTGGTTGAAGATTACCCCGAGACCAATGACCTTTTTAGTGCATAATGATGACAAATAATGCATGAAAAATAAAAAGAAGCAAATTAGTAAGGAAATGAATTCAAAGGTTTAAAACAAATAATGTATGACAAAATGAGTAATTTCTCCAATAGTGTTAACAATATTTGGGCACTATGATGCCTTTGGGGCAAAACATTAAACTTATTAAGGGCGATACGATGTACGTTCATCATCGCTCGACTTGCAGAATTGGTTCGGAATGTAAAATAGAAAGCAAAGGGTTGAAAATATTCCTCCATGTGTTCCAAGCTTTGGTATTTCTAATGAAAATTCAGCATGGCTTCTCCTAGTATTTGCTTCAAATGGTTCACTACATGAGGTTCGATTGGATTCTAAAAGGCCCTAAATTTTTCCTCATTATCGCCTATAAAGGCTAGTACGACACACCGATCAAAGGAAAGGGTTTAATTTGTTAGAGTATATTTCCCTAGCCCGTGCGGAGGATCATCACTAGAGCTTAGGTAATTTATACTCCGGAAGTATTTTGCTAGCCCAGGATCATCACGAAAGCGTAGCTACTTTACTTCCACTTAAGAAGGACGAAGCCCGGGTATAGAGCTTATGTTATGCAAATGCAAGTATAGTGTGTGAGGAGGAACAAAACAAACCTTTCACCACCTATTCTACAATCCTTATTCCAAATATCCCAACAATTTATTAAAAAAATCATAGAGATCAATAATTAACAGGAAAACAATAAAATGCATGTAAATGGATTTATTCACAAACATTTTTATTTTTTAAGGAAATCATCTTTATTTATAAAAAAATATATATATAGGAATTATAGTTAAATACTGATTAAAACCAACGGATCTGGACTTTTTATAACACATGATTAATTTTAGGCCTGACTCTCTAAAATGACCTAGTGGAGTTGCCAAACTGTTATAACGATCTCGCGATTGCTAAATGACGTTGGGAAAAAAAAAAAGAAAATATGGTTCATCGTAAATAATATTAGATTTTGAAAAAAAACCCAAAGAAAAATAGAGTCGCTATCGATCTTTTTTGGCTAGGTGTGATTGGTCATCTATTAAAACTGATTTTTGTAAAACATTTTAAAATTAATTAAAATCTTTTAAAAAACTAATTTTGAAGTCTGCACTTTAAACCAGAGAAAAACAAAGGCAGGTCCTGGAGCCGTTACGTGCAGGGAAGGTATTAGCACCCTACAACTCTCGTATAAAACGGTACCTTATTAATCATGTGTTATCATTAAGCCTCGATAAAAATTAGTTTTAATTTTGGTATTTAAAAATAATTTCTCTTTTTTTAAAAACAATCATATTATTAAAGAATAATCCAAAATTTATTATCACTAAATTTTCTATACTCCTCGAGAAATCTGGCAAAATATAGAATTTTTCTCATTTCGAAATCATCCGGATTATTACTTTTTAAAAGAGGTATTCATTTGTTAATGATAATCGATGACATTCTCCCTGGCAGACCAAGTAGAGAACTCATGGGTTATTTTAATTCGGGAATATTGCCTCACTTAATATTAAAAAAATGTCATTTTTTATGCGATAAAACTTATTGAATCAAGCATGAATATGCAAATATAAAAGAAATGACATAAACACTAACTATCACATAACATAAACATGAAATTAACCTAAGCAAAAATTATTAAATGGCATAGTCAAGATCACACAAATATTAATCACCAAATGACATGATTAGGAACATAGTATAAGCAACAATTATTAAAGAACATAAACAAAAAAATGCACACAACCTAAGTTTAAAAAAAAAAACATTTTTTTCATGTGTTTTTTGAGAAATTACATAAATGGCATGTGTCAAAAAATATTACCGCACTCCCCGACAAACCCGGCAAAGCTTGGATAATAATTCCTCCACATAACATTTATATAATTCCGAGTAAAACAAAAACCATGCTTTATAGTTTCATAACCACATGCGTTGAAGAATTTTCCTAACCTCCTCGGCAAACCCGACAAATATTAAGAAATAATTCTCGTCAAATTTTTATGAAACCGAGAAAGCACGTTTTTATGATAAATTTAGAAAACATTTTTTTTAAAGTATGAAATGCATGAAAATGGGACCATTATCGTAATGTGTTTCTCTCTTGAACAGAAGGCACCGAATTCATTTAATTAAAATTTTATATTTTTTATGTCGACTCCAATTCTGAAGTTGAGGCGACAACTACCTTAACCAAATTTGCCATAAAGCGCCAAATCGGACCTTCATCGATCTAGCGCGAGAAATCAAATTTGGCCTCTTGTAATGCCTACTGAACTTTATGAATGGCAGTCCGATCCTTCGCAGGGTCGAACTAGCAATAGGATTCAAATTTTTCTTTTTCGATCGACTAGAGTTAGGTGGAGAGAATAGAAAGAAAAAAATTAAAAAAAGAAAGAAAAAGAAAATATATTTACAAAAAAGGTAATGTAAATAAATATTTATATTTGATAAATTATTTAATCTTTTATAGAATTAATTTATTTATAAAAGGAAAAAAGAAGAAAGAAGAAAAAAAGAAGGAAAATAACTTTTTTAATTAATTAAAATAATTATATTATTTTTTATAAATTATTTAATTATTAAAAAACAATAATTTTTACTTAATTATTTATAATAGTAAATAAAAAAGAAAAGAAAATTTATTTTTATAAATTAATGTAAATAAATATTTTTATTTTTTTTATAACTTATTTATTTTTTAATTTTTAATTTAAATTATATTGTAAATTATTATTTTTCTTCTTTGTATTTATTTATTAACAAGAAAAAAGGGAAAAGAAAAAAGAGAAAAGAGAAAAAAGTAAAAAGTAAAAACAAACTTAAAATAATTTTTATAAAATTAATGTAAATAAATATTTTATATTTTTAATAAATTATTTAATATTTATAAAATTAATTTAATATAATATAAATTATTATTTATGTTTTAGTTTATTTATAAAGAATATAAAATTGAAAAAACTTAAAAAGAGAGAAAAAGGAAAGAAACAAAAAAATTAAAATTAATTTTTATAAAATTAATTTAAATAAATATTTTATATGTTTATAAATTAATTATATTTTCAAAAAATTAATTTAAATTGTAAGATAAATTATTTTTTATTTTTTGTATTTATTTATAAAAAAGAGAAATATAAATATAAATTTTGAAAAAGAATAAAGAATAAAGGAATAAGGAAAAAAGACAAAAAGATAAAAAGATAAAATTAAAGAATGACCATATCAGCAGATGACATTTTTGTAATTCACAAGTCACATGTCATCTGTCATTTAACGCCTACTCTAACGGAAGGACCACATTGATACAAAACTATAAGATCGAGAATCTGATTGATACGCTTTGAAGTTTGGGGACTAATATAAAATATGCCCTAAAGTTTGAGGACCCGTTGATGCTATTAACTCTGATGCAATAAGAACATGTAACAAAGAATAAATGAAAACACCGCATGCAAAGACTTGTCTAAGCTTAACAAAGATAGTTTTTTAAATTTAAGATAAGCCTTTTGATAATTCTATCATTCATATATATAATAAGTTAAATAAGATTTGTTAAGAATAAGTCTTAACAGATTTGATAATTTTTAATATTTACAATAAAAATTTTGATAGTTGTCTTAGAATTAGGATTTAATAGTAAAAATATTTTTTTAAAAAATTTAAAGTATGGTATTAATTTGAAGATTAAGTGAATAGATAAGATTTATTAACTATAAAAATTGAAAAATTTAGATAAATATATATATTTTTAAATTTAAATAATATATAATTAAGTTTAGACTTGTCTAAGCTTAGATAAATAAATTTTAAAAAATTTTAAGTTTGAATATAATATATAATTAAGGTTAGGCTTGTCCTACATATCATTAAAGAAAAACATACATGTAAACTTGCATATAAATAGATTTTTTCATGTAAGTATGTGCCTTGTAATAATATATATTTATGATAAAAGACAAAGAAAAAAAATACCAATGGATTAAAGACTAGCACATGTGTAGACATCAAATTTTATCTGGATCCCTAAATCAGGTAAAATTTTCTTCCTGATGATGTTTTAGAATGCAGAAAAGCTCTTCTCATCTTGCAGGTGGTACTCCAAGACTTTGTTTAAGAGGTTAAGCACAAAAAGTCAATTCAAAAAAAGTCAACCTCAAAAAAGTCAACCCTAAAGTCAACCATTGAAAAAGTCAACCCTCATTCAAAATTAAGATTCAAAATTTAATTGAAAAATGGAAAGAATTTTGATAATCCGAGGTCTACAACGAAAGATATAGAGTCTAGAAGATGGTTATGGAGATTCGTTGGAAAGGAAACCCTAATTCGGTAAATTTAGGGGAAAACGCTTAAACGATCAAATTGGTCGAAATTGAAGTTTCCAAATGGAATATAATCAATGACTACGGGTATTGGAAAGGCTATTTGGAAGCAAAATCAAAGGAAGAGTCAATTTGGAAGAAAACCAAAAATTAGAGTTTTTGGTGAATTTTGGCGAAATTGGGGAAAATTACAAAAATGGCCCGATTCGGTAAAATTAAAGCCCCTACTTGATGAAGAGTGGGTAAACAAAGATATCCCAAGGCTCTGTTTGAAGTAATTCCGAGAAAAGAGCCGGTTGGAGGAAAAACGAAGAAACGAGGAAATTCTCGATATTGGAAAAAGGAAAAACATGCGTCAAAAACCTAATATGATCATGCACAATGTTTCTTATGACACTTGGCTTCCCCATCTTCAAAACTTATCGAACCAGCCTTGATGAGATCTCTGACCATTTACTTCAAAGCAGGGCAGTTCTCTGTTGAGTAACCTTGATTGCCAGAATGATAACCACAACACTCATTAGCATCATACCAGCTCGGATAAGGGGGCTTCAGAGGCTCTAATTGCATAGGTGTCACAAGGTGATTCTGGATGAGTTGAGGTAATAGCTCACTGTATGTCACAGGAATCAGGTTATCCTGATTTCTTTTTCGCTTTTTATGCCCCCTTCGATTATTCCCAAGGGTGTTCGATTGATAGACAGATGTAAATTCTGGTGTAGTTGCAGTCATTGGTTGGTAGGGATAAAAACCTTGAGAGACATTGTTAAGGGTAGAGTAAAATGGCTGATACGAGGAGAATTGGGAAGGTGGGGCAAAGCCTTCCACGACTTGGGTATCTTCCTTTTTCTTTTCAGATGCCCCTTTTTTCTTGGTATTGGATGTTTTTTCTCCTTCAATTTTCCCATCCTTGATAGCATTCTCAATCATCTCCCCTGAAATTACCATGTCTGAAAAATTCTTCGTGGTGTTGCCAACAAGTATATCATAGTACGGGGCCTGCAGTGTATTCACAAAAATGACAGTGGTTTCTTTCTGAGTTAAGGGCAGTTGTACTTGGGCGGCCAGGCTCATCCACCGTTGCGCATATTCTTTGAAGCTCTCAGTAGCTCTTTTCTTCATATGTTTCAAGGTGAGACGGTCAGGCACCATGTCGGTCATATGCTTGTACTGGTTTAGAAAAACCCTAGCCAGGTCATTCCAAGAGCGAATCTGATCCCTGCTCAACTGACTATACCACCTAATTGCGGACCCGCTGAGGCTATCGTGAAAGCAGCGAATCAAAAGCTTATCATTATCTATATGACTTGTCATCTTCCGGCAGAACATAGTGATGTGGGCTAATGGATCAGTCGTCCCGTCATATTTCACAAAGTCAGGGATCTTGAACATAGGAGGAATGACTAAATCGAAGACCAAACATTGTTCTTTCGCATCTAAACTCCCAAATACATCTGTATTTTCTACTACCCGGAGCCTTTCATCTAGCAACTGATATTTCCCTTGGGAATCTGCCAACTCAACCTCATTTACTGCAACCCTTTTCAAATTTGCCTGTTCAGCTGGATCATCTGAGTTTAGGACATTGACTGTGTTCTGGGCATCAATCATTACGACCTTATTCTAACCTTTTTGTGTCTCTAACCCTTTCCTGACGACAAAGTTTTTAGTGTATCCTTTTCCCTTGATTACGGCGGACATCAGCTCCATCAATTTAGTCATCTGATCCTTAGATTCTGCTTGAGACTTTGCTAGTTGTTCTCGCAATTCTTTCTATTCCCTTTCCATTTTTTTCCATTCGGGTAACTTGTTCATCCTCCATAGCACTAGCCTGTATTAAAAGAGTATTCAGTACTTCTTCTGATTTGAAATGGAAATTCTTTCAAAGACTCCTAAAGCCAAGCCAACTTCTGTTTTATTTCCCCCAAATGTATGTCATGATGAATGAGCCATGATTGTCATTTGATGCATGTGAAGCCTAAACAATATGATGTATGGACATGTACAATGGAAACATGTTGACCATATATGTAATAAATGCAATCACAATGCCAACATGTTGCAAGCAAAGAATAAACAAATCAACACATGGATATATGCAATGACTGATCATATGCATTTTAGCATATTTCTCAATGAATGATCATATACCCTATGAATGCAACACGGTGTCAATTATGATACATGCAAACAACGAATGATTGATACAGAGTATATACAAAGAAAATCATGCTAACCATGTGTGTCATGAATACGACCTAATGCTAATCATGATGTATGTAATAAGCAAATTAATGCATGGATATATACAGAAAAATCATGCTGATTATGAATGCATAAATGCAACCTGATGCTAACATGATACATATATGAATGTATGGTATGACCACTAATTGATCAGATGCAAGATGCAAAAGGGGAAGATATCAAGAAGAAAATAAGAATCTGAGGAACTTAATCATCAACATCTCATAAATTTGAAGAATAGTTAATTCATTCCCATATCAATGTTCACAATGGTATAAACCATGTTTTACAAAATCTGAGCAATAGTTAAAACTGTCCTTTACAAGCACTTTATTCTTTCTAGCATCCTAAGGCTATAAGAGCCGGCTACTGAAAAAAGTGAAATCCTATTACATCATATAAGACCGAAGTCTTTCTATCTTAATGTTGTAAATCTCCTAATCCTAATGATGCTTTCCCAGTCCTCTATCAATCAGTGTCGTTGGATCCAACCACTTGGCATTTATAAGAATTTGCACTTTCTTTTTGAATGCTATACAGTCTTCAATGTTATGGCCAACAATTCCGCAATGATAATCACATCTTGCATTTGGATTATACCACCTTGGATATGGTGGTAACAGGGATTTCAATGGGACACAGGCAACCATGTGATTTTGGATCAGTATAGGGAGAAGCTCTCGGTAGTTGACTGGAATGGGATCAAAATGCATTTGGGTCTTATCCTGGGGTTGTTTCTTAGTCACACATGGCCTAGGAGTTGGGGCACTTGGTGGTGGCGCTAAGGTCCGAACCAGAGTGTTTACATGGAGATGTGGCGGAACAGCATGGTAAGGGTATGGATTTGGACACGGGGACTTTGGAGGTTGTACATAGCTCGAGGTTCCTATCCCAGATACTGGATAAGGTGATTGATGAGGAAAATAGTATGAACTGGCAGTTGGTGGTGATGGAGTGGGATTCAGGAATCTCGTAGTGTTCATCCCAATGGACGATTGGACCATAATAGAGTGGGGATACTGGTTTGGACCTAGAACAATTTACAGGTATGGTACAGGATCCGAGGTTTCTATCTTTGGTATCAGGCTCTCAGGTTTAATCATTTTCACGATTTTGTCCACAATTTCATTAGGATTGCAACCTTTGTGGCATTGACAAGTGCAGGATCCAGCAAGGATTGTATGTTCCGGTCCTAATGGTTTTGGTTGATCCGAAGGCGATGCAAATCCCTGAGAAAGTTCCCCTTTACTCTTTCCCATATTCTCAAACATTTTCAGCAATTTGGCCAGCTATTCCTTCACCTTTCGGATTTCATGTCCACATTCCTCTTGATTGCGTTCCAAAGCACCCAATCGCTCCTCCGATTCATTCCACATATCTTGAACCCCTTTCATGCAAATGAAAATGTCATGAGATTAAGAATGCAATTGTGAATGTACATGCTCTATTCCTATGTGCATGAATATACTGATGATTAATGCATGAACATATACAGAGAAATTATGATGACTATGTATGCTATGGATGCAATCTAATGCCAACATGATGCATTTAAAAAATGAATAAATTGATGCATAAGTATATACAAATAATGACCATGTATGTATTCTACAATGAATGACCATGCATGCTATGATGTCAAAATGATACATGCAGAGAATAAATGAATTAATACAAAGGTAGGTACAAAGAATGATCATGTATATCACAAATGTATTCTACAATGAATAACCATGCATGTTAGGACTGTGACATGATGTCAAAATGATACAAATAAATTAACCAATGATTACAAGAAATTGGTGGGACTTAAATCTTGATTATTCAAAAATCTCATTATGCAAGATTTGCCTCCAAATTTATGATTTTTTTGAAACATGTTTTTTTTTCTATGAAAAACCAATCATATTATTTTCAAAAGAATTTCGGGGTAGTGGATCCTACTATGGTACAATGTCCAAATGTTCATGCAACACTACCGGTTTTATGAAATCATCAAATGAAATTACCAACTGTTTATTGCAAAGAATGAGATCAATAACACAACCAAAAATGTACATGCTCTATTCACACATGTATGAAATGTGCAAAATGCAAAAATGCTTGAAAAAGGATTTTTATTTTTTCAAACGATTAATGAATATTTTGCCCCGACAAATATCTACTTATATAGGTATCACAGTGCCTTTGGGACAGATTAACACATTTATTACGGGCGATGTACGTACATCGTTGCCCGATCTACAAAACTTCTTCAGAATGTAAAATAGGTAACAAAAGGTTTAAAAATGTCCCTCCATGTGTTCCTATTTTAGGTATATCTAATGGAAATCCGGCATGGCTTCGCCTAGGTTTATTATATGAAGGTGAATCGGTTCTAAGGCCCCGAATTGTTCCTCACTGTCGTCGGTGAAGGCTAGTAAGGCACCCCGATAAAAGCGGGTTCAATTCGTTAGAGTATATTTTCCTATGCCCATACGGAGGATTATCACGAAGGCATTAGGTTCTTTATACTCCGAAAGTGTTTCACTAGCCCATACGGAGGATCAATCATGAAGGCTTAGTTACTTTACTCCCACTTAAAAGGACGGAACCCGGGTAGAGGATTCATGTTATGCAAATGCAAATACAGTGTGCGCGGAGGAACAAAACAAACCTGTCACCACCTATTCTACAATGCTTATTCTAAATGCCCCAACTATTTATAAAAAACATTCAAGAATAGTGTAACGCATTAACCAACAAGCAATTATAATATACAACATTAATAACTAGAGAACAATAATAAAATGCATGTACATGAGTATGAACATTTTTAAAAACATTTTATTATTTTCAAAATTCTCCTTATTAAAAAAAATGTGGGAATTAAAATTAAATACCAATTAAACCAACAAAATTGAGACTTTGATAACACACGCCTAAGCTTGACTCTCTAATATCTCCAGCGGAGTCGCCAAGCTGTCGCAACCTAAAAAATAACAAGTCTTATCGCAAGACTTTATTATTCGTTAAGCGTGACATTAAAAAATCGAGGAAAAGTCGACTTAATTCCTCTAGAAAAATGAAGGTTTTGAAAATGACCTTAAAAAAGACATGGAGTCGCCACCAATCTTTTTAGCTAGGTGTGATCGGCCACCTATTAAAACCGGTTTTATAAAAATATTTTAAAAATTAATTAAATAAATTTTAAAACCAATTTCAAGTCTGCGTTTTAAACCAGAGAAATCAAAGAAACAGGTTCGGGACTCGGTTACGTGCGGGGAAGGATTAGCACCCACACAACGCCCGTATAAAACGGTACCTTATTAATCGTGTGTTATCTCAAATCTCGGTAAAAAGTTGGTTTTAAATTTAGTATTTCAAGTTAATTCCCAATTTAAAGTAAAATAATTCCATTTTTAATTGAAAATGATTCGGAATTTATAAATTCAAAATTTTCCTATATTCCCCAACAAACGTGGCCAAATATAGAAATTTTTATTAGTTTTGGAAAACTTTCCGAATCATTCTCTTTTTGAAAGAAAGATATTCCTTTATTAATGATAATTGATGATATTCCCTCCAGCAAACCCGGTAGAGAACTCATGAATTATTTTAACTCGGGAATATCTTTATTTTTTTTTATTGAAAAATCATTATCCTTTTGAAAATATTTTAAAAGATATGAATATGTATATGCATGACATAGCAAAATCTAAATAATATAATGCTTCCTAAATGATATGATTTAAATGTCTTAGCATATTCTAAATGAAATAAAATATCCTAAGTTATATGATATATTTTAAATGAAATTAAATGACCTATGTAACATAATACATTCTATATGAAATGCAATATCCTAAGTCATATGATATAATCTAAATGAAATAAAATATTCTAGATGACATAACATAACATATGCATAATAATATAAAAATAACTAAATAAAAAGCATAGGATATCATGAAATATTCAAAACCATAGAATAAACCATATAATATAAATAAAAAAAAACATAAATCAAAATAATAACAATATCATAGGAATTATTATAGCAAGAATCACATGTTATATAAAATGCATGAATATGGAAAATGCAATGCATGAAATGTATTTTTTCCTTTAATTAAAGAAATCCGTATATCTAAAAAGATATCCGGCTACCTTAGGAAAATATGTCAAATTAAATATTCTAAAACCAAAATACTTTGTGATTGTTTGAAAACAATTTTGGAAAGCATGAATTAAAAATAAAAACTGGGCTAAATCTTTTTTTAAATGGCTCTAATTTCCTAAATTTAAAAATCTCGAACTTGACCACCCTTAACCCGAGAGTTAAAAAATCATTTTTAGAGTTTAAAAAGGCTTAGAAACTACCCTAAGTCAGTAGCTAACCTTCCTAATCAGCCCCCTCTAAGTAACTTAACCAAATCAGAAAAATGATTTTTCTTTAAATTCAATTCTGACTCCAATGTCCAGTTTTAAGCCATGATTTTTTATCCCATTTTTAAAAATTCAAAAAATTCTGAAAAAAATACTGGAGACTCAGGACATGTAAAACTACACGAAAAAAAATCAGCTTAATTTTTTGATTAAAGACGAATGCTCAGAAAAATCGGGAAAGTACGAAAACTGGGTGAAAAATTGTTTTGCCGAAATACATTTTTTCCTTTGATAAAATCATTTAAAAAATCAAAGTAAAAATATTTGAAACTCATAAAATGACTTACAAACAGTAGCTAGGACTTTTTGAAAGTTAGATAAAAATTGGCTAAGTAAAAAAAATTCACAAAGGTAGAATAATCAATTTGACAAACTTTAATTTTCCACAAGTGTGCTCAAGAGAGCATGACTTTGAACCATTAATTGGCCTAAGTCATTATTCAAGTGGCATGACATGAGATGCATGAACATACAGCCAATTGAATGCATGAAATGCATGATTTAAAACCTAACTGATGTGGCAAACGAATGACATGGCATATAAATGACACGGCATAAGAATGAATGTCATGTGAATGAAATCGACATGGCAAACAAAATGACATGGCATAAGAATGGATATCATGAGGATGAATGTCATGTGAATGAAATCGACATGGCATGAGATGACATGGCATATGAATGACATGGAATAAGGATGAATTTCATGTGAGCAAAATGGCATGGCATATGAATGACATGGCATGAACACGAATGTCATGTGAATGAAATCGTCATGACATGCAAAAATGACATGGCATATGAATGACATGACAATATGGATGACATGGCAAAATGGATGACATGGCACTATGAATGACATGGCATAATCAACAAAATGGCACCACCACAAAATATTCATAATCATATCATGATCACATGCACACATCATTATTTGAAATGAATTATTCATGTGAGGAATCACATAAATAGCATATATCGAAAAATATTATCGTGCTTCCCGGCAAACCCGGCAAAGCTTGGAAAATAATTCTTTCATATGGTATTTACATGATTCCGAGTAAAATAAAAACCATACGTTTCGATTCTGCCTGTGATGGAGACAAAGCAACCCATAAATATGATGAAAATGAGATTGGAAAAAACAATTATATGAATGAAGAAAAACTAGGAAGAATCAGATTCAGGAGAAGAAAAAACAACAATTTACAAGCTAGTTTCTTACCACTGGAATTCAAATGGCTTAATCCATTCACCACATCTGCAACCCCATTGGAATCTCCCTTTTGTATCTTGGAAAGCTTTTCACGTGAAATAATAACACGAGACCATCCCGGAGGCTTCAAGAAACTTAAGGCCAAGGTGAATCCGATGTTATAAACTATAGCAAAACTAAACAATGCAACTATTGCTATCCAGAAAAAAATATTCATCAAAGTATAATCCACGACTCTCTAGTGTTTCTTGTCCTATTGTAGTGCACATGGTCAGTATTTGTTGCCATCGCGGAGCAAGAAATTCATTTCCAGAAAGTGCTATCTCTGCATATGACATAGGAGAAACCCAAAAAACCCACTTCATCCAACCTGGCCAGGATGGCCGCAGAATGATGAAGCTACATAATAACCAGTATAAAAAGATTATGAGGCTAGAAGCTGCCACTGAAGAATAAAAAGTCTGGAAGAGGGAGGCCACGAATCGAAACAAGGATACTCCTGTTAATTGCACAGCAAAAAACGTCACAAACTGGCGGAAGAACCTTGAAACCTCAGGAGTGTATCCCATTACGTAATAAGTGATAGATGTCCAAATCAGGGATTGCAAAAATGACATAGAAAGCTTTAAAATAGTGGCTGGAATTGCATAAGCCCAAGCAGGGTAAAAGCATAACATTTTCTGCTTATAGAAAACTGGAAGTCTTGAAATTGTCATGTACACCTCAGGAAACTCATCCACCACAAGTATCATGAGCGTAAAAAACAGCGCAGCCAGGTAGTAATTTGCATGAACAACATCGATATCCATCCGTATCTTATAAAATACAGTCATTGTGATTCATGCTATGATGACAAGCTAAGTTATTTTGAATACGTAAAAAATTGAGTTCCTTCTCAAAAGAAGAATCTCCCTTGACATGCAAGCTTTAAAGATTTCCCATTTAGAAACAGAATACTCACTAAAGGAAAGGGCATCTTTTTGGCCTTGGGACTTATCGTATGGGTCTAAGAGATCCTCATCTATCTTCTTCTCCAAGGGGGATACCTTAAATTTCCAGTATTGTGCTTGATCTTTCTTGGCCAAACTCTCGCTCCTACTCACGCTGCTCCTTCAACCTTTGCTCCTGCGCTCATACTGCTCCTCGAACCTATGCTCTTGTACTCACGCTGCTCCTTCAACCTCTGCTCCTTGCGCTCATGCTGCTCCTCCAACCTCTGCTCCTGCGCTCACGCTGCTCCTCCAACCTCTGGGCAAGGAACTTCTGGTACTTAACAGCATCAGCCTTGGCCTTTGCAAATATCTTCTTCTTTTCTGCTCCTTCAACGTTGCTTGCCCATTCCTAAACAACCATCTCTACCAAAAACAAAACCCACTTTAAGATGACGTAATAATTCTCTCAAGACAAAATTTGGTTGAGAAATAAATCCCACACTTCGAATAAGAATTTGGAGTTTGGGTCTTTGTTTTTGAGTTAAGGAAAATGATAAACAAGTTAATGTATGTGGAAATTAAAGAGAATGAAAATATTAAAGCTTATTATCCCAAAAAAAAAAAAAAAATTAAAGCTTAAGAAAGGGAAATAAAAAAACAACTTAGTAGAAATCAAGCTTGCACAAAGAAATTGCACTTATCTGATGCCTGGAAAATTCGATTCCCTTTGGCTCTTCCACGAAATCAAATGTCTTTGTTTCTCTTTTTTATTTAGCCGTGGCCCCCCTTTGTTCATAGCCCCAGCTACATTCTTTTTCTACTTAGCTTTCTTTCTTTCTTTTTCTCTTATTTTAATTCTTTCCCCTTTCCTTCTATAGCCGACAACAACCTTATGGCTCCCTCTTCTTCTTTTTTTCAAAACCCCACCTGTAGCTCCCACAAGATCCCCCTCCCCTGGAAGCTCCTTTTTTCTCTTCTTTATTTCCATTTCCTTCTCCCCTAGTAGTAGCCGACTCTGCCTTTTCCAAAATAACCAGCCCTTTTATAAACCAATTCCTAACCTAAAAATGTGTAATGTCTAAATTACCCCATCCTTTATTTTTTTCAAGTCTTTTTTTTTATTTTTCAAATATTTTCAATTAAAAAAATTTTATTTTAAAAATCTAATAAAAATCAAGATTAAACTTTTCCACCTCGGGTTTAAATTGAATTTTAAAATTGGTAATTTTACGGTCCGATTTTATTTGAATAATTAAAGCTAAAAAATGATATATAATTTAGAATATATATATATATTTTTAAAAATCTAAAATCGCGACCGTGATTTTTACAAAAATATTAAACCCGAGAGGAAAACAAATCAAAATTGATTTTAAAAAAGCCCGGACAAAATTAGGTGTCTACACTCATCTTGTAGGTGGTACTCCAAGACTTTGTTTAAGAGGTTAAGCACAAAAAGTCAATTCGGAAAAAAGCAACATCAAAAAGTCAACCACTAAAAAAGTCAACCCTCATTCAAAATTAAGATTCAAAGTTTAATTGAACAATGGTCAAAGAATTTTGATAATCTGAGGTCTACAACGAGAGATATGAAGTACGAAAGATGGGTTATGGAGATTCGTTGGAAAGAAAACCCTAATTTGGTAAATTTAGGAAAAACACTTAAACTATCAAATTGGTCAAAATTGGAGTTTCCAAATGGAATATAATCAATGACTACAGGTATTGGAAAGGCCATTTGGAAGCAAATCAAAGGAAGAGTCAATTTGGAAGAAAATCGAAAATTAGGGTTTTTAGTGAATTTTGGCGAAATTGGAGAAAATTGCAAAAATGCCCCCAATTCGGTAAAATTAAAGCCCTTAATTGATGAAGAGTGGGTAAACAAAGATATCCCAAGGCTCAGTTTAAAATAATTCTGAGAAAATATCCGGTTGGAGGAAAAACAAAGAAACGAGGAAATTCTCGATATTGAAAAAAGGAAAAATCAAATCGGAGGGGAACTTGATCGTAAAAATTAGGCATTTTTAGACCAACTCCAATTCAATATATAACAAAGGCCTGGAAAAAAAATTTGGAAATCGGATTTGTTTTGAGTAAAACCGAGGTTTCGAAGGTAAAAGGGTAATCTTGGAAAATCCGAAAAAATAGCAAATGAGCTCGAAAAATTATGAAAACCTTCAGATCTGAGTTTTATGTCATTAGGAAGAGATCGACGAACAAAAATCCGGAATCGGAGCTCATTTGAAAAATGACAAATTTCGAGCCCACTAAGTTGAATTTCAAAAGATAAATCCGGGAAAAATAGAAAATGAGCTCGAAAAAATATGAAAACTTTCAGATCTCAATTTTATATTCTTTGGAAGAGATTGGCGAAAAAAAATCCAGAACCGGAGCTCGTTTGAAAAATGGCAAAGTTCGGGCCCACTAAGCTAAAATTCCAAAAGATAAATCCAGAAAAAATAGCAAATGAGCTCGAAAAATTATGAAAACTTGCAGATCTCAATTTTATATTATTTGGAAGAGATTGGCAAAGAAAAATCAAGAATCGAAACTCGTTTGAAAAATGGCAAAAGTTCAGGTGCACTAAGGGCAATTTTGGAAGATAAATCCGGGAAAAATAGCAAATGGGCTCGGAAAATTATGAAAACTTTCAAAACTCAATTTTATATTATTTAGGAATTATTGGAAAAAGAAAATCCGAATTTGGAGTCCATTTGCAATTTAATCAAGTTTGGGGGGCTAAAATGCAATTTTATCGAAGAAACTGAAGAAGGCCATTTTTGCAATTTAAAAAAATAGAGAGATGGCTAGAATTTGAAGGGCCATTCGGCCAGCCCAAGAGGAGGAGAGGTTTTGCTGAGTTCTTTCATCCAAAGGTCAAAATTGGATAGTAAGGTGGTTATTTTTTGATTAAGCCGTTGTGATTTTGCCACATGGTCAAATGAATGAAGAGGAAGGATGTCAACATTATGGTTACATATTTTAGAACAATTGTATTTGTTAGGATCTGATCCCTTCCTTTAAGGGTGGTAAATGCACATTTTTAGCATCTTTAATTAGAGGCCTTTGGATCAAATTAGCTAGGAAAAAATGACAACATTGTGTGCACATTAGGGGGGTCGGCTGCCTCTTTTTAAAGGGGTTTTCATTCATTTTGGTGGTTCTTTGGCTAGTCATTTTTCATTTGTGGAGCAATAGCTAAGTGTAGAAGAAAATTTAGAAGAGAAGAAAAGCTTGAAAGGTAGTCTTTTAGCACCTAACTCTTGCATTTTTTTTCCATACTTAATTTGCTGATTTTCCTTGAGATTTTGTGATTTCTTGTTGTTTTTGGTTATGAAATAAAGGTTTTAAAACTTCATTTCAAGGCTCCTATCTTATGTTTTCATTAAAAAAAAAAAACAAAGAAAAAACAAATTTTTACTCTTTTTTTTTTGGCCGAATGGTCCCCTTGGAGTGCTTATGTTGTATTTGATTTATTTCCTATGTTGTTTGTGGTATATTGGCTTGTTTTGATATTTTAGCTTTTTAAAATAATTAAGATAGGGAGTTTATTTTTAATCTTCTTTACTTGTTCTTATTTTACTGATTTTATCATTTATTTTCATGTCTACTTACTTTGTTTGCTATTTTTAATTTTCTGTTTTCACTATACTAAGTTGTTCATGCTTTGTGTTATTGCCATACTATGTGTTTGTGTATTTTCCTAGCTATATCTTTGCATTTGCATCATGATTATTTGGTTATCATGCTTCCATTCATGTCTTACATATTTATCATGCCATGTGTTTGTGTTATTGCCATGCTAGGATCTCACATTTCATTTAGTGTCTATTCGGTTTCTATGCTTATTTTTGCCTTGTGTGTGCATTTTCATCTTGTTTAGTTACCATGCTTTCACTTATGCTTTGCATCTTTATGCCATGAAATTGTGTATTGGTTGTGCCATGTTCATGCATTAGTATTATGTTCATGTTACTTCCATGCATATCTTATGTTCATATTAGGTCTTAAGTCATTTTGTATTTCCATGCATGGTTTCATGTCCATTAGGTCTAGGTCATCTTTGTATGCCATACACATTTCCATGCATATTAGGTCTTAGATCATATTGGCATTGCCATGCATTTTCATGTCCATTAGGTTTAGGTCATCTTTGTATTGCCATGCATTTCATGCATATTAGGTCTAGGTTTGCATGTATTGCCATGCACAATTTCATGATTAGGCATTAGGTCGTCTTTTATGCCATGCATTTTCTATGTCATTTAGGCATTAGATCATGCATTTCATGCATTTAAGTTCTGTTTGTTCATGCATTTCATATCATCCCACTTAATTTTTGACTTAAGCCAATCAATGGCTCAAAGCCAAGCTCACATGAGCATGTTTGTGGAAAGTTAAGATGTTGTCAAGTTGGATTTTCTACCTTTGTGATTTTTTTTCATTAGGCAATCCGTGTCCAAATTTTTTGAAATTTTTACTACTATTTGTAGGTCCTTAGAGGAGTCTCCAACATTTTTTATTCTGATTTTTGAGTGATTTTATCAAAGGTTTAGAAATGTTTTTTTGGCTAAATAGTTTTTCACCCAGTATTCTGACTTTCGTGATTTTTTTGGTCTAAAATTAAGCCAATTTTTTCCCATAGAGTTGGACCTGTTCTGAGTCTCTCATAATTTTTTCAGTTTTTTTGAAAATTTTAAAATAGGTAAAGAAATCAAGTTTTAAAACTGGTCAGAAAAGTTAGATTTGATTTCAAGAAGAAAATAATTTTCTGTTTTGGTTAAGGCATTAAGAGAGGGCTGATTTAGAACCATAGCTACTGTCCTAGGTTGATTTTTAAATCATTTTAATTCTAAAATTTGATTTTATAAATGTCGGATCAAGGGAGGTCAACCTGAGTTTTCAAAGTTAGGAAAATAGAGCTTTTTTAAAGGGGGGTTTCGACCATAGTGCTATTTTCATCCAAAACTTTCAAAATTGTTTCCAATTCAATCACAAAGTATATTTGATTTAGAAAAATCTGATTTGATGTCTTTTCCTAAGGTAATCGAATATCTTTTCAGATATACGAATGTCCTTATATAAAGAAAAAAATACAATTTTATGTATTGAATTTTTCTTGTTCATGCATATTATATAATATATGATTTGTGCTATGAATATTTATATGATAATGTTGTTGTTTTGATTTTTATTTCATGGTGTTATATTGATTGTTATATGGTTGTGAATATTTTATGTTATTATATGCTTCTTGCTTAGTCATTATTTATTTGTCATATCATTTAGGATTTATTATATTCATGCATTTTTTTTTTCATGCATATTTTATTATAATGTTTTTATTTTTGTGTTATTAAATTATGCTATGTCATTTAGAATATACCATGTCACTAGAATAAACTATGTCACTTAGATTATATTATGTCATTTAGGTTATACTATGTCATTTTTTACTATATTACACATATTCATATTCAGCTTTTAAAAAAAATGTTTTAAACAAAAGATAATGATGTTCAATAAAAATAAAGATATTCCTGAGTTAAAATAATTCATGAGTTCTCTACCGGGTCTGCTGGGAGGTTATCATCAATTATCATTAATAAAGGAATATCTTTCTTTCAAAAAATGAAAATGATTCGGAGATTATTCCAAATAATAAAAATTTCTATACTTTGCCGGGTTTGCTGGAAAGTATAGGAAAATTTTGAATTAATAAATTTCGGGTCATTTTCAATTAAAAATGGAATTATTTTTCTTTAAATTGAGAATTATTTTAAAATGCCAAATTTAAAACCAACTTTTACCGAGATTTGAGATAACACGCGATTAATAAGGTACCGTTTCATACGAGCGTTGTGGGGGTGCTAATCCTTCCCTGCACGTAACCGACTCCCGAACCCGCTTCTTTGATTTCTCTGGTTTAACACGCCGACTTTGAAATTGGTTGTAAAAATATTTTAATTAATCTTAAAATGTTTTACAAAACTGGTTTTAATAGGTGGTCGATCACACTTAGCCAAAAAAGATTGGTGACGACTCCATTTCTTTTTCGAGGTTGTCTTTGAACCCTCATTTTATTTCAAGAGGAATTAGATCGTCTTTTTCTCTGTTTTCTCCAATGTCACGCTTAACGAATAAAGTTTCACGATGAGAGTTGTTATTTTTTAGGTTGCGATAACATATTTGTTGCAAATTTACAATGATAAAAGACAAAAAAAAAAAAAAAAAAAAAACCAAGTATTGAATGTGAGCCTCTAGTAATTCAATTGATTAAAGACTAAAAGCATATTAATTATGCTACCACTGGTGGTCGCTATCCATGAGTATAATGATTTCTTTTTCTCACCCATTAGTTTGTAAAAAAAAAAAAGTTTTTTTTTATGTAAATTGATACTAATAATAAAAAAGAAGAGGTTAATTAAGCAAACACTCTTCTTTTAACTTAATACAACATGAATGAATCTAATGGAGTTGCTTTCCACTATGTTGCTTGGTTCGTTCCATGAGGTTTTTGCAATATCTAGCCAAGATGCCAGTCATGCGAGCCCTTTAATCACCGATGAATTCATCATTAGCTTCTGATTTTGTTACGACCAAGCACGTGGTGTGCACGTTCTTCTCCAACACAATCTCTCTGCTTTTTTTTTTTTGACTTCTCCACTCTATCTTCTTCTTCCTGCTCGAATTCATTGGGTACATCGTTGGTCGTCATGAGATCAGGAGGCAATGATTCCACTACCATAGTTGTCGATTGGATGTTATCCATTAAAATCTCCATTTTTTCATTCACATTAGGTGATGCTAAATCCAATTAATAATGAAGTATTCACATACATTCATTTATGTGATAGTGATCAAAATTTGTAAACAAAATAAGAAAAAACAAAGTTAATAAACATAAAAGAACGAATTGAAAACAAATATTATTTTATCTTTTTGAAAAGAAAAAAAAATCAAATAATAGTATACTTTTTAAAAAAAAAATTGCAAATTGAAAAAAAATAATAATTATGTAACATTCTATAGGCTTATTGAATGACATTTAAGTATAAAAATAATTTTCAAATTGATAAATATGTTATGTATTTTTTTAAAAATAATAACTGATATTATGTGTCTTTTTAATTTAAAAACATAAAAGGTTATAAGAAAATTTAAGAAGGTACAAATTTCTTTTTTGAAAATTTTTAAATTTAAAAGAGATATTTTTACATAGTTAATGAAATCTGAGTCAAATAAGATTAATTTTTTAAATTTGAAGTTTTTATTACAATTTAATCTTGATAAAATATCAACTTTTTTTTAATTCATAACTCATCACATTCAGACGATTTTAAAATATCAAAATCCAAATAAACAATTAAATTTTAGGAATTGAATAAACTAATCTTGTAATTTTAAAATAATAAATAAGTTATTGAATATATAAGTTATTTGATAAACAACTAAGTTTTAGGAATTATCTTAGGTGTCTTGATTATAGGTTATATATGTAGAGAGTCACATCAACAAAACTTATCAGGTTTTTATGTACCTTTAATTTTATATATATATATATATATATGATATATGATTCGAAATTACCTTGGGTTTGAAACAAATTATTTTGTTTCGTAACTTAATTGATGCCCAATCTGAAATTTACTACACTTCCAAAATCAATGATCGCTGAAACAAAATAAAAAAGAATTAAAAAAATTCAGTAAAAAAAATATAAAAAATAATTAATGTAATTAAAGCATTCATACATTACAAAATGTATAACATATTATTTCTCTCATACCAAATAAAAAAAAAAGTACACCTCTGAATTGCAGTAGGTGCAAAGTATTCTAAATCCCCTTTTATAACCAACAATCAATTTCTGCAACACATCAAATCACCACTTAGAATAAGCATAATTAGAATAGATAAATTTTATGTTAAAATATACTCATACCAACCTGTCCACCAACAAAACATCTAGAGCTAGTTTACGTTAATGAATTTAAATAATGGATACCAATGATTTAAATCAATATTCAGATTGATTTGGTTTAAAAAAATTGGGATAGATTTGATTTGAAACAAATTCTATTCGGATAGATTTGGTTTTAAAAAAAATTGGGATAAATTTCGTTTATTTGTCATAATAACTTATATCAATTTGATTTGGTTTAAAAAAATTATGTGCATTTAAACCAAATCTACTTTCAGATTAATTTGATTGCTTTCAAATGATTCGTTTATATTTGATATAAATAGACTATTCATCTAAACATACATGTTAACACAATTTACACAATTAATATATACTTTGTTAATATACTTATCTTCTAATTTGGAGATCTAATTTTAGATTCTCACATTAAATGGAATTTATTTTAATAGTATGTATTGAGGTATATATGTATTTTTTTTATTAATGATTTTGATCTAATCTTTAGATTTTCACATTAAATGAAATTTATTTTAATAGTATGTATTGAGGTGTATATGTATTTCTTTTATTAATGATTTTCTTAAATTTTTTAATGTCTAAGAACATGAATTTAAAAATTTAGATTTTATTTACTATATAAATTATGAGAATGAAATATATACATTATGTATAAATTAATTAAAATTCAATATGATTATATATTTAAAAAATAAAAAATATAAATTTTAAATTCATAAAATAGTTATAGATATTTCAAATTCATTACTAAATAAACATCCAACATATTCATAAATTTAAAAAATAAATCATTTTTACATAAATTTGTTGCATAATTTATATTATTTTTAAATTTTAAATTCATCGACCTAATTTTTTTTTTTCGATTTTAAATCAAAAACAGGAGTCACTCGGACAATCCCCGACCTCGCTTCTTTCTTCTTCAGCTCTTTTCGTTTTCTCTACTTTTTTTTTTTTTTTTTTTTTTTCTTTCTTCCATTCGTCCGATCTGAAGCCTCATCCATTGCTTTCACAGTTCCGTCGATCTCCTTCTATTTTCCAATCCTTTTTTTTTTCCCTTTTCGCGATCTCACGAAACCCCTGAGGTTTCAATTTCTTTCTCTTTCTCTCTCAATCTTGTTTTTTAATCAAAGACGCGGTTATTTGTGAATTTTGTTTCTCTCTGTAGGGTTTCCTTTAAGGGACGACCCCCAGTATACCATCTTATCTCAGGCAAGTCATTCCTTGTATTTTCTCTCCTTTTAGATTCTATATACTGTTTATAATCTCTGGAGTTTGTTTGTTTCCCGAGAAACAACATGGGCTAACAAGGGAAATAGTTCCAATAATAATTAGAGAAAACTATGATTTCCATATTTGTGCGCTATCTGATTTAAGTTTATTTTTATTGGGAGCGTGATTTGATCTTCAGGGGAACTAAAATAACTGGAAGCCTTTTGTTTTTTCAGTTTAACTTTTTTAGGTCTTAAAATAATTTGTTTAGCTTTTTACTTCAAATGAAGATACTTTATTGCATGTAGGCTTTTTTTTTTCTTCTTTTCTTTTTATGTATCTTTTTAATTTTTGGGGTATAGTAAAACGAAGTAAAGAAGTTTTCTGATAATAGGAAGAGTTGAAAAGGAAATTAAGGGGTCTCTGGTCAACATATAGCTACTAGTGATATTAGTGAAGAGTGTTGAGAAATCATGGTTTTCATGTTTACCAAATGATGTGCACTGGGTTGAATTATGAATGTTGAGAAGGGTGAGACGATATACAACACCGTTATGTTTTAGAAGTGAAGAGAATGGGAAGATACTGAACATGGGTTCACTATAAGTCCCTTTTGGTGGTGTAGGTGTTTGCTGGCCTCGCTTATAAAATGCAATATTGCAAGGAAAGAGAAAAAGGAAGTAAACCGTTATCAGTGGAAGAGCATTGTCCTTGCTCAACTGAAACTTGAAGTTTGTTGGATATTTGGTTTCTTTTGAGTGTTACTAATGGAGTAGAGAGTTTAGGGCAAAGATAGAAGCAAAACCGACATTATATTCTTCAGTTTTTGATGGGTGAAAGATTATTTTCTTCTGTGGTTTTACTTGAGAATATTTTAGTTCACATGTTGATGTTAAAATGTTGGAAATGCTCATTGAAGATAATTTGGATGGACTTTTTATGCATCACATTTTTGCTGGCAGTACTAAGAGTCCAAGATTGAAGTTTAATGTTATGACCATTGATCTTGAGGTGTTTGTTTGGCCATAAACCTTTACATTTCTGAGAAGTTATTTGTTAAGTTTGTTAATTTGGTTTCTTGTGAGGAGTATTAGTGCTACCAGCAGAGCGTGTAGCTTAATTGGTAATTTTCATTCTTTCCTACAGATAGGATTTATAATGTTGGCGTACAGGTTATAGAAGTTAGCATATGAGAAGTCTGAAATACATGATTATGTCCCACTTATGTCAAATTTGTGGTAATTTTGATAGAATAATAGTGATAAATGATAAAATTACCTTTACTATGATTTAGTGGTGCGCAAGTAGATAAATGAGATCCAGCTTGGGTACTAGTATTCGTTTGTAAAATATGGTTACTGGTATGGATAATTGTGAAGGCCCGAAAGATAATGAAGTTGGAGTCTTATGCCAATCTATTGGTTTCATTCAGTTTATTACTTCTCCATGTTTGTGATGTTCCAAAACTATGTCCTCTTTCTTTTTTTCATTCTTCTTTTGACACCAAAGTTCTTGCTAACTTTTGAATATCAGTTTTATATAATAAATTAAAATTTTAATTATAAAAAAATACTGAAGTTGAAACTTTTTTCTTAATCTTTGTGTCAAGTTATATATGAGCATTCAATTCAAGAAAGAGGTAGTGTTCTATTTTCTAAAGAATTATGAAGCCAAAATTTCATGAGATAGAACTAAGTATTTGTGTTTTAATTGATTCAAAGCATTGCAAATAACTTATTTGCTCCTTAATTTATTTTGTTATTGTTACTGTTAAGTAGCTAGTGTGAAAAACTTTTACATACTGTTACTAACATACCACAATATGACATATTAGGTTATTGCTGCTGTTTTTTTTTACTTGGTTGGTCAAAGAAAATGTTAAATATCTTTACCTACCTATAGTTCATTGTTGTATATTTTTTCCGACCATCCATGCTTCAAATACCTCATTAAGTGTTGATTAATCTGTTTTCTATGTGCCACCAATTCATATATGAGTGCTGTGTGGGATCTTTAGCTATAAAAAACTGGATTTCAAGGGATTGGTGCTGACTTTCTGCTCGGTGCAAATATTTTAGTTTCCTAGATTAATAAACACTGACAAACATGTAATAAACAATTTAATGCATATGTATGTCGGAATTAAGGAGACGTGCATACAAATATTATCTAATTGTTGCATATTCTACGTAGTTTATTCTGCTTGTTTACAACATTATATTGTTTTCTTTTGAAATTTGTTTTAACTGATTACAAAATGTCCAACTGATGGAATTTACTTGTTCTTCCTTATCAGATTTTATTCAATCTGTTTGAATGAACTTGCAACAAAATCTGAATCATGACGTCAAGTATGCTATCTGGAGAACGGAGGTATTTTTGTCCTTAGAAATCAATTTCCTTTGCCCAGATACTTGTGTGATTGACAATGATGCTTCCTTTTTAATCTTGAGCATGTATACTCTCCTACTTGGCATCAGGGTGTTGGTATATTGATAGAGACCGCTCAAAAAATGAGCAAAATTTGTTGCCTAGGCTTTGCTTCTGTGCAGACTAGGAAAGAATCCTGGTCTAACTGATTAAAAATGTTTTTAATCTAATTGTTTAGAGTCTATTTAAGTGATCTTAAGCTGTGTTGAACTAATTAAAGGGCCAAGTAAATTATTAATGATTATTGTACCTTTCTTAGAATGCTATCTTAAATTTTCTTCCATCTTTGCTGTTGTCTTTTATCTTTTAGTGCTTTTTAAATTGCAAAATATAAGTTAGAGGAGAAACGTTTTGAGAGGGTTTGCTTTAATAATTAATGCTTTCACATGAGATTGGAGGACAATGTTTGTTATTTTCTAGAAATGATTTTTGGAACGATCACAGAATTTTTTATGTGAGGTATCCTCCTTTTTATTTTTTATTTTTGGTAGTTTTAAAGTAAACTATATTTGGCTGCCCTCCCTTTTCCCAAAGAAAGGTGTACACCTTATTTGTTGGTATTATCAGCCATTGTTGCTCTGCAGTTCCTGCATTTCCTGCATTTCCTGCTTCAGTATAGTTCACTCTAATGAATCTGAATTGCTTTTTATTTAAAGATGCTAATTTTTCTGCAGATGGGCTTCTGCAAGACGAAGTGGCATGACTGTTTTGGGAAAGGTTTCTGTTCCAAAACCTATAAACTTACCCAGTCAAAGGTACTTTTTTCCATTGCACATGTTCTTTCTCTCCTTTTCTCAAGGTGAAATAAATCAAGGTCCTTGGGTTCTTCGCTTTAAACACTTTTATCTCTCTGTTGTTTCAAGGTTAGAAAATCATGGCCTGGATCCTAATGTGGAAATTGTTCCCAAGTGAGTAGTACCATATCTAAATGTCTTGTTTTATCTTCCTCCCCTATTGTGATCTCCATGAAATATTTGGAATATCTTTGTTTGGATAGTAGAAATGCTTATCAGTAGCTTGGATTGTTCTATACCTATAGGGGCACCCTTAATTGGGGCAGTAAATCATCTTCTTCATCAAATGCATGGGGCTCCTCAACATTGTCTCCTAATACGGATGGTGGTAGCAGTTCACCTAGCCATCTCAGTGCCCGCCCTTCATCTGGTGGAAGTGGCACGCGACCTTCAACCGCGGACAGTGACAGAGCACATGAACCTGCTAATGCCTGGGGTTCAAATTCTAGACCATCGTCTGCTTCTGGGGCATTGGCTTCAAATCAGACATCAATTGCATCTTTGCATCCTTGCAGTGCAGAAACAAGACCTGGTAGCTCTCAGTTATACCGGTTTGCTGAAGCTGTGCCTGAAAATTCAGGGGCATGGAGTGCAGCTGGGATGGCAGAAAAATTGGTATTGTCATGTAGTTATGAGTTCATTGTTCAAAACTGATATTAACTAAAGTTCCTTATATGGAAAATTTCTACTTATTGCTATTTAGTATTTGCTTTAGTTCATAGTTTCAAGCACATTGTAATTATTATGTTCGTGATGATAGGCTCAAGGTTCCTTTCTAATTATTTGTTATTTGATTATGGTTTATACAGTATACAGCTTGATAAAACATTGCTTTTAGTATTATGCTATACCTAGAGGTGCTTGCTACATTATGTGTAGCATTGGTTTAAATGTGTTTTTTGAGTTCACTAGGGTTGAGATGTGCTAAGGGTGAGATGTTTTAATATTTTAGGGTTTTGGCTAACTTGAACTTTTTTAAATGCTTCACATATCCAGTTCTAGCGCATCCAAGTTTGCCACCTATGAAGTCCTATGTTATTTTCTCTTGCAGTTTGCTCTGTTATGTCTAAATGTGGCAGTTACCATTGTACATTGCAGGGAATGACTTCTTCCAAGAATGATGGGTTTTCTCTCACTTCTGGAGACTTTCCTACTCTTGGGTCCGAAAAAGATACCTCTGGGAAGAACGCTAAGTTGGAAGGTTTCGTGCTTTTTTATTTTGTTAGTTATTTCCTAATTGTAAATTTGTCCTTGTGGTTTAAAGCTTGGTCTTCTCTCAAAATGGTACATGAGTGGTTCCTATATTTTTTTTGGTTGTGTTCTCAAGTGAACTTTTTCTCCATGAGAAAACTTGCTGCAACTTATAGGTTTAAATGTTGTAGCTTAATCACTTGTATGGCATGAAGTTCTTTGTTGAAAGCTTGATTTTCTGATGAAATCTTTTTATTATGGAACTGATTGTATCTCATACTGGATCTAACAAGGTATTTGGAATGTGTATTGAGGTTGTTGTTATAGTGTTGATTGGGCGAGTTTCTTGGATTGGCATTTGATGCCCCCTCTCCAGGCTGATAGTGATATTAGTTACTGTTAGTTATACTTTGGTTTAGTAAATATAGGATAAATTACAGGATAATTAATGGGTTTATGTTCTTGAATGGGCTATTCTGTTCAGTTCCTTTACAACTTGATTAACTTTGATTGCAGAGCATGGTTCTCAAAGTCGTCCTGGCTCATCCTCTGGAGTAGCACCAATGAAAGAGAGGACTGGGACTTCTATTGTTGGTTTGTGTGCAATTTTCTGTTCCTATCATTTTGATTTGGCATCAACTTTTGTTATATTGGATATTGACACTCTGATATGATTAGAATGTTTTATGCATGTTTTTCTTTTTCAGTTGACATTTCTGTAAATGCAAATCTAAAGAGTGGAAATGCAAATTCTTGGAGAAGAGATAATCCTCCATACAATGAAGATGGAGTCCGGCCAAGCATGGAGAAGTGGCATGCAGATCCTCAGGGACCCCATCCATACCCTAATACTGCTATTCCCCTGCAGCATTATGATGCTTGGCATGGCCCACCAATAAACAATCATCCAGGTGGTGTTTGGTATAGAGGACCTCCAGCAGGTCCTCCATATGGGCCGCCACCTATTGCTCCTGGGGGCTTTCCTTTGGAACCATTTCCTTACTATCGACCTCAGATTCCAGGTAGTGCTCTTGCTAATCCACAGCTAGTTCCTCCTCCAGGAGTGGGACCAAGGGGATCTCATCCAAAAAATGGAGATATGTACAGAGGCCCTATGCCTGATGCTTTTGTCTGCTCAGGTATGCCAATTAGTCCTGCTTTTTACCCTCGTCCGGTTCCGTTGGCCTATGAGGGCTACTATGGTCCTTCCATGGGCTATTGTAATTCAAATGAACGAGATATACCATTTATTGGAATGCCAGCCATCCTTTCTGCTCACAACCGGTATCCAGGTCCAAATGCTCCAGATCCTGGTGGTTCCCATGCCCCCAGACCCAGTGGCTATGGTCCTCTGGGAAAAGCATTGGCTGCGGATCATTTGGAATCTGGCCATCCTCGTGATACACAAGGACCGTACAAGGTTCTTCTAAAGCAGCATGATGGTTGGGAAGGAAAAGATGAAGAGCACAGGTCAGAGGATAATGCGACAACCAGTGTTGAGAATACTGATCAGAAGAGAACATCATTATGGGAAAATGACTGGAAAGCAGATCAGAGAAAGGAGGAAGATGTGAACATAAGGACAGTTGTTGAAGAAGCTCCCACTCAGGTTATTGACTACCACGGAGTTGATCCTATGTTGGGCAAAGTGAAGTCATCTGAAGGTGTGGAAAATGCTAAGGCATATGGCGGCATCGCAGCGAAGAAAATGGATCATTCAGAAGTCCCTGCTGCCGCAAAAGATTCCAGTCTAATTCTGAAAATAGAGGGTTTAAATGCAAAGGCTCGGGCCTCTGATGGACGATATGAGTCTATATCTGTTTGCAGTAGGGAGGGGCAGAAAAATAAATCTCAAGTAGTTAATGCAAAGGCTAAGCATTTCGCAAATGAACTTGCAACTGGTTCTCGTGCTGTAATTCCTGATAGAGCGCCTGCTTCTGCAATGAATGGACCTACCTCTAATGAAGTAGGTGTTTCAGCTGGAGATAAGAGCCTTCATTTGCCAGCTGTTGCTGGAGCAGGCATAAACAGGTTGCTCTTTTCTAGCTGCTTTTATTTGATAATTTGTCTATTGTTTTCTATGTTGAAGAAAATACTTACATGCAGATTTACAGGAGATGTACCCATAGTATGCATGGTAGAACTGATCATCGAGGCAGGGGAAGATTCAATTCTCAAGATGTTGATGGGTGGCGGAAGAAACCTCCATTTTATGATTCGCCAAATTTAAAATCCACCACACATTCTGAAAATCCATCTGACACAAACGTGCAAGACTATATGTCATTAGAGGCTTCAAAGAAGTCTGGATCATATCCCCAAGCAAGAGATGAGGGAGAGTCCATGCCACCTGTACATGATTCAAGTGATAGCCAAGCTCAGGTAATTTTCTTTATATTATATGCCTGGTTGTTTTGTAGACCTGAAATTTAATGTACATGTATTTGAACATTTTATTCAGCGTTCCATGATGAGGGAACTTGCGAAGCAGCTTGTCAAACAACGACAAAAAGAGGACGAAGAGCAGGCTAGAGACCAGAAGTCTAAGGCTCTCACTAAATTGGAAGAGTTGAACAGGCGTACACAAACAGATGAAGGTTTAACTCAGAAGTTGGAATCTGTTCCAGATAGTGCTGTCCAGAATAAGCAAGAAGAATCCCAAACTCTCACTGAAGAAACTATCCTCTCTAGCAGATCTGAAGTAACAAGCTTGATTTCTAACCCCACTGTCGTTGCAGATGCTGGCCAAAGCAGCACTTGGGAACTTGAAAAGCCCACTGTTTTGTCCAATCAACAACCTTTGGTGTCAACAGTGAATGTCCATATGGCAACTGCAGATACACACAACCATTCTTTGCCCTTCCAACACAGAGATAATAATGCTGATGCTGCTCTCTATAATCACCCACAGGTTAGCGATGGTAGCACTTCAAAGCAGAAGCGTATGGGCTATAAAAAAAAGGATTATAATTTGTTAGATAAGAGTTCCACTGAGAAGTATATTTCTGCAAGTGCAACTGAATTGTCAAATATTCGTACTGATGCAGCAGCTGATGTGGCTCCATCTGCTGAGGCTGTTATAAATGAGATTGCCTCAATCTCTAAGTCTATTTCTACACAAAATGTTGTGAATGAGCCCTCAATGCACCAGAAAAGGAAAAATAACAGGAGTGGCAAGAACAAGCACAAAGTGGAGGAGGCATCATCTATGGCTCTTTTACCATCGGAGATTTCAAAAGAAACAAATCTTACAACTTCTGTTGAGGGTTCAAAGCCAAAGTCTTCTGAATGTAAGTTGGATCCTAGCTCATTTCAGTCTCTGACTGATTCGAAGGATGGAAATCAGTGTTCAGAGCAGGACTCAGCTTTTCCTAATGAAGAAGCCTATGTCCGAGTGAATAACCAGTGGAAATCTCAGCATTCTCAGAGGATGCCACAAAATCCACAAGCTCATAGATCTGCAGTCCATAGTGGTGATGCTGTTGTCTGGGCACCTGTGCAGTCACATAACAAAGCTGAGGCTACTGAAGAGGTCAGCCACAAGTCGGTAGTTGAGGCTGTTGTTCCACAGGCCAAGAATTATGCTCAAGTGCAGAACAACCCAAGAAACAAGAGGGCAGAGATGGAGAGGTACATCCCAAAGCCTGTTGCTAAAGAAATGGCTCAGCAAGTAATTAGTCAGCAACCAGTAGCTCCTTCAGACAATCAGATCGCAGCAGATGAGGTCGTGGGAAGAGCAGATTCTGGGTCTCATGGAGTTGAATGTTCTCAACCAGCGGGCACAGCCATGGGGAAGGTAGGAAGCACTACAGATTCGAGGAATGATGGTAGGCAGAGTAGGCAGGGAAGAGGGCATCGATCTCGGCACCAACGCACCTCAGCTGAAGCAACTTTGCAAGGCTTGCAAGATGGACATTATTCCAACCCAAGTAAAAATGCTCAGAAATCAACCGAGCAGAACCAGCACCAGAAGCCTGATTTGAGCCTAGTGAAAGAGCAGCCCAAGTATGATGAATGGAATACTTCTGATGGTTGGAACATTCCTGAACATCCTGATTCTGTTGTACCACCAGTAGTTCCTGTTGTAAGAGATCAAGGAATGACAGGTAGAGGAAAGCGGCATACATTCAAGGGACACAGAGGTGGGGGAAACAATTATAATCTTGATCCCAAGAAAATTAATAATTGTGAAGCTGATAAACTTAACCCACAATCTTCAGTCCCTGAGATGGTTCAGTCAGATTCACCTGCTGATTCAAAAGCAAATCGTGGTGCTGGGGATCGATCAACATCTCATTGGCAACCCAAATCTTCAGCCACCAATCAAAGAAGCAGGCCTGATAGTGATCAAAATGTTGGGGCTGAAATTGGTAGGACAAACAAAAAGGATTCTATTTTTCAGGGTAGGGTGTCACATCCATCTCATCCAGAAAAAGAAACCAGTGAAGGTATGACTCATCCTCTTAAAGATCAATACATCTCTGGAAAAATAAGTGTTGAAGAAGCACATAATGTTGGGTATCATGACTCTAAGACGGAAAGGAAATTAGCTTCACTTAAAGGAGGCCCACAATCTCCAAACCAAGTTCCTGGTCTTCCGGTCAAAGCACCTCCAGCGCATGTGGGTACTAGAAATGAGCAGCGTTCAACGGCAAGGTTTTGCAAAAATGGAAACCAGAATAACCCTTTTGGCAAAGGGCATGAATTTCGTGGTGATTGGGGCTCAACTGGTCAAGAAATGAAGCAGCATAACCCTCCTACAAACCGTGAAAGGCAGAGGCACAATTCACACACTGAGTACCAGCCAGTTGGACCCCAAAATAACAGTAGAGCAAATAATCCTGACGGACCAAAAGATGGTTCTCATGGTACGGGTGCAAGGTTCAGGGAGAGGGGTCAGAGTCACTCAAGGCGTGGTGGGGGAAACTTCCACGGACGGCAAAGTGGCACTGTTAGAGTAGATGGTGTTTATGATTAGTGAGGAAGTAATTCAGGATGGGTTTTTAATTTTGTAGAAAACCGCCCTGCCATGAACAACACTCTTTTGATCCCTCATATTTTCAGGTATTTAATGAGTAGGCAGCATTTTTCAGTTGTAAATACTATTAAATCATCTCTGAACTGATGGTATATGCATTGAGCAGGGGGCAAGGAGAAAAGCAGATGGTGCCTATGCAAAACACCATATCCGTATATATTTGTATTTTTTTTTTTTTTTTTGCTCACAGTTTGTATACTATGGAACCTTGGGCACATTTGCTTGAGCCTTGTATTTGGAATGAAGTAGCGAAGAAGCTTTAGTCTCCCACTTCATTTTGATCTCTCTCTCTCTCTCTCTCTCTCTCTCTCTCTCTATATATATATATATATATATATATATATATATATTCTAGAATGTACTCGTGGTACACAATTTAATGTTTGATTTTTTTTTTTTAACATCACAATTTAATGTTTGATTTTTTTTTTTTAACATCAATTAACATGTTTTTGTCTATACAGTTATTTACATTTTTTTTTTTTGGGGAAAGTTCTGGTCTTTGAACGAGGATAAGTAAACAGACGAACTCAAGTAAGAAAACATAAAAAAATTGGTAATTTCTGATGTCTTACAATTATTGATAGAGATTAAGGCATGGTAGGGTTGATCAACAACGGTGTAAGGTGACACAAATTCTAATCAAGCCCTAATTGTGTGACATTAGAAATTAGTTGATCAGGTACTTGACACTTCCTCCTTTTCAGAAAAAATACTATTTTAATTTGATTTTTTGATTAATTATTTTAAATATTTGATTAAATTAATTTTAACAAATACTATATACTCTAAAACCATTTTATTCAAAAATTTAATAATTAATAATGACTTATAAATATAGTAAAAAAAAAAAACTCAAAATCAAACATTAATTTGGAGTTAATAGTATCAATGATTTTCAAATTTTAAGGCATATTTTATATTAGTTTTCAAATTTCAAAACGTATCAATCAAATTCTTGATCAAAACCGTTAGAGTATGCGTTAAATGACAGATGGCATTTGACGTGTAAATTACAAAAATGTCATTTGCTGATGTGGTCATTCTTTTTGTCTTGAGTTAATAGCACCAATGGTTCCCAAACTTTAGGGTATATTTTATATTAGTTTTCAAACTTTAAAAGGTATCAATAAGATCTTTTATTCTTTTTTATATTTTTCTTTCTCTTTTTCATAAATAAATACAAAAAATAAAAAAATTTATATTATAATTTAAAATAATTTTTTGAAAATATAATTAATTTATAAACATATAAAATATTTATTAAAATTAATTTTATAAAAACTATTTTTAATTTTTTTGTTTCTTTCCTTTCTCTCTCTTTTTTTTTTTCATTTTATATTCTTTATAAATAAACTAAAACATAAATAATAATTTATATTATATTATATTAAATTAAATTAATTTTATAAATATTAAATAATTTATTAAAAATATAAAATATTTATTTACATTAATTTATAAAAATTATTTTAAGTTTTTTTTTTTTTTTACTTTTTTTTTTCTTGTTAACAAATAAATACAAAGAAGAAAAAAAAATTATAATACAATTTAAATTTAAATTTAAATAATTTATAAAAATATAAAAATATTTATTTACATTAATTTATAAAAATAAATTTTCTATTCTTTTTTATTTACTATTACAAATAATTAAATAATAATTAATTATTTTATAATAATTAAATAATTTATAAAAAAAAATAATTTATTTAGAAATAGAAAAAGGAAAATAAAATAAATAAGAAAAAGGAAAATAAAATTTATTTTTCATTATAAAATTAATGTAAATAAATATATTATATTTTTATAAATTATTATATTTTTTAAAATTTCATTTAAATTATAATTTAAATTAATTTTATAAATATATATTATAAATTATAATAAATTATATTATAATTTAAATTAAAGTTTAAAAAATAAAATATAAATTTAATTCCTTTTCCCTTTTTCTTCTTTATAAATATATAAAAATAAAAATAATTTATATTATAATTAAATTAAAATTTAAAAAATAAAATAATTTATAAAAATATAATATATTTATTTACATTAATTTTATAATAAAAAATAAATTTTATTTTCCTTTTTCTTTTTCTAAATAAATTATTTTTTTATAAATTATTACAAAAAAATTTATTTTTATTTAATTATTTATAACAGTAAATAAAAAAGAAAAGAAAATTTATTTTTATAAATTAATGTAAATAAACATTTTTATATTTTTTATAAATTATTTACTTTCTTAAATTTCAAATTTAAATTGTATTATAAATTATTATTATTTTTCTTTTTATTTATTTATTAACAAGAAAATAGGAAAAATAAAAAAGAGACAAAAATAAAAACAAACTTAAAATAATTTTTATAAAATTAATATAAATAAATATTTTATATATTTAATAAATTATTTAATATTTATAAAATTAATTTAAAATAATATAAATTATTATTTATGTTTTAGTTTATATAAATAATATAAAATGAAAAAAAAAAGAGAAAAAGGAAAGAAACCAAAAAAATAAAAATAGTTTTTATAAAATTAATTTAAATAAATATTTTATATGTTTATAAATTAATTATATTTTTAAAAAATTATAATTTAAATTATAATATATATATATATTTTGTATTTATTTATAAAAAAAGATAAAATATAAAAACGAATAAAGAATAAAGGATCTGATTGATACCTTTTGAGATCATAAGTAAGGTAAAATCAAAGTATAACACTCCTCATATAAGATCAAAGTATAACATTCCTCATAAGCTAACTAATGATCTTATATGAGCAATGTTATACTTTGGTTTTACCTTACTTATGGTCCTACCCATGGATACTCCATTAGGGTCCTTTTAGATATAACATACTTCATTCGGGTTCTTTTGTATATAACATGAGACACATGAAGATGCATAAGTAACGGGTATAGGATTCATCAACTTCAGTGGTCAATAGAATATCTCATTTAGTCTTGCAAGTATTAACTCAAGAATATTTGTCCAAATGGAATAAGGTTTAGAATAGTTTTAAAAGCTTATTCGAGAGTTAATAACTAACACTACAAGGGAACATGTTTTTCCAAACGAAAAAATTTCCGTTAGAAATGTTCCGTCAGAAATAATCACTTATTTTCAACAGAATTTGTCCCATTTGCGTCTGAAAAATATATACTGACTAAAAAATTTTTTGTGACCAAAAAAATTATTGGCGACAGTATTTTTATGTTTCAGGTGGAATATTTGTGATGGAAACGAATCTGTTGCTGAAATCCGTCGAAAAAACTTTGGTCCGTGGTTGTTCCCGCCAAACATTATTGAGGAAATTTCCTGTTTATTGCGACAGAAATTCTGTCGGTAATTTCCTATAAGATAATTTTTTTTTTAGCTTGAAAAAAACATTTTCAACGAAAAATTTCGTCAAAAAAAACTTTGTTGACGATGAAATTTCGTCAAAAAAGCATTCCCGACGAAATTTTCCATCGGTAATAACTATTACAGACGAAAATAATGATTCCAACAAAAAATTATGCCGGTAAATATCTGCCTACCACTTTAAGTGGTAGGTGGAATATTCCGACAAAATATTCCGTCGAAAATTTAAAAATTGGCAGAAAAAGAATCAAATTTTGGGAATTTTTTTTAGCGATGAAACAAAAATTTTGTTGCTTACAGTTAAGCTTGTGCGTGTATAACATCTTTTTTTTCTCTCTTTTTCTATCTTCCTCCTTGCACCCGTCCCCTTCTTTTCCCCTGCACCGCCTTTCCCTCGTCATCTAGCAGCACCGTCGCTGTCCGACCTGCCCTCTTTTTTTTTTTTTTTTCTCTTTCATCTCTTTTTCCTTTCCTTTCATATTCTTTTTCTCCTCATTTCGTTTTCGGCCTGTACACCTTCGACACTTCGCTAGCCGCCCAAAAGTCCCCCTTCCGTCCCTCCTTCCTCCTACATGTTAAGTAATACAATTTTTTTTTTATTTGTTGTATTGTTGTTATTTTTATTTTTATTTTTTAAAAAAAATTGTTGTTATTATTATTTTTCTAATATTTTTTCTGTTTGTTTTGTATTATGGTTTTTTATTGTAATATATATTTTAAATTTGATGTATATTATATTATATTTATTAATATTTATATATTATACAATTTTTGCAGGATATTTTTCGAGATTGTGATTTCTTGCAATCTTAGTTATTGAGATAATTTTATTTAAGTTTTAATAATATTTGTGCTTGTGTTATTGAGGTCATTTGAATCTATAGAACATAATATATTGGTGGATTTTGTGCTTGTGTAAAATATTTCTGCTTGTGTTATTGATTCAATATATTGAGGCTTGCTTAAAATGTTTGTGTTTTGTGAGAATGGTTGGTTGTGCTTACACTAAGGTAATAGGATTATGTTTAGGCTCTATAGTCGTAATATGGACAATGTGGTATATTCCGAGAATTTGATGTTTTCGAATTTGGCATAATGAATTAGGCTTGGACGATGGGTATAGATAAGTCTTGGATGTTTTATCAGTTAGATATAAATGTATATATTACTAATGAGTTTTTGAACCGAGTCGAGAAATTTTAGCTTTTGTATTTTCTTAGACCGAGTACATGAGCGAGAATAGAAATAGATATCCTTGTCCTAAGTGTCAGAATAATATATTTGTAGAAGTCGATTATATGTGTAAGCTCCTTTATTTTTGTCGTACATAGTGGAAAGAAAGCACAAGGTGTAATATAAGCTGCTTTCAAAGCGGCCAGTAGGCGACAATGATGTCTAAGGGCCCTTCGTTGCCGTCTATGTCCATTTAGTTGCCTCCCTCATACCCCTTCCCCTCCATGGCTCTTACGGACATAGACTAGTATCTGGTCAATGACCTCCCACCTATGGATGTCCCTGATGGTAATGAACCAGGGACCGAGGTACTTGAATTAGAGCTCCCTTAGGTACCCACTAGTGATAGTACGACTTTTGACAGTTCAAGGAAATAGGGTAGAGGTCGTACTCAATGTTTGCCGATGCCGACTAATCCACCCAATGAGTTTCTGCCTGCATGTATACAAGACACGTGAATTCATTATATTTTCTTAATTTCATTCTTTAATAACTATTAATTAGACTAACTCCCATAAATTAGACTGAAATGCTTTACTTTTTATAGTATTTTCATGGAGAGTTGTGTCAAATCCATTATTACCTCATTGATCATACACTACTTCAATGGATCGTGCCCGACTTGGGAAAAGGTTCCCTCCAATGTCAAGTATTCCATGTGGGATTTATTTCAAGTATCATTTGCTTTTATAAATATATATCATTATTTTAATTTACTTAGCCAAACATTTTTTATATATACTATCTAATATTATGTCATTGTAGCAAAAATACATGTGGTCTCCTGAACAAACACCTCTTGTTAAAAAGTTATGGGAAGCCACATGTAAGGAACGAATGAAGGACATGCTAGGAACTGAGAGGGAAATGCTATGGCCGTATTTGTGATTGATAAAATAGAAGAATGCAAAGGATATATATGTGACTAGATAGTTGTTGATGTTTGGAATGAATTTATTGACAGCGTATGGAATACTGATGCTTGGAAAAGAAAGTTCTAACAGGCGAAAGCTAATCGGAACACGAAAAAGGAAGTATTACAAAACACAGGAGGATCAACTCATTTTTTACGTCATGCACACCAGATGGTAAGAACTTTTTACATTTTCGACGTAATTTGTATATTGAAAAGTTTATATTAAACTATGTCTCATTAAGTGTTTTATACAAATAACTATGTGTTGTGAAATTTAATTGAATGTATTCACAAGTTATGAATCGTCAGCTATCTTCAGAGAAGTATTTGATCGCACCCACAAACGTGCAGGGGGCGCGGTGATTACATGGACAATAAATCCAAAACTGTTAGTGAGCCTTTAACTTTATAATTTTTTTTACATTACTTAATTATCTATACTTTCTATTTCCTATAACCGAATAGTTTATATGTCGATTATAATTTATTCAATTCACTATATTTTAATGTTTGAAATTGTAGGAAAGCTATAATGCTTCTTTATAGCAAAGGTATGGTGATGATTCATCTATATATCTGGAGTTCGATCATTAGGCTTGGTCTCAAGCTATTGGGGGCATTCAAACTACTCAGACTCATATTTATGGGTTTGGAACAAGACCATGTACTCCGGATGTTTTCCCCTATGGCAGCTCTAGGTCAAAAGCAAACAGCTACTCTATATGTGGTCCTTCCATTGCACCACAACATGTGGCAATTCAGTCCAAGGCATATAACGCTTGCAGCAAATTTGACAACTTATAAAACGAGGTCAAGGAAATAAATGATGTCTTGCATGGCTTAATGATAACTCGTATAATCATATAGTTTTTAGTTATGTTTTATTATTGTTTTGTGTCAAATACGAGTTATTATTGCTTAGTCTAATTGTGTTTATGATCGTTTATATTTTTATGTAATTTGGTGTTTTTCACGAGTTTCTTTGAGTGATTTCAGATTACTAGGTTAAATCTAGAATTAAGGGCAAATCCAATTCAGTTCCAGTTCCGACACCTTTTGCCATATCAGCTATATCTGGAGTTTCACTGAATCATTAAGGCTGAAATTTTTACAGTGCACAGTTAAGAGGCATATCTATCTTTTTCATGTTTTACACTTCTTGAAACAGAGTCGTTTTCCCTAGCGAAATCAACCATCAAGTTGGCTGATGTGCAATGACGTCTGTGCTGACCCGTTTTGGTATGTTGACCATATCTTCTGATCCACATGAGCAAATGATCTGATTCCAACGGCTATGGATCAGTAACTGATAGGGGAATATTTTTCTAGAAGACCATTTGATCAGATCAAGCCTCCAACTTTGACAAAATCAATCATCAAGCTGGCTAATCAGAATTGTCATACAATATGACGAAAATTGTTAGAAAAATGCACCCACCTATTATACCTACCTTTGAAATTTATAAAGCTTGTCTCTTGTCATTTAGCTCTCCAAAATATGTATAAATAGAGGGCCTTGGATGGGGATTGTACATTGGTAGGATATTAGCCATTGTAATAAAATTCTCTAAGTTTTCTTCTTCTTTCCTTTCTCTAGTTTTCTTTTTCTTTATTTACTTATGCTTCTTACATTTCTTTTCATTTTATTCATATCTAGTATGTATTGCTAATCATATTGTTGAGGTGATGAGGTGAAGCCTTTGGTAAATGCTAAGGTTAGTCTCTTAAACATGAGCTAAAATGAATCATCATTTGTAAACACTAGTATAGATAATATTTTCTTTTGGTTTAAAATCATACTTGCAAAGTAGGGATCTTGATTCATTATTGACAATGAAAATGGCACAGTAAATGCTTGGTTTCATAACCTTGATTTGTTGTAGACATATACCTTGGCATAAGGAATGCTTGGACTCTTTTTATGAGTTTTGAGGACACCAAATGAACATAATATCATATGCTATGGACATTGGACAATTTGGACTGAATTGCTAAACCTTCCGATTGGAACCTCCCTTATGTGTGAATTTCAATTGTGTAATAAAACAAGATTAATCTTAGCATAACACCAAGAGTGGATTCTCTAACCTCAACATCTTTTCTTATTGTTTTTTTTATCTTGTTTAATTTCTTTTATGTTATTTTGTTTATTTTGTTCTCTAATATCTTGTTTATCTTGCTTTGTTGTTGATTCCCTAATATCTTGTTTACTTTCTTTTTCTTATATATTTATAAACTTATACTTACTAATACGCTTCCCTGTGGTTCGACCTCGGACACCCGAGAATTTATTACTTGAACATAACCTGCACTTGGGTTTACAACTCTTAATTGAGTCTCCATCAAGTTTTTGGCGCCGTTTCCGGGGAGGCAATACTAAGTATATAAGTTTATAAGTATATTTATTTTTATTGGCTGGTTATACCGCCAAATTTGTATATTAACTTTGTTTTATTTTTATTTGCTGGTTATACCGCCTAATCTGTATATTAACTTTGTTTTATGCTTGTTTGGCGATGTGATTTTAGATCTCGTCGTTTAGTTAGATTTTATTGTGAAACTTTTTCAGGTAATCTTTCTAATACAACTCCTACCATGGCTGACAATGAAAGTGTTCATGCTGAAGATGAGAACAGACAAGTACGCACCATGCGTGACTACTTGCAACCAACTCGAAGCTCATCACCCTCTTGTTTTATTTTTCCTCTCAATGCAAACAACTTTCGTTTTAAACCAGGTATGATAGCTTTGCTTCCAAATTTCCATGGGTTAGAATCGGAAAGTGCTTACTCGTTTCTAAAAGACTTCGAAGATGTATGTGTCACCTTTAATGACCAACAATGTACAAATGAAATTGTCAAGCTAAAATTATTTCCTTTTTCTTTAAAAGATAAAGCAAAAATTTGGCTTCATAATTTAAAACCAAGGTCAATTGGCACATGGCAAGAATTACAAACTGAGTTTCTGAAGAAATTTTTCCCAGCACATAAAACTACTGCTTTGAAAAGACAGATTCAAAATTTCAATCAAAATCAAAATGAAGCATTTTTTCAGTGCTGGGAGCGTTTTAAAGATTTGTTAAGTTCTTGTCCACATCATGGTTTTGAAAAATGGCGTCTTATTAGTTTCTTTTATGAAAGTTTAACTCCCGAAACTAAACAATTTGTTGAAACAATGTGTAACGGTGAGTTTCTAGAAAAAGAACCTGAAGAAGCCTTTGACTACCTAGACCATTTGGCAGATAACTCTCAAGCCTAGCACACAGATAGTTCCTCTGAAAGTTTCAATAGATCTAATCTTGTTTCTAACAGAGGTAAATATCATTTTAGTCAAGAAGATGAGATAAAAGCTAAAGTAGCTAATTTGGCTAGAAAGATTGAAGCCATGGAACTTAGAGAAGTAAAAGAAGTCAAAACGGTTAAAAATGAAGAAAGTTGTGGAATTTGTGAAATCATGGGACACTCCACTTCTGAATGTCCAAACATTCCCATTCTTAAAGAAGCGTTGCATGATCAAGTAAATTCCATAAACACATTTAAAAAGCCTTTTCCTTCTCCTTACTCTGAAACGTATAACCCTGAATGGAGAGATCATCCCAACTTCAGTTGGCGGAATAATAATCATGTTCAGGTACCACAATCTCAAAAGCCGGGCAACACTTTTTCCTATCAACCTTTACGTGTACAAACCTTGGAAGAGACATTGCAAGCATTCATGCAAACACAAGCAAATGTGAATAACCAAACTTCACAGGACATCAATGAGATCAAAAACACCTTGTCCACATTGACAGCTTCATTACGCACTCAAGAAAAAGGTAAGTTTCCTGCTCAACCTCAACCTAACCCTTCTACTCAATGTCTTGTTTCTTGCTCCAATGAAACTCAACAGGAAAATGCCAGTTCTATCACAACTCTTCGAAGTGGAAAGGCAATTGACAAAAACATTCCATCAAAAGACCAAGATCCTCCTTCCCCTCCGAAAAGTAATGGTAAGGATGATGGTAAGTCTGAACTTCTTGAAAATTTGGACAAAGAAAAATGTATGCATCCTGCTCCTTTTCCTCAAAGGTTGCAAACAATAAAGAATTTGAATCAAAATGCAGAAATTTATGAACTTTTCAAACAAGTTAAGATTAACATTCCTTTATTGGATGCAATCAAACAAGTTCCATCTTATGCTAAATTTTTGAAGGACATGTGCACAGTTAAAAGGAAACATAATGTACAAAAGAAAGCATTTCTGACGGAAAGTGTGAGCTCAATCATTCAGCACCTTACTCCACCAAAATTCAAAGATCCTGGATGTCCAACAATCTCATGCATCATTGGAAACACTAGAATAGAACGTGCATTGCTTGATCTTGGTGCTAGTGTTAATCTTTTGCCTTTTTCTGTTTATCAACAGTTAGGTTTAGGTGAACTCAAGGAAACACCTGTTACACTTCAACTAGCTGATCGTTCTGTAAAAATTCCTCGAGGGATAGTTGAAGATGTTTTGGTTCAAATTGATAATTTTTACTTCCCTGTTGATTTTATTGTTTTGGACACACATCCTGTTTCAAATCCAAATGTTCAAATTCCTGTTATATTAGGCCGTCCATTTCTTGCAACTTCTAATGCTCTGATAAATTGCAGGAATGGCATTTTGAAGATTTCTTTTGGAAATATGACTTTAGAATTAAATGTGTTCAACACTTGCAAGCAACCTGGTGATGATTCAGAAGTACATGAAGTGGATTTCATTGAAGAACTTGTTCATGAACATCTCACCACTACCACATTCCATGATCCTTTAGAAGCTTATTTAATTGAATGTGAGTTTGATAATGCTTCAGAAATTTCACACTCTGATTCATTGTTAAATTCTTTTCAGGATAAGCATTGTTGGAAACAAAAGTTTGAGGAACTTCCATCACTCACTAATGTCACTGTACCATCAACTATTGAACCACCCAAGGTGGATTTAAAACCATTGCCATCCGAGCTAAAATATTCCTTTTTGGGAAAAATTCCTTCTCAATGGAGCCCCCAAGATAAAAGGAAGTTTTTGAATGAGGTAAAGAACTTCTACTGGGATGACCCTTACTTGTTAAAATATTGTCCTGATCAGATTTTTCGAAGATGCATTCCCGACAATGAGGTAAGTAGTGTAATTAAGTTTTGTCATTCCGAGGCATGTGGTGGTCATTTTTCATCAAAGAAAACTGCTGCAAAAATTTTACAGTGTGGATTTTACTGGCCAATTTTATTCAAAGATGCATATGAGAATTCTAAAATTCATAAAGAAAGAACTAAAGCCTTTCATGACAAGTTAATTTCAAGAAAAACATTTGATGTTGGGCAAAAAGTTCTGCTTTATAATTCTAGACTTCACATATTTCCTGGTAAGTTGAGATCAAGATGGACTGGCCCATTTGTGGTTAAGCATGTGTATCATTATGGAGCAGTTGACATTGAGAATCCTCAAAATGGTAACGTATTCAAGGTAAATGGACAAAGACTCAAACTCTTTTTGGAAAATCATGTTACTCAAGAAGAGGTTGTTTTTCTTTCTGATCCTTGTTTTGAAAATAACTAGATGTAAATATAATTTTTACTAATCTTCAAAAAAAAAAATACATTTTTTTAACCCCGGTTAAATGGCGGATAACGGTAGTCCGTGATTATTTAAGTCGGTTCCATCAGCTACCCACAAAACTGATATTGTATATAAATTTCTCTTTCAATTTCTTTTTCATTTTTTTTCAAGATGGATGATATTCTCACAAGATTGCGGAAACGATTTCCTCCTTTTCCTTGAAATATTTTACTAAAGCTTTACCAAGTTCGATTTGAAAGATTAAGAATGCTTATGCACAAAGGGATTCCTGAAGACATACGTTGGATAATTGAAGCCAAGGTACGTGAAGATGAATATCTTCCTGTTTTGCATTTACCAGGTACAGGTAAAAGCACTTTTGCAAAGAAGCGACGAGCAAAGCGCATGAGTTCAAATTGCCACAAATGTGCACGATGGACGTGTAACGGTAAATGTTGTTCTATTGGGATTCCGTCCTCTAATCGAGATGATAAAATTGAATTCATTAAGAATGGACTGAGTAAGGAGAATTTGGGTAATATCCAACTTTCTCTTGAGACGCATCCTAGTGGAGACGTACAAAGAGAAATTCTTGATTTATGGCCGCAATTCCAAAGGGAATGGCAACATCTTGGGAATCTGATGTTAAAAGACCCTGTTTGCCAGCTTGTAAGAAAACTGGATGGGAAGCATATCCTCGACTCATAGAAGGCGTTTAAGCCGTTTCTGGACGTAAAACCAGAGGAAGATGTGAGCCACAATCACAACTACAATAAATGACTTCTCAGCTTTTGGTTTGATTTGCAATAACTTCATTTCGGTTTAATTTACGTGTTGTTCGATTTGTGTAATTATTCTCGCTTTTTTTTTTTTGCATTGGTCTTTTACGGTTGATTTTTCTTCTCTTTTTGATTTTCTTCCTGAAATCACGCAAAAATCTTTTGTTAGGTTAACATTTTCTTCTGACAGGTCAAATGCACTTTCGGCGACATTATTACTCTTGTCTGATTCACTACTCAGTCCTCTATATATTACACCATGTACTCATTCTCTTTCAGGCACTCGAAAAAAAAATGGAAAGTACTTCGTCCCAGCGCATTGAAAGAATTTGTGTCTTTGGAGGTGCTTATCCAGGGAAAAATAAAATATTAGCTGATGAAGCCATAAGAGTTGGAGTAATACTTGCCCAACAAAAGATCCAATTGATTTATGGAGGCGGTAGTACGGGTTTAATGGGAGCAGTCGCTACAGCAGCACACGCCGGAGGAAGTCCAGTTCTAGGAATCGTGCCAAAACTATTCACAAGTTTTTGTGGACCTACCGTGGGTAAGGAAATACAAGTCTGGAGTATCCCTGAACGGATTACAATCATGTACCATTCTGCCGATACATTCATTGCTTTACCAGGAGGTCTGGGTACATTGGAAGAAATAGCTTGCGTGGCTTCTTGGTCATCTTTGGTCACAAATAAGAAACCCATTGGTTTGCTTAATATTAATGGTTATTTTAGTAATTTGCTTTCATATTTAGATAATGCTGTGGAAAATGGATTCATGTTTTCAGAGGCAAGGAGAACCATAATTTCTGCTACAACCATTGAAGATTTACTCAAAAAGCTCCAAGCTTATGAGTATTTACCTGCTATGTTTGTTTCGCAAACGCTCGGAAAAAGAAAAAGAGATATAGACAGGCAAGGAGTGGATTGCACTTTGTCTTTGTGACATTATCTAACATTTTGTTTGTTGTGTCTCAGTTATAATAAGTGGTTAGCAACCTCTGCAGGTAATATCTCCTAAATTCTACCTTTAAAATTTGACATTGGGGACAATGTCATATTTTAGTAGGGGGTAAGGAACATATTTTGCTAATTTGTAAAAAAAATAAAAAAAAAAAATTTTGTTGTGTTAAGCCATTTAGAAGTATTCATTCTGAACAAGGTCTGAGTAAGGGAGACTTGAGACATACCTTGTCAGTTTGATTTAATCTTTTCAAAAAAAAAAACACTATCTGGTCCGTTTATTATCTGCATGTGTTTTACTACTTTCGTGTATGAATTTTTTCTGATTTTTTTTTTGAGTATTAGTATAATCTTGGCAAGCATGTGGATAAAGCAATAGAGTTACAAAGGCTTTGATTAAGTTATCTAGGTTATTTTCAATTTGGTTTTCTGAAAATTGAATATTTTTTATGATCAAATGTCTTTGAGATTGTTTTTGGCAGATCGGTTCGATTTTTGTTGGAATGTGAATTCATGGTGAGCCTTTGGAAAGCCACGGAAAACTGGGAAGACATAGTAAGTTTACTTTTTCTCTTCATTCCACATGCAGATTTAAGTCATCACATAGATGCTTGCATCTATACATGATCTGATCTTAGAACAAAGTCACTATCCAGAAAGCCCCTTATCTTTGCCCCCCTTACATTAGGAGCCCATAGGTTGTAAACCTTCGGGTTGGATCCCTAGATATGAACTCCAGAAATTATGCCAAAGTGAACGGATACGATTCCGACCCCCATTCCCTCTTTATACTTTTATGATAATATTTGTGATCATTGGGTTTGGGATTGTGTGTTTCCTTCTTGTTTATTTTGTTATCTTTTGAAATCTGAAAAAAAAAGGGAATAATGCAAAAGAGGGTAGTTAGAACGAGTGACTGTTTTTAGAGTCGTGAACTTCGAACTTATTGATGCCAAAACAATGTTGTGATGAGTTGAGAAAAAGTTTTCTTAAAAAAAAAAAAAAAAAAAAAAAGAATGATGATTATGAATAGATGTGATTGTGCATAAAAGATGTCCCAATGAGGGCACAAATCAAAAGAAAATCACTTGTGCTTAAAAAAAAATCAGAATTCAAGATTCGAGGTTATTCATTATAGAGAGGTTTTTACTTTTCTATTTTCTTTGGATCGAGTCTTTTCTTGCTTTTTGTTTTCTTTTCAAAATATTAATGTTAAACATAGGACAAAAAATGAGTGAGAATGGAAATATTTTGAGAGGATTGATCACATTATTATTATATTTCTTGAGCCTAACTTGTGATAAACCTCAGATTATGTTTGAACATCCCACCCCTTACTTGTCCATAAGCCTCAGATTCATCTCTGTACCGATCAGATTTGTCGAGTTCACTTGTGAACTGCGGTGACAAGGATCTTAGCATGTGTACTTATGAAGCTATAGTTTTCCTAGTCCTCCATGGCTAGCTAAAGTCTCGCCAAGAAGGAAGTTCCTCAATCGTACGGTAATGCCTTCAATTTTAATCTCATTGACCCTTTACTCGAACTTAATATGCCAATGATACTTAATTAGATGCCTTGCCAATTCTTATGCTTGATCTTGCTTGTTTGTTTGAGATCCCTTTAACTTGTTTTCCTGTTTATTTTTTTTCTAGGATTGAGTCGTTGCTAGGGACTAGCAACAATCTAAGTGTGGGGGTGTGATAACTCGTATAATCATATAATTTTTAGTTATGTTTTATTATTGTTTTGTGTCAAATACGAGTTATTATTGCTTAGTCTAATTGTGTTTATGATCGTTTATATTTTTATGTAATTTGGTGTTTTTCACGAGTTTCTTTGAGTGATTTCAGATTACTAGGTTAAATCAAGAATTAAGGGCAAATCTAATTCAGTTCCAGTTCCGACACCTTTTGCCATATCAGCTATATCTGGAGTTTCACTGAAGCATTAAGGCTGAAATTTTTACAGTGCACAGTTAAGAGGCATATCTATCTTTTTCATGTTTTACACTTCTTGAAACGGAGTCGTTTTCCCTAGCGAAATCAACCATCAAGTTGGCTGATGTGCAATGACGTCTGTGCTGACCCGTTTTGGTATGTTGACCATATCTTCTGATCCACATGAGCAAATGATCTGATTCCATCGGCTATAGATCAGTAACTGATAGGGGACTATTTTTCTAGAAGACCATTTGATCAGATCAAGCCTCCAACTTTGACAAAATCAATCATCAAGCTGGCTGATCAGAATTGTCATACAATATGACAAAAATTGTTAGAAAAATGCACCCACCTATTATACCTACCTTTGAAATTTATAAAGCTTGTCTCTTGTCATTTAGCTCTCCAAAATGTGTATAAATAGAGGGCCTTGGATGGGGATTGTACATTGGTAGGATATTAGCCATTGTAATAAAATTCTCTAAGTTTTCTTCTTCTTTCCTTTCTCTAGTTTTCTTTTTCTTTATTTACTTATGCTTCTTACATTTCTTTTCATTTTATTCATATCTAGTATGTATTGCTAATCATATTGTTGAGGTGATGAGGTGAAGCTTTTGGTAAATGCTAAGGTTAGTCTCTTAAACATGAGCTAAAATGAATCATCATTTGTAAACACTAGTATAGATAATATTTTCTTTTGGTTTAAAATCATACTTGCAAAGTTGGGATCTTGATTCATTATTGACAATGAAAATGACACAGTAAATGCTTGGTTTCATAAGCTTGATTTGTTGTAGACATATACCTTGGCATAAGGAATGCTTGGACTCTTTTTATGAGTTTTGAGGACACCAAATGAACATAATATCATATCCTATGGACGTTGGACAATTTGGACTGAATTGCTAAACCTTCCGATTGGAACCTCCCTTATGTGTGAATTTCAATTGTGTAATAAAACAAGATTAATCTTAGCATAACACCAAGAGTGGATTCTCTAACCTCAACATCTTTTCTTATTGTTTTTTTTATCTTGTTTAATTTCTTTTATGTTATTTTGTTTATTTTGTTCTCTAATATCTTGTTTATCTTGCTTTGTTGTTGATTCCCTAATATCTTGTTTACTTTCTTTTTCTTATATATTTATAAACTTATACTTACTAATACGCTTCCCTGTGGTTCGACCTCGGACACCCGAGAATTTATTACTTGAACATAACCTGCACTTGGGTTTACAACTCTTAATTGAGTCTCCATCACTTAAGGCAAATGTTCGAACCTTTGATGCAATCACGTGGTAGAGTTGGAACTTCTGGTACAAGAGGCAGTTGTGGAAGATATGAAGGTGAATCCGGTAGTGATCCGAGACTTTGATTCCATTCGGGACAATACGTTTTAAAACAAGTTTTAATATTTTTTATTCGAATAATACTATAGTTTATAATTATTTATGAAGTTTTATTTAATTATGGTGCTTTTTATTTATTTATTTATTTAAATCATATTAAAATTTTATATTACAAATTGGTGTAATTTTTAAGTTAATTGTCTAAAAAATAATAAAATTAAATACTAAAAATTAAAATTTGAAAACATTTGAAAACATTATTTGCGACGGATTTAAGTTGAATTATTGACGAAATTTCGTTGGAAATAAAGCCAATTTTCAACAAAAATTCGTTGAAAAAAATCTAGTTACGACGGAATTATGTCAGTAATGGAATTCCATCGGTAATAAAATGACATTTGCGATGGAATTCCGTCAGAAATAAACTATTAACGACGAATTTGATGTTTTTTTTTTTAAAAAACAAAATTTGGAAAAAAGAATTTGTGACTAAATTTTCTGTTTGGAATAGTTTGCAATCTGTTGGAAATATCTTTTTCGATAGAAGTTTTCATCAAAAATTTTAGAGTATTTTCGGTGGAACACTATTAGCGGCTTTATTATTTCTGACGAAAAAATTTGTCAGAAAATATTTTTTTTGACGAAAATCACCCTTTTTCAACGAAATTTTTCATCGAAAAAACCCTTTCTCTTGTAGTGTAAATCAAAGACTTAAAATGGTTAAACAAAATTGAGTACACTAAACTATGCTTAATGTTGAACCTAGATATTAAGTGTTGAAAGGATATTAATTATATTGAGAAATGAAGCACGAATATGTTAGTCAAACCACATTGATATTTCCTGAATAGTTAGGGGTTCTGACTCATTGTTAGGTGAGAACCATGACCTACAAATATAAGATTGATTAATTATAGAATTAATGGTGAACTCAAATAGTTTGATTCATCAAATATAATTTCATTTAGAATTACAATGCTTATATTTATTGGCAACATATTAAGGAACTTAATAGGTCACACACAATAAAATGTGACTTGTGAAAAATTAAATTGGATTGAAATTAAGTTGGACTAGACCTGTCCATGGGCCGGGCCGCGGCCCAATTTTTTTTTTAATTCCATGCCCAAGCCCATTCGGGCCTGGCCCGGCCTGCATAAGCCCATTTCACTATTCAAATATACTGAAATATTATTTTTTTTATCAATATTTATATATATTTTATAATTAAATTTAAATAAAAAATAATATTTTAATACTTAAACAATGATCCGGACCGGGCCGGATCATAAAAAACCATGTCCAAACCCGGCCAATATGGGCCGGGCCGACCGGGCTATCCGGCCATGGACAGGTCTATGTTGGACTTAGTTGAATTGAATAAGGAATTTAATTGATGATCAAATTGAATTAATTCAATAGGTCCTTAGGGCTTCCATCCAATGTAATTCTATTTGGAATAGAATTGTGGCAAGGCCGACCATGAAGTAAGTCTAATTGAAGTATAATTGGCCAAGCCGCAGACCTTAATTCTAATTAGAATAGGACTATAGGCGACACCTATCTCTATTTATGGTGCTCTATGCCGCTCATTTAGGGCTGATGTTACATGTGAGAAACACAATTGTTCAATTCTAAATTGAATCATCTTTATCTCTTTGTTTAGAATAACACTACGCCAAATTTGACATATAACAACATTTGTGAAGTGCTGTGAGAACTAAAAAAAGTGTTGTTGTAAAATAAGATAGCATTTTTTTATGTGTTGTATACGTGGCCGTTGCCTTATGTCTTTAGTAGCATTTTTATATGTATAATAACACTTATCAAAATGCTGCTATTTCTGCTTTATAACAGCTTTTCAAGACCTTTTGCATGCATTTTTCAATTGCTGTAAAAGATCTCAATGATAGCAATTATAAGTGCTACCAAAAGTATTTTTATATGATAACATATATAATAGCACATGTCAAATGCTTTTAAATTTTTAAAAAATGTTATAATTATTGGCCATTATAATATATAACAGCAATATACAAAATACTGTCAAGGTGTTGCCTTTGCTATTTTTAACAACATTTGAGAAATGTTATAAAAAAAATATTGTCTAAGATTAATTTTGGTGTAGTGTAAATTGAGAGAAAAGAAAACTAAAGTGCAATTAAAGATCCTACTACTATAGGATTTTGGCTAGAATACTACCCATCCTTGTGAAGCTTTTTTCCTCTTTATTCATGAGGATTACTGTTAGAGATTGGACGCTTGGACAACTGTTGGCTTGCTACAACTAAGCTTGAAGTTTTTGGTGAATTCAACTTGGCATCATCGAAAAAACAAAGTAAGCAAAAATTTGTCCTAGCCGATTATTGTTGTTTACATTGTATGTTCTTTTCAACGCGAACCATGGCTTTTGGTAATTGATTTTTTTTAAAATTAAGCTGCTTATTGTTGTCGGATTTACCACGCAAGTGCACGTATCATTGACAAGTAATATAATGAAAAGTAGAGTGTCGAACCCACGAGGAATTGTTACTAAATTCGTTAATTACTAAAATTAAAACAGCTTAATCTTATTCAAACAATTAATTAAAAGTTGTTAATTAAAATCTAAGAAAAGAAACAAATAATAAAAGAAAGCAAATTAAAATTGAGATTTAAATCAATGGAGAAAAGCCTAGGATTACAATTTCCCTCAACACTTCGTATGAACCTCTCTTACCCTCTTAACTTGATTAATGACAATGAGTTGTTAACCTAGAGTTCTAACCTATTTATATGTATCTGTCGATGGTATTATAAAAATATCGCTCTTAACCAATTAACTATATGTCTATGATAATTGAATTAAAGAGAAACTCATTAAGCTTAAGACTCTAAAATTGGTTACACATGACACGTAAATATATTTCTACCCTACATGCAGATTAATTCATCATAATAAATGAATATGAAACATGTGTTATTCAATCTATGTCTAACACTAAACTCCCCATGTCTAGTTGTATTTAGGTTAACAAATCAATCTAATTGGTAGCTAAGCAATTAGAAGCATTAAGCACAAGATTGAATAAAAAAACATCAAATATCATTAAATTCAAGAAAGAAAGTAAAATAATTCAAACTACATATTGAGTTTTCATTACAATCCTAGAAAAATAAATTAGTTCATGCTAAATAATTAAAACATAAAATAAAGGAGTTTCACAATCATAAATATTACAAGAAAGATAAAGAAGATAAGGGATAAGAGAAAACTAAGGGTTGTCAGATCTTCAATCTTCAATCTCCCAAAATCTTTTTAGCTCATTGCAAATCTTTGTGGTGGCTGCTCTCCTCTTAAGAAAACTAGGTTATTTACAAGCTAAGAAGTGTTAAAAGCTAGGGAGTGTTGAAAGCTAGGGAGAAGTCTTTTACTAAAGTCCTAAGGGTTACTATTTATAGAGCTCTTAAAAGCCTGAAGAAGAAAAACTTTGTGGCCAAGTAACTGCTTCCGGCTTGGATTTTTCATATATGAGCAGATTCACTCCTTCTTGCTTTAGGATTCTATAAAAATATAAAAGATATTAAATTAATAACTAATTTAAACATAAAATAAATAAATAAAAATAATCTAAAAATAATTAAATAAAAGTTTAAACTACAAGAACTTAGCTAATTTAAATATATAAAATATGATAAAATAACTCTATTTCGTAGAGTTATCACGTATGCTTTTTCCTTGTATGATCAATTACCAACAAAATTCAATTGATATTTTTTCTGATAGTCAACTTTGAAAGGATATGCTTTTAGAAGACATGAAAAAACTCTTCTTTAAACAATATTGCTAATTTTTTGAGTTGGTTATACTTTTAGCATCATATAACGATAAAGTTGTAAGAACTGTTGTGGAAAATGCTCTTAGAAATACTATATATACTTCTTAAATGATATAAAAGGAGATTTTATATATTATTGCAAATAAAGTGCACAATAAATTTGTCATGATGTGTGAGATTATGAATTTTGTATATTATTGATGAGCTACGTGATGAATCATAAAAAAAAGTTCAAATTGTATTATTCATCCTGTAATATAATCAAAATGAGGATTTAGTCCCTCTACTTTAATTCGAAAAATTTTGGTACCTCTATTTTTCGAGATTTTGAATTTCAGTCCAATTTTAAATGGTGTCAAATTTTCACTGTTAAGTATGCTGATGTGGCATTGACCATGCAGACATGGCGTTGACCATGATGAAGTCATGCTTACGTGGCGAACTTAGTCAGCAAATGTTTTTGGCAACTGATGACGTGGACTTTTTTCCCACGTGGCTTACTAACTTGGATGATCAAATGATGTAATTAGTCCCTGTACTTATATCAAAATACGAATTTTTCCACGTGACTTACTAACTTGGATGATCAAATGATATAATTAATCCCTGTACTTATATCAAAATACGAATTTAGTCCCTCTACAATGATTTAAAGAAATTTTGATACCTGTATTTTTTGAGATTTCAAAATTTGGTCCAATCTTTAAAATATTAAAAAATAATTAAAAATATTCACATTATTAAAATATTAAAATATATTATTTTTGTTAATATTAATATTTATGTTTAGTTTAGTTTAATACTATTAAGGATAGAAATATTTAAAATTAAAATATTAAAAGATTTTTTATTTTAAAATATTTTAAATGTTTTTGAATTAAAATTAAATAAAATTATTTTTATTAATATAATAATTTATTGTGTCGAATCAAATATAAAAAGAGGTAAAAATAAAAAGTATTCTTAAACAACCAGAGAGAATAAAGGGAGTAATAATGAGCTTCAAAGAGAAACTTGTCATAAGTAGCCTACTCAACCCTCTCCTTTCGCTTTCTCTTTCTCCACCTTTGTTATTACAAAAAAGAAAAGAAAATACCAAAAATCCACTTCTTATCTAACTCTAAAAAGCAAAAAATAACTCTCGTTAAAAATATAGTCAAGAAAACATGTAGTAAAGAAAATGGCCTTCTTTTTTTGCTTGCCACCTCTAGGCTTTGCTGGCTTGGAGGAATGAGGAGGGGCTGTCTTTCTTCAGGGCCTGCAAAAAAAAAAAAAAAAAACTAAGTTAGATATAATCTAAAGCAAAGTTGGTTTTAAGTTTTATTGGTATAAAAAAGACTGATAAATCTAGGGAGATGAACATACAATGATATTTGCTCGAAGTGAAGAAAAAATGGGAAAGAAAGGAGGCATAATTTTTGGGTGCCACGAGACAGAAAAAATGGGGAGGTGGGGTGAGAGCTTTTTCTAACCCTAAGGTTTGATTGTTTGCTTCTCGAGACTTCCAAATTCACCTTACAATTTTTGTGTTAATTTTGTCTTTGAAATTAGGATCTCCTTTAGTATTTGAGGTTTGATTGATTTTCTGTTTGTTGATATTGTTTGAGCATAACTTATAAGCCAAGTAAATGCTATTGTTTTAACTTTTAATAGTATAAATATTTTTAATAATTTACGAATAAATAGGACTATTTTTAATATTTATATTAATAAAATAATATTTTATTATTTTAATAATATTATTATTTAAAATATTATTATTTTTTCAGAAATTATTTTTCAAAACTGATTTTTGCAAAATAAATGAACCTTAAGATTAGACCAAAATTTGAAATCCCGAAAAATTCAGGTACCAAAAAATTTTCAAATCATTGTAGAGGGACTAAATTCATATTTTGATATAAGTACAGGGACTAATTACATCATTTGATCATCCAAGTTAGTAAGCCACGTGAAAAAAAAAATCCACGTCATCAGTTGCAAATTTTTTTTTTTTTGACTAAGCTCGCCACGTCAGCATGACATCATCATGGTCAATGTTACGTTAGCATGGTCAACGCCACGTCAGCATACTTAACGGTGAAAATTTGACACTGTTTAAAATTGGACTGAAATTCAAAGTCTTGAAAAGTAGAGGTACCAAAATTTTTCGAATTAAAGTAGAGAGACTAAATCCGTATTTTAGCTATAGTACAGGAATTAATAGTACAATTTGACCTAAAAAAATTTAGTATTGTTTTGATATATGTTAATGATGGAGGGTTTATCTTTAATCTTGTACATGGTAAAGATACTACAACAGTGACTCTTAAAGAAGGAAATGTCTTTTATTATATTTTGACATTATCTTGATATTCAAAAAATTTGTGGCCAAGATATTGTTAGGGATGGCCTTGACCCAGGCCCAACATGGTCCAAAGAGACCCAAACATGCATCCCAGCCTATCTCCACTAGCCATTTGGCCAAACCGAATAGGCAGTTAGGTATGCTTCCATAGGCTTTATGGCTAGAGTTAGGGCCTAAATACACTTCAATTGCTAGGAGCAAGGAGATTGTGACACGTGGCAGCATCTCAATCGTCCATCTCCCAATATATAAAAGTCTAGTAGAACCAATCTAACTCCAACAGACCAGAACCAGATTTGTGTCACTCTCCGTACCTTGTTAAATTTATGCCTACATTCATTCTCTATTAACTATATAAGGAAGAGGCTGACTTGAGCGTCAGAGCACGCACCATAGGAAAATCTCTGGCACCCCCTAACCTTGTTTTTATTATAGGCTCGGAAACATCCACGTTTAAGGTGGATTACTTCAGAACCGACGTGCTCACATTAGTTGGCTATATCTGCCACCTCCATCATTCTCCCACTCACGGATTCTCCCCTTTGGAGAACTCGCTGTCGCGACCTAAAAAAATAACAGGCCTCACCGCAAGATTTTATTATTCGTTAAGTGTGACATTAAAAAAAACCGAGGAAAAGTCGATTTAATTCCTCTAGAAAAATGAAGGTTTTGAAAATAACCTTGAAAAAGACATGGAGTCGCCACCAATCTTTTTTGGCTAGGTGTGATCGGTCACCTATTAAAACCGGTTTTATAAAATATTTTAAAATTAATTAAAACATTTTTTTAAAAACCAATTTTAAGTCGCATTTTAAACCAAAGAAATCAAAGAAGCGGGTTCGGGACTCGGTTACATGTGGGGAAGGATTAGCACCCCCACAACGCCTGTATAAAATGGTACCTTATTAATCGTGTGTTATCTCAAGTCTCGGTAAAAAGTCGATTTTTAATTTGGTATTTCAAGTTAATTCTCAATTTAAAGAAAAATAATTCCATTTTTAATTGAAAATGATCCAGAATTTATTAATTCAAAATTTTCCTATATTCTCCAACAAATGTGGCAAAATGTAGAAATTTTTATTAGTTTGGAAAACTTTTCGAATCATTCTTATTTTAAAGAAGATATTTCGTTATTAATGATAATTGATGATATCCTCCCCAGCAAACCCGGCAGAGAACTCATGAATTATTTTAACTCGGGAATATCTTTATTTTATTGAAAATCATTACCTTTTTCAAAACATTTAAAAAAAATGAATATGAATATGAATATGTGTGACATAAATAAAATGACATAGCAAAGTCTAGATAATATAATGCAACCTAAATGGTATGATAAAATTTAAATGTCTTAGCATATTCTAAATGAAATAAAATGAAATATCCTAAGTCATATGATATATTCTAAATGAAAAGAAATGACCTAGGTAACATGATATATTCTATATGAAATGTAATATCCTAAGTCATATGATATATTCTAAATGAAATAAAATATCCTAAGTGACATAATATATTCTAAATGAAATGAAATGACCTAGGTAACATAATATATTCTACATGAAATGAAATGACCTAGGTAACATAATATATTCTATATGAAATGAAATGACCTAAGTCACATGATATATTCTAAATGGAACGAAATATCTAGAGCTGCTCATGGGCCGGGTCGCGGCCCGGTTTTTTTTTATTTTCTCTGCCCAGGCCTGGCCCTGGCCCTGGGTCGGCCCGGCCCGCCCGTTTAGGCCCGAAACACTGTTCATTGGAATAAAAAAATAAATTTTTTTATTTTTTTATAATTAAAATTAAATAAAATAATATTATTATAATAAAAATTACTGTTCCGAGCAGGGCGGGCCGGCCCGGAACACAAAATATCCTGCCCAGGCCCGACCCAATACGGGCTGGGCCTGCCGGGCGGGCTGCCCGGCCCGTGAGCAGGTCTAGAAATATCCTAAGTCACATGATATATTCTAAATGGAATAAAATGATTTAAATGACATGGCAAATATAAATGATATGGCATATAATTTAAATGATATGAAATGACATGAAACATAAAATAATGCTATCATATAATATGCATGAAAATAAAAATAAAAATAATAATGCATGAACATAGTATATGCTAAATAATATGACAAAAATAACTAAAAAAAAAAGCATAGATATCATGAAATATTCAAAACCATATAATAAACAACATAACATCAAAAATATAAATAAAAAAATAATAACAACACCATGAAAATTATCATAGCAAAAATCACATATTATATAGTATGCATGAATATGAAAAATGCGATGCATGAGAATGTAATTTTTCCTTTAATTAAGGAAATCCGTATATCTAAAAGGATATCCGGTTACCTTAGGAAAATATATCGAATTAAATATTCTAAAACCAAAATACTTTGTGATTGTTTGAAAACAATTTTGAAAAGCTTAGATTAAAAATTAAACTTAGCTAAACCCTTTTTAAATGGCTCTAATTTCCTAAGTTTAAAATCCCGGACTTGACCACCCTTAACCTGAGATTTAAAAAATTATTTTAGAGTTTAGAAAGGCTTAGAAACTATCCTAAAACAGTAGCTAAACTTCCTAATCAACCCCCTCTAAGTAACTTAACCAAAACAGAAAATGATTTTCCTTCAAATTCAATTCTGACTCCACTGTCCAGTTTTAAAGCATGATTATTTAACCTACTTTTAGAAATTCAAAAAAATCTAAAAAAAATACTGGAACTCAGGACATGTAAAAATACACGGGAAAAAATCGGCTTAATTTTTTGATTAAAGATGACTGCCCAGAAAAATTGGGAAAGTATGAGTACTGGGTGAAAAAACTGTTTTGCCAAAACATATTTTTTTGCCTTTGATAAAATCATTTAAAAATCAAAGTAAAAATCAAAGTAAAAAAAATCACAAAGGTAGAATAATCAATTTGACAACTCTTTAATTTTCCACAAGTATGCTCAAAATGAGCATGATTTTGAACCATTGATTGGTCTAAGTCATAAATCATGTGGCAATGACATGAAATGCATGAAAATACAGCAAATATGATGCATGAAATGCATGATTTAAAACCTAAATGACATGAAAAATGCATGGCATCAATAAAATGACCTAGACCTAAATGAACTTGTATGGCAATTAATGCAACCTAGGTCTAAAATGCATGAATATGCATGGCAAAGAAAACCAATCCTAAACCTAAAGAATGCATGGCAATAACACAAACATATAGCATGCTTAAACAAAATACACAACCAAATATCATGAAAATGCAAACCTATCAACTAGCATATCAAAAATGCACACACAAAGCTTAAAAGAGAGGGGTGGTGTTGTCGGATTTTAATCGCGCACGTGCACGTATCGCAAACAAGTAATATAATTAAAGTAGAGTGTCGAACCCACGAGGAATTGTTATTAAAATCGTTAAGTACTAAAATTAACACAACCTAATCTTATCTAATCAAATAATTAAAGATGGTAATCAAATTTAAAAGAAACTAAAAATAAAAGCAAGTAAATTAAAAGATTGAATTCAATTAATTATAAAAGCCTAGGATTACAACTTCCCTCAACACTTTACTTGAATCTCTCTCTACCTCTTCACTTGATTAATGACCCTGAGTTGTTAACCTAGAGTTCTATCTTATTTATAAGCATCTGTCGATGGTCTTATAAAAATATTCTTCCTAACCAATTAACTATATGTCTATGATAATTGAATTAAAGAAAAACTCATTAAGCTTAGGCTCTAACAATGGTTACACATGACAAGTAAGTATATTTCTACCCTAGCTACAGATCAATTCATCCTAATAAATAAATATGAAACATGTGTCATTCAATCCATGTCTAACACTAAACTCCCTATGTCTAGTTGTATTTAGGTTAACAAATCAATCTAATTGGTAGCTAAGCAATTAGAAGCATTAAGAACAAGAATGAACAAACACTCAATAAATCATTAAATCAAGCTAGAGAGAGAAAGTAAATTCAAACTATGTGTTGAGCTCCATTGAAATCCTAGTAAAAGAGATTTAGTTCATGATAATTAATGAAAACAAATAATCAAATAGTTTCACCATCATCAACTACATAAGAAAAATAAAGAAGAGAAAAGAAGAAACTAAGAGTTGTCAATTCTTGAGTCTTCAATCTTCAAGCTTCCAATCTTCTTAAGAGAATTTGATGGTGGCTATCTTCTTGAGAGAGAATTAGGTTTCTTGATGTCTAATCCTCTTTATTCTGACCTAAAAGAGTCCTATTTAAAATGTCCAAGGCCTCCTGGAGTCCGAAACTTTGTTCCCAAGCAAAATAGGTAAGTTTTGCATTTTTTTTACATTTTTGCGGTACTGGTCACGATCTCTTGGCGCCGCGGTGCCAGCTTTTGGCATCACGGTGCCACTGCTACTGCCTCCTTGGTGTTTCTCCTCATTTTGTTTGAACTGGTTCCTGTCAGCTTCTCGAACTTCATCAGCTGTTTTGACTGCACAAATCTTGTCCGATTTTGACGCGCCTTATACCGTTGGAAAAGTATGGAAGTAAGATTTAAAAGTCAAGAGGGAGTTTTCTCATTTGAATTCTTTAAGACCGCGTTTTCTTGAAAGAAGATCCGGAGGTCGAATCTACCTGCTCATTGGAATGCACCATTTTTTGTCGTTTTGCACCTCGAAGCTCTAGATCACCTTGGACCTATAAAAACACATAAATAAAAACTAAATAACTATTTTTAAACATAGAATGGATAATTAAAATAAATATAAAAATATCTAAACCTAATCAAATCCTAATAAAATCCTCAAGGACTTAGCCGATTCAAAAGCATAAAAGGTGGCAAAATAACTATATTTCTTAGAGTTATCACACCCCCAAACTTAATATTTTTCTAGTCCTCGAGCAAAACAAAACAAAACAAACTAACTAAATAACCTGACACAAAACATCACTCAAGATAAATGCACTCAAACAATGATTTCTTTATTTTCCTCAAAAGTTATCTCAAAATCATGATTCAAGTTAGAACATAAACATAATCCAAATCTATGATTCAATTCAATCGTAAACTTCATGCTTGAATGGATTTTCAGTGTGTGTGTGTATATAATCTCTTTGCAAATCATCACATGCAATCTAAATAAGTTTATATCAATGCAAAAATACATATTAGTACTAGATTCTCATATGTTTGCTTTTCATCTCTCTCTCCACTAATGTAGACTAATACTTCATCAAGGATCAAGTAGGTCTTTATTAAGCTTGTAATGTAAGGCTAGGGTCAAGGTATGATAAAGGATAAATTTCGATTTAAGTTCACCCATAGACACTTTACATTTTTATCAGGATTTTTGAGAGCCATAGTCTTTTCCTCAAATTACATTCTCCATTCTTTCTTTGAATACACTTCTTTTTTGCTTCACCAATTTATTCACTTTTTTTTTCTTTCTATTCTTCGTTTTCGAAGAACCATAACTTCCTTTTTTTTTTATTAGAGAAATTTCACATCACCATTTCACCCAAATTCGACATGGCTCATAATTGTTTCCTGTAATATCATCACATGTCTATGTAGTGAGGGTTAATCCTGGTTTTTCTTATTTGGCTAGGCTAAAACTTGTGGCAATCAAAGAAAAGATATATATATATATATATATCAATTAGGCTCAAAGAGGTAGACTAAGGATAATCATATATAAAGGTAAGCTTGAAAGGCTCAAACGATCCAAAGATGGCCTAAATCACTTCCTCAACTTAGTGTTGTCTAGGATTTCGCCTTGAGAGAGAATCAAACAAATTCTAGGGTCTGGACATAATTGCAATTCACATCAACATAAGCAGTCTTTAAATAAGCAATGCAAATCTAAGCAAGAGATTAAGTGCTCAATTTGTGAAAATCACATCCTAACATGAAACTAACAAGAGAATTTAACACAAATTCTTCTCATGCCTATGTTTTCCCAAGAATCAAGATAAATCAATAACTAAAATTCATCATTGGATAAGGATTTTATCATACTAAGTGCAATATATCTCAAGCAAAAACAAAAAAGTTTAGACTCCTAAAAAAATAGACAATCACAGAAACTAAAATAAATCTAAAGACACACCTCCAAACTTAAAACAAACATTGTCCTCGATGTTTAGAACTAAAAAAAGTAAGAACAAGAAAACTCCGAACAAGAAAACTCCCCTATCGATGAAAACAATGTAGGAGAAGCTTTAGTTTTCCTCTTTAGACTTCATCATGCTTGTCCAAGTTGGGTGAGTAGTCACTACAAAAGAAAACAAAATAAAAAGAAATTAATAATAATAAAAATACTCTAAAAAGTAAAAGAAAAGAAAAATAAAAAGTTTAGAACTTGGGTTGCCTCCCAAGAAGTGCTTGATTTATAGTCATCGGCTTGACTATCTCATTGTTCATTAACCGGCATCCTTCCACTTGAACCATTACCCCCCCTTTTTTCTTTGCTTTATGAGGCCTTGCATTCACAAAATTGTGGCTTCCATGCATCTTAGAAGTAGAATGTGAAATTGCTTCAAGTGGTGTAGTGAAACAATTTTCATTGAATGCTTCTTTGGAATCCCTGTTCACCACTTTGACTGTGAAACATTCATCAAATTCGTTAGGAAACTTCATAGCCTTAAAAACTTTAAAAGTTACTTGTTGGTCTAGAACTCTCATGGTAAGTTCTCCTTTTTGCACATCAATGAGAGTTCTACTGGTGGCTAAGAATGGTCTCCCAAGAATTAAGGGTATTTCACTATCCCCTCCATGTCAAGCACAATGAAATTAGTAGGAAAGAAGAATTTGTCAACCTTGACTAGCACATCTTCAACCATGCCTCTTGAATTTTGATGGATCTATCAGCAAGTTGCAACATGACTGTAGTGGGCTTTATTTCCCCCAAACCAAGCTTGTGATAGATAGAAAGAGGCATTAAATTGATACTCGCGCCCAAATCACACAAAGCTTTACCAAAACATTTATCACCAATGGCACATGGAATGGCGAAGCTTCCCGGATCTTTGAGTTTGGGTGGGAGTTTCTTTTGAAGAATAGAGCTGCACTCTTCAGTAAGTGCAACTGTCTCAATTTCATCCAATTTCCTCTTCTTAGACAAAATTTCTTTCATAAACTTGACATACTTAGGCACTTGTTCCAAAGCTCCAGCAAAAGGTATATTAATATGGAGCTTTTTGAATACTTCAAGAAACTTCTGAAACTGTTTGTCAAGCTTATTCTTTTGAAGGCGCTGAGGAAAGGGTGGTGATGGATAGACTGGAGGCTTCTTCTCTTCTTCTTGTGCCTTTTCAATTTCTTTTTCCCCCAAATTTTCCACTTCAAGAGGCTTGGGCGGCAATTCTGACACTTTTCTTTGAAGACGTTGAGGAAAAGGTGGTGGTGGGTAACCTCGAGGTGTCTTCTCTTGAAGTCTTTCATTATGCTTTTCGCTACCCACTTATACTTCTTTCCCACTCCTTAATGTAATGGCATTGCATTGCTCTTTCCCATGGCCCTTAGGATTGGTTTCAGTATCACTTGGAATAGTTCCCAGGGGACGATTGTTAATTGCATTAGCAAGCTGGCCTATTTGTGTCTCAAGACTTCTAAGTGTGGCATTGTTTGATGCCATGTATTGCATAAGCATTTCTTCCATAAATGGCTTCTTTTCTAGGATAGGAGCACGGGCTTGTTGTGAAGAAAACCCAGGAGAGGATGCTTGCTTAGTGGCAGAAGTAGGCCCTTGATTATTATTCCAAGAAAAGTTTGGATAATTTCTCCAACCTGGATTGTAATTGTTGGAATAAGGATTGTTTTGTTGTCTATTGTAGTTTCCAACATATTGAACTGATTCGGCATTGGTTGGGCATCTATCACTGGTATGTCCTTCACCACATAATTCACATGATACAAATGGGCTTTGGACTGCTTGTACACTCAAGGTTTCAACTTTCTTGGATAATGCTTCCATCTGTGCCGATAAGGCACTGATCTCATTCAACTAATAACTGCCTGGAGCTTTCCTTGGAAAAATTCGCTCAGTGGACCATTTATAATTATTGGATGCCATCACCTCAATTAAATTATAAGCCTTATCAATTTCCTTTCCCATGAGTGATCCACCTGCTGCAGCATCTATAGAACTTCTAGTATGACCCATTAACCCATTGTAGAAGGTGTTTACCTGAAGCCAGTCAGGTATCCCATGATGAGGACATCGTCGAAGCAGATCTTTGTACCTTTCCCAAGCTTCAAATAATGATTCTGGGTCATATTTCATAAAAGATGTGATATCATTCCGCATCTTAGTTGTCTTGGCAGGAGGAAATACTTGGCAAGAAATTTCTGGGCAAGATCAGCCCAAGTGGTAAAGGAGCTAGCAGGAAGAGAGTTCAACCAACTCTTGGCCTTATCTCGAAGTGAGAAAGGGAAGAGTCTCAATCTAATGGCATCATCAGTAACACCATTCTGTTTGAAAAGATCGCAAACTTCCAGGAAATTCACGATGTGAGCATTCGGGTCATCGTTCGGTAAGCCACTGAACTGAACTGATGTATTGATCATCTGAAGGATGGCTGGCTTTATCTCGAACGTATTGGCCTGGATGGCAGGCCTCTGAATACTAGTCTGAAGATGTTGCATGAGAGGAACCCCATACTCTCGCAAAGTCTTTGTTTCGTCAGCTTCAGCCATTGTACTTGAAAATAAGAAAGAAAAAGAAAGTTTAAATTAAGACTAAGGTTGCTTGGTATTAATATTAACAAAAATAATAAACAATTTCCCGACAACGGCGCCAAAAACTTGTTGTCGGATTTTAATCACGCAAGTGCACGTATCGCAAACAAGTAATATAATGAGAAGTAGAGTGTCGAACCCACGAGGAATTGGTATTAAAATCGTTAAGCACTAAAATTAACACAACCTAATCTTATCTAAATAAATAATTAAAGATGGTAATCAAATTTAAAAGAAACTAAAAATAAAAGCAAGTAAATTAAAAAGATTGAATTCAATTAATTATAAAAGCCTAGGATAACAACTTCCCTCGCTTCACTTGAATCTCTCTCTACCTCTTCACTTGATTAATGACCTTGAGTTGTTAACCTAGAGTTCTATCTTATTTATAAGCATCTGTCGATGGTCTTATAAAAATATCCTTCCTAACCAATTAACTATATGTCTATGATAATTGAATTAAAGTAAAACTCATTAAGCTTAGGCTCTAACAATGGTTACACATGACAAGTAAGTATATTTCTACCCTAGCTGCAGATCAATTCATCCTAATAAATGAATATGAAACATGTGTCATTCAATCCATGTCTAACACTAAACTCCCTATGTCTAGTTGTATTTAGGTTACAAATCAATCTAATTGGTAGCTAAGCAATTAGAAGCATTAAGAACAAGAATGAACAAACACTCAATAAATCATTAAATCAAGCTAGAGAGAGAAAGTAAATTCAAACTATGTGTTGAGTTCCATTGAAATCCTAGTAAAAGATATTTAGTTCATGATAATTAATGAAAACAAATAATCAAATAGTTTCACCATCATCAACTACACAAGAAAAATAAAGATGAGAAAAGAAGAAACTAAGAGTTGTCAATTCTTGAGTCTTCAATCTTCAAGCTTCCAATCTTCTTAAGAGAATTTGATGGTGGCTATCTTCTTAAGAGAGAATTTAGGTTTCTTGATGTCTAATCCTCTTTATTTCGACCTAAAAGAGTCCTATTTTAAGTGTCCAAGGCCTCCTGGAGTCCGAAACTTTGTTCCCAAGCAAAATAGGTAAGTTTTACATTTTTTTACATTTTTGCGGTACTGTTCATGATCTCCCGGTGCCGCGGCGGCACTGCTACTGCCTCCTTGGTGTTTCTCCTCATTTTGTTTGAACTGATTCCTGTCGGCTTCTCGAACTTCATTAGCTGTTTTGACTGGGCAAATCTTGTCCATTTTGACGCGTCTTATACCATTAGAAAGTTATAGAAGTCAGACTCAAAAGTTAAGAAGGGATTTTTCTCATTTGAAGTATTTAAGACCGATTTTTTCTTGAAAGAAGCTCTAGAGGTCGAATCTGCCTGCTCATTGGAATGCACCGATTTTTGTCGTTTTGCACCTCGAAGCTCCAGATCACCTTAGACCTATAAAAACACATAAATAATAACTAAATAACTATTTTTAAACATATAATGGATAATTAAAATAAATATAAAAATATCTAAAACTAATCAAATCCTAATAAAATCCTCAAGGACTTAGCTGATTCAAAAGCATAAATGCTTTAAAATGAGCATGGCATTTTCACAAACACATGATATACTAACATGCATAACTAAAGAATAATACTCAAATCATGCAAATATAAAGTAAAGGCATGAAAACCAATAGGCATTTTCACAAACACATGGATTAACAAATTGTAAAACATAAACAAACTTAAACATTTTGAAAACAGAAAACAAAAAATGCAAGACAAGTAAAATAAACATGATAATAAGAGAATAGACTCAAAAAATGGGAGCAAGCAAACAACCAAATCAAAACAAGCTTCATGCTTATGTATTTGAAGAAGATTTAGAGCATCAAAACTTCTTAAATATCATGAATAACATGAAATAAAAATGCAAACAGCAACTACACTAAAGAAAAGCAAGCCATTCGGCCACCCAAAAACAAAAGAAAATAAATTTCTCAAAGCTTTTTCCAAGAAAGTATAAAGAAGAACTTGAAGAAGAATATTAAAAACACTTATTTTAAAAAGAAAAATCAAAAGAAACTCACCAAAATAGTAATCAAAATAGCAAATCAAGAATAGAAAATCAAGAAAAGTGCAAGAGTATGGTGCTTAAAGCAACCTCTAGAAGCTATATTGCAAGTTTTTTCTCTTCTAACTTTTTTTTCTTTTCTTTTCTAAACTTTTCTTTTTGCCTTTCAACAATGGAGAGAAATCAGCCAAACAAGAGTGAATAGAGAGTGAAAATGAAAGAGAGAGAGCCTCCCCCTTGTAGTGGCTGAATCCCCTTATCATGCTAGGATGTTGTCATTTTTTCCTCAACCAATTTTTCTCCAAAGGCTATTAATCCAAGATGTTTAAAATGTGAAATTATCACCCTTAGATTATGTAATCAGCTATCAACAATTAAGCTATTCAAGAATCTTAAGCCATTATGTTGACATTCTCCCTCTTCATGCATTGGTCCATGTGGCTTAATTACAAAGGCTTGATCAAAAAATAACTACCTTCCTCTTCATTGTTGGCCTTTTGATTAAAAATCAAAAAAATTTCGCCCACCATTGGGCCTTGGTCGGCTGACCCCTCATCTTCCAGCCCAATCTCCATTTTTTAAAATGCAAGAAAAGCCATTTTCGTTTTCTTGGATAAAATAACCTTTTTGCCCCCCGAACGTAAATAAATAGCAAACGGACTCCAAATTCAAATTTTCTTTTTTTAATACTTCCAAAATAATAAAAAATTGAATTTTGGAGATTTTCAAAATTTTTCGAGCCCATTTGCTATTTATTTGGATTTTTCTTCCAAAATTGCCCTTTTGTGCTCCCAAACTTTACCATTTTTTAAACGAGCTCCAAATCCAGATTTTTCTTCACCAATCTCTTCCAAATAATTTAAAAGTATGATCTTGAAGTTTTCATAATTTTTGGAACTCAGTTGGTATTTTTTCGGGATTTATCTACTTGAATTACTGCATAGTGGGCCTGGGATTTGGCCATTTTGCAAACGAACTCCAAATCTGGATTTTCTTTCGTCAATCTCTTCCAAATAATTTAAGAATGAGATCTACAAATTTTCAGAATTGTTGGGGTTCATTTGCTATTTTTTCGGGATTTATCTTCTTGAATTTCTGCATAAGGGACCCGGGATTTGGCCATTTTGCAAATGAACTTCGAATTCGGATTTTATTTCTCCAATCTCTTCGAAATGATTTAAGAATGAGATCTGTAATTTTTCAAAATTTTTAGAGTTCATTTGCTATTTTTCTCAAATTTTTCAATTTTGCCCTTTTACCTCCGAAACCCGGTTTTGCTCAAAACAAGTCTGGTTTTCAGATTTTCTTCAAACTGAGTCTTGGGCTATCCTTTTTTAATCACTCCTCATCCATTAGGGGCTTTAGTCTTACCGAATCGGGCCATTTCTGTAATTCTTCCCAATTTCATCAAAATCCACCAAAAACCATAATTCTCGGTTTTCTTCCGGATTGACTTTTCTTTCAGTTTTTCTTTCAGGTTGCTTCTCCATTACCCGTATTCAGTGCTTATCTTTCATTTGGAACCTTCAATTTTGACCAATTCGATCGTTTAAGCACTTTTCTCCAAATTTCTGGGAATAGGTTTCCTTTCTACTGAATCTCCGTAACTGAACTTTCAAACTCCATATCTTTCAATGTAGACCTCGGATTATCAAAATTCTTTCGCCATTTTTCAATTGAACTTCAAATCTTGATTTTGAAAGTGGGTTGACTTTTTTTAATAGTTGACTTTTCAGGGCTAACTTTTTCAAGTTTGACTTTTTATGCTCGCCTTCTTAGACTAAGTCTCGGAGTACCACCTTCAGGATGAAAAAAGCCTTTTTACATTCTGAAACATCAATTTACAAAGAAAGCATACTTGTTTTAGTGGTCCGAACAAAATTAGGTGTCTACAGCTGCCCCTCTTTGGCTATTGCTGAGAATCAGGAATCAGGCAAAGATAAACAAATACTAATTTTGTCCGGTTAGTGAAATCACATGTGAAGGGAAGGGAAAAGGGGTTTACTTTTTTCCATTTTATCTTTTTCATCGTTTTTCATTTTTTAATTTTTTTTTCATTTTTTTCATTTTGGAAAAAGCTGTAAATAGAAGATTTTGTCCTTAAATTGAATTCCCTGACTAATCAAGGCTCGACCCATCTTAAGGAAATGAGTTCGATTTGCAAGAGAAGAAAAGACCTCGACGATGGTCTCGAGGTCTTATCTTGTCTTGTGCTAACCTTACTGGCATGGGTGAAACCGAAAATTGAAAAAGATCTGGATGAAACCAGGGATTGAAATGACATGGGTAAAACCAGAAAGTAGAAAAAGATCTGGATGAAACTAGAAATCGAAAAGTATGGGTGAGACCAGAAATTTGAAAATGATCTGGATGAAACCAGAAATTGAAAATCATGGGTGAAACCAGAAATTTGAAAAATATCTGGATGAAAGTAGAAACTGAAAAACATGGTGAAACCAAAAAAAGATCTGGATGAAACCAGAAATTGAAAAAACATGGGTGAAACCAGAAAAAGATCTGGATGAAACCAGAAATTGAAAAACATGGATGAAACCAGAAATTTGAAAAATATCTGGATGAAACCAAGAATTGAAAAACATGGGTGAAACTAGAAAAAGATCTGGATGAAACCAAAAATTGAAAAGCATGGGTGAAACCAGAAATTGAAAAAGATCTGGATGAAACCAGAAATTTGAAAGTGATCTGGATGGAATTGGAAATTGAAAAGCATGGGTGAAACCAGAAATTGAAAAAGATCTGGATGAAACTAGAGATTAAAAAAGGCATGGATGAAACCAGAAATTTGAAAGTGATCTGGATGGAACCAGAAATTGAAAAGCATGGGTGAAACCAAAAATTTGAAAAAGATCTGGATGAAACCAGAAATTGAAAAGCATGGGTGAAACCAAAAATTGAAAAAGATCTGGATGAAACCAGAGATTAAAAAAGGCATGGATGAAACCAGAAATTTGAAAGTGATATGGATGGAACCAGAAATTGAAAAGCATGGGTGAAACCAGAAATTGAAAAATATCTGGATCCATAAATTGAAAAACATGGGTGAAACCAGAAAAAGATCTGGATAAAACCAAAAATTGAAATGGCTTGGAAATTAACCTGAAGGATTTGAGAGAGGATGCAAATGCTTGATGGTGTAAATGCAAATGTCTTGGATTGATGTAGAGGCAGATGTCCCTACAAATATGTTCATGTAAGTGGTTCATGAATGGTGTAATTGTAGCTACAATGAAGATGCAATGATCCTAGAAATGATGCACTTGCTTGAGGTGATGCGAATGCAAATATCTATGAAGGATGTTCTTGTAAAGGTAGAATGCAGATGCTCATGGAATAGTGCAAATGGAAATATTCATGAATGATGCAAATGCTTGCTGACACGGTGCATATGCAAAGCTTAATAGAGAGATGAATGTTCATGAATGATGCAAATGCCTCGAATAGTTTTTTCTAGACTTTGGCTTAGCCTTTCCCATTCATTTTTCCTCTTCAAATCAGAGTATATTTTCAACTCCTTTTTCAATCTTTGGCTATTCTTTTTGCCCCAACAGTTTTCAAACTCTTATCAACAGAAATCTGCTTGCTGAATTTTATTTCTTCTTCTCATATTTGGAAGTCAAGGTTATCCCTAGTAATTTCACACCTTTGGATTAGAAAAACTCCTCTCATGACAACATCAAAAATGGGTATTTCAAAAACAATTTTGCTTATTTAATGAAAACTTCTGAGTCAAAAATTTTAACCCCACAGTGTGTAATGTACAAATCTTTTCAAGACTGATGATCCCTGTTAGAAATTTTCCTAAGTGTCAATTTGGGTTTTTCAACTTGAATTGACAAGGCTTGGTACAACATGATTTTGGTTTTTCCAGGAAAACTTCACAATAAAAAATGTATGTCCCTTCTAAGCTCACAAATGGAATAGGTTTTATAAATCATGAATTCATTGAGAACCAAACAAATTCTATATTCTTTTAGTTTCCATATCAAGGTATTTTGACAAGCGTCAAGATTGGCTAGGGTGTTTAAACCGTAAAGTTTATTTTGGAGAAAAAAAAAGTTTCAGTTTTTGAAATCAATCATCCAAATGAGAGTTGACAATTTAGGAGGTTCAGGAATTCCTAGATGTTCCTCGATGACCACTTCTTTAAGATGATCTTTTTTTTTGTGGTATCGGCACTATCATAGATGGCTTTGGGAATTCGCATTTTACTCTAGAGCGCCCATTTTTGGGTTTTCGCCCTAGAGTCCCATTCTCTCCAATTTTTTTCTTTTTTCATTTTTTTTTTTGTTTTACCATGCACTTGAGAATTCTAAATTCTTCCTTAGAGAAATGAGTATTCGATGAGATGTGATAAAATCTGAGGAAAAACCCTTCAAGTTGAATATTCATGCTTGATCACAATGGGCTTTTAAAGCATGTAATGTAAGCAATGGCTCGGGGATTAGAAAGAAAGGATAAATAGGCCCAAAATCTGTGTTTAAGGGTAATCAGATCAAGGATCAATTCTGGAGGAGGATTCCCTTTTTGAAGCATTTATCTCTTTTTGGACTTTTCATTCCTTTTTGACTTTTGCTCTTTTTCTTCCTTGTTTTTTTTTTTTGCTTCCATTTCGCCATCGCTTTTTCACACACTTTTTTTGTGTGTTTTTCTTTTGTTTTGTTCTTGGCTTCCATTTCGCCATCTCTTCATTTTCCTTTTGACAGAGTGAGCCCATATTCATTCGGGGCTCTATTTGCTTTGTATCTATCTTTAAGCTAAGACTCATTTTTTCGTGATCTTTGAGAAGATCATTCCTCGCATTTGCCCTCAGTGTAAAGGGTGATCCTTGATCAAGGTTCCAAGAAGAAAGGAATCTTTTGGCTCAAAAGGGGTGACTATGGATAATTTCTTCTTGTGAAAGGGATATGAAAGATGGCCATTCATCATATCAAGCACAAATATTCTCATTGAAAAGCAATCCTCAGGGGAAATAGATAATCAAAATTTCATTTTACACTTTGGAATCATCCGAATTCTCATATGCATGATATCCCAATTTGTTCTTTTTCTTAATCGCATGCCCCCAATGGTTCATGCGTTAGTCCCATCTTTTTTCACCATATAACCATCATTTCCACATATGATGCCCCAATTTGATTAACCATGAGAATTTGTATCAATGAGCAACATAGCAAGTCTAGGTCTATTTTGAAAAGGCTGAGTTTCAAATCTGAGTTCTTTGAAGAGACAAGGAAAATATGACCCAAAGATGGGTTTTCTCTGGGACATGTGATAATCTAGTTTAATCATTGTGCCCTAGCGTGTCAATCATGAAGTGATGTTTGGGAAATTAGTGTTTTGTGGTTGTTGGAAATGACATGAATGGTTTTGGCACAACCTTGACACACACCAAATTACCAAGATCTAGATTCTTGAAAGAATGTCTCATTTGTTTGAATGTCAAGGGGTTCGAAAATTTTCAAAAAGTTCGTTCTTTTTTTCATAGCCTAGACTAGGATCTACATATTTGCTTATTCTATGATGACAATGGTTTTATAAAGTTTAATTATTCATTTTCCTTGAAGCATTAGGTCTTTCAAGTGTTCTCGGTTCAAAGGTTTAGGCATAGGAAAGCCTAAAAGAGAAAGGGAAAGTGTTAGGTCATTTCTAACAATGATCATTAATATTCTCCAGACTGTCCATTATTTCATGTGAAAACCCCTTATTATTGTTTACCACAAATTTTCATGAAGTTTCATTTTTTATTTTTTTTTTGCAAATTCAAATGAGTGCTAAAATATAATGAAAACGAATCATTTAAATTTAAAATTATTTATGTATTTCATGTAGAAGTCAACATGAGACAAGTGTTTTTATCATCACAGTGTATATAACTATATGCATCAAAATCTTAATATGATTATGCACCATGTTTCTTATGACACTTGGCTTTCCCATCTTCAAAACTTATCGAACCAGCCTTGATGAGATCCCTGACTTTGTACTTCAAAGTGGGGCAGTTCTCTGTTGAATGACCTTGATTGCCGGAATGATAACCACAACACTCATTAGCGTCATACCAGCTCAGATAAGGGGGCTTCAGAGGCTCTAATTGCATGGGTGTCACAAGGTGATTCTGGATGAGTTGAGGTAGTAGCTCATTGTATGTCACAGGAATCGGGTCAACCTGATTTCTTTTTAGCTTTTTTTGCCCCCTTTGATTATTCCCAAATGTGTTAGATTGATAGACAGATGTAAATTTTGGTGTGGCTGCAGGCATTGGTTGGTAAGGATAAGAACCTTGAGAGATATTGTTTAGGGTAGAATAAAATGGCTGATAGGAAAAGAATTGGAGAGGTGGGGCAAAGCCTTCCACGACTTGGGTATCTTTTTTTTTCTTTTCAGATGCCCCATTTCTCTCAGTATTGGATGTTCATTCTCCTTCAATTTTCCCATCCTTGATAGCATTCTCAATCATCTCCCCTAAAATTACCATGTCCGAAAAATTCTTCGTTGTGTTGCCGATAAGTATATCATAGTACGGGCCTGCAGTGTATTCACAAAAATGACAGTGGTTTGCTTCTGAGTTAAGGGCGGTTGTACTTGGGCGGCCATGCTCATCCATCGCTGCGCATATTCTTTGAAGCTCTCAGTAGCTCTTTTCTCCATATTTTGCAAGGTGAGATGGTCAGGCACCATATCAGTCATATGCTTGTACTGGTTTAGAAAAGCCCTAGCCAGATCATTCCAAGAATGAATATGATCCTTGCTCAACTGACTATACCACCTAATTGCGAACCCGCTGAGGCTATCTTGAAAGTAGTGAATTAAAAGCTTATCATTATCTACATGACTCGTTATCTTCCGGCAGAACATAGTGATGTTGGCTGACGGATTGGTCATTCCATCATATTTCACAAAGTCAGGGATCTTGAACTTAGGAGGAATGACTAAATCGAGGACCAAACATCGTTCTTTCGCATCCACACTCCCGAATACATCTGTATTTTCTACTGCCCGAAGCCTTTCATCTAACAACTGATATTTCCCTCGGAATCTGCCAACTCAGCCTCATTCAACTCAACCATTTTCAATTTTACCTATTCAGCTGGATCATCTGAGTTTAAGACATTGATGGGATTAACTGTGTTCTGGCCATCCAACATCATGACCTCACTCTGACCCTTTTGTGCCTCTAACCTTTCTCTGGCGACAAAGTTTTAGTGTATCCTTTTCCTTTGATTACAGCGGACATCAGCTCCATCAATTTAGTCATCTGATCCTTAGATTCTACTTGAGACTTTGCCAGCTGTTCTCGCAATTCTTCCTGTTCCCTTTCCATTCTTTCTATTCGGGCAGCTTGTTCATTCTCCATAGATCTAGCCTGTATTGAAAAGGTACTTAGTACTCCCTATACCTCTGATTTGAAATGGAAATTCTTTCAAAGACTCTTAAAGCCAACCCAACTTCTGTTTTGTTCCCCCCAAGTGCATGTCATGATGAAGGAGTTATGAATGCAATTTGATGCACATGAAGCCTAAACAATATGATGTATGGGCATCTACAGTGGAAACATGCTGACCATATATGTAATAAATGCAATCACGATGCCAACATGTTGCAAGCAAAGAATAAACAAATCAACGCATGGATATATGCAATGAATGACCATATACATTTCAGCGTATTTCCCAATGAATGATCATATACACTATGAATGCAACACGATGTCAATTATCATGCATGTAAACAATGAATGATTGACACAGAGTATATATAAAGAAAATCATGCTGACCATGTGTGTCATGAATGCGACCTAAGGCTAACATGATGTATGTAATAAGCAAATTAGTGCATGAACATATACAAAAAAAATCATGCTGACTATGTTTGTCATGAATACCACCTGATACTACCAAGATACATGTATGAATGTATGGTATGACAAATAATTGATGGATGCAAAATACAAAGGGGAAGATATCACCGAGGAACTTAATCATCAACATCTCATAAATTTGAAGCATAATCAATTCATTCCAATATCAACGTTCACAAAGGTATAAACCATGTTTACAAAATCTGTGCAGTGGTTAAAATTGTCTTTTACAAGCACTTTATTTTTCCTAGCATCCTGAGGCTATAAGAGCCGGCTACTGAAAAAACTGAAATCCTACTACATCATATCAGATCGAAGTCCTTCTACATCATTCCTGTAGATCTCCCAATCCTAATTACCCTTTTCCAGTCCTCTGTCAATCAGTGTTGTTGGATCCAACCACTTGGCGTCTATAAGGGATTGTCCTTTGTTCTTGAGTGCATTACAGTGCTCAATGCTATGCCAACAGTTCCACAGTGATAATCACATCTTGCATTCGAATTATACCACTTTGGGTATGGTGGTGATAGGGGTTTCAAAGGCACATAGGCAACCAGGTGATTTTGGACCAACATTGGGAAAAGCTCTTGATAGCTGATTGGAAAGGGATCAAAATGCCTTTGGGTCTTATCCTGGGGTTGTTTCTTAGTCACAAAGAGCCTAGGAGTTGGGGCACTTGGCGGTGGCACTAAGGTTCAAACCGAAGTGTTTACATGGGGAGATGATGGAATAACAAGACAAGGTATGGATTTGGACACGGGGCCTTTGGAGGTTGTACATAGCTCGAGGTTCCTATCCCAGATGCTGGATAAGGTGATTGATGAGGGAAATAGTACAAATTGGCAATTGGTGGTGATGGAGTGGGATTCAAAGGTCCCGTAGTGATCCTCCCACTAGACAATTGGGCCATAGTAGAGTGAGGATACTGGTTTGGACCTAGGACCAATTGCAGGGACTGTTTGGGATCTGAGGTTTCTATCCTTGGTATCAGGCTCTCGGGTTTAATCATTTTCACGATTTTGTCCATAATTTCATCAGGGTTGCAACCTTTGTGGCATTGACAAGCACAAGATCCAGCAAGGATTGTATGTTCTGGACCTAATGGTTTTGGTTGATCCGAAGGCGATGCAGAGCCCTGAGAAAGTTCCCCCTTACTCTTACCCATATCCTCAACCATTTTCATCAATTTAGCGAATTGTTCTTTCACATCCCGGATTTCATGTCCAAATTCCTCTTGATTTCGTTCCAAAGCACCCAACCGTTCCTCCGATTCTTTCCTCATATCTCGAACCCCTTTCATGCAAATGAAAATGTCATGAGATTAAGAATACAATTATGAATGTACATACTTTATTCCTATATGCATGAATATACTGATGATTAATGCATGAACATATACAGAGAAATTACGATGACTATGTATGCCATGGATGCAATCTAATGCCAACATGATGCATTTAAAAAATGAATAAATTGATGCACAGGTATATACAAATAATGATCATGCATGCTATGACTGTAACATGATGTCAAAATGATACATGCAAAGAATAAATGAATTAACACAAAGGTAGGTACAAAGAATGACCATGTATATCACAAATGTATTCTACAATGAATAAGCATGCATGTTAGGACTGTAACATGATGCCAAAATGATACATGCAAAGAATAAATGAATTAACACAAAGGTATACACAAAGAAAGACCATGTATATCACAAATGTATTCTACAATGAAGAACCATGCATGTTAGGACTGTAACATGATGCCAAAATTATACATGCAAAGAATAAATGAATTAACACAAAGGTATACACAAAGAAGTTAACCAATGATTACACAAAATTGGTGGGACCTAAATCTTGATTATTCAAAAATCTCATTATGCCAGATTTGCCTCCAAATTTAATCTATGATTTTTTGAAACATGTTTTCTCTATGAAAAACCAAACATATTATTTTTCAAAAGAATTTAGAGGTAGTTGATCCTATTATGGTACAATATGCAAATGTTCATGTAACACTACCGGTTTATGAAATCATCAAATGTGATTATTATTATCAACTATTTATTGCAAAGAATGAGATAAAAAATACAATCATGAATGTACATGCTCTTTTCACATATGCATGAAGTGTGCAAAATGCAAAATGTTTTAAAGAGGATGTTTTGATATTTTCAATTTTAAAAAGTTTATGAACACTTGCCCCAACAGTATCGACTCACTTAGGCATCACGATGCCTTTGGGACGGGGTATTAAATTTATTATGGGCGATTTACGTACATCGTTGCCCGATCTACAACACTTATTCAGAGTGTAAAATAGGTAATAAAAGGTTTAGAAATGTCCCTCCATGTGTTCCTATCTCCGGTATATCTAACAGAAATTCGGTGTGGCTTCGCCTAGGTTCACTATATGAGGGTGAATTGGTTCTAAAGGCCCCGAATTGCTCCTTACTGTCGCCGGTGAAGGCTAGTAAGGCACCCACATAAAAGCGGGTTCAATTCGTTAGAGTCTATTTCCCTAGCCCATGCGAATTGTTAATCACGAAGGCTTAGTTACTTTGCTCCCACCTAAAAGGATAAAACCCGGGTATAGGGCTCATGATATGCAAATGTAGGTGTTAGCCCTACAAGCCAATCTAGTTGGGCTTGTAAAACACTATTTATATATATATTCATGTATTGCACATTATAGTTTATTAATTATAATTGAGGTATTTCTTTATCCATAAGAATTGTTATAATTGTTATAAATGACTTGTGAAGATAAAGCCCATGAGACACAATGGCATTGCAAAGGAATTGTAAGGTGTTACAAATAGAAGGATCCTTATGCATCAATGTCGCGTTTCTAAACTGTTCCTGGTTATTGTGTTGTCAAGACAGGGCATTGACAATGCACAAAGACTGGCATATGTTAAGCCTTCATGCACTTGATGCATGCAACTGATCTCATAGGTTGAAAGTATAGAGATACTTGGGGATAACATATGGGTGGTTGTTAGTTGAACAAGTTCATTGAACATGACCCGCTATGAGAGTTCCATTTGGTATTTTACTCAAGTGTCTATGGTAAATACTCTCATGTGTCAATAGTGTAAATAATCCTTTGACTTGTGACACCAGGTCATCTTGTATGTGAACTGTCATACTTAGATTTCATCATGAACGGGTCCCAATCACGAGGATGCTTAAAGTAGGGTGTTATTGGGTATGACATGAAGCATATGAAGATGAATGAGTGGTCCAGAGAGGATTCATCACCCCAAGTGATTAAGGGGACATATCTCACATGTATCTGGCTTATATTAACTTATAGAAGTCCTTGGCCAAGGCAATACTTAAGGAGTTAATATAAAGCTATAGATCTAATATGGAATGGGTTAAGAGTAGACATTGAACCATGATCTTTCCTATCCCGGGATATTTGATGAAGGGATCAAATTACACAGACATATTGTACACGAAGGGCTAGTCGAAGCTTGATGACTCTCTTGGCATTTGGGTGGTCATGATGCATTGCTAGATGCCGCTCATGATCTATAAATATAAGGAAGAAATTCTTAATTGAATTTATTATATTTATTGCCAACATGTTAAGGGCCTAATGGGTCACACACAAAAGGTGATTATTGAAATTAAAATGAGATTGGGCCAAATTAAATATTCATTAAGTGTTGTGGGCTTATTGTGAATATTTAATAATATATGTGTAAGGGCTTTAGTGCAATAAGTCCAAGAGTTGGCATACACTAAACCTGATAATATATATATATATATGCCTTATGTTGTTGCCGCCTCCCCCTAAGGAAGAAAAACCCTGGTAACCGCATTCTCTCATCTCCCTGTGATAATCAACGCATAGAGAAAAGAGGATGAGGAATCAGTTTTCTTCTGGCCTGCTTCTTTTCAGCTAACTAGAGTAAGAGGAGGAAGGTTTCTCACAACCTAGACCACTAGCATCGTCTTGGCAAAACATAATCTCAACCTTGTGAAGGCTTTCAGATCACTTGTGTGGATTACCGTTAGAGGTCGGACAATTTGACGACTTTGGTCTTCGACAAGCTAGCATTGTTTACAAGAGCAAGAACATCAAGAATCTATGATGAGGTTTCTACAATCTCCATTACATAGGTATGGGATTTTTTATTGTTATCTGTTCTTGACAGCTTGATCGTTTTGAATTATAGGCAGATCCATGGAGGGATTCGGTGTCTCTTTGTTTTATTTTATTTCGATGCGTTGTATATTTAACTTGTTGATTAAATTATACACTATCTCTATTTGAGCATGATTAGAATCCCAATAGTGGTATCAGAGCCTCGCTTATGTTATTCCTATACGATCTATGCTTTGATTGTTACCTTTAACAAAATTGTTTTGTTCTTTGAGTTATTTTGATCCAATTGTCACTAACCGAATTTGTGAGAATTTGCACTTGTAGTGTTTCGGTGAAGGCAGCAGTTAATCATGGTGAATTCTTGTTGATTAACTGGTTAAAATTGTTTTAAACTGATTAATGCAACTGGCGAAAGTTTGACAGCGATTGAAAACTGTTAAGTCTGCTTTGCGCAAATTTGGTGATTTTAGTGAGAAAAACTTGTAGACTTTTCTTGGCTGATTTTTAATGCATGTTTTAATGATTTTAAGGATTTAAAATTGCTTAGAATTGTTCTTGGCAAGCCTGAAAAATCATAAAACTGATTTAGCATTGAAAAGTTGGAAGCTGTGAAAAGCGGATAGACAGCGGGGCGGTGGCTACTCACATTAAATATGGGCTGCGCCTCCCTTGCTAAGGTTTTTTTGGTTCTATCAGATTCTCACAGCTTATGCATTTTAGCAATATTAAGTTACTAATCTTGTAGTATCCTAGTTGAGATACAACACTAAAATTAGTAGTCAAGGTAATATTGTTAAATTAATTAAATCAGCAAAATAAGAATTTACATGAATATTCAATTAAATTATTTAATTGGATAGTAATTTAATTAAAAGAAATAATCCTAATTGGATTAGGATTTATTCTAATGAGATTAGAATAAATGTTTATTATTTTCTTTGAATTAAATTATGGGTCAATATAATCAATGTTGGTAATTAGAGATTAAAGCATGATTTATATGTTCATAAATTGTTTGTGAATGTATGGGATGATTATGGACTTAGACCCAATATGATTGTGGATGGCTGAATTTAATTTTATGGTTTTTATTAAATTAAATAGGGACTGCGTGCCCTGCCTTATCTCTCATTTTATGGAGTTGTAAAAAAATTCTTTCCTCACCTAACTCCCCTCAAATGTAACTTAAGGTTTCTTTATTACAAATGTAATTAGTTACATCAAAGTGTAAAATTAGGATTAGTGATAACTCGTATAATTATATAGTTTTTAGTTATGTTTTATTATTGTTTTGTGTCAAATACGAGTTATTGTTGTTTAGTCAAATTGTGTTTATGATCTTTTATATTTTTATGTAATTTGGTGTTTTTCACAAGTTTCTTTGAGTGATTTCAGATTACTAGAATTAAGGGCAAATCCAGTTCAGTTCCAGTTCCGACACCGTTTGCCATATCAGCTATATCTCGGGTTTCACTGAAGCAATAAGGCTGAAATTTGTAGCCGTGCAAAGCTAAGAGGCATATCTATCTTTTTCATGTTTTACACTTCTTGAAACGGAGTCGTTTTCCTTAGCGAAATCGACCATCAAGTTGGCTGATGTGCAATGACGTCTGTGCTGACCTGTTTTCGTATTTTGCCCATATCTTCTTATCCATATCAGCAAATGAGCTGATTCCAACGGCTATGGATTCGTAACTGATAGGGGTATATTTGTCTAGAAGACAATTTTATCAGATCGAGCCTCCAACATTGACAAAATCGACCATCAAGCTGGCTGATCAGAATTGTCATACAATATGACGAAAATTGTTAGAAAAATGCACCCACCTATTATACCTACCTTTGAAATTTGTAAAGCTTGTCTCTTGTCATTTAGCCCTCCAAAATGTGTATAAATAGAGGGCCTTGGATGAGTATTAGGATACAATTATACATTGGTAGGATATTAGCCATTGCAATGTAATTCTCTAAGTTTTCTTCTTCTTTCCTTTCTCTAGTTTTCTTTTTCTTTCTTTTTCTTTTCATTTTCTTCATATCTAGTATGTGTTGCTAATCATATTGTTGAGGTGATAAGGTGAAGCTCTTGGTAAATGCTAAGGTTAGTCTCTTAAACATGAGCTAAAATGAATCATCATTTATAAACACTAGTATAGATAATATTTTCTTTTGGTTTAAAATCATACTTGCAAAGTAGAGATCTTGATTCATTATTGACAATGAAAATGGCACAGTAAATGCTTGGTTTCATAACCTTGATTTGTTGTAGACATATACCTTGGCATAAGGAATGCTTGGACTCTTTTTATGAGTTTTGAGGACACCAAATGAACATAATATCATATGCTATGGACGTTGGACAATTTGGACTGAATTGCTAAACCTTCCGATTGGAATCTCCCTTATGTGTGAATTTCAATTGTGTAATAAAACAAGATTAATCTTAGCATAAAACAAAGAGTGGATTCTCTAACCTCAACATCTTTTCTTATTGTTTTTATATCTTGTTTAATTTCTTTTATGTTATTTTGTTTATTTTGTTCTCTAATATCTTGTTTATCTTGTTTTGTTGTTGATTCCCTAATATCTTGTTTACTTTCTTTTTCTTATATATTTATAAACTTATACTTACTAATACGCTTCCCTGTGGTTCGACCTCGGACACCCGAGAATTTATTACTTGAACATAACCTGCACTTGGGTTTACAACTCTTAATTGAGTCTCCATCAAGTTTTTGGCGCCGTTGTCGGGGAAGCAATACTAAGTATATAAGTTTATAAGTATATTTATTTTTATTGGCTGGTTATACCGTCTAATTTGTATATTAACTTTGTTTTATTTTTATTGGCTGGTTATACCGCCTAATTTTCTATATATTTATATTTATATTGTATATTAACTTTGTTTTATTTTTATTGGCTGGTTATACCGCCTAATCTGTATATTAACTTTATTTTATGCTTGTTTGGCGACGTGATTTTAGATCTCGTCGTTTAGTTAGATTTTATTGTGAAACTTTTTCAGGTAATCTTTCTAATACAACTCCTACCATGGCTGACAATGAAAGTGTTCGTGCTGAAGATAAGAACAGACAAGTACGCACTATGCGTGACTACTTGCAACCAACTCGAAGCTCATCACCCTCTTGTTTTATTTTTCCTCTCAATGCAAACAACTTTCGTTTTAAACCAGGTATGATAGCTTTGCTTCCAAATTTCCATGGGTTAGAATCGGAAAGTGCTTACTCGTTTCTAAAAGACTTCGAGGATGTATGTGTCACCTTTAATGACCAACAATGTACAAATGAAATTGTCAAGCTAAAATTATTTCCTTTTTCTTTAAAAGATAAAGCAAAAATTTGGCTTCATAATTTAAAACCAAGGTCAATTGGCACATGGCAAGAATTACAAACTGAGTTTCGAAAGAAATTTTTCCCAGCACATAAAACTACTGCTTTGAAAAGACAGATTCAAAATTTCAATCAAAATCAAAATGAAGCATTTTTTCAGTGCTGGGAGCGTTTTAAAGATTTGTTAAGTTCTTGTCCACATCATGGTTTTGAAAAATGGCGTCTTATTAGTTTCTTTTATGAAAGTTTAACTCCCGAAACTAAACAATTTGTTGAAACAATGTGTAACGGTGAGTTTCTAGAAAAAGAACCTGAAGAAGCCTTTGACTACCTAGACCATTTGGCAGATAACTCTCAAGCCTGGCACACAGATAATTCCTCTGGAAGTTCCAATAGATCTAATCTTGTTTCTAACAGAGGTAAATATCATTTTAGTCAAGAAGATGAGATAAAAGCTAAAGTAGCTAATTTGGCTAGAAAGATTGAAGCCATGGAACTTAGAGAAGTAAAAGAAGTCAAAACGGTTAAAAATGAAGAAAGTTGTGGAATTTGTGAAATCATGGGACACCCCACTTCTGAATGTCCAAACATTCTCATTCTTAAAGAAGCGTTGCATGATCAAGTAAATTCCATAAACACATTTAAAAAGCCTTTTCCTTCTCCTTACTCTGAAACGTATAACCCTGAATGGAGAAATCATCCCAACTTCAGTTGGCGGAATAATAATCATGTTCAGGTACCACAATCTCAAAAGCCGGGCAACACTTTTTCCTATCAACCTTCACGTGTACAAACCTTGGAAGAGACATTGCAAGCATTCATGCAAACACAAGCAAATGTGAATAACCAAACTTCACAGGACATCAATGAGATCAAAAACACCTTGTCCACATTGACAGCTTCATTACGCACTCAAGAAAAAGGTAAGTTTCCTGCTCAACCTCAGCCTAACCCTTCTACTCAATGTCTTGTTTCTTGCTCCAATGAAACTCAACAGGAAAATGTCAGTTCTATCACAACTCTTCGAAGTGGAAAGGCAATTGACAAAAACATTCCATCAAAAGACCAAGATCCTTCTTCCCCTCCGAAAAGTAACGGTAAGGATGATGGTAAGTCTGAACTTCTTGAAAATTTGGACAAAGAAAAAGGTATGCATCCTGCTCCTTTTCCTCAAAGGTTGCAAACAATAAAGAATTTGAATCAAAATGCAGAAATATATGAACTTTTCAAACAAGTTAAGATTAACATTCCTTTATTGGATGCAATCAAACAAGTTCCATCTTATGCTAAATTTTTGAAGGACATGTGCACAGTTAAAAGGAAACATAATGTACAAAAAAAAGCATTTCTGACGGAAAGTGTGAGCTCAATCATTCAGCACCTTACTCCACCAAAATTCAAAGATCCTGGATGTCCAACAATCTCATGCATCATTGGAAACACTAGAATAGAACGTGCATTGCTTGATCTTGGTGCTAGTGTTAATCTTTTGCCTTTTTCTGTTTATCAACAGTTAGGTTTAGGTGAACTCAAGGAAACACCTGTTACACTTCAACTAGCTGATCGTTCTGTAAAAATTCCTCGAGGGATAGTTGAAGATGTTTTGGTTCAAATTGATAATTTTTACTTCCCTGTTGATTTTATTGTTTTGGACACACATCCTGTTTCAAATCCAAATGTTCAAATTCCTGTTATATTAGGCCGTCCGTTTCTTGCAACTTCTAATGCTCTGATAAATTGCAGGAATGGTATGTTGAACATTTCTTTTGGAAATATGACTTTAGAATTAAATGTGTTCAACACTTGCAAGCAACCTGGTGATGATTCAGAAGTACATGAAGTGGATTTCATTGAAAAACTTGTTCATGAACATCTCACCACTACCACATTCCATGATCCTTTAGAAGCTTATTTAATTGAATGTGAGTTTGATAATGCTTCAGAAATTTCACACACTGATTCTTTGTTAAATTCTTTTCAGGTTAAGCATTGTTGGAAACAAAAACTTGAGGAACTCAGAAATGATGAATATGAGAATTCTAAAATTCATAAAGAAATAACTAAAGCCTTTCATGACAAGTTAATTTCAAGAAAAACATTTGATGTTGGGCAAAAAGTTCTACTTTATAATTCTAGACTTCACATATTTCCTGGTAAGTTGAGATCAAGATGGACTGGCCCATTTGTGGTTAAGCATGTGTATCATTATGGAGCAGTTGACATTGAGAATCCTCAAAATGGTAACGTATTCAAGGTAAATGGACAAAGACTCAAACTCTTTTTGGAAAATCATGTTACTCAAGAAGAGGTTGTTTTTCTTTCTGATCCTTGTTTTGAAAATAACTAGATGTAAATATAATTTTTACTAATCTTCAAAAAAAAAAAAAATCATTTTTTTTCCGGTTAAATGGCGGATAACGGTACTCCGTGATTATTTAAGTCGGTTCCATCAGCTACCCACAAAACTGATATTGTATATAAATTTCTCTTTCAATTTCTTTTTCATTTTTTTTTTCAGGATGGATGATATTCTCAAAAGATTGCAGAAACGATTTCCTCCTTTTCCTCGAAATATTTTACTGAAGCTTTACCAAGTTCGATTTGAAAGATTAAGAATGCTTATGCACAAAGGGATTCCTGAAGACATGCGTTGGATAATTGAAGCCAAGGTACGTGAAGATGAATATCTTCCTGTTTTGCATTTACCAGGTACAGGTAGAAGCACTTATGCAAAGAAGCGACGAGCAAAGCGCATGAGTTCAAATTGCCACAAATGTGCACGATGGACGTGTAACGGTAAATGTCGTTCTATTGGGATTCCGTCCTCTAATCGAGATGATAAAATTGAATTCATTAAGGATGGACTGAGTAAGGAGAATTTGGGTAATATCCAACTTTCTCTTGAGACGCATCCTAGTGGAGACGTACAGAGAGAAATTCTTGATTTATGGCCGCAATTCCAAAGGGAATGGCAACATCTTGGGAATCTGATGATAAAAGACCATGTTTGCCAGCTTGTAAGAAAACTGGATGGGAAGCATATCCTCGACTCATAGAAGGCATTTAAGCCGTTTCTGCACGTAAAACCAGAGGAAGATGTGAGCCACAATCACAACTACAATAAATGACTTCTCAGCTTTTGGTTTGATTTGCAATAACTTCATTTCGGTTTAATTTACGTGTTGTTCGATTTGTGTAATTATTTTCGTTTTTTTTGCATTGGTCTTTTACGGTTGATTTTTCTTCTCTTTTTGATTTTCTTCCTGAAATCACGCAAAAATCTTTTGTTATGTTAACATTTTCTTCTGACAGGTCAAATACACTTTCGGCGACATTATTACTCTTGTCTGATTCACTACTCAGTCCTCTATATATTACACCATGTACTCATTCTCTTTCAGGCACTCCAAAAAGAAAAAAAAATGGAAAGCACTTCGTCCCAGCGCATTAAAAAAATTTGTGTCTTTGGAGGTGCTTATCCAGGGAAAAATAACATATTCGCTGATGAAGCCATAAGAGTTGGAGTAATACTTGCCCAACAAAAGATCCAGTTGATTTATGGAGGCGGTAGTACGGGTCTAATGGGAGCAGTCGCTACAGCAGCACACGCCGGAGGAAGTCCAGTTCTAGGAATCGTGCCAAAACTATTCACAGATTTTTGTGGACCTACCTTGGGTACGGAAATACAAGTCTGGAGTATCCATGAACGGATAACAATCATGTACCATTCTGCCGATGCATTCATTGCTTTACCAGGAGGTCTGGGTACATTGGAAGAAATAGCTTGCGTGGCTTCTTGGTCATCTTTGGTCACAAATAAGAAACCCATTGGTTTGCTTAATATTAATGGTTATTTTAGTAATTTGCTTTCATATTTAGATAATGCTGTGGATAATGGATTCATGTTTTCAGAGGCAAGGAGAACCATAATTTCTGCTACAACCATTGAAGATTTACTCAAAAAGCTCCAAGCTTATGAGTATTTATCTGCTACGGTTGTTTCGCAAACGCTCGGAAAAAGAAAAAGAGATATGGACGAGCAAGGAGTGGATTGCACTTTGTCTTTGTGACATTATCTAACATTTTGTTTGTTGTGTCTCAGTTATAATAAGTGGTTAGCAACCTCTGCAGGTAATATCTCCTAAATTCTACCTTTAAAATTTGACATTGGGGACAATGTCATATTTTAGTAGGGGGTAAGGGACATATTTTGCTAAAAAAAAAAAAAATTTGTTGTGTTTTAAGACATTTAGAAGTATTCATTCTGAACAAGGTCTGAGTAAGGGAGACTTGAGACATACCTTGTCAGTTTGATTTAATCTTCTTCTTCAAAAAAAAAAAAAAGCATGTTTAGACTTAGTGTGTTTTTTAGTTACTTTCAATACTATAATGAGATATGAATTGCATAAGTCTAAAGCAGATTTATTAGTGAGAAGATTTTTATGAGAATTGAGCTTGATATCAACCTTTTTATGAGCCAATGTTAATATGATATGTTGATTGAGAAAGAAGCATGTTTAGACTTAATCTGACTTGTATAATCATCCTTGTGAGTTTTTGAGCCTATAATGATTGATGCATTATACAAATCAATCTAATTTCTTTCTTGAGTGCTCTTATGATTACATGATTCTCTAGAACTTGCTTTAAACCGTTTGATACTATATTGATACATGTGACAACATGAATATGATAGAGGCATTAGGATTATAACCAGAGCCAAACAGCCATCCATTATTAATGTTCTAAGAGAACATCCCCACTAGTGAGCCAATTTGAGCCTACATTAAATATGCTATTTTATTGGTAACCACAACTTACACCTAGCCTAAATATACTTATATCCTTACCCTTGTTCTAAAGATGGATTTTTATATTTTGAGACATATTAAAAATAAAAAATAAAAAATAAGGGATATTTTTAGTTGAAAATTTGGGTTAGAAACGAAAGATAAGTGTGGGGGAGGAGAGAAGAAAAAGTCAAGAAAAAAAGAAAGGGATCATTGTCAAATACATTCCCATATTAAAAAAAAAAAAAAAAGAATCTTCTCTTGAACTTCTAGAAAAAGATGTTACAAAGTTGGTTAGAATGATGCAAAGGCTCAACAAGAATATTTAGCCTATGTTATTATGTGCTTTATAAGAGTTTTGAGAAGTTTTATTTGTATGATCTTATTATGTCTCTAAAATCTATGAACTCTTTGGAACCTTTGTGATATCTTTATCCTTTTGTTCTTTAACCACATTATAACCCTTTGGCCCCATTACAACCTTGAATAAAGACCTCTTGATTTATGAAGTTGTATGATCTAAATAGTGGAGAATAGGTGGACAAGCAAGCATATGGTAGAAGTGTTTTCATGAGATTGATTGAGTGCAAACACTTTACCACTATTTTAAAGAGTGAAAATCAAGAAAGTATCCCATGTGAGAAGTTGAGATTAAGTTTGAATATGCACTATTTTGATTGAAATATGTTATGTTAATATTGGCTTAACTCATTTATTTACATTCAAGCAAGATTTTTTGTGAATTTCTTTAAGCTATTGATTAGTTTTTAAGACTTGTCCAATGATTATCTCTAATTTATATTGGAAGGATTAGTTATAATTATTATTTTTAGTTTTTCTTATGTCTTCAATGTTTGTGGGTATCGTCCTAGTAAACCCTCACGAGACTAAACTCGTCCACTAGGGACACCTAGGGGTTTAAAGGCTTGTGTCACATGCTAAGTGCCACCGTGATTTCCTACGAAAATGGATTAGATTAGATTTTCTTATTTTATTTTTATTGAGTCGTTGCTAGGGACTAGCAACAATCTAAGTGTGGGGGTGTGATAACTCGTATAATTATATAGTTTTTAGTTATGTTTTATTATTGTTTTGTGTCAAATACGAGTTATTGTTGTTTAGTCTAATTGTGTTTATGATCTTTTATATTTTTATGTAATTTGGTGTTTTTCACAAGTTTCTTTGAGTGATTTCAGATTACTAGAATTAAGGGCAAATCCAGTTCAGTTCCAGTTCCGACACCGTTTGCCATATCAGCTATATCTCGAGTTTCACTGAAGCAATAAGGCTGAAATTTGTATCCGTGCAAAGCTAAGAGGCATATCTATCTTTTTCATGTTTTACATTTCTTGAAACGGAGTCGTTTTCCTTAACGAAATCGACCATCAAGTTGGCTGATGTGCAATGACGTCTGTGCTGACCTGTTTTCGTATTTTGCCCATATCTTCTTATCCATATCAGCAAATGAGCTGATTCCAACGGCTATGGATTCGTAACTGATAGGGGTATATTTGTCTAGAAGACAATTTTATCAGATCGAGCCTCCAACATTGAAAAAATCGACCATCAAGCTGGCTGATCAGAATTGTCATACAATATGACGAAAATTGTTAGAAAAATGCACCCACCTATTATACCTACCTTTGAAATTTGTAAAGCTTGTCTCTTGTCATTTAGCCCTCCAAAATGTGTATAAATAGAGGGCCTTGGATGAGTATTAGGATACAATTATACATTGGTAGGATATTAGCCATTGCAATGTAATTCTCTAAGTTTTCTTCTTCTTTCCTTTCTCTAGTTTTCTTTTTCTTTCTTTTTCTTTTCATTTTCTTCATATCTAGTATGTGTTGCTAATCATATTGTTGAGGTGATAAGGTGAAGCTCTTGGTAAATGCTAAGGTTAGTCTCTTAAACATGAGCTAAAATGAATCATCATTTATAAACACTAGTATAGATAATATTTTCTTTTGGTTTAAAATCATACTTGCAAAGTAGAGATCTTGATTCATTATTGACAATGAAAATGGCACAGTAAATGCTTGGTTTCATAACCTTGATTTGTTGTAGACATATACCTTGGCATAAGGAATGCTTGGACTCTTTTTATGAGTTTTGAGGACACCAAATGAACATAATATCATATGCTATGGACGTTGGACAATTTGGACTGAATTGCTAAACCTTCCGATTGGAATCTCTCTTATGTGTGAATTTCAATTGTGTAATAAAACAAGATTAATCTTAGCATAAAACAAAGAGTGGATTCTCTAACCTCAACATCTTTTCTTATTGTTTTTATATCTTGTTTAATTTCTTTTATGTTATTTTGTTTATTTTGTTCTCTAATATCTTGTTTATCTTGTTTTGTTGTTGATTCCCTAATATCTTGTTTACTTTCTTTTTCTTATATATTTATAAACTTATACTTACTAATACGCTTCCCTGTGGTTTGACCTCGGACACCCGAGAATTTATTACTTGAACATAACCTGCACTTGGGTTTACAACTCTTAATTGAGTCTCCATCAATTAGTTAGGAATAATTTTTGTAACATGAAGATAAAGAAAGGCGCCATGAAGATAAGGAGATTACAAGCAAGCTTTGAAGACTATGTATGTAATCACCTAGGAATTTGACCAACTAATTTCCTTTGATGGCTCAAGGAAATTAGATTAGAAAAAGTCCATAATCATCCAAGTAGAAAGCATGTTATAGATTTATTTTATGCGATATTATAAATGCTATGAATGTTTATTATGATGAGACTTAAAGAAAAGGAAATCCCTCTTTACAATATTGAGTCACATGTTTCGCATGATAAAGTTGCCTTCCATCATCATAACAAGATAACCAGAGTTCTTCTAGTAAGAGGCTTGTTGAGTCACTCAAGGTCAAACTACTATACGAATATGTTTGAGTTATGAAGTTGGGTCTTACTCAACTAATGCTATGTTGTCCGGATGCTTACAAACTTGACCATATAGTGTTAGAGGCAAAGTTAGGCAAAGTACATATGATGTGCTTAGACAAAGAGTTGTCACCTAACTGATCTGGGAGTTGCATAGAGATGCAATTGGTAAGCTATGTTATCTACCCAACTAGGCTTGTTGTAATTTGTTGAGTCACTCAAGGTTGCAACATGTTAAAAGGGATCCCAGGCCACTAGAAATACCTTGATGAGATTTTCGAATAATAGTGAGGGTTATTATCTCGAAAAATTAGTGGGAGAACCAATAAGAGATTTAATGCCTCATCTTGAATTGGTATAAATGCATGAATATAACTGATATGTACTTTTTCCATATTAGATTGTTGAAAATGGTTAATACTTTAACTGTACTGTGCGACATTATGAATGCCATTAGTCCAAAATGTTTGGATTGGTACATGAGATTGAGAAGCGTTCTCAATGAAAGGAAGGTTGCTCACTTGACAAGTCAAGAAGAACTTATAGAAGTTTCTGGGTTTACTGTGTTTTTGGTTGAACTGAATTTTCAACTGTTAAATCCAATTCCTGGATAATTGATTCAGGATGCGGTTCACATCTATGTAATGACATAAGGATGTTGAAAGGAAGTAGAAAGTTGAGCAAAGATGAAGTAGTTCTTAGAGTAGGCAATGGTGCAAAAATTGCAGCATTGGCCGTTGGAACATGTACTTTATCCTTGTCGTCTGGCATGAAATTGGAACTGAAAGATTGTTACTTCGTTCCAGTATTGTCTAGAAACATCATTTCGATTTCATACCTCACTGTTAATGATGGTTTCGAGATAAGAATCAAGGGCAATAGTTGCTCCATCATTCTTAAAGACATTCAGTATGGATCGGCAACATTACATAATGGATTATATGTTTTGGATCCAAAGATGCCTATGTTCAACATAAATGTCAAGAAAGCAAGAAAGGATGATCCAAGTAAGACTTATATCTGGCACTGTAGACTTGGTCATTTCAATGAGACAAGGATTTCCAAATTACATAAACATGGTTATTTGGAACCCTTTGATTATGAATCATATGGGACTTGTGAATGTTGTCTCCTTGGTAAGATGATCAAGACTCCCTTTACTGGAAAGGGTGAAAGAGCTGGTGTTTTATTGGGCTTAATACATTCAGATGTATGTGGGCCACTAAACACAGCTGCTAGAGGTAACTTCTCATACTCCATACCTTTATTGATGATCATTCTAGATATGGTTATGTGTATCTGATGAGATACAAGTTTGAAGCTTTTGAAAAGTTCAAAGAGTTCAGAGCTGAAGTAGAGAAACAGAATGGGAAAAATATTCTAGCTCTTAGATCGGATCGAGGAAGAGAATATTTAACCCATGATTTCTTGGATCATTTGACAGATAATAGAATTCTGTTGCAATGGACTCCACCTGGAACTCCTCCATATAACAGAGTATCCAAGAGGAGAAATAGAACCTTGTTGGACATGGTTTGGTCCATGATGTCTAAGGCTGACCTTCCGATATCCTTTTGGGGCTATGCCTTAGAAACTGCAGCTTACCTTCTAAATAGGGTTCCAAGCAAGTCGATAGATAAGGTACCATATGAGATATGGAATGGCAAGAAGCCATGTTTATCTTTTCTAGGATGTACTATTTTTGTAAAGTAAGTACCTTCTGATAAGCTGGGAGCTAGATCATAAAAATGTAAGTTTGTGGGATATCCTAAAGAGACTACTGGATATTACTTTTACACTCCTACTGATCAAAAGGTGTTTGTGTCAAAACACGCTACTTTTCTAGAGAAAAAGTTTCTACTAGAAGGATTCAGTGGGAGTAAAATAGATCTTAAAGAAGTTCAAGACCACAACCTAACATTCCCTCGGAACCTGAGCCATTGGTTTAGGCATTGGATGCTCGGACTAATGCTCAAGAAACACAAGTACTCCGAAGGTCTAGTAGGGAGAGGCAAACTCCAATAAGATGGAAGCCATGGAAGTTAACCATGTTTGGTCTTTAGTTGATCTACCTCAAGGGATAAAACCCATAGGGTGTAAATGGATCTACAAAATAAAGACAGACATGGATGGAAATATACAAATGTATAAGGCCAGATTGGTTGCAAAAGGTTATAATCAAGTTGAAGGCATTGATTTTGAAGAAACCTTTTCACCAGTTGCCATGGTAAAGTCCATTAGGATTATGCTTGCTATTACTGCATACCATGATTATGAGATATGGCAGATGGATGTAAAAACTGCATTCCTTAACGGGAATTTGCAAGAGGAAGTGCATATGACACAACCTGAAGGTTTTTTATCCAAGGCCACATCTAATAAGGTATGCAAGCTGCAAAAGTCCATTTATGGACTAAAGCAAGCATCTCAGAGTTGGAACATCAGGTTTGATAAAACAATTAAAGAATTTGGTTTCATTAAGAATCCTGATGAACCATGTGTCTACAATAAGGTAAACGGACATGCAATTGTTTTCTTGGTGCTATATGTCGACGACATATTGCTCATAGGAAACAATGTACCTATGCTTCAGACCACCAAGGTCTGGCTATCCAAACAGTTTTCCATGAAGGATTTGGGAGAAGCAGCATATATTATGGGAATTAAGATCTATAGAGATAGATCGAAAAAGCTGCTTGGATTATCCCAATCCTTTTACATAGACAAGGTGAGAAAAGGTTTAACATGGATATTTTCTTAGTCTATGGATGGGCTGAACTCCAAGTAAGGGGTTATACAAATGCTGACTTCTAATCCGATTAGGATGACAGTAAATTGCAGTGTAATTATATATTTACCTTGAATCATGGTACAGTTAGTTGGAAAGGTTCCAAACTAGAGATGACTGCAGATTCAACAACCAAAGCCGAGTATATCTCCTAGTTTGAGGCAACGAAGGAGGTTGTTTGGATCTAGAAGTTCATTAAAGAAATTGGTTGGTTCCGAGCATTGTTGATCCAGTACCACTTTACTGTGATAACAATGGAGCCATAGCGCAAGCTAAGGACCCAAGGTCTCATCTTAGATCCGTACATATATTACGGCAGTTTCACCTTATTAGTGTAATCATTGAAAGAGGTGACATTAATATGAAAAAGGTTACCCACTAAGGTTTTGTCCCAGCAGAAACACAATCGTCACATGGAAGGACATGGGCTTAAGTACATGGGCGATTGGCTTTAGTGCTAGTGGGAGATTGTAGGTGTTAGCCCTACAAGCCAATCTAGTTGGGCTTGTAAAACACTATTTATATATATTCATGTATTGCACATTATAGTTTATTAATTATAATTGAGGTATTTCTTTATCCATAAGTATTGTTATAATTGTTATAAATGACTTGTGAAGATAAAGCCCATGAGACACAATGGCATTGCAAAGGAATTGTAAGGTGTTACAATTATGAGGATCCTTATGCATCAATGTCGCATTTCTAAACTGTTCTTGGTCATTGTATTGTCAAGACAGGGCATTGACAATGCACAAATACTGGCATATGTTAATCCTTGATGCATGCAACTGATCTCATAGGTTGAAAGTATAGAGATACTTGGGGATAACATATGGGTGCTTGTTAGTTGAACAAGTTCACTGAACATGACCCGCTATGAGAGTTCCATTTGGTATTTCACTCAAGTGTTTATGGTAAATACTCTCATATGTCAATAGTGTAAATAATCCTTTGACTTGTGACACCAGGTCATCCTGTATGTGAACTGTCATACTTAGATTTCATCACGAACGGGTCCCAATCACGAGGATGCTTAAAGTAGGGTGTTATTGGGTATGACATGAAGCATACGAAGATGAATGAGTGGTCCATAGAGGATTCATCACCCCAAGTGATTAGGTAGACATATACTGTCTTCATTTGCTCATTTATTAAAGATTTCAAGAACTATTTCCATAGAACATGGAAATAGAGATGGAGAAACTTGTTCATCATGGTTAAGCTTGGATTTTTTATATGATTTCTCTTTGTGTGAAGCAAAAAAAACACATTCTCTCTGGTTAAAGAGATTGGTTCTTTTGTTATTTCTCATAATATTATTGTTGCCTTTCCTTGCAACCTCCACTAAAGGAGAAAAAGAAGGTAAAATGACAAGTTCCTCAAATAAAGCTGAAATTCATTAAACATTCATTGGATGCATATATTGACCATTTTTTTTTATCATTATGAGCTTCTTGTACATCTAAAAAATTTTCTCTAAAATGTTAGACGTAATCCATCTCATTTTCTTTTGACTTTTGATATTCTCTTTCTAAGTCAATAAGAGTAGCTTTCTCTTGAGTGAAGAAGAACATCTTCCTAAATTTCCTGCACATTTGACTCAAACACTCCACAAAGGACGGAACAAGGTTGACAGACCAAGTGTATGCTTTTTTAATGAGAGACTTGGAAAACTCCTTCAACTTTAGGTCATCATCCAAACTAGATACTCCAAGACTTTCCACAAACTTCATTACATGTTCACGAACATCACCTGTCTTGCCATTGAACTGTTTGAACTCGAGACTAGTGTAGTACTTAGAGTATGATTTAGCAGCTATGCAGACAGGATATGGCAACTTGATATCAAACTCAGAAAAACTCAAACTCTTGTTCTTTTTCTCATGTAAACTCTAAAGCTCTTCCCTAGTAAACAAGCCTTAAGTGTTGGTTGAAGGAACAACCATAGTGGATGTACCAACAGTTAGGGTGTTAGTCATGCCAAGATTTGTATTAGGAACAGTTAGAGTGTTGGTTGTGCTATGATTTCCATTAAGTCTAAGATCAGAAACATGGGATATAATTTCTCCATTGCCATTAGTGAGAGGGATAACTCCACCAAAAGTGTTCCCATTTCCATTGTTCACAAGTTGAACCTAAGAACTTGTGGTATTGGAAGATGTAAGTTGGGAGATGGTCTGCATCATCCGCTTGTTGTTTTCCTTTAGCACTTGCAATTTTTTCCTCATTAGCATTCATCAAGTCTTGAATGTAAAATGAGATTGGTGCATTTTGATTTCCGGTAGAATCTTCCAAGTTTTGCTGTGAAATAAAGGCATAAATGTTTTACTAAATGCAATCATTCCCCCTAGTGGAGTCGCCAAAATGTACAAAGTTTTTTTGATGGGGTGAGAAAATGTTGTAAACCAATAAAACGAGATGTCGTAGGGAGAAGGAGGAAAGGAAGATTGGAGCAAACCCTGAAGAACAAGTGCGATGATAGGTGGTTGTGATGAAAGTTGTAGGTGGTTGAGAACGGTGAAAATTGTGGTGGCTGGGATAATTCAAAGAGATTCTTGAAAGCCCAAGTTCGCCAATCTGCCAAAGATCCCAAATGAAGCTATTATACCCCTATTATTAACTCATCCAAGGAAGTTACAAAATAGAGAGAGAAGTTATTAGGAGGCCACAAATAAAAGTGGCACCAATCATGGGTACTAGGACAGTTATCAAAAGTAGTGAACAAAGTGGAACTTATAAGAAGTTATACTTGAGGAGTGTTTTGATCACATGTAGTAATAATTGGTTACATGATAACACACTTAGGAGTGTACTATCTGTTCAACTAAAAAGTTAAGAACTTGTGTTCCAGTGAAGGGTTAAGAACATTTCTTAACAATCTCCATATCTAAGCCTCCAAGACATTCTCTTCAGGACATCTCAAGAGTGGAGCAAACCTAAGAATCTTGCCAACCTTTCGGGGTTATATCCACAGCCTTCACATAGCTATGGACTTGCTAGCTACATTGTAAATAATCTGTCACATGCTATAGAAGTTGCTAGAGAGTGCGGGGCACAGAGTACTTGGAGCATTGGAGTGGAGCACAGAAGTGTTGGAATAGTGAAGCATTGGAGGAATGAAACGCTGGAGGAGTAGAGGTATGGAGCATTGGAGGAGTAGAGGAATGGAGCACTGGAGTGGAGCGCTGGAATGGTGGAGCATTGGAGGAATGGTGCCAGGCAACACTACTACCAGGGAGCACTATCACTAACGCTAGAGAGCGCTGCTACTAAGGAGCACTGTCATTGTCGTTGGAGAACGCTACTGCCAAAAAATGCTATTACTAAGGAACACTGTCTAATCAAACTATGTCTACATGACATGTTAATATCCAAAAACAAGTATCTACAATAATCAAAGCTTAAGTTACCAATCCTATGGCCATCGAGCCTGCCTCCCCCTCCCAAAAAAAAACCATTTTACTATCAGTGCAATCTTTTGTTTTAGTGATAATTCATAATAACATAAATAGTAATTTATTTGATAATCTATGGATGAAAAATGATGTTATATATATCTGCATACATTGCTAAAAATTGTTCTGCTGTATATGCATTATTCTAGTACTTGTCTGTCAGTTTGATTTATGGGGCTGAAGTTTCAATGGAGTTAACTCCTCTATGGATATTTGGGCCACTGATTGTTGCTTCTTTATAGGGCAGATGGTTCAAATAATTAGGAATTTACCTACATACTACCTCCTGGATTATATTTATATCGCAGGTGGAAAGCTCAAAGAGGATGTCCGGGTTTGTGTGTGGCAACCTGTGGTAGATATGAAGAACTTGGATTACAAGTAGCTATCCAGAAGAAATATGAAAGATTTCCAAGAGTAAAAGTATCTAGACTTTGTGGAATCAATATGGTCTTTTATACTGACAGTGAAATTTTTAAATTTCATAAGCGGAGTTAAAAAGTTGTCATATGTTCCATTTATTTTTTTAATTTTTTAAACATAACTTAAGAACACATGGTACTTTTTTAACTCGCTTGTATAGTTAAAAAAACTCTACTGCTAATGTATAGGATAATAATCCATATTTATATAGATCACAGAACCATCAGATTTCTAAAGAGGGTTAATCACATTTAGATTTGGAGATCTCTGATATGAAGAAAGTCTTGGGTAAGGGATTAAAGGAGTGGATTTAGAGTTTGAAAATGTTTCGAAGTTGAAAATTTTGGAACAAAGCTAGCAAAACCCATTTTGTATTTGGAGTTTAAAAAAAAAAGGATTGAAACTGAGTATCATATTTATGTAATTTTTGTAATGAAATGATTGTTTGCTTTTGAGATGATACTTTTGGATGGTTCATTCCTTCCTTATCATATCTTCATATCTATTTCAACTTCATAGTTGTTACAAATCATATCAGCTATGCACCCAAAGACAAGGTGCAACCAACAAAATACTTAATACAACATTTTGGCTTCTAATAAAGGTTAAAGCACATTTTTCAAAGATTCATTTCAGCTTTTTTTCTTTAAAAAAAGGTGAAAAAGGGAGTCTCGAAGAGAGTTATCTAGATATCTTACTAGAAATAGAATGAATTAGTAAAAAGAAAAGGAAAACATTGAGCAACATTGAACATTTGTCTTAATCTTCTGTATATGATCTGTTTATATTTAAGCATTTGATTCAATTTATTATATATGATTCAGTATTTAAAGAATAAAGTTCAATTTTTTCTTCCCAAATTAAAAAAAGAAGAAGCAAGATTCAAGATATTAAAAATAAAAAAGAAAAAACCAAAAATGAAAAATGAAAAACTCTTGTTAAGCAAAACAATGAGAGGTTCCTGCAAGTAGAAGTGTCCAAAACTGAATTGCTGTTAGCAGTTGGTATTGTTAAGGGTAAATTTGAAAAGTATGCTCTCTATTGAGAATAATTAAAAAATGATCTAATGATTAATAATAATTTGTAAAAGAGAAATAAAATAAAAAATTTGTTGTTAAGGAAATTGTAAAGATAAATTTACCCTTAAATAAACCTTTCCTTCCCTATTCCCTCATTCTCCTCCAACCCTCCAATTTTTCCTTCTACAAGAGATCCATCTCTTTCCAAAGATTCCAACTAAATCACCACCTTCGCTCCATTCATCCTCATCAAGCTCTACCCAACTCCAATCCATGGAAGAACCCCCTCCTAAGCTCCAAGAAATCATCAAACTTTTTCAGTCTGTTAAAAAACCCAAGGCCAAGTACGAGCAGCTCATGTTTTATGGTAAAATATCATGTTTTACAGCAGGCTAGTTCTAAGAGAGAGAGAGGACGATTGGGAGGGAAAAAAATTCAACATAAAACAAGAGGAATAAAATTAGATTTTAAGGGTATATTTGTCTTTACAAATGTCCTTATCAACAATTTTTTATTTTTTCATTTATCTTTTACAAATTATTTTAAGTTATTAGATTAGTTAATAATTATGCTATTCTTGAGAGGATGTTTTTCAAATTCACCCTATTATTGAAGCCCAAAAGAATAAAGATAGATAGTAAAATAATACATATAAAAGTATATGAATAATAATAATAACAATAATAATAATAAAGAAAGAAAGAAAGAAAGAAAGAAAGAAAACAAGCAAACTCGATCTCTTACTCTTCTCTTCAGTGCCTCCATCTTCCAAAAAGAATCCCATTACTTCAGTTTCTCCAAATTCCTCTCTTTCTGAATGAATTTTGTGTTATGAGTCTTTTTTTTTCAACAGCAAAGTTTTTTTTTTTAATTCAATAAAAATATTTACAAGAAGTTGATTTATCATTAAGACCCAAAACCCTATTTAGAAACTGCCCTTCAGATAATAACCATGATCCTGTTAACCCCTCGTAATACAAAAATATATATAGCCTTCCTAAATTATTATCCTTCAAGCATGAGTGCTTGAGACTCTAATAAACCACCAATTTCAAATGAATTAAGAAAACAAAAAGTTGATCCCCTTGCATGATTCGAACCATTGTTGAAATAGGTCACTGAACTGCTTGTTATTGTCCATTTTTTGCGAGAGCACATACCATTGCTGGCTTGATCAAAAACCCTTGTTGAGCTTGCAATTTTCCAGGTGCCATTTTTCCACAACCAATTACGAACTTTCTGCTAATATGAGCATCGACTTTTCCCAATAAACCAAATGTAATGACAATAATTCGGCACAAATCCTATTACAAATTCTACCCTACAAGCCTAAACAAGACTTGTAACCCGAGAATCCCTCCAAGAGCAATTAAAAAATGAATAACCAAGTACCAATATAGAATAAAACCTACTCATGTTCTACCTTACAAGCATAAAATGTGCTTGTTTCCCTACCATCCCATAACAAGTAATAAGAAAAAAGCCTATCTTTTAGTACCCGAATTGCATAGAGCATACAAGATCCCTTGTGTCCCAAAGTTGTACTTGATCAAGAAATTATGAAGAGAACAGCTGCCATACTAGTTATACCTGCAAAATGAATAAACATCAACTTAACCACTACAAGTAATTGTCTCGATTCATCCATTTTTTTTTGAGACTACATTTTCCAATATTTTTCATAATCAGAGTCGACCTTACTGCAAATATAAAATCCAACTTTGCCATAACCCAGATATAAGAACATTAACATCAATCCTATTGCAAGATCAACCCCTCAAGCCTAAAAAGGACTTGAATCCCAAAATTCCCTCCAATAAGAATGTCTAGACTAAAGATCAAGTACAAATATAGAATAAAGCCTACGCAAGTTCTACCTTCAAACATAGAAAGTGCTTGTTTCCTTACCATACCCAAAAATAGTAATAAGAAAAAAACCTAATAATTTTATTACCCAACTTGCATAAAGCATACAAGATCCCTTGATTCCCAAAGTTGTACTTGATGATTGAAAAGTGAATTAGACTGCCTCCAGTTTATTGTACCGGCAAAAATGAACAAATATTAAAAAAACTCGTCATGGAATTCTCTCGGTCCAAAGAAGCACCACCTTTTGAGAACTATTAATCATTAACCCAAGCAATAAAATCAATCGCCCTGTTAACTCCTTGGCGTGCAAGAGCATCCACAAAGGAGTTGGCGGAATGCTCTTTGTGTACCACCCTGCAATCATTCAAAATTTTCATTATCCGATCTATCCCCATGAAAAGCGAACTAAGACGCCATGGTCTTGTCTCAGAAGACTTGCACCAAGCAACTGCAGTTGTTGAGTCGCTTTCTACTTTCAGCTTTATTGACAAAAGCTGTTTTGATTGAATAACCTCTAAAGCTTCCTTTATGGCTCTCAATTCTGCCTCATTTGAATCCATCACACCCACAGACCTACAGAACATAGCCAACACTATACCTCTATCGTTCCTTAACACCCCACCAATCGCCGCTGGCTCCGGTTTCCCAATAACTGATGCATCGATGTTGAACTTCCACCAGTGTGATTCCGATGTAGTCCAATTGATAGAACACTTAGTTTTGTCTTTCTTTCTCTGAGGTTGGAAAGAAATAGGATTGTGTATAAATTCTTCCATTGACGGAAACTCATTTGGCCATTTTGCCCAACACCACCAAGCAAACCTGCTTTTAATCATGAATATCAATGAATCGAGTCCAATTACCTTTTCATTAAACACTACGCCATTACGCCACAGCCAAATGGTCCACACAACATCTGCAAAGATCATGAACCATACCTCCTCATTTACTTAATTATGAGTTAGCCCTATCCACTGTTGAAACCAGTTTTTTATTAGTTTCGGTTGTACTACAATTATCTTCCACCAAGCACAAAAGAGTGTCCGTATCTTCCAAACATAAACAAAGGATCTACTGTTTCCACCTCCTCCTTGAACAATTGACATTTAATGTTATCAGCAGTTAAAATATTGCATCTGAACAAATACATAAAAATAGGTAATCTATTACAAAAGAGAGCCCATAAAAAGATCTCCACTTTAGGTGGAACAAGACCACACCATTTATAAGTATTTGTAAATCCTTCTTCCGATGCATTTCCCTCCATTGTTTGTCTGAAAAACCTTGATTTATAATGACCATCCAAAGCTGGTTTCCTTATAAGCCTGTCTTTCACGTTTGCATCCAACTGAACACCCTAAAGAGTTTCGAGTAACAACTGCCACTGACTGATTTCCCAATCGAAAATATCTCTTCGCAAAGTGATCCGCCATCTCCAAATGTCACCATCCCACCACCCAAATTTGTTGATTATTGCGTTTTTTACCACTAATAGAGCAAATATCCTCGGAAACTTCTGTTTTAACAACTCTCCATTCAACCGCTTGTCCTTCCAAAATAAAATTGATTCACCATTCCCCTATATCAATCCTATATTGTTCGAAAAACAATGATGAAATTTTCCACCTTCTCTTAGTGGATCAGTGATACCTTTCCATACTGTAGATGTGTTGATTCTAGGATGGTATTTTGGAATGAGATCGTACACATCCATACCATATTTGGCACATATAACCTTCTTCCAACTGCTTTCATTTTCTTCCGAGAATCTAAAAATCCATTTGTTAAGTAAAGCTCTGTTCTGGACTTCAATCGGTATTATACCTTATCCTCCTCTACTAGCACTCCGGCATATTGTGGGCCAACTTACCAAATGCATTTTGTGCTTTTCATTGTTCCCATCCCAGAAGAAGTCTCGTTATATCTTCTCAATTTTCTTAACCATAGCTATTGGCTCTTTAAACAAAGACAAAAAATACAAAGGCATACTGGCCATAACTGACTTAATCAGAGTTAACCTTCCCGCGGTAGACAAATACCTCTTCTTCCAATGGCCCAACCTTGTCTCTATTCTTTTAACCACAGGATCCCACATAGTAGTATTCCTTGTGTCTACCCCCAACGGCAATCCAAGATACTTCAGAGGCCAATGACATGTTCGGCAAGCCAGCATGTCTCCCCATTCCTTTAGAACCTCCTGCTCAATGTTAATACCTGCCATGCAACTTTTTGTGAAGTTGATTTTAAGATCCAACATCAACTCGAAACATTTTAATGTCCTTTTTAAATTCCTCAACGATGTGCCCACTGCTTCTGAAAAGATCATCTTGTCATTAGCAAACTGCAGATGTGTAATTTCAATACCTTGTTGGCCAACCACTGGACCTCTAAATAAGTTCAGCTCATTTGACTTCCTCAAAAGCACGTTTAGACTCTCGACAACCATATTGAATGAATAAGGTGATAAAGGACACCCCTGTCTTAGACCCCTCTTCATATCAAACTGTGCTGTGGGTGATCCGTTAACCAAGACGGACAACGACACTGAACTGATGTAACCCTTTATCCAACTCCTCCATTTTTCACCAAAATCCATCATGCCCATAAAATAATCAAGGAATTCCCATTGCACACAATCATACGCTTTTGCAAAGTCTAATTGTAGTACACATGCTTTTCTGTTTCTCTTTCCTCACCCAGTCTACTATTTCGTTTGCAATCAACACGCTATCAAGTATCTGACGTCTACCAATAAAAGCCGATTGTAACTGCCCAATTACTTTTTCCATTACCTGTCTCAATCTGTTGGCTAGAATTTTTGCGATTATCTTATACAAACATCCCACCAAACATATTGGCCGGAAATCAGATACCATTGTAGGAGATTGTGTTTTCGAAATGAGTGAAATAAAAGAAGCTTTTACACACCTGGGTATAAAACTAGTCCTCCAAAACTCCACTACAAAATTAATAATGTCTCCCTTCAGCATATCTCACTTTTGTTTAATAATGCTCAATTTAGGGCAAAATCTATTATCATTTGAGTGGATCAGAATTAAACCTTTTAATTGAGTCTATTAAGGGTTTAACCTTTTCGAGTTGTGACAAATAAGGACTTATCACGACTTATCAAAGTGTTTGACGAACATGCGCCAAAATTAAAAATAAAATAAAATTAATTCTAAAAGACATTTATTTTATTTTTTTCAAACCAAAAAAAAAAAAGAAGAAATTCATTTTTTTTTCTTACAAAATAAAAATTTGACTTTTTTTTTTCTTATCTTTTATCAATTTTTATTTAGGATTTAAACAAAAATAAAAAGTAAAAATCCAAAAGTTGATCTTCCTGTAAACCCATTTTCTCCTTTCTCATCTCTTTGTTTTCTTTTTTCTGTAAACCCTAAAAACCCATTCCAATATTTGATTTTAAATCTACCTCTATATCTAATCCTTTCTAAAACCCATCAACTCTCTCATCTCAACAACAACAAAAAAAAGCCCCAATCTTTAAATCCAAATCCTATCTTGCTGCTACTGTTCCACCAATAACCTGAACATGTTCTCTGCACTTATTTGCCCCATCACGATAGCCAATCTTGGCCTAGGTTTTGAATTTCTTGGTGTCTCAACGAATGCCTAATCAGCTGTTTTTAGACTTTGTCAGTCTCCATTAAAACTTTTTCTATAAAGGTGAAAATGGAGGAGCTTGGGAAGGAGTCAGAGATGAAGTCATTATAGGTAAGGTAAGAGTTGAGTTATGTGATGAAGGAAGCTTAAGACAAGAAAAATGGCAGCGATGGTGGATGGTCATGGTAGTTGAGGCGAAACATCAAGCCAACAACTTCAAAATTGCAAGTTGCAAAATACACAAATTTAGGTTTTACTTTTTTTCTCTTACTTTCTCAATTTTGGGTTTTTTGCGTGTGCCAATTCTAGGTTTGTTTAGCAATTGTGATAATTAAGGATTTAGGATGAAGAATGTGAGATTTTTTTATGACAGAGATATGGATCGACAATGGAAGGGGAGCAAATATGATGAAATATTTGACGAATTGATTCTATTCACATGTAAAAGGGTTATGAGAAAATAAATCACTCATTTGTTTTTTTTCAATCTTCCTTGGTTTTTATTTTTGAATTTTGGTTATTGATTAATTTTTGTGGGATGAAATTTTAATTAATAAATTTAGATTAATTAATTAATTAGAGATTAAGTCGATTTTTGGTATTTCAATATTACACATCTGTCATTGCCATTTTTGTTGCCAAATGTATATAAAAAAAAAGTCCAAGTCAGCATTTTTTTAAAGACCACTCATTGCCGTCTAACACACGGATAAGTCTTTATTTGTCACAACTCGAAAAGGTTGGATCTTTAATAAGCTCAAATAAAAGGTTTAATCCTAATTCACTCAAATGGTAATAGGTTTAGCCCTAAATTGAACATTTAACCTTCTTAATTTTCTTTGTGTTATGTTTGAAAATATGAATTTGAAAATTTAGATTTGGATTTCATTTTTTATATAAATTGTAAGAATTAAATGCATATATTATCTATATATTAGTTAAGATTCAATATGATTATATATTTCAAAGATATAAAAACATGAATTTCAAATATCTATAAGTATTTCAAATTCACCACCATGAATTTAAAAAATAATTATCAATATTATATTTACATGTGTTTTATTATATAATTTATACTATTTTTATAATCTAAATCAATTTTTTAAAATTCAAAGTTCTCACGACCTCGATTCATTTGGGTATTCGTCGGAATCCACCAACATGAGCTGCTTGACTCTCTCATAATCATAATCATAGCCATAGCCTGTCTGCTCTTCCTCTACAATACATATTTGTTTATGGCTTTTAGGTGTGCTTCAGCTTCTGCTCCATTTTCTCATGTCGCTTCTTCTCTTTCTTCTCCTTTTCATTTCCGGGTATGTTCTTTCTTCTCTTAGGCTACCCAAGAAAGAAAAAAAAACTTTGCTTTTATCTTTTTATTCCTTATCAAATTATAACATTGTTTTGTGATGTTAAAGAGTATAGGTACAGAGTGTAAATAATGGTATTACTATGAGCTAATGGTTTTCGTTATTGGTGGGTTACTCTGATTGTTGCAAAAGATAGTGTTCATATACTGCCTGCTAATTGTTGTATAGATATTTATCAGCATTAGACATTAGTTCATGACTTGACTTTCCTTCGATCCAAAATGACTCAATCACCCGAACTTGATACGACCGGAACCAGAAAATGACTTGACTTTCCTTCGATCCGAAATGACTCAACTCAAACCCAACTCGACCTGCTGATTTGCCATCTCTACTTGCTTGTATTGGGATTCCTTTACATTTTTAGAAGCTTGGTCAACTATGTTAGGAGTTGGCAATAAGGATGAAGAAGAAATGATTCACTTAATTGTAATGTTCTTTTGATTGTAACTTGTACGAGAATGATGCAGCAATGTTAACAGATCTCGAAGGGTTAATATCATATTTTTACACCCCTTCAAGTTGTTAAATCTGTTTTCATTTTTGACCAAAAGTGCAAGCCCTAGGTACATATGGAACAATGCGAATATAGCCAAGCATTTAGTTGGTTAGAAATGATAAAAGATATGCGTGATTGATATGTGTGTGTTGCATTTTAGTTGATATTCTGACCTGGAAAGTCTTGAACTGGTCTGAGATTTTCTTCCCCAGCTTCTTTTTAACCTTAAAAAAAGGGAAAAGTAAATGGAATTTTTAATTGCTGAGATGTAATCTGTGTGAATACTAATTTTCTTACTACAATTTGCACAATGTATTCTTGCATTATCTGTCTGAGACTTTCTATTCAAAGTAATTAATATATGTTTTTCAAGAAATTTGTTACATTTGACATCCTGCAATTCCATTTTAGGCTTATATAAAATTGTTCAAAGATTTCTCTTAGTTAAAGAGCCCCATTGTTGTTTTCCACTTTTAATATCTCGTGTTATTCTATCCAGCTAAGCTTATTAAGAAGACCATATAAGGATCAGCGACAGAGGACTGAGCAGCCTAGAAATGCTAAAGGTAGCTTAACTTGTTGCATGACAAATTAGTCTCGAAATTTTTTTCTCAAGATGTGGAATGTAACCATTTCCAATATCCTTGAAGCGCTTTCTTTTAAGGTGTAACTGGCCTAAATCAGAACATATTCAGCCCCTATATTTTAGTTGACTATAGCTACAGATTCAGATTATCCTCCATTTTAAATTTTAGAATAACAATGTAATCTGGTCATATTAGCAACGATTTTGAAATTTAACTGGTGTGATAAGTTTTTACTTTATGCCACTTCTTACATGTAGTGCTGAAGTTGAAGGGGTTTCTAAGGAGACGAAATGTACTTTTTGCTGCTTTCGAAGACCAATCTCAGTACATAATCAAACCTGATGATTCAGAACTGTTAAGTGACCACCCTGGTCCTGAAGATATCTCTGCAGTTGGCTTATCATCTATTCATTTTGAGGGAACTGATGGAAGACCAGGTTTTATTTCATTTTACAATCGCCCATACAAAAGAGACAATGAAGTCATTTCTAATGTGCAGAGGAATCACAGCAGCTTGCTATGGTTTATTGGTCCTGTTGTCCTTGTGGCCTCTTTCGTTTTCCCCTCACTTTATTTACGTAGAATACTGTCAACCATATTTGAGGACTCCTTACTAACAGGTGAGTGCAATTTCATGTATTGAGGCTTCCTCTTTCATTTTTCCCCTCCTTTTGCTCTGGACTTACATTTGATACTAAGCCACTTAAGCAACCAAGTGAACCAAATGAAACATGCAAAGGTTATTCAGGGGATGGAGGGCTGATTTTCTTGTTATTTTGATTCCCTCCCCCCTCTCCCCTCTTTCCATCTAGGTGTATCTTTGTGTTTACCAAAGGTGATTATAACCTGAGAAAATAAGGAAAAATGTAAATGGTTAAGAGCAACCACACATTCTAACCTTTTAAGAACACTGATAGTTTGTTGAGGTCAATGGAGGTATTTGAAACTCGGTGGCTACAGTGGCTCTCTTGTTGTCAATGGCAATTAGTCTGTTAATTGGAGCACAACATTTGGTATATTAGCAGACATCAGACAAATCATGGACGAAGCAAAAGAATTGAAAAATAGACAATTTTAAGAAAATAGAAAATGATTTATTCAGAAGAGAGTGCACTCAATTCTTAAACTTGATGCTATAGCAGTTTCTAGACTTAATTGTCAATGATATGTTAAACTTGATTACTTTTTCTCCTTGTTTTGCTATTTTACAGATATAAATTTGATTCTTCTCTAAATAGCCTGGTCTTCTCTGCTACAGATTTTCTCATATTGTTCTTCACAGAAGCACTTTTCTATTGTGGTGTTGCCATTTTTCTTCTGCTAATTGATCGTCTAAGGAAGCCTATTGGGCCAGATTCTGCAGCAGAAACCTTGGCCCCTCACTTGGGTCAACGAATCTCTTCTGTTGCTACTCTTGTGCTTAGTCTTATAATTCCCATGGTGACAATGGGTTTAGTCTGGCCCTGGACTGGTCCCGCAGCATCTGCTACTCTAGCTCCTTACCTGGTTGGTATTGTTGTCCAGTTTGCCTTTGAGCAGTATGCAAGATATCTGAAGTCACCTTCATGGCCTGTCATCCCAATAATCTTTCAAGTAAGGGCAGTTCTGACTTATTTTATGACCCCTTTCTTGCAGTATTGTTGTTAATGGGAGAGGGGCAATAAGTTTTTATAGTTATTGTTGTATTTGTAAAACTGATAGTTAATCTCAACATGTTTGTCCTTATGGATATGTTTTGGATGTTATTCATCTTAACTTCTCTTACAAATTGAAATATATTCTTTAAACTTTAACAGGTTTACAGATTGCATCAACTGAATAGAGCTGGACAACTAGTGACAGCCCTGTCATTCACAGTGAGAGGTGCTGAAATGACTACATACAACTTGGCAATAAACAGCTCTTTGGGAACACTTTTGAATGTCCTCCAGTGCCTTGGGGTTATCTGCATTTGGTCACTCTCAAGTTTCCTCATGAGGTTCTACCCTTCCACCACCAGGATCACGTAGCGGGTGAATGCATTTCATGTTAAGGTTGGTGAAACTATCTGTACATGTTATTGTATAGAAGACTGCATTCGATCTTACTTCATGTAAATAAATATATTGGATCTGGTGTATGTTGTTTGGTTCCGCTCTGCTGACAGCAAGGATTTTGAAATAACCCTACTTGAAGCCTATCAAAAAGGTTGGTGCAGGATCTTGGAACAAAGGTTCTCTGTGCTGCTGCTATGTTCACAGTTGCATTTGCCAGGACCTAATCTGACCTTACAATCAAAACAATGGACAGCATTTGATTATTATTTTTTTTATGAACATGAAATCCCAGTTCTGTATATTGATATTTTTCTCTTATACATAGTCGAGATATGGCAATTGAACTTTGAAGGTCATATAGAGTTATTAAAACGGGGGTACACTGCTAACTGAGTTTTAATTGGGAGTTTTCTTTACATAATTAACACATCTATGAAATTTGTTATGTAGAAATCTCAGTCAGATGTACTGTTTATTGAATGGAAACTTTTTCAGATATTGCTGGTGGAATTTGTTTTTATTCATTTTGTGCTGATAATCCATTGTTCCAGTTTTAGGAATCTGGGTCTGAACTCCCTGCCCTTGCTTCCGGTTCTTCTTATTTTGTTTAGGTAGGCAGTAGCACATTAGAAAAGAGTTAGGTGTGAAACCCAAACCAGGATGTCTAACCTGAAGTTGGCAAACCAAAGCTGATGTTATCCCGTTAGGTTTTAGTTATCAAAGTCTTCTGACCAAAAAGTCGAGTAGATTGTTACTCATTTAGCATTGTTGTTGATACAGTTTTTTAGGTTAAAAGTTACGTTTAATCGCAAATGTAATGTTAAACGAGTAAAATTTTTTATTTTTACGATTAAAATCATGATTTGACAATCCAAATAAAAAAAAATCAAGAATATGGAGTTTTTGTAGTTTGAAAATTGGATTTTGGATAAAATGATTTTCTTATTTTCATATCTCCAAATTTTTATTATTTTAAACATTTTTTTGACATTTCAAATTTTCATAGTATGTTTTCAAAACAATATCAAACACTTAAAAGTTTTTAAATCATATTTTTTCATCATACTTTTTTAAACCTAAATTTTTTCCAACAACAATGCAAAACTAGTTTTACATACAATAAGTTTCAAATATAATCACATATTGCATAGCACTAATTTCCATTTTCCCTTCCAACAGAGCCATCCCGATCCCTTAAGGGTGAAAATTTCATAAGATGTGATTCTCTTATGATTAAGAAGCAAAAACAGCCACATAGAATAAGTCAAACAATTTCTAATTAGATGATATATAAGATGAGCCATTTAATCAGACGATATAATTCTTCCTTGTCTAAAAGAAAAAGGGTCAATGGAGATTTGCTTCTTAGCCAAAGAAAAAGTTTAGAAAACAGCACTTGGGTAACTACCAAATGGCCCAGGTAGGTAAGTAGTAATTTGTTTTCTTGTCCAGTTGTCTGGGCTTTTTTAATGGGACAGAACATGTTGGTTGCCTCTGCTTGAATAATACTGAGAAACTAAGCAAAGTGAGAATCTAAAGCTAAAACTGGAAGCTAAATCTGACAAGAAGTAGAGCCTAGGGAGAGGTCAGCTTGTTTGAGATTTTTTTTTAGATACTTATCCTTCAAGTTCGATAAAAAATTCACTTACTTTTTTAATTTAAAAAACACTCACTTATCCCTTTCAGATTTGATAAAAAATTCAGTTATTCTCTTAAGATATTATTTCTAGGTTAATTTTAAATAAGAAAACAAATATTCTCTTTTTTATTATTAATCATTTATTTTTGTTTTTCTGTTTTTCCTTTTCCTTTTTATTTTTTTTCAATTTTTTTTATTTACAAAATAATGAGAGTTTATTTAATCTTAAAATTATCATTATTAATTATTAAATTAAATTTTAATTAAGTTATATTCTAATTCAAGTGCATGTTAAATATTTTAAACTTATCTTTAATTCAATCATATATTAAAATTGAAATGAATTTATTAAAATATTTTTATTTATTTATTTAATTATTGTTATTTTAAAAATTTTAATGATAATGAAATTGGTTAAAGAAAAAAATGAAAAAAATGAAAGAAATGAGAATAAAAAAGTATATAATTATCTTTCATAAGATTTTATTGAAAATAAACTTACTCTTATTACTTTGAAAAACACATTTTATCTCTTGAAAAAGTAATTATGTTAGCATTATGTTAATCAAATTAATATTAATTTAAATTTTAGTTTAAAAATTAAAAATACAATCATTTTTTTTAATTTTTTCTATCAATTTTTAATTTTTTGTTTTAATCAAATTCTTTATCATTAAATTTTTTTAAATAATGACAATTGATTCATTTTTAAATGAAAATAACATAATATATTAATATCAAAGTTAATATATATATAATTGAATTAAGATAAATTTAAAATATTTTTTTGGTATAAAAAAAGTTTAGGTGAGGGGAGACTTATGTCACATGTTTTAGAGAGAGCTAACAGTGGTACTTATAAATCACTCACCAAGTGAAACTGGTGGTGAGACTCAAACCCAGGTGCTTGCCAAGAGACTAATGAGTACTCAACCAACTGAACTAATCTACATGGGCATAAGTTTAAAATATTTAACATGTATACTCGAATTAAAATATAATTTAATTAAAATTTAACTTGATAGTAATTAAAGATAATTTTGTAGTTAAAAATGGTTTTGAGTAAAAAAAAAAGAATGAAAACACAAACAAATAAATTATTAATAATTAATAAAGGATATATTTATCTTTTTATTTAAAATTAATTTAGAAATAATATTTTAGGGTAATTAGTGTATTTTGTGTTAAATCTTAGGAGATAAATGTATTTTTTTTATTAAAACTCATAGATAAATATACTTTTTCCTTTTAAAAAAAAAAAAAAAACAAAGACATTCAGTCAACAATAGCCAAGCTCAAATGACAGGAAGAGTTATGGGGAAAGATACCCAACAAAATCAGCCAACAGGTGAGATTTAACAGAATTAGGACGTTGTTCAAAAACAAAATGTTTCTTTCATATCAATGTTCCTCTTTGCTCCCATTTTAGCCTTCTGGTCAGAAACCCCATTTGACCATTGCTCAACTCTATGTTGTTGTTTGAGTTTTCATCTAGCCACTTTTTCGTTCTTCAACATACCCATCACTCCATCTTATCTCTATATATTGTATATGAATATGATTCCCTATCTCACAAACCTATGTTACTTGGATTCAGAGGTGAGTGTCGGATACGGGTATGCGAATGATACGGGTGTTGGGAATAGCGTGACAGCCCACAACAAGCATTAAGCCACAACATGCACTTGGAAAGAAGAGAAAAAGATAACACAATATTTTTAACGTGGTTCAGCCCTTTTTGGCTTACGTCCATGATCCCAAAAGGATAACATACTTCACTAGGAAATATTCCAACATGTAACTTTTGCACGGATAAAGCTACAAACCTTCTTACAACACACTTGTAGCTTTTGCACGAATAAAACTACAAAACTTCATACAAACAAACTTGACTCACCACCTAAAAAGTCCCAGTACAACTTCTATTGAAGTGTATAGATTCCCTCTCTAAAAGGGTAGTGGGTGGTTTCTCTTTCAAAGGCCAAAACTCTTACTTATAGGTGAGTACTCCTTTTGGCTTAACATAACTAAGCAATGTGGGATGAATACTCTACTTGACAGAACATAACTAAGCAATGTGGGATGAATACTCTTTTAGCTCTGTAGCGACCCATTTTTTTCGAGCCTTTTTTTTTCATTTTTTATTATTATTTATTTAATTTTATATTTATTATTATTATTGGACCATTGGGCTGTGATGGAGACTCAATTAAGAGTTGTAAACCCAAGTGCAGATTATGTTCAAGTAATAAATTCTCGGGTGTCCGAGGTCGAACCACAGGGAAGCGTATTAGTAAGTATAAGTTTATAAATATATAAGACAAAGAAAGTAAACAAGATATTAGGGAATCAACAACAAAATAAGATAAACAAGATATTAGAGAACAAAATAAACAAAATATAAAAGAAATTAAACAAGATATAAAAAAAACAATAAAAAAGATGTTGAGGTTAGAGAATCCACTCTTGGTGTTATGCTAAGATTAATCTTGTTTTATTACACAATTGAAATCCACACATAAAGGAGGTTCCAATCGGAAGGTTTAGCAATTCAGTCCAAATTGTCCAACGTCCATAGCATATGATATTATGTTCATTTGGTGTCCTCAAAACTCATAAAAAGAGTCCAAGCATTCCTTATGCCAAGGTATATGTCTACAACAAATCAAGGTTATGAAACCAAGCATTTATTGTGCCATTTTCTTTGTCAATAATGAATCAAGATCCCTACTTTGCAAGTATGATTTTAAACCAAAAGAAAATATTATCTATACTAGTGTTTATAAATGATGATTCATTTTAGCTCATGTTTAAGAGACTAACCTTAGCATTTACCAAGAGCTTCACCTCATCACCTCAACAATATGATTAGCAACACATACTAAAAATGAAAAGAAATGTAAGAAGCATAAGTAAATAAAGAAAAAGAAAACTAGAGAAAGGAAAAAAAGAAGAAAACTTAGAGAATTTTTTTACAATGGCTAATATCCTACCAATGTATAAATGTCTCCCAATACTCATCCAAGGCCCTCTATTTATACACATTTTGGAGGGCTAAATGACAAGAGACAAGCTTTACAAATTTCAAAGGTAGGTATAATAGGTGGGTGCATTTTTCTAACAATTTTCGTCATATTGTATGACAATTCTGATCAGCCAGCTTGATGGTCGATTTTGTCAATGTTGGAGGCTCGATCTGATAAAATTGTCTTCTAGAAAAATATACCCCTATCAGTTACGGATCCATAGCCGTTGGAATCAGCTCATTTTCTGATGTGGATAAGAAGATATGGGCAAAATACGAAAACAGGTCAGCACAGACGTCATTGCACATCAGCCAACTTGATGGTCGATTTCACTAGGGAAAACGACTCCGTTTCAAGAAGTGTAAAACATGAAAAAGATAGATATGCCTCTTAGCTTTGCACGGCTACAAATTTCAGCCTTATTGCTTCAGTGAAACTCGAGATATAGCTGATATGGTAAACGGTGTCGGAACTGGAACTGAACTGGATTTGCCCTTAATTCTAGTAATCTGAAATCACTCAAAGAAACTTGTGAAAAACACCAAATTACATAAAAATATAAAAGATCATAAACACAATTAGACTAAACAATAATAACTCGTATTTGACACAAAACAATAATAAAACATAACTAAAAACTATATAATTATACGAGTTATCACACCCCCACACTTAGATTGTTGCTAGTCCCTAGCAACGACTCAATAAAAATAAAATAAGAAAATCTAATCTAATCCATTTTCGTAGGAAATCACGGTGGCACTTAGCATGTGACACAAGCTTTTAAACCCCTAGGTGTCCCTAGTGGACGAGTTTAGTCTCGTGAGGGTTTACTAGGACGATACCCACAAACATTGAAGACATAAGAAAAACTAAAAATAATAATTATAACTAATCCTTCCAATATAAATTAGATATAATCATTGGACAAGTCTTAAAAACTAATCAATAGCTTAAAGAAATTCACAAAAAATCTTGCTTGAATGTAAATAAATGAGTTAAGCCAATATTAACATAACATATTTCAATCAAAATAGTGCATATTCAACTTACTCTCAACCTCTCACATGGGATACTCTCATGATTTTCACTCTTTAAAGTAGTGGTAAAGTGTTTACACTCAATCAATCTCATGAAAACAGTTCTACCATATGCTTGCTTGTCCACCTATTCTCCACTATTTAGATCATACAACTTCATAAATCAAGAGGTCTTTTTTCAAGGTTGTAATGGGGCCAAAGGGTTATAATGTAGTTAAAGAACAAAAGGATAAAGATATCACAAAAGTTCCAAAGAGTTCATAGAGTTTAGAGACATAATAAGATCATACAAATAAATTTCTCAAAACTCTTTACAAGTACATAGTCACATAGGCTAAATATTCATGTTGAGCCTTTGCTTCATTCTAACCAACTTTGTAACATCTTTTTCTTTACTTTAACTAGAAGTTCAAGAGAAGATTTTTTTTTTTTTTTTAATATGGGAATGTATTTGACAATGATCCCTTTATTTTTCTCTTGACTTTTGCCTCTCTCCTCCCCCACACTTATCTTTCGTTCTAACCCAAATTTTCAAAAAGTATCCCTTGTTTTTGCAATATGTCTCAAAATATATAATCCATCTTTAGAACAAGGGTAAGGATATAAGTATATTTAGGCTAGGTGTAAGTTCTGGTTACCAATAAAATAGCATACTTAATGAAGGCTCAAATTGGCTCACTAGTGGGGATGTTCTCTTAGAACATTAATAATGGATGGCTGTTTGGCTCTGGTTATAATCCTAATGCCTCTATCATATTCATGTTGTCACATGTATCAATATAGTCTCAAACGGTTTAAAGCAAGTTCTAGAGAATCATGTAATCATAAGAGCACTCAAGAAAGAAATTAGATTGATTTGTATAATGCATCAATCATTATAGGCTCAAAAACTCACAAGGATGATTATACAAGTCAGATTAAGTCTAAACATGCTTCTTTCTCAATCAACAGATCATATTAACATTGGCTCATAAAAAGGTTGATATCAAGCTCAATTCTCATGAAAATCTTCTCACTAATAAATCTGTTTTAGACTTATGCAATTCATATCTCATTATAGTATTGAAAGTAACTAAAAAACACACTAAGTCTAAACATGCTTTTTTTTTTTTTTTTTTTGAAGAAGAAGAAGAAGAAGATTAAATCAAACTGACAAGGTATGTCTCAAGTCTCCCTTACTCAGACCTTGTCCAGAATGAATACTTCTAAATGTCTTAAAACACAACAATTTTTTTTTTTTTTAGCAAAATATGTCCCTTACCCCCTACTAAAATATGACATTGTCCCCAATGTCAAATTTTAAAGGTAGAATTTAGGAGATATTACCTGCAGAGGTTGCTAACCACTTATTATAACTGAGACACAACAAGCAAAATGTTAGATAATGTCACAAAGACAAAGTGCAATCCACTCCTTGCTCGTCCATATCTCTTTTTCTTTTTCCGAGCGTTTGCGAAACAACCGTAGCAGATAAACACTCATAAGCTTGTAGCTTTTTGAGTAAATCTTCAATGGTTGTAGCAGAAATTATGGTTCTCCTTGCCTCTGAAAACATGAATCCATTATCCACAGCATTATCTAAATATGAAAGCAAATTACTAAAATAACCATTAATATTAAGCAAACCAATGGGCTTCTTATTTGTGACCAAAGATGACCAAGAAGCCACGCAAGCTATTTCTTCCAATGTACCCAGACCTCCTGGTAAAGCAATGAATGCATCGGCAGAATGGTACATGATTGTTATCCGTTCAGGGATACTCCAGACTTGTATTTCCTTACCCACGGTAGGTCCACAAAAATCTGTGAATAGTTTTGGCACGATTCCTAAAACTGGACTTCCTCCGGCGTGTGCTGCTGTAGCGACTGCTCCCATTAGACCCGTACTACCGCCTCCATAAATCAACTGGATCTTTTGTTGGGCAAGTATTACTCCAACTCTTATGGCTTCATCAGCGAATATGTTATTTTTCCCTGGATAAGCACCTCCAAAGACACATTTTTTTAATGCGCTGGGACGAAGTGCTTTCCATTTTTTTTTCTTTTTCGAGTGCCTGAAAGAGAATGAGTACATGGTGTAATATATAGAGGACTGAGTAGTGAATCAGACAAGAGTAATAATGTCGCCGAAAGTGTATTTGACCTGTCAGAAGAAAATGTTAACCTAACAAAAGATTTTTGCGTGATTTCAGGAAGAAAATCAAAAAGAGAAGAAAAATCAACCGTAAAAGTCCAATGCAAAAAATACGAGAATAATTACACAAATCGAACAACACGTAAATTAAACCGAAATGAAATTATTGCAAATCAAACCAAAAGCTGAGAAGTCATTTATTGTAGTTGTGATTGTGGCTCACATCTTCCTCTGGTTTTACGTCCAGAAACGGCTTAAACGCCTTCTATGAGTCGAGGATATGCTTCCCATCCAGTTTTCTTACAAGCTGGCAAACAGGGTCTTTTAACATCAGATTCCCAAGATGTTGCCATTCCTTTTGGAATTGCGGCCATAAATCAAGAATTTCTCTTTGTACGTCTCCACTAGGATGCGTCTCAAGAGAAAGTTGGATATTACCCAAATTCTCCTTACTCAGTCCATCCTTAATGAATTCAATTTTATCATCTCGATTAGAGGACGGAATCCCAATAGAACGACATTTACCGTTACACGTCCATCGTGCACACTTGTGGCAATTTGAACTCATGCGCTTTGCTCGTCGCTTCTTTGCATAAGTGCTTCTACCTGTACCTGGTAAATGCAAAACAGGAAGATATTCATCTTCACGTACCTTGGCTTCAATTATCCAACGTATGTCTTCAGGAATCCCTTTGTGCATAAGCATTCTTAATCTTTCAAATCGAACTTGGTAAAGCTTCAGTAAAATATTTCGAGGAAAAGGAGGAAATCGTTTCTGCAATCTTGTGAGAATATCATCCATCTTGAAAAAAAATGAAAAAGAAATTGAAAGAGAAATTTATATACAATATCAATTTTGTGGGTAGCTGATGGAACCGACTTAAATAATCACGGAGTACCGTTATCCGCCATTTAACCGGGAAAAAAATGAATTTTTTTTTTTTTTTTTTTTGAAGATTAGTAAAAATTATATTTACATCTAGTTATTTTCAAAACAAGGATCAGAAAGAAAAACAACCTCTTCTTGAGTAACATGATTTTCCAAAAAGAGTTTGAGTCTTTGTCCATTTACCTTGAATACGTTACCATTTTGAGGATTCTCAATGTCAACTGCTCCATAATGATACACATGTTTAACCACAAATGGGCCAGTCCATCTTGATCTCAACTTACCAGGAAATATGTGAAGTCTAGAATTATAAAGTAGAACTTTTTGCCCAACATCAAATGTTTTTCTTGAAATTAACTTGTCATGAAAGGCTTTAGTTCTTTCTTTATGAATTTTAGAATTCTCATATGCATCATTTCTGAGTTCCTCAAGTTCATTTATGACTGGAAAAGTTTCATTCTCACCCAAAAAGGAATATTTTAGCTCGGATGGCAATGGTTTTAAATCCAGCTTGGGTGGTTCAATAGTTGATGGTACAGTGACATTTGTGAGTGATGGAAGTTCCTCAAACTTTTGTTTCCAACAATGCTTAACCTGAAAAGAATTTAACAAAGAATCAGTGTGTGAAATTTCTGAAGCATTATCAAACTCACATTCAATTAAATAAGCTTCCAAAGGATCATGGAATGTGGTAGTGGTGAGATGTTCATGAACAAGTTCTTCAATGAAATCCACTTCATGTACTTCTGAATCATCACCAGGTTGCTTTCAAGTGTTGAACACATTTAATTCTAAAGTCATATTTCCAAAAGAAATGTTCAACATACCATTCTTGCAATTTATCAGAGCATTAGAAGTTGCAAGAAATGGACGGCCTAATATAACAGGAATTTGAACATTTGGATTTGAAACAGGATGTGTGTCCAAAACAATAAAATCAACAGGGAAGTAAAAATTATCAATTTGAACCAAAACATCTTCAACTATCCCTCGAGGAATTTTTACAGAACGATCAGCTAGTTGAAGTGTAACAGGTGTTTCCTTGAGTTCACCTAAACCTAACTGTTGATAAACAGAAAAAGGCAAAAGATTAACACTAGCACCAAGATCAAGCAATGCACGTTCTATTCTAGTGTTTCCAATGATGCATGAGATTGTTGGACATCCAGGATCTTTGAATTTTGGTGGAGTAAGGTGCTGAATGATTGAGCTCACACTTTCCGTCAGAAATGCTTTCTTTTGTACATTATGTTTCCTTTTAACTGTGCACATGTCCTTCAAAAATTTAGCATAAGATGGAACTTGTTTGATTGCATCCAATAAAGGAATGTTAATCTTAACTTGTTTGAACAGTTCATAAATTTCTGCATTTTGATTCAAATTCTTTATTGTTTGCAACCTTTGAGGAAAAGGAGCAGGATGCATACCTTTTTCTTTGTCCAAATTTTCAAGGAGTTCAGACTTACCATCATCCTTACCAATACTTTTAGGAGGGGAAGGAGGATCTTGGTCTTTTGATGGAATCTTTTTGTCAATTTCCTTTCCACTTCGAAGAGTTGTGATAGAACTGGCATTTTCCTGTTGAGTTTCATTGGAGCAAGAAACAAGACATTGAGTAGAAGGGTTAGGCTGAGGTTGAGCAGGAAACTTACCTTTTTCTTGAGTGCGTAATGAAGCTGTCAATGTGGACAAGGTGTTTTTGATCTCATTGATGTCCTGTGAAGTCCGGTTATTCACATTTGCTTGTGTTTGCATGAATGCTTGCAATGTCTCTTCCAAGGTTTGTACACGTGAAGGTTGATAGGAAAAAGTGTTGCCCGGCTTTTGAGATTGTGGTACCTGAACATGATTATTATTCCGCCAACTGAAGTTGGGATGATTTCTCCATTCAGGGTTATACGTTTCAGAGTAAGGAGAAGGAAAAGGCTTTTTAAATGTGTTTATGGAATTTACTTGATCATGCAACGCTTCTTTAAGAATGGGAATGTTTGGACATTCAGAAGTGGGGTGTCCCATGATTTCACAAATTCCACAACTTTCTTCATTTTTAACCGTTTTGACTTCTTTTACTTATCTAAGTTCCATGGCTTCAATCTTTCTAGCCAAATTAGCTACTTTAGCTTTTATCTCATCTTCTTGACTAAAATGATATTTACCTCTGTTAGAAACAAGATTAGATCTAGTGGAACTTTCAGAGGAATTATCTGTGTGCCAGGCTTGAGAGTTATCTGCCAAATGGTCTAGGTAGTCAAAGGCTTCTTCAGGTTCTTTTTCTAGAAACTCACCGTTACACATTGTTTCAACAAATTGTTTAGTTTCGGGAGTTAAACTTTCATAAAAGAAACTAATAAGACGCCATTTTTCAAAACCATGATGTGGACAAGAACTTAACAAATCTTTAAAACGCTCCCAGCACTGAAAAAATGCTTCATTTTGATTTTGATTGAAATTTTGAATCTGTCTTTTCAAAGCAGTAGTTTTATGTGCTGGAAAAAATTTCTTTAGAAACTCAGTTTGTAATTCTTGCCATGTGCCAATTGACCTTGGTTTTAAATTATGAAGCCAAATTTTTGCTTTATCTTTTAAAGAAAAAGGAAATAATTTTAGCTTGACAATTTCATTTGTACATTGTTGGTCATTAAAGGTGACACATACATCTTCGAAGTCTTTTAGAAACGAGTAAGCACTTTCCGATTCTAACCCATGGAAATTTGGAAGCAAAGCTATCATACCTGGTTTAAAACGAAAGTTGTTTGCATTGAGAGGAAAAATAAAACAAGAGGGTGATGAGCTTCGAGTTGGTTGCAAGTAGTCACGCATGGTGCGTACTTGTCTGTTCTCATCTTCAGCATGAACAGTTTCATTGTCAGCCATGGTAGGAGTTGTATTAGAAAGATTACCTGAAAAAGTTTCACAATAAAATCTAACTAAACGATGAGATCTAAAATCACGTCGCCAAACAAGCATAAAACAAAGTTAATATACAGATTAGGCGGTATAACCAGCCAATAAAAATAAAACAAAGTTAATATACAATATAAATATAAATATATAGAAAATTAGGCGGTATAACCAGCCAATAAAAATAAATATAGGCGGTATAACCAGCCAATAAAAATAAATATACTTATAAACTTATATACTTAGTATTGCCTCCCCGGCAACGGCGCCAAAAACTTGATGGAGACTCAATTAAGAGTTGTAAACCCAAGTGCAGGTTATGTTCAAGTAATAAATTCTCGGGTGTCCGAGGTCGAACCACAGGGAAGCGTATTAGTAAGTATAAGTTTATAAATATATAAGACAAAGAAAGTAAACAAGATATTAGGGAATCAACAACAAAATAAGATAAACAAGATATTAGAGAACAAAATAAACAAAATATAAAAGAAATTAAACAAGATATAAAAAAAACAATAAAAAAGATGTTGAGGTTAGAGAATCCACTCTTGGTGTTATGCTAAGATTAATCTTGTTTTATTACACAATTGAAATCCACACATAAAGGAGGTTCCAATCGGAAGGTTTAGCAATTCAGTCCAAATTGTCCAACGTCCATAGCATATGATATTATGTTCATTTGGTGTCCTCAAAACTCATAAAAAGAGTCCAAGCATTCCTTATGCCAAGGTATATGTCTACAACAAATCAAGGTTATGAAACCAAGCATTTATTGTGCCATTTTCTTTGTCAATAATGAATCAAGATCCCTACTTTGCAAGTATGATTTTAAACCAAAAGAAAATATTATCTATACTAGTGTTTATAAATGATGATTCATTTTAGCTCATGTTTAAGAGACTAACCTTAGCATTTACCAAGAGCTTCACCTCATCACCTCAACAATATGATTAGCAACACATACTAAAAATGAAAAGAAATGTAAGAAGCATAAGTAAATAAAGAAAAAGAAAACTAGAGAAAGGAAAAAAAGAAGAAAACTTAGAGAATTTTTTTACAATGGCTAATATCCTACCAATGTATAAATGTCTCCCAATACTCATCCAAGGCCCTCTATTTATACACATTTTGGAGGGCTAAATGACAAGAGACAAGCTTTACAAATTTCAAAGGTAGGTATAATAGGTGGGTGCATTTTTCTAACAATTTTCGTCATATTGTATGACAATTCTGATCAGCCAGCTTGATGGTCGATTTTGTCAATGTTGGAGGCTCGATCTGATAAAATTGTCTTCTAGAAAAATATACCCCTATCAGTTACGGATCCATAGCCGTTGGAATCAGCTCATTTTCTGATGTGGATAAGAAGATATGGGCAAAATACGAAAACAGGTCAGCACAGACGTCATTGCACATCAGCCAACTTGATGGTCGATTTCACTAGGGAAAACGACTCCGTTTCAAGAAGTGTAAAACATGAAAAAGATAGATATGCCTCTTAGCTTTGCACGGCTATATTGCTTCAGTGAAACTCGAGATATAGCTGATATGGTAAACGGTGTCGGAACTGGAACTGAACTGGATTTGCCCTTAATTCTAGTAATCTGAAATCACTCAAAGAAACTTGTGAAAAACACCAAATTACATAAAAATATAAAAGATCATAAACACAATTAGACTAAACAATAATAACTCGTATTTGACACAAAACAATAATAAAACATAACTAAAAACTATATAATTATACGAGTTATCAGGCTGGTCTTGAAATTTTTGAGCTTTGAAGCCCAAAATGAGGACCAATAGGCCTGCCCAGCAGGCCACAATCCAGCAGCCCCAACAGCTGACCTTGCAAGCCAACTAGGCTTGGTGGCCCAGCAGGCCAGCATCGGCCCAAAGCCGGCCCAACAGGCCACAACCCAGCAGCCCCAACAGGCCAGCTTTGCAAGCCAACCAGGCTGGGTGGCCCAGCAGGCCAGCACCGTCCCAAACCCGGCCCAATAGGCCACAAACCCTAGCCAGCCCAGCAATCCTTTCTCCCGATCAAACCCTAGCTGCCTCCCCATCTCTCCACCGTCTAGCACCGCCACCTACACCCCAACTGGACTGACACCCCCCATTTTCCCCTGCCAGATCCATTTGCAACCACCCACCTAAACCCGAGGCCATCGCTTACCTAGAACCCTAGCCTCACCACCACGGCCCCAAATAAAAACCCCAACCCAAAACCGAAAAACAACACAGAGAAAAAGGAAAAAGAAAAAAAAATCTGAAATCGGGTAGAGGGAAGAAAAACACCACAAGCAAAAATCACAAAAAAAAAAAAGCAAAAAAGGGAGAAACCCAATCAGCCAGCAAAAAAAAAAAGAAAAGAAAAAGGGTTTCAAAATTTTGGTTTTAGATCTAGGAAGTTCGGATTTGATTCGGACAAATCTAACTTAGTATTCAGATAGAGGAGGAAGAGAAGAGTGTTTCGATGTATTTTTTTGGCTTGGGAGGACCTCTGGCACGGCGACGACAAAGCGACGGAGACGGCTGCTGGGTTTTGGGAGAGAATAAGTTAGGTAAATTGTTTTTTGTTTAGGTTTAAAATGAAATGAAAAAAAAAATTGTCTTATAAAGCAACATCCGGGTCGGGTCACGAGACCCGAGCGCGGGTCCGCGCCTGGACCCGACCTAGATGTTGCTTCTTCCTTTTATTCTTTTTTTATTCTTTTATTTATTATGTTATTATTATTATTATTATTTTTATTTCCATTTATTTAAATATTTATTGTTATTATTATTTATTATTTTTTTGTCACTATTATTATTATTTTTATTTATTTATTTTTATTTCCATTTATTTATATATACATTTATTTATTGTTATTTTTTATTTTAGCTTTTTTCTTGTCACTTTATTGTTATTATTAATGTTATTATTCTTAGTATGATATTATGAATAGCTTTTGTTTCATTGCCTTTTATTTTGTGTTTATTATTATTATTATTATATTTTTTTATTGCTCATTTTTATGCATTATTAATCTAAAAAAAGGGGGGGTTTTCATTAACTTTTTATGAATAATATTTTCTTCGCAAATAAAATATGTCTTTTAAATTATTTTCGACAAAGAAAATTCTCTGAAAACGAACTCTTTCTCGGAACGGTCGGAGTATCAATCGTTCTTCGAAACGGTTCGAGTGAAATTAGTTACCGAAACATTATCGAAAGTATCAGAGTAATTTGGAAATTATTTTGACCTCGATAATTTCTTTTATTCTGGAATTAGTTATAAAAGGATATTTTTTTATTTTTTTTATTAACTTCTTTGCAAATAAAATATCTATCTTTAAAGTATTTTCACTAAATGAAATTTTTTAAGAAAAAAACAAATTCTTTCTCGGGATGGTCGGAGTATCAATCGTTCCTCGAAACGACCGGAGTAAAATTAGTTTCCGAAACATTATCAAAAATATCGGAGTGGTTCATAAATTATTTTTTTATTCTGAAATTAATTATATAAAAAATGTGTCTTTATGTTCTATCATATTGTTTTCTCCGCAAATAAAATGTCTTTTTTAAAATTATTTGCAGTAAATGAAATTTTCTAAAAACGAATTATTTCTAGGAATGGTCGGAGTATCAATCATTCCTCGAAACGGTTCGAGTAAAATTCGTCATCGAAACATTGCCGAATTTACCGAAGTGATTCAAAAATTATTTTTACATAGACAATTTCGTTCATTTTGGAATTAATTTTAAAAAGACATTTCTATTGTTTTTTTATTATTATTTTTTTTAAATGATTTCCCCTGCAAATATAATATCTTTCTTTTTTTTATATAAATTATTCTCGGTAAATGAAATCTTTTAAAAGCGGATTGTTTCTTGAACGGTTGGAGTATCAATCGTCTCACGAAACGGTTTGGGTAAAATTAACTACTGAAGCATTATCGAAAGTATCGGAGTGGTTCGGAAACTATTTTTCCAAGATAATTTCTGTTATCTCGGAATTAATTATAAACGAGCATTGTTGTACTTTCTATTATTATTTAAAATAATTTATCCACAAATAAAAAATGCCCTTTTAAATTACTTTTGGTAAAGGAGATTCTCTAAATACGGATCCTTTCCCGGAATGGTCGGAATATCAGTCGTTCTTCAAAATGGTTTTGTGTCAAAATAATTATCAAAAGTATCAGAGTGATTCGGCAATTATTTTTACATAGGTAATTTTTTTTATTTCAATAATTATAAAAGACATTTTCTCTCATTTTTTTAAAGTTCTTTTTACGAAAGAATAAATTCGAAATTCTTGTCAATAAATAAAGGGGATTAAGGGAATTATTTTTAGATACCGGAATAAAAATCAATTTTTTGAGATTAAGGATAACATGTGATTAATGGGTACCATTTTAAAATGGGCGTCATGGGGGTGCTAATCATTTCCCATACGTAACCATACACCCGAGCCCAATTTTATTTTCGCAGACCAAAGCTATCTTTTTATCATAAATTTTGGGTGTCCAATCACACCTAACCAAAAAAGATTGGTGGCGACTCCCTGTATTTATTTTAAAAATCGTCGAGCGGTCGAAAAACCGTTATGACAGCTTGGCGACTTTACTGGGGATCTTTTTTGAGAATCAAGCCATAAATTAATTACGTGTTATCCCGAAGTCTTAAATTAATGATTTTACTATTATTTAATCATAGTTCCCTTATTTGTTTTAAAAATAAAAAGGAACAAATCTTCAATTTTGAATAAATTTGCATTCACGACTATTTTATCATTTTTTGTTGTTTGCACCTTTTCGTTTGTATTAAATTGTTCGGGCATCCGGGATTGGATCGTGAAATGCATGGTCAAAAGGTATGTTTGTTCCTTCTCACACACTAAAGCACGCATTTCATGCATGAGCTCTATACCCAAGCTTTGTCCTTTTAGGAGGGAGAAAAGTACCTAGCTCTCATGAGATAATAACCTCCGCATGGGCTAGCAAAACTCTCGGGATGTAAAGTACCTACGCTTTTTGTGAGATAATAATCTCTGCACAAGCCTGGAAAATACTCCCACTTTGAATTGAACCCTTTCCGTTCATAGCTTGCGATAGGCGAGGATCGGGGTGCCTTACTAGTCCATTCCGGATAATAGTGAGGAACAATTTGGGAACCTTTTAGATATACAAAATTTGGACCCAACATATAACGAAACCTAGGAGGTCGTATGATTGGTTGAAGGAAATTTGATTTTTCTCCTGAACCTCATTTTGTTATTATATACATATCTGTATATATACTAACAGATTCTGTTTTTCTTGTGGTTTTCTCCTTCGCACATTATTATCATTGGCATGATTAGCATCCCATAAAGAGGTGTTTGCTCCAATACATCGTTCAGTCGTAAATTCTCATGGAATCCACTGAACGTCAGGTTTGCGCCTCATCCGTGAATGTCATATGTGAATCACCTATGGATGTACGGATTTGGTCTGAAAAACTCAGCAAGAAGAAGGGGATTGTTTGATTGCCGGTTAGGTATCAACTCTTCCTGAGAAGGTAAACCTAGATCTTTCAGAAAATGATTTGACAGGTTTTGCAAATATATGGGAACAAATGAGTAAAGAAAGAAGAATGAGATTCTCTGAGAAAACGGGCAGATAGCATTGCTTATCCCTATGATAATCGAAGAATCGCTAATCAGGGCAGCAATCCATTTATAGGATCCGTCATACAGATGCTTTACTTTCAATGAAGAGGACATGACCCTAACCATTGAAGAGTACCCAGTCTTACTTGGGATAGAACTCTAATGTCTTGATAAAGTATATGTTAGAAAGCTGAAGTTCGGACTTTGCAAAAAGTTAACTAGAATCCTTGGGATCAAAGTAGGAGACTCCAATCTAAGACGCAAAAGAGAACATATTTGCCTACCTTGGGATTTCCTCAAAGCATTCATCGAGAGACATTTGGATGAAGAAAAAGGAATGACTGCTTTCACTCTGGCTATATACAGGATGATAATCTTTCCAAAGGTTTTGGGGCACATCGAAGCAACAGTAGTAGATTTCTTTGAGCAGGTTGAGAACAATAGCAATCCATCACCGAAAATCTTGGCAGAGACCATAAGATCATTGAACTTTTGTCGAAGGAAAGGGGGAGGATGTTTCATAGGGTGCGCTCAGTTGCTATATGTATGGCTTCAAAGTCATTTCGAGTGTGAGAAAAGTACCTTCAAGAAACCTTATTTGCAAGGTGGAGCCCCGATTCAAGAATTTTGCAGGAGTAAGTGGCCGAAGCACAAGACCAAAGGAGAATGGATGGCATTTTTCCAGACACTCACTAGCAAGCAAGTAAAAGATGGATGGCACCATGGATACCCCTTGTGCCAATGTCATACCGTTGCGAGGAACCATGGGTACAACTCTTGGGTCCATAGGGGGTCGTAAGTTACGCTCCGCTTATGGTGCAAAGGCTATGGAACTAAACAGTTTATCCTAGTGACTCATGGGCTCATTCGAGTAGAATTTTCTTATGGGGAGCCAAACGTGTCAAAAAGGGTCGAACAGATAATTCAAGCATGGAAAGATACTTGGAGAATGAGGCTAGGAGCCCTCAGCGATAGTGTGCTCCACAGTATTTGCTATGGAAAGCAAACCGAGTTAAAGATTCAGTTATCCTCTCAGGGGGAGTCCCACCCCAACCGATTCCTTTACAGCCAAGAGAAATCTAAGAATTCGATGTCGCTAAGGAAGAATTCAAGATCGAAAGAGAGAAGATGAAGCAAGAACATCGAAGGCTCCAGGAAGAAATGGAGAATTGGAAGGATAAGGCAGAAATACAGGAAGTCTGAAATCAAAAGATCGTCAGGGAATGTGATACAGCCCAATCATATCTGAAGAATCTACACTTAGAAAACAAAAAGCTACGATCCGATATGAAGATCGAAAACAGCCTTGGGTCATCTCACAGACGCGAAAAAGAGCTTCAGAAAAAAGTAGAACGATGGAAACACAAGGTACAAGAGAATGAAGGAAAAATTGCTAAATCTTCCCACGAAAGGCATAAATGGGAAAATATGTATTCTTCGGTCACCGCAAAGTTGGTGGGGATAAAAGTCAAGCTAAAAGGTGAGAAAGACAAGTACTCAAAATTACAAGAAGAAAGGAGTCTTTCTGGCAACTAACTCAGAATTTGGAACAACAATTGCACAACCAGAGGAATCATATTGATGAAATTATGAGGGAATGGAAAAACAGAGAGGCAGATTGGATTTACACATGTGATTTGGCAATGGATGCTAGTATGAGATGGAAGGCTGAAAGCTTGGGAAGGCAGCAATACATAGAACATTTGGCTACACAAGTTTGCAAAACAGTAAGCAAAGCAAGAGAAATGGTGGAACGAGTGGAGGTGCTGATACAAGAAGTGAATCCCACTGGAAAGTATGGACAACGTCTGCTTAGCTTCCTAGAAGAGGCAAAAGATCATATGAGCAAGTCAAATATTTTTTGGGCTACAACTCTAGAATGATTAATCAAATGTGAAAACGTACTATAGGATAAATGAGAATCTACTTTTTGAAAATTATATTAGAGCAAACACCTCTCAAGTGCATTCATTTCATTCCATAAACATCATTAACTAATGTTACATGCATACTATATACATGTATACTCATGAAAATATCTGGCAAATCATGAATAAAAAGGAAAGATTTTGATATCATGCCAACCCATTAGAACGATTTAAAATCCCTTTTGACAATAGCATACACTAATCACAACACAAAGTCCCTAATTCATGGTAAAATAATTCTCAGTGGTTTCAAGCATAATCAGACTAACGGAAAGATCAAAGCAATCTTCTCACCAGTACAATACTAGATCTAAAACAAAAACCATGGAAAGTGAGCAAACAACGCGAATGGAAAAATTACAGAGGAAGTTGTAAGAGCAATTAGCCAAGTCCCAACTTGAAGCGAAAGAACAATTAGCCAGGTCCCAACAAGAAACGCAAGAACAGATTGCAAGGTCACAAGAGGAATCACGTGAACAAATGGCCAAGATGATGGAAATGATGATGAGTCTGACTAGGGGAAAAGGGCAAACTGAAAGCTCAAGTGTGAGGGAAGGACCCCGACCCCGAGAAAGTAATAACGAAAATCCTCTATACCCACTGGGTTTTACTCCGACCCACACCCAAACATCACAAGGTGGGCATCCACAAGGATAACCTCCAGTGGGAGGACAACCCTATGTTTACGTCAGCACACCGAGTCCCATAGGCTAACAAGGCCTAGGACAGTTCGCATCTAACTCAGAGACTAATCCTTCAAACCTAGCTATCATCCCAAACTTAGATGACTCCATAGAGCAAGAAAAATTGAGAAAATGTGTGATAGGGCATGTGGAGGACACCAAGATGGAACATAAATATGATATGCTAGAAGAGAGACTCAAGGCAATAGAAAGGATGTACGTCTTCGGGAAAGTTGATGCAAGTGAACTAAGTTTGGTTCCAGATTTGATAATACCATCGAAGTTCGAGGTTCTAGAATTTGAAAAATACGATGGGACCAAGTGCCCTTCATTTCACATCACCATGTTCTATCGCAAAATGACTGGGCATACTCATACCGATAAATTATTGATCCAATGTTTTCAAGATAGCCTGAAAGGATCAGCCTCAAGGTGGTACAACCAACTAGATCATGGTCGCATTAATACTTGGACAGATCTGGCAAGAGCTTTTTTAGCCCAGTACAAGCATATGGCTGACATGGCACCTGATAGGTTATCCTTGCAGAACATGGAGAAGAAGATGGGAGAAGGTTTCAAAGAATACGCCCAGAAATGGAGAGATTTGGCTGCTCAAATGCAACCACCCCTCACTGAAAGAGAAACTACCGTGTTGTTTATTAACACGTTGCGAGGACCATATTATGACAGGCTGGTCGATAATGCTACCAAAAATTTTGCCGACATGGTCATTTTTGGCGAAATGATAGAAAACGCTATAAAGAGTGGCAAGATTGAAGAAATTGAAATAGCCAATGTCAAGAAAGTAGGGGTAGTAGAAAAGAAAGAAGGAGAAGTACAGGTCGTTTCATATGAGAGCCAGCCACCACAAAATTTTACCCCGTACCCTACAAATCAACCCTACAGTTACTCACCTAACCCATACCCATATGCTCCTACACAACCCCAATACCCGATGAGCTATCGACTGTCGATGCCAGTATACTCACTATCACCCATGCCAGTGCCCATATACATAACTCCTGTACCTACTCCTAACCCGGCCAATCCGATAAACAATGTAGGGACTAACCAAAGGGGACCTCAACAGTTTCAACAAAAACCCCCATTCGACCCCATTCCGATGACATACACCCAACTCTTCCCCAAGTTAATCCAAAACCACTTAGTAGCACCCACGTTCCTTGAACCCATGAAACCCCCCCATACCCAAGGTGGTACGACCCAAACGTGAATTGTGATTATCACGGAGGCAACCCGGGTCATTCCTTAGAGAATTGCACTGCCTTTAAACACAAGGTGCAAAACCTGATCAGGACCGGTTATCTAAACTTCACAACCAAAGGAGAGCCTAACGTCACTGCAAATTCGTTACCTGATCATGGGAAAGCGATATTGAATGCAATAGTAGAAGGAAAAGGGTTTCGGGTGCTGTCCAGGGTTGAGGATGTTCGGACTTATATGGGAGAGGTGCTGGATACTATGATTAAAGTTGTGCTGTTTAGACCATTCAACATGGGGCAAAAAATTTCGAGGTTGGAATCAGACAATGGATACTTCTGCAGGTATAACGAAGGCTTGGTAGGACATACTATCGACCAATGCTCCAATTTTCAGGATAAAATTCAAGAGATGATGGATATCGGTGTAGCAGAATTCTCCAAAGAATGGGAAAAATAATCAGTGGACGTGGTGATTGAAGAAACACCAAAGGCTGCTGAATGGGTCAAGCCAAAGCCATTGGTTATCTACTATGAAGAAACCCAGAACCCACCAGTAAAAGAAACACCAAGGGTATCAAAGCTGATAGTAACTATCCAAGTACCAGGCCCTTTTCCACATAGGAATGGTAAGACTATGCCCTGGAAATACGACTGTAAAGTTATATCACCAGAGCCTAGTAATACTACGCCAGTACTCAATGTTTTTGCCGCAATAGTAGACATCATCGAGGTTTTACTAGAAGTGAGAGATGATATACACCCGAAGCAGCAGAAAAGGCTAGAAAAGAGAAAGCTAAAATTGATAAAGAGAAGACAATCCCAAAAAATGAAGTCGAGCAAAGAAAGAACAAGCCAGTAACAGAGGAGGAAGCTTGTGAATTCCTCAAATTTATCAAGTACAGCGAATATAGTGTGGTGGAATAGTTAAAGCGCTCGCCAGCTCGCATTTCCATCTTGGAATTGCTGATGAATTCAGAATCCCACCGAAGGGCCCTCTTAAAAGTACTGAATGAGACGTACATAGCTCATGACGTATCCGTAGAAAAATTCAATCAAGTAGTAGGAAATATGGCTGTCAACAATTTCATAGCTTTCAGCGATGAAGAATCCCGCCTGAGGGGATAGGCAGTACCAAGGTGATAACTCGTATAATTATATAGTTTTTAGTTATGTTTTATTATTGTTTTGTGTCAAATACGAGTTATTATTGCTTAGTCTACTTGTGTTTCTGATCTTTTATATTTTTATGTAATTTGGTGTTTTTCATGAGTTTCTTTGAGTGATTTCAGATTACTAGGTTAAATCAAGAATTAAGGGCAAATCCAATTCAGTTCTAGTTCCGACACCTTTTTCCATATCAGCTATATCTGGAGTTTCACTGAAGCAATAAGGCTGAAATTTTAACCGTGCAAAGTTAAGAGGCATATCTATCTTTTTCATGTTTTACACTTCTTGAAACGGAGTCGTTTTCCCTACCGAAATCAACCATCAAGTTGGCTGATGTGCAATGACGTCTGTTCTGCACCGTTTTGGTATTTTGACCATATCTTCCGATCCACATGAGCAAATGATCTGATTCCAACGGCTATGGATCAGTAACTGATAGGGGCATATTTTTCTAGAAGACCATTTGATCGGATCGAGCCTCCAACATTGACAAAATCGACCATCAAGCTGGCTGATCAGAATTGTCATACAACATGACGAAAATTGTTAGAAAAATGCACCCACCTATTGTACCTACCTTTGAAATTTATAAAGCTTGTCTCTTGTCATTTAGCTCTCCAAAATGTGTATAAATAGAGGGCCTTGGATGAGTATTAGGATACATTATACATTGGTAGGATATTAGCCATTGTAATAAAATTCTCTAGGTTTTCTTTTCTTTCCTTTCTCTAGTTTTCTTTTTCTTTATTTACTTATGCTTCTTTCATTTCTTTTCATTTTATTCATATCTAGTATGTGTTGCTAATCATATTGTTGAGGTGATGAGGTGAAGCTCTTGGTAAATGCTAAGGTTAGTCTCTTAAACATGAGCTAAAATGAATTATCATTTATAAACACTAGTATAGATAATATTTTCTTTTGGTTTAAAATCATACTTGCAAAGTAGGGATCTTGATTCATTATTGACAATGAAAATGGCACAATAAATGCTTGGTTTCATAACCTTGATTTGTTGTAGACATATACCTTGGCATAAGGAATGCTTGGACTCTTTTTATGAGTTTTGAGGACACCAAATGAACATAATATCATATGCTATGGACGTTGGACAATTTGGACTGAATTGCTAAACCTTCCGATTGGAACCTCCTTTATGTGTGGATTTCAATTGTGTAATAAAACAAGATTAATCTTAGCATAACACCAAGAGTGGATTCTCTAACCTCAACATCTTTTCTTATTGTTTTTTTTTATATCTTGTTTAATTTCTTTTATGTTATTTTGTTTATTTTGTTCTCTAATATCTTGTTTATCTTGTTTTGTTGTTGATTCCCTAATATCTTGTTTACTTTCTTTGTCTTATATATTTATAAACTTATACTTACTAATACGCTTCCCTGTGGTTCGACCTCGGACACCCGAGAATTTATTACTTGAACATAACCTGCACTTGGGTTTACGACTCTTAATTGAGTCTCCATCAAGTTTTTGGCGCCGTTGCCGGGGAGGCAATACTAAGTATATAAGTTTATAAGTATATTTATTTTTATTGGCTGGTTATACCGCCTAATTTGTATATTAACTTTGTTTTATTTTTATTGGCTGGTTATACCGCCTAATTTGTATATTAACTTTGTTTTATGCTTGTGTGGCGACGTGATTTTAGATCTCGTCGTTTAGTTAGATTTTATTGTGAAACTTTTTTAGGTAATCTTTCTAATACAATTCCTACCATGGCTGACAATGAAAGTGTTCATGCTGAAGATGAGAACAGACAAGTACGCACCATGCGTGACTACTTGCAACCAACTTGAAGCTCATCACCCTCTTGTTTTATTTTTCCTCTCAATGCAAACAACTTTCGTTTTAAACCAGGTATGATAGCTTTGCTTCCAAATTTCCATGGGTTAGAATCGGAAAGTGCTTACTCGTTTCTAAAAGACTTCGAAGATGTATGTGTCACCTTTAATGACCAACAATGTACAAATGAAATTGTCAAGCTAAAATTATTTCCTTTTTCTTTAAAAGATAAAGCAAAAATTTGGCTTCATAATTTAAAACCAAGGTCAATTGGCACATGGCAAGAATTACAAACTGAGTTTCTAAAGAAATTTTTCCCAACACATAAAACTACTGCTTTGAAAAGACAGATTCAAAATTTCAATCAAAATCAAAATGAAGCATTTTTTCAGTGCTTGGAGCGTTTTAAAGATTTGTTAAGTTCTTGTCCACATCATGGTTTTGAAAAATGGCGTCTTATTAGTTTCTTTTATGAAAGTTTAACTCCCGAAACTAAACAATTTGTTGAAACAATGTGTAACGGTGAGTTTCTAGAAAAAGAACCTGAAGAAGCCTTTGACTACCTAGACCATTTGGCAGATAACTCTCAAGCCTGGCACACAGATAATTCCTCTGAAAGTTCCAATAGATCTAATATTGTTTCTAACAGAGGAAAATATCATTTTAGTCAAGAAGATGAGATAAAAGCTAAAGTAACTAATTTGGCTAGAAAGATTGAAGCCATGGAACTCAGAGAAGTAAAAGAAGTCAAAACGGTTAAAAATGAAGAAAGTTGTGGAATTTGTGAAATCATGGGACACCCCACTTCTGAATGTCCAAACATTCCCATTCTTAAAGAAGCGTTGCATGATCAAGTAAATTCCATAAACACATTTAAAAAGCCTTTTCCTTCTTCTTACTCTGAAACGTATAACCCTGAATGGAGAAATCATCCCAACTTCAGTTGGCAGAATAATAATCATGTTCAGGTACCACAATCTCAAAAGCCGGGCAACACTTTTTCCTATCAACCTTCACGTGTACAAACCCTGGAAGAGACATTGCAAGCATTCATGCAAACACAAGCAAATGTGAATAACCAAACTTCACAGGACATCAATGAGATCAAAAACACCTTGTCCACATTGACAGCTTCATTACGCACTCAAGAAAAAGGTAAGTTTCCTGCTCAACCTCAGCCTAACCCTTCTACTCAATGTTTTGTTTCTTGCTCCAATGAAACTCAACAGGAAAATGCCAGTTCTATCACAACTCTTCGAAGTGGAAAGGCAATTGACAAAAACATTCCATCAAAAGACCAAGATCCTCCTTCCCCTCCGAAAAGTAACGGTAAGGATGATGGTAAGTCTGAACTTCTTGAAAATTTGGACAAAGAAAAAGGTATGCATCCTGCTCCTTTTCCTCAAGGGTTGCAAACAATAAAGAATTTGAATCAAAATGCAGAAATTTATGAACTTTTCAAACAAGTTAAGATTAACATTCCTTTATTGGATGCAATCAAACAAGTTCCATCTTATGCTAAATTTTTGAAGGACTTGTGCACAGTTAAAAGGAAACATAATGTACAAAAAAAAAAGCATTTCTGACGGAAAGTGTGAGCTCAATCATTCAGCACCTTACTCCACCAAAATTCAAAGATCCTGGATGTCCAACAATCTCATGCATCATTGGAAACACTAGAATAGAACGTGCATTGCTTGATCTTGGTGCTAGTGTTAATCTTTTGCCTTTTTCTGTTTATCAACAGTTAGGTTTAGGTGAACTCAAGGAAACACCTGTTACACTTCAACTAGCTGATCGTTCTGTAAAAATTCCTCGAGGGATAGTTGAAGATGTTTTGGTTCAAATTGATAATTTTTACTTCCCTGTTGATTTTATTGTTTTGGATACACATCCTGTTTCAAATCCAAATGTTCAAATTCCTGTTATATTAGGCCGTCCATTTCTTGCAACTTCTAATGCTCTGATAAATTGCAGGAATGGTAATTTGAACATTTCTTTTGGAAATATGACTTTAGAATTAAATGTGTTCAACATTTGCAAGCAACCTGGTGATGATTCAGAAGTACATGAAGTGGATTTCATTGAAGAACTTATTCATGAACATCTCACCACTACCACATTCCATGATCCTTTAGAAGCTTATTTAATTGAATGTGAGTTTGATAATGCTTCAGAAATTTCACACACTGATTCTTTGTTAAATTCTTTTCAGGTTAAGCATTGTTGGAAACAAAAGTTTGAGGAACTTCCACCACTCACAAATGTCACTGTACCATCAACTATTGAACCACCCAAGCTGGATTTAAAACCATTGCCATCCGAGCTAAAATATTCCTTTTTGGGAAAAATTCCTTCTCAATGGAGCCCCCAAGATAAAAGGAAGTTTCTGAATGAGGTAAAGAAGTTCTACTGGGATGACCCTTACTTGTTCAAATATTGTCCTGATCAAATTTTTCGAAGATGCATTCCCGACAATGAGTGTGGATTTTACTGGCCAACTTTATTCAAAGATGCATATGAGAATTCTAAAATTCATAAAGAAAGAACTACAGCCTTTCATGACAAGTTAATTTCAAGAAAAACATTTGATGTTGGGCAAAAAGTTCTACTTTATAATTCTAGACTTCACATATTTCCTGGTAAGTTGAGATCAAGATGGACTGGCCCATTTGTGGTTAAACATGTGTATCATTATGGAGCAGTTGACATTGAGAATCCTCAAAATGGTAACGTATTCAAGGTAAATAGACAAAGACTCAAACTCTTTTTGGAAAATCATGTTACTCAAGAAGAGGTTGTTTTTCTTTCTGATCCTTGTTTTGAAAATAACTAGATGTAAATATAATTTTTACTAATTTCCAAAAAAAAATTAATACATTTTTTTTAACCCCGTTAAATGGCGGATAACGGTACTCCGTGATTATTTAAGTCGGTTCCATCAGTTACCCACAAAACTGATATTGTATATAAATTTCTCTTTCAATTTCTTTTTCATTTTTTTTTCAGGATGGATGATATTCTCAAAAGATTGCAGAAACAATTTCCTCCTTTTCCTCAAAATATTTTACTGAAGCTTTACCAAGTTCGATTTGAAAGATTAAGAATGCTTATGCACAAAGGGATTCCTGAAGACATACGTTGGATAATTGAAGCCAAGGTACGTGAAGATGAATATCTTCCTGTTTTGCATTTACCAGGTACAGGTAGAAGCACTTTTGCAAAGAAGCGACGAGCAAAGCGCATGAGTTCAAATTGCCACAAATGTGCACGATGGACGTGTAACGGTAAATGTCGTTCCATTGGGATTCCGTCCTCTAATCGAGATGATAAAATTGAATTCATTAAGGATGGACTGAGTAAGGAGAATTTGGGTAATATCCAACTTTCTCTTGAGACGCATCCTAGTGGAGACGTACAAAGAGAAATTCTTGATTTATGGCCGCAATTCCAAAGGGAATGGCAACATCTTGGGAATCTGATGTTAAAAGACCCTGTTTGCCAGCTTGTAAGAAAACTGGATGGGAAGCATATCCTCGACTCATAGAAGGCGTTTAAGCCGTTTCTGGACGTAAAACCAGAGGAAGATGTGAGCCACAATCACAACTACAATAAATGACTTCTCAGCTTTTGGTCTGATTTGCAATAACTTCATTTCGGTTTAATTTACGTGTTGTTAGATTTGTGTAATTATTCTCGTTTTTTTTTTTTTGCATTGGTCTTTTACGGTTGATTTTTCTTCTCTTTTTGATTTTCTTCCTGAAATCACGCAAAAATCTTTTGTTAGGTTAACATTTTCTTCTGACAGGTCAAATACACTTTCGGCGACATTATTACTCTTGTCTGATTCACTACTCAGTCCTCTATATATTACACCATGTACTCATTCTCTTTTAGGCACTTGAAAAAAAAATGGAAAGTACTTCGTCCCAGCGCATTAAAAAAATTTGTGTCTTTGGAGGTGCTTATCCAGGGAAAAATAACATATTCGCTGATGAAGCCATAAGAGTTGGAGTAATACTTGCCCAACAAAAGATCCAGTTTATTTATGGAGGCGGTAGTACGGGTTTAATGGGAGCAGTCGCTACAGCAGCACACGCCGGAGGAAGTCCAGTTCTAGGAATCGTGCCAAAACTATTCACAGGTTTTTGTGGACCTACCGTGGGTAAGGAAATACAAGTCTGGAGTATCCCTGAACGGATGACAATCATGTACCATTCTGCCGATGCATTCATTGCTTTACCATGAGGTATGGGTACATTGGAAGAAATAGCTTGCGTGGCTTCTTGGTCATCTTTGGTCACAAATAAGAAACCCATTGGTTTGCTTAATATTAATGGTTATTTTAGTAATTTGCTTTCATATTTAGATAATGCTGTGGATAATGGATTCATGTTTTCAGAGGCAAGGAGAACCAACCATTGAAGATTTACTCAAAAAGCTCCAAGCTTATGAGTATTTATCTGCTACGGTTGTTTCGCAAACGCTCGGAAAAAGAAAAAGAGATATGGACGAGCAAGGAGTGGATTGCACTCTGTCTTTGTGACATTATCTAACATTTTGTTTGTTGTGTCTCAGTTATAATAAGTGGTTAGCAACCTCTGCAGGTAATATCTCCTAAATTCTACCTTTAGTAGGGGGTAAGGGACATATTTTGCTAATTTAAAAAAAATAATAAAAAAATTAATGTGTTTTAAGCCATTTAGAAGTATTCATTCTGAACAAGGTCTGAGTAAGGGAGACTTGAGACATACCTTGTCAGTTTGATTTCTTCTTTCAAAAAAAAAAAAAAAGTTTGTTGTGTTTTAAGCAATTTAGAAGTATTCATTCTGAACAAGGTCTGAGTAAGGGAGACTTGAGACATACCTTGTCAGTTTGATTTAATCTTCTTCAAAAAAAAAAAAAAAAAAGCATGTTTAGACTTAGTGTGTTTTTAGTGTGTTTTAGTTACTTTCAATACTATAATGAGATATGAATTGCATAAGTCTAAAACAGATTTATTAGTGAGAAGATTTTCATGAGGATTGAGCTTGATATCAACCTTTTTATGAGCCAATGTTAATATGATATGTTGATTGAGAAAGAAGCATGTTTAGACTTAATCTGACTTGTATAATCATCCTTGTGAGTTTTTGAGCCTATAATGATTGATGCATTATACAAATCAATCTAATTTCTTTCTTGAGTGCTCTTATGATTACATGATTCTCTAGAACTTGCTTTAAACCGTTTGAGACTATATTGATACATGTGACAACATGAATATGATAGAGGCATTAGGATTATAACCAGAGCCAAACAGCCATCCATTATTAATGTTCTAAGAGAACATCCCCACTAGTGAGCCAATTTGAGCCTACATTAAATATGCTGTTTTATTGGTAACCACAACTTACACCTAGCCTAAATATACTTATATCCTTACCCTTGTTCTAAAGATGAATTATATATTTTGAGACATATTGCAAAAAAACAAGGGATATTTTTAGTTGAAAATTTGGGTTAGAAACAAAAGATAAATGTGGGGGAAGAAAAGAAAAGAAAAAGTCAAGAGAAAAAGAAAGGGATCATTGTTAAATACATTCCCATATTCAAAAAAAAAAAAAAATCTTCTCTTGAACTTCTAGTTAAAGTAAAGAAAAAGATGTTACAAAGTTGGTTAGAATGAAGCAAAGGCTCAACATGAATATTTAGCCTATGTGACTATGTACTTGTAAAGAGTTTTGAGAAATTTATTTGTATGATCTTATTATGTCTCTAAACTCTATGAACTCTTTGGAACCTTTGTGATATCTTTATCCTTTTGTTCTTTAACCACATTATAACCCTTTGGCCCCATTACAACCTTGAATAAAGACCTCTTGATTTATGAAGTTGTATGATCTAAATAGTGGAGAATAGGTGGACAAGCAAGCATATGGTAGAAGTGTTTTCATGAGATTGATTGAGTGTAAACACTTTACCACTACTTTAAAGAGTGAAAATCATGAGAGTATCCCATGTGAGAGGTTGAGATTAAGTTGAAGATGCACTATTTTGATTGAAATATGTTATGTTAATATTGGCTTAACTCATTTATTTACATTCAAGCATGAATTTTTGTGAAATTCTTTGAGCTATTGATTAGTTTATAAGACTTGTTCAAAGATTGTCTCTAATTTATATTGAAAGGATTAGGAGTAAATATTTTTAGTGTATGTAGTTTACTTATATTTTAGTTTTTCAATGTTTGTGGGTATCGTTCTAGCAAACCCTCACGAGACTAAACTCGTCCACTAGGGAAACCTAGGGGTTTAAAGGCTTGTGTCACATGCAAAGTGCCACCGTGATTTCCTACGAAAATGGATTAGATTAGATTTTCTTATTTTATTTTTATTGAGTCGTTGCTAGGGACTAGCAACAATCTAAGTGTGGGGGTGTGATAACTCGTATAATTATATAGTTTTTAGTTATGTTTTATTATTGTTTTGTGTCAAATACGAGTTATTATTGCTTAGTCTACTTGTGTTTATGATCTTTTATATTTTTATGTAATTTGGTGTTTTTCATGAGTTTCTTTGAGTGATTTCAGATTACTAGGTTAAATCAAGAATTAAGGGCAAATCCAATTCAGTTCTAGTTCCGACACCTTTTGCCATATCAGCTATATCTGGAGTTTCACTGAAGCAATAAGGCTGAAATTTTAACCGTGCAAATTTAAGAGGCATATCTATCTTTTTCATGTTTTACACTTCTTGAAACGGAGTCGTTTTCCCTACCGAAATCAACCATCAAGTTGGCTGATGTGCAATGACGTCTGTTCTGCACCGTTTTGGTATTTTGACCATATCTTCCGATCCACATGAGAAAATGATCTGATTCCAACGGCTATGGATCAGTAACTGATAGGGGCATATTTTTCTAGAAGACCATTTGATCAGATCGAGCCTCCAACATTGACAAAATCGACCATCAAGCTGGCTGATCAGAATTGTCATACAACATGACGAAAATTGTTAGAAAAATGCACCCACCTATTATACCTACCTTTGAAATTTATAAAGCTTGTCTCTTGTCATTTAGCTCTCCAAAATGTGTATAAATAGAGGGCCTTGGATGAGTATTAGGATACATTATACATTGGTAGGATATTAGCCATTGTAATAAAATTCTCTAGGTTTTCTTTTCTTTCCTTTCTCTAGTTTTCTTTTTCTTTATTTACTTATGCTTCTTTCATTTCTTTTCATTTTATTCATATCTAGTATGTGTTGCTAATCATATTGTTGAGGTGATGAGGTGAAGCTCTTGGTAAATGCTAAGGTTAGTCTCTTAAACATGAGCTAAAATGAATTATCATTTATAAACACTAGTATAGATAATATTTTCTTTTGGTTTAAAATCATACTTGCAAAGTAGGGTTCTTGATTCATTATTGACAATGAAAATGGCACAATAAATGCTTGGTTTCATAACCTTGATTTGTTGTAGACATATACCTTGGCATAAGGAATGCTTGGACTCTTTTTATGAGTTTTGAGGACACCAAATGAACATAATATCATATGCTATGGACGTTGGACAATTTGGACTGAATTTCTAAACCTTCCGATTGGAACCTCCTTTATGTGTGGATTTCAATTGTGTAATAAAACAAGATTAATCTTAGCATAACACCAAGAGTGGATTCTCTAACCTCAACATCTTTTCTTATTGTTTTTTTTATATCTTGTTTAATTTCTTTTATGTTATTTTGTTTATTTTGTTCTCTAATATCTTGTTTATCTTGTTTTGTTGTTGATTCCCTAATATCTTGTTTACTTTCTTTGTCTTATATATTTATAAACTTATACTTACTAATACGCTTCCCTGTTGTTCGACCTCGGACACCCGAGAATTTATTACTTGAACATAACCTGCACTTGGGTTTACGACTCTTAATTGAGTCTCCATCACAAGGCCCTCCATATTATCGCTCGGTGCAAAGGCCATATCATTGCGAAAGTGCTTATCAATAATGATTCCGCGCTAAATGTCATGTCTATGACTACACTAGTCAAATTGCCTATAGACATGTCCCACATGAAGAATAGTCATATGATAGTGCAGGCATTTAATGGAACCTGTAGGCAGGTGGTGGGACAGATCGAGTTACCAATGCAAATTGGTCCTTGCACATTCGATATCGCCTTCCAAGTTATGGATATCATTCCCTTGTACAATGTCTTGTTGGGAAGACCCTGAATTCACATGGCTGGTGCTATTCCACCCAGTCTGTATCAGAAGGTTAAATTCAGGGTTGAAGAGTAGGTAATAATTATGGATGGAGAGGAAGACTTGATTGTATCAAAAGCCTCGAGTATCCCCTACATAAAGGCCACCGAGAAAGCATGGGAATGCTCTTTCGAACCTTGGAGGTTGTGAACGCCGCATTTGTAGGATAAGGTTCTAAGATACCTATGCCTCATTTATCTTATGTTACTCAAAACAGCCTTGTTCAGGTGGTTGGGAAAGGTTGTCGAGCCGGGGCAGGTCTAGGAAAGAACCTACAAGGAATCAAAGGTAGATAAGTGTGATTGGAAAAGGAGACAAGTTTGGTTTGGGATACAAGCCAACCAGAAAGGACAGAGAAAGAATGATAAGAGAAAGGAAAGAACAGAGGCTTGCAAGATTAAGGGGTTATGAGATAGAGACGGAAAGATGTATATCCCCCATCTCTATGAGACATTTCGATCGGTGGGTTTTATTTTTCCCGATTCCCCAGTTGGAACCAAGCCTGTCGTGATTTTGGAAGGAATGTTTACGGAATTCTGCATCCAAATGTTGGAACAAGAGAAAGAAAAGGGAAGCAAAACAGAAGAATGGACCATCTACCCGTGCCCCCCAAGATTTAAATTGAAGAATTGGTATGCTATAGACTTACCAGCTGTATTTAGGTCTCTTTCTAATTAACAAACTAAGTCTTCGAACACTTTTACCCAATAGTGTTATGAAAGTTTCTTTTTGTGCATGGGCTCTTTTTATGAAATTATCAATTTAGTGAATGACAAGCCATGATGCATTTTGTTTCAATTCATTTGCCATTTCTTTTTGTTCATCCTTTCTATTTGCCTGTCTATACAAATATCTATACTTTTTTGTTTCCACATTTCCAAGTCCCCTATTAATGAATGCAAAAACAATCTCATTGATGGTTCGAAAATCGATTTTGAGAAATGTGTTGATATCGATGAAATTGACAACGAAGAGATTACTGAAAACTATGACTTACCTCCTGACTTGTTGAGATTGATAGAGTCAGAAGAAAAGCAAATTATGCTTCATCAGGAGATAACAGAGTTTGTTAATCTGGGAAATGAGAATAATAAGAAAGAAATAAAAATCGGCACTTCATTTTCAGTGGCAAAAAAAAAAAAGAATTGATAGAGCTGCTCCATGAATATGCAGATGTGTTCGCATGGTCCTATCAGGACAAGCTAGGGCTTGATACGGATATTGTGGTGCACCGTTTCCCCTTAGGGCTAGAATGCAAACCAGTGAAACAAAAGTTGAGACGAATGAAGCCTAAAATGCTCCTAAAAGTCAAAGAAGAAGTAAAAAAACAGTTCGATGCAGGATTTTTGAAAGTCGCCAAGTATCCTGAATGGATGGCGAACATAGTCCCAGTCCCGAAAAAAGAAGGGAAAGTACGGATGTGTGTTGATTATTGGGACTTGAACAGAGCTAGTCCGAAAGATAGTTTTCCATTACCCCATATCGATACCTTGGTAGATAATACCGCCAGGCACTCATTGTTCTCATTTATGGATGGATTTTCGGGCTACAACCAAATCAAGATGGCACCAGAAGACATGGAAAAAACCACATTTGTGACAATTTGGGGAACTTTTTGTTATAAGGTTATGCCATTTGGGCTAAAGAATGCCAGTGCAACTTATCAAAAAGCAATGGTGACCCTCTTTCATGATATGATGCACAAAGAAGTAGAGGTTTATGTCGACGATATGATCGCAAAGTCACGTGAAGATGAAGACCACGTGGTTAATCTAAGAAAGTTGTTCGGTCGGTTAAGAAAGTTCCAGCTTAAGCTCAATCCCGCCAAATGCACGTTCGGTCTAACATCCGGCAAACTACTAGTGTAGACACTTAATTTTGTCCGAACCACTAAAACAAGTATATTTTCTTCCTAAATTGATGTTTTAGAATGTAAAAAAAAAAAACTTTTTTCATCCTGCAGGTGGTACTTCGAGACTTAGTCTAAGAATGCGAGCATAAAAAGTCAAACTTTAAAAAGTCAACCCCAAAAAAGTCAACCCCGAAAAATCAAAAACTAAAAAGTCAACCCACTTTCAAAATCAAGATTTGAAGTTCAATTGAAAAATGGCGAAATAATTTTGATAATCCGAGGTCTACATTGAAAGATATGGAGTTCAGAAGTTGGGTTACGGAGACTCGGTAGAAAGGAAACCCTAGTTCAGGAAATTTGGGGAAAAGTGCTTAAACAATCAAATTGGTCAAAATTGAAGGTTCCAAATGAAAGATAAGCACTGACTACGGGTAATGGAGAAGCTACTTGGAAGAAAACTGAAAGAAAAGTCAATCCGGAAGAAAACCAAGAATTAGGGTTTTTGTTGAAATTGAGGAAAATTGCAGAAATGACCCGATTCGGTAAAACTAAAGCCCCTAATTGATGAGGAGTAGTAACCAAGGATAGCTCAAGGCTCAGTTTGAAGAAAATCCGAGAACAGAGCAGATTGGAGGAAAAAAGGAAAAACGAAGAAATTCCCGATAGTGAGAAAAAGGAAAAATCAAATCGAAAGGGAATTTGATCGTAAATATTGGGAATTTTTAGACCAACTCCAATTCAATATATAACAAAGGCCCAAAAAAAGAAAATCTAAAAATCGAACTTGTTTTGAGCAAAATCGGGCTTCGAAGGCAAAATTGGAAAATCCCGAAAAAAACCAAATGAGCTCCAAAAATTTTGAAAATTTTTAGATCTCATTCTTAAATTATTTGGAAGAGATTGACAAAAAATCCTGATTCGGAGTTCGTTTGCAAAATGGCCAAATCCCGAGCCCACTATGCAGTAATTCAAGCAGATAAATCCCAAAAAAATACCAAATGAGTTCCAAAAATTATGAAAACTTCCAGATCATACTTTAAATTATTTGGAAGAGATTGGTGAAGAAAAATTTGATTCGGAGCTCGTCTAAAAATGGTGAAAGTTCGGGTGCATAAAAGGGCAATTTTGGAAGAAAAATCCAAAAAAAAATAGCAAATGGACTCGAAAAAATTTCAAAATTTTAAAACTTTCAAAATTCAATTATTTATTATTTCAGAAGTATTAAAAAAGGAATTTTTGAATTTTGAGTCCGTTTGCTATTTATTTAGGTTCGGGGGGCAAAAAGGTCATTTTATCGAAGAAATCGAAAAGGGTTTTTTCTTGTTTTTAAAAAATTGAAGCATGGGCTGGAAGAGGAAGGGTCAGCCGACCAAGGCCCATTGGTGGCCAGATATTTTCTGATTTTTAATCAAAAGACCAACAATGAAGAGGAAGGTAGTTATTTTTTGTGATCAAGCCTTTGAATTTGCCACACATGAACCAATGGTTGGAGAGATATCTTATTTATGACATCTTTATGACATCATAATTCAAGGGCTGACCAGATCTGATCCAATGGTGAAAATTTTACATAGAAGACATCTTGAAGTGATAGCCATTGGATGAGATAAAAAAAATAAACACCTAGCTTCTAGAAGGAGGCCAATCGGCCACTATAGAGGAAAAGGAGGTCTCTCTTTCATTTTCACTCGTTCACACTCTTGTTTGGGTTGATTTTCTCTCCATTTTGAAAGGCAAAAAAGAAAAGTTTAGAAAGGCAAGGAAAGTAAGAAGAGGGAAGACTTGCAATATTGCTTTGAGAGGTTGCTACAAGCACCATACTCTTGCACTTTCCTTGTATTTCCATTCTTGATTTTGCTGTTTTCATTGATATTTTGGTGAGTTTCTTTTGATTTTGATTTTAAAATAAGTGTTTTTAAGTTTATTCTTCAAGTCCTTCTTGATACATTCTTGTAAAAAGCTTTTGAATTTTTTTTTCTCTTGTTTTTCGGGGTGGCCGAATGGCCTATATTTTATATATAGTTTCTGTTTTGTTTTTTATTTCATGTTATTAGTGGTATTTAACAAGTTTTTGATGCTTTAAATCTTCTTCAAATACAAAAATGTGAAGCTTGTTTTGATTTGGTTGCTTACTTACCTCCATTGTTGAGTTTACTATCTTGTTATCATGTTTATTTTACTTGTCTTGCATTTTTGATTTTTTTGTTTTCAAAGTGTTTAAGTTTGCTTATGATTTACATTTTGCTAATCCATGTGTTTGTGAAAATGCCTATTTGTTGTCATGCTTTTACTTTATGTTTGCATGATTTAGTATTATTCTTTAGCTATGCATGTTATTGTGTTAAGTGTTTGTGAAAATGCCATGTTCATTTTGACCATTCGGCTACCCCCTTTTCTAAGCTTTGTGTGTGTATTTTTATTATGCTAGTTGATAGGTTTGTATTTCCATGATTTGTTGTTATGTATTTTGTTTAAGCATGTTATATGTTTGTGCATTTTCCATGCATTCTTTAGCTTTAGGTTCTACTTGCATTTCATGCATTTTAGACATAGGTTGCATTAAATGCCTTGCAAGTTCATGTTAGGTCTAGGTCATTTTATTGATGCCATGCATTTAGCATGTCATTTAGGTTTTAAATCATACATTTCATACATCATATTTGCTGTATTTTCATGCATTTCATGTCATGCCACATGATTTATGACTTAGACCAATCAATGGTTCAAAGTCATGCTCATTTTGAGCATACTTGTGAAAAATTAAAGAGTTGTCAAATTGATTATTCTACCTTTGTGATTTTTTTTACTTAGCCATTTTTTGTCTAACTTTTTAAAAGTGTTAGCTACTGTTTTTGAGTCTTTATGAGAGTCTCCAACATTTTTAGTTTGATTTTTAAATGATTTTATCAAAGGCAAAAAATGTGTTTTGGCAAAACAGTTTTTTCACCCAGTACTCGTACTTTCCTGATTTTTCTGGGTAGTTATCTTTAATCAGAAAATTAAGCCAATTTTTCCCATGTAGTTTTACATGTTTTGAGTCTCCAGTTTTTTGAAAATTTAAAAATAGGTTAAAAAATCATGTTCTAAAACTGGACAGTGGAGTCAGATTTGAATTTGAAGAAAATTCAATTTTCTGTTTTGGCTAAGTTACTTAGAGAGGGTTGATTAGGAAGTTTAGCTACTATCTTACGGTAGTTTCTAAGCCTTTTTAAACTCTGAAAATGATTTTATAAACCTCGGGTTAAAGGTGGTCAAGTCCGGGAGTTTAAACTTAGGAAATTAGAGCCATTTAAAAAGGGTTTAGCTAGGTTTTTATTTTTAATCTAAGTTTTCCAAAATTGTTTTCAAACAATCACAAAGTATTTTGATTTTAGAAATTTGAATTTGATATATTTTCCTAAGGTAGCCGGATATCATTTTAGATATACGGATTTCCTTAATTAAAGGAAAAAATACATTTTCATACATTGCATTTTTCATATTCATGCATACTATATAATATGTGATTTTTGCTATGATAATTTTCATGGTGTTGTTGTTATTTTTATTTAAATTTTTGGTATTATATTGATTGTTTTATGGTTTTGAGTATTTCATGATATGCTATGCTTTTTATTTAATTATTTATTTTTGTCACATTATTTAGCATATACTATGCTCATGCATTATTATTTTTATTTTTATTTTCGTGCATATTATATGATAGTATTATTTTATGTTTAATGTCATTTAGATTATATTCCATGTTATTTAAATTATATTTTTTAGAATATTTCATATCATTTAAATTTGCCATGTCATTTAAATCATTCATCTCATTTAGAACATATCATGATATTTAGGATATTGTATTTCATTTAGAATATGTTATGTCACTTAGGTTATATTCAGTTCATCTAAAATATATTATGACACTTAGGTTATATCATTTCATTTAGATTATTTCATGTCATCTTTATTATGTCACACATTTTCATATTCATATTTTTTAAAATATGTTTTAAAATAAGACATTGATTTTCAATAAAATAAAGATATTCTCGAATTAAAATAATTCATGAGTTCTCTGTCGGGTTTGCTGGGGAGGATATCATCAATTATCATTAATAATGGAATATCTTCTTTAAAATAAAAATGATTCGGAAAATTTCCAAATAAATAAAAAATTTTATATTTTGCTAAGTTTGTCGGGAAATGTAAAAAAAATTTGAATTAATAAATTCCAGATCATTTTCAATAAAAAATGGAATTATTTTTCTTTAAATTGAGAATTAATTTAAAATATCAAATTTAAAACTTTTTTTTTACCGATATTTGAGATAACACACGATTAATAAGGTACCGTTTTATACGGGCGTTGTGGGGATGCTAATCCTTCCTCATACGTAACCAAGTCCCGAACCCGCTTCTTTGATTTCTCTGGTCTAAAACGCAGACTTGAAATTGGTTTTAAAAATGTTTTAATTAATTTTAAAATATTTTATAATACCGGTTTTAACAGGTGGCCGATCAAACCTAGCTAAAAAAGATTTGTGGTGACTCCATGTCTTTTTTGAGGCAATTTTCAAAATCTTCATTTTTAAAGAGGAATTAAGTCGACTTTTCCTCCTTTTTCTTTATTTTAAATGTCACGCTTAAAGAATATAAAGTCTTGCGATAAGACTTGTTATTTTTTAGGTTGCGACAGCTTGGCGACTCCGCTGGGGACATTAGAGAGTCAGGCCTAGAAGTAGTCATGTGTTATCCAAGTCTCAATTTTTGTTGGTTTATCCGGTATTTAATTTTAATTCCCACATTTTGTTAAAATAAAGGAGAATTTTGAAAACAATAAAATGTTTTAAATATGTTCATATTCATTCACATGCATTTTATTATTGTTTTCTAGTTATTTAATGTTGTATATTATAATTGCTTGTTGGTTAATGCGTTACACTATTCTTGAATGTTGTTCTAATAAATTGATGGGGTATTTAGAATAAGAATTGTAGAATAGGTGGTGAAAGGTTTGATGGTTCCTCCTCACACACTACACTTGCATTTGCATGACATGAGCTCTATACCCGAGTTTCGTCCATTTAAGTGGAAGCAAAGTAGCTACACTCTCGTGATTAACAATCCGCATGGGTTAGCAAAATACTTCCGAAATATAAATTACCTAAGCTCTCGTGAATAACAATCCGCATGGGCTAGGGAAATATACTCCAACGAATTGAATCCGCTTTTATCGGGGTGCCTTAATAGCCTTCACAGGCGACAGTGAGGAAAAATTCGGGACCTTTTAGAACTTCGTTCACCCACATATAGTGAACTATAGAGCTAACATAGGCGAAGCCCTGCCAAATTTTTGATAGATATACCGGAGCTAGGAACACATGGAGGGATACTTCTAACCTTTGATTACCTATTTTACATCTCAAATAAGTTTTGTAAACAGGGCAAAGATTAACGTACATCGCCCGTAATAAGTATGATAATCCACCCCGAAGGCATCATGATGCCTAAGTGAGTTGATACTGTTGGGGCAAATTTTCATCAACTTTTTGAAATTGAAAATATAATTTTTTTTTAAAACATTTTTCATTTTGCACATTTCATGCATGTGTGAGTAGAGCATGTACATTTATGGTTGTATTGTTGATTTCATTTTTTGCAATAAACGGATGATGATAATAATCTCATTTGATGATTTCATAAACCGGTAGTGTTACATGAACATTTTCATATTGTACCATAGTAAGATCCACTACTCCGAAATTCTTTTGAAAATAATATGTTTGGTTTTTCATAGAAAAAACATGTTTCAAAAAATCATAGATTAAATTTGGAGGCAAATCTTGCATAATGAGATTTTGAATAATCAAGATTTAGGTCTCACCAATTTCGTGTAATCATTGGTTAATTTATTTGTATCATTTTAACATCATGTTACAGTCTTAACATGCATGGTTATTCATTGTAGAATACATTTGTAATATACATGGTCATTCTTTGTACTTACCTTTGTGATTAATTCATTTATTCTTTGCATGTATCATTTTGACATCATGTTACAGTCATAGAATGCATGGTCATTCATTGTAGAATACGTTTATGACATGCATGGTCATTATTTGTATATACCTGTGCATCAATTTATTCATTTTTTAAATACATCATGTTGGCATTAGATTGAATCCATGACATAAATAGTCATCATAATTTCTCTGTATAAGCTCATACAAAAGAACAAGAACGATTTGTAGGCTAGTTAATAACAGATTTTATTTCAAGATCAATTACGGTTATTCATTGTCAAAAAGAATACAACATGAAAAACAATATGCAATAGGTTCCATAAATATTATCAATTTGCACAGTCTCTCAGCTTTAGGGAGTTCCCAGTTGATGTGCTATCGTCTATTGTTGGAACATTACTCTTAGAACCACCACATGTACCAACATGAACATATTATTAGTCTATTTTATATAGGGAATTGTAGCTAATGCTAATTATTTATAGGATACCAAGTTAAAAACTCTCTTTAATTAGTTCTTGTAAATATTTGTACCTGATGAAGGATAATTTGATGTTCTTGATGGAGAGGCAGAGGGAGGAGAAGCTGTAGATAAACATAAAATCAATGAATCAGATCTAGAATTTGGAAGTTGAATAATAACAAGAGCAGAAATGTTTAGAGAGTTTTTATTTTTCATTGCCAAAAAGAGTACTTCTAAAGAAACTTAATTCGCTTACCGTTGCACTGGCTAGCCGGGGGAGTCTTAAAATTGCAAGCTGTTGGGAGAGCCATTGCCTGAGTCTGGTTAACATTGACACCAAAGTGATGAAGCACCATTGTTAAAGACCTCGCAGAGGCACTAAGGCTGTGAACCGCTTAAATTTTTTTTTAACACCAACACCAAATGTTGTTTTATATAACCGCTTAATTTTTTTCGACGAAATCTCCGTCGAAAATTAGTTTTTGTTAAAAAAACTTACATTAAAATTGATTTTTTTTTGCGACGAAAATTTTTCATCGAAATTGCTATTTCGGATTGAATTTCATCGGAAATTAATTTTGGATAAAAAATTATATTTAAATTGAATTTTTTTCGACAAAATTTTCTATCGAAAATAACTTTTTTGACGAAAATTTGTCATAATTAATATTTCCGTTGAAATCGCTATTTCCGACGAAAAATTTTGTCGGAAATTAGTTTTGGCTATAAAAAATATAGTGAACTTGATTTTTTTTGGTGCTGGAATTGCTAATAGATTTAAATTCCATCGCAAAAAAAAATTGACGGGAATGACCAAACTTTTAACAAAGAATTTTTCTGTTGCAAATACTCAATTTCCGTTGCTAAAAACAAAACTTACGTCGCTAAAAATCTGACCTTTTTTTATGGAATTTTGTCAGAAATATACTAATTCCATCGAAAAAGTTATGTATTTCTACCAGGATTGTTCGGTCAAAAATAATTTCATCGTTAAAAAGTCTTTCTCTTGTAGTGATAGCGGATTCCTATGAATATGCAAATGACAAAGTTAATAAATTTGAAAGATTTTTAATAAATTATGAATCTAAATATTAAACTTTAAAAATCGTGAATGAAAATAATATATTACACAAAAATTACATATGTTTGATACTATTTACTCTAATAAAATACATTTGATCTTATATTCTTTTTTTTTTTTTTTTTATTAATTCAAGCTTAGTTTTGAAGGCGGAATATCATCAAGAAGACTTTATATGTCGAGGGTTCTAAAGGTGTAGAAATCTTTTTGTCAAAATAATCTAAATTGTGTTAATAACATCTTTATTTCTCAAATGAAAGTTATACAATGGTTCATGCATCATCAAAAGTCAAAACTTACATCCCAAATTTACCAAAAAAAAATACTTGCAACCCAAAATGAAAATCCCCTTTCTATTATGAGTATTTTGGCATCATGAAAACTCTTTTTTAAATCTGTGCATAAATGCATAGTTTTCAAAATGTTGTGAAATGTATAAATCTTTACTTTTAGTCTCTCCCAATAAAACAGAAATCTTTTTCTTTTAGCAAAACTTTTTTTCTTACATGGTATTTGTATTGATTTATTTATCAAATTAATGATACACACTCAAACTCTCTTACTTTTGGAAGAAATACATAAATTTTTTTATTTTAACTTTTTGTAAATTAGTTGTTTTCTTTAGGACTAATTATGCTATCAGTCCATGTACTGATTCAAAATTTGAAGTTTAGTCCCTCTACTATAATTTATATAAATTGAATCCTCTTACTATATTGTTTTAAAAAATTTGGTCCAATTAATAACGGTGTTATTTTTCTTCCGTTAAAAATGCTGATGTGGACGTTGACTTGCTGACGTGGCGTTAACTTTGCTGACATGGCGAGCTTAGTCAGCAAAAGTTTTGGCCAATTGATGACGTGGACTTTTTTTGCCACGTGGCTTACTAATAAATGATGCTATTAGTCCATGTACTTATGAAAAAATGCACATTTAGTCTTTCTACAATGATTTTAAAAAAAAAAACATTGTACCTTTATTTTTCAAGATTTCAAATTTCGATCCAATCTTAAAAATATTAAAAATATTCATATTATAAAAAAAATATTATTGAAATAATAATATTATTATATTAAATAGTATTTATTATTTAAATAATAAAAGATACTATTTTTGCTAGTGTTACTATTTATTATTAAAATATAAAAATATTTATGTTTAATAATATTTAAGAAATATTTAAAATTAAAATATTAAAGACTTTTTATTTTAACGTTTTTAGATGTTTTCTAATTAAAATTAAATAAAGTAGTTTTTATTAACATAATAATATATCATGTCGGATCAAGTTAAGTTCAGACATAAAAATCATATTCAAGATATGGTTCGAGTCAAATTAAATTCATGGATATGGTGAGTACCTTATAGCTATTTTCTAAAAAAGGTCCGCTTAACCGATGCCTATAAGATTATTTATTTACTTTTTTAGGAAATTTTTTTGCATTAAATACAACATTTTCCTTCTAAAAATTATAAAAGATAATTTATTGCGAAACAGATGGAGCCTTAAACAAAGTCCATTTTCCACTGTTAAATGTGCTGGCGTTAGAGGTGTTCATGGACCGGGCCGGGCCACTATCCAAAATTTTTTATAATTTTTACCCAACCTCGGCTCGGGCTGGCCCGTAAGCTCAAAATACTGTTTAAAAAATATTAAAAAAATTATTCTGATATTAATATTTATATATTTTTATAATTAAATTTAAATAATTTAAATTATTATAAAGGGACTAATACTTTTTGAAAATACATAAATATTAATATAAAAATATGTTTTTATAAAATATAAAATATTTAAATTTAATTATAAATATAAATATGAAAATAAAAATAAAAATAAAAAATATTTTTTATAAAAATATATAAATTTAATTATAAAAATATATAAATTTAATTACACAAATATATAAATATTAATACTAACAAAGAATAATATCTTTATTATTTAAATAATAAATGTTATTTAATATAATAATTTTATTATTTTAATAATAATATTTTTAATAATGTAAATATTTTTAAGATTGGATCGAAATTTAAAATATCGAAAAATATAGGTATAAAAATTTCTTAAAATCAGTGTAGATGGATTAAATCTGCATTTTTGCATAAGTACAGAGACTAATAACACCATTTATTAGTAAGCCACGTGGAGAAAAAAGTCCACGTCATCAATTGGCCAAAAAATTTGCTGATTAAGCTCACCACGTCAGCAAAGTCAATGCCACGTCAGCAAGTCAACGTCCACGTCAGCATTTTTAATCGAAGAAAAATAACACCGTTATTAATTGGACCAAAATTCTTAAAACAATATAGTAAGAGGATTCAATTTATATAAATTATAGTAGAGGAATTAAACTTCAAATTTTGAATCAGTACATAATTAGTCGTTTTCTTTATTATATGATAATATTTTGCAAATTATCATAAAATCATAATAAAAAAATTAAAATTTTACTTTTTATTTCCTATATATTTGAAAACATATATAGATTCTTTTGGTGAATTTTGAAGAAAATGGTTAAGATTGGATCTTTCTTAACATAATATTGACTCCCTTAACTTTAAAATTTTGACTTCATCCATTATGTATCAACTACATTAATTAAGTAATACTTTTTTCATCCCATTTTAAGTGTCTCTTTGACTTTTACGCATATTAAAAAAGAAGCTTTAATTTTTATGTATTTTTGATAATAAATTCAAATTTTTTTAGAATATTGATGTACCATACTTTTCATTGTTAAAAATAATTAAAATATATATATATATATATATATATATATATATATATATATAAAAGAGTATCAAAGTGTTTACAAATTTAAAATTAAAAAAAAAAAAAACCTTCATTTCGGGACATCCCCCCAAAAAAATAATCACTTAAAATGGGATGAAAAGAGTAATTTATAAACACAAATTGCTAAGAAATGTCAATTAGAGACCAGGAAGTGAATTATTGAAATTAATGCATCTTATGTTCACTTGAAAATCTATAAATAATCTATAATATATATAAAAATATGGATGTGAAAAATCTTTTGAACAGATAAATATGGATTTTTTTTTATTACAATCTTAAATTACCATCTGAAATTAATTTTTATTTATTATAATTTTTGAATTTTAATAATAAGATTAGTTTTATAAATAGAAAATATATATTTTTTTTTTTAGAAAAAATAGAAAATAGTTTTAATTATATTGAGTTGTAGTAATTTATGATAGAATTTTTTGGATAATAATTCTTTGGATAATTTTTAATTGGTTAAGTTTTATCAAACAAAAGTAAAGTTAAAGTCAATGAGCGTTTAAGTCATCCTTTTGATTAATATTCTAAATGTTATTTAGTTTTTTATTATAATTTAAATTAATGATAAAATTAGTTAGTTTTATAAAGAGAAAAGAGTATATTATATTGAATCATTATGATTAATATGATAGATTGTTTTTGGATAATAATTCTTTAAATAAATCATAACTGGTTAAATTTCATCGAACAAATGTGAAATTAGAGTTCATGAGAAATCAAATCACATGTCATTATATATAGCCAACTTTGATTTCAATATCATCTCAATGCAACAAAAAAAAAAAAAAAAAAAAAAAAAAGCCAGGCAAGTACATTTTTTTTTTTTAATAATTGATTTGAACTTAGAAATTAAAGAGATATATTATACCAATTAAAAGTTCTCCAAGCAATTTACACAATAGACGATGATAAATTTTTTAAAGACGGTTTTTTTACTTTAATTTATTTCAATGAAAATTGCATACATATTGTAGCAACCGATTTTAGCTCGGGTAGAATTCGAATTGGACCTGGGCCATCTACAGGCCTAATACCAGACCATCCAAGAAGCAGGCCAGCAGGCCCTGAGGGCCCAAAACAGGCACCAAATCCTTGGGCCTGCTCCAGTAGCAGGCTTGAGGGCCAAGAGGGCCCAAAGCAGGCCACCAGGCCTGCTGGCCCAGCCTACTATGCAGGCCCCCTAGGCAACAAACCCTAGCCTCTATAGCCGTAGGCCACTCCCCCTGCTGCCCTAGCCCCCAGGCAGCCACCCCCCACACACCACTGCCCTAGTCGGCAACCCCAAGGCAGTAGGCCATTCCTCCTGAATAGCCAGCCCCCACACGCCACTGATTGCTTGTAAGCAACATTTCCATCCTCAAATTCGAGGACCAAATCCCAAATCCTAGGGTTTTGGGAACCAAAACCCTTCAAAATATAGGGAACACAATCATAACGGAAGAACAAAAAAAAAAGGAGTAATCACCCAAAAAAAAACAAAACAGCAGCGAATCCAACACACAAAAAAACACAATAGTAGCAAAAAATGAAAGAACACAGTAAAAAAGAGAAAACAAAAAATGAGAAGTCTCTAGGTTTGGTTTCGGGTCTGGCATTTTTGGAGTGATTCGAATCGGTTATAGGGGGTCTAGGGGTTAGTGGAGGCCACCGTGGGAGGCTCGGACTCGATTCGGCTTTTACCCAAGCCGGATCAGAGACTTTTTAGTCGAAGGGTTTTTCCTAGATCTAGGGGTTTTGGGTTTGATTCGGGCAAAACGGAGCCCATAATGGGAAAGAGGAGGCAAAAACGAAATAAGAGGCAAAAAAGAAGCTCGGGTGGCCTGCCGAAATCTGGGTTTTCTATGGTTTTTTCGATGATGTGAAAACAATTTGTTTTTTAGAGAGAGAGCGTCTGAAGCTAGAGAGAGAAAAAAATTTGAAAAAGAAAGGGTATTTCAGCCTTTTAAGGAAGACCAAAACGACATAGTTTTGGTGTAAAGGGGGAAAAAAAGGAGCAACGGCAGGATCCGTGCGGGTTACCAGGAGGAGACCCGACTCGGGCGCAACGATCCACGGGCAAGGAGAAAGAAAAAGAAGAAAAAAGGAAAAAAATATATATATATATATATAAAGGCCAGTAGGCCCGTTACGTGCAAATCGGCCCAACTTGGGTTTTCAAACCCATTAGCTTTGGGTCCAATTTTTTAGACTTGGGCCAGGCTCCATTTTAAACAAGGTAATTTCATTTTCCCTTTTACTTTTGTCCATATCTAGTTAAATATTATAGCATATTTTAATATATTATTTTTTGTATATTATTTATTTAAGTATCGTGACGTGTTTTAATATATTTTAGTATTCGTGTTTATCTTTTATTTAAATATGGTAGCATATTTAATATATTTGATAGTTTGTGTTTATTATTTATTCAATTATTGTAGTATGTCCTAACATGTCTTATTATTTGTGCTTTAATGTTGTAATAGGTCTTAATATTTTTTATTGTTGTCTACTGTTTATTTAAATGTTGTACTATGTTCTAATATATTCTATTGTTCGTATTTAGTATTTATATAAAGGTTGTACTATGTTTTTAGGATGTTTTACTATTTGTGTTTTAATGTTGTGACATGTTTTAGTATTTTTATTGTTAGTGTTTATTCTTTATTTAAATGTAGCATATTTTAATATATTATTCGTGTTTTAATGTTGTAGCATGTTTGATATATTTTATTATTTATGGTTATTGTTTATTGTAAGTATTGTATCCTATTTTATTATTGGTATTCATCTTTCATTTAAATATAGTAGAATATTTTAGTGTCATAAATATGGGTTTGTTGTAGGAAGTTCAAAGTGTTATAGTGAGAAATTAATTTTAATAAATAAACATAAGGATAAAATGAACGCGGATTACCAATGACGGAATTCGAAAGATGTCATAGTGATGATTCCTAAGATATCCCGAGGTGAGAGAATTTCGTTAAATATCACCACGAGTGGTGGGAGTATTTAGCGATATGCTCAATAAATAAAAAAATCGTTTTCATTTCAAAAATGGAAATAATCAAAATAAATAATGAATGTTTACGCGCTTGATATTTTCATGCTCGTATTTTTTAAAAATATATATTATGCTTCGTATATTTAATCGTATAATTATGTATTAATCACATGTCTTATATGCTTAACTGTCTGCATCCCATGTTTAAATATCCGCATCATACGCATTCAAAAAATGGATGTAAATTACCGACGACGGAATTTGAAGGATGTCATTGTGATGATTCCCAAGATATCCCGAGGCGAGAGGATCTCGTTAAATACCACCAAGAGTGTTGGAAATATTTAATGAGTGTTCTCGATAAAAGATTTATGTTCACTTTCGTTTTCAAAAAAATAATAATAACAATTCTAAGAAAAAGGGAATAAACATGTTTTGAAAAAAAAAAATAAAAGAAAAAGAGAATTAGTTTTAAATACCAATGTCAAGTCTATTAAATCGAGATTTAAGATAACACATGATTAATCGCTTTATTAACGGACGTCGTGGGGGTGCTAATACCTTCCCCGCAAGTAACTGACTTTCGAACCCGATTTTATTTTCTCTCTGGTTTAAAGTGCAGACTTCGAAATTGATTTTACAAAATATTTTAATTAATTTTAAAATATTTTACTAAAATCGGTTTTAATAGGTGACCAATCACACCTAAACAAAAATATTGGTGGCGACTCCATTTGTGTTTTTTTAAAAATCGTCGAGCGGTCAAAAAATCGTTATGACACATATGTTTTGATTTTTATCTTTTATAGTTATGATTTATTGATTTTAAGGTTGAAAGAGTATTTAAGTTTAAAATATAAAATCAATTTCTCTAATTGGTATTTTTAATGAATATTTAATATATTTTTTTTATTTTTCTATTTTTATAGTAATAGATTAAATGTAAATTTTTTTCTAAAAATATCTATTAAAGGATTCTTGTAACAACCGAGGTTACGTATAATCATGTAAAGTTAAATTCCGAAAATTTTAAGGACAAACTTGGAAATTGGTAAGAAGTTATAAGTGAAGGAAATAAAAGAAGAAAGGATCAAATTGAACATATTAAAAAAGTTTAGGGGCTGAATGGTTATTTATAAAAAGTTGAGGGACCAATATGCAATTATACCAAAAACAAAAAAAATATCTCTTATGTTCATTTTTTTCTCCCGAAAACTCTAGAAATTTTCATTCATTCTTCAAGTGGCAGCCGGCTCCCATCATCCCTCTCTCTCAAAATTCTCTTCAAACAACCCCACCAAAAATCTCAACAATAATTACATCCAAGGTTAGTTTCTTGATAAATTCTTCCTTTTCTTTAGATATTCTACTTGAGCATGCTAAGATCTTAGCTCCATAAACATGTTAAGATCTGAAATCCATCTATTAAGTATGAATTTTACTCAACTTGGTAAGAATTAAAAGGATTTGAAAGCATGAACAAGAAAATGGGAAGAAAATTCAAAACAGGGGAAGTTGAGCATGCTTGCTGTTCGGATTTTCTGGGTTCGGCACATCAGGGTTTGTATTTTTTTTTGATATTTTTCCTAGAAAATAGACTTAAATATGAGAATTTTGGTTTTTTGAATCACCCAAAACCGATAAGCGGTTAAAAAGATAAAATTCGGTGAAGTTGGCTGTTCTGTGTTGACCCCTGTTTCAGCATAATTTCGGGATTTATCAAATTTGATCAAAATTTTGTTCTAATTGTATAAGTTAGTTATTTTCTTCATAAATTAGACATATTGGTTGAAATAAACCAATTGGAATCACTTCCAAATTCCTTACCAAACTCAAGTTATGATTTTCTAATCTAACTTGATATTAAGGAATTTATTGCTTAAGAGAAATATAGTACTGAAGGATAGTTATGGATTATGAAAATCTCTAAGGCATGGAATACTAGAAAGTAATTTGATAAGGACATGATTATGGAGTTGAATTATGGAGAAAATGATTATGGAAATGATATTAAAAATTAAGGATTTGTTGTTTTGAGTATGAGAAATTAGTATTGACTATGGGGTAGATTAATGGGACTTAAGTTGCATTCAAAAGTGTGGAATGCTTTGAGCATGTATAGATACTAATTATTGTTAATCTCTAGGCCACGTAGATCCGACGTCACCTGTGGATCCCGAAGTTTCAGGTCGAGGTGTACAGTGAGATCATCTCAAGGATTGTGAGTAGACGACAACTATAGTTATTTGAAATTTCTTTAATTATAATTATATATATTTTTTTAGCATAATATTTATTTTACGTATTAAAGGTATATACGATATTTAATCATATGAATTGATTTGTTATTAAAGTATTTTTATTTCAAGAAATATTATATCGAGTAAGTTGGTTGATTTATGAAATATGATTATACATAGAATTTGACGTACATGGTTTTGGCTCCACCTGACTTAATGTATGAGACTATACCCTTGATCGGAATACGGGAGCTGCGTGCTACGCCTTTGTGGCGGGAGCCACCTCCAGAGTCCCAATTCGGTGATATTAGACTGGGGTATGGGAGCTGCGTTCTACGCCTTTGTGGTGGGAGCCACCTCCAGAGTCCCTATCCCGTTATATTTGCCTTTTGGGGGCACATCATAGCGACACATATGCCTTTGGGGCGTCCTATGGTGGTATTGGCCTTTGGGGCCGGCTACTAGTATGCCTACATGGATATTGCCTGGTTATTTCATGGATGTATTCTTATGCATGACAGTAAGTTGGAGCCCAACTATACGTAACTTGATTTACTTTACATATTTTATACATTGATTTGGTATTATAATACTGATATACATTACAAATTTCACTACATCTTCGAATTATTCATTATAGTTTTCACACGCTTTAAATGTTGTCTACTCACTGAGATATTCATATATCTCACCTTATCATATTCTCATTTTCAGGTGACAGTTAGGTGTTGGGATTGCAACCTTCCTCTATTCTCTGCTTCAAATAGTATTTTGACGTGGTGGACATCCTATTAAAAATTTATTGAAGTCTTGATCTTTTGATGTTTTTGTTTAGTAAACCTTGCTGAGATAGGTTTACTTTTGGATATATTGTATATATTTGAAGATATGAGACATTAGATCAATATGTTTTGATTTGAGCATAAATTGATCATGGATAATTTTTGAATATGTATGGATATATGTGATAATAGTATTGAGGAATATTGCTAGTTGAGGATATGAATTGAGTGTTATTTGCAGGAGGGTTATAGTTGAGATAGAAAGGAAACCCTGCCGGATTTTAGGTAGATTATCCGGACAGGGTGTTACAATTCTTAACCTATATCTCTAGATACCGATTAATTAAAGGATTTTACTAACGAGTGTCCTAAGGGCTGATAATTCTATGAAATAGAGTTATTTTACCATATTTTGTGCATTTAAATTAGCTAAGTCCTTGTAGTTTAAACTCTTAATTAATTATTTTTAGATTATTTTTATTTATTTATTTTATATTTCATATATGAAAAATCCAAGCTGGAAATTGTTACTTGCCTACAAAGTTTTCCTTCTTCAGACTTTTGGAGTTCTATAAATAGGAACCATTTAAGACTTTATTAACTACTTCTTAGCTTTTATATCTTCTTAGCTTGTACATATATTTTATTTTTCTTAAACCTAATTTTCTTAAGAGGAGAGAGCCACCATAAGTTTGCAAGGAGCTACGGAAATTTTGAAAGATTGAAGATTGAAGACTGAAGACCTGACAAACAGTAGTTTTCTCTTTTCCTTAATCTTTTTTATCTTTCTTGTAATATTTATGATGGTGAAACTCCTTTGTTTTATATTTTTATTAATTAGCATGAATTAATTTATTTTTTTAGGATTGCAATATTGGAATTCAACATGTAGTTTGAATTATTTTACTCTCTTACTTGATTTAATGATATTTAATGTTGTTTATTTAATTTTGTGCTTAATTTTTCTAATTGCTTAGCTACCAATTAGATTGATTTGGTAACCTAAATACAACTTGAAAATGAGAGTTTAGTGTTAGATATAGATTAAATAACACATGTTTCAGATTCATTTATTAGGATGAATTGAATTGCAGGTAGGGTAGAAATATATTTACGTGTCATGTGTAACCAATTTTAGAGTCTAAACTTAATGAGTTTCTCTTTAATTCAATTTTCATAGGAATATAGTTAATTAGTTAAGAAAAATACTTTTATTCATAAGAATATAGTTAATTGGTTAAGAGGAATATTTTTATAAAACCATCGGAAGATACTTATAAATAAATTAGAACTCTAGATTAACATCTCAATGTCATTAGTCAAGTTAAGAGGGTAGGAGAGGTTCATACGAAATGTTGAGAAAAATTGTAATCCTTGACTTTTATCAATTGATTAATCTAAATTTTAATTTGTCTTCTTTGTTTATTATTATTTTTTATTTAACAATCTTTAATTGAGTGTTTGGATAAGATTAAGTTGTTTTAATTTTAGTAGTTAACGAATTTAGTGACAATTCCTCGTGGGATCGATACTCTACTCTTCATTATATTACTTATTAACGATAATGCACTTGTGTGATAAATCCGACAACAAGGGCACTCTTTAAGATTACTATATATAAGAATATCTTCAATCAATATATTGAAAATGATGAATAAAGTTATCAACTACTACATTTAATATAATATTATTACTATAAATAGTATAATAATTAATCTTAAAGGTGCTTTAAAGATACTAGTTAGCGGAACCCTCAATTAAAATACTATTTAAACTTTTTTATTTAATATAATATATATTTTTTATAATTGAAGTTGTCAGGATTTGGTTATTGATTACTGAAATTAAAAGTCCAGCATTTTACAAACAGACCACATGACTTTTAACTAATATACCATTTTCACTAAATTCAAAAGAAAACAATGCCTTAACTATATATTTTGTTTTTTAAATATCATATTAACAATATCACTAAACACGGCTAAACATTTTCCTTCCTACTTTTCTCTCTTTCATGTTCTTTGTCTTTCCTCCCATCTATCTGCATATAAAAGCCATTAGAAACTTCATCACAATAAAGTCAATCGTTTTCTTAATTCTTTACCTATAATGAAAATAATTCCTTTTCAATTTTTATTAAGCCTATAATATTTGATAGGGAAAATGTCTATCGTCCCTACACTTTTATTCTTACTATTTGGCTATTTGCCGATCTCTTGAAATGAAAAAAAAAAAAAAATCATTGATTGAATTTTAAACATTCGAATATTTTGACCAATCATAATTAGTAGATTTCACCATTAAGTGATTCAATGAAACTGTCCACATCAAAGAAGACAAATAGCAGGGACAAAATTCTAGAATTAAATAATATTACGCTATTTTTGAGGTATAATAAGTTTTATTATAGAAATCGTTTCATTTGTCAATAAATTTCTTTTTTTATTATAAATTAATTGCATGTAAAAACAAAAATTATGATCATAATTATAATAAAAACATATATGACGTAATAATTATAACATTCATGAAGAAAGAAATAGTGATCAAACCAAACAAAAAAATTAACTCCAAAAGAATAAGTTTTAATTTTTTGTAAAATAAAGTTTTATGTTAATTTCTTATTTTTTATAACTAATTTTTTATTATAATTATTAAAATATTTTTTTATTAAATTTTATTTTTAAATCATTCAAAATAAAAATTGAATAGCAAATTTTAATCAAAATCTACTATTATTAAAACTAAGTCCTGAGGGATTCAATTGAACTTTTTTAAAAAGTTAAAATATTTTATTCTATTCCATTTTTTTTAATAAGGGTAAAAAAATTAATATATATTATTTTTGAGGGATTTTTTAAAAATAGTTTAGGGACAATTTTTCCCTACCATATAACATAAAAAAAAAATCTAATGGGTCTATTGGAGTTTTTTTTAGGCTTTTGTTTTTAATTTTTAGATTTTTAGTTATTTTATTTTATTTTTAAATGATGTATTTAAAAAAATTGGTTTGCACGATAACTCACGGATCGATTTAAGATCTGTAACCGAACCATTCGGGAAAAAAATTAAAAAATAATTTTATTAATTATTTTTAGTTTTTTATTTTTATTTTATTTTTTAAATGATGTATTTAAAGGGATGGGTCAACGCGTTGATTCGTGGGTCGATTTAGGATTCATAATACTCGACCCACACGAAAAAGCTAAGAAAAGAAATTTATTTATTATTTTATTTTTAAATAATATATTTAAGAGGGTTGGTCTGCACGTTGACTCAAGAGTCGATTTAAGATCCGTATTCGACCCGCTCAGTAAAAAAAAGAAATTTATTCTATTTAGTTTTTTATTTTATTTTTAAATGATAAATTTAAAGGGGTTGGTCTGTACGTTGACTCACGAGTCAATTTAGGATCAGTACTCAACCCACTCAATTAAAAATGTTAAATAAGAAATTTATTTTATCAATTACTTTTATTTTATTTTTAAATGATGTATTTAAAAGGTTGGTCCGTACGTTGACTTGCGGGTCGATTTAGGATCCGTACTCGACCCGCTCGAAAAAAAGTTAAAAAATAAATAAATTTACTTTATTGATTTTTTTTAAATGATGTATTTAAAGGGGTTAGTCTGCACGTTGACTCCCGGGTCGCTTTAGGATCCGTACCTAATCTGCTCGAGGAAAAAGTTAAAAAAATATTTTATTTTAATTTTAAATGATGATTTTAAAGTGGTTGATCCGCATATTGACTCGCGGATCGATTTAGGATTTGTACTCGACTCGCTCGGAAAAAAAAGTTAAAAAATAACTTGCTGCTAACCTATAAGAGAAAATCGATCCGACGAGAGAATAAAATACAAACCATAATGTTATTTTTTTATTTTTTACCTCCTATAAGTAAAAATATATAGTATAAGATTTAAATATTTTTCAAAAAATAATATAAATAATATTTGAAAATGTATTTTTATTTTGTAATTTGTAAATAAACAATTACCATAAATTTAATTTTCATAATTAAAAAATATAATTATAATTTAAAAATAAAATATTTAAATAAATAATTATTATTTAATAAAATATAAACTAAAATTAATTTATTATTATTAATTAATTAAAATTTTTATAAAAAAATTAAAAATATCTCAGCAAAACGAGATTTTTTTATTAAAATTTAATTATAAAATTCAATCCAATAAAAATAAAATGACAAAATTTAATATTAAATTAAAATATAATAATAAATTTATCTTCTATAAGAAAACCACAAAAGAAAAAATTTCAATCAGAGAGGCTACATATTGGTGACACGTTGATTATCTCCATAGCACGTGTGCTTCGAACAAACGCTTGACTCGCTTAGTGACTGGTACTGAGTAGCACTGTTGCTCTCTCTCTCTCTCTCTCTCTCTCTCTCTCTGTCTCCTTCATCTTTCCAAATTATTTTTATTTTCCCTCACTTTCCCGGCAACCAAACATAGAGTACTTCAGAGTGTAATTCACAATTGCAGTGTATCTCTCTCTCGTTTTTCTCTTTGGCTTTACTCTCTGTTTGGATGGAAAGAAAACTTTTATCAATTTTTAAATTCTTTTCCAATGCAGGTATCTGATAGAGCAAGGGAATAGCAAAAGATCAAGAAAAGGGTAAAATTTTCATTTTTAGTATCTTGTTTTTCTTATTTGTTTGGACTTTGGATCCTAAATTTTTGGGGTTTATTTATTTTTATTTGTTTACTATTTTTGGTTATAATTTAATTTGAAAGGGAGCAATTTGAATAAGCAAAATAGAATTCTAGCCTTCTGAATGAAATGGAAAATATCATTTTAATCATGTGCCATAAGATTGTTGTTCTAGTGTTTCTTACTATACCCCATAAAGTTAAAATGTTGCATTTTTCATAAAAATCTGTAGTAGTATGCAATGGCATGGTGAAGGGTAACTTTGATCAATCACATTCTAACTTTATTTTGTCATATCTATGCCAAAAAGGTAGTATATGATAAAGATCATGGTGTCCTACTTTTAATCTTGCATACCCCAAACATACGACAGGATAAGATCATCAAACTCTGTCCATTTTCTTGAAGAAAAATCTCTCCCTTGTTTTCTGATATTGTTTTTTGCTTTTCAGAATGGCAATTTTGGAGGAATCAGTAGTGAATTCAAAGATTTCTCCACCAAATTCATATGGAGCTGTGGTTCTTGGCGGCACCTTTGATCGCCTACATGATGGTCATCGCCTCTTCCTCAGAGTAAGCATTTTCTATTTCTCTAGTTATCACTTTCAGGGTTTTTTTTTTTTTTTTTTTTTTTTTTCTTTCATCTGAACACATCAGATTTCAAAAGATGTATTGCATTGTCAACAGTCATCAGCTGAGCTGGCAAGGGGTCGGATTGTGGTTGGAGTTTGCGATGGCCCTATGTTGACAAACAAACAGGTAAATACTATGTTGTGTATTAGATTTATATGTGATTGTGTTTAATAACCTAATAATAACATTAAACTGCTATTATATGTGGTATTAGTCCAGAGTTCCTGCTCTAGACTGTATCTCTGATGCTACTCCAGCTGAAACATTGATCTTCTATCTGCAACAATAAAATGAAATATACATAACTTATTACTCCCATTCTCTTTCCACAACTCCAACTTTTAAGGGGCTATATATCAAAGCAGTTGGACAATTTTATAATAGTCTATCGAAGTTCTACCTTTTAGCCAAGTCAGGGTATTTGTGGAACCAAGATTATGGAGGAAGGTGAAAATTGCATCACAAAAACAATTTAGTTTTTAACAGTTCATTGCTCATTGCCATAACAACCATTTCTCTGTTCCATGTGAACTCAAGCAGATGCTATATACAACATTGATCCTTCAGTTTTAAATCAGGAAGTATTGCTTAACTTAAAAGTAATGTCCTTATAGCAAGGTCCCCTTTAGTCAGAGTTGTCATGAGCATCAGAACCTATTTTTTCCTCAACATTAGTAGTTAAGCGATGCAGGTATAACAACTTGTTGCTTCCTGTCACATTTCCAAGATGATAAACCATTAGCAACGAGTTGGTTGATTGAGTTATTACTCTATTATGGTCCTTTCGAAGAGGTGCTTTGCAAATGGTTATCGCATTCTAGCAAAAAGTGAATGCTCACTTGAAGTGAATCTATATCATTTTTCCATATAAATTCAGACCTATTACTGCATGAGATAATGGTTGCCATTTCAGACATCAAGATATTATGCTTTATTTCTATTTCAAGCCGTTGAAGTTCGAAAATCGCATGATATATTCTTTTTCTTTGTTTTTGTAGTTCTCTAATTTAATAGAGCCCATTGAGGAAAGGATGCATAATGTGGAAAGTTACATAAAGGTAATAAATGAAGGAATATCTTGTTTACGTCTTGCATTTTCAACCAGAAAAAATGTGTTTATTTGGTTTTTGTATTTTATTTCTGTGATCATACTGGCACAGTTTTGTAACTCGACTGGAGTTGGATTTTCTATGCCAGCTTGAAATGAGACTGCATAAAGGTTTATGGATGTAAATGGCGGGTATCAAGTGGTTCATGTGTTTCTTCTTTTTTTTTTTTTTTTTGGATAAACAATGGTTCATGTGTTTCTTGGCTTACCTGTTATTGTGTTGAGTGTCAGCTTGATCACACTGCATTACCTTCTGTCTAAAGTTTTATATCTATTCAAGTAAGAGTTAAGAGAGAAAGGAAAATAACACAGTCCATCACTCTTGCAACCTCAGATGCAATTTATTGTAAAATTAGACATGAGATTTTTCTGTATAACGTGTGCCAAAAATTGTTTGCTTCTTGTCTTTGAATAGTCTTCAATTCGTTTATATTTGTGCAGTCTATCAAACCTGAGCTGGTTGTGCAAGTTGGACCAATTACGGATCCGTATGGCCCTTCAATTGTTGATGAGAATTTAGATGCCATTGTTGTCAGGTTTGTAATTGACCAACATGTTTTTAGTCTTGCAAGATGAGGTTACGGAGCATTTCCTTTAGTAAGTTGTTTAGAAAAATAAAGCAGTTTTAGATTTAGTTGTGTTAGTAGGCCTTTCGAGCCTTTGATCATGTTTGTGTTTACTTTGATAGTTATTCCCTTTTTTCACCTTTTGCTTTACTGATCCTTGCAATTTTAATTTTCCTTTATGGTGTTGCCCATTGGGATTTATTTCTGTAGTTGACTGAAAGAATGATCTGGGTATTTTAATGCAAGCTGAATCTCCAAGGGATATAGTACTGTTTTAATCGCCTAAGGAAGTAGTCGCAGTCTATGTTACTCAGACTCGGGTATGAGTGTCGGATATGGGTATGTGTCCGACATGGGTATGTTCAATTTTTTTCTAAGATTTTCATGTATTTAGAGGGTCTTTGGAAGATCATATCTCCATACCCATGTCCGAGTATGCGTCGGATACGGGTGTTAGACATGGGTACGTCAAGAAAAATGAAGAGTCGGAGCAACATAGGTCGCAGTATCGTACTTGCTTTGACTGGTTTTAATTTTCTGCAGCAAGGAGACAGTACCGGGTGGAATATCAGTCAATAGAAAGAGAGCTGAGAGAGGCCTTTCACAACTAAAGGTTAGAATTTCTGGGTTTTTTTCATGTATTATCTTAAGTTGAAGCAAATTCTGTAATGGGACTTGTTTGAAAATAGTAAGGAGTTGGCTGAAAATAATATCATGGAGTTTCTGCAGATTGAAGTTATAGATCTAGTTTCTGAAGAGTCTAGCCAAGGTAAGCTAAGCTCAACAACATTAAGGAAGCTTGAAGCTGAGAAGGCTAAGAAACAGCAAGGGTAAGCATGATAGCCAAGGAAACCATATTTTAAGGTTATAGCAAGGTTGTACACAAGATGAGAGATCTATTGGAATTGCTGCAATGACTGTACATATCCTGATCACATTCTGCAATGTCTTGTTATTGTCTTCTAAATTAATTTGAATTTTATGAAGTCTCAAGTCTCATGAATAAGTAAACTTCATGACCCGAGGGGAGGTGAGGGAAAGGAAAACAAGGTAAGTAAAGAAACATTTCCTTTGTTTGACTATCATTTAAATTAAAATAAAGGAAAGGAAGGGGGACTAAGCACCCCTCCTTTCCCTCAAAAGTCTCATTTTTCAATTACCCAAATTGGGGCAAACAGAGAGTAAATTTTTTTTTTTCAATCCTTTATTATTATTTTTCATTTTTCAAAGAGTACTTCTATAACATTCAAGTTTAACCATTGACACAGTTTTTAAATCTTATACAACTCATTCATAAATTTTTTTTGGTTAATAACTTTAAATTCTACACACACAAAAAAAGAAATTATGCTTGGGCCTTATATCTTTTTTATTTTATTTTGTTTTTACTTCACTTTTTTTTTAAAAAAAAAAAAAAATGAAGAACATGACTAAACACAATACAATTATAGGAAAACGCTAATAATTATACAAGTTTATCGTTAGTTTTATTTTAATAATAAATATTTCAGTTTAAATTTCTTCATTAATGGATTAATTTTTAAAAAGTTATATTTTTATATAGAATTAATTCCAAGCATACATTCTTTTACGGATTAATTATAAAAAATACTCTTTTTAATTGATTTTTTTTCTTTAACTTTTAAAATCATTTAAAATAATTAATCTCAAGATTATTAACATAATAAATAAAATATTTTATTTTGAAAAGGGTATAATTTGAGCAATGTAATATAATATATCATTTCCTTTCCGGTGATTAATCAAACAAAAATTGTGATCAATCTTTTCTTTTTCTTTTTCTTACTCATTTAGGTATCCAAACAAAAAAATAAAATATCATTTTCTTTCCTTTCTTTTAAAAACCCTTTCTTTTTTTTATTTATTTATTTACTAACTTCAATCCAAACATAAGCTTATAAAAGTTTGAGGTGTATTCGTTGTCTCTTGACAATTAAGCAAACTTTGAAAATTAAAATAATAAAAATGAATCATATTTGGCAGATAAAGAAAATATTGATAAAACAAGATGAAAGAAATAGGAAGAAAACAAGGTTTAATGGAAATGGGTCCCAACCCTCGTTACTTCCTTTAGCCTATGTTTGAATTGGGGTAGGGGGAAAAGAAAAGTAAAACAAGAAAAAATGAAATACCTTTCCCTTGCTTTCTTTTGTTAGGATAAAAAAAAAAAATTAATAAAGAAAAGTGAGGGGAGTTGAGCACCCCTCACTTTTCCTCAAATGTTCAATTTTTTAATTACTCCAAATTGGGGGAAATGTTAGGGAAAGGAAAGGATTAAAATATTTTTACTTATAAAATGACTTTTATATCCTTAATTTTTTTTTCAATTTTCAAAAATCATTATAATTCATTACCTTTTTAATTCATTTGACAATTTTTTTTCTTTATTTTATACTTGGTTTTAATTTTCTTTCATTTTATTATTATTTCGTATTTTTTTATTTTAAAAAAATAAAAAAGACAAAAACACATGTAAAATGAAAAATTATCTATAATAATGGAGCTTTTTAAAGTTATAATAAATAATAATAATACTTGTACAAATTTATAATAAATTTATCCTAATAAATTCCAGTCATACATTTTTTATAAATAATTTTGATATTTGATATTATTTTTTTATTTTAGTTTATAAATAATTTTGATATTATATCTTATTTTATAAAAATGTTATAATTGAAATTTTTTATTATAATAATTATTTCCTTTCCACTCTTTAACCAAACAATGGTCGTTTGAATTCTTTTGCTTTCCTTTATTAATTTTAACTATCCAAACAAGAAGTACATGTACCCTTTTTTTTCCTCAACTTTTCTCTCTTTTCCTTTCCTTTCTTTTTCTTTTCTTTCCTTTACTATTGTGTATCCAAACATAGCGTTAAAGTTTAAACCCCCTCAATTTGAAAAAAAAAAAACTCTTAATTATAAAGAAAATAAAACAATAATAATAATAACCAAACCTTTTTGTTTTTGACTAATAGAAGTATTCATAGAACGTGTCGGGCTGGGTTCGAATAGAAAAAAAAAATTTGTTTGCTTAGGCACGACTCGAACTCAGTCTAATCCGAAAGTTTATTTTACTATTTAATATATATTAAAAATTAATTTATATATTTTTATAATTAAATTTAAAATTTTATTATTTAAATAATAATTCGGACTGAGTCAATCCAAATTAATAAAAGTCTATCACAAATTTAATCCAATCGAATTGAACCAGTTGAATCGAACAAATAGCCCGACTCGTGAACAGTTATATTAACTAACAATGGATATTGAATTTTATGACATTCAAAGCAAGATAAGCAAATTGTTTCATGTTTATTGTATTTTATTTTTCTTATTAAAAAAGTCATTTTTCATGAAACAGGTAGAGTTTTGGGAGGGATAGATATGCTTAAGCCTGAACCAAATGTGAGTGGGTGTAATGTGGGTATAACAATTTTTATTTGATTGAATTTTGTCATTAAATTTTGATTTTTGGTTAAATTTTGCCACCCAATTTTAATTTTGGAGGATTCAAAAATAAAATTTAATAAAAAAAATATTCCTTCAAATATTTTATTTTAATAATTAACCATAATAAATTAATTAAAAAATATTAAAAAAGTAACATAAAATTTTTATTTTATAAAAAATAAAAATTATATGTCATTTTTTTTTTCTTTCTTCAATTCTTCAAATTGTTGGTGAACGCTGATGACATTAATCAGTAGTAATGTTGTAAGATCAAATTTGATCGTTGAACATCAAATTCGACTATCCCTTCCACAATGTTATCTTTTTAAACTTTTTTATTATGTTAGTATTTTTCTACAATTTAACGAGAATAGAATATTTCATTGAATATTTCATTTGTATCAAATTAAAAAATATTGAAGTGGCAAGGAAGAAAAATGTAAAATATTTTATCTAATATTATGTTTGTATCGAATTAAAAATAAAATGATATGGCAAATAAAAAATATCAACATGAAAAAGTTAGAAAAATGGCATGCATATGTTGAATTTGGTGTATGGCATCTTTGAGTGTCACTACTAACCGATGCCATCATCGGTCACCAAAGACTTGAATAATAAAAAAAAGACAAAAAAAAAAATAGAGAACTTTTTTTATTTTTTTATAAAATAAAAATTTCTATATTAACTTTTTATATTTTTTTAAACTATTTTATTTTGTTAATTATTAAAATAAAATATTTGAAATTTTTTTTTATTAAATTTTATCTTCAAGCGTCCAAAATCAAAATTGAATATCAAAATTCAATCAAACAAAAATAGAGTGACAAAATTGAATATTGTGTTAAAGTATAGTGACAAATTTGCCATTAATCCTAAATATCTATTAAGATTGATTCTTTAGAATTGATTCTCGTCTAATTTTTATGTATTGATTGTTCTCAATCACATTTAATTGGGTTGTTGACCAGAAGTAAAATTAAGTTATAGTTCAGGCATTAGTTCTGTCATTACCAATTTTGCTTCAATTAAATATGTATAAATTTGTAACTACTCTATATCAATAATTTAAGTCACCAAATTTTTGGTTTGGTATCAAAGCATGTACTTATTCAATTCATATACATTTAGGTCTCGTTTAGCATTGTTGTTGGCATAGTATTTGAGGTCAAAAGTTGTGTTTCATCGCAAACGCAAATGTTAAATGTGTACAAAAAATTGGTTTTTGCGATTGAAACTATGGTTTGACAACCTAAACTAAAAAATCAAAAAATATAACTTTTGGGCTTTAAAAATTGGCTTTTGGATAAAATGACTTTATTAACCTCACATCTTTACACTTAAACATATCGTTTTTTGACATTTCAATTCTTCAAACATTTTTTTCACAGCAATGTCAAACACTTACCACAGTTTTTCACCACACTTTTTAAATACACTTTTTTCAACCCAAGTTTTTTCCAACAGCAATGCTAAACTAACTCTTAGTCGATTCATGCGTGAGCCGCAACAACCGCATGCAGCCATACGAGTATTGAGATACTTAGATGGCGTTTGATATGATGAAAAGTGATCATTTTTCATAGAATTTAATTGGTGAGAATGTGATTCTCATGTTTGGTATGCTAAAAAAACTCACTTTCCTGAGAATGTAACTTTTCCTTAGGAGTTATTTTCCCATAAGTATTGGAATGTGATTTTCATGAGAAGAGGTGAGAAAGTAATTTTCTCATGTAATTGGAAAGTTAAAAAAAAATATTAAGACAAAATTACCCTTCTTCCTATTTGGTTTAAAATTACCAATTGAAATATTATTTTTAAATATTTAGTACAAATGTTTGTTAATAATAAATATCCTTAAAATATTTAAATAATATTTAATTTGTATCCAACCTTTTAATTTTTCAATTACATGAGACTAGCTTCGAAAATTTATTTTTAACAAACATTTTTTATCCTAAAAATAACTCAAATTATCAATTAAAATATTATTATTAAATATTTAATAAAAATATTTGTTAATAATAAATATTATTGAAATATTTAAATAATAGTTAATTTGTATCCAGTCTTTTAACTTTTCAACTACATGAAAGTAATTTCGAAAATTTATTATTAACAAACATTTTTTTTATCCTAAAAGTAACTCAAATTACCAATTGAAATATTATTTTTAAACATTTAGTACAATTTTTGTTAATAATAAATATCATTGAAAAATATTAAAATTAATAAAATTTTGTATTTTATTTCATAAAGGTAATTTCGAAAATTACCATCACATTCCTAGTAAAATATTTAGTAAATCAAACGTGTCAATGTAACTTTCTCATGATTTTAATCAACATTTTTTCATGTATATCAAACGTTGTAAAGTTACATTTTCAGAAATCATATTCTCAATAATCACATTTTCAGAAATCATATTCTATTGAAATCATGACATGGAAAAGTATCAAACACTCCTTTAAAATCATTTCCAAGATAAGGTATATTTCTCTCATAATTTAGCTTTAGGGGTGAGTATTTGGTCAGTTCGATTCTAAAATTTTTAAAATTGAATAAATCGATCGAATTTGAAAAATCGATCGAACCGATCGAATTTTATACAAGAAACCAAAATAACCGAATCGAAATTAATCAATTCAATCGGTTATGTCGGTTTGAGTTTTGTTTTGGGTTTATGAAATTGAGTAATATGATTATGAGTTGGAAAGGATAATTAAATTGGGTATGATTAATATAAATAAAAATATATAATTTATTTATTGTTTAATTAAATATCAATTTATTCTATCAATTTGGTTTGAAAAATAAAAAACTGCAAACTAACTGAATAATCCTATTTAAACTGATTTTCTTAACTGTATTTTATAGAAATTAACTAAATTGAATCGAATAATCGATTAAAATCGATTTTGATCGATTTAGGGCTAGTTTAGCATTGCTGTTGAAAAAAGCTTGGGTTGAAAAAACTCGAGTTGGAAAAAGTGTGTTTATAAAGCGTAGTGAAAAATTGTGGTTTAAAAACTTTTAAGTGTTTAGCATTGCTGTGAAAAAGTGTTGTAAGAAATTGAAATGTCAAGAACATATATGTTTAAAATAATAAAAGTGTAGAGATGTGAGGATAATAAAGTTATTTTATCCAAAAGCCAGCTTTTAAAGCCTAAAAGCTATATTTTTTGGCTTTTTGGTTTGGCTTTTCAAACCATAGTTTCAACAGCAGAAGTCAAATTTTTTTTTATCTGTTTAGCATTGCGTTTGCGATGAAAAACAGATTTTGACCTCAAAAGTTGTGCCAGAAGCAATGCTAAACGAAGCCTTAATCGATTCATCCGCTCACCTCGATTGGGAATTTGGGATTCTCTCCCGTCTTGGGAAACCAAAAAAACGACCCCATAAAGTCTTGCTCGTCAGTCGAAGTTGAATATCGGGAAAATTCTAAAATAAGTTTTTTACCGTCAGCTTCTGATAAGCTTAGAGCAATTCTATCCGTCAGATGATAAATGAATGATCTGAACCGTGGAAATCAAAAAAAAAAAATCTTGCAACCGGTTTACCTGGTCATGAATACCAACCCATTGCTTCTCCCTTTTCTATTTCGAAAAAACCCTTCCCCCTTTCTAATCAGTTCCTTCTCCCTTTTCTGTTTCGAAAAAACCCTTCCCCCTTTCTAATCAGTTCCTTCTCCCTTTCTAATCTGTTTCGAAAATTTGTTTAGAACCCTAAATTTTCTTCTCCCTTTTTTGTTTCGAAAATTTGCTTCTCCCTTTCTAATCTGTTTCGAAAATTTGCTTCTCCCTTTCTAATCAGTTCCTTCTCCCTTTCTAATCTGTTTCGAAAATTTATTTAGAACCCTAAATTTTCTTCTCCCTTTCTGTTTCGAAAATTTGCTTCTCCCTTTTCTGTTTCGAAAATTTGCTTCTCCCTTCTAATCAGTTTCGAAAATTTGCTTCTCCCTTTGTAATCAGTTTCTAAGAACCTTAAATTTTCTTCTCCCTTTCAGTTTCGAAAATTTCTTCTCCCTTTCAGTTTCGAAAATTTCCTTCTCCCTTTCAGTTTAGAACCCTAAATTTTCTAAGACCCCTAAATTTTATAATCAGTTTCGACTCCCTCTAAACAATCGAAACCCCAGATTAAAAAAACCTTAACCCTTCTGTTTTTGAACAACCGAAACCCCAAATATCAAACCCTCACCCGACTCTCTTCCTCTGAAAATCATCCAACCCAGATTGTCATATTTTTGTTTGGTCATCTGGTATTTTGTTTCTTTGTTGGTATTTTAGCAATTTTTTTATTTTCTGGATGATTCTAATTATTTTTGGTTTGGGGTTGTTTTTATATTTTTTTGGCAGAAATATCAGCATAAATTCTGGGTGGCTGCAAGTGGGCAGAAGATAATTGGTGAGTACTTGAGCATTTATGTGTAATTTTCTTTTGTATTTTGTGCAATTTTCTTTTGCATTTCTTGTGCCCTGTCTACTATGAATGGTAGTGTTGTCTCTATTTACTTACAGAAGTGGAGAAAACAATGAATAAATTTGTAAGTTTGAAGGAGGTCAAAATAGGAGGGTTATGTGGAATTTGTTACAGTATAATAGATATATGCTTACTGTTGAAGAAAGGGAAAACTTTTGACATAAGAGCAACATGAAATTCTTTAATTTCAGAAAAGCAAATTTAGGTGATTTGTAAATTTTGAATGTAATAATAGGTTTATAGGACTAAATGTGGAAAAACTTTTAGCTTAGGCATTAAATTAACTGTGAATCATTGTGTCACAATTAATCTTCTTATGAAGCAACTAAAGCACAATGGAAAGGTGAAAGAGTGACATTTATGATTTACAGTATAGGACGTAATAATGCAATTTGACAACAGTTCTTAAATTTGTTTGTCACCAATTTGCCTCGCAAAACTCATCTATCATTACTGTATCCTATTCCTATTGCTGTCATTCCTCTTTGTTTATTGTTTGCAAGATGGTGATGTTTTAGCTTAGATGTTTTTAAAGTTTTAGTGTTTTGAGTTATATATGATTATATTTATATGACGCCTAATTGCTGATATATGGTCATTTTGTCATTTCAGGTTTTAGTGTTTTGAGTTATATTCGTCATCAGAGATCGTCGATAAATCTCTCTTTTTAGACAAATCGATAAGTTTCTCTCTTGAAATCCTTTATAGTTGTTGATAGTCATTTGATTTCAGACGGAAGTTGATAATGTTGTCAAATTCATCATCCAAATCTGCTCAAGATGATTTTGTATTAGAAACTGATTTTAGGGCATTTGCAAGTAATGTTTTTTTTTTTTTTTTTAACTTAGAAACTGATTTTGTATTATAAATTATAATTTATTGTATGTCTAAAGTTGAGAAATTTGCAAACATTTGTTTGATTTTATTAAAGATTCAAAGACATGGACAAAGTTGATGAAAATGTGCAGCTGAAGCAGACTGAATCGAGCATGAAGGTTGTAAAACCGAGGGGTTCATTTTTGAATTACTAGTAAGTAACTATACTTGGTGGTTTTAAGTTGAATTCATTAGACATGCTATGTTGTTATATTTGGATTTAAAGAGTGCGAGTTACAGATTTTATGTTAATCGCTTTATACAGCATAAATGAATGCAAAGGAGATGGAGAAGACAAAGGAAAAATGACATTGAAGGTGAGTAATATTTTATGTATCTGGTTCTTTTATTGAGAATTTGATGTTTAATTATTTTGCTTATAAAGTGGAAGTGTTGGATAGTATAGACATATTATTGGTTTTATTTGTTGGTACATAGAAACCATATAAATGCTTATTGTTTGTGTGGACACTAAGTTATAAAGTGTTACTAAAATCATGGTTTTTTGATGTGTATGTGAATTAATTTGAATTGTTTTTTTCATAGGCTCGTAGAGAGCTGGCAGCAAAATGGAAAGTGCTGCCTACACAGGAGAAGCTGCCGTTTATAGAGCAGACAGTTGCTCAAAAAGAGCAGTACAAGAATGAAGTGCAACAGTTAAAAAGACAGAAATTAGATGTTGATGAAAAAAAGAAGGTAATAATTCAATAAGAAAATGTTATATTGAATAAATAATAGTTAGAAATGAAGTATGATGTTATATTGCTATGTATTTTTAATGAATGTACTTTATGTGTAGGGCTTGGTTGCGACACGCTGTAGCCCATTTAATTTGTGCAAGCTGTTTAAGCAATTGAAGGAAAAACAAATTGAAGGTGCAGTGCAAAGCATCGGGTTCGGTCCATTGCTACTGTTGAAAGATGGAAAGCTTCCAAGAGAACTGTGTGAAAATTTGGTTCAGAACTTTAATGTTGCAACCAGCTCCATGGAAGTGGATGGCCAAAGTATTCCTTTCACAGTGGAGGATGTTGAAGGTATTCTAGGTTTAGCAAACGAGGGAGTAGAGGTATCAACTGTAATGGAAAGAGAAGACGGTGAAGTCTTGTGTAATAAGTTTAATATTCCAACTCATCGAAAGATGAGTTTTGTTAGGCTAGAGCAAGAAATTATGGAGTTCGAGGCCGACTGTGAAGATCTAAAGGCCAGGCTCATCTTATATATCGTTGGACGGTTTTTGTGTCCAACGACTGAAGGGGGGCCATCGAAAGAGTATTATTCTTGTTTGACTGAGGATGGCCTTAATGGGAAATTGAACTGGGCAAAACATGTTCATGAGAAGCTTCTTCTTGGTATTAGAAGTTTTCATGCTAGGAAGATGAAATCATCAAAAGTGTACTTAACCGGTTGCTTGCTATTATTGGTGGTAAGTTTAATATTTGTTCTTCGTGTACGAAAGCAATCTTGATTTGAATTAAGTTGGAATGGAATTAAATTAGAAGTATAAGTTATTAATTCTTGATATTGACTAAATTGTAATAATTCGAGTAGATAAGGTTCTATGACCATATTTCCGGAGTTCGGAGTACGAAAGAGGCAATGTCAACTTTTGTTCCTCGCATTAGTGCATGGGGAACGAATGAGGTTGCGAATTCAATTTCCCATTCAAGAGACTTCCGTGTTGGCTTGAAATCCAAGGTGACACCAGTTATCTAAGTTGTATAAATTTATTGTTAGTGACTATAACTTATATATGAATTATGTAGTTTGATTAACTTATGATTTCATGGAAATAGGGTATTAATATCACCGAAGAACATCACACTCAGCGGACGATACAAGAGGAGCAGAAACTGTATCATACTGACTTACAGGTAAGTCAGTTAATTAGATCTTCATGTCTAATTCATAGAGATTGCAAGAAATCTATAAATTATGTATATACTTCACGGATTGCATTAAGTGTATGTAGTATGTTTTTTCGTAATTATTTTTCAGGCTTTAAGAGAGTCGATGAAAAGTCTGGAAGCCAATGTGACAGAACAACTAAATAGAATGTCGGAAGACATGAAGTTGATGCAGGATTCAATTAATGCTCTTTTATCGAGATCTGTTGAGGTGAAAACTGGCGGTGAAACCAGTTTGCAAAAAAGGGATGAGGAATGAGGCATCCTTGAGGTCGATGGGCAGAGCACAGACTTGAAAACACCAGTTGGTGAGTTGGAGTCCTACATTGAGATCATTGAGCGCAAAGCGAAAGAGGGAGATGTAGATTTAACTACACCAGTGAGAACCGATATTAACAATCCAAGCTCAAGTTGTCCTGCCCCACAGAAAAAGAAGGTATATATATTTACTTATTTATAATTCAATAATACTTAGATATGCTATAAAATAACTAATTTGTTTATGGCATTTTATATGATTACATATTATAGGGTCAATCTGGCAAGAAAATCGAAATTGTTAGGTCAAGGTCAACATTTGCTTCTGGTGTTAGTGGGATAGTTACGCGAGCGAGATCAACTTTCTTGTGATATTTGCACTCCCGTCCGCAGGACTGTTTATGTTTGTTTGAATAGACCAATCATGCATGTAGGCATGATATGCTTATAGAACATTTATTTTTTCCGCCTTTCATTGCAATCTTTGTGAATGCATACACTGAATATATATTGATATGTAATTCAATTTATATATGTTTAAGTATATACATTTATTACATAAGTCTGATATGTATAATTACTAATTAGCAGTACCATATGCCGTATCTTTGTAAAAATAAATATTTAAAGGTTACCGCGAAGAGGGCCCTTGTCAAAATTTCGAAGGAATTAGATGAACTTGAGACTGCAATATGCAATTATGTGTGGAACAGTAATGTCGATCCAAGGTAAGTTGATGATATATTTTGATTTAAAGAAATATCTTAATTTTAAGTTGATATGGATTTCGATATTTTATTTATTCTTTATATGAGTTTATATTGTAGTGAAGTTGTTGTCCAATTCGGTGCAACATTTGCATCAATCGAGGAATTTGGCTCCTTGCGCCCAAAACAATGGGTAACTTCAGTGGTAAGTGTAATATATTGTTTCATCGAACTTCATGATTGTCTTTGTAGTAGTGAAATGTGTTTAATGAGTTGTTCCTGCCCTAGATTATTGACCTTGTCGGTGAGTCAATGGCCTACTATTGTAAAGCTTCGACTATGTCAACAAGGAGATGGTATTTTCCGGCCTCATTTTATGTGAGTATATTTTGAGTTTGTTTGTTTTTTTGCATATAGTTTAACTTTTTTCAAGAAACATGTACCTTATGTTTATTCTTTGTAGAGTCATATCTTGTCAACAGAATGCAATGCGAAAGAGCTGATTAAGTTTTTTAAAGGACAATTCATTCATATGGGATCCTTGAGTGACTGTTACAAGGTGAGGACATGGAAATCTTTTATGTGCGTACGATCGAAAATATGTTATATAACGTAATAACCTGCTAAAAATGATTATGTAATTTCGTTGCAGATCTTTATAACAATGAATGAGATGAACACGCATTGGTATTTGTGTGTGATAGATATGCTAGAGAAGGAAGCGAAAGTGTTGGATACCTTGTCGCGCAATGTTGCAAATAAACAAAGAGTTGCGGATGTGACTCGTGTGGTAAGATAAATACATGTTGTACTAAATTATTTTGTTGGCACTTGCGAACATATTGTAATTCATGATTTTGGTTTACGACGAGACATTTAAAATTTATTCAAATTTCACTTCGAACAGATATCCGCGTGTGCGAAATTGTTTACTGACCCTCTTAGGACATCATTGGTTGGTAGTCCAATGGTGCCATTTCATGAGTTGAAAATTGTAGTTCCAGAGAGGGTTCCTCTGCAAAGCAACGGGTAACATAACTCTCTCACTATTTGAAAACCTTGTTTTCCATTATGCAACTGAATAATAAAAGCTACTATTCTTGAAAATGCATACAATTATGATTGCGGAATGTGGGTTGCTGCTTTCATGCAAAATCTACATGTCACTGACTATAAATTTGTGGTATGCTATTCTCATTGCTGTGAGTTATTTCAATATTTGGTCATATGTTGGGTCATTGGAAAGTTTGATTCCCTTTGTATGTATTCGTATGTAGCGTTTAAACGTGTGGGACAGATTTATATTAGTCTCTGAGCTGATAAACCATGAGGAGAACACTTTACGGAAAAGGGTATGTGATGCTGCTCTTAACCTCCATAAAGCTAGGATATCTCCTCGTACAAAGCTGTCGCAGAAGTCAGTTGGCAAGTTGAAGTTGTGAAGTAGGTAATTTCTTTCAATAAATCATCTAATTTGTCATGTTTCCTTCTCAGTATATAGACAATGTTATATGTGTTTATATGTAATTATCCTGTATTGGTGAATGTCAGCACACTGGGTTGTCACTAGTTTTTTCATGATTGTGAACTCTTGGAATTCTGAAACGTAAGAGATAATTGCTTCTCCACAAATTTTGCAATGATTTCCTCACGTTGAAAACTGATGGCTCTGGCTCTGGCTCTGCATAGGGTTTTGGGTGCTTAAAATCCTGGGGATTGCTTGGTACAGATCAAAGATTATTTGTCTTTTTATTGTTGCTTTAAATCTCATCTTGATGGCTCTTCTTTTTATCTTTTGTTGCTTTAATCTCATCTTCATGGTGTTGAACTGTTGATCAGCCCTAAAATTTTGGTTGCAGCTTATCTGATTTGAATTGGGGTTTAGGCTGTAGGGTTGTCAGTTTAAGTTTTTTTATTATATTTTTTGAATGAATTTATTTGATCAGGAGGAACTCAAGGAGTGGGATCAGTGTCTTTTGATGCTAGGAGATGAGAAGTTTGATGAACATGGGAATGTTTATGACGCAAAGGATAATAGTGCCATGTACTTAGAGAAAGATGGGGAAGATCGTGAAATCAATGTAATGTTACAATTCTACGTCTGCAAAGTTCAGTCCACATTTCTGTTCTTTTTGGTTATTAAATTTGTACTATGAACATCTTCATATTAGTGTACAAATGTTTTTCTTTTGCTTTTCTTGTGGGTTGTTCTGGAGTATTGAAAATATGGCTAGTTGGGTTGTGGTGGAGTTGGTTATAATCTCTTTCTAGTATTTTAATTTTGTTTCAGCAGAAGAATCAGTTCAGAAATAACAAAGTTTGGTTCAGATTATATTTTAGTTTTTATTTTTTTTGTCATAACAATATGTATTTTATGTGGCTGATTTGGAATGGTCTTTATAGATTTTCATGTGGCATCGCCTTTGCTTTGTTTTTCAGCAGAAAAATCTACAATGGACACTGGTATAATTTAATATAGGTTTTTCTTTTAATTTAAAGGCGTACCTATCAACTTAAGGACTCATAACTGGATGAAGTTGAATATTTGTTTAACAGGCCAGATAATCTCACATGTAAATGCTATGAAAGAATGTGCAGTCCTGTGTCTTAGTGAATATTGTCTGGGGATTTTTGTACAACCTTTGTTTTTTTGGATAAATAATTCTTGTAGAACGTTTGGAGTACTTGGCTACAGTCCATAATTTTTCTCTGAAAATTTTCTACCTCAACATCACATTGATTTTGTGACGATACTTGGCTACAGTCCAAATTATTTTCTCTTTTCATTAGTGGTTAGTGCTCGTTTTATTAAGAAAAAAAGGTTGAAGGTTTATGTTTTCTCTTCTTTTACCCATACAAGTTATGGATTTTGTGACACAACTTTCCTGGTAAGCAATTGAAACAATAAAGGATGCATGATATGCATCTATTACATAATAGTAACTCTTATATCTATTTAAAAAGTCTTAAATACATAACATACCACAAAAATTTTAAATTAAAGTTATAACTTGTGATTTGAATTGGTAATTAATAACTTGAGGCAATTATTGTGTTTGCAATACATAGCCATTGATTTTGTGCATTTGACTTGGATGAGATTAAAGCCCCTGTAAAAGAAGTAAAAGAAGTTGGAACATATCTACAAATATTATGATGGAAATGCAATGGTATCATAGACTTGTCAAGTTCAACTTTTATAAATGTGGAAAGATTAGCAGATTGAAGTCTCACAATTGTATCTTAGACTTCACCTACTAACTTGGTGATCTAAACCAGCTAGAGAAGTCTGATTGTTTAGCTTCATTATATCTTTCTTCGTAATTACTGAATGAAAAAGAGTCGTCCTAAAAGTATTAAATATAACGTTAGTCATATGCTGAACAATTAATTGTTTCATTGAGCGCAGTATCCGAAACCAATAAAAGCGTAGAAGAAACAAAATTAAACATTACCTGCATCTTGTTGTTCTCTTCAGCATGCATAGTTGGGAAAAAGGCTTCAGTCTCCACTTCATATTCTCCCTATGAGGATATAAGGTAATTAATCACCCAACATCATACTGTTAAAACTTTAAAAACACAAATTATAAGTAATGTAAATCTCACATGTTGTACTGAATATTGGAACTCATTGTCACTATTAGAAGTAAGGTTGTCGAGACCAGCACTTTGCATTCCAATTTTCAAAAGTGGGCAAGTAACTTTACTATGTCCTTCCATTCTGCAGTACCCACACTTTCTAACTTTGAACGGTGTTTGCTTTTTCCCTACTTCTTTCCCTTTACCCCGTCTCGTAATAGGGTCTCGTACTTTTCCTATCTTTGAGATCTCAGCTACGGGATCATTCAGCTCACACAATTCCTCCATTTCAACAGTCAATCTATTAATTTCACTTCTTGCTCTATTAAACGACTCAGTTGTTTTGGATGCTACATAGCACATTCGGTTACAACTAGAACTTAGTGATGCATACCGCACCATTTGCATCATCTTGGGTGCAACATCATTCTGCACAAACGATGGGGCACACAGTTTGGCATTTTTCGTCCATCGATGCATAATCAAAGATACAAGAATATGAGACATATCTTCAAGCTTCATCACATGAATTTGATGCCTACAAGGCAAACCAACTGTCTCAAATTTTTGGCAAGAACATTCAATAGTTTGCGCAGCTGCATCAAAGACAACTACAACCCTTCGGTCAGGTTCCCTGTACTTGCCTAAATAATAGGTCCGCGTTAATTCATTTTCTACAATTGGTTCACGGATACGATACAACGTCTCCTGCTGAAGCTCGTCTTGGAAAAGAGAGAATGATTCCATTGTGTACATAGTTGCCGCATGACCTTCAATGTCATCTAACTTGCTTAAATGGTATGGCCTTGTCTCCTTACTGAAGTAATCAGCCTCCAATTCCTTGGTCCGCATTCTACTCACCCCTTGATCAATTGAACGAACAAAGTCAAGATATGTTTTTTTCGACTGCAAGTATATAGCAAGAGAAGCGTTCAAGGACTCACACCTTTGTGTGGTTCGTAATATCGCAAAAAATTGTCCTGTAATATATGCTTGTGCCCACATGTCCCTAGTTCTATCTTTTTCGACTACTCAAGGGTGCTTTTCAACATTAAATTGTCTGATCATTACAGTCCACTCACGATCAAAATCATTCGGTGTCCACCATGAAGTCATGTATCTACAAAATGCCTTAGCAAATAATGGATCACTGATATTTGCCTGTGCATTGCAGCTAGGTGCCACGTACAAAGTCTGTGTCTAGCATCGGGAAAAACAGTTCTAATTGCTCTTTGCATTGCCTATCCCCGTCAGTAACAACTGAAATAGGACGTTTGTTATGCATTGCTTCTAGGAAAGTTCTCAAAACCCACACAAAGGTATCAGTTGTCTCATCAGCAAGTATAGCAACTCCAAAAACAATTGTTTGATGATGGTGATTGACACCGACTATAGGCATCAGAGGCCTATCATAAGCATTCTTCTTATACGTGGTGTCGAACGCTATAACATCCCCAAAGCATGCATAGTCCGACCGTGAAGTAGCATCTGCCCAAAAGAGATTATGCAATCGCGTATCATCATCAATGCTATATTTCATATAAAAACCAATATCCAATTCCTTCTTCATTTCAAAGTAAGAAATAACAGCATTCACATCGCCATCCTCTATTTCAGCTTTACTGCAGGCATGTAGCGCGTTGTAAAGGTCTTTTGCAACAAAACCAACATTTTGGAATCCACCAGCTTGTTGAACAAGGTAGTTCATGATCTGTGATGTACAGACCCCAACAGATTTCATAGCTTTAGCTTCAGCTAAATCTGATTCTTTAATTTCTCGATGTGACCGAATAAAAGGTTTATGAGATGAATCACACATATCATGATTATGATCCTCCTCACAATATGTGATTACCCACTTCCCAAAACCCTGCATGTTGACACGTACACTAGCCTTACATCCTGTTCTAGACAGCGGTCTAGCATTTCTTTTACGATTGCAGTGTTCTATTTTGTCAATCTTGAATCCTTCTTTTGTACAACAAAATTGTTGACCTACAAGATCACCAGTATCATTACGTCTTGTACTTCCCCGACGAACACCAAAACCCTTCTAAAAGCGTATGCCTTGTAAAATTCCCATGCAGCATCCAATGAATCAAAACTCATACCAATTATCTCTTCTCTACATAATCTACTGAAACCCTTATTATTATGAGAAATTGAACCTTCACATTCAACAACATTAGGAGATTCTAAATTCGAAGGACGATCGTCATGAAAATGTAGTGTTCTAGAATCCATTATAGTTCTGAAGAAAAAAAAAACAAAAAAACATATATCTTGTAAAGGCAAAAAATTAAATTGTATAACTTAAAATTTATATATTTTATAACAAGTAAAATTAATGGTTCCATGTAAATGCTATTACTTAAACATTCTATTCAGTAACCCATCAAAATCACTACCCATGAAAATATGCAGTTATGAATATTATATAATTTATAACAAGTAAAATAACCGGTTCCATGAAAATTGTATTAGTTAAACATTCTATTCACTAACCCATGAAAATATTTATGAATATTACACATTTTATAACAAGTAAAAAAATTGATTCCATGAAAATTATATAACTTAAACATTGTATACTAACCTTTGTATGGAATATTTGGTTCAATAATGTGCTTGAAAAAAATGCAAAGTATCTCAGCTGTTGCGCTTTCGTAGAAGATAAACCCCATCTGTTGCGCTTTCGTAGAAGAAAAACCCGTCTCAGCTAAAACTCAGGAACTAACAAAACAAAACCCATATCTCAGCGTCAACTAAAGTAGTTGACAATTAAGGAATGCATTGAATATAGAGATGTAGTTATTTAAACAATGTCATTAATTATGTTGACCTACCATATGTAATTGTCTGTTAACGATTTAAAGAAGTGGGTGAAGCGATATTATCCAATTAAATATGTCTATTTAAGTTCAAATAAAGTTATTTTATATTTAATTAAATCAATAATTATTTTTATTAATGTTAAGTGATAAAAACATAATTTCTAAACATATAAATATTTTTTTATATTTATATGTAATTTAATATGTAATTTATTATATTTATATTTTATTTAGCACATTTATATGTTAAGTAATCAAATTTGTAATGATTTGTTATATTTATATGTAATTTTTCATATTTATATGTAATTTGTGAATTTGTCAAGTTGATATGTAATTTGTCAAGTTGATATGTAATTCGTCAAGTTCAAATGTAATTTGTCATGTTCATATGTAATTCGTGAATTTGTCAAGTTGATATGTAATTTGTCAAGTTGATATGTAATTCGTCAAGTTCATATGTAATTTATCATGTTCATATGTAATTCGGGAATTTGTCAAGTTGATAAGTAATTTGTCAAGTTGATATGTAATTCGTCAAGTTCATATGTAATTTATCATGTTCATATGTAATTCGGGAATTTGTCAAGTTGATATGTAATTTGTCAAGTTGATATGTAATTCGTCAAGTTCATATGTAATTTCTCATGTTCATATGTAATTCGGGAATTTGTCAAGTTGATATGTAATTTGTAAAGTTGATATGTAATTCGTCAAGTTCATATGTAATTTGTCATGTTCATATGTAATTCGTGAATTTGTCAAGTTCATATGTAATTTGTCAAGTTGATATGTAATTCGTCAAGTTCATATGTAATTTGTCATTTCATATGTAATTCGGGAATTTGTCAAGTTGATATGTAATTCGTCAAGTTCATATGTAATTTGTCAAGTTCATATGTAATTCGGGAATTTGTCAAGTTCATATGTAATTTGTCAAGTTGATATGTAATTCGTCAAGTTCATATGTAATTTATCATGTTCATATGTAATTCGGGAATTTGTCAAGTTGATATGTAATTTATCAAGTTCATATGTAATTCGTCAAGTTCATATGTAATTTGTCATGTTCATATGTAATTCGTGAATTTATCAAGTTCATATGTAATTTGTCAAGTTGATATGTAATTCGTCAAGTTCATATGTAATTTGTCATGTTCATATGTAATTCGGGAATTTGTCAAGTTGATATGTAATTTGTCAAGTTGATATGTAATTCGTCAAGTTCATATGTAATTTGTCATGTTCATATGTAATTCGAGAATTTGTCAAGTTCATATGTAATTTGTCAAGTTGATATGTAATTCGTCAAGTTCATATGTAACTTATCATGTTCATATCTAATTCGAGAATTTGTCAAGTTCATATGTACTTTGTCAAGTTGATATGTAATTCGTCAAGTGCATATGTAATTTGTCATGTTCATATGTAATTCGGGAATTTGTCAAGTTCACATGTAATTTGTCAAGTTGATATGTAATTCGTCAAGTTGATATGTAATTTGTCATGTTCATATGTAATTCGGGAATTTTTCAAGTTCATATGTAATTTGTCAAGTTCATATGTAATTCGTCAAGTTCATATGTAATTTGTCATGTTCATATGTAATTCGGGAATTTGTCAAGTTGATATGTAATTTGTCAAGTTGATATGTAATTCGTCAAGTTCATATGTAATTTATCATGTTCATATTTAATTCGGGAATTTGTCAAGTTCATATGTAATTTGTCAAGTTGATATGTAATTCGTCAAGTTCATATTAATTTATCATGTTCATATGTAATTCGGAAATTTGTCAAGTTCATATGTAATTTGTCAAGTTGATATGTAATTCGTCAAGTTCATATGTAATTTGTCATGTTCATATGTAATTCGAGAATTTGTCAAGTTCATATGTAATTTGTCAAGTTCATATGTAATTCGCCAAGTTCATATGTAATTTGTCATGTTCATATGTAATTCGGGAATTTGTCAAGTTCATATGTAATTTGTCAAGTTGATATGTAATTCGTCAAGTTCATATGTAATTTATCATGTTCATATGTAATTCGGGAATTTGTCAAGTTGATATGTAATTTGTCAAGTTGATATGTAATTCGTCAAGTTGATATGTAATTTGTCATGTTCATATGTAATTCGTGGATTTGTCAAGTTGATATGTAATTTGTCAAGTTGATATGTAATTCGTCAAGTTCATATGTAATTTGTCATGTTCATATGTAATTCGGGAATTTGTCAAGTTGATATGTAATTTGTCAAGTTGATATGTAATTCGTCAAGTTCATATGTAATTTGTCATGTTCATATGTAATTCGGGAATTTGTCAAGTTCATATGTAATTTGTCAAGTTGATATGTAATTCGTCAAGTTGATATGTAATTTATCATGTTCATATGTAATTCGGGAATTTGTCAAGATGTAATTTGTCAAGTTGATATGTAATTCGTCAAGTGCATATGTAATTTGTCATGTTCATATGTAATTGGGGAATTTGTCAAGTTGATATGTAATTTGTCAAGTTGATATGTAATTCGTCAAGTTCATATGTAATTTGTCATGTTCATATGTAATTCGGGAATTTGTTAAGTTCATATGTAATTTGTCATGTTGATATGTAATTCTTCAAGTTCATATGTAATTTGTCATGTTCATATGTAATTCGAGAATTTGTCAAGTTGATATGTAATTTGTCAAGTTCATATGTAATTCGTAAAGTTCATATGTAATTTATCATGTTCATATGTAATTCGGGAATTTGTCAAGTTGATATGTAATTTGTCAAGTTGATATGTAATTCGTCAAGTTCATATGTAATTTGTCATGTTCATATGTAATTCGGGAATTTGTCAAGTTCATATGTAATTTGTCAAGTTGATATGTAATTCGTCAAGTTCATATGTAATTTATCATGTTCATATGTAATTCGGGAATTTGTCAAGTTCATATGTAATTTGTCAAGTTGATATGTAATTCGTCAAGTTCATATGTAATTTATCATGTTCATATGTAATTCGAGAATTTGTCAAGTTGATATGTAATTTGTCAAGTTGATATGTAATTCGTCAGGTTCATATGTAATTTGTCATGTTCATATGTAATTCGGGAATTTGTCAAGTTGATATGTAATTTGTCAAGTTGATATGTAATTCTTCAAGTTCATATGTAATTTATCATGTTCATATGTAATTCGGGAATTTGTCAAGTTGATATGTAATTTGTCAAGTTGATATGTAATTCGTCAAGTTCATATGTAATTTGTCATGTTCATATGTAATTCGTGAATTTGTCAAGTTCATATGTAATTTGTCAAGTTGATATGTAATTCGTCAAGTTCATATGTAATTTGTCATGTTCATATGTAATTCGGGAATTTATCAAGTTGATATGTAATTTGTCAAGTTGATATGTAATTCGTCAAGTTCATATGTAATTTATCATGTTTATATGTAATTCGGGAATTTGTCAAGTTGATATGTAATTTGTCAACTTGATATGTAATTCGTCAAGTTCATATGTAATTTGTCATTTTCATATGTAATTCGGGAATTTGTCAAGTTCATATGTAATTTGTCGAGTTGATATGTAATTCGTCAAGTTCATATGTAATTTGTCATGTTCATATGTAATTCGTGAATTTGTCATGTTCATATGTAATTTTCAAGTTGATATGTAATTCGTGAAGTTCATATGTAATTTGTGATGTTCATATGTAATTCGAGAATTTGTCAAGTTCATATGTAATTTGTCAAGTTGATATGTAATTTGTCAAGTTTATATGTAATTTATCATGTTCATATGTAATTCGGGAATTTGTCAAGTTGATATGTAATTTGTCAAGTTGATATGTAATTTGTCAAGTTCATATGTAATTTGTCATGTTTATATGTAATTCGTGAATTTGTGAAGTTCATATGTAATTTGTCAAGTTGATATGTAATTCTTCAAGTTCATATGTAATTGGTCATGTTCATATGTAATTCGGGAATTTGTCAAGTTGATATGTAATTTGTCAAGTTGATATGTAATTCGTCAAGTTCATATGTAATTTGTCATGTTCATATGTAATTCGTGAATTTGTCAAGTTCATATGTAATTTGTCATGTTGATATGTAATTCGTCAAGTTCATATGTAATTTGTCATGTTCATATGTAATTTTTCATATGTAATTTGTCAAGTTGATATGTAATTTGTCATGTTCATATGTAATTTTTCAATTTGTCAAGTTTATATGTAATTTGTCATGTTTATATGTAATTCGTCAAGTTGATATGTAATTTGTCATGTTCATATGTAATTTTTCAATTTGTCAAGTTTATATGTAATTTGTCATGTTTTATATGTAATTCGTCAAGTTGATATGTAATTTGTCATGTTCATATGTAAAAAATGGTGACCTGGTAACCTGCTACTCAGGTTTCCTAATTTGGAGCTTACCAAAACCTTACCGTAACAAACATACGGTAGAACTTCCCAATATATCGCTCTATGATAAGTTGCTATTATTGAACTAATTTGACTGTGTAATCTTCTACATATTCTAGTGTCTGACTTTATTTTCCCATGACTCTTTATTCTGACGACAAAGAAGTAATTCACATTTTTTTTTTAATTCAGTGTTTTATGAAAGAACAAAATATATTGATATAAATTGTCATTTTATTTAGATAATATAATCCGCGTATTTATATGTTCATATATTTTTTTATGTTATAATCGTGTTTAAAATATTATATATTTTTATAAATTTTGATATATTAATAATTTATGTTATATAGATTTTGACACGTTCGTGTATCCGTATCGTATTAGTGTTACTTTTTCGTTTTATGTTTTAATTAATTTTTTTGTATAATTTTTGTGTCGTATAATATTGTGTCTAAAATTACCAATTTTTTATTCGACAAAGCTTTAAGATGTGATCAATTTCATTTTCTTCTTCGCAAGTTGGTCATTATTAACATCTATCCTCCAATTTGAAGGAGAATATTAAGATTGATTCTTCAAAATTGATTTTTATATACCGGTTCTTCTCGATCACATTTAGGGTGGGTTTGGTACGGCAAATGTAAGTTGCGGTTGGTAATAGGATTCCCCCTTACAAGATGACGAAGTCACATTCCCGTGAATCTTTACATTCATGCGTTTGGTTGACCGTTCCTTCATTTAAGATGATCATGTTTGGTTGGCAGAAATGTAATATTCCAGAATTCTCACATTACTAAAATTCCATTGCCTTTGTATAAGCCAATAGTAGATGGGAGACCTGCAGCGTGCTTGTTATCTGTTGTGCTTCGGATCTCCCATGGCTAAACTGCCATCCATCGCTCTAACCAACTCCAACCCCAATGGGGATTATTTGGATCCATAAATGTTTGATTCACTGATTTAAAAGTATTCTTCCATGATTGTTTTTTTTATTTATATATATATATATATATATAATGTCATTTAAGTTAGTTTGTGAGCACTAAAAGTTTCAGAAATTATCACCTGATTTACAATATATCAGGCAATAATGTTTTTTTCCAAGGAATAATTTCAACAGCAAATGGAACCCAATGGCTTCCTTATAAACATGCACATCCAACCAATAATTTCAACAGCTAATTCATGCAGCATGCTACAAATTCTACATAGTCTACTACAAATTCACGCAGTAAAAGAGAAAGAGAAAGCAGAAATGCCAAAAAAGGGTAATAAACCCATATTCAGAAAAAGCTATTAGATGCCAAAAGTAATAAACTTGTTAACATATTGGAATCTTCATGCTTATTTTATTCCTATTCGGGTTCTTGGTACAAATGATTACTGAAGGGTATGCTTTGTATGAACAAATAAAGCAACTAGACACTGCTGAGAACTCTTTCTTCACAGGTTTAAAAATAGCTTCAATTGGATTTCTCCTATACTTCATCCCTCAGAAATTGATGAAAAGCTTTGAAAGCAAATTCCCAGTATTTCGATGTGGAGATGAAGGCACTATGGATACAACAGGTTTTCCTTCAAACATGAACATGAGTATTTCTGGGTATGCTTTGTATGAACAAATTCGAAACCCCAATAATTAAAACCCCAATAAACCCTTAATAATCGAAACCCCAAAAATTATAACCTCCAATATTCGAAACTCCAAATAATCAAGCTAGCCCAAACCCCAGACCCAAACCCCTAATATTAGAAACCCCAAAAATTAATACCAAAATCAAAACCCTAAACTTTCAATCTGACATGTACACACAAAGTCAAGAACCTAAAATAGTATAAATCTAGATTTCGAAATGAAATCATACCTGGATTGACTGACGAAATCAAGAAAGGGGAAGAAATCGAATGGGAGAGGCAACGGTCCAGAGAGAAATGGAGATTAGAGGAAAAGGCACTGTCGGCTAAAACAAATGTAGTGGTATTGGGTGTAATTTCATTATGTTATAAGGGAAAAAGGGACTGAAAACATTAATATTGGAGGACATAAGTGGCAAAAATGTTATATTACGAGCGTAATGTAACATAACCTCATAGAGAGGTGGGTATGACATTACACCCAATATGACCCAATTTTGACACTGTAGCTAATATCATATTACCGAGATTGCGGAATGTTAGTGAACCAAACATGATTATCTCATGACGGAATGTAAGATTACGGCCTGTAATGAAAGATTCACCGAACCAAACCCGCCCTTAGTTGGATTATTGACTAGGAGCAAATATAAGTTATAGTTTAGGCATCAATTTTGTCATTACCAATTTTACTTTCCAATTTTACTTTCGCCATACATGTATATATTTGTAATTACTATGTATCAATAGTTTGTTTCAACAAGATTTTGATAATATTAAACTGACATAAATGGTATATTTCAGATACCAAATGAGTATTTAACTTTTTTGTATATTAAACAATTTTTTACTTTATATATTAAAGTGCTTGATAGTTTTGAATTTTATTGTATTCAATGAAATTTATCCAACTTATTTTTATTTTTATATTTTTGTTTTGAATTTATTTTTGGTTTTTATTTTAAGATAGTGTAACTCACTTCATTTTTTTTTTTTTTGGTATTTACCTCACTTCATTTCTTTGGCGCTTTTGCCATTTGTTTTTGTTCTTGGAAATAATAATATAAAGCATGTTTAAATATAAAATCAAATAAAATTCTTGAAAGATTATACAAAAAATATACTTCTGTTTAGATGATCAAGTGTATATTTTACTTTTATATAGACCAATTATGTTATAATTAGTGTTATATTTTAATTATTTTTTATTAAAAATCAATTATGATATTAATTTTTATTTTTTACTTTTGTTTTATAGAATTATTTTAAAATAAATAATAAATAACAAAAATATCGATTAACTGTAAGTCTATAATGAAATAATACCTTGAACTCTTCCTTGTTGATGTCTAACATATTAAAGAAAATTTTGTCAGTATTTAACTGATCAAGGATAATTATAAAAATTCAAGTATATATGGCCGGCATTCCATACTTGTACAACTCATTTATTTATTTTTATTTTAATAATCACACTCCCTCTTTAAACGTAAACTAGAATATTTGTGTTTGACTTTGATGATAATCTCAGTTTTCAAGTAGCATGTAGCCATATCGAAGCATGGGCTTATATGTCTTGTGGTAGTAATTATTTTGCTAAAATACAATAAAGAAACTTTTTATTATTTAATTAAATTTATTATATGATCTCTTTTTAGAAAAAAAATTTATTGCAATTAATTAAGTTTTTTAATTATTATTACATTCAAATAAAGGTTAGTTTAATTAGTATTACTGTTGAAAAAAAAATTTGAGTTGAAAAAGTGTGTGTGTTAAAAGTGAATTGAGAAAAATATAGTTTAAGAATTTTAATTGTTTAAAAAATTATTATTGTGAAAAAGTGTAATGGTGAATTAAAATATCCAAAAAAGATATGCATTAAAATAATAAAAGTTAAGATAACGAAGATAATAAAATCATTTGATCTCAAAAGTACAGTTCCAAACCGCAAAAGCATAAAAAAAAATTTTGTTTCTTGGTTTGGGTTCGAAAACCAAGCTTTGAACCAAAAAATTAAATTTTTTTACTCGTTTAATATTAAAATTACGATAAAACACAACTTTTTACATCAAAATCTGTGCCAACCTCAATACTAAACGCAACCTAAATTTTTATTTAAATGAAAAAATGTCAAGTGGATTAATAGTTTCAACTTAGATAAAGTTCTCACATGACATTGATAATGTGGAATAAATTTTGCCTAGTGGCATTATTGATATGTGTCAAATATATATAAAAAAATTGTTTTGGCCTCCTGCTCTGCAATGAATCACAATCAACACCTACAATAGTAACACTATAATACTAACTATTTTTTTTTCCTCAGATGCATTTAACAAACTCTCATTCCACAATCAATTTCATTGTTTCTTTGAATGTGTTGTATGTGGCCTCCTGCTCTGCAATGAAGATATATGTTGAATTGGATATCCCAGAGACAAGACAATTGAAGCAAATGTATGGCTATTCATCCCAATTATTATAGATAAATCAACTTTCACTAACTTATTCTTCCATAGATAAACCCTCTTTCATGTTGTTCTAACAATACAAGCAAGAAGATGAGACAATAAAAGTTCATATACTTCCTTCAGATAATGAAGACCAACATGCAGCAGCAAACAACGAAGAAGCCAAAGAAGCAACGGTTGCAGACCTTCTAAGCTTCAATCCTGTGACAATTCACATAAGAAACTAGCTCAGTAATTAATTAAATTTAATTATATCTAACATCAATATTGATGGTTGCAAATTTTCTCTTCTTTAGAATGTCAAATTTTCTTGCCAAACAAGAGTTATTGATATAGATCCATCTATTGGATAGTTCTATAATGCATGCAACCTGTGCTTGAGATCTCTGCACCCACATGGTGAATTGTTTCATTGTGACAAACACATGGAGAAAAAACATCAATGCTCACATAAATTTTTCGCACCTCTATATACACATAACACAAGCTACACTTATTAGCGAACATTATCTTTCTAAAGTATCAAGTTGAACATAACAATAGAAGAAAAACTGGTTAGATGGAACTTATGGTATTTGCAAAACCAACATAAAAGCTCATCAATTCCATAATCCCAAACATAGCAGCAAATGAAACATTTGACAAGATGATCCTCCCTACTCTTGTGATGAAGATCATAGATAAAGAATTCATCTTCGAGATAGACCTCACTTAGCAAACTATAAAGCATAATATTCTTGGATACAAAATATTCAGCTTTCAAGATTCCATGAAGAAATCGACTGCCCAAGCTACATTGCCAGTGAATAAACTCGAAGTTGAAATATCAATTTAAACACTTTCACTCACCCAACAAGTTCAAGATCCAACAAAGGAATACCATGAACAAACTCTTACCTCACCATCCATCACAAATGTTCCACAAACCTTTTTCCAAAAGAATCCACTGCAAATAATAATAATAATAATAATAATAATAAACATAAAAAAAGTTCTCTTTTGTTGTGTATTATGTTCTCAACTCCAGGAGATTTGGCTTATGATTCAATCATCTTAAGGGGTATCTTTCATTCATTGTTTTTGATACTAAATCTTGGTGGAATAATCTACTTCATTTCAAGTAATTATAGTAAAACCTGACCTGTTGACCTTTTAGTTTTTTTGGTAATACGGACGTAATTTAACTTTAAGAATAGAATAAAAACCTGGTTAAAAGAAAACTAAAATAGTGATGTTGTAATGCTATATGTGGTTAATTTGGCTTTGATCAAAGACTAATTATAAAATTAATTTTGAAAAAGCACACCCATGGTTATTATATAAAAGAGATATAGAATGATAAAAGAAGCAACAATCAATCTCTTTCCACAGTAACCATTGAGTTTATATATAATAAAATTCTGACAGAAAAGCAGAAATTTAAACACTTTCTTTATTCTCCCACATATAGTAGCAATAAAGGTGATTTGAGGTTGTATGTTGTTTTTTATTTATTTGGTAGTTGAATGCGCTATGTTGATTATTCAAATTCTTTTTTGTTTGGTTTTAGCTTTTAACTTTCATGGGTTGATCTTTGATGTTTTGCTTAGAATTGAATTCTAAGTTCCCAAGGTGAGCCTCAATTTTTTGTTATCTTAATGCAAGGGGGAAAAAAAGAGAAAATGATTGACTGTTCATAGAAACTCATTTTTTATATACATCTAACACAAAGCAAACTTACATCTAACACAGACCAAACTCATTGTTGATAGAAACTCAAGCACTCATGCCATTTTTTGCTAGCATAGAGTGACTTGCATTAACATATTCTTTTTGCTTATCATACAACAATATGTTTTAGATGCTTTGATAAAGAAAACCTATCTACATAGTCTGTTATATGATGCTTCTGTAATGAAAATGCTTTCTGAAGTTGTAAAACGTACCATAGTTCTAATATATATCATCCTATTGTGTGTGTATGTGTGTGATTTTGCAAGCATACTTAGTCATGTTTGCAAAAATGAAATCTAAAATTCATACTTTAATGACAAACCACATACTCTAAATGTATAATGAATGACTCGTTACAGAGCGCAGGCACCCCTAGTCTATAAAATATATATAAAAGTACAAATGTGAAAAATCTTTTGTATTGATGAAAATATCCATTATTGGTCATTATATTACTAATTTGCCATTTTAAATATTTTTCCTTATTAATAAAACTTATCCAAATTATAAATAAGAATTCTAATTCTATTGAAAGACTTTAGTTAAATGGATTTATTTGATAATAAATAAAAGTTAAAATTTACATTAAATTACTTTATTACCTTAAAAAGTATTAAAAAAAATTATATTAATCTAATTTTAAATGTTAACGCAAAGTTTGATTGTTTATATAATATGTAATTTATGCTCAATATATAGCATTTTTATAAATACACAAGTTTTTATAATATAAATATTTTATATTATATTACAAATAGTAATAATATTTATTTCATTCTTATTTAGATTTTGTATTATAAATATTAATAAAATTTATCACTGAAAATTGCACTATCATGATGAGAATTTTTTTTTTTAAATAATTATTATAACATTTTAGATAATACTTATAACAATTAAATTATGTATACAAATATTAAGTAGTTAAATTTTATCAAACAACAATTGTAAAATTAAGGTTTATTAGGTAACTAAATCTCATAGTATTATATATTTATGTCAAATTTTAATTTTAATATATTCATCACATAAGGTGTGAAAAAGGTTTGGGAGCTATGATTTTTTTAGAATGTATAAATGCTCATGGTTTTTTTTATTTTTATTTGGTTGGCAGGGTAATAGTTTCAATCAACTTAAATCATAATTGTGGTCAAATTACTCAAGATGATTTTTAAAATTTTTCTTGCTTTTTTTTTAAAAAGGTTTTATAATATTTTTTTAACTTATATTGTCATAATATTATCTTTGATTAGTATTTTTTTATTATGATAAAATTTATTTTTTATATATATAGATGTAACAATTTCTTATTTAATATATTTTAATGTATCATACATTAAATTATTAATGTGCTTGCATCTTTCAATAAAAAATTATTGAACATTTGCACCTTTCAAGAAATTTGAGAATATCATTTTGTTGGTGTAACAAAATTGATTGGCAAATATATTTATATATAATAAAATAATATTTCATTTTATTCATTTAAAATTTATGAATTTATATCATTTTATACTATTAATTATTATTTATTTTATTTTACGAATCTTATAATTTTTTCAAATTAGTGCCAATTAATGAATGATGGATTATTTTCAAAAGTATTTATTATCTATCATAATCAACTTATAACCCTATTATAGTTTTAATTCTACTAAAGACTTCATTAATTATTTATTTTTTTTGATAATATAGTTTTCACAAAAGTGGTTGTTATAAAATATTACAATTTGTTTAAAAATAAAAAGTTTTGTCATCCGAAGATAAGTTAAAATTTTCAAAACAGTAAGGTTATCATCCGGAAATATTACAATTTGTTTAAAGATAAAGAGTTTTGTCAAAATTTCTATATATTTTAATAACTATATTTTGTCTTAGGTTATTGCTTTTGATTTTTTATCGGTTTATTTTATATTAAGGGTTTGGTTTGCTTTGCATCATTTTTTGTTGGTTAATTGATTGATTAACATTATCAGTATAGTGATTCTATTTTGAAAGCTATTTAACCGTGATATATTAGTAGTACTATTTATCAACGGGCTTGAGGTGTTGAAATATATATATATATATATATATATATATATATATATATATATATATAGAATTTGTATTAGGCTATAAAGGTGAAATAACGTGATGTTATAACACTTTGGAGAATCTTTTATTTTCACAGAATTTAATCAATTCATAAAAAATATCGTCCTTATTAATTATATATATTTTTTGATAAATAGACATTTTGTCATCAAAAATACATGTCAAATAGCTTGTTATAAAATATATTTTCTGATCATATTTTTATTTGCTAAAGATTTGTTTATGTAATTGCTAGACGTTTGACTTATAAAGAGTTAAGATTGTTTGCATTTTTTCAACAAAAAAAAAAGATAATTAGGATATGCAATGTAATAACTATTTTCATGATCTTTTTATTATTAAACATAAATTATTTAACAAATATAAAATAATAAATGTGTAACATTACATGTGACACAATTACTAGTAATAATAATATAGTGAATCTCCAACTATCAAGAGAATCATCTCATTATTATTGTTTGCACTTTGCATAACTGAGTTGAAGAATCGGCACAAAAAATACCGGTATCCGTCTTTCTCATGGATGTATGGATTTTTATTTTCGTGGGACACAATCATCTTTATTCTTATTAGTTGGGTCATGATAGAATTTATGAGCCGTATTACCTAGGTCACTTAATTTACTTGATAATAATCTTTAATTCAGCATTATTGGTTAACTTCAGATAGCCTGTAAATTTAACAATACAAAAGGATAACTCCTGCACACTTTTTTAATAATGGAAAATGTTATATACATACAAATATACACAACTAATTTTTCTCATATCAACATTTTAACTTAATAAAACAACCTTTTATTTTTCAAAAATGTCATCACAAACAATTATCAGTGTGTTTGATCGGGGGAATAGCCATTCCATTCTCCCATATTCAGTCCCCAATAATAATTCAATGATTTGGTTGACATAATGGCTATTCAATGGGATATCATCCCAGCCTTATTACTGATAGGTTGTAAGAGCCAAGAATAACTATTTAGGCCTTATTCAATTCAGCAAGAAACATGCCCCAAAATTTTTTCCATTTTGCCTTTCGGAAAAATGAGAAGAGATATTCGAGAGAGAGAGGAGGAAGGAGGAAAAAGAGGGACAAGGGAGAAGGAAAGGGAGGGGAGGCGGAGAGGGCGACGATGCAGGGGCAGGCAAGCAGCCCATTGCCGAGAGAGAAGTGAGAAAATACCAAAAAAACAAATCAATATAATCTTCAAATAAATATGAGAAAGCAACACAATAACACTCTAGAATGCAAAACAAAAGGTAGAGAGAGAAATTTTCTATCTCCTAGGGTCTTGGGTTAGATGAATGTATAAGGGTTTTGGAACTCCAAATTTGAGGAAGAGAAAGAGGATATTAAAGGACAAGCATATCAAAATTTGGTGACTTTTGGAGTAGCGAAGATGACGAAAAAGGGAATTTTTGTCGCTAAACTTGTGTGTAGATTCTAAGGATTTTTGATACGTGTTTATCTTTTAACAGTTTTTCTTTTAGTCATTTCACATTTTCTGTTACAACCAAATAGCTATGTGCATTGTGGTTGGTTTTCATATTTCTGTAACAACCAAGGGGTATTGTAGTCTTTATGCTCAAACGGTTATATGGGATCATGTGCAACACTGTTGCATATAAGGAGGAATATACTGATGAATGAAATATGATAGATTTTCCCATAATTTAGTCTCTCTGTTTCTTCCTTCTCGTTTCTTCTCTGATCTATCTCTCTTCCCTTCTTCTTCTCCTCCTTCCCCTCTCCTACTCTTCCCTTCTTCCTTCACTGATATACAGCTCAGTAACTGAGCTCTATCATTGATATCAGAGACCTACACTGGCACCTATGGCCGACGGTATCTCCACCAGGCTTCAGAAAGAGGTTCATCAGAACCAGCAAGAACTTACTCGGATCCAATCTGATATCCAACAGTGGGATAAAAAGCTGGATGAAAAGTTGGATGGCATGCGAACTGAGATGCAGCTGGAGTTCAAAAAATTCTTTGAACTCTTAGCCTTACGTGACAGCAATCGCAATGATCAACCAGGTATTTTACCTACGCCTCCCGGCTCCACCTCTGCTCCACCGGTGGTTCCACAACCACAAGGTGATCCTATTCTTCCATTTCCTCCAATGGCTCGACAGATAGGAAGTTTTGATTCAGCTCGCAGTTTCAAGATTGATTGTCCAAAGTTCCAGGGAGATGATTTCCAGGGATGGTGGATGAAAATGGAACAGTATTTTGAGGCCGAACGGGTTCCTAATGAGTTGAAACTTAGGGTGATGATGCTGAGTTTGGAAGGCAAGGCATTGCAATGGCATCAATATTATTGCAGATCCAAGGGCGGGTTTGATAGATTAGAATGGCAAGAGTATTTGGCTGAGATGAAGGATCGCTTTGCTTCTGATGAATATGCCAATCCCATGGCTGACTTGGTTGAACTGAAACAGGTGGCCACAGTGGATCAATTTCACGATGAATTCCTAGGTACCCTCAATCTCCTTCAACTCACTGATTCCTATGCTTTAAGCATATTTATTAGCAATCTTAAACCTGAGATATCCCAATCTGTTAAATTGTTTAGACCACGAACCTTGAACCAAGCTCTTTCCCTAGCCAAACAGATCGAATCCATGTTGTTTCCTGCTACCAAAAGGCCCTTACCATTTACCAGATTTAATACACCTCCCACCTACATTTCCAATAGCAACCAAACTAAACCAAGTCCCTTGTCACCTATGTTCCCTGCACCCAAATCTGCCCCTAACACTACTTCCTTAGCTCCTCATCCTAAACCTTTTACTTCAATCATTCCTAGAAACCCTTACCCCAACAATCTGCCTCATCGATCTTTTTCCCATAGACCTACACCTGCGGAGATTGAAGAAAGGAAATGCAAGGGGTTGTGCTTTTGGTGTGGCTTGAAATACTCTGCTGATCATCAATGTGTGAAATCTGGACTTTATCAGATTCTTACTGATCATATGCCTGAGGAATAGTACCCTGAAGAATTCTCTGATTGTACTGACAATCTGGATGTTATTACACCTGGTGTGGATAACTGTGATCAACCTGTCCTTTCACTGCATGCCATCCTTGGCACGTCTAGGTTTCAGACTATACGAGTCCAGGGTATTATTAGTTCAAAAACATTGGTGATGTTGATTGATTCGGGCAGCACTCATAATTTTATTGATTGTGGGGTAGCCAAAGTCTTAGGCCTTTCCCTGAGTCCTCAAGAGCAGGTCAGAGTGACTGTAGCCAATGGTGAACACTTGACTACAATGGGCAGCTGCCAGAATGTGGGGTGGACAGTACAAGGTCTGCAACTGTCAGCCAATTTCATGGTTTTACCTATAAAGGGGTGTGATGTTGTTTTAGGTATTGAATGGCTGGTAACATTGGGTCCCATCCTTTGGGATTTCTCAGCTATGACTATGCAGTTTCAGCTCAAGGATCAATGGCATACCTTGCATGGTATCTTCCCTGGCAGAATTGAAATGCCAAGTAATAAACGGTCAGCTAAGCTCCTACAGATGATTGTTAACGCCACTCAACGCCCTTGTACCTTACTCTTAACGGCAGACCACCACTTGCAGCTCAATTCCATTCTGACTGGTGATACAACATTCCCTGTCCAGCTGCAACTCCAACAGTTATTACAGACTTATGCTAAACTTTTTGAGCCTCCAACAGGATTGCCTCCCAGGAGACTCCACGACCATAAAATCCCATTAAAAGATGAAGGTCAGGTGGTGAGAATTCGACCTTATCGACATCCTTCTCTTCAAAAGGATGAAATTGAAAAAATGGTCAGTGAGATGCTGACCACAGGGATCATCAGGCACAGCAGTAGCTCCTTTGCATCACCTATTGTGATGGTTAAAAAGAAGGATGGTTCATGGCGTTTGTGTGTAGATTATAGACAACTAAATCAGTTGACTATCAAAGACAAGTTTCCTATTCCTCTTGTGGAGGAACTACTCGATGAGCTGGCTGGTGCTAAAGTTTTTTCTAAACTTGATTTAAGGTCTGGTTACCACCAGATCAGGATGCAGGAGGCAGATATACACAAAACAGCTTTCAGGACTCATGAGGGCCATTATGAGTTCTTGGTGATGCCATTTGGATTAACAAATGCTCCTTCAACATTTCAAAGTCTTATGAATTGTCTTTTCAAGCCTTACCTCAAGAAGTTTGTCCTGGTCTTCTTTGATGACATCCTCATCTACTCTCCAGATTGGGATTCCCATTTGGTTCACCTGCATACGGTCTTTGAGGTCTTATGGAACAATAACCTTTTTCTTAAAAGGTCTAAATGTGACTTTGGTGCATTGGAAGTCGAATATCTTGGCCATGTCATCTCAGGGCAAGGCATCACTATGGATAAAACTAAGGTCCACTGCATTCTGAATTGGCCTCAACCTAAATCCTTGAAGGAACTTAGGGGATTTCTTGGCCTCACTGGTTATTACAGAAGATTCATACAGGGTTATGGGGAGATTGCTCGACCTCTAACAGATCTTCTAAAAAAGGAGGCCTGGGGTTGGACTGATCAGGCCACACTGGCTTTTGAGAAATTGAAGAAGGCAGTCACTACTGCACCTGTCCTTAGCATGCCAGATTTTTCTAAACAATTTGTGGTTGAGACTGATGCCTCTGGTAAGGGTGTTGGAGCTGTTCTAACACAGCAAGGCAAACCCATTGCCTATTTCAGCAAGGCCTTAGGAACCAGAAATCAGGCCTTATCCATCTATGAAAAAGAAATGTTAGCAGTTTTAATGGCAGTCAAGAAGTGGAATGCTTACTTGGTGGGCAGACATTTTCAGATTAAAACTGACCACCAGAGTCTCAAATTCCTTTTGAGCCAACAGACCACTACTCCTGCACAGCAATTGTGGGTTGCTAAAATGATGGGATACGACTATGAAGTTGTGTATAGGCAAGGATCTTCCAATATAGTAGCTGATGTTCTTTCCCGGAAGGCAGATGAGTCAGTAACTTTGATGGCTATCTCTACACTCTCTTCTGAGCTCTTAGCTCGAATTTATGCATCTTGGCACCAGGATGTTGAGCTTCAAAATCGTATTACAGAGCTCATGCAGGGTCTCAGTTCTAACTCTAAATTCACTTGGCATGGGCAGCAATTGAGAAGAAAAGGAAAGCTAGTTGTGGGACAGGGCCCAGATCTTAAACGAGATCTTTTCCAGTATTTTCATGCTAGTGCAGTTGGAGGTCACTCAGGAGTTCATCCAACCATTCATCGAATTGCTAGCATCCTATATTGGAAATGACTGCGAAAGGACATTAGGCGTATGGTCCGTGAGTGTATCATTTGTCAGCAACACAAGTATGATCGAGCTGCTAGCCCAGGACTTCTTCAACCACTACCAATACCTGACAGGGTATGGACGGAAATCTCTATGGACTTCATTGAGGGCTTACCTAAATCTGGGGGTAAGGACTCCATTCTTGTGGTGGTGGATAGGTTAAGTAAAGCTGCTCATTTCATTTCCTTGGCTCATCCTTTTACTGCTCTCACTATGGCTCAGCTGTTTCTAGATCATGTGTTTAAGTTGCATGGACCCCCTACTAGTATCGTCTCTGATCGTGACAGAGTCTTCATGAGTTTGTTTTGGCAAGCTCTTTTCAAGAAATTGGGCACCACTTTGAAGTTCTCTACAGCCTACCACCCTCAGACGGATGGTCAGACTGAGGTTGTGAATCGCTGCTTGGAGTCCTATTTACGCTGTATGACCAGTGAGAAACCAACCGAATGGAGTCAGTGGCTCCCATTGGTCGAATGGTGGTATAACACCACCTATCATTCAGCCACCAATACCACTCCTTATGAAATTGTGTATGGTCAACCTGCTCCCACACATTTGCCATACCTGGCTGGTACTTCACCTGTTGATTCTGTGGATCGAAGCTTGCAGGCTCGAGAGTCAGCCATTCGCATGCTGAAGTTCTATCTGAATAGGGCCCAGGTTCGCATGAAACACTTTTCAGATTGCAAACGTAGTGACCGAGAGTTTGTACTAGGTGATTGGGTGTATGTTAAACTACAACCTTACAGACAATCTTCTGTGGTTAACAGAAATAGCCTGAAGTTATCTGCAAAATACTTTGGCCCATTTCTGATCATTGGTCAAGTAGGCAAGGTGGCCTATCAATTGCAACTCCCTCCTCAATCTAAGATACACTCCACTTTTCATGTGTCCCAATTAAAGAAGCATGTTGGTGCTCAACCTACTCAGTTACAACTTCCGATTGTGGCTGCTGATGGCACTATTTCTAAAGAACCATTGGAAATTCTGCAGCGACGTATGAAGAAGAGAGGTAATAGGGCTGTCACTGAAGTCCTAGTTCATTGGTCCAACTCTTTTCCAGAAGACGCAACTTGGGAAGTTCTCTACGACTTGCAGCAGCAGTTTCCTGGTTTTAATCCTTGAGGTCAAGGATTCTCTTCATCCGGGGAGTATTGATACGTGTTTACCTTTTAACAGTTTTTCTTTTAGTTATTTCACATTTTCTGTTACAACCAAATAGCTATGTGCATTGTGGTTGGTTTTCATATTTCTGTAACAACCAAGGGGTATTGTAGTCTTTATGCTCAAACGGTTATATGGGATTATGTGCAACACTGTTGCGTATAAGGAGGAATATACTGATGAATGAAATATGATAGATTTTCCCAAAATTTAGTCTCTCTGTTTCTTCCTTCTCGTTTCTTCTCTGATCTATCTCTCTTCCCTTCTTCTTCTCCTTCTTCCCCTCTCCTACTCTTCCCTTCTTCCTTCACTGATATACAGCTCAGTAACTGAGCTCTATCAATTTTTAGGAAAAACGTAGTAGAAAATAGAAAAAAATGAGGTTAAGAGGAAGGTTTGGCTGAATTTTGGGTCATTTCCAAGTTAGAGGTCAGCAGTGGACAGCGGCAGACTGCAGCGGTCGGTCAGAATCTGGGTTCTAACCGTGGTTTTAGGTTTTTATGGTTTTTTGACTGAAGATGAACTTTTAGAGAGAGAGGAGAGAGGGAAATGGGAAAAAATTTGGTTTTTATATAAATTTGAAAAAAAAATTAATCAAATATATCAAATAAAATTTTCAATAATATTTCTAAATATTATCTTCAAATAATTTTAATCTTATTAATTTAAATAGATTTTATTTTTTATTATAATATTTTTAAAAATAATTTTATATGCAAATATAATATAACAATATCTTTTAAATATTAATATAATATAAAAAATATTTCTAAAATTAATATTTTTATCATTTATTATTAAATATTAAAAAAATATTAAAAAAATATTAAAAAAAATAAGTTTGTTTTTTATAAATCAAATATTATTTATTTAATTCAAGAGTAAAATTATCATTTTATACATATTTCTAGATATCATTTTAACTAGAGGTGCTTATGAGTCGGGCCACGGTCCGATTTTTTTTCAACTTCTTTGTTCAAGCCCGGCCCTAGGCAGACTCAAGCTGGCCCGTGAGCCAAAATTTACTGTTTATTATATATAAAATTTTATTATTTTTATTTTTTATAATTAAAAATAAATAAAATAATATTACTATAATACAAAAACACTGTTCATGGCCAAGCCGGATAAAAAAAAATTTGCCCAAACTCGACCAAATACTAACCGGACAAATCAAACACAGTTTCAGTTTAGAGTTTGCTTTTGACAAATCAAATCAATAACTAGTATATCATGTCATGGTGTTCTTTTTGGATGATAATCAGTACTATAAACATGATAATTAAGTGTAGTACGTTGATATTTTATCTGTCCATAATTCAATGTTAATTCAAAGTTACAAATCGGCAGGCCATAAACTGATATAAGGGGACTTTTTCTTTTGAAAGAGTTTTAGGAACATTTGCTTGAAAGCTCCATTGCGATATAGATTTCTTGCATTTTGATTCATTACACAATGATTGGAAAGTAAGAATCTAAACACTCCCACAAATCTGCAAGTCTTACATTGGGAACATTTGACGCTGCTGGTGAGGCTGGGATTATTAGTTGGAAGAGGTTAAGAACCCAACTGCTTCATTCTTCATTCTTGTTTCCAAAGGCAGGGTTTCTTAGGGACCATTTGAAGCATCTACTACTACTCTCCTAGTTTCGCCAAGATGGAAAGCAAAAATAAAAGGTAACATATAGCTCTTAAAACTTGTTATTACACAACACGAACACGAAAAAAATAATTAAAACACAACAAGATACGAAAAACACACACGAATAAACAATGTATCAAAATCTTTATAACACGAATTATTAACGTATCAAATTTATATATAAATATATAATACTTTAAACACGATTATAACACGTAAAATACAAAAACACGACACGAATACACGAATTATCAGGTCTAGATCTGGGTATGGGCTTAAAATTAGCTTAAAACCCGCATTCATTTAAATATTAAGGCACAAGCACAAGATACTGTGTGGTTAAATCGATGCCAATATTTCGGAGAACCATAAAACCAGTTTCTGCATTCAAAGTTTCGACCAAACATCCAAAGTATAAAGAGTTAAAGCTCAAACATTCTTTTTGCACGGAAAAGAAAATCAATTCAAACAAGAGTGCAGTGCACAGAGGAATGATGACAGACAATAGAGAACGCACAAGTCCACCTCAGTTCTTCTCAGTGTTATTCTCAAGTTCCCTCCTCAGTTGCAGTGAGAAGTCATCAGTGACATCACCATCATCCCAATCATCTTCCCATTGCTGTGTCACTTCCTTTCCTTCTTCCTCGTCCTCCCACTCTGTGCGGAAAAGAAAATGTTCAGTTTGCAATTTTGTACTCTCATATATATCATATTAAATACTGGAAAGATAAAAAAAAAAAAAAGTATCATATGAATTTATTTAAACAACTGAAACCAAACACAGATCAATCATCTGACAATGCCAAGAGGAGACAAAATTTAATGATGCAAGTACCATTATCAGAAGGAAACAAGCCGTAATTCGGAAAAGAAACAGATAATACATTCCAAAAGAACAAACAATAATACCAGAACAGCAAGCACCATGTCCCCTAAATCTTACGGCGGCCAAAGTATACTATGCGTAATTAAAATATATATGAACAATAATTAGCATCACACAGCATCATTGAAATCAACAGCATACAACAATGTAACTAGTGCAGTTAAGAAATATAACACCAAGTCACCAATTGCGGGTTGCTTACGTCAGACTTTGGGAGTTGCAAAATACTAAAGATTGTTTGCGATCTAGAACGGGAGCAAACTCTACAAATCAGGAGAGGTTTCATTTTTATACCAAATTACTGACAATAAATATACTTCTCTATCAAATTTTAAAGTCAGGCTCATGGAAGGATAATATGGCTATAAGGTGACATCTCAAATCTTATGAATTGCAAAGACTGCCATAGTCATATAGATAAAAATAGGTAAGTTCAGCTAGGGCTTGGTCAGAAAATTATTAGTCTAAATTGTGGTACACACTAAGGCAAGCACCATGTCCCCTAAAGCTTTTATTCCAACAATAAGTGGATGTCAGTATAATTCACTCATTATATATAAGAGTAAGCAAGCAGCTTGCAGATGCAAAGAGAGATCGATGAATCAAGAATCAGTTTCCAAGATTTCAAACTAGATCTTGTATAATATGGTTATCCAGGTATAAAGTTGGGAGTTTAATTGCATAAACAAGCACTCCGACGGTAGATATTTGCCCCTAGTAACCAGTAAATGTGCTCAAGCGCTTATATTTTCAGATACAAAGAGAAACAAACTCCAGGATACATAATAACAAATAAATGGATTTGCAACCAAATTTGCAAACGGTCATTGATAAAATTAGATTCATATTATCACATTTTTCAAATGCTATTTGCAACAGAAGAAATGGACTATTGAACTCCAACGAGTATTGCTGCAATAGCCTCTCCCTACCTTATTATTAAATATAAGCTGCTCAGAAAAATTCCCAATCTAATTACAACCAGAACAGTAAAAATTCGATAAAACGAACCGCTCATCATAAGTTTATAATTCAACATTAACAAAAAATATAGAAGAAAACGAAAGATCAAGATAATCGACATCAATTTTTTCAGAAAAGTTAATTACTTAACATAAACCTAAAATTAAACCCTAGGCTCCACGTAAGTAGATAAAAAAAAAAAGGGAAAAAGAATTACCTTCATCGATTTCAAATTCTTCAAACTCATCGTCATCTTCGAACAAATCCATCTTTACTTCTTCGGTTGCCGATTTTGGTTGTTCAGTTGCCATTTCTTCTTTAGCTGAAACCAGAAAAATAATAATAATAATAATAATAATAATAATAATAATAATAATAACAGTAATAAACCCTAATTTCGTGAAAGCACTGAAAATTGAAGAATTGAAATAGAAGAAAATTCTAAGCCGTAAAATTAAAGATTTATATTTGAAAAGAGATTAAAAAAATAATAGTAATCAACTTACTAGTTATGATTGCAGAGAGATTCTGAAGATTTTTCTGATGAGGGGGGTTTCACTTGGACGATACTCGAAAGTTCTTAAAGCTGGAGCTCAAATATAAGGAGAAGGAACGCAAAAAACGACGACGTTGTTTGCTCCTCAGTTAAAAGTAAAACCAAATTGGCCATACTACCCTTTCGCGCGTGTAATTTATCTTGGTCCAATTTTCCCTATTTTGATTACTGAATTAGGATATCTTATAATAAACTAAATTAAAGTTATCCCTCGATCGAGGCATCAATCGATCCCTCACTTGAGTGGTAAGCACCTCAATTTTTTTTAATTTTTTTTATATTGTATGTTATTTTTTGTATTATAATTATATTAACGGTATTACAAATATAAAAATCTTGACACGTTATGTATAGATTTTGATACATTCGTGTTTTCGTATTGTGTTAGTGTTATTTTTTCATGTTATATTGTGTTTTAGTTATTTTTTCGTGTTCGTTTCGGGTTCGAAATTGTCATGTCTAATTAGCAATAATCAAATAACTCTCAATTTTGTATTCCGTTATTTTTTTGTGTCCCGTTGATAGATTTTGACTCATTCATATTGTATTAGTGTTATTTTCTTGTGTTTTTATTGAGTTTTAGTTATTTTTTTCGTGTCCGATATTATCAGGTCTAATTGGCATTATTCAAATAATTCTCAATTTTATGTCAAGTTCGTTTTATATAAATTTTAATACGTTCGGATATTCATGTCGTGGTCATCTTACTTTTTCGTGCCATATTGTATTTTAGTTATTTTTTCATGTCATGTTTGTTTGTGACAATATTTAAATAACTCCTAATTTTGTGTCACCTGTTGTATAAAGATTGTTTTATTTTGAAAAATAAAGTCATATTAATTTTTTTATTTTTATATTATTGAATAAAAAATTATTGTATTGATAAATTATCAATAAAAATTAAAATATTAAATAATAATAGATAATTATTCAATTGGGCTCAATTTGATTTCAAAAAAAAAAATTGGGTAAATGAATTTTTTTTTTTTTTTTAAATCAAACCCAATTAGCATAGAAATTTAATCGATCTCTAATCAAATTTTACAAATTCAACTAGGTTCGATTATCAATTTTTTAAATTTAAAAATCTTTATTTTTTAATATTATTTTAAATTTATAAATAAAATATATTTTTATTTTATAAAAAATATAAAAAAATCAAATGAAAAATAATGAAACTGAATCAAATAAACTTTTTATGATTTGGATCGAATACGAAAAAATCCAAATAGAATATTGAATCTCTAATTGATATTTGATTTACTTTTGCAAACTTTTTAGAGTCTAATACTGTTCCCTTACCTTCAACCATATGTTGTACAAAAACTTTTATTTTGATATGTACATAATATAACTATCTTAACATTTTTGTCAACATTCAATACAATCTACAACCGAAATATCTCGAGGTCCAAACACTAGTGAATTATGATTATGAACCCACCTTTTATATATATATATATATTTATAGATTAAATATTTAAATTTACCCTTGAATTTTAGTAAAAAAAAAATTAAATGTATGATATTTTATTGCATACAAATAAATCTATACTTTTTTATTTATCTATAATTATAATAATAGACATTTTAAAATCAATAGAAAAGTCCAATTGAAATAACAAAAGATTAACATTTTTATCATTTAACACTGTTGGTAAACACTTGAGAAGTCTTAATTAGTTTTTCATTATTTCAATTAAACTCTTTATAGAATAATTTAAGTTATAAAATAACTTTAAAGTTATTCCAATTGGACATTTTTACTTTAAAAGTTTATGATTATAATTAAAAAAAAAAAAACTAAAAATATTATTACCTTATTTACACACAATAAAAGATCAATCGCTTAGTTCCATTTTTTACTAAAATTTGAGGGTATATTTGAATATTAAGCCTTTTTACATATAGAATAATCACCATATTAATAATTTTTAAAGTAAAAATAAATAGATATAAAATAATAATTGAGGATTTAAATGTTTTATAAATATAAAAAGAACATTTAGACTTCGTCTAGTTCATGTTTTTGCTATTTAATTTTGTTTTCGAAAGCAAAAAAGGCTTTTGGAAGCAAAACTAAAAAGTTATCATCAAATATAAATCCATTATTTATTGTTACAAAAGAATTATGATACAAATTTGCATATGTCCTAATGCTATTACATTCATACAATAAATTTTACATTTTTTACACAAAAATGGTGCACGTCTTTTATTTTTTTGAGCCCCACTTTTTTTTGAGTTGGTAGGGATAAAAAAAAATAAAAAATAAATAATAGGAAGGAAAGAGAAAAAAATGAGAATAATTTGTGTATTCGTGTTTTATTTTGTGTTTAAAGTATTATAAATTTATATAATTTTTACACGTTAATAATTCGTTTGATATATATATATATATATTTAAACGTTCGTGTATCCGTATCGTGTTTGTGTTGTTTTTCGTGTTGTGTTTTAATTGTTTTTTTTTATGTTGTGTTTGTGACGTGTTCGTGTTCGTATTCGTTTTATTTTTTTTTGTTTTACAAAGTATTATAAATTTATATAAATTTTTACATTTTGATAATTCGTTTTATGTATATTTTTACACGTTCGTATATTCGTGTCGTGTTCATGTCATTTTTCGTGTTGTGTTTTAATTATTTTTTCATTTTCTGTTCGTGTCGTATCTTAATTCATCTCATATTTTACATAATTTGACATTTTGATTCAATTTAGAGAAAATATTGTGTGTTCGTATCGTATCTCAATTTATGATATATTTTGCATAATTTATTATAGTGATTCAATTTAATAAAAAAATAGAAAACCAATCATTTTACACGCAGCGTAACACGGGTTTTTTTCCTAAGTGTTTATAATCAAAGAATGATATGTAGTCATTTGCTCTTCCCAAAACTGAGCTGATGTCTTGACATTCAAATCTTAATATCACTAAAAAGATTAAAGAATCCACACACCAAAATGTATATAAGTATATATTTAAATTGCGAAAATTTAAAGAATTCTGGATAATTCTACCAAACATCAACTGATTGTTCATGTGTAAATGCTTGACACCCTTGTCCAGATGAGCTTGTTTCATGGAACTTGTGAAGAATCTTTATCAGTGACCGTGCTTTCTTACTTGCATGATCCGTTATGAGCGAATATAGGGAACGCATGACCGAAGGATCCTTAGCCAAAACAGCGATGGCCTCGTCGCCACCATTGGTACACAACAAAGACAGTAAGAAATACAATACTCCTTCCCTGCTAAGTGAGATGTTGAAGACTGCAAAATCCTGGTTATTAGATGCAAAGATGAGGTCTGGAGAATTGCGAATGTTCCATCATAAATCTCGGCCAAGGTTGCAAGAACCGCTAATGAATCTGCTACAAGCTCATGTTTGTCTGATGAAGCTACAATATCAACGAGCAATGGAACAGTTCCAGCATCAAGCACCCTTTGATAATTCCCATGACATAAAAGAAGCCCAAAAAGTGCTACCACTGCATTCTTTTTCCCACATACCGTACCTTCCTTCATTAGATCCACAAGTGCTGGGATTGCCTCAGGCATTTCTCCAACCAATTTCCTGTATCCCTTCACCGAAGAGAGGTAAAATATTGTTGCAGCTGCTATTTGCCTTGCTTCCAAACTCATTCCCCTTTTAAGGACTGCAAGAATTGATCTTATCCCCCACTTTGAACGATCACTTTCTTGCCATTACCATGCTTTGAGAGCTTCAACAAAGCTGCAATTGCATTCTCTTGTATGGACTTTTTGAAAGAATATAGGAGGTTTAAAAGAGGTGGGATCGTTCCAGCTTCAATCAGGCAAGACCTATTAAAAATATTTGCTTTGGCAAGCAAACGAATCTCATAAGCAGCCTTGTTTTTCTGCTCACTGGGTCCAAAAATAAGCTTTCTTGCTAGAAACTTTGACAGAAACTTTATTGCCTGTGCAGCTGATGGACCGCCTGGAATAATTGTCGTCCTAGTTATGTCGCTACTTTTCTTTCCTGTTTTGGAAAGACAAACCCCATTATCTGCACAAAACTGATGGATTAGCTTGCGGAGATTTGTGTTCGGAACCAATTCTGTGTTTGTTAGCTTCTCCCCTGTTTTGGGACAGATGGTATTCCCTGCTTTGAACCATTTTTGTATCGAAGACCAATCATATGTCTGTCCAGTTGAGATAGTCACCGGATCAATCATTAGTTCGAGTGATATTGGACAGCGAAAATCTTAAGGATTCAAGCAACCGAGTATCTCCATTTTGCTTCTTACGTCTGTTCTGATTAGCATTTTGATAATACAATGTATCGAAAATCACTCCCCGGCAGTAGCTCATGAACCCAAGTAAACTACTTAGAAATGGTACCTCTCTTCACCATCTACATATTGAGAGCTAATCTCTTCTTCCAAGAACTTGATTTCCTTGTTACAATCACTCCAGCTTTTGATCTCAAGATAATCAAGAACCCATTTCAAAATTTGAAATTCAGGCTCAATTCCCTTCTCAAATCGATTTAAAACTGAAAGAACTCTTTGTTACTAAACAAAAGATGCTATATATTGTAAAATATAAACAGAAAAGAAGAAGAACTATATATATATATATATATTCGAACAGACTACAATCAATATGCAGAATTGAATTTAAAGACACTTACAGTAATTGATTTGAAAAAATCAATATCGAGTTAAGGTTGGACCTCAAACCTTAAGACGTTTTTTGCCTGTCTAAGGTGCTTACAGTATCGATGCAAATCGTCTCCCAGGTTTTCTCGATATACGTTGCAAATGAGAGCACACCTTGATGCAATACAGCGAACAAAAGAATGTTGAAGTCTCTCTCTCAGAAGATAAGAATATTTTTGGTGAATTAGTGATTTGAAACAGATACAAACACTCCTATTTATAGATACAAAGAAGTCTGTTCGGTCAGACACATCTGTTGGACAGGAACCGGTTCGACCAAAAGACAAGTCTGTTACAATGAACCGGTTCATCCAACAGGAAAAGACACAACTGAAAAGGCAAAAAACGGTTCAGACAACCGAATAGACACATTCTAGAAGATGAATTATTCGGACAAACATAAAGATGGTTGGTGTTGAGCTGGTTCGGCTAGTTGGTGTTGAGCTGGTTCGGTTTGCACAAAAAATTAAGCCGGTTGGGTAGTAAAAAATTAATTACTGACCCAAACCCGACCCGACCCAGCCCAAGCCCGGCACGGCTTGGCGGCGGCGCGTGCGTGTGATCCAGCCCAAGTTGTGTAGGTCCTCACCCTCCACAAAGCTTGGGTGCCCCTTGGGGCCCAACCCATCATGACACTCTAGCTTATATAAACTATAAGCTAAAGTCATTCTTAGTCCTATGTGGGATTTACTACCACACATACCTTCAACCAACTTTCCTTCCTCTTCAAGTGGGTAAAAAATGAGACTAATTTCTCATTCACTTTGATATCATTTGTGTACGTAAATGTACACTGTGTATCTAACTACGACAACCTAAGTATTAGAATACGTATTTCGTATATATACACTTAATATATACTATGATATCCAACAATCTCCCACATGAATGGAAATTGTTTGAATAAAACGACGAACTGACTCGGAGTACGAGAGAGACTTTCTTTGAAGAGTAATTGCATCAAGATAGGTAGCTTTTGGCTTTGAACCCTCCATAGTGAATAACTATCGGATTTACTCGGCTAACTAGTGAACATGATGTCTTGAACTATTCAGCCTTTAGTGTAAACTAAGACAATAATTATCACACAATTCCCCTTCGAACATCTTCGATTCTCACGGTTGTGTCCATTTTGTCCTCGGACACTTTCTAGTTTCTTATGAGTACTCTAGAGGATTTAGCCTGATCAATTCTCATAGAAGTGGCCACGTTTCTTACTCATAATAGGTGATTGCTCATTAAGAGTATGCTGCAATACCCCACTTGATTATTTATCAAGCTATAAGAATCATTAAAAGCATAGCTTATCCTACCTTATTTGCAGGCAGCACTAAATCATCATAGGAATGGATAAGAGTGTTTAACTCTTTTAGTGCTTACACACAGTTACATAATTTAGTTGTCCCTTTTGAACCTAGATCTTTGGATCTCCAGTCAGCTAGGTTGGGTTTCCACTATGTAACTTTAATTTATAGGCTTAAGACCCATTCCCCTCGATGATGTATTTACTTGCTCTCTCGTTAAACCTTTAGTAAGCGGATCCGCAATATTATCCTTTGATTTTACATAATCAATAGAGATAATTCCATTTGAAAGCAACTGTCTAACGGTATTGTGTCTTCGACGAATGTGTCGAGATTTACCGTTATATAAACTACTCTGTGCCCTACCAATTGCAGATTGACTATCGCAATGTATACTTATTGCTAGCACAGGTTTCGGCCAACATGGAATATCTTCTAAAAAATTCCGAAGCCATTTTGCTTCTTCTCCAGCTTTATCTAAAGCTATAAACTCAGATTCCATAATGGATCTGGCAATACATGTTTGTTTAGAAGATTTTCATGACACTGCAGCTCCTCCAATAGTAAAGATAAATCCGCTAGTGGATTTAGAATCTTTAGTATCGGATATCCAGTTTGCATCAGTGTACCCTTCAAGTACAGCTGGATATCTTGTATGGTGCAGTCCATAACTTGAGGTGTATCTCAAATATCTGAGTACCCTCACAATGGCCTTCCAGTGATCCTCTCTAGGATTACTAGTAAATCTACTCAGTTTGCTAACTGAGTAAGCTATATCTGGTCTTGTGCAGTTCATAAGATACATAAGACTACTAATTATTCGCGAATATTCTAATTGGGATATTGCATCACTAGTATTTTTCTTTAGATGTAAATGAACATCTACAGGTGTTTTGGCTATATCAGTTTCATTCTTACTGAATTTCTCAAGAATATTATTTACATAATGATCTTGAGATATTACTAAGCCATCTTGTGTTTTAGAAATTTTAATTCCTAAAACCACATCAGCTACACCCATATCTTTCATATCAAACTTACTGGTCAACCAAGTTTTGGTAGCTTTTATGATCTCATAGTTACTGCCTAAGATCAACATATCGTCTACGTATAGACAAACAATGACATATCGCTTATTTGTATATTTTACGTATACACACTTATCACATTCATTAATACGAAAACCATTTGACAACATTGTATTGTCAAATTTTTGATGCCATTGTTTAGGAGCTTGTTTTAAACCATATAATGATCTAACAAGTCTACACACCTTCCTTTCCTATCCTAGAACTTTGAACCCTTCGGGTTGTTCCATATAGATTTCTTCGTCTAAATCTCCATTCAGGAAAGCTGTCTTAACATCCATTTGGTGTATAACGAGATTGTTAAGAGTTGCTATAGCTATTAACATTCGAATAGATGTTACCAGTAACTAGTGAATACGTATCAAAATGATCGAGCCCTTCCTTTTGCCTGTATCCTTTTATTACAAGCCGGGTTTTATATTTATCAATCGTTCCATCTGCTTTCATCTTCCTTTTAAATATCCATTTTGATCCTAAAGGCTTATGCCCTTGAGGAAGATCCACCAGTTCCCATGTATAATTTTGCATGATGGATTCTATTTCATTGTTAACGGTCTCTTTCTAGAATTGTGTTTCTGGAGATGACATAGCCTCGTCAAAAGTTTGAGGTTCATTTTCTAACAAATATGTTAGAAAATCAGGACCATAAGTAGTCGGTACTTTAGCCCGTTTGCTCTTTCTAGGTTCCTCTTGTTCCTCTTCATCCATATGTGGATTACTACTCGAGGACTCATGAGTTCTCTTTGCAGTCTTGTTTTCTTGTTTTTCCTTATAAGAAAGAACATCTTCAAAGAATGAAGCATTTCTTGATTCAATTATCGTATTGATATGAATATCGAGAATGTCCGACTTGAATACAAGAAAACGGTAAGCAGCACTATTGTTTGCATATCCAATGAATACGCAATCCATAGTTTTAGGTCCTATTTTGACCTTTTTAGGTGGAGGAACAACTACCTTCGCAAGACACCCCTACACTTTCATGTGTATGTAGTTTGGTCTTAGACCCTTCCACAATTCATACGGTGTCTTGTCTAACTTCTTCTGGGGTATTTTATTTAAAATATAATTAGCTGAGAAAATAGCTTCCCCCCACAAGTTCTGAGGTAACCATGAACTTATCAACAAAGCGTTCATCATTTCTTTCAACGTTCGGTTCTTGCATTCTGCAATACCATTTTGTTGAGGTGAATAAGGAGCAGTGGTTTGATGGATGATTCCATTTTCCGAACAGAATTCTTTAAAAAATGATATTCACCACCTTTATCACTCCTTATTTTCTTATTTAGTTGATTTTCGACCTCATTCTTAAAGAGCTTAAATGCTTCCAAGGCCTCGTCTTTGCTTTTTAGCAAATAGACGTAACAATATCATGTGCTATCATCTATAAAAGTAATAAAATACTTTTTACCACTCTAGTTTGCACAAATTTTAAATCACAAATATCAGTGTGAATTAACTCTAGAGGATCACTACTTCTTTCTATTGAATAGAAATGAGCCTTAGCTAATTTGGATTACATTTATGATTCTTGTCAATAACAAATTTCGAAAGCAAACCCAAATTGCTGATTTTCTGCAAGGTCTTATAATTTACATGACCTAATCCACCATGCCATAAAGTAGGGGACTCAACCAAGTAAACAGAAGAAATATTATTATTAATAATCTTATTCTTGGGTACAATTGTCATAACATTGAGCTTAAAAAGCCTATCACAAAGATATTCCCTTCCCACAAATATCCCACTCTTGGTGAGTACAAATTTATCAGACTCGAGTACGAGCCTAAAGCTATTCTTGCTCAGTAAAGAGCCGAAAACCAAATTCTTTCGGATTTCGGGAGCATGAACAACATTGTTCAATGTGAGTTCCTTCCCAGAGGTCATCTTGAGTACCACCTTTCCATGGCCTCGTACCTTGCAAGCCGTAGAGTTTCCCATATATAGTTTCTCATCATTAGCAGCTTCTTTATATTCGAAGAAACTATTCCTTTCAAAACACACATGACAAGTGGCCCCGGTATCAACCCACCAAGTCTTAGGGTTTTCCACCAAATTCACTTGTGAAACAACAGCAGCAAGCTCAAAATCATCAACTAGGTTGGCTTGAGCTTTCTTCTTCTTGTTCTGTCGGTAGTCTTTTGCATGGTGTCCGGGCTTGTTGCAGTTGAAACAAGTTCTCGTGAACTTCCTAAAATCCGTTCCCTTCTTTGCTTGGGAAGAACTTGAACCAACGAATTTCCTCTTGTTGGTCTTTTTTGAATGTTCAACAACATTCGCTTTGGCTTCCATGGTCTGGGCCATGACCCTCTTCTTTGAACTACGATTATCCTCCTCGATTCTCAATTGAACAACCAAGTCCTCTAAAGATACTCCTTTCATTTGGGCTTTAGATAGTTCTTGAAATCCTTCCACGAAGGAGGGAGTTTCTCTATCAAAGTTGCCGTTTCGAATGATTCACTAAGAGTCATTCCCTCGGCAAAAATCTCATGGAGAATCAATTGGAACTCTTGGACTTGACTAATAATGGTTTTTGAGTCCACCATCTTAAAATCCAAAAATTAGCTAACTACAAATTTCTTTGTGCCGGCATCCTCGGTTCTGTATTTCCTTTCCAAGGACTCCCACAGCTCTCTCGCTGTCTTTATTGGACTATACACGTTGTATAACGTGTTGTCCAAACCATTGAGGATGTAGTTCTTGCATAGGAAGTCAGAATGCTTCCATGCATCTACCGAGGCTACAATTGTAGTATCGGTCTCTCCCTCGTTCAAAGTCGGGGCCTCTTCCTGTAAGAACTTGGCTAGATTGAGGGTGGTCAAATAGAACAGCATCTTTTGCTGCCTTCGTTTGAAGTCCTGACCATTGAACTTCTTGGGTTTCTCACCATGTATTACATGTAGAGGTTGTGGCGCTACGGGCGCTCTAGCAATATCGGTAGATGTTTCGGCCATCTATTATTTCAAAAAATAATATAATTAACTTGTAAACAAATTACAATACTAATAAAGTAATGTAACTAATTGTTCACACATTATAAATATCACTAACAGTAGCAAATAATATATATGTAATCTATATATATTAAAAGCAAACAGTATGTAAAAGTAACAAATATATATTAAACAACAGTACCGAAATATAAAAATATATATGTTCTAAAACAATACAAACAATGTAAGCTTTCAATATATATAAACAGTATGAACGAAAACAAACCAAAACAATTGATATAAATATATACTAAACAATATATACAAATATATTATAACAATCAGTAACAATAAAATCACCAATCAAACAATATATATATATAATATTACGAAAAGCTGTAAGAAACAAGAATCAAAGTACGTACAATAATAATATATATTCAACAAACAGAATAAGATTATATGCTTAACAAATATAATAAAACCAATAAAGATGCACAATTACCGAATCATTACAATGTTAAAAACAGTAGCGAAACTGTTACTAAATAAATATATGCAAAATCTCACATCCAATATCTAAACTGATATAGCACATGCAGTAACGAAATAAGTAAATATTATAAAACTTAAACAATGAAGTCAGTAAGTAATATAGACAAATTCAAACACTGTAACAATATATCCGAATATAAATATTCAAACACAGTATATAACAAAAGAAAAACGTCTTAAGATTGTTACTAAACAAAAGATGCTATATACTGTAAAATATAAACAGAAAAGAAGAAAAACTGTATATATATTCGAACAGATTACAATCAATATGCAGAATTGAATTTAAAGACATTTACAGTAATTGATTTGAAAAAATCAATATCGAGTCAAGGTTGAACCTCTAACCTTAAGACATTTTTTGCCTGTCTAAGGTGCTTACAGTATTGATGCAAATCATCTCCCAGGTTTTCTTGATATATGTTGCAAATGAGAGCACACCCGGATGCAACACAGCGAACAAAAGAATGTTGAAGTCTCTCTCTCAGAAGACAAGAATATTTTCAGTGAATTAGTGATTTGAAACAGATACAAACACTCAAATTTATAGATACAGAGAAGTTTGTTCGGTCAAACACATCTGTTGGACAAGAACCATTTCGGTCAAAAGACAAGTCTGTTACAATGAACCGGTTCATCCAACAAGTAAAGACACAACTGAAAAGGCAAAGAATTCTAGAAGATGAATTATTTGGACAAACATAAAGCTGGTTGGTGTTGAGTTGGTTCGGCTGATTGGTGTTGAGCTGGTTCGGTTTGGACAAAAAATTAAGCCGGTTGGATAGTAAAAAATTAATTACTGACCTAAGCCCGACCTAGCCTGGCCTAGCTCGGCGGCAGCGGCGCGCGCGTGTGGTCCAGCCCAAGTTGTGTAGATCTTCACCCTCTACAAAAACTTGGGTGCCCCTTGGGGCCCAACTAGGGCTGTAATCGAGTCGAGCCGAGCTCGAATAGTGAGCTGCTCGAGCTCGACTCGAAACTCGCTGCTCGAAACTCGGCTCGAGCTCGACCGAATACCATTTTTTAAGCTCGAGCTCGGCTCGAAATATAATCGAACTATTCGAGCTCGGCTCGATAAAGCTCGTTACTCAATTTATGTACTCGAGCTCGAGCTCGTTTCATATACAATTTTTTCACATTTACATAATAAATTATTCTAAAATGGCGAACCCAAGCCTGCCTTATCAGCTCTCACAAGTACCAAAAACAATAAAGAAATAAATAAAAGAAATAAACAACAGCACTGCTAATTTATTACATCAAACACGGTTCAGTGCAATCACAGTTCTCGGTATACTAAAAAGACATGCAAATTGCGGGATTATGGTTTCAGGATCTATCTATGTCTTTCCACAAACTAACTCCCCACAAACAGATATCCTACAGCAACACAAAAACTCACTCCTAAAAAAAAGAAAATAGCAGGAACACAAGTGCTGCATCCAATTGCATCAAGCTCCCCTACACTTGTGCAGGAAAAGTTCACGACATAGACCAACAGGCTCACTCATTAGCGACACTGAGCTAGGGGATGGTAATCCCTTTCTCTATTTACATACCTCCCTGAATCACACCCAATCTATGGTGGAAACCATGTGAACCAAAATCACAGTGCAACTGTGTAAAGTGCAACCCCAAGAAGCAGCAGCAAGTAGCCAAGAACTCTAGTTCCTCTCGTCTTATAGCTGATGAAGCTCTCAAAATCATATAATGATAAAAAAATCTTACACAACAACCAAAAAGTAAAAGTCTCAATCAAAATAACAATATTATTACATGAGTTCAAATTATAAACTTAAAAATAAAATCCTTGTCCCATTTAACATAATTTTAAAAAAATTAAATCCATAGTCTACACACAACATCATATTTCATACCATACTTAAACAAAAGAAGAATAATTCCCCAAATCTTGTCCATCAAACCTATAAAACAGAATAACAATTACAAAGTAAAATAACTTGATTTATATAATAAAAAAATAATACCAAATTCACTCCAAACATTAAATCAATAAAATGCCAACTTTATAGAAAACAACTTAGAATTAAGAAGTGAATGAAAGATGAAAATATTTCATACCATTCAAGACAGTACATATCCTCACTTTACGGGGTTTTAAGAGCAATTTCAATTGGTTTCTTCTCTTTCTATATAGACAAAGCAAAAAAAAAAAAAATAGTTAAAAGTAAGATAAAAGCAAAAATAACCACAAAATAAAAAAATAATCACAACAAATAAACTCACTTTATTCTTCTTTTTCACTCCATGAAGACTCCGACACCAATCTCCTCCACAAAGTAATGCTTGCACTGTATCAGGAGCTAAGGAGGCACGATAAGTATCAATAACTCTACTTCCTGCACTAAAAGTAGCCTCTGAAGCCACTGTAGTGATAGGAATTGCGAGTATATCACGAGCCATCATGGACAAAATACGATACTTTCCACCATTCTAAAGCATCAAACTTATTGGAATCTCCTTTACAAATAAAGCAACCCTCAGCTAGGTAGACATCTAGATTAGATTGTTGTGGTTGAGCAGTTTCAACTGATTTTACATAATCTGCAAATTCAGACCAACCTGAAGAACAAGCACCAACATTCGCACCACTAACACCACTATTAAGCACTTGAGTTTCAGCACTATACTCGATGCCATGTTGATACTCACGAACATATTCCTCATAAATCTCATATAGAGCATCTCGAACTCTAGCAACATTTTCTCTTGCTTCTCTATCAGGGTACATTCGAGGAAAACAAAACTCAACCACCCTCATTTTGCACCTTGGATCCAAGATAGCAGCTACAGCCATTAACAAATTGCATTCTCCCCAGTACTTATCGAATTTACTCTTCATTCGACGAACCATTGCTTGAACAAACTCATTTTCATCATCCGTTTTTTATCCAACAAAACTTTCACACGATATACTTCATTCAAAAATAAGTTTGAAGTTGGATAATCACTTCCGGAGATGATTTTAGTGGCTGAATTAAAAACTTCTAAAATCTCACAAACTTTCTCTACCTTTTCTGTTGATTCTGAAAAAAATTTCGCTGCACACAAGATTTCAAGTGCCTCGAAAACTGAGTTGTAGTTTTACTTGCAGTAATAGCTAGCTTCTTTTTGCAATGGACACACTCTCCCTTTTTAGAACTATCAGGAAGATTGATTTCCTTGAACTCCAACCAAACAACAGATGTCTTTTGTCTCTTTTTCTGTTGACTTTCCTCGCCCTCATCAAGATTAGCAACATCACATTCTTTATCATTGCCATCAGTGGTTGGTGTTTTATTTGTGTTACCATCAGTAGCATCTAAAGTTTCATTCATTGAATCATTATCATCATCCAACATAGCCCGACTTGTAGAAGCTGTTGTTGGTTGACATGGTACGGAGGAGACATCTGGTGTGGTTGATGACATGCCTACAAAAAAAATAATACAAATATCAAACACCAATGATGCTTGCAGTGTATGTCATGGACATCCATGAAATCTTTTTCATTTGAGGCAAGAATAAATCCTAAACAAATATAGATTATTAAGGAACTCCAAATAAGTACGAAAATAAATATAGATTTGCATTGAAGTACCAACCTTAATCTAAAATGTAAATACCCAACTCACCTTTACATAATTTAATGTAAAAACTAATGCTAAAGTAATTAAAGTTGATGGAATTTGAGATGAAATTTACAAATATGAAAACTTTGTTTATAGATTATTAAGGAACTCCAAATAATCTACGAAGTAATGTAATATTCACACAATTAGCTGAACATCGGAACAATAAAGCAAACTTAAATTCAACAGTTAATTCTGAAATGTGAAAGTTTAAGTGAAAAAAATATTCCATTTAAATTTCGTAGCAAGCAAAAGTAAACATATTCCATTTAAATAAAACTCAATTTAAACAAAACTCAATTTAAAAAAAGCAAAATTGACAACAATGGATGCCCTTAAGCTAACACTATATCAACTATCAAAATACATAAACGAACTCAAAGAAACTCTCTAAAATGGAAATATAGGATTTCAATATGAAAAATCAACATTCCAATAAATTTATAATGTTGTCAAACTCTAAAATCAATATGAGATGCATATGCCATATCATTATAATTTAAAAGAGATGTGAAGTTTAAGTCTAAAAGACAAAGAATTAATTTAAATTCATCAAACTAAAGCCAATCAACGAAATAGCAAAACATGAAATCCTAAATGATGAATAGCGAAAGATACTGCAATTATCCACCCTAAACAGCTAGCTTCTGACTTCTTGAATGATGAACAATATTTAATATGTTATATTACTATAGGTATAATAATTATTGTAAATAGTATAATAAATAGTATACTAATAATTATTATTAAATTATAATATACTATTATCAATAAATAATTATACTTATACTATACTACATAGTATAATAATAACTATTAAATAATATATTTAATTATAAATATTATTATATGCTATAATATTATAGTAACAATAATTACACTTAAAAAATATCACAACAATTTTAAATAAAAAATTAAATAATTCATACCATCCTCTGCTAATGTGCGGCATGATGACCTTCTTTGGATAACTTTATTCTTAGGTTTTTCGCAACATGATTACATACAAGACAACATCGAACAGCAAAGAGTTCACCAAATGACAAATATCCTGTTATATTTTCATTTTTGTTTTAGAGTCAACAACTACAACACTAGGCTTAATTTATCTGAATTCCTATTCGTTCGGACACCCCACATCCTCCCAATTTCGGGTTTCTTGTTGTAATTCTATTATTATATATAGTGTTGGGTTTTATTTTTATTATTATGGAAAATTCGAGTTCTAGGTGTGGGTCATTACAGCGAAGATTGTCCATAAATTCTGCATCAAAAAGATCAAAAGATTCATCCATCTTTGGATCTCCTGATCTCATCAGACAACAAACAAACATGTAGATGTAGACAAAACACCCCACCCACCCCCAACCTACGACGGTTTAATGCACAAAACTCAGATTCAATCCTTCATTTATGTAAAAATAAATAATAGGACCCGAATTCTGGTTAATGGTGTAAGTCAGAATTAACTTAAATCTACATGGATCTATATTAAAAAAAAAAAACCATTAAAAAAAAGGCAAATAAAAGAATTACAGACCTTTTATTTCTAACAACAAGGTTGAGGAGAGCAAGAAGACAAGAGCATGAAAACAAGAGGCTCAATTAGGCTTACTGAGATCTGAAAGAAAAAAAAATTAAGGGTTACTGAGAATCTGAGATTGAAGGAAACGGCAGCAGCTGAAGGAAACAAAATTTAGGGTTATGGGTTTTAAGGGGTATATATATATTAAGGGTAGAATTGTAAATTAATATTAAAATATTAAAAATATGTATTATAAAATAAAAAGCTCGATTAGGCTCGCGAGCCACTCGAATCGAGTATTGAGATACTCGAATTCGGCTCGCTCGATAGCTCGAGCTGCTCGAGCTTAGCTCGATAATGACCGAATCGAATTCGAGTTTTTTTCGAACCGAACTCGAGTAGCTTGCGAGCACATGTGTCTCATTTACACCCCTAGGCCCAACCCATCATGATAGTCTAGCTTATATAAACTATAAGCTAAAACCATTCTTAGTCCTATATGGGATTGACTACCACACATACCTTCAACCAACTTTCCTTCCTCTTCAAGTGGGTAAAAAATAAGATTAATTTCTCATTCAGTTTGATATCATTTGTATACGTAAATGTACACCGTATATCTAACTACGACAACCTATATATTAAAATACGTATTTCGTATATATACACTTAATATATACTATGATATCCAACACTCTTCTCATGGCTCTTTCATCATTAGGGTCAATGTCAATTTTCACCTTCCGTGCCTGCTTTGCTACCAACTCAACCAATTCCTTCACTTCGCCACAAACATCTATCAAATTCAACGGCAAAACATCAAGAGCTGTAGCAACAGCTCTAATAAGAACTCTAAAATGAGTGGCCACTAACTCTAACTTCATTAAAATCCATAGCCTTGCTCCTTCTCACTAACAATCTTCCAACAAAAATCGAATTTTTTGAAAACAAAAATGAAGCTCGGAGAAGCTAAGCACAGTCGATACTGGAACAATTGTATCACCATCACGAATCTCGAAAAACGCAAGGAGGATTCCAATTTGGCGACTCATTTCCCGGACATTTCTTCTTTGTGTAGTAAAGAATTTGGATTGGTAAGTGCTGATATTTTGAGAAAGAGTGATTAAGGAGCCGAGGAGGATTGCCGGGGAAACTGCTTCGCAAGGATGAACCGACAGAAATGACAAAATCCGGCGTTCAACTTGACTGAATTTTTGTATCATTGATGGAATTGAATAAAACGGTAGAGAAAGGAACAGAGGAATCTATTTATGTGCTTAAAAGCTTCCTCGGCTTTTGAATCTTATTAATCTAAACCAAATATAGGGCGGAGTTGACGAAAAAATCTTCGTGGACACGTGGCAAATGATGAGCTTCGATGACTGCTGAGTTGACTCGGAAAAGACTGGGAGGGACCGACAGAGATGCTAGACACGTGTCTGGATACACGTGGACGTGGCGTTTTGAGGTTGGGCAGGTGCTGCTTCTCAGATCCTGCCTAGACTTCGATGATGGATACTTACTTTGAATTAGCCATTTGGTTCGTACGGACCTTCTGGCTTTTGCAGTAAATAAAGCAAATGGCTAATGGGTCCCACAAGCCGACCAAGACACCTGGGCCAATGAAAAACAGCCATGTCACCCAGGAAACTCGGTATGTCATAATTTCAAAGCAAAGTAGCAATTAAGTAGAGGTGGCAATTGGGCGGGTTCGGGCGGGTTCGGATCGGGTTCATTTGGGTTCGGGTTTATTCGGATTCGGGTTCATTCGGGTTCGGGCTCATTCGGGTTCGGGTCCATTCGGGTTCGGGCTCATTCGGGTTCGGGCCCATTCGGATTCGGGCTCATTCGGGTTCGGGCCCATTCGGGTTCGGGCCCATTCGGGTTCGGGTTCGGTCTGGGTTCGGGTTCGGGTATGTTTTACATCATTTTATTTTATATTAGATGTAATCATTTTTACGTAATTTAAATATTTATATCTAAAAACAAATTATTAATTTATTATTATTTTTATACTTTTGTTATTATATGATATTTTTAATTATATTTATTTTTTAAAATTAATATTTGTTAGCACCAAAAGAATAAGAAAGTAATTTGTTATATAAAATCAAATTTTGAAATAATTTATTATAAAAAATATGATATATTATAAATTAATTATATTGATATTTAAAATAATTGATTTGATGAACTCGAATTTCAAAATATAAATACATTATAATTTATATTCACTATAAAATAAAAAACTTTTAAAAATAAATTCTGGCTTTCATCTATTCGTTTATATACTTATAAAATGCAAAAAATTTATGCTTATAGTCAAGATATATATATATATATATATATATATATATATCGAGTACTTATATTTTTTTCATCAGTATAAAGTATAAATTATAAAGTAGTACTAAAAAAATATAATTTATATTTAAATTATACGTAATAAATATATAATTAATATGATTATTTATTAATATATAATAAATATACCCAAAACAAAAAGGCCATAAAACCCAAAACCCCATTAAACCCACCCGCTAAAATAAAATCTCATGAAAGCCATAATCCAATTAAACTCACCCTAACCTAACCGTATAAGTATAACCCAAAAGGCCAAAATAATTGAATTATTGTCAAATTTTTTTACCCTTAAAGAATAATTGAATTATTGTCAATTTTTTTTTTCACATCTCTAAAATTTTCAAGAATTTAAAATATTTAGATTGTAAATTCATCATGATATGAGACGTTAAAGTTATAACTTATAAGTACAAAATATAATTTACTTTTTGATAAAATTATTATTTCATCATCATCATCATATATATATATATAATATATTAAATTTTAAATTTTAATTAAATTATTAAAAAAAATTAGAATAAAATTAATAATTAAAGTTATTGCTTTGTAAAAAAAAAAAAATTAATTGCAATTTGATTATTTTTATTTTTAGTATTAAATTCGGGTTCGGGTTCAGGCCGGTCTCGGGTTCGGGTCCATTCGGGTTCGGGTCCATTCGGGTTCGGGCTTATTCGGGTTCGGACCCATTCGGGTTCGGGTCCATTCGGGTTCGGGTCCATTCGGGTTCGGGCCCATTCGGGTTCGGGTCCATTCGGGTTCGGGCCCATTCGGGTTCGGGTTTTTTCGGGTTCGAGTTTTTGACTTTTTGGTCAAATCAGGTTTGGGCGGGTTCGGGTTCGGGTTTTCCTGGGCGGGTTTTCGGGTTCGGGTTCATTTTGCCACCTCTACAATTAAGGCGGGTTTTAGAGGGAGTGTTCTAAAGATTTTTTAAATTAATATATATTATTTATAATAATATTATATTAAATATAATAATTAATAATTTTATTTATTATTTTTAATAAATTAAAATAAAATATTATTTAAAAAATACTTTTAAAACATTCACTAATAAAATTCATTTGAGGATCGTAAAATTTATTTGATCTTTTGCGTGTGCTTGATGCAGAAAAAAGGCAAGTTTGTTAATTAAATAGATTAATGGATATAAATCATACTTAGCCCAAGACAAAGGATGAGCTATATAAATACTTGGTAATTTGTGAACTATATCATTCTCATAGTGTGAACCTTAATATGTACCTTAATTCCGAACAAAAACAGAAAAAACCCTAATGTACACTACAAACAAATTATCATATAATGACGGTCCAAAAAGTATTGATAAAACTCAAAAATTCGTCGCTAAAAGTCTTAAAATCCTATATCGAAGGTCAAAATAGCTATTCTTACAAAAATTTAAGCGACGGTAAAACCCTCGTCAGTATAGACCTATACCGATGAAAAAAGCGAAGACTTAGTAATTATTTTAATTTCTTATAGAATGTGCTAACTCTGCTAATGTAACACTTAGTGGCTGTTGGATGAACAAAAGAAAAATAAGAGTAAAGAAAAATAACACTTAGTGTAACCATTGATCTAGTTTATAATATGCCAAAACAATCAGGCTGAACTAAGGATAAAGCCATTGCCAGTCATTTCCATCAATTTGAGCATTCAATCTTAGAAACTAGCAATTGAGATTGAAAAATAAAAATCTAAAATTCAAATAGCTATTAACTTAGATTTAGGAGTGTTCCTCCATTTTTCTTTAATACAATGAATAGCAAGGCATCAATGGAAAATAATCTGTTACCTATTTGATTTTTTTCTAATCTGTCAAAGCAATACCGGACTCCATTGAATGAGCTCGTATACTAGACTGGCATTCCTTGACTTCCTCCAACCACATTTATTGGACAATGACAGAGGACAACAGAATCATCACTAGTTAAAATGTTTAAAAACTTATGATCAATTAATCACCCTTCTAACTATACCTGTTAAAATGTTTGCAGACTTATTTCTATTCAACAAATGCATACAAATTAAAATAATAAAGGGACCATGATCTCAACACTACAAACAAAATTCCATAGGTAGGAATTCCTACTTTCTGAAGGACTAATTCAAGAAGATTTATGCTGCCCATTGTTACTTACCTTTTCAAAAGTTCACACTTTTTACTTTTATGTAGCCAGAAGCTAAATTACCTATAACTTCAATGAAACGAAACAAAAATATATAAACTGAAAGTTTGAAATCATATCAAGCCCATATATATGTCTACTTAGCATTCAATTAATAAGTAGAAGTGTCGCAACCTAAAAAAATAACGACGTCTCATCGCAAGACTTTATTATTCGTTAAGCGTGACATTAAAAAAAAAACCGAGGAAAAGTCGACTTAATTCCTCTAGAAATGAAGGTTTTGGAAATGACCTAAAAAGACATGGAGTCGCCACCAATCTTTTTTAGCTAGGTGTGATCGGCCACCTATTAAAACCGATTTTATAAAATATTTTAAAAATTAATTAAAACATTTTAAAAACCGATTTCAAGTCTGCGTTTTAAACCAGAGAAATCAAAGAAGCGGGTTCGGGAGTCGGTTACGTGTGGGGAAGGATTAGCACCCCCACAACGCCCGTATAAATCGGTACCTTATTAATCGTGTGTTATCTCAAGTCTTGGTAAAAGTTGGTTTTAAATTTAGTATTTCAAATTAATTCCCAATTTAAAGAAAAATAATTCCATTTTTTATTGAAAATGATCCGGAATTTATAAATTCAAAATTTTCCTATATTCCCCAACAAACGTGGCAAAATATAGAAATTTTTATTAGTTTTGGAAAACTTTCCGAATCATTCTCTTTTTTTTTTTTTTTTTGAAAGAAAGATATTCCTTTATTAATGATAATTGATGATATTCCCTCCAGCAAACCCGGTAGAGAACTCATGAATTATTTTAACTCGGGAATATCTTTATTTTTTATTGAAAAATCATTATCCTTTTGAAAACATTTTAAAAGATATGAATATGTATATGCATGACATAAATAAAATGACATAGCAAAATCTAAATAATATAATGCAACCTAAATGACATGGCAAACATGAATGATATGGCATATAATTTAAATGACATGGAATAAAATAATGCTATCATATAATATGCATGAAAATAAAAATGCAATGCATGAAATGTATTTTTTCCTTTAATTAAGGAAATCCGTATATCTAAAAAGATATCCGGCTACCTTAGGAAAATATGTCAAATTAAATATTCTAAAACCAAAATACTTTGTGATTGTTTGAAAACAATTTTGAAAAGCTTGAATTAACAATAAAAACTGGGCTAAAAATTTTTAAATGGCTCTAATTTCATAAGTTTAAAAAATCCGGACTTGACTACCCTTAGCCCGGGACTTGAAAAACCATTTTTAGAGTTTAAAAGGCTTAGAAATCACCCTAAGTCAGTAGCTAACCCTCCTAATCAGCCCACTCTAAGTAGATTAACCAAAACAGAAAATTGGTTTTTCTTTAAATTCAATTCTGACTCCATTGTCCAGTTTTAATCCACGATTTTTTACCCTATTTTTAAAAATTCCAAAAATTCTGAAAAAATTACTGGAGACTCAGGACATGTAAAACTACACGAGAAAAAATCGTCTTAATTTTTTAATCAAAGATGAATTCCAGAAAAACCAGAGATGTACGAGTTTTTGGAGGAGAAAAAACTGCTTTGTTTTTCTTTAAAATCAATTCTGACTTCACTGTCCAGTTTTAATCCACGATTTTTTATCCTATTTTTAAAAATTCCAAAAATTCTAAAAATAATATTGGAGACTCAGGACATGTAACACTACACAAAAAAAAATCGGCTTAATTTTCTGATCAAAGATGAATTCCCAGAAAAATCATAGATGTACGAGTTTTTGGAGGAAAAAAAAAAACTGTTTTGTTTTTCTTTAAATTCAATTCTGACTCCACTGTCCAGTTTTAATCCACGATTTTTTACCCAATTTTTAAAACTTCCAAAAATTCTAAATAAAATACTGGAGACTCAGGACATGTAAAAATACATGAAAACAAATCGGCTTAATTTTCTGATCAAAGATGAATTCCCAGAAAAATCATAGATGTACGAGTTTTTGGAGGAGAAAAAAAACTGCTTTGCCAACACATTTTTGCTTTTGATAAAATCATTTAAAAACCAAAGTAAAAATATTTGAAACTCATAAAATGACTTGAAAGCAGTAGCTGGGACTCTTTGAAAGTTAGATAAAAATTGGCTAAATAAAAAAAATCACAAAGGTAGAGTAATCAATTTGACAAACTTAATTTTCCACAAGTGTGCTCAAGAGAGCATGATCTTGAACCATTAATTGGCTCAAGTCATTATTCAAGTGGCATGAACATGAAATGCATGAAACAATGCAGCAAACATAATGTATGAAATGCATGGATCTAAACCTAAATGTAAGGAAAATGCATGACACAAATAATATGACCTAGACCTAACATGAACTTGCATGGCATTTAATGTAACCTAGACCTAAGACATGCATGGCATTTTCACAAACACAAGGCATGCTTAATTCAAAAATCCAACCAAATATCATGCAAATGCAAAAACCTAACAACTAGCATGACAAAAATACAACACACAATGCAAAACACATGGAGTAGCCAAATGGCCCCAAGCTCCAACAAGCATGGCATTTTCACAAACACTTGGTATGCTAGCATGAAAAACTAAGTCATAACACAAAAATCACACAAGCATTTTCACAAACACCTAATATACCAAATCTAAAACATGCTCACTAAGATATAAAACAAGAATCATGCAAAGAATCACACAAGCATTTTCACAAACACTTAATATGCTAACTCTAAAACATGCTCAAATTTAAACAACATGAAAACAGAAAATTAAAAATACAAAAACATGATATCTAAGACATAAATGGCAACAAATAAAGCAACCAAATTAAATATAACTTAAGAACATGAAATAACATAATATTTAAAACATCAAAAATAAAGAAAATAGCATAAACAATATGGTAAAATGAATCAAAAACAACAACTTAAAATAAATAATGTAGGCCATTTGGCCATGGTGAGTTTATTATAAAAACAAAATGTAAAAAAAATATACTTAAGAAAGGAAATGAAAGAAGAACAAGAAACATTATTTTAAAATGAAAACTCACCAAGTAGAGATTAAAAGAGCAAAAAATAAGAATAGAAAATGAAAGTGCAAGAGTTGGTGCTCAAGAGCAACCTCAAGAAGCTAATATTTCAAGCTTTTCTCTTCAAACTTTCCTTTTTTTCTAAACTTTTCTTTTTTTGCTCTCAACCAAGAAGATAAAAAACTAAGAAAAACTAAGAGAAATCAGCCAAAATGGAAAAGAAAAAACAAAATCTGCCTCCCTTCTCCTTAGGGCTAGCCTTAATGCATGGTTATATAGCCTCCAAGATGTTGTCATTTTTGTGTAACCTAATTTCCATCAAATGGCCAATAATTCAAGATGAAAAGTCATGAAATTACCACCTTTAGATTAGCATCTCAGCCCTCTCAAATTACAGCTATGCAAAAATAATGTTGACATCTTTCTTAACCTATGTGGTTTAATCACCATGGCTTGATCAAAGAGAATGGTTAACTAACTCTTGATTTTCAACCACTTGATTAAAAAAAACAAATTAGAAGCTTCCTCCTTTCTTTGGGCTTGGGCATGCCAGCACTTCTCTTTTCCAGCCCAACTCTGATTTTTTTGAAGGGCCAAAAAAGCCCTTTTCGGTTGCTTGGGTGAAATGACCATTTTGCCCCCCGGATGCAAATAAATATCAAACGGACTCCAAATTCAATTTTTCTTTTTTTAATACTTCCAAAATAATAAAATATTGAGTTCTGGAAGTTTTCAAAATTTTCCGAGTCCGTTTGCTATTTATTTGGATTTTTTCTTCCCAAAAATGCCCTTTTATGCCCCTACATTTTACCATTTTTTAAACGAGCTCCAAATCAAGATTTTTCTTCACCAATCTCTTCAAAATAATTAAAAAGTGTGATCTGGAAGTTTTCATAATTTTTGGAGCTCATTTGGTATTTTTTCGGGATTTATCGGCTTGAATTACTGCATAGGAGGCCCGGGATTTGGCCATTTTGCAAACGAACTCGGAATCAAGATTTTCTTTCGCCAATCTCTTCCAAATAATTTAAAAATGAGATTTGCCAAATTTCAGAATTTTTGGAGTCCATTTGCTATTTTTCCGGGATTTATCTTTTTGAATTACTGCATAAAAAGCCCGGGATTTGGCCACTTTGCAAACGAACTCGGAATCAAGATTTTCTTTCGCCAATCTCCTTCAAATTATTTAAGAATGAGATTGACAAATTTTCCATAATTTTCGGAGTCCATTTGCTATTTTTCCCAAATTTTTCCAATTTTGCCCTTTTACCTCCGAAACCCGGTTTTGCTCAAAACAAATCCGATTTTTAGATTTTCTTCAATCTGAGCCTTGGGCCATCCTTTTTAATCATTCCTCATCCATTGGGGGCTTTGGTCTTACCAAGTCGGGCCATTTCTGTGATTCTTCCCGATTTCACCGAAATCCACTAAAAACCCTAATTCTCGGTTTTCTCCAGGATTGACTTTTTTTTTCGGTTTTTCTTGCAAGTGACTTCTCCATTACCCGTAGTCAGTGCTTATCTTTCATTTGGAACCTTCAATTTCGACCAGTTTGATCGTTTAAGCACTTTTCCCCAAATTTCTCGGATTAGGGTTTCCTTTCTACTGAATCTCCAAATCCCAACTTCCGAACTCCATATCTTTCAATGTAGACCTCGGATTATCAAAATTCTTTTGCCATTTTTCAATTGAACTTAAAATCTTGATTTTGAAAGTGGGTTGACTTTTTTAGTAGTTGACTTTCTGGGGTTGACTTTTTCGGGGTTGACTTTTTCGGGGTTGACTTTTTTCAAGTTTGACTTTTTGTGCTCGCCCTCTTAAACTAAGTCTCGGAGTACCACCTGCAGGATGAAAACAGTCTTTTTACACTTGGGAACATCAATATGGGAAGAAAACATACCTGTTTAGTGGTCCGGACAAAATTAGGTGTCTACAGCTGCCCCTCTTTGGCTATTGCTGAGAATCAGGAATCAGGCAAAGATAAACCGACACTAATTTTGTACGGTCAGTGACATCACATGTGAAGGAAAGGGAAAGGGGTTTCTTTTTCATTTTAATTTTTTTCATTTTCTATTTTTCATTTTTTCATTTTTCATTTTTTTTCTTCTTTCTTCTTTCTTCTTTTTTTCTTTTTTCTTTTTTCCTTTTTTTTTTATTTTTTTTTATTTTTTTTCTATTTTCTCTTTTTTCATTTTTTTTAAAAACAATAAATTGAAGATTTTGTCCTAAAATTGAATTCCCTGCCTAAACAAGGCTCGATTCGTCTTAAGGGAATGAATTCGATTTCAAAAGAAAAATTTATGCTCGAAGGGCTTTAAAATTGGTGCCCGGAGGTCTTACCCCTGAAAAAAGTTATGCCCGGAGGTCTTAAAGATGTTGCCCGGAGGTCTTACCTGTGATTTGAAAAATTATGCCCGGAGGTCTTAAAAATTGGTGCCCGGAGGTCTTACCCCTGAAAAAAGTTATGCCCGGAGGTCTTAAAGATGTTGCCCAGAGGTCTTACCTATGATTTGAAAAAAATTATGCCTGGAGGTCTTAAAAATTAGTGCCCGGAGGTCTTACCCCTAAAAAAAATAATGCCCGGAGGTCTTAAAGATGTTGCCCGGAGGTCTTACCTGTGATTTGAAAAATTATGCCCGGAGGTCTTAAAAATGGTGCCCATAGGCCTTACCCCTGAAAAAAAGAGTTATGCCCGGAGGTCTTAAAGATGTTGCCCGGAGGTCTTACCTGTGATTTGAAAAATTATGCCCGGAGGTCTTAAAATGGTGCCCGGAGGTCTTAAAAATTGGTGCCCGGAGGTCTTACCTGTGATTTGAAAAAAATTATGCCTGGAGGTCTTAAAAATTAGTGCCCGGAGGTCTTAAAGATGTTGCCCGGAGGTCTTACCTGTGATTTGAAAAATTATGCCCGGAGGTCTTAAAAATGGTGCCCATAGGCCTTACCCCTGAAAAAAAGAGTTATGCCCGGAGGTCTTAAAGATGTTGCCCGGAGGTCTTACCTGTGATTTGAAAAATTATGCCCGGAGGTCTTAAAATGGTGCCCGGAGGTCTTAAAAATTGGTGCCCGGAGGTCTTACCTGTGATTTGAAAAAAATGCGCTGTATGCGACTTTAAAAATGATGCCCGGAGGTTTTAAGAATGGTGCCCGGAGGCCTTACCCGTGATTTGGAAGAAATGCGCTGTATGCGACTTTAAAAATGATGCCCGGAGGTCTTAAGAATGGTGCCCGGAGGCCTTACCCATAATTTGGAAAAAATGCGCTGTATGCGACTTTAAAAATGATGCCCGGAGGTCTTAAGAATAGTGCCCGGAGGCCTTACCCGTGATTTGGAAGAAATGCGCTGTATGCGACTTTAAAAATGATGCCCGGAGGTCTTAAGAATGGTGCCCGGAGGCCTTACCCATAATTTGGAAAAAATGCGCTGTATGCGACTTTAAAAATGATGCCCGGAGGTCTTAAGAATAGTGCCCGGAGGCCTTACCCCTGAAAAAAGTTATGCCCGGAGGTCTTAAAGATGTTGCCCGGAGGTCTTAAAGATATTGCCCGGAGGTCTTACCTGTGATTTGAAAAATTATGCCCGGAGGTCTTAAAAATGTTCTTTGAAGAATTGTTGAAAATTACCCTAACGATTTTGAGAAGATGCGAATGCTTTTTGATGCAGATGCAGGTGTTGAATAAGACACGAAATGACTTAAACTGGTGCAAATGTCTTTAATGCAAATGTAAATGACTTGGATTGATGCCCATGTTTCATGATGCAGATGCCCCTACTAATTGTGTTCATGTAACTGGTTTATGAATGGTGTAACTACAATTACCACACAGTAATGAAAATGCAATGATTCTAGAAATGATGCAATTGCTTGAGATGACACAAATACGAATTCCATGAAGAATGTAAATGTAAAGGTAAAATACAGATGCTTATGGAATAATGCCAATGCAAATACCCATGAATGATGCAAATGCTTGCCGACACTGTGCAGATGCAAAAGCTCGATAAAGAGATGAGTGCTCATGAGTGATGCAAGTGCCCCCGGCTGTTTTTCTAGACTTTGGCTTAGCCTTTCAAATTCATTTTTCCTCTTCAAATCAGAGTATATCTTCAATTCATTTTGGCTATTCTCTTTGCCCCAACAGTTTTTCAAACTTTCATCAACAGAGATCTGAACCGGGTTCTATTTCTTCTTCTCATATCTGGAAGTCAAGACCTATCCTGGCAGTTCTACACCTTTGAGTTAGAAAAATCCTTGTCTCATGCCAACATCAAAATGGGTATTTCAAAAAAAATCTTTTTATTTGTTTTCGCATTTTGAAAACTTCTGAACAAAAAATATTAACCCCACAATGTGTGATGTACAAATCTTTTGAAGACTGATGATCATTGTTAGAAATTTCTCTAAGTATCAATCTGGGTTTTTTCAACTGGATTGGCAAGGCTTGGTATAACAAGATTCTGGCTTTTCCAGGAAAACTTCATGACAAAAATGTATATCCCTTCTAGGCTCACAAATGGAACAGGTTTTATAAATCATGAATTCATTGAGAACCAAACAAATTCAACATTCTTTTAGTTTCCATATCAAGGCATTTTGTCAAGCATCAAGATTGGCTGGGATGTTTAAACCGGAAAGTTTAATCTTGGGAACAAAGTTTCAGTTTTTGAAGACAATCCTCCGAATGAGAGCTGACAATTTGGGGGGTTCAGGAATTCCTAGATGTTCCTCGATGACCACTCCTTTAATAAGATCTTTTCTTTTGGGGTATCGGCACTATCATCGATGGCATCGAAAATTCCCATTCTACTCTAGACCGCCCGTTTTTTTGGGTTTTCGCCCTAGAGTCCCATTCTTTTCAATTTTTCTCTTTTTTTTTTTTACCATGCACTTGAGAATTCTAAATTCTTCCTTAGTGAAATGAGAATTTGATAAGATGGGATAAAATCTGAGGAAAACCCTTCAAATTAAACATTCATGCTTGATCAAAATGGACTTTTAAAGCACGTAATGTAGGCCATGGCTCAGGATTCAGAAAGAAAGGATAAATAGGCCCAAAATATGTGTTTGAGGGTAATCAAATCAAGGATCCTTTCTTGAAGAGGATTTTCTTTGAAGCATGTGTCTCTTCTTGGACATTTCTTTCTTTTTGATTTTGCTCTTTTTCTTCCTTGCTTTTGGCTTTCAATTTGCCATGTCTTTCACACACATTTTTTTATTGTGTTTTTTGTTTGTTTTTCTTGGCTTTCATTTCGTCATCTTTTCCTCTTCTTTTTTTCTTTGACAGAGTGCGCCCGTATTTATTCGGGGCTCCATTTGCTTTGTGTCTGTCCCTGAGCTGTCACTCATTTCTCAATGATCTTTGAAAAGATCTTTCCTCGCATTTGCCCCCCAGTGTAGAGGGTAATCCTTGATCAGGGTTCAAAGAATTAAGAATTCTTTTGGCTCAAAAGGGGTGACTATGGAAAATAATTTTTTTCTTGTGAAATGGATATGAAAGATGGCCATTCATCATATCAAGCCCAAATATTCTCATTGAAAAGCAATCCTCAGGGGAAATAGATATTCAGAATTTCATTTTGCACTTTGGAATCATCCGAATTCTCAATATGCATGATATCATGATTTTTCTTTTTCTTTTTTTTCTTTTTTCTTTTTTTTTTTTTGTTTTTTTCGTCGCATGCCCCCAATGATTCATGCATTAGCCCATCCTTCTTCACTATGTATCCATCATTTCCACATATGATGCCCCAATTTGATTATCCATGCGAATTTGTATCAACGAGGAACATGGCAAGTCTAGGTCTGTTTTGAAAAGGCTGAGTTTCCAATCTGAGTTCTTTGAAGAGACAAGGAAAACATGACCCAAAAGCAGGTTTTCTCTGGGACAAAGGATAATCTAGTTTAATCATTGTGCCCCAAGGTGTCAATCATGAAGTGATGTCTGGGCAATTAGTGTTTTGTGGTCATTGGGAAAGGTCATGAATGGTTTTAGCACAATCTTGACACACACCAAATTATCAAAATCTGGATTCTTGAAAGAATGTCTCATTTGTTTGATTTTCAAGGAATTCGAAAAATTTCAAAAAGTTCATTCCTTTGTTCATAGCCTAGACTAGGATCTACATCTTTGCTTATTCTATGACGACAATGGTTTAATGAAGTCAAATCATTCATATTCCTTGAAGCATTAGGTCTTTCAAGTGTTCTTGGTTTAAGAGATTTGGGCTTAGGAAAAAGTAAAGAGAGGGGAGAAGGTATTGGGTCATTTGTAACGCTGATCATCAATATTCTCAAGATTGTTCATTATTTCATGTGAAAACCACTTATTTATTGTGTACCACAAATTTTCTCAAAGTTTCATTTTTTTATTTTTTTTTTGCAATTTCAAATTTATTGCTAAAATAAAATGAACACAAAATATTTAAATTCAAAATTTATTTATTTCATGTAGATGTCATCATGAGACAAGAGCTTTCATTATCAAAGTGTAGAAATATATGCATCAGAATGCTCCTATTGACATGCTTTCAAAGATAACAATTCTTATCCTCAAAATTCTTCAAGAGGAAATCAATTTATGGTAAAACAGATTTCCAATGTTCGATAAGCTCTGGAATCAAAATGCCATCATGGACAAGACCTTATATTTTTTTCCTTCAGTTGTCTGCATTTTTTAGTCGAATGCCCAATTGCCCCAATGTGATACTTGCACTTGCTGTTGGGGTCATAGCTTTTAGCTGACGAAGAAAACTCTTCAAAGCTAAGCCAATTTCTATTTCATCTTATTAATGTGTTTCATGATGAATGAGCTATGAATTTCATGAGTGCAATTTGATGCATGTGAAGGATAAACAAAGTTATGTGTGGTCATATACAGTGGAAACATGTTGACCATGTATGTTATAAATGCAACATGATGCCAACATGATGCATTTAAAGAATAATAAATTAATGCATGGATATATACAATGAATGACCATGTATGTTCCAAATGTATTTCCCAATGAATGATCATATACACTATGAATGCCATACAATGTCAATTATGATGCATGTGAAGAATACATGACTGACACAGAGTATATACAAAGAAAGTCATGCTGGCCGTGTATGTCATGAATGCAACCAGATGTCAATATGAAAAATTAATGCATGAGCATATCATGATGACTGTGTATGCCATGAATGCAACCTGATGCCAACATGATGCATGTAAAAAATAAGCAAATTAATGCATAGATATATACAGAAAAATCATGCTGATTATGAATGCATGAATGCAACCTGACAAATAATTGATGGGATGCAAAATGCAAAGGGGGAGATATCAAGGAGGAAATAAGAATCGGAGGAACTTAATCATCAACCTCTCATAAATTTGAAACATAATCAATTCATTCCCACATCAACATTCACAATGGTATAATCCATGTTTTACAAAATTTGAACAGTGGTTAAGACTGTCCTTACAAGCACTTTATTCTTCCTAACATCCTAAGGCTATAAGAGCCGGCTACTGAAAAAGTGAAATCCTATTACATCATATAAGATCGAAGTCTTTCCACCTCAATGATGTAAATCTCCCAATCCTAATGACGCTTTCCCAGTCCTCTATCAATCAGTGTCGTGGGATCCAACCACTTGGCATTTATAAGAGTTTGCACTTTCTTTTTGAATGCCATACAGTCTTCAACGTTATGGCCAACAATTCCACAATGATAATCACATCTTGCATTTGGATTATACCACATTGGATATGGTGGTAACAGGGGTTTCAATGGGACACAGGCAACCATGTGATTTTGGATCAGTATAGGGAGGAGCTCTTGGTAGCTGATTGGAATGGGATCAAAAGGCATTTGGGTCTTATCCTGGGGTCGTTTCTTAGTCACACATGGCCTAGGAGTTGGGGCACTTGGTGGTGGCATTAAGGTCCGAACTGGAGTGTTTACATGGAGATGTGGCGGAACAGCATGGTGAGGGTATGGATTTGGACACGAGGACTTTGGAGGTTGTACATAGCTCGAGGTTCCTATCCCAGGTACTGGATAAGGTGATTGATGAGGGAAATAGTATGAACTGGCAGTTGTTGGTGATGGTGTGGGATTCTGGAATCCCGTAGTGGTCATCCCAATGGACGATTGGACCATAGTAGGGTGGGGATACTGGTTTGGACCTAGAACAGTTTGCAGGTATGGTACTGGATTCGAGGTTTCTGTCTTTGGTATCAGGCTTTCATGTTTAATTATTTTCATGATTTTGTCCATAATTTCATCAGGATTGCAACCTTTGTGGCATTGACAAGTGCAGGATCCAGCAAGGATTGTATGTTCTGGACCTAATGGTTTTGGTTGATCCGAAGATGATGCGAAGCCCTGAGAAAGTTCACCTTTACTGTTACCCATATCCTCAACCATTTTCAGCAATTTGGCAAGTTGTTCCTTCACCTCTCGTATTTCATGTCCATATTCATCTTGATTGCGTTCCAAAGCACCCAATCGTTCCTCCGATTCATTCCTCATATCTCGAACCCCTTTCATGCAAATGAAAATGTCATGAGATTAAGATTATGAATGTACATGCTCTATTCCTATGTGCATGAATAAACTGATGGTTAATGCATGAACATATACAGAGAAATTATGATGACTATGTATGCTATGAATGCAATCTAATGCCAGGTATATACAGATAATGACTGTGCATGTAATAAACGTATCGTACAATGAATGACCATGCATGCTATGACTATAATATGATGTCAAAATGATACATGCAAAAATAAATGAATTAACACAAAGGTATATACAAAGAAATCAATGATTACACGAAATTGGTGGGACTATTCAAAAATCTCATTATGCAGGATTTGCCTCCAATTTTTTTTTTTTTTTGATTTTTTTGATTTTTTTTTGATAAACCAATCACAACATTTTCAAAAGAATTTCAGGGTGGATCTTACTATGGTACAATATGCAAATGTTCAGAGACACTACCGGTTTTATGAAATCATCAAATTCAATTACCAACTGTTTATTGCAAAGAATGAGATTAATAATACAACCAAAAATGTACATGCTCTATTTACACATGCATGAAATGTGCCACATGCAAAAATGCTTGAAAAAGGATTTTTTTTTTTAAAAAAAACAGCTAATGAACATCTGCCCCAGCAATATCTGCTTATTTAGGCATCACGATGCCTTCGAGGCGGAGTATCACATTTATTACGGGCGATGTACGTACATCGTTGCCCGATCTACCACACTTATTCGGAGTGTAAAACATGTAACAAAAAGTTTAGAAATGTCCCTCCATGTGTTCCTATTTTCGGTATATCTAACGGAAATTGGGGATGGCTTCGCCTAGGTTCACTATATGAGGGTGAATCGGTTCTAAGGCCCCGAATTATTCCTCACTATCGCCGGTGAAGGCTAGTAAGGCACCCCGATAAAAGCGGGTTCAATTCGTTAGAGTATATTTTCCTATGCCCGTACGGAGGATTATCACGAAGGCATTAGGTACTTTATACTCCGAAAGTGTTTCACTAGCCCATACGGAGGATCATCACGAAGGCGTAGTTACTTTACTCCCACTTAAAAGGACGGAACCCGGGTATAGGATTCATGTTATGCAAATGCACGTGTAGTGTGTGTGGAGGAATAACAAACCTTTCACTACCTATTCTACAAACCTTATTCTAAATGCCCTAGCAATTAAAACATTCAAGAATAGTGTAACGCATTAACCAACAAGCAATTATAATATACAACCTAAATAACTAGAGAACAATAATAAAATGCATGCACATGAGAATGAACATATTTAAAACATTTTATTATTTTCAAAATTCTCCTTAAAAAATGTGGGAATTAAAATTAAATACCAATTAAACCAACAAAACCGAGACTTTGATAACACACGACCAATTCTAGGCCTAACTCTCTAATAAGTCCCCAGTGGAGTCGCCAAGCTGTCGCAACCTAAAAAAATAACGACGTCTCATCGCAAGACTTTATTATTCGTTAAGCGTGACATTAAAAAAAAAACCGAGGAAAAGTCGACTTAATTCCTCTAGAAATGAAGGTTTTGGAAATGACCTAAAAAGACATGGAGTCGCCACCAATCTTTTTTAGCTAGGTGTGATCGGCCACCTATTAAAACCGATTTTATAAAATATTTTAAAAATTAATTAAAACATTTTAAAAACCGATTTCAAGTCTGCGTTTTAAACCAGAGAAATCAAAGAAGCGGGTTCGGGAGTCGGTTACGTGTGGGGAAGGATTAGCACCCCCACAACGCCCGTATAAATCGGTACCTTATTAATCGTGTGTTATCTCAAGTCTTGGTAAAAGTTGGTTTTAAATTTAGTATTTCAAATTAATTCCCAATTTAAAGAAAAATAATTCCATTTTTTATTGAAAATGATCCGGAATTTATAAATTCAAAATTTTCCTATATTCCCCAACAAACGTGGCAAAATATAGAAATTTTTATTAGTTTTGGAAAACTTTCCGAATCATTCTCTTTTTTTTTTTTTTTTGAAAGAAAGATATTCCTTTATTAATGATAATTGATGATATTCCCTCCAGCAAACCCGGTAGAGAACTCATGAATTATTTTAACTCGGGAATATCTTTATTTTTTATTGAAAAATCATTATCCTTTTGAAAACATTTTAAAAGATATGAATATGTATATGCATGACATAAATAAAATGACATAGCAAAATCTAAATAATATAATGCAACCTAAATGACATGGCAAACATGAATGATATGGCATATAATTTAAATGACATGGAATAAAATAATGCTATCATATAATATGCATGAAAATAAAAATGCAATGCATGAAATGTATTTTTTCCTTTAATTAAGGAAATCCGTATATCTAAAAAGATATCCGGCTACCTTAGGAAAATATGTCAAATTAAATATTCTAAAACCAAAATACTTTGTGATTGTTTGAAAACAATTTTGAAAAGCTTGAATTAACAATAAAAACTGGGCTAAAAATTTTTAAATGGCTCTAATTTCATAAGTTTAAAAAATCCGGACTTGACTACCCTTAGCCCGGGACTTGAAAAACCATTTTTAGAGTTTAAAAGGCTTAGAAATCACCCTAAGTCAGTAGCTAACCCTCCTAATCAGCCCACTCTAAGTAGATTAACCAAAACAGAAAATTGGTTTTTCTTTAAATTCAATTCTGACTCCATTGTCCAGTTTTAATCCACGATTTTTTACCCTATTTTTAAAAATTCCAAAAATTCTGAAAAAATTACTGGAGACTCAGGACATGTAAAACTACACGAGAAAAAATCGTCTTAATTTTTTAATCAAAGATGAATTCCAGAAAAACCAGAGATGTACGAGTTTTTGGAGGAGAAAAAACTGCTTTGTTTTTCTTTAAAATCAATTCTGACTTCACTGTCCAGTTTTAATCCACGATTTTTTATCCTATTTTTAAAAATTCCAAAAATTCTAAAAAAAATATTGGAGACTCAGGACATGTAACACTACACAAAAAAAAATCGGCTTAATTTTCTGATCAAAGATGAATTCCCAGAAAAATCATAGATGTACGAGTTTTTGGAGGAAAAAAAAAAACTGTTTTGTTTTTCTTTAAATTCAATTCTGACTCCACTGTCCAGTTTTAATCCACGATTTTTTACCCAATTTTTAAAACTTCCAAAAATTCTAAATAAAATACTGGAGACTCAGGACATGTAAAAATACATGAAAACAAATCGGCTTAATTTTCTGATCAAAGATGAATTCCCAGAAAAATCATAGATGTACGAGTTTTTGGAGGAGAAAAAAAACTGCTTTGCCAACACATTTTTGCTTTTGATAAAATCATTTAAAAACCAAAGTAAAAATATTTGAAACTCATAAAATGACTTGAAAGCAGTAGCTGGGACTCTTTGAAAGTTAGATAAAAATTGGCTAAATAAAAAAAATCACAAAGGTAGAGTAATCAATTTGACAAACTTAATTTTCCACAAGTGTGCTCAAGAGAGCATGATCTTGAACCATTAATTGGCTCAAGTCATTATTCAAGTGGCATGAACATGAAATGCATGAAACAATGCAGCAAACATAATGCATGAAATGCATGGATCTAAACCTAAATGTAAGGAAAATGCATGACACAAATAATATGACCTAGACCTAACATGAACTTGCATGGCATTTAATGTAACCTAGACCTAAGACATGCATGGCATTTTCACAAACACAAGGCATGCTTAATTCAAAAATCCAACCAAATATCATGCAAATGCAAAAACCTAACAACTAGCATGACAAAAATACAACACACAATGCAAAACACATGGAGTAGCCAAATGGCCCCAAGCTCCAACAAGCATGGCATTTTCACAAACACTTGGTATGCTAGCATGAAAAACTAAGTCATAACACAAAAATCACACAAGCATTTTCACAAACACCTAATATACCAAATCTAAAACATGCTCACTAAGATATAAAACAAGAATCATGCAAAGAATCACACAAGCATTTTCACAAACACTTAATATGCTAACTCTAAAACATGCTCAAATTTAAACAACATGAAAACAGAAAATTAAAAATATAAAAACATGATATCTAAGACATAAATGGCAACAAATAAAGCAACCAAATTAAATATAACTTAAGAACATGAAATAACATAATATTTAAAACATCAAAAATAAAGAAAATAGCATAAACAATATGGTAAAATGAATCAAAAACAACAACTTAAAATAAATAATGTAGGCCATTTGGCCATGGTGAGTTTATTATAAAAACAAAATGTAAAAAAAATATACTTAAGAAAGGAAATGAAAGAAGAACAAGAAACATTATTTTAAAATGAAAACTCACCAAGTAGAGATTAAAAGAGCAAAAAATAAGAATAGAAAATGAAAGTGCAAGAGTTGGTGCTCAAGAGCAACCTCAAGAAGCTAATATTTCAAGCTTTTCTCTTCAAACTTTCCTTTTTTTCTAAACTTTTCTTTTTTTGCTCTCAACCAAGAAGATAAAAAACTAAGAAAAACTAAGAGAAATCAGCCAAAATGGAAAAGAAAAAACAAAATCTGCCTCCCTTCTCCTTAGGGCTAGCCTTAATGCATGGTTATATAGCCTCCAAGATGTTGTCATTTTTGTGTAACCTAATTTCCATCAAATGGCCAATAATTCAAGATGAAAAGTCATGAAATTACCACCTTTAGATTAGCATCTCAGCCCTCTCAAATTACAGCTATGCAAAAATAATGTTGACATCTTTCTTAACCTATGTGGTTTAATCACCATGGCTTGATCAAAGAGAATGGTTAACTAACTCTTGATTTTCAACCACTTGATTAAAAAAAACAAATTAGAAGCTTCCTCCTTTCTTTGGGCTTGGGCATGCCAGCACTTCTCTTTTCCAGCCCAACTCTGATTTTTTTGAAGGGCCAAAAAAGCCCTTTTCGGTTGCTTGGGTGAAATGACCATTTTGCCCCCCGGATGCAAATAAATATCAAACGGACTCCAAATTCAATTTTTCTTTTTTTAATACTTCCAAAATAATAAAATATTGAGTTCTGGAAGTTTTCAAAATTTTCCGAGTCCGTTTGCTATTTATTTGGATTTTTTCTTCCCAAAAATGCCCTTTTATGCCCCTACATTTTACCATTTTTTAAACGAGCTCCAAATCAAGATTTTTCTTCACCAATCTCTTCAAAATAATTAAAAAGTGTGATCTGGAAGTTTTCATAATTTTTGGAGCTCATTTGGTATTTTTTCGGGATTTATCGGCTTGAATTACTGCATAGGAGGCCCGGGATTTGGCCATTTTGCAAACGAACTCGGAATCAAGATTTTCTTTCGCCAATCTCTTCCAAATAATTTAAAAATGAGATTTGCCAAATTTCAGAATTTTTGGAGTCCATTTGCTATTTTTCCGGGATTTATCTTTTTGAATTACTGCATAAAAAGCCCGGGATTTGGCCACTTTGCAAACGAACTCGGAATCAAGATTTTCTTTCGCCAATCTCCTTCAAATTATTTAAGAATGAGATTGACAAATTTTCCATAATTTTCGGAGTCCATTTGCTATTTTTCCCAAATTTTTCCAATTTTGCCCTTTTACCTCCGAAACCCGGTTTTGCTCAAAACAAATCCGATTTTTAGATTTTCTTCAATCTGAGCCTTGGGCCATCCTTTTTAATCATTCCTCATCCATTGGGGGCTTTGGTCTTACCAAGTCGGGCCATTTCTGTGATTCTTCCCGATTTCACCGAAATCCACTAAAAACCCTAATTCTCGGTTTTCTCCAGGATTGACTTTTTTTTTCGGTTTTTCTTGCAAGTGACTTCTCCATTACCCGTAGTCAGTGCTTATCTTTCATTTGGAACCTTCAATTTCGACCAGTTTGATCGTTTAAGCACTTTTCCCCAAATTTCTCGGATTAGGGTTTCCTTTCTACTGAATCTCCAAATCCCAACTTCCGAACTCCATATCTTTCAATGTAGACCTCGGATTATCAAAATTCTTTTGCCATTTTTCAATTGAACTTAAAATCTTGATTTTGAAAGTGGGTTGACTTTTTCAGTAGTTGACTTTCTGGGGTTGACTTTTTCGGGGTTGACTTTTTCGGGGTTGACTTTTTTCAAGTTTGACTTTTTGTGCTCGCCCTCTTAAACTAAGTCTCGGAGTACCACCTGCAGGATGAAAACAGTCTTTTTACACTTGGGAACATCAATATGGGAAGAAAACATACCTGTTTAGTGGTCCGGACAAAATTAGGTGTCTACAAGAAGTATCTGAAAGAAGTTTTAAGTTCATTTTTTCCAGGTTCATGCTTTCACTATTTTATTTGCAGGCAGATCCTAGATCACCTATAATTTAATAAAGATCAAACTTACTCCATGCTCGAGTTTTTCGTCGACCATCAACTGAGATAAAAACTGTGGATGGTACCTTTTTTGCTTGGCTCCACACTACAAATATTGCCGATTTTTCCAAAAGAAAGGCTAATGTCAGAGTTTCAAAGTGGATTCCAATGTTCTTCTATCAATAAACAAGTAGATTCCAAAGTAGATTTCACAAACTAAGCATTTGTAACATATGTCAGAGTTTCAAAGTACAAAAAAGAAAAGAAGAACAAGTAGATTACAGTCTTCATGGAGGTAAGCTATCCAGTGAGCTGCACCTGCAGCAACCTTGACTCATACTGCCCAATCCATAACTGGCCTGCCTCTACCTGCAAAATTCCATAAAAGTGTAAGTTGTAATAGTTTTAGGAGGCTTTTGATGAATGAATTATTGATATTTTTGACCCATGACCTCGAGAAGTAAAAAGTGCAACTGAGTCAGGATCAAAGGTTTTGAGGAAAAGCCCACGAATGTAACTCTTGTAAGCAGTTAATGGCGGATAATCAAGGCTCTAATAAGAAAGATCGTTAACACTACTGTTGCGATACCAGTCTTTCGCTGGAAGATTAAGAGTAATCTCCATCCGATGCCTTTGTGCCTCATAATCCCCTAACTTCGGTGGAGACCAATGAAGGCAGTAGGCACTAGGCAGGAAAGGAATGGGTGGCTGCTGGGATGGGATCAGGAGACAACATTTCTCAGTCTTCATGAATAAACATTCAACAAACTCAAATTGAAAACCAACAATTTTAAGTTCGATTAAGCTTAAGTTTCAGAAATTAATACTAGAAAACATATAAAACCTAGGTTTACATCTCCAAAATACCAATGGATACTGTCTAACACTTCAACTTGTCATAAAATGAAACTCAAATTTAAAGGCAAATTAGGGTTTCAGATGGTGCCAAATACTTGATAAATACTAAAAAATAAGGAACGTAATGAGAAAACTAACATCTATGAAGCACGGATTTAAAGTTGGACACGGGAGGGACACGGGATTTTTTGCTTAAACTTGTCTTCAAACATCGAATTATAAAGGCCACATAAAAAATAATAAAACCCCTCTTCATTAAAACAATACCCATCCATAATCAAATCATAGAACCAAATAATAAAAGAGGTAATTACCTGTTAATTTGTTGAAGGTGAAGGCCATAAGATAAGATTTCTACTCCGATGAAGAGGAGCGCAATCGTCTCGACAAATTTTGTTGGAAACCCAAAATATTTGAAGCCCTTCATTTCCCTAATAGAACAAAACCGAGAGGAATAAAGTTGCAGAATAAAGAGATGTAGAATAGGGAAGAAGACGAGGATAACAAAATACAAAATGGGATAGGCGATCCACTCGCTGACTAACGTGGGCTTAATATTATTTTTCTTTTTTTTTTTTGCTAAACTTTTTTGTTTCCTTTTACTTTAATATATATATATTATATTTTATTTCGAGAGGTAATATATATTATATTTTATTTAAAGATTTGAATTTGATCAAATAAATAAAATAAATTAAAAATCACATCTATACCGACGATTTCTCATTAACCGTCGGTATAGATGTATCTAATACCATCGGATAATTAATGTGACGATATATATTATGTAGCTATACCGACGGTTTCTCATTAACCGTCAGTATAGGTTTATCAGTTACGGATAATTAAAGTGTCCTATATATTATGTACTTATACCGACGGTTTCTTATTAACTGTCAATATAAACTTATCTATAGCGACGGATAAATGAAATATATATTCTGACGGTAACAAAATCCGTCACAATAGATCCTTTTTACCTACGAATTTCTATCGTCAATATAGGTAAGCGTCAGTTGCAAATTGTTTGTAGTGGTACCTTCCATTTTCGAGATATCAAAAACTATCTCATTATCGTTATATATTATTTATAATCATATTTTTTTTATTGAATATAATAATTAATACTTTTAGTCATGATTTCTAAAGTATTGAACGAAGATATTATTTTGTATAATCACTTCAAAAAATGATATTAAAATACTCGTCAGTAATTTTTTTTTTATATAATTATGCTTAAACATACAATTAAAAGAAAGTAAAATATCCACTTGCCTGCAATTAGATACATGGTCCAAATTTCTTAAAATTGGATACAAAAGGGTAAAATTAAATTATATTCTTTTTCTTTCAATTATTTTATTTAATTAATTTGTAAATTATTAAGGAAGAGCATATTATTTAATTCCCACCACCTCCCCATCTTTTCTTTTACTATTAGAAAGAAATAAATAAAAAAGGAACTAATTTGTTTAAACCGTTGAAACATTCAAAATGACATGATCAAAGTCAAAAAAAAAAAAATTTAGCCATGAAATTGTAGGTCGAAAAGAGATAAAACTATGGGTTGACTTGACAACAGCTAATTGGAGAGCTGGAAAAGATACATGAAAATTTCCATGAAAAAGTTAATAGCAAGGAAAGTCCAATTTCAGTGTGAACCTGCATCATGATTCATGTATTAATTGATTGATTACTTCAACAAGCCCAGCCCTGGCCTGGCCTAGTTTGGAAGATTTCATTAAATAAAAGATATTTTGTTTTTGTGGCCAAAATATCTGCTATAAAACCAACCAATTGCATTGCAAATTGCAATGATGTTAGAGTGATCCATCGAATGAATAATATCACGCGCATGTTATGTCTTCATCACAATGATTTAATCGCTTAAACAAACATTAATGTGAACCCCCCAACCCTAATCATTATATATAGTTAATTAGATTAATGGGTCAGTCAAAACCTATGGGAAAAGAAAAGGAGAAAAAAAAAAAGCGTATTGAAAAGCTTTGAAGTTTGAACCTCTAAAGTGTAAAGAGTTTTATTTTTCTCAAAACTTTATTTTTCAAAATAAAAAAAAAAAATCGTCCAAAAAGATATTTGTTACAAATTACCTCTTAAGATGAAAGAGTTGAGTTGTGGAAAAAATTTGGGAATCTCGGTTTTGAGAGAGATAGAGATGGAACCGAAAGAGCTGTGGAAGAAATTTGAGAACATTTTAAGTTATAAATTTAGTAACATTTTTCACGACAAATATCGAGAAAATAAAAGTAAAAATGGTGCGTTTCACATGAAATTAATTATTTTCATAATTTTTCGCGCTTTTATTTTTTAGATGGCTAAAATTTAATAATTTTACCAGTGTTTGGATTGCTCAAACGTTGCAAAATTATTCATTTAGTGACGTTTAAAAGTTAAACATTAAGTATTTGTATAATTTATTTATTTAACGGCACTTTACATAAAGCATCGTGAAAATAACAGTAATAAATAGTGCGTTATGTGAAAATTAATTCACTCCACAATTATACGTTCTTATTTTTGTGTAGTTAAAACTTCATCAATTTTGAGGCGTTTGTATTAAAAAGCATTGTTAATTAATTTATTTAACTACGTTTATATGCACAAACGTTGCTAAGTTATTGATTTAGTGGCCCTTGTAGTATAAACACTACTAAGATTATATTAACACGGAAGCAAGTGGCATTTTTAAGTGAAACACTATGATAAAAAAATCACTAAAAGTACAATTTTCTACAGTAATTAGATTGATCAGAGTTTTTCACATTTCAAAGTGGGAGAAAAGGTGAAATCTTGCGTTGGTATCTGCATATATAATTGACGGGTTGATGTGGCAATGTTTGATCTTGCTTACGTAGCAAATGCAGGTTGATTTTTATTAGGAATTTATTCACGTGGCATTTTTATAGCCCACATGACATTTCACATTTCCTTCTTCTTCTTCTTTCTTTCTTTCTTTTTTATCTTTATTTTTTATTCGCTCATTATTTTTCTATTTTTATTCCCCACTTACTATATCGAAACAAGCTCAAGAAAACATCAGAACTCAGATCTTACATCATAAACCTTGTTGTGGCCACCTAAGCCTCGATCCTTTCCTTCCATTTGTAAACCCAGATGCCCTGAATCAACCCAAGGTGCCATCAGTCATGATTGTATCATGATTACACTTGGAGAAACTCTCCCGAGACTTAAAGTGACTACTTGTTACCCTCATTTTTCTGTCTCAATCGCTGATTTTTTTTTTTTTCCCAAATGTGGCCATATGTTTTCATCGTCCGTAGACATTTAATTTTATTCGAATCACTAAATTAGATATATAAAATTTTTTTAAAATTGATAGTTCAGAATGCAAAAAGGTTTTTTTCACTCTGCAGGTGGTACTCCGAGACTTAGTCTAAGAAATCATACAGAAAAAGTCAATTCCAGAAAAGTCAATTCGAAAAAGTCAACTACTAAAAAAGTCAAACAACTTTCAAAATCAAGATTTGAATTTCAATTGAAAGATGATGAATTTTTTTTGATAATCCGAGGTTTACATTGAAAGATATAGAGGTTGGAAGTTGAGTTACGGAATCTCAATAGAAAGGAAACCCTAGTTCGGGAAATTTGGGAAAAAGTGCTTGAACGATCAAATTGGTCGAAATTGAAGGTCCCAAATGAAAGATAAGTACTGACTACGATTGATGGAGAGGCTACTTGGAAGAAAAAATGAAAGAAAAGTCAATTCGGAAGAAAACTGAGAATTAAGGTTTTTTGTGGAATTCGGTGAAATTTGGAAGAATTACAGAAATGACCCGATTCGGTAAGACTAAAGCCCCTAATTGAGGAGTGATTAAACAAGGATAGCCAAAGGCTCAGTTTGAAGAAAAATTTGAAAATTAGACTTGTTTTGAGCAAAACTGGGCTTCGGAGGCAAAAAGACAAATTTGGAAAATTTGGGAAAAATAGCAAATGAACTCCAAAAATTCTAAAAATTTGCAGTTCTCATTCTTAAATCATTTCAAAGAGATTGGCGAAAAAAAATCTTGATTCGGAGTTCTTTTGCAAAATGGCCAAATCCCGGGTTCACTATGCAGAAATTCAAAAGGATAAATCCCGAAAAAATAGTAAACGAGCTCCAAAAATTCTGAAACTTTACAGATCTCATTATTAAATTATTTGAAAGAGGTTTGCGAAAGAAATGCAGATTTGGAGTTCGTTTGCAAAATGACCAAATCCCAGGTCCCTTATGTAGAAATTCAAGTAGATAAATCCCGAAAAAATAGCAAATGAGCCCCAAAAATTATGAAAACTTCCAGATCACACTTTTAAATTATTTGGAAGAGATTGGTGAATAAAAATCTGGATTTGGAGCTCGTTTAAAATTGGTGAAAGTTCGAGTGCACAAAAGGGCAATTTTGGAAGACAAAATCCAAATAAATAGAAAATGGACTCGAAAATTTTTGAAAACTTCCAAAATTCATTTTTTTTTTATTATTTTGGAAGTATTGAAAAAATAAAATTTGAATTTGGAGTCCATTTGCTATTTAATTTGGTTCGGGGGTCAAAAAGGTCATTTCATCGAAGAAACCGAAAAGGGCAAATTTGTAATTAAGAAAAATATTAAAGAAGAAGGAATTTCTAGGATTTTACCTCCTTTGATCAGCCAGCATAGAGGAGAAGAAGGAAGCTTCATCAATTTAATTCCTTAGTCACTATCAAGCTCACATGCTACCACTAGTACCTTTCAAATGGTCCCCCTTTCATCCAATGGCTTAGGTGCCTTGTAGAAAAGTTGAATACACATTCAATAGCCAAGATTAAATGCCAAGATGACATTTTTATTTGTCATGAAAGAACCCTCATCTAATGGCCAAGAATGGAAGAGCACAACTTATCCAAAGGTGGACATCCATTTGGACAAGCAAGGAAGTGCATGGGATTCTTCCTTTTCATCTAATGGCTTAGGCCATGTACAAGGGAAGAGTACACATGTAAAGGGCTGGGATTAAATGCCAAGATGACATTTTTATGTTGTCATGAAAGAATTCTCATCCAATGGCCAAGAATAGAAGAGCACAACTCATCCAAGGGTAGGCACTCAAAGGGCCAAGCAAGGGAATGCATGGGATTGGTCCTCTTTTTCATCTAAGGGATGAGGTTATTACAAGGGCTGAGTACACATCTTAAGGGCTGCTATCAGTTGGCAAGATGACATTTTTATGTTGTCATGAAAATATCTTAATCTAAGGGCCAAGATTGGAGGAGAAAAATGCAAAAATCATCCAATGGTTGAGGGGCCATTCGGCCAAGCATGAGAGAGGGGGGCAATGTTTTATTTTTCCTTAAGTGGCTGAGCATTTGAGAGGGGAGGTCAGTAGCTAATGGAGAAAAAAAAAGGTTTTTGAAAAAAAGGAAGAAGGCTTTTGTTAAGGTAGCCATTCTACCATTGCTACTACATTTTTTCTTCTTTTTCCTCATGCTTTATTTCTTGTTTTCCATGTGATTTCTTACCTTTTTTTTACATCTTTCTTGTTGTTCTTGCTTTTCAAAAAAAAAAAAAAAAATTTGTTAGGCTTCATGATCTTGATGAAAATCAAGTGATAATGATTAGGGTGGGCTTTGTCCAATATACCAACCATGGAGCTCATCTCCATATATTTTTTACCTTAGTTATTTTTTATGATTTTGAGATTGAAAATGCTTCATGATCTTGACGAAAATCAAGAGATAATGGTTAGGGGGGCTTTGTCCAATGTACCAACCATGGAGCTCATCTCTTTGTTATTCATTTGCTTACTTTAACTTGCTTATTTCTATTATTATTTATCTTTATGTATATTTATATTCTTACTAATCATCTTGTTCTTTTGACTTATGTCATATTTTTGCATCTTGGGGCTATTGTCATTTAGTTTAGGCCATTTCCATTTTTCATATCATCTTCCATAGCATTTAGTTAGGTCATTTTACATGACATTTCTCAGAACACTTTGGTTCCTAGGCCATTCGGCCATGTGTATTTTCTCTAAGCTTTAGGTCATTTTTCATATGCCATAATATTTTTCCATGATATTTAGACATTAGCCATTTTCATATGCCATGTCATTTCACATGTCATTTAGCTTTAAGCCATTTTTATTATTCCATGTCATTTAAGCATTATGCTATTTTCATATGATATGTTGTTTTTCCATGACATTTAGACAATAAAACATTTTCATATGCCATGTCATTTCCTATGTCATTTAGGCACTAGGTCATTTTCATTATTTCATGTCATTTGCCATGTCATTTAGACACTAGTTCATGCATGTTAAGTTAGGATAGCATTTATTGCCATGCAAACTCATGCTAGGCATTTAGCTTATTTATGCCATGCATTTTTCCATATCACTTAGGCTTTAAACGATGCATTTCATGCATTCACTTTGCTGTATTTTCATGCATTTCATGTCATGCCACATGATTTATGACTTAGGCCAATCAATGGCTCAAAGTCATGCTCACTTGAGCATGCTTGTGGAAAATTAAATAGTTATCAAATTGATTATTCTACCTTTGTGATTTTTTTACTTTAGCCAATTTTATCTAACTTTTTAAAAGTGTTAGCTAATGTTTTGGGTCTTTAGGAGAGTCTCTAACATTTTTACTTTGATTTTTAAATGATTTTATCAAAGGCAAAAAAATGTGTTTTGGCAAAACAAATTTTCATCCAGTACTCGTACTTTCTCGATTTTTCTGGGCAGTCATCTTTAATCAGAAAATTAAGACAAATTTCATGTAGTTTTACATGTTCTAAGTCTCCAGTAAGTTTTTTAGATTTTTTTTTGAATATTTAAAAATAGATTAAAAAATCGTGTATTAAAACGGGACAGTATAGGCAGATTTGAATTCAAAAGAAAAACAATTGTTGAATTTGGCTAAGGCATTTAGAGGGGGTTGGTTAGAAGCTTTAGCGACTGTCTAGGATAGTTTCTAAGTCTTTTTAAACTTTAAAAATGATTTTATAAATCTTGGGTTAAGGGTGGTCAAGTCTGGGATTTTAAACTTAGAAAATTAGAGCCATTTTTAAAGGGCTTGGTTAGGGTTTTAATCTTCTTTCAAGTTTTTCTTCAAAAATTATTTTCAAACAATCACAAAGTTTTTTTTTTTTTTTAGAAAATTTAATTTGACATATTTTCCTAAGGTAGCCGGATATCTTTTTAGATATACAATTTTCCTTATTTAAAGGAAAAAATACATTTTCATGCATTGCATTCTTCATGTTCGTACATTTTATTTAATATGTGATTTTTGCTATGATATTTTCCATGGTATTATTATTATCTTGATTTATATTTTTTGGTATTATATTGAATGTTTCATGCTATCCTATGCTTTTTATTTAGTAATTTATTTTGTCACATTATTTAGGATGTTCATGCATTTTGTTATTTTATTTTCATGGATATTTCATGATAGCATTATTTAATGTTTCATATTCCATGTCACTTAGATAATATTCCATGTCATTTAGATTATCTTATTTAGGATATGCCATGTCATTTAAATTTGCCATATTATTTAAATCTTATTCATTTCATTTAGAACATTATGATACTTAGGATATTTCATTTCATTTAGGATATGCTATGCCTTTTAAATTATATCACATCATTTAGGTTGCATTATATTATCTAGACTTTGCTATGTCATTTTATTCGTGTGCCACATTTTCATATTCATATGTTTTAAAATGTTTTGAAAAAGATAATGATTTTCAATAAAATAAAGATATTCCCGAGTTAAAAATAATTCATGAGTTCTCTGCCGGGTTTGCTGGGGAGGATATCATCAGTTATCATTAATAACGGAATATCTTCTTTAAAACGAGAATGATTCGGAAAATTTTCCAAGTTAATAAAAATTTCTATATTTTGCCACATTTGTTGGGGAATATAAAAAAAATTTGAATTAATAAATTCTGGATCACTTTCAATTAAAAAATGAAATTATTTTTCTTTAAATTGGGAATTAACTTGAAATACTAAATTAAAATTGACTTTTTACCGAGATTTGAGATAACACATGATTAATAAGGTACCGTTTTATACGGGCTTTGTGGGGGTGCTAATCCTTCCCTGCATGTAACCGAGTCCCGAACCTGATTCTTCGATTTTCTCTGGTTTATAAGGCAGACTTGAAATTGATTTTTAAAAATGTTTTAATTAATTTTAAAATGTTTTATAAAACCAATTTTAATAGGTGGCCGATCACACCTAGCTAAAAAAGATTGGTGGCGACTCCATTTCTTTTTACGAGGCCGTTTTCTTACCCTCGACCTTTTATTTCAATCAAGAGGAATTAAGTCGTCTTTTTCTCTGCATTCCGTTTCCCCCTCACTCGAACGGGTCCTCGCGACGAGATCACGTATCGACTGCTTTGCGACTCCACTGGGGACATTTAGAGAGTCAGGCTTAGAATGAGTCGTGTGTTATCAAAGTCTCGGTTTTGTTTTTTTTAATTGGTATTTAATTTTAATTCCCACTTTTTTTAAAAAAAATAAAGAGAATTTTGAAAATAATAAAATGTTTTGAATATGTTCATATTCATTCACATGCATTTTATTATTGTTTTCTAGTTATTTTAATGATTGTATATTACAATTGCTTGTTGATTAATTCGTTACACTATTCTTGAATGTTCTTTTAATAAATTGCTAGAGCATTTAGAATAAGGTTTGTAGAATAGGTGGTGAAAGATTTGTTTTTCCTCCTCACACACATTGCACTTGCATTTGCTTATCATGAGCCCTATACCTGGGTTCCGTCCCTTTAAGTGGAAATACAGTAGCTACGCTATCGTGATTAACAATCCGCATGGGTTAGCAAACCACTTCCGAAGTACTAAATTACCTAAGCCTTCGTGATTAACAATCCGCATGGGCTAGGGAAGTATACTCTAACGAATTGAACCCGCTTTTATCGGGGTGCCTTACTAGCCTTCACCGACGACAGTGAGAAGCAATTCGGGGCCTTTAGAACCGGTTCACCTCATATAGTAAACTTAGGCGAAGCCATGCCAGATTTTCGTTAGATGCATCAAAGTTAGGAACACATGGAGTGATACTTCTAACCTTTTATTACCTATTTTACATCTCAAATAAGTTTTGTAAACCGGGCAAAGATGAACGTACATCGCCCGTAATAAGTTTGATAATCCGCCCCTAAGGCATCATGATGCCTAAATAAGTTGATACTGTTGGGGAAAATTTTCATCAACTTTTTGAAATTGAAAATATAAAAATAAAAATTTAAAACATTTTTCATTTTGCACATTTCTTGCATGTGTGAAAAGAGCATGTACATTCATGGTTGTATTTTTAATCTCATTCTTTGCAATAAATAGTTGGTGATAATAATCTCATTTGGTGATTTCATAAACCGGTGGTGTTACATGAACATTTGCATATTGTACCATAGGAGGATCCATTATTCCGAAATTCTTTTGAAAAAATAATATGTTTGGTTTTTCATAGAGAAAACATGTTTTAAAAAAAAATCATAGATTAAATTTGGAGGCAAATCTTGCATAATGAGATTTTTGAATAATCAAGATTTAGGTCCCACCATTTTTGTGTAATCATTGATTTCTTTGTATATACCTTTGTGTTAATTCATTTATTCTTTGCATGTACCATTTTGACATCATGTTACAGTCATAGCATGTATAGCCACTCATTGTAGAATACGTTTATGACATGCATGGTCATTACTTATATATACCTGAGCATCAATTTATTCATTTTTTAAATGCATCTTGTTTGACATTAGATTGCATCCATGGCATACATACTCATCATAATTTCTCTGTATATGTTCATGCATTAATCATCAGTATGTTCATGCATATAGAAATAGAGCATGTACCTTCATAATTGTATTCTTGATCTCATGACATTTTCATTTGCATAAAAGGGGTTCGAGATATGAGGAAAGAATCAGAGGAACAATTGGGTGCTTTGGAACGCAACCAAGAGGAATTTAGGCATGAAATTCGTGAAGTGAAAGAACAACTCGCCAAATTGCTGACAATGTTTGAAGATATAGGTAAGAGTAAGGGGAAACTTTCTCAGAGCTCTGCATCGCCTTCGGATCAACCAAAACTATTAGGTCCAGAACATACAATCCTTGCTGGATCCTGCACTTGTCAATGCCACAAAGGTTGCAATCCTGATGAAATTATGGACAAGATCGTGAAAATGATTAAATCCGAGAGCCTGATACCAATGATAGAAACCTCAGATCCCAAACGGTCCCTGCAATTGGTCCTAGGTCCAAACTAGTATCCTCACCCTACTATGGCCCAATTGTCCACTAGGATGATCACTACGAGACCCTTGAATCCCATTCCATCCCCACCAACTGCCAGTCCGTATTTATTCTCTCATTAATCACCTTATCATGCACCCGAGATAGGAATCTCAAACTATGTACAACCTCCAAGGGTCCCGTGTCCAAATCCATACCCTTACCATGCTGTTCCGTCACCTCTCCATGTAAACACTTCGGTTCGAACCTTAGTGCCACCACCAAGTGCCCCAACTCCTAGGCCATGTGTGACTAAGAAACAACCCAAAAACAATACTCAAGAGCAGTATGATCCCATTCCAATCAGTTACCGAGCGCTTCTCCCTAAACTGGTCTAAAATCACATGGTTGCCTGTGTGCCACTGAAACCCCTGTTACCACCATATCCAAAGTGGTATAATCCAAATGCAAGACGTGATTATCACTGTGGAATTGCTGGCCATAGCATTGAAGACTGTATAGCCTTCAAAAAGAAAGTGCAATCTCTTATAGAGATTAAGTGGATCGATCCAACGACACTGATTGATAGAGGGCTGGGAAAGCATAATTAGGATTGGGAGATTTACGAAAATAATGTAGAAAGACTTCGGTCTGATATGATGTAATAGGATTTCATTTTTTCAGTAGCCGGCTCTTATAGCCTTAGGATGCTAGAAAGAATAAAGTGTTTGTAAAGGCAGTTTTAACCACTGCTCAGGTTTTGTAAACATGGATTATACCATTGTGAATGTTGATTTGGGAATGAATTGGTTGTGCTTCAAATTTATGAGATGTTGATGATTAAGTTCCTCCGATTCTTATTTCCTCCGTGATATCTTCCCCTTTGCATTTTGCATCTGATCAATTATTCGTCATACCATACATTCATATATGCATCTTGGTAGCATCAGGTGGTATTCATGACAAACATAGCCAACATGGTTTTTCTGTATATGTCCATGCACTAATTTGCTTATTACATACATCATGTTAGCATTAGGTCTCATTCATGACATACATGGTCAGCATGAGTTTCTTTGTGCATACCCTGTGTCAATCATTCATTGATTACATGCGTCATATTTGACATCATGTTGCATTCATAGTATATATGATCATTCATTAGGAAATACACTGAAATGTACATGGTCATTCATTGCATATATCCATGCATTATTGTCTATTCTTTACTTGTATCATGTTGGCATCGTGATAGCATTTGTTACATACATGGTCAGCATGTCTCCACTATACATGTCCATACATCATATTGTTTTGGCTTCATGTGCATCAAATTGCATTCATGACTCTTCATCATGACATACATTTGGGGAAATAAAACAGAAGTTGGCTTGGCTTTAAGAGTCTTTGAAAGAATTTCCATTTCAAATCAGAGGTATAAGAAATACTGAGTACTCTTTTAATACAGGCTAGTGCTATGGAGAATGAACAAGTTGCCCGAATGGAAAGAATGGAAAGGGCACATGAAGAATTGCTAGAAAAGTTGGCAAAATTTGAAGCAGAATCTAAGGATCAGATGACTAAATTGATGGAGCTGATGTCCGCCATGATCAAGGGAAAAAGATACACTGAAAACTTGGCCGCCAGAGAAGGGTTAGAGGCAAAAAAAGGTCCGAATGAGGTCGTAATGATGGATGACCAAAACACTGTTAACCCCGTCAATGTCTTAAATTTAGATGATTCAGCTGAACAGGCAAAGTTGAAAATGGTTGCAGTAAATGAGGCTGAGTCGGTAGATTCCCAAGGGAAATATCAGTTGTTAGAGGAAAGGCTCCGGGCAGTAGAAAGTACAGATGTATTTGGGAGTTTAGATGCGAAAGAACGATGTTTGGTCCCCGATTTAGTCATTTCTCCTAAGTTCAAGATCCCTGACTTTGTGAAATATAACGGGACGACCAATCCATCAGCCCACATTATTATGTTCTGCCGGAAGATGACAAGTCATATAGATAATGATAAGCTTTTGATTCACTGCTTTCAGGATAGCCTCAGCGGGTCCGCTACCGACATGGAGCTTGACCGTCTCACCTTGCAAAATATGAAGAAAAGAGCTACTGAGAGCTTCAAAGAATATGCGCAGCGGTGGATGAGCCTGGCCACCCAAGTACAACCGCCCTTAACTCAGAAGGAAACCACTGTCCTTTTTGTGAATACACAGCAGGCCTCGTACTATGATATACTTGTCGGCAACACCACGAAGAATTTTTTGGACATGGTAATTTCAGGGGAGATGATTGAGAATGTTATCAAGGATGGGAAAATTGAAAGAGAAGGAACATCCAATACCGAGAGAAATGGGGCATCTGAAAAGAAAAAGAAAGATACCCAAGTCATGGAAGGCTTTACTGATGGTAACTCAATTAAGAGTTGTAAACCCAAGTGCAGGTTATGTTCAAGTAATAAATTCTCGGGTGTCCGAGGTCGAACCACAGGGAAGCGTATTAGTAAGTATAAGTTTATAAATATATAAGAAAAAGAAAGTAAACAAGATATTAGGGAATCAACAACAAAACAAGATAAACAAGATATTAGAGAACAAAATAAACAAAATAACATGAAAGAAATTAAACAAGATATAAAAAAACAATAAGAAAAGATGTTGAGGTTAGAGAATCCACTCTTGGTGTTATGCTAAGATTAATCTTGTTTTATTACACAATTGAAATCCACACATAAGGGAGGTTCCAATTGGAAGGTTTAGCAATTCAGTCCAAATTGTCCAACGTCCATAGCATATGATATTATGTTCATTTGGTGTCCTCAAAACTCACAAAAAGAGTCCAAGCATTCCTTATGCCAAGGTATATGTCTACAACAAATCAAGGTTATGAAACCAAGTATTTACTGTGCCATTTTCCTTGTCAATAATGAATCAAGATCCCTACTTTGCAAGTATGATTTTAAACCAAAAGAAAATATTATCTATACTAGTGTTTATAAATGATGATTCATTTTAGCTCATGTTTAAGAGACTAACCTTAACATTTACCAAGAGCTTCACCTCATCACCTCAACAATATGATTAGCAACACATACTAAAAATGAAAAGAAATGTAAGAAGCATAAGTAAATAAAAAGAAAACTAGAGAAAGGAAAGAAGAAGAAAACTTAGAGAATTTTATTACAATGGCTAATATCCTACCAATGTATCAATGTATCCCAATACTCATCCAAGGCCCTCTATTTATACACATTTTGGAGGGCTAAATGACAAGAGACAAGCTTTACAAATTTCAAAGGTAGGTATAATAGGTGGGTGCATTTTTCTAACAATTTTCGTCATATTGTATGACAATTTTGATCAGCCAGCTTTATGGTCGATTTTGTCAATGTTGGAAGCTCGATCTGATAAAATGGTCTTCTAGAAAAATATACCCCTATCAGTTACGAATCTATAGCCGTTGGAATCAGATCATTTGCGCATGTGGATCGGAAGATATGGTCAAAATACCAAAACGGTGCAGAACAGACGTCATTGCACATCAGCCAACTTGATGGTTGATTTCGGTAGGGAAAACGACTCCGTTTCAAGAAGTGTAAAACATGAAAAAGATAGATATGCCTCTTAAATATGCACGGTTAAAATTTCAGCCTTATTGCTTCAGTGAAACTCCAGATATAGCTGATATGGCAAAAGGTATCGGAACTGGAACTGAACTGGATTTGCCCTTAATTCTTTATTTAACCTAGTAATCTGAAATCACTCAAAGAAACTCGTGAAAAACACCAAATTACATAAAAATATAAAAAATCATAAACACAATTAGACTAACCAATAATAACTCGTATTTGACACAAAATAATAATAAAACATAACTAAAAACTATATAATTATACGAGTTATCACACCCCCACACTTAGATTGTTGCTAGTCCCTAGCAACGACTCAATAAAAATAAAATAAGAAAATCTAATCTAATCCATTTTCGTAGGAAATCACGGTGGCACTTAGCATGTGACACAAGCCTTTAAACCCCTAGGTGTCCCTAGTGGACGAGTTTAGTCTCGTGAGGGTTTGCTAGAACGATACCCACAAACATTGAAAAACTAAAATATAAGTAAACTACATACACTAAAAATATTTACTCCTAATCCTTTCAATATAAATTAGAGACAATCTTTGAACAAGTCTTATAAACTAATCAATAGCTCAAAGAATTTCACAAAAATTCATGCTTGAATGTAAATAAATGAGTTAAGCCAATATTAACATAACATATTTCAATCAAAATAGTGCATATTCAACTTAATCTCAACTTCTCACTATACTCTCATGATTTTCACTCTTTAAAGTAGTGGTAAAGTGTTTACACTCAATCAATCTCATGAAAACAGTTCTACCATATGCTTGCTTGTCCACCTATTCTCCACTATTTAGATCATACAACTTCATAAATCAAGAGGTCTTTTTTCAAGGTTGTAATGGGGCCAAAGGGTTATAATGTGGTTAAAGAACAAAAGGATAAAGATATCACAAAGGTTCCAAAGAGTTCATAGAGTTTAGAGACATAATAAGATCATACAAATAAAACTTCTCAAAACTCTTATAAAGCACATAATAACATAGGCTAAATATTCATGTTGAGCCTTTGCTTCATTCTAACCAACTTTGTAACATCTTTTTCTTTACTTTAACTAGAAGTTCAAGAGAAGATTTTTTTTTTTTTTAATATGGGAATGTATTTGACAATGATCCCTTTCTTTTTCTCTTGACTTTTGCCTCTCTCCTCCCCCACACTTATCTTTCGTTCTAACCCAAATTTTCAAAAAGTATCCCTTGTTTTTGCAATATGTCTCAAAATATATAATCCATCTTTAGAACAAGGGTAAGGATATAAGTATATTTAGGCTAGGTGTAAGTTCTGGTTACCAATAAAATAGCATATTTAATGTAGGCTCAAATTGGCTCACTAGTGGGGATGTTCTCTTAGAACATTAATAATGGATGGCTGTTTGGCTCTGGTTATAATCCTAATGCCTCTATCATATTCATGTTGTCACATGTATCAATATAGTCTCAAACGGTTTAAAGCAAGTTCTAGAGAATCATGTAATCATAAGAGCACTCAAGAAAGAAATTAGATTGATTTGTATAATGCATCAATCATTATAGGCTCAAAAACTCACAAGGATGATTATACAAGTCAGATTAAGTCTAAACATGCTTCTTTCTCAATCAACATATCATATTAACATTGGCTCATAAAAAGGTTGACATCAAGCTCAATTCTCATGAAAATCTTCTCACTAATAAATCTGTTTTAGACTTATGCAATTCATATCTCATCATTGTATTAAAAAGGAACTAAAACACACTAAAATAATAATAATAATAATAATAAAGACTCATAAAAAAATAGTAGACAAAAATAAAAGAAATCCTAAATCATTCCCCCCCACACTTAATTCTTACATTGTCCTCAATGTAAGTCTATTAACCCAAATGAAAGAATCATGTGTAAGAGAAAAGAACTAATAACATAAGAATAGGAACAACTAAGACTCAAAACAAAACAAACTCATGCAACCTAAATAATCCTAAAATACTAAACAAAAATTAACAAGTAAACATAAAAAGGTTAAAATCAAACTGACAAGGTATGTCTTAAGTCTCCCTTACTCAGACCTTGTTCAGAATGAATACTTCTAAATGTCTTAAAACACAACAAATTTTTTTTTTTTTTTTTTTTTTTTTTTTTGAAGATTAGTAAAAATTATATTTACATCTAGTTATTTTCAAAACAAGGATCAGAAAGAAAAACAACCTCTTCTTGAGTAACATGATTTTCCAAAAAGAGTTTGAGTCTTTGTCCATTTACCTTGAATACATTACCATTTTGAGGATTCTCAATGTCAACTGCTCCATAATGATACACATGCTTAACCACAAATGGGCCAGTCCATCTTGATCTCAACTTACCAGGAAATATGTGAAGTCTAGAATTATAAAGTAGAACTTTTTGCCCAACATCAAATGTTTTTCTTGAAATTAACTTGTCATGAAAGGCTTTAGTTCTTTCTTTATGAATTTTAGAATTCTCATATGCATCATTTCTGAGTTCCTCAAGTTCATTTATGACTGGAAAAGTTTCATTCTCACCCAAAAAGGAATATTTTAGCTCGGATGGCAATGGTTTTAAATCCAGCTTGGGTGGTTCAATAGTTGATGGTACAGTGACATTTGTGAGTGATGGAAGTTCCTCAAACTTTTGTTTCCAACAATGCTTAACCTGAAAAGAATTTAACAAAGAATCAGTGTGTGAAATTTCTGAAGCATTATCAAACTCACATTCAATTAAATAAGCTTTAAAGGATCATGGAATGTGGTAGTGGTGAGATGTTCATGAACAAGTTCTTCAATGAAATCCACTTCATGTACTTCTGAATCATCACCAGGTTGCTTGCAAGTGTTGAATACATTTAATTCTAAAGTCATATTTCCAAAAGAAATGTTCAACATACCATTCCTGCAATTTATCAGAGCATTAGAAGTTGCAAGAAATGGACGGCCTAATATAACAGGAATTTGAACATTTGGATTTGAAACAGGATGTGTGTCCAAAACAATAAAATCAACAGGGAAGTAAAAATTATCAATTTGAACCAAAACATCTTCAACTATCCCTCGAGGAATTTTTACAGAACGATCAGCTAGTTGAAGTGTAACAGGTGTTTCCTTGAGTTCACCTAAACCTAACTGTTGATAAACAGAAAAAGGCAAAAGATTAACACTAGCACCAAGATCAAGCAATGCACGTTCTATTCTAGTGTTTCCAATGATGTATGAGATTGTTGGACATCCATGATCTTTGAATTTTGGTGGAGTAAGGTGCTGAATGATTGAGCTCACACTTTCCGTCAGAAATGCTTTCTTTTGTACATTATGTTTCCTTTTAACTGTGCACATGTCCTTCAAAAATTTAGCATAAGATGGAACTTGTTTGATTGCATCCAATAAAGGAATGCTAATCTTAACTTGTTTGAAAAGTTCATATATTTCTGCATTTTGATTCAAATTCTTTATTGTTTGCAACCTTTGAGGAAAATGAGCAGGATGCATACCTTTTTCTTTGTCCAAATTTTCAAGAAGTTCAGACTTACCATCATCCTTACCGTTACTTTTCGGAGGGGAAGGAGGATCTTGGTCTTTTGATGGAATGTTTTTGTCAATTGCCTTTCCACTTCGAAGAGTTGTGATAGAACTGGCATTTTCCTGTTGAGTTTCATTGGAGCAAGAAACAAAACATTGAGTAGAAGGGTTAGGCTGAGGTTGAGCAGGAAACTTACCTTTTTCTTGAGTGCGTAATGAAGCTGTTAATGTGGACAAGGTGTTTTTGATCTCATTGATGTCCTGTGAAGTTTGGTTATTCACATTTGCTTGTGTTTGCATGAATGCTTGCAATGTCTCTTCCAAGGTTTGTACACGTGAAGGTTGATAGGAAAAAGTGTTGCCCGGCTTTTGAGATTGTGGTACCTGAACATGATTATTATTCCGCCAACTGAAGTTGGGATGATTTCTCCATTCAGGGTTATACGTTTCAGAGTAAGGAGAAGAAAAAGGCTTTTTAAATGTGTTTATGGAATTTACTTGATCATGCAACGCTTCTTTAAGAATGGGAATGTTTGGACATTCAGAAGTGGGGTGTCCCATGACTTCACAAATTCCACAACTTTCTTCATTTTTAACCGTTTTGACTTCTTTTACTTCTCTAAGTTCCATGGCTTCAATCTTTCTAGCCAAATTAGCTACTTTAGCTTTTATCTCATCTTCTTGACTAAAATGATATTTTCCTCTGTTAGAAACAAGATTAGATCTATTGGAACTTTCATAGGAATTATCTGTGTGCCAGGCTTGAGAGTTATCTGCCAAATGGTCTAGGTAGTCAAAGGCTTCTTCAGGTTCTTTTTCTAGAAACTCACCGTTACACATTGTTTCAACAAATTGTTTAGTTTCGGGAGTTAAACTTTCATAAAAGAAACTAATAAGACGCCATTTTTCAAAACCATGATGTGGACAAGAACTTAACAAATCTTTAAAACGCTCCCAGCACTGAAAAAATGCTTCATTTTGATTTTGATTGAAATTTTGAATCTGTCTTTTCAAAGCAGTAGTTTTATGTGCTGGGAAAAATTTCTTTAGAAACTCAGTTTGTAATTCTTGCCATGTGCCAATTGACCTTGGTTTTAAATTATGAAGCCAAATTTTTGCTTTATCTTTTAAAGAGAAAGGAAATAATTTTAGCTTGACAATTTCATTTGTACATTGTTGGTCATTAAAGGTGACACATACATCCTCGAAGTCTTTTAGAAACGAGTAAGCACTTTCCGATTCTAACCCATGGAAATTTGGAAGCAAAGCTATCATACCTGGTTTAAAACGAAAGTTGTTTGCATTGAGAGGAAAAATAAAACAAGAGGGTGATGAGCTTCGAGTTGGTTGCAAGTAGTCACGCATGGTGCGTACTTGTCTGTTCTCATCTTCAGCATGAACACTTTCATTGTCAGCCATGGTAGGAGTTGTATTAGAAAGATTACCTGAAAAAGTTTCACAATAAAATCTAACTAAACGACGAGATCTAAAATCACGTCGCCAAACAAGCATAAAACAAAGTTACTATACAGATTAGGCGGTATAACCAGCCAATAAAAATAAAACAAAGTTAATATACAATATAAATATATAGAAAATTAGGCGGTATAACCAGCCAATAAAAATAAATATAGGCGGTATAACCAGCCAATAAAAATAAATATACTTATAAACTTATATACTTAGTATTGCTTCCCCGGCAACGGCGCCAAAAACTTGATGGTAACTCAATTAAGAGTTGTAAACCCAAGTGCAGGTTATGTTCAAGTAATAAATTCTCGGGTGTCCGAGGTCGAACCACAGGGAAGCGTATTAGTAAGTATAAGTTTATAAATATATAAGAAAAAGAAAGTAAACAAGATATTAGGGAATCAACAACAAAACAAGATAAACAAGATATTAGAGAACAAAATAAACAAAATAACATGAAAGAAATTAAACAAGATATAAAAAAACAATAAGAAAAGATGTTGAGGTTAGAGAATCCACTCTTGGTGTTATGCTAAGATTAATCTTGTTTTATTACACAATTGAAATCCACACATAAGGGAGGTTCCAATTGGAAGGTTTAGCAATTCAGTCCAAATTGTCCAACGTCCATAGCATATGATATTATGTTCATTTGGTGTCCTCAAAACTCACAAAAAGAGTCCAAGCATTCCTTATGCCAAGGTATATGTCTACAACAAATCAAGGTTATGAAACCAAGCATTTACTGTGCCATTTTCCTTGTCAATAATGAATCAAGATCCCTACTTTGCAAGTATGATTTTAAACCAAAAGAAAATATTATCTATACTAGTGTTTATAAATGATGATTCATTTTAGCTCATGTTTAAGAGACTAACCTTAACATTTACCAAGAGCTTCACCTCATCACCTCAACAATATGATTAGCAACACATACTAAAAATGAAAAGAAATGTAAGAAGCATAAGTAAATAAAAAGAAAACTAGAGAAAGGAAAGAAGAAGAAAACTTAGAGAATTTTATTACAATGGCTAATATCCTACCAATGTATCAATGTATCCCAATACTCATCCAAGGCCCTCTATTTATACACATTTTGGAGGGCTAAATGACAAGAGACAAGCTTTACAAATTTCAAAGGTAGGTATAATAGGTGGGTGCATTTTTCTAACAATTTTCGTCATATTGTATGACAATTCTGATCAGCCAGCTTTATGGTCGATTTTGTCAATGTTGGAGGCTCGATCTGATAAAATGGTCTTCTAGAAAAATATACCCCTATCAGTTACGAATCTATAGCCGTTGGAATCAGATCATTTGCGCATGTGGATCGGAAGATATGGTCAAAATACCAAAACGGTGCAGAACAGACGTCATTGCACATCAGCCAACTTGATGGTTGATTTCGGTAGGGAAAACGACTCCGTTTCAAGAAGTGTAAAACATGAAAAAGATAGATATGCCTCTTAAGTATGCACGGTTAAAATTTCAGCCTTATTGCTTCAGTGAAACTCCAGATATAGCTGATATGGCAAAAGGTGTCGGAACTGGAACTGAACTGGATTTGCCCTTAATTCTTTATTTAACCTAGTAATCTGAAATCACTCAAAGAAACTCGTGAAAAACACCAAATTACATAAAAATATAAAAAATCATAAACACAATTAGACTAACCAATAATAACTCGTATTTGACACAAAATAATAATAAAACATAACTAAAAACTATATAATTATACGAGTTATCATTTACCCCACCTCCCCAATTTTCCTCATATCAGCCGTTTTACTCTAACCTAAACATGTCTCTCAAGGTGCTTATCCTTACCAACCAATGCCTACAACCGTGCCAGCATTTACATCTATCTATCAATCTAACACCCTTGGGAATAATCGAAGGGGGCATAAAAAGCGAAAAAGAAATTAGGTTGATCCTATTCCTCTGACATACAATGAGCTACTACCTCAACTCATCCAGAATCACCTTGTGACACCCACGCAATTAGAGCCTTTAAATCCCCCTTATCCGAGCTAGTATGATGCTAATGATTGTTGTGGTTATCATTCTGGCAATCAAGGTCACTCAACAGAGAACTGCCCCACTTTGAAGTACAAGGTCAGGGATCTCATCAAGGCTGGTTCGATAAGCTTTGAAGATGGGAAAGCCAAGTGTCATAAGAAACATGTAGTTCTGATGCATGTAGTTCTATACACTATGATGATGAAAGCACTTGTCTCATGTTGACATCTACATGGAAAAAATAAAAATTTGAATTTAAATATTTTGTGTTCATTATGTTTTAATAATAATTTGAATTTGCAAAAAAATGAAACTTTGAGAATTTTTTTTTTGGTAAACAATAATAAGGGGTTTTCACGTGAAATAATGGACAGTCTCGAGAATATTGATAATCATTGTTAGAATGACCTAACACTTTCCCTCTCTCTTTTAGGCTTTCCTATGCCTAAATCCTTTGAATCAAAACTACTTGAAAGACTTAATGCTTCAAGGAATATGAATAATTAAACTCCATAAAACCATTTTCATCATAGAATAAGAAAAAATGTAGATCCTAGTCTAAGCTATGAACAAAGGAACGAACTTTTTGAAATTTTTTCGAACTCCTTGAAATTCAAACAAATGAGACGTTCTTTCAAGAATTTAGATCATGGTAATTTGGTGTGTGTCAAAGTTGTGCCAAAACCATTCATGTCATTTTGAACAACCACAAAACACTAATTGCCCAAACATCACTTCATGATTGATACTCTGGGCACAATGATTAAACTAGATTATCCCATGTCTCAGAGAAAACCCGTTTTTGGGTCATATTTTCCTTGTTTCCTCAAAGAACTCAGATTTGAAACTCAGCATTTTCAAAATAGACCTAGACTTGCTATGTTCTTCGTTGATACAAATTCTCGTGGTTAATCAAATTGGGGCATAATATGTGGAAATGATGGTTATATGATGAAAAAGGATGGGACTAACGCATGGGATTAAAAAAAAAAGGGATATCAAGCATATGAGAATTCGGATGATTCCAAAGTGCAAAATGAAATTTTGATTATCTATTTCCCCTGAGGATTGCTTTTTAATGAGAATATTTATGCTTGATATGATAAATGACCATCTTTCATATCCCCTTCACTAAGAAGAAATTATCCCTAGTCACCCCTTTGAGCCTTAGGAATTATTTCTTTCTTTGAACCCTGATCAAGGATCACTCTCTACACTGGAAGGCAAATACGAGGAAAAATAATCCAAAATCATGGAAAAAAAGAGAGCCACTGGAAAATGTGAAATCAAAGAATGGAAAATGAAAGCCAGAAATCAAAAAAAGATTGAAAAAGAAAAAAGAAAAGTCCAAAAAAAAGGGACAAATGTTTCAAGAATGAATTCTCCGTAGGAAATGATCCTTGATCCAACCCTTAAACACAGGTTTTGGGCCTGTTTATCCTTTCTTTCTGAACCCCAAGCCACGGCCTACATCACGTGCTTTAAAAGCCCATTTTTGATCGAGCATGAATATTTAACTTGAAGGGTTTTTCCTCAGATTTTATCCCATCTCATCGAATTCTCATTTTACTAAGGAGGAATTTAGAATTCTCAAGAGCATGGTAAAACAAAAAAAGAAAAATAGGAAAGAAGGGGACTCTAGGGCGAAAACCCAAAAACGGGCGGTCTAGAGTAAAATTGGAATTTATGATGCCATCTATGATAGTGCCGATACCATAAAAGAAAAGGTCACCTTGAGGAAGTGGTCATCGAGGAACATCTAGGAATTTCTGAACCTCCCAAATTGACAGCTCTCATTGGAGGATTGTCTTCGAAAACAGAAAAATTTTTTTCCTCCAAAATTAAACTTTCCAGTTTAAACATCTCGGCCAATCATGACGCTTGTCAAAATGCCTTGATATGGAAACTAAAAGAATGTTGAATTTGTTTGGTTCTCAATGAATTCATGATTTATAAAACCTGTTCCATTTGTGAGCCTAGAAGGGGTATACATTTTTGTTATGAAGTTTTCCTGGCAAACCCAGAATCCTGTTATACCAAACCTTGCCAATCCCAGTTGAAAAAAATCCAGATTAACACTTAGAGAAATTTCTAACAGTGATCATCAGTCTTCAAAAGATTTGTACATCACACACTGTGGGGTTAATATTTTTTGTTCAGAAGTTTTCAAAATGAGAAAACAAATAAAGATATATATTTTTTGAAGCACCCATTCTTGATGTTGACATAAGACAAGGGTTTTTCTAACCCAAAGGTATAGAACTGCTAGGATAGACCTTGACTTCCAAATATGAGAAGAAGAAATAGAACTCGGCAAGCCGACTTCTGTCAATAAGAGTTTGAAAACTGTTGGGGCAAAGTAAATAGCCAAAGATTGAAAAATGAATTGAAGTTATACTCTGATTTGAAGAGGGAAAATGAATTGGAAAAGCTAAGCCAAAGTCTAGAAAAATGATCAGGGGGATTTGCGTCTTTTCATGAAGCATTTACATCATTATTGATCTTTGCATTTGCATCATATAGAAGCATTTGCTGTTGACCTTTGCATTTGCATCCTTCTGTGAAGTAATTACGTTATTTGAGGATCATCTGCATTTGCATCAATAAGCTTTTGTATCAATCTAAGCCATTTGCATGTACACTATTGATAACTCGTATAATTATATAGTTTTTAGTTATGTTTTATTATTGTTTTGTGTCAAATACGAGTTATTATTGTTTAGTCTAATTGTGTTTATGATCTTTATGTATTTTGGTGTTTTTCACAAGTTTCTTTGAGTGATTTCAGATTACTAGAATTAAGGGCAAATCCAGTTCAGTTCCAGTTCCGACTCATTTTTCCATATCAGCTATATCTGGAGTTTCATTGAAGCAATAAGGCTGAAATTTGTAGCCGTGCAAAGCTAAGAGGCATATCTATCTTTTTCATGTTTTATACTTCTTGAAACGGAGTCGTTTTCCCTAGCGAAATCGACCATCAAGTTGGCTGATGTGCAATGATGTCTGTGCTGACCTGTTTTCGTATTTTGCCCATATCTGCTTATCCACATCAGCAAATGAGCTGATTCCAATGGATATGGATCCGTAACTGATACGGGAACCTTTTTCTAGAAGACCATATGATCAGATCAGGCCTCTAATATTGACGAAATCGACCATCAAGTTGGCTGATGTGCAATGACGTCTGTGCTGACATGTTTTCGTATTTTGCCCATATCTGCTTATCCACATCAGAAAATGAGCTGATTCCAACGGCTATGGATCCGTAACTGATAGGGGAACCTTTTTATAGAAGACCATGTGATCAGATCAGGCCTCCAACATTGACGAAATCGACCATCAAGTTGGCTGATCAAAATTGTCATACAATATGACGAAAATTGTTAGAAAAATTCACCCACCTATTATACCTACCTTTGAAATTTGTAAAGCTTGTCTCTTGTCATTTAGCCTTCCAAAATGTGTATAAATAGAGGGCCTTGGATGATTGTAGAGGATCATATTGTACATAGGTAGGATATTAGCCATTTTAATAAAATTCTCTAAGTTTTCTTCTTCTTTCTTTTCTCTAGTTTTCTTTCTTTTCTCTAGTTTTCTTTTTCTTTAGAGAGAGCAAGAGGTTGGATAATTAATATTCTTCCTCTTCTTCTTTCTTTCTTTTATTTTCTTCTTAGATTTTCTTTAATTTTATGTTTATGTTTATAATGCCTATGCTAGGCTAAACTTCTATTTGGTTAAGGGTGATTTCAAAGCCCTAGACATGTTTTGTGATTGATTTTCAGATTCTATCTATCATTAATTTTCTATCAAAGTTGCTTATGTTCTTCTACAAGAATTGTTCATGATGTTGTCTAGATTTATTTAGGTGTACAACTAGATAGATCTTGATAATTATCTATTGCTAGTTTAGGAGTCTTGATCCGTGTAATTGTCTTGATTTCCTATTCATAAGTGGCAATTTGTGATTATTAATGATTATGGTCAAGTTTTCAATAATTGCAAAGTGGAACATAACCTAAGTTGAACAATCCGAGCTTATGTGTTTGTTGCTTAGATCAACCTATCTTTCTCATCATAAAGCTGCCATTAAATTGAATTTAGAGAGCTTATTCTAGGTTGTTTAATGGTTAGAGATTAAATAGAGAGCTTGTTCTATTTAACGACAAACTAAGGAAAGATTGGGGTAACAGAGCTTGTTGTTATCTACGGTTGTTAACTTTGATAGTTGGTTGATATTGATAGATCTGAAATTGATTCTTAATGATGTCTAGTGGTGGAGAATGAAACCTTAACCATATTTTTCATATTTGATTCTTCTTACTTATTTATTTTCTTACTTTTAGTTTGCTTATTTTTTATATTTATTTTTATTGGCTGGTTATACCGCCTAATTTGTATATTAACTTTGTTTTATTTTTATTGGCTGGTTATACCGCCTAATTTAGTATATATATTTTTATTGGCTGGTTATACCGCCTAATTTAGTATATATATTTTTATTAGCTGGTTATACCGCCTTGCATCTTATTCTTATTATTTACTTTAGTTTAAATCTGGCTTCAAAAACCCTTTTTCTTTTATTGTTTTCTTTGAACGTAAGTTATAAACTATTAACTTATAAACTAAAACCCAATCCCTGAGGACTCGACCCTTGCTAACTACTATACTTACAATTGATCTTTTTAGTGCAAGGTTAAATAAGATACACTCTTTTGGGTGCATCAAATTTTTGGCGCCGTTGCCGGGGATTGTTTTCTTTAGTTTATTTGTTACTTGGTTTATTCTTATTTTCAGTTCTAATTAGTTCTATTTTCTTGTACATACAAGTTTTTCTTATCAAATTTTGAAAAAAAAAAAAAAAAACGATGGAATTGAGCAATCTAACACTTGAAGAGTTGGTGGCATACATGAACATGGAAAATCAACAAGCCAATCTCACCTACCCAGTTCAACAATTGGCCATGGGAGGATGTCAAGGCCATCAAGTGTTCCAAGACCAACAATATGATCATTACTCAAACACTTACCATGAGGGATGGTGGGATCATACTAATTATGGCTACTCGAAAAATTACCAAGAAGTAGATCCTTATGCCAATTACACTCATCCATCTAGATTTAATCAATCATGGTCTCAAGAACCAGATCTTTTTCAGCCACTACATATGACTCAAAACTCAGGTACTTCTTTAGAAGATCTTGTCGATTCTCTTGTTACTAATACTTTGCAATTTCAACAGGAAACAAGGGCAAGTATCCAGAGTTTGGAAAGGCAAATGAGCCTATTGGCTAGTAGTATGGTGGTATGGGTAGCACAAAGATCTGAAGAACTCCCTGCCCAAACGATGATTAACCCAAAGGAGAATGCTACTATTGTGACCTTGAGGAATGAGGAACAAGATGAGGATGAGACAAAATTAGAGATGAATTCTATTCTTGAGGATAATGAAGCCAATGATCCAAATAAGAGTATTTCGGCACCTGAGGTAACGTTTGAGATTCCAATTTTTACTAATGTTTCTTCTCCACCTTTTCCTAGTAGATTCCCAAAGTTCAAGGAGGATGAACATGAACAAGACACGCTGGAAACCTTAAACAGTTTGTTTGTGGATGTCATTCAACAAGTACCATAAGATGCACCATTTCTCGATGAGATATGCACCACCACGGATGATGGAATAATACTTGTAATGGAGAATGCATCCACTGTTGTGCAAAGAAAGCTTCCTCTAAAACGCATAAATTTGGGAAATTTCATGTATGAGCCTGACAAGCCTAAAAAGCCAAGAAGGGGTGTTGGTTAGATTCAAAACACTAACTCAAGTGTTAATTGGGAAGGCAGCCCAATTAAAGATGAAATTGCCAACCTTCCATATTCAGATTTGCTTTCTCTTTCTCTTTCTTTTCCTTTTTCTTTTATTATTTTTATTGTTTTTATTTTTATTTCTTATGTTTCTTTGTTAATTGTGTTTACTGTTTTTAAGTTCATTTAGGCTGCATAAGTTTCTTTTGTTTAATAGTTCTTTTCTCTTACATATAATTCTTTCATTTGGGATTAATAGCATTACATTAATGACAATGTAAGAATTATGTGTGGGGGGAAGAATTTAGGATTTTATTTAGAGTGTTTTGTTTTTGAGTCTTTTTATGTTGTTTTTCTTTCTGATCCTTGTTTTGAAAATAACTAGATGTAAATATAATTTTTATTTTTTTTAACCCCGGTTAAATGGCGGATAACGGTACTCCGTGATTATTTAAATCGGTTCCATCAGCTACCCACAAAACTGATATTGTATATAAATTTCTCTTCCAATTTCTCTTTCATTTTTTTTCATTTTTTTTCAGGATGGATGATATTCTCACAAGATTGCAGAAACGATTTCCTCCTTTTCCTCAAAATATTTTACTGAAGCTTTACCAAGTTCGATTTGAAAGATTAAGAATGCTTATGCACAAAGGGATTCCTGGAGACATACGTTGGATAATTGAAGCCAAGGTACGTGAAGATGAATATCTTCCTGTTTTACATTTACCAGGTACAGGTAGAAGCACTTTTGCAAAGAAGCGACGAGCAAAGCGCATGAGTTCAAATTGCCACAAATGTGCACGATGGACGTGTAACGGTAAATGTCGTTCTATTGGGATTTCGTCCTCTAATCGAGATGATAAAATTGAATTCATTAAGGATGGACTGAGTAAGGAGAATTTGGGTACTATCCAACTTTCTCTTGAGACGCATCCTAGTGGAGATGTACAAAGAGAAATTCTTGATTTATGGCCGCAATTCCAAAGGGAATGGCAACATCTTGGGAATCTGATGTTAAAAGACCCTGTTTGCCAGCTTGTAAGAAAACTGGATGGGAAGCATATCCTCGACTCATAGAAGGCGTTTAAGCCGTTTCTGGACGTAAAACCAGAGGAAGATGTGAGCCACAATCACAACTACAATAAATGACTTCTCAGCTTTTGGTTTGATTTGCAATAACTTCATTTTGGTTTAATTTACGTGTTGTTCGATTTGTGTAATTATTCTCGTTTTTTTATTTGTCTTTTACGGTTGATTTTTTCTTCTCTTTTTGATTTTCTTCCTGAAATCACGCAAAAATCTTTTGTTAGGTTAACATTTTCTTCTGACAGGTCAGATACACTTTCGGCGACATTATTACTCTTGTCTGATTCACTACTCAGTCCTTTATATATTACACCATGTACTCATTCTCTTTCAGGCACTCGAAGAAAAAAAAAAATGGAAAGTACTTCGTCCCAGCGCATTAAAAAAATTTGTGTCTTTGGAGGTGCTTATCCAGGGAAAAATAACATATTTGCTGATGAAGCCATAAGAGTTGGAGTAATACTTGCCCAACAAAAGATCCAGTTGATTTATGGAGGCGGTAGTACGGGTTTAATGGGAGCAGTCGCTACAGCAGCACACGCCGGAGGAAGTCCAGTTCTAGGAATCGTGCCAAAACTATTCACAAGTTTTTGTGGACCTACCGTGGGTAAGGAAATACAAGTCTGGAGTATCCCTGAACGGATGACAATCATGTACCATTCTGCCGATGCATTCATTGCTTTACCAGGAGGTTTGGGTACATTGGAAGAAATAGCTTGCGTGGCTTCTTGGTCATCTTTGGTCACAAATAAGAAACCCATTGGTTTGCTTAATATTAATGGTTATTTTAGTAATTTGCTTTCATATTTAGATAATGCTGTGGAAAATGGATTCATGTTTTCAGAGGCAAGGAGAACCATAATTTCTGCTACAACCATTGAAGATTTACTCAAAAAGCTCCAAGCTTATGAGTGTTTATCTGCTACGGTTGTTTCGCAAACGCTCGGAAAAAGAAAAAGAGATATGGACGAGCAAGGAGTGGATTGCACTTTGTCTTTGTGACATTATCTAACATTTTGCTTGTTGTGTCTCGGTTATAATAAGTGGTTAGCAACCTCTGCAGGTAATATCTCCTAAATTCTACCTTTAAAATTTGACATTGGGGACAATGTTATATTTTAGTAGGGGGTAAGGGACATATTTTGCTAATTTAAAAAAAAAAAAAAGTTTGTTGTGTTTTAAGCAATTTAGAAGTATTCATTCTGAACAAGGTCTGAGTAAGGGAGACTTGAGACCTACCTTGTCAGTTTGATTTTAATCTTTTTATGTTTACTTGTTAATTTTTCTTTAGTATTTTAGGATTATTTAGGTTGCATGAGTTTGTTTTGTTTTGTTTTGAGTCTAGTTGTTCCTATTCTTATGTTATTAGTTCTTTTCTCTTACACATGATTCTTTCATTTGGGTTAATAGACTTACATTGAGGACAATGTAAGAATTAAGTGTGGGGGGAATGATTTAGGATTTCTTTTATTTTCGTCTACTATTTTTTTTTTATGAGTCTTTATTATTATTATTTTTAGTGTGTTTTAGTTCCTTTTTAATACAATGATGAGATATGAATTGCATAGGTCTAAACTGGTTACTAGTGAGAACATTTTCATGAGAATTAAGCTTGATACTAATTTTTATGAGCCAATGTTAATATGATATGTTGATTAAGAAAGAAGCATGTTTAGACTTAAAACTGACTTGTATAATCATCATTGTGAGTTTTTGAGCCTAAAATGATTGATGCATTATACAAATCAATCTAATTTCTTTCTTGAGTGCTCTTATGATTACATGATTCTCTAGAACTTGCTTTAAACCGTTTGAGACTATATTGATGCATGTGACAACATGAATATGATAGAGGCATTAGGATTTTTAGCCAGGGCCAAACAACCATCCCTTATTGATGTTCCAAGAGAACACACCCTTAGTGAACCAATTTGAGCCTACATTGAATAAGCTATCTCTTTGGTAACCATAACTTGTCCCTAACCTAAATATACTTATATCTTTACCTTTGTTCCAAAGATGAATTAGCATGATTTGAGACAAGTTGCAAAGACAAGGGATATTTTTTGGTTAGAAACAAGAAATAAGTGTGGGGGGAAAAGAAAAGAAAAGTCAAGAGAAAAAGAAATGGAATACTGGCAAATACATTCCTATATAAAAAAAAATGAATCATCTCTTGAATTTGTGGAAAAAGAAAAAGATGTTACAAAGTTGTTTAGAATGAAGAAAAGGCCCAACATGAATATCCGACCTAGGTGACTATGTACTTGTAAAGAGTTTTGAGAAGTTTCTTTGTATAATCTTTTTATGTCTCTAAACTTTATGAACTCTTTGGAACCTTTGTGATATCTTTATCCTTTTGTTCTTCAACCACATTACAAACCCCTTGGCCCCATTACAACCTTGATTAAAGACCTCTTGATTTATGAAGTTGCATGATCTTTTAAGTGGAGAATAGGTGGACAAGCAAGCATATGGTAGAAGTGTTTTCATGAGATTGATTGAGTGTAAACACTTTACCACTACTTTAAAGAGTGAAAATCAAGAGAGTATCCCATGTGAGAAGTTGAGATTAAATTTGAACATGCACTATTTTGATTGAGATATGTTATGCTAATATTGGCTTAAACTCAAACAATTTACATTCAAGCATGAATTTTTGTGAAATTCTTTAAGCTATTGATTAGTTTATAAGACTTGTTCAAAGATTGTCTCTAATTTGTATTGAAAGGATTAGGAATAAATATTTTTAGTATATGTAGTTTATTTATATTTTAGTTTTTCAATGTTTGTGGGTATCGTTCTAGTAAACCCTCACGAGACTAAACTCGTCCACTAGGGACACCTAGGGGTTTAAAGGCTTGTGTCACATGCTAAGTGCCACCGTGATTTCCTACGAAAGTGGATTAGATTAGATTTTCTTATTTTATTTTTATTGAGTCGTTGCTAGGGACTAGCAACAATCTAAGTGTGGGGGTGTGATAACTCGTATAATTATATAGTTTTTAGTTATGTTTTATTATTGTTTTGTGTCAAATACGAGTTATTATTGTTTAGTCTAATTGTGTTTATGATCTTTATGTATTTTGGTGTTTTTCACAAGTTTCTTTGAGTGATTTCAGATTACTAGAATTAAGGGCAAATCCAGTTCAGTTCCAGTTCCGACACATTTTGCCATATCAGCTATATCTGGAGTTTCACTGAAGCAATAAGGCTGAAATTTGTAGCCGTGCAAAGCTAAGAGGCATATCTATCTTTTTCATGTTTTATACTTCTTGCAACGGAGTCGTTTTCCCTAGCGAAATCGACCATCAAGTTGGCTGATGTGCAATGACGTCTGTGCTGACCTGTTTTCGTATTTTGCCCATATCTGCTTATCCACATCAGCAAATGAGCTGATTCCAATGGCTATGGATCCGTAACTGATACGGGAACCTTTGTCGAGAAGACCATATGATCAGATCAGGCCTCTAATATTTACGAAATCGACCATCAAGTTGGCTGATGTGCAATGACGTCTGTGCTGACATGTTTCCGTATTTTGCCCATATCTGCTTATCCACATCAGAAAATGAGCTGATTCCAACGGCTATGGATCCGTAACGGATAGGGGAACCTTTTTCTAGAAGACCATGTGATCAGATCAGGCCTCCAACATTGACGAAATCGACCATCAAGTTGGCTGATCAAAATTGTCATACAATATGACGAAAATTGTTAGAAAAATTCACCCACCTATTATACCTACCTTTGAAATTTGTAAAGCTTGTCTCTTGTCATTTAGCCTTCCAAAATGTGTATAAATGGAGGGCCTTGGATGATTGTAGAGGATCATATTGTACATAGGTAGGATATTAGCCATTTTAATAAAATTCTCTAAGTTTTCTTCTTCTTTCTTTTCTCTAGTTTTCTTTCTTTTCTCTAGTTTTCTTTTTCTTTAGAGAGAGCAAGAGGTTGGATAATTAATATTCTTCCTCTTCTTCTTTCTTTCTTTTATTTTCTTCTTAGATTTTCTTTAATTTTATGTTTATGTTTATAATGCCTATGCTAGGCTAAACTTCTATTTGGTTAAGGGTGATTTCAAAGCCCTAGACATGTTTTGTGATTGATTTTCAGATTCTATCTATCATTAATTTTCTATCAAAGTTGCTTATGTTCTTCTACAAGAATTGTTCATGATGTTGTCTAGATTTATTTAGGTGTACAACTAGATAGATCTTGATAATTATCTATTGCTAGTTTAGGAGTCTTGATCCGTGTAATTGTCTTGATTTCCTATTCATAAGTGGCAATTTGTGATTAATGATTATGGTCAAGTTTTCAATAATTGCAAAGTGGAACATAACCTAAGTTGAACAATCCGAGCTTATGTGTTTGTTGCTTAGATCAACCTATCTTTCTCATCATAAAGCTGCCATTAAATTGAATTTAGAGAGCTTATTCTAGGTTGTTTAATGGTTAGAGATTAAATAGAGAGCTTGTTCTATTTAACGACAAACTAAGGAAAGATTGGGGTAACAGAGCTTGTTGTTATCTACGGTTGTTAACTTTGATAGTTGGTTGATATTGATAGATCTGAAAGTGATTCTTAATGATGTCTAGTGGTGGAGAATGAAACCTTAACCATATTTTTCATATTTGATTCTTCTTACTTATTTGTTTTCTTACTTTTAGTTTGCTTATTTTTTATATTTATTTTTATTGGCTGGTTATACCGCCTAATTTGTATATTAACTTTGTTTTATTTTTATTGGCTGGTTATACCGCCTAATTTAGTATATATATTTTTATTGGCTGGTTATACCGCCTAATTTAGTATATATATTTTTATTGGCTGGTTATACCGCCTTGCATCTTATTCTTATTATTTACTTTAGTTTAAATCTGGCTTCAAAAACCCTTTTTCTTTTATTGTTTTCTTTGAACGTAAGTTATAAACTATTAACTTATAAACTAAAACCCAATCCCTGAGGACTCGACCCTTGCTAACTACTATACTTACAATTGATCTTTTTAGTGCAAGGTTAAATAAGATACACTCTTTTGGGTGCATCAACTATGAAGCATCTGCATCTTATCAGATATCTGCATCTGCATCATGAAGCATTTGCATCATGAAGCATTTGCATCAATCCAAGCCATTTATATTTGCACCATGAAGCATGAGCACCTTGTTAAAGACATGTGCGTCTGCATCTCTTCTCAAAGCTTTTGGGTATAATTTTCAACACGATTTAAAAAAAAAATGATGAGCAAGTCTTCAGTGGTGATAGCCGAAGTCTTTGTGGAGATATCCAGAGTTTTAAAATTTTTTGAAAAGGGAAAGTCTTTGGTAGTGATAACCGCTTCCTCTGTGGAGATATATAGAATTTTCAAATTTTTTGAAAAGGTTTCGTCTTTGGTAGTGATAGCCGAAGCCTCTATGGAGATATCCAAAGTTTCTAATTTTTTTGAAAAGGTAAAGTCTTTGGTAGTGATAGTTGAAGCCTCTGTGGAGATATCCAGAGTTTTTAAATTTTTTAAAATGAGCAAGTCTTTGGTGGTGATAGCCAAAGCTTTTCGAGGAGATACCCAGAATTTTATTCAACATCTGCATCTACATCAAAAGCATTTGCATCATGAAGCATTTGCATCCTCTCTCAAAGCTTTCAGGTATAATCGAACTCGTTCTGCTTCTCAAAGGAGTCAAGTCCCGAGACCACTGTCGAGATATTTTGTTTTAAATTCAAACTCATTCTGCTTCTCAAATAAGTCGAGCCCCGAGACCACCGTTGAGGTACTTTCTTTTATTTTGAACCTGCCGAACCCAAAATTTTAAATTTTTAAAAATGAGCAAGTCTTTGGTGGTGATAGCCAAAGCTTCTGGAAGTGATACTTAGAGTTTTTATAAATTTTAAACATAGCCAAAGCTTCTGGAAGTGATACCCAAAATTTTTACCAATTTTAAACAGTGAGAAAGTCTTTGGTAGTGATAGCTGAAGTTTCTGGAGGAGATATCTAGAATTTTACAAATTTTAAACAGTGATAAAGTCTTCGGTGGTGATAGTTGAAGCTTCTGGAGGAGATACCTAGAATTTTTCAAATTTTAAACAGTGAGAAAGTCTTTGGTGGTGATAGCTGAAGCTTCTAGAGGAGATACCCAGAATTTTATAAATTTTAAATAGTGAGAAAGACTTTGGTAGTGATAGCCGAAGCCTCTGTGGAGATATCCAGAGTTTTACAGTTTTAAAAATGAGCAAGTCTTTGGTGGTGATAGCCGAAACTTCTGGAGGAGATGCCCAGAATTTTAAACACAGTTGAGAACAAGACAGGTTAAGACACCGAGACCATCGTCGAGGTCATTTCTTATCTTGCAAATCGAACCCGTTTCCTTAAGACGGGTCGAGCCTTGATTAGTCAGGGAACTCAATTTAAGGATAAAATCTTCCTTTTACAGCTTTTTCAAAAAAAAAAGATGAAAAAATGGAAAAAATGAAAAACAAAAAGAAAAATGATGAAAAAGAAAAATGGAAAAAAGAAAACTCCCTTTCCCTTCTCTTCACATGTGATTTCACTAACCGGACAAAATTAATGTTTGTTTATCTTTGCCAGATTCTTAATTCTTAGCAATAGCCAAAGAGGGACAGCTGTAGACACCTAATTTTGTCTGGAACACTAAATCAGTTATGTTTTCTTCCTAAATTGATAATTCAGAATGTAAAAAGGCTTTTCTCACCCTGCAGGTGGTACTCCGAGACTTAGTCTAAGAAAGCATACAGACAAAGTCAAACTCAAAAAAAGTCAACCCCAAAAAAGTTAACTCAAAAAAGTCAACTACTAAAAAAGGCAACCCACTTTCAAAATCAAGATTTGAATTTCAATTGAAAGATAGTGAAAGAATTTTGATAATCCGAGGTCTACATTGAAAGATATGGAGGTCGAAAGTTAGGTTACGGAATCTCAATAGAAAGGAAACCCTAGTTGGGAAATTTGGGGAAAAATGCTTGAACGATCAAATTGGTCGAAATTGAAGGTCCCAAATGAAAGATATGAACTGACTACGGGTAATGGATATGCTACTTGGAAGAAAAACTGAAAGAAAAGTCAATTCGAAGAAAAACGAGAATTAGGGTTTTTGTTGGATTTCGGTGAAATTTAGAAGAATTACAAAAATAGCCTGATTCGGTAAGACTAAAGCCCCTAATTGATGAGGAGTGATTAAACAAGGATAGCCCAAGGTTCAGTTTGATGAAAATCTGAAAATCGGACTTGTTTTGAGCAATACCGGGCTTCGGAGGCAAAAGAGCAAAATTGGAAAATTTGGAAAAAATAGCAAATGAACTCCAAAAATTCTAAAAATTTCCAGATCTCATTCTTAAATAATTTTGAAGAGATTGGAGAAAGAAAATCTTGATTCGGAGTTCGTTTGCAAAATGGCCAAATCCCGGGTCTACTATGTAGAAATTCAAAAGGATAAATCTAAAAAAAATAGTAAATGAGCTCCAACAATTCTGAAAATTTGCAGATCTCATTCTTAAATTATTGGGAAGAGGTTGGCGAAAGAAAATCAGGATTCGTAGTTCGTTCGCAAAATGGCCAAATCCAGGTCCCCTATGTAGAAATTCAAGCAGATAAATCCTGAAAAAATAGCAAATGAGCCCCAAAAATTATGAAAACTTCCAGATAACAATTTTAAATTATTTGGAAGAGATTGGTGAAGAAAAATATGGATTTGGAGCTCGTTTAAAATTGGTGAAAGTTCGGGTGCACAAAAGGGTAATTTTGATAGAAAAAATCCAAATAAATAGTAAATGGACTCGGAAAATTTTGAAAACTATCAGAATTCATTTTTTTATTATTTCTGAAGTATTGAAAAAATAAAATTTGAATTTGGAGTCAATTTGCTATTTATTTAGGTTCGGGGGTCAAAAAGGTTATCTTATCGAAGAAACCGAAAATGGCAAATTTGTAATTAAGAAAAATATGAAAAAAGAAGGAATTTCTAGGATTTTACCTCCTTTGATCAGCCAGCATAGAGGAGAAGAAGGAAGCTTGATCAATTTAATTCCTTAGTCACTATCAAGCTCACATGCTACCACTAGTACCTTGCAAATGGTCCCCCCTTCATCCAATGGCTTAGGTGCCTTGTAGTACAATTGAATACACCATTCAATGGCCAAGATTAAATGCCAAGATGACATTTTTATTTTTCATGAAAGAACCATCATCTAATGGCCAAGAATGGAAGAGCACAACTCATCCAAAGGTGGACATCCATTTGACAAATAGAAAGTGCATGGGATTCTTCCTTTTCATCTAATGGTTTAGGCCATATACAAGGGCTGAGTACACATGTAAAGGGCTGGGATTAAATTCCAAGATGATATTTTTATGTTGTCAAGAAAGAATTCTCATCCAATGGCAAGAATAGAAGAACACAACTCATCCAAGGGTAGGCACTCAAAAGGCCAAGTAAGGGAATGTATGGGATTGGTCCTTTTTTTCATCTAAGGGCTGAGTACAAATCTTAAGGGCTGCTACCAATTGGCAAGATGATATTTTTATGTTGTCATGAAAATATCTTAATCTAAGGGCCAAGATTGAAGGAGAAAAAGTGCAAAAATCATCCAATGGTTGAGGGGCCATTCAGCCAAGCATGAGAGAGGGGAGGTCAGTAGCTAATGGAGAAAAAAAAAGGTTTTTGAGAAAAAGAAAAAAGGCTTTTGTTAAGGTAGTCATTCTACCATTGCTACTACATTTTTTCTTCTTCTTCCTCATGCTTTATTTCTTGTTTTCCATGTGATTTCCTACCATTTTTTACATCTTTCTTGTTGTTCTTGCTTTTCAAAAAAATAAAATAAAATAAAAACAATGGTTAGGCTTCATGATCTTGATGAAAATCAAGTGATAATGGTTAGGGTGGGCTTTGTCCAATATACCAACCATGGAGCTCATCTCCATATTTTTTTTTTACCTTAGTTATTTTTTATGATTTTGAGATTGAAAAGGCTTCATGATCTTGATGAAAATCAAGAGATAATGGTTAGGGGGCTTTGTCCAATGTACCAACCATGGAGCTAATCTCTTTGTTATTCATTCATTTATTTACTTTAACTTGCTTATTTCTATTATTATTTATCTTTATATATATTTATATTCTTGCTAACCATCTTGTTCTTTTGATTTATGTCATATTTTTGCATCTTGGGGCTATTGTCATATAGTTTAGGCCATTTCCATTTTTCATATCATCTTCCATAGTATTTAGTTAGGTCATTTTACATGACATTTCTCACAGCACTTTGGTTCCTAGGCCATTCGGCCATGTTTATTTTCTCTAAGCTTTAGGTCATTTTTCATATGCCATAATATTTTTCCATGACATTTAGATATTAGGCCATTTTTATATGCCATGTCATTTCACATGTCATTTAGCTTTAAGCCATTTTTATAATTCCATGTCATTTTACATGTCATTTAAGCATTAGGCTATTTTCATATGCTATGTTGTTTTTCCATGACATTTAGACATTAGAACATTTTCATATGCCATGTCATTTCCCATGTCATTTAGGCACTAGGTCATTTTCATTATTTCATGTCATTTTCCATGTCATTTAGACATTAGTTCATGCATGTTAAGTTAGGATAGCATTTATTGCCATGCAAACTCATGCTAGGCATTTAGGTTATTTATGCCATTCATTTTTCCATATCACTTAGGCTTTAAACCATGCATTTCATGCATTCACTTTGCTGTATTTTCATGCATTTCATGTCATGCCACATGATTTATGACTTAGGCCAATCAATGGTTCAAAGTCATGCTCACTTGAGCATACTTGTGAAAAAATAAAGAGTTGTCAAATTGATTATTCTACCTTTGTGATTTTTTTAAGCCAATTTTTGACTAACTTTTTAAAAGTGTTAGCTACTGTTTGTGGGTCTTTAGGAGAGTCTCTAATAGTTTTTCTTTGATTTTTAAATGATTTTATCAAAGGCAAAAAAATATGTTTTGGCAAAATAGTTTTTCATCCTATACTCGTACTTTCTCGATTTTTCTGGGCAGTCATCTTTTATCAAAAAATTAAGCCAAATTTTTTCGTGTAGTTTTACATGTTCTAAGTCTCCAGTAAGTTTTTTAGATTTTTTTTGAAATTTTAAAAATAGGTTAAAAAATCATGTATCAAAATAGGAGAAAAATTCTGAGCTTCGTGTCTACTCAAGGAAAAAACAGATTCAAACTAAGGGAGCAATCACAACTATGCAGAACCAGAAGTCTGTCCCGAATCCAGAACCAGAAATCTTTGATCCTCCAAATTCAGGTATTCCATCTGAGTCATGTCCCTCACAAACTGACAGTTTTGATTTTCCTATTGCACTTAGGAAAGGTGTCAGAAGTTGTACTAAACATCCATTATCAAAATATGTGTCTTATGAAAAATTGTCACCCTCTTTTCTTGCTTTTACCTCACAATTGTCTAGTGTGGATGTTCCAAAGAATATACAGGAAGCTCTAAAAGTTCTCGAATGGAAGGAGGCAGTCTTTGAGGAGATGAATGCACTGAAAAAAATGGCACATGGGAAAAGGTCTATTTACCCAAAGGGAAGACACCTGTGGGATGCAAATGGGTGTTTTCAATAAAGTTCAAATCAGATGGAACTCTAGAACGTTACAAGGCAAGACTGGTTGCAAAAGGCTTTACACAAACCTATGGGATAGATTACCAGGAGACATTTGCACCAGTGGCAAAACTAAACACAGTAAGAGTACTTTTATCTTTAGCTGTGAATCTTGAGTGGCCTCTACACCAACTAGATGTTAAGAATGCCTTTCTTAACGGAGAATTAGAAGAAGAAGTTTTTATGGATGCTCCTCCAGGATTTGAAGATCAGTTTGGAACTAAAGTGTGTAAGCTAAAAAGGTCACTGTACGGATTGAAACAGTCTCCAAGAGCTTGGTTTGAACGATTCACAAGGTCAGTAAAAAATCAAGGCTATTGTCAAGCACAAACTGATCATACAATGTTCATAAAACATACAGGTACAGGGAAGATGGCCATTTTGATTGTCTATGTTGATGATATAATTCTTACTGGAAGTGATGATAATGAGTTGGCTAGATTGAAAAAATGTCTTGCTGCTGAATTCGAGATCAAAGATTTGGGATCCTTACGATATTTCTTGGGAATGGAGGTTGGAAGATCACAAAAAGGCATTGTATTATCCCAAAGAAAGTATGTCTTAGATTTGCTAAGAGAAACTGGAATGAGTGGATGTAAGCCTAGTGACACACTAATGGATACTAATCAAAAGCTTGGAGAAAAGACAGAAGGAGTACCAGTGGAAAAAGGGATGTATCAACGTCTCGTTGGGAAATTAATTTATCTGTCCCACACAAGGCCTGACATTGCTTTTGCAGTCAGTGTGGTAAGTCAGTTTATGCATTCCCCATATGAGGAACATTTAGAAGCTGTCTATCGAGTTCTTAGGTACTTAAAAGGTACACCTGGAAAAGGATTGTGGTTCAAGAAAGGAGATTCAAGAACAGTGGAAATATTCACAGATGCAGATTGGGCAGGATCAATTACTGACAGAAGATCCACCTCTGGCTACTGTGCATTCCTATGGGGAAACTTAGTAATATGGAGGAGCAAGAAGCAAAATGTGGTTGCTCGAAGCAGTGCAGAAGCTGAATTTCGAGCTATGGCTAATGGTGTATGTGAAATAATGTGGCTGAAGAGAGTGCTTGAAGAACTAAAGCTAAGTTCAGAATCTCCTATGAAATTGTTTTGTGATAATAAAGCTGCTATCTGCATAGCTAACAACCCAGTTCAACATGACAGAACAAAGCATATTGAGATTGACAGACATTTCATTAAGGAAAAACTGGAAAGTAGAATATTGTGTATGCCATTTATAACCACAGATCAACAGCTAGCTGATGGTATCAAAGCCTTGAGGAAGAAATCCTGATGGTTAAAACAGCCACTGCCATCTCTTCATGAGGTATTTGCTGAAGTTAGAAGAGAAGCAGGAAGAAGGAAAATCATGTTAGGAGACAGTAACCAATCTCCTACCGAAGCCTCTGCTCTTGTTACTAAAGCCAACCATAATAACCCTCGACAATCCAGAAAAGGAGACAAAGTGTGGTGTCATCATTGCAACAAACCACGCCACACAAGGGAGACATGTTGGGAGTTACATGGAAAGCCTTCCAATTGGAAACCACGATCATTCAACCGTGACTCAAAGGCATTCCAAACAAGCACTTCAGAGCAAGAGGCTCCGAATGGTTCAGGGGGAATTAATGAGACATCTTCTTTCAGTAAGGAACAGTTAGACCAACTGTATAAACTTTTTCAATCCACACAATTTTCAAATGTGTCTTCCTCTTGTTCCCTAGCCCAAAAAGGTAATTATCTTCAAGCCATAGCATTCAATGTGTCTGTTAACTCTAATTACCCATGGGTCATTGATTCAGGTGCAACTGATCATATGACAGGATGTTCTAAACTGTTTTCCTCTTATAGTCCATGTGCAGGCAACCAGAAAATTAAGATTGCTGATGGTTCTCTTTCAGCAATTGCTGGAAAAGGATCTGTAGCCATCTCAAAAACTTTTGTCATTCATAATGTCCTTCATGTCCCCAACCTCTCTTGTTAGAGGCAAATTTGAATTCAAAAGAAAAACAATTGTTGAATTTGGCTAAGGCATTTAGAGGGGTTGGTTAGAAGCTTTAGATACTGTCTTAGGATAGTTATTAAGTCTTTTTAAACTTTAAAAATGAATTTATAAATCTCGAGTTAAGGGTGGTCAAGTCCGGGATTTTAAACTTAAGAAATTAGAGCCATTTTTAAAGGGCTTGGTTAGGGTTTTAATCTTCATTCAAGTGTTTCTTTAAAAATTGTTTTCAAACAATCACAAAGTTTTTTTTTTTTTTTTAGAAAATTTAATTTGACATATTTTCCTAAGGTAGCCGGATATCTTTTTAAATATACGGATTTCCTTATTTAAAGGAAAAAAATACATTTTCATGCATTACATTCTCCATGTTCATACATTTTATTTAATATGTGATTTCTGCTATGATATTTTTCATGGTATTATTATTATCTTGATTTATATTTTTTGGTATTATATTGAATGTTTCATACTATCCTATGCTTTTCATTTAGTCATTTATTTTGTCACATTATTTAGCATGTTCATGCATTTTGTTAATTTATTTTCATGCATTTTTCATGATAGCATTATTTAATGTTTCATATTCCATGTCACTTAGATAATATTCCATGTCATTTGGATTATCTTATTTAGGGTATGCCATGTCATTTAAATTTGTCATATCATTTAAATCTTATTCATTTCATTTAGAACATCATGATACTATGGATATTTCATTTCATTTAGGATATGCTATGCCTTTTAAATTATAGCACATCATTTAGGTTGCATTATATTATCTAGACTTTGCTATGTCATTTTATTCATGTGCCACATTTTCATTTTCATATGTTTTAAAATATTTTGAAAAAGATAATGATTTTCAATAAAATAAAGATATTCCCGAGTTAAAAATAATTCATGAGTTCTCTGCCGGATTTGTTGGGGAAGATATCATCAGTTATCATTAATAATGGAATATCTTCTTTAAAACGAGAATGATTCGAAAATTTTTCCAAGTTAATAAAAATTTATATATTTTGCCACGTTTGGGAATATAAAAAAAATTTGAATTAATAAATCCAAGATCACTTTCAATTAAAAAATGAAATTATTTTTCTTTAAATTGGGAATTAACTTGAAATACTAAACTAAAATTGACTTTCTACCGAGATTTAAGATAACACATGATTAATAAGGTACAGTTTTATACGGGCGTTATAGGGGTGCTAATCCTTCCCCGCACGTAACCGAGTCCCGAACCCGATTCTTCGGATTTCTCTGGTTTATATGCAGACTTGAAATTGGTTTTTAAAAATGTTTTAATTAATTTAAAAATGTTTTATAAAACTGGTTTTAATAGGTGGCCGATTACACCTAGCTAAAAAAGATTGGTGGCGACTTCATTTCTTTTTACGAGGCCGTTTTCATACCCTCGACCTTTTATTTCAATCAAGAGGAATAAATTCGTCTTTTCCTCTGCATTCCGTTTCCCCCTCACTCGAACGGGATCACGTATCGACATCGCCTTTAAACCTATTCTCCGACTATAAAGAGTTTGGTTTCTTTGAGAAAAAGAAGAACTTGACCACACACGAGAAGAAGAAAAAGAAGAATAACACTTGCACCTAATACGGTGGCCATTCTCGTACAATCTCCCTTCCTTCTCCCATTAATACACACCATCATCAGCACCATTTAACTTTTCAATATTAAATCATTATCACTACCAAACACAACTTACTCATAATTTTTACAGCCAAATCGAATCAAAACCTAGCCGAAAAGACCAAAATTTTTCCAGCATCAGTTGCAAATAGGGGAAGGAAAACAATAAAAAAACACACATCAAAGATAAATCACGCAAGAATAAAAGACTATTTTTCTCTCTTAGGGTTTTGAGTCTAGGGAGTTTGTAAGGGGTTTCTGGGATTTATAAGTCGGTGGAAATAGAGAGTTACGGGTGGAAAGAACTTAGTTTATTTTTATGTGATTTGGAATGACGGAGATGGAGTTTTTGGGGGTGGTGAAGCCGTGAACTTGAATTGTAAATCTAGGGTTTTGTAGGAATTTTTTTTAATAAAAAAAAAAAACTTGGTAGGGTGAAAGAAGAGGGAAAAAAGATCATTTGGGTGGAGATCTAGCATGGCTAGTGGCGGCTAGTGGCGGAGCACGATGGTGGATGACGATTCCGTGGTTGGAGTTTGGAATTTTGTGGTGGTTGGTTTGGAAGATTTAAAGTAGTGAGAAATGGAAAAGATGTAGACAGGGAGGAAGAAAAAAATTGTCTTTAATGAATGCACCTGACCAGTGCGTTTAAAGGAGGGAAGTGAAAAAAAGAAAAAGCATGCGCCAATAGATACCTAATCAAAACCATCTCGTAATTGCCACATAAGCATGATCAATGCCATACAACTTGTCAATGTCCACGTCGGCCAATATAATGGAGGAAATTTAAAGGAGTTAACATTTGGACTGAAATTTCAAATCACGAAAAGTAAAGGAAATTGATTTGATCAAATTATTGTACATATACTAAATTTATATTTTGGAAACAATATGGGGAAAAATTACGCAATTTGACCTTAATTGTGCAATGGTAGCTTGATGAAAGCGATATTGACATGTAACATGTGCAATCATGCTAGAAAATTTAAGATAAGAAGGATCTTTTTGGATGTGTTGTGTGTACCACCGATTCATACCAAAAAATAAATGTGTGGAGTCAGGTTTGCTACTTCCTTAATGCATCATCTTTTTCCCTTATAGCCTTTGTTCTTTCAACTACTCATCTTACCCCATACCAACAAAAACTAATCTACCATCCTCATGATAATAAAACAAAATTAGAATAGGAAATACCTATAGTAATGGAAGCCATTAATATAATAGAAGAAGTTGGTTTTGTTTTTAGTTTGGCATTTGTAACACTGTTGAGAGAGTTTTTTTTTTTTTCAATTCTGTTTGGTTAAACCTAATGCCAAGGAATTTGGTTAAATCCGTAGAAAAATATGATAACTTGTCATAATATTATTGGATGGACTTATGACTGATTTGGTATGGAGAATCTATGTAATAACTTTTTTAAATTGATAAATCTCACTTTTATATTATCCAATAAAAAAATATTTATTAAAAATTATCTAATAAAATTTTGTTACATAAAAAATAAAAATAATTGTATGGTGCAACCAAAGTTAAATAAAGTGCTTTTAAAAGTGTAAAAAGTAACAACTAAAGAGACCTTTAACAACATTGTTAAAAAAATATTGTCAAAGATCCATGGACGAAACTAGGAAGAGGGTGAGGGCGATTGCCCCCTAAGCACTACAGCAATTTTGGGCTTTAGTAGCATTTTACTGGCGGCGTTTCACTTACAAACGCCGCTAAGTACCGTGTTTTTGTAAACGGAGCAGCATTTCTACCCAAAACACCACTAAAAATTAATTTAGCGGCGTTTGTGTAGAGAAAACGCCGTTAAAGAAGATAAAATACCGGCTTTTAGAACTAAAAACGCCACTAAATGTTTCTCAAATTACGCGGTACCTTTTTTCGCGCAAAAAAAATGCCTGCATTTCTATCAAAAGAAATGGGAACTTTTTCAGTAGTACATTTAGCGACGTTTGTCTTGACAAACGCCGCTAAATGTAAAATTTTAGTGGCTTTTGCATGGACAAACGCCGCTAAAATGTAAAACTTTGTGAGGAGCAAACGATTTAGCGGCGTTTGTGTACTACAAATGCCGCTAAATATTTAAAAAAGCGAGTGGCAAAATTTATCGCTTTAAAAAAAAAAAAAGATTAATAGATTTACAATTTAGTGGCGTTTGTCGAAACAAATGCCTCTATTTGCTGAAAGTATAATCAGTAACAGACCCCTTTTCTTCTTTACCCAAAACACAAAACTCATATTTTCTCCCTCTCTCTCTCTCCATCCTCTCACTCCCCCAGTTTCTAGGTCAAAGATTTAAGCAAAATTTTGTTAATCTCTTTCCATTCCTAGAAGATTCTTGTTTGAAGGTAACAATTTTATATTTTTGCATTTTGTAAATTAGGGATTTTAATTTAAGTTTTTTTTTTTTTTTTTTTTCAGGTTCTAAAGATTGAATTGGAAGAGACATTTTGACAGATGATGAAGCTCGGAGGTCAATTCTTTTACTTTTGCTTTCCATTGACTTTAATCACTAGTTGTATTATAAATTTGGAAAAAAATTGTAATAACTTGTAATGTTAGTACAGGATTGGCAATAGGAGTTTTGAACCTTGCAATTGTTATAAATTTCCAAGTACAAATAAAATTTTATACTACCTTGTCTTGTTTAATTTAAATTTTATTCCAACTGCTATATGTTGATTATTTTGTGTTTTCTTAATAGAATTGTTGTATAATGATACTTTATAATATACATTTAAATTTTAATATATTTCTGTTATGTAAATATATTGAATAATATTATTAATTATAATTTTTAAATAAAATTATATTTTTTTACAAATTCTGGAAATTTAGCGACGTTTTTAGAATACAAACACCGCTATATTTGTGAATATTAAAGAATGAAATTCTAAAATTAGCGGCGTTTCTCGAGACAAACGCCGCTAAATGTTTCAATTTAGTGGCGTTTCTTGAGACAGACGCCGCTAAATATTTCAAATTAGCGGCGTTTTTTATCTACAAACGCCGCTAATTTGTTCTCAAATACCATTCGCTGCAGTCCTACGCTGGCGTTTATAAACGCCGACAAATATCCCTACAAACGCCGCTATATTAGCGGCGTTTTTGTTTCAAACACCGAAAAATTTGCCTGCGTCGTTTTTCGTAAAACTTTTAGCGACGTTTTTTGAACATGCTGCTAAATTTTTAAAAAACACCGCTGAGGATCTATTTTGCTAAAGTTCTTAAAATTTTTAATATTTATATAGAATGTAATTATATATAAGATTAGTTAAGTAAAAAAAATTATAATGTCGTCCTTCAAAGATTAAATATAAGACTTTCGTCCCCCAAAGTTGATGTTGGAGGGTCGGGTCCGCCCATAATGGGTGGAACCCGAACCAAAACATTTAATAAACTACTTAAGGCCGTTTATATGCCTTATCAGATGGTAACTACCAAAGTGGTAGTTAACAATTTGATTCGGCCAACGTTAACAAAAAGGAATCATATCTTCCTTGCTTAAAGAACAACAAATTCATTTTTCGGCCGAGAAAAAGAAAGAAAGAAATTCTTCATTCGATTAAGACCGAAAAAAAGAAAAAAAAAATAGAAAACAAGTTTTCTCTAAAGTTAAGAAAGTAATACTTAATTAATGAAAGAACTGGAGGTTCTTTATGTCAATATGAGGTTGATGAATCTGATGGATTAACATTAAATTTAAGAAGTTCTGACTTGGCTGTTATTGTGAACATATAGGTAGGAAGTTAGTTATTCCATGTGTCTCAGAATTCCATGAATTATGAACTTGCTAACTTTGTTACTTTTTGTGTGCAAGGAAGCTCAAACTTATCTATTCTAACAGAAACTGGAGTTAAGCAAGCTGAGAGGTGTAGGCTAGCCCTTGCAAATATGCATTTTGATCAATGTTTTTCCAGTCCAATATCCCGCGCTAAGGTATGACCACTGACGTTAATTTTAAGGTTGTATCTATAGGATTCTCTTTCATTTTGAACCATCTTTCTTTAATGCAGAGTGCAGACCACTGCTGAAGTATTAAGGCAAGGGAGGGAAGAGCCATCGGTTTTCCTTGAATCACTGAAGGAGGCCCATCTTTTTTTTTTTTTTCCTTGAAGGCATGAAAAATGGTCTGTTTCATATATTACTATCTGAATTAACCATGATTTGATTCTGTAAATTTTCACTTGTTTATAACTTGTCTAAGTACAGAACTGACTTATTAGTGTATTTAGAAGTTATCCTATGGATTGTTTTGAAACTCAGTTAACTTAATTAGCTCATTCTGCTGTAGAATAATGCAAATTTTTTATCATTTATATATTTAATTCTGCATATGTATTAGACTAAATGTTATTCAGAATTTGGAGGCAGTGGATGCTAGGGTGATATATCCAACGGAGTGTGTAACATGGAGAGAGATCCTGCGAATTTCTACGTGAATGGTGTCTAACCTGTTCGGAAACTATGAGTAATAATTAGAGAGGCTTGGAGGGAAATCTTGTTTAACACCTGTATGCTCTCTTGTTTTTGTAATTTTTGCCGTCTCTTGCATTGCATATTAATTTTATTAATGAGTAAGAATCTTTATCATTTATCAGGGAGAAAATTGAGCCTTTATAGAAAATTGAATCTTTTACTAGTATTTGTTATTATATGCGTTCGCACATGAATACTTGTTGATTTATTTATTTTATTATATAATTATATATTTTACAATAAATAAAATTAATAATGTGTATATTAACTAAAATTTGCATTAACATATAAAATTTGTTTATGTGCAAATTATATCAGATTATTATAAAGTTTATTATTTTAATATTAATATAAAATTTTAATTATCTACACATATTACTATTTGTAATATAAATAATACTAACGATCATTAATTTTATTTTAAAATATACAATTATATTTAATACGAATCATAAACAACTTTACATCTTATTAATAATATGTTACGACTATTAATAACATAATAACATACCATAAATAAAATTTACATTGATTTTGTATAACTTTTAAATGCTACACAATTATAAATATATCAAATTATATCAGATTATTATAAAAAATTCAATGTAAATTTAAATTTTTTTTATTTATACCAAATAAATGAACTTACTTTTTAAGATGAGTGAAAAATTAAAATTTTTAAGATAAAATAATTTCATATAATTGTTTAATTCTTTTTATTTATTATTAAATTAATTCATTTAACAAAAATATTTTAATGAAATTAAACTTCTTACTCATAAATTAAATAAGTTTTGTTAAAAATAAAAAATATTTATAATGGCAATTTAGAAATATAGCAAACAACAATGACTATATTTGTTAATTCAAAATATTCTTCACATTCGTGCTTTTATGTATACTACTATTTGTTGTCACATGCGTTCGCACGTGAATGTTCGTTCATTTATTTATTTTTGATTGTATAATTGTATATTTTAAAATAAATAAAATAAATAAATGTATATTAATAAAATTTGAATTAACATGTAAAGTTTGTTTATGGGCAAATTATTCAGATTATTATAAAGTTTATTATTTTAATATTAATATAAAATTAATTATATCAAATAAAAAAATTCAATGTAAATTTTAATTCTTTTTTATTTATACCAAATAAATGGAATTACTTTTTAATATTAGTGAAAAATTAATTTTTTTAAGATAAAGCAATTTCATATAAAATTTTAATTCTTTTTATTTATTATCAAATTAATCCATTCAACAAAAGTGTTTTAATGAAATTAAACTTCTTACTTATAAATTAGATAATTAATTAATTTATTAATAATAAAATATTTATAATGGCAATTTAGAAATATAGTGAACAACAATGACTATTTTCGTCAATTCAAAATATTTTTCACATTCGTGATTTTATATATACTAGTATTTGTTATCACATGCGTTTGAATATAAATACTCGTTGTTTTATCTATTTTTGTATATATAATTTTATATTTAAAAAATAAATAAAACTAATAAAATGTATATTAATTAAAATTTGATAAAATTTATTTCCTATGCAAATTAGATCAAATTATTATAAATAAAACTAATAAAATGTTACGACTATTAATAACATAATAACATACCATAAATAAAATTTACATTTATTTGGTATAACTTTTAAATGCTACACAATTATAATATATCAAATTATATCAGATTATTATGAAAAATTTCATATGAATTTTTATTTATTTTTATTTATACCAAATAAATGGATTTACTTTTTAAGATTAATGAAAAATTAAATTTTTTAAAATAAAGTAATTTCATATAAAAATTTAATTATTTTTATTTATTATTAAATTAATCTATTTAACAAAAGTATTTTCATAAAATTAAACTTTTTACTCATAAATTAAATAAATTTTATTAATAATAAAAAATATTTATAATGATAATTTAAAAATATACTAAATAACAATGATTATTTTCGTTAATTTAAAAAATTCTTCACATTCGTGCTCTTATATATATTATAGATAAATTATAGATTAAATATATATATTATAGATGTCATATGAATTTTTATTATATATATATATATATATATATATATATCTAATCTAATGTTATTATTAACCAACCCAATAATAAATGGTCCATTAATTAGTTTCTTGCTTTCTTTGGCGCTCTATTGCCGTTGTCTTAGCTCCATGCCCATGAAAATCCGCAGAACTTGCTAGGCCCTCCAAAAATTTCTCAAACTCAAACCCTAAAATCTTCTCTCTCTTTTCTTCATTCTCTCCTTCCCTTTCTATCTTCCATGCCAAATTTTAATTTTCAAAAAGCTAGGGTTTTGTAGGTAAATCCTTGTCTTTTTCTTTCATAAAAAAAAAAAAAAAAATCCTTTCTAATAAGTAAATCCTAAATAGTTGCATCACTTTGTCACGTACAAATGTTCGTGGAATTTTTTTTTTTATTCCAGAGAAAAAGATTTGGTTCGACTATTTGAATAGAGAAATACATGCATTTATTGAAGCAAATGTTCAAATTTCTTATTCATTGAGTTCAAATACAATAATTATTAATCTCATTATTTTTTTTTTCTGGAAGATGAATAACCTCCATTTCTATGCGTCTTCCCGCTTCAGCCACTTCCCTAAAACCTTCTCTCTCCGCCGCAAAGTTCCCTGGTGGGATCAAATCCTTGATCCTGGAAGCCGAATCGTAAGCAGATGGAACTACATTATTCTTGTCACATGCCTTGTAGCCTTATTTTTGGACCCTCTCTATTTTTACCTTCCAGTTATTGGTGCCCCTGCGTGCATGCAAATCGATCTAGGCCTAGGAATCATTGTCACGTTTTTTCGTACCGTGGCAGACATGTTTTTTTTCATGCACATCGTCTTAAAGTTCAGGACAGCTTTTGTGGCACCGACTTCTAGGGTTTTTGGAAAGGGAGAGCTCGTAATGGATCGAAGGGCCATCGCCATCCGGTACTTGAAGTCGAGTTTTGCGATTGATCTTGCAGCTGCGCTCCCTCTCCCACAGGTTTCTCACATGTTAACCACATTTTGATTATATCAATATGTTTTTGTCTCAAAAGAATTGCATAATAAGATAGATCCTATTCCTATTCCTATTCCTTTTTCTTTTTAGTTTCTTGTTTAATAAGTAACATTTTTTTTATCAAAATTGTTACTGAATTTTAATCAACGGAAATAAAGATCCTTATGATCATAGTGTGTCTATGCTTGAAGAAACAAATCAGGAAGTATGAAAGCAGAGTAGTGAATATAATTTTTCTCTTTTTTCCTTTTCTCTTGTCAATAGTTTGATTTGATTGGATGCTTCCATTTGGATCTCAAAATAGTGATCAAGCCTCAAAGTAATAGATGATTGTTGTTCAAAAACTTCAAAATTGATTAGTATCAATGCCTAATATTTACAAATATATAAGCTTCTATGATCATGGCCCTGATAGATCATGTTTCCATGGAAATCCTATGACAGTAATCTGAAGTTTGGCTTGAAGTTTGGGTTCAGTTCTGACAGTTTTGTAGTTAGTATAGTTCAGACAGCTGCTAATTGGTTCTGGTTACCTGACTATGGCAGCCCATCTCTATGTGAATTTGGGTTCAATTTTGATGTTCCACACCAGAAGCGGTAAATTGCAAAAATACAAATGGAAATTGTTTGAAAATTTTGCAGATAGAAGTTCTTGATATAGTTTTGCAGATGTATGGTAACAAAATTTGAGTAAGTCAAATAAATAGGGAATCAGAAAAAAAGAAAAAGGAAAAATAAAATACTTTTATTAGCATAATGTCATCACAATAATGTACTTATTCCTGTTGCTGAACAGCCTGAACTATAAGGATAGGCAGGTTTGATAAACTGTTCTTAATTAAGCCTCAACATGGCTAGCATCTTTTTCGAGTGGAACTTAAGATTGAAACTCACTTTTATACTTTGTTTTGATCTTGTTAGTCAGCAATCTATATAAGCTATATGACTCAAATCACAGGCATTGATTTCATTATATGTTGCTTCTCAGATTGTCATTTGGTTCATAATTCCAGCTGCGAAAAGTGCAACGGCTGCTCATGCTAACCATACACTTTCTTTCATTGTTCTCATTCAATATGTTCCTCGATTCTTCATCATGTTTCCTATAAACCAACGGATAATTAAAACCACCGGAGTTGTGGCCAAGACTGCTTGGTCAGGGGCAGTATACAATCTCCTTCTGTATATGCTAGCTAGCCATGTGAGTGCCACATCTCCCAAATTTTATTTGTTATCATCCTGCTGTTATCTGATGCTAGAATTTGGTGTCGTAGCATCTGATGTTACCGTGAAGATGTCCTGCTGAACTATGTTACTCGGACTCGGGTTTAAGTGTCGGACACACGTATGTGTCCGACATGGGTATGTTCAATTTTTTTTTTAAAGATTTTCATGTATTTGGAAGGTCCTTGGAGAATCATATCTCTATACACATGGCCGAATATGCGTATATGGGTGTCGAACACGAATACTTGAAGGAAAAAAAAAAGAGTCGGAACAACATAGCTGCTGAACCTTTTGGGATGTTACTACCTGTAATTATCGTTATAAATTGTCAGTGCAGGTCTTAGGGTCTTCATGGTATGTGTTGTCTATTCAACGGCAGTACGAGTGCTGGAGAATAGAATGTGCAAACGAGATGAATACTACACACTCACCATCATGTAATCCTTACTTCCTTGATTGTAGCACCATAGGAAAGCCTGAACGAAACTTTTGGCTCAAGGGTACTCGTGTCATCACTAGTTGCGATGCTAAAAATGACGATGACAACGGTTTTCAGTTTGGAATGTTTTCTGATGCTTTTACCAACGATGTTGCTTCAGCGGCTTTCACAGATAAATACTTTTATTGCCTTTGGTGGGGTTTGAAAAATTTAAGGTATATATATATATATATATATTTAGTTCGAATTCTTCATTATCTACTTGCTGAATCCCCTTACCCTTTCCAATTTTGTTTCAAGTTTATTATACTTTACCTCTTATGATACACATCTTTCAATGGCTAATGCAACATAGTTCTTCAATGCTTCAACTTTTAGTCTGATTATATATATAATTAATACTGCATAATTTTCCATTAATTCAGTTAACAACATATACTAGAAATGATGGCTTTCAAGAAATTTTACTCATCATTATTCATCTTTACCATCTCCGTTTATGGTTTGCATATTTTCTGTAGCATTAGATATTGAAATTAATTTCATTTTTGTTGTTGGTGTTAACACTTTTCTGCAACAATTTTGTTATATGCAGTTCATATGGACAAAATATTGCAACAAGTACTCTAAGTGGAGAAACTTTGTTTTGCATTCTTATTTGCATCGGTGGTCTAGTCTTCTTCTCACATCTCATAGGCAACATGCAGGTAAATTTCCTCTCTTCCAATATATAATTGTCTACATGAATATCAGTTTCTGCATTCCTGATAAGCCTTTCATCTTTAGTTGTTTGAAGTCTCGATGATGTCTCGATCACAAAAGGTTGAAGATGAACATCTTCTTATTTAAATCATCTTAGAAAGGAATAGGCAGAGAGAGTTGCTAGCTAGGTAAGTGTTTCTGGAAAAGCACAACGTGTAAAAATAAGATAAAGTAAAGAGAACACAACACAAAGGTCTTTGATCTTTTTGAGGATTGAATAGTTAATGTTGTGGTCTCCTATGTTACATGGACTCAGATATGAGTATCCGATATGGGTATGTATCTAAGGATCCGAAGAATAGCTGTGATACTATGAGTATACGAGTATCTGAGGATGAATTTGAAAATTGAATTCATTCCAGCTCTCATCATCTCCTTCCATGCAACCTCTCCTTCTTTAGCTCTGGTTTTAGAAGAAGTCTCTAGATGTAAAGTGCCAAGTCCAACACATATATCGTGTCGTATCAACAGGGGTATGGCACCCTAAAGTGCCGAGTCCGTGTAACTTTGGTGGTCTCTAGTCTCTACCAACAAATTAGTTAATATCTTCCCTCTATGAGTACCCAAAGTGACACCATTTTTTTAACTAATTTTCAATAACTTGCCTTGTATGGTAAGCTAGTCACTCTGTTATTCCTTTTCAATGACAATATTATGTACAAATAGTTTAAGCAGAGAATTCAAACGTTATTGAAGAGCTATGTTGACTGTGATTATACTTCAAACGTGATAGTTCTCTTATTATAATGAACTTTTTCTTTTCTTGAAGAGCTATCTTCAATCTACTACAGCAAGAATAGAAGAGTGGAGAATTAGACGAAGAGATACAGAAGAGTGGATGAGACACCGCCAACTGCCACCAGATTTGCAAGACCGTGTCCGTCGGTTTGTTCACTATAAATGGATTGCCACAAGAGGTGTTGATGAAGAAGCTATATTGAAGTCCTTACCCTTGGACCTCCGGCGTCAAATTCAAAGGCATCTTTGTCTTGCCCTTGTTCGCCGTGTAAGTCTTTGTTTTGTGGTATCCTTACCATGTTAAACCAGTGCCTAAAAGATAACAAAGAGCAGCAATTATTTGATTCTTCTTACATTGATGACAATGTTACATAATATAAGAAGCCTCTTAGAGTAGTTAGAATTTAGTAGGGAAACTCATGACAAACCTTCAGGAATATATCTTATGGTAGAAGAAATTTGAAGACTGCGGTTTTAAGCCAGTTCGGGGAGAAATACCGTTACTGTCATGTATATCTTATACAATGATCTCTCATCTGTAACATGTACAATTTCTGATATCAGGCAGCTATGTTACTCGGACTCAGGTGTGAGCGTCGGACATGGGTATGTGTCGGACACGGGTATGTTCAATTTTTTCCAAGATTTTCATATATTTGGAGAGTCCTTGGAGGATCATATCTCCATACCCATGTTCGGATATACGTCGGATATGAGTACTTAAAAAAAAATGAAGAGTCGGAACAACATAGTCAGGTAGAATGAGTATTCTCAAAATATTGATACAATGGCAATGAGAATCATGTTCAATAGAAATTTTGAGTTGTTATGAGTTGTTACTAGCAGTTTTTATTTTTATTTTTTTTTTAAAAAGAAGCCGTAGTCTAAAGATAGGGAAAAAATGCTAGAATTGAAACCCAAATTGCAGTTTGATTTTTTTGCTTGAACTATATCGTTGATACTTTTCCTACATAATAAATCCATAGGACTAAGTAGTTGTTTCATTTCAGGTTCCTTTTTTTGCTCAGATGGATGATCAGCTCCTAGATGCCATATGTGAACGCCTTGTCTCATCCTTGAACACCAACGACATGTACCTTGTCCGGGAAGGTGATCCGGTGAATGAGATGCTTTTCATCATTAGAGGCCAACTAGAAAGCTCCACAACCAATGGCGGCCGATCAGGATTTTTCAATTCCATAACCCTGGGGCCTGGTGACTTTTGTGGTGAAGAGTTACTAACATGGGCCTTGGTTCCAACCTCTGGCTCCAACTTAAACCTCCCATTGTCAACCCGAACAGTCAAGTCACTTACTGAAGTTGAGGCTTTTGCTCTCCGGTCCAGGGATCTCAAATTTGTGGCAAAACAATTTAAGCGACTTCATAGCAAGAGACTGCAACATGCTTTCAGATACTATTCCCATCAATGGAGGACTTGGGGAGCTTGCTTTATACAAGCTGCTTGGAGACGGTTCAAGAGGAAAAAACTGGCAATAGAGCTAGCAAGACAAGAAAACTTGTATGAAGATAGCTACTACAGTGAGGGATTAAGTGGTGCAGAATACGAGGATGTTGATGCTGCAACAGCTGATATTAATGCAAACAATTCCCAGCATCTTGGTGTCACCATACTGGCTTCTAAATTTGCTAAAAACACTAGAAGAGGAGCAAAGAAGATGATTGCCAGGATTAACCCTGATGATTCCATCTTAAAAATGCCCAAAATGTTTAAGCCCGTGGAGCCTGATTTCTCTGCTCTATAAAAACAAAAGAATGATTTAATCTCCCAGCAGCGGTTTCATTTGGATTAAAAGTAAGATGTGATAAAGATAGATTGCGGATCACCTTATAGTATGGGAAGATCATGTGAAAGGTTAGGCTTTCAACAATTCCTTCATTAATTAATTAAAAACTATACACTCCCTTAAAAAATAGTACCCTTCCCTCCCATATTAGTTCACGTTTGATTTTCATGAAATTTAAGAAAATAATTTTGACTTTTGTGTATTTTATATTAAAATTAAATTTTTTTTTTTTTTATAAAATTGATGTATAACAATTTCTATACCAAAAAATGAAAAAAAAAAAAAAAAACTTAAAATATAAAAAATAAGAGAATTAAGTATTAAAAAAAAATAGTTTTAAGAGATTAAAAAAGTTATTATGTTGACTTTGTTAATGTGTCTTTATATCGAGATATTAATGTTTTTGTTATTAATATGAATTATATCTTGGTACTAGAATGAAATGAATGCATAATTATGTCCCGGTGCTGGTAAGAGAATATCTATAAATATATAAACATTTATATCTATATCTATATTATATATTGAAAATTTATATTTATATTATATATTAAAGTCGTCTCCAAATGGAACAACTTTAATTAAAGGACAATTGATTGCCACATCAGTGGCAAGCATTTTTTTTTTTTTATGAAGAAGAAAGAAATTAAAGAGAGAAAAAAAAAAAAAAAAGGAGGAAAGAAAAGAAGAAGGAAAGAGAAAAAAAAAATAAAGCATCATAACAGTTTAAGCTCTTGTTTAGAAAGTCTCCGCACTTGATATGTGCATCCAAGGCATGGGTTGAACTCTCCGCTACATTCTCCAAGGCATTAAGTCTAAAACTTTTGAAGAATTAGCTACTCGTGCACATGACATGGAACTAAGCATTGCAACTGCTAAAAATCAAGAACTAATGAAAGACAGAGAAAAGCAAGACACTCCAAAATGAGGCAAAGTTTTTATTGAAGAAGTTGGAAGCAAACATTTCATGGCTGTAAGCATAAAACTTTTCAAGGAATCTAATAATTTCAAAAAGAGCGAAGAAGTGAAGTTCATATTTAATTAATTATAAAATAATTAATTATGATATCATCGCATATGATGTCATCAATTTCACATGGTGATACATAATTTAATTGAAAATTTCTTAACTAAAATAAATTGAACCTTTATATTGCTGCACAAGAACGTTACTTAGGAGCATTGTTGGCGCAAGAAAATAATGAAGGATCTAAGAACGCGGTGTTTGTTCTTAAGAATTCTCAAAAAACTGCTCTCTGATCTTGTTTCATTAAAACAAAGGAGATCAATCCCCTTTTTTCAAGATCAAGTCTAGAAGGCCCTTGGAGCAGATCTCATCGATTCAAGATCAAGTCGTAAAGATCATTGGATCAAAATTTTACCGAATAAAAGAATTAAAAGATTTCTTTATCTTTAAGAACTTCCAGAGATTGTAACCTCAAATTCTGATAAATAAAATAAGTTAAAGTTATCTCATATTGAACCCGAGCTTAACTCACTTATTTCATGCAGCCACCTTTAAGAGGTGGCATCCAATAGGTCTTGGGTTGAATCTCAGCATCTGCAACCCTTTTTCCTATCTCTAAACTGCGACCTCCTTTGTACCCAAAAAAAAAAAAACTTATCTCATATTGACACTATTTACATAACTTTCAATTTTTTTTATCACGTGTCGCATAATGATTGATTTTTTTAATTTTTTTTTTTTTGAAAAATATGTCATATTTGATTTAAACTCAGATTTAATCAAACTCACACAAATTTGACCTCTTTTGATTTGGGTTTAGCCCAATTTTGATAAATTTTAATTTTATTTATTTATTTATTTGTTTGTTTTTTGTTTGTTTGTTTGTTTGATTTATTTATTTACTTTATTTAATTCTATATGCATATATAAATTTTTTTTAGATTAAATACATGTTTTAATTATTTTAATTGGTGAAAATAAAAGCTAAAATGTAAATTTATAAAATCAGATAATTATAAATATAATTTTTTTATTATAAGTATTTTATTATATAGTTTTTTATTATAAATATTTTATCTTATAATTTTAATAGGTTTTAGAATAAGCGGAAGTGTAACCAATGATGAAAATTTTAAAAAATCTGCGGGGCGTGCTAATAGTGTGAAAGTTTGAATTTTGAATAGGTTAAAAATTTCTTTGAATGTTGAAATGGTGGTGGTACAATAGACCAAATTGGTGTACATCTTGTGAGAATTGGAGAATTGAAAAGTGTGGCCATTAATACCGTTGCTTCCAATGTGTTGTTTTGGTATAGGAGATTTAGAGGTTTGTTTGTGGTTTGGAATTAAATTTTTTTTTTTTTGAAAATCAAGAGAGCTTTATTAATAGAAGGACAAGTAACACAGCAGCAACAAGCTGCTAAACAAACAACAAGGGAACAGATAGAGATCCGTGAAAACTCAACCAAACCCAAAAAAGTTTGTTTGGAAAAGAAAAAACAAAACATTTAACAATTCCAAAGTAAAAGCTCTTGAGTTCTATTCACTCCAGATTTTGCGAGACCATCAACAATTTCGTTAACTTCTCTCGGAATGTGACAGATTTGCCAATTATCTATTTGTGCCTTTAGCTCTTCCAAGTGCAATATATATTTTTTCATCCTCCATGGAGACTTTTGTAGATTTGTTAACCAATTCACCACGTTTGAAGAATCACTTTCAATAACCAACGAATGAGTGTTCACCCAGTTAGATGCCACAAAATGATGAAAGCTTCTCTGATAGCTAACAGTTCAGCCAAATTTGACTCAGCAATTCCCACCGACTTTGAGAAGGATAACTTGACCATTCCACGTTCATCTCTTAAAACACCACCTATACCTGAAGGGCCTGGTTTTCCGATAGCTGACCCATCAACGTTGAATTTGAGAGCACCAGGGGCAGGTCTCAACCAAACTGGTTTGGAGTTCTTCTTCTTAACCTTCTTTGGAATAGTGACACCATTAGGATAGTTAAAAGGATCAATAATGGAATTTTATGACGTTGGCCAATTGGCCTTAAACCACCAAGCTGTCCTCATTTTAATACTATCAAACAACTGCATACGATCGAAAACCTTTCCATTGAAGACCATTTCATTTCTATACAACCAGATGGACCAAGTAATAGCAAAAAAAATCATTCTCCAAACCTTGTGACATTGTCCATCTGGTAGAGTAGATTGCCAAGCCAAGAAGAAAGGAATTGGATCTTTTGGCCCGCACCAGTTGACTTCCCAGAGAGAATAGAATCTGGCCCAAATCTTCCAAGTTTCAAAGCATCCAAAAAATAAGTGAGTTACTGATTCCAATTCGTTTTTACAGAAAGTGCAGACTGCCATGTTCCAACTTAACATCCCTCTCTTTGCAATTTCTTCTTTCACTGCAATTCTACCTCTCAACTAAGGATGGCAATGGAGCGGGGCGGGGGCGGATATTGCCTTATCCATCTCCACCCCACTCTTGCATGGATGTTGGAAACATCCACATCCATGGATGTCGGTTACATCCATAACCGCTCCACGGTGCTCCACTCCGCTACACCCCAATTTATATTAATTATTTTTAACTTAATATTGTAAAAATTATATTATAATTTATTCATGAACATAATTTTAGTATATAAAAATCTTTAATATAATATATATAATACATATATACTAAAAGTATAGATATAAAATATTAGTATATATATGATTTTAGTATATATATCTAATATATATTAAAAATATAAGAAAAAATATAAAATATTTTAAAGGATAAAATAGTAATTTCAAAAGTCGGGGCGGGGCGGAGTGGAGCAAGCATTTACCAAAACTGCTCCGCTCCACCCCGCTCCAAAAAAAAACCTCTCCATTCGGAGCGGATCGGTGCGAAATCCATCGGTCGGATCGGGTTTTGCCATCCCTACTCTCAACAGTTGCCAACAGAAAGTCTCAACTTTGGGTGGGGCAAGGCCAGCCCAAACCAATTGCCAATGGTCTGACTTTGGCTAGGATCATCCAAAATCGTCTTGCAAAAGGATTTTGCAGAATAAAACCCACTGGTGGATGTTGGGAATTGGCTCATACTCAAACAAAGATAATGTATAATTTAATCTACAAGTTAAATATACAATGCAGCTGAATAAAACAAAACAAAGAGATATTGAATCGCTCCATGGATCTGCCTATGAATTCAAAACGATCAGGATGTCAAGAACAAATAACAATCAAAATCTCATACCTCTGTAAACCTCAAGACAGATACTTGACGTTCTTGTTCTTGTACACAAAACACGCTTGTCGGAAACCAAAGCCGTCCAATTGTTCGATCTCTAACAGTAATTCACAAAGGTGATTTGAAAACTTTCATAAGGTTGAGATTATGTTTTGCCAAGACGATGCTAGTAGTATAGATTGTGAGAAACCTTCCTCCTATACCTTAGTTAGCCAAAAGCAACAAGAAGAATCGTATTCCTCCTTCACTTATGCTATTCAGCCGAACCTCACCAAGATTAGTGAGAGGTACCGATTCAGGTAAAATCCTTAGGGGAGAGGCGACAACAACATAAGCACATATATAAGTAGGTTTAGTGTATGCCAACTATTGGACTAACTACACTAAGCCCTTATACATATTATTAAATATTCACAATAAGCACACAACACTTGATGAATATTTAATCTGGCCCAATCTCATTTTAATTTCATTAATCATCTTTTGTGTGTAACCTATTAGGCCTTTAACACGTTGGCAATAAATATAATTAATTCAATTAAGAATTTCTTATTTATATTTATAGATCATGAGCGGCATCTAGCAATGCATCATGACCACCAAAATGCCAAGAGAGTCATCAAGCTTCGACTAGCCCTTCGTGTACAATATGTCTATGTAATTCGATCTCTTCATCAAATATCTTGGGATAGGAAAAAGCATGGTTCAGTGTCTACTCTTAATCCCATTCCATACTAGATCTGCAGCTTTATATTAACTCTTTAAGTATTGCCTTGGCCAAGGACTTCCATAAGTTAATATAAGCCAGATACATGTGAGATATGTCCCCTCATATCACTTGGGGTGATGAATCCTCTCTGGACCACTCATTCATCTTCGTATGCTTCATGTCATACCTAATAACACCCTACCATAAGCATCCTCGTGATTGGGACCCGTTCGTGATGAAATCTAAGTATGACAGTGTTCACATACAAGATGACTTGGTGTCACAAGTTAAAAGATTACTTACACTATTGACACATGAGAGTATTTTCCATAGACGCTTGAGTGAAATACCAAATGGAACTCTCATAGCGGGTCATGTTCAGTGAACTTGTTCAACTAACAAGCACCCATATGTTATCCCCAAGTATCTCTATACTTTCAACCTATGAGACCGTTTGCATGTATCAAGTGCATGAAGGCTTAACATATGCTAGTCTTTGAGCATTGTCAATGCCTTGTCTTGACAATACAATGACCAGGAACAGTTTTAGAAACACGACATTGATGCATGAGGATCCTCATAATTGTAACTCTTTACAATTCCTTTGCAATGCCATTGTGTTTCACGGGCTTTATCTTCACAAGTTATTTATAACAATTATAACAATACTTATGGATAAAGAAATACCTCAATTATAATTAATAAACTTATAATGTGCAATACATGAATATATTAATAGTGTCTTACAAGCCCAACTAGATTGGCTTGCAGGGCTTACACCAACAATCTCCCACTAGCACTAAAGCCAATCGCCCATGTACTTAAGCCCATGTCCTTCCATGTGATGATTATGTTTCTGCTGGGACGGAAATCCTCAGTGGGTAACCTTTTTCATATTAATTCACCTCTTTCAATGATTACACTAATCAGGTGAAACTGTCGTAATATATGTATGGATCTACAATGAAACCTTGGTTCCTTAGTTTGTGCTATGGCTCTATTGTCATCATAGTAAAGTGGTACTGGATCAACAATGCTCGAAACCAACCAAGTTCTTTAATGAACTTATTGATCCAAACATCCTCTTTCGTTGCCTCAAACGAGGAGATATACTCGGCTTTGGTTGTTGAATCTACAGTCATCTCTATTTTGGAACCTTTCCAACTGACTGTACCAAGATTCAAGGTAAATATATAATTACACTGAGATTTACTGTCATCCTAATCAGATTAGAAGTTAGCATCTATATAACCCCTAACTTGGAGTTCAGTCCCTCCATAGACCAAGAAAATATCCTTAGTTCTTCTCAAGTAGTTGAGGATATTCTTCACAGCAGTCTAGTGAATTTCACCAGGATTGCTTTGATATCCGCTCGTGACACTCAGAGCGAACGATACATCTGGTCTTGTGCACAACATGGCATACATGATAGATCCTATTGCCGAAGCATACGGGATCCTATCCATCCGTGTCTTTTCTTCATAAGTTTTAGGACACATCTCTTTCGAGAGTTATACACCATGTACCATAGGCAGGTTACCTCTTTTGGAGATATCCATGCTAAACCTCTTTAGCACCTTGTCTATGTAAACAGATTGGGATAATCCAAGAAGCCTTTTCGATCTATCTCTATAGATCTTAATTCCCAGAATATATGCTGCTTCTCCTAAATCCTTCATAGAGAACTGTTTGGACAGCCAAACCTTGGTGGTCTGAAGCATAGGTACATTATTTCCTATGAGCAATATGTTGTCGACATATAGCACTAGGAACACAACTGCATGTCCGTTTACCTTCTTGTAAACACATGGTTCATCAGGATTCTTAATGAAACCAAATTCTTTAATTGTTTCATCAAACTTGATGTTCCAACTCCGAGATGCTTGCCTTAGTCCATAAATGGACTTTTGCAGCTTGCATACCTTATTAGAAGTGGCCTTGGATGAAAAACCTTTAGCTTGTGTCATATACGCTTCCTCTTGCAAATTTCTGTTAAGGAATGTCGTTTTTACATCCATCTGCCATATCTCATAATCATGGTATGCAGCAATAGCAAGCATAATCCTAATGGACTTTACCATGGCAACTGGTGAAAAGGTTTCTTCAAAATCAATGCCTTCAACTTGATTATAACCTTTTGCAACCAATCTGGCTTTATACGTTTGTATGTTGCCATCCATGTCTGTCTTTATCTTGTAGACCCATTTACACCCTATGGGTTTTATCCCTTGAGGTGGATCAACTAAAAACCAAACTTGGTTAACTTCCATGGCATCCATTTTGGATTTCGTGGCTTCTAGCCATTTCTTGGAATTGATGTCCGACATCGCTTCCTTATAGGTAGTAGGTTCATTATCAATGGGAAAACCATCTCTTTCCAAAAGAAATCCATATCTTAGTGGAGTTTGCCTCTTCCTACTAGACCTTCGGAGTACTTGTGTTTCTTGAGCATTAGCCCAAGCATCCAATGCCTCGACCAATGGCTCAGGTTCCGAGGGAATGTTAGGTTGCGGTTCTTGAATTTCTTCAAGATCTACTTTACTCTAATTGAATCCTTCTAGTAGAAACTCTTTCTCTAGAAAAGCAGCATGTTTTAACACAAACACCTTTTAATCAGTAGGAATGTAAAAGTAATATCCAACAGTCTCTTTAGGATATCCCACAAACTTACATTTTTCTGATCTAGCTCTCAGCTTATCATAAGGTACTTGCTTCACATAAGCAGTACATCCCCAAATCTTTAGAAAAGATAAACATGGATTCTTCCCATTCCATATTTTATATGGTACCTTATCTATCGACTTGCTTGGAACCTATTTAGAAGGTAAGCTGCAGTTTCTAAGGCATATCCCTAAAAGGATTTCGGAAGGTCAGCCTTAGACATCATGGATTGAACCATGTCCAACAAAGTTCGAATTCTCCTCTCGGACACTCCATTATGCTGAGGAGTTCCAGGTGGAGTCCATTGCGACAAAATTCCATTTTCCATCAAATGATCCAAGAAATCATGGGTTAATATTCTCCTCCTCGATTCGATCTAAGAGCTAGAACATTTTTTCCAGTCTGTTTCTCTACTTCAACTCTGAACTCTTTGAACTTTTCAAAAGCTTCAGACTTGTATCTCATCAGATACACATAACCATATCTAGAGTGATCATCGATAAAGGTTATGAAGTATGAGTAATTACCTCTAGCAGCTGTGTTTAGTGGCCTACATACATCTGAATGTATTAAGCCCAATAAAACACCAGCTCTTTCACCCTTTCTAGTAAAGGGAGTCTTGGTCATCTTACCAAGGAGACAACATTCACAAGTCCCATATGATTCATAATCAAAGGGTTCCAAATAACCATGTTTATGCAATTTGGAAATCCTTGTCTCATTGATATGACCAAGTCTACAGTGCCAGATATAAGTTGGATCATCCTTTCTTGCTTTCTTGACATTTATATTGAACACAGGCATCTCTAGATCCAAAACATATAATCCATTATGTAATGTTGCCGATCCATAGTGAATGTCTTTAAGAATGATGGAGCAACTATTGCCCTTCATTCTTATCTCGAAACCATCATTAACAGTGAGGTATGAAACCGAAATGATGTTTCTAGACAATACTGGAACAAAGTAACAATCTTTCAGTTCCAATTTCATGCCAGACGGCAAAGATAAAGTACAAGTTCTAACGGCCAATGCTGCAACTTTTGCACCATTGCCTACTCTTAGAACTACTTCATCTTTGCTCAACTTTGTACTTCCTTTCAACATCCTTATGTCATTACATAGATATGAACCGCATCTTGAATCAACTATCCAAGAATTGGGTTTAACAGTAGAAAGATTTAGTTCAATCACAAACACAGTCAACCCAGAAACTTCTATAAGTTCTTCTTGGCTTGTCAAGTGAGCAACCTTCCTTTCATTGAGAACGCTTCTCAATATTTTGTACCAATCCAAACATTTTGGACTAATGGCATTCATAATGCCGAGCAGTGCAGTTAAAGTATTAACCATTTTCAACAACCTAATATGGAAAAAGTATATATCAGTTATATTCATGCATTTATACCAATTCAAGATGAGGTGTTAAATCTCTTATTTGTTCTTCCACTAATTTTTCGAGATAATAGCCCTCACTATTATTTGGAAATCTCATCAAGGTATTTCTAGTGGGCTGGGATCCCTTTCAACATGTTGCACCCTTGAGTGACTCAAACAAATTACAACAAGCCTAGTTGGGTAGATAACACAACTTATCAATTGCATCTCTATGCAATTCCCAGATCAGTTAGGTCACAACTCTTTGTCTAAGCACATCAAATGTACTTCGCCTAACTTTTCCTCTAACACTATGCAGTCAAGTTTTAAAGCATCCGGACAACATAGCATTAGTTGAGTACGACCCAACTTCATAACTCAAACATATTCGTACAATAGCTTGACCTTGAGTGACTCAACAAGCCTCCTACTGGAAGAACTCTGGTTATCTTGTTATGATGATGGAAGGCAACTTTATCATGCGAAACTTGTGACTCAATATAGTAAAGAGGGATTTCCTTTTCTTTTTAAGTCTCATCATATTAAACATTCATAGCATTTATAATATCGCATAAAATAAATCTATAACATGCTTTCTACTTGGATGATTATGGACTTTTCTAATCTAATTTCCTTGAGCCATCAAAGGAAATTAGTTGGTCAAATTCCTAAGTGATTAGATACATAATCTTCAAAGCTTGCTTGTAATCTCCTTATCTTCATGGCGCCTATCTTCATCTTTAAGTTTCAAAAATTATTCCTAACTAATCCTAATTTTACACTTTGATGCAACTAATTACATTTGTAATAAAGAAACCTCAAGTTACATTTGAGGGGAGTTAGGTGAGGAAAGAATTGTTACAACTCCAGAAAAAAAGAGATAAGGCAGGGCACACAATCCCTATTTAATTTAATAAAAACCATAAAATTAAATTCAACCATCCACAATCATATTGGGTCTAAGTCCATAATCATCCCATACATTCACAAACAATTTATAAACATATAAATCATGCTTTAATCTCTAGTTACCATTCAATGATTATATTGATCCATAATTTAATTCAAAGAAAATAATAAACATTTATTCTAATCTCATTAGAATAAATCCTAATGCAATTAGGATTGTTTCCTTTAATTAAATTATTATCCAATTAAATAATTTAATTGAATATTCATGTAAATTCTTATTTTGGTGATTTAATTAATTTAACAATATTACCATGATTACTAATTTTAGTGTTCTATCTCAACTAGGACACTACAACATTAGTAACTCGATATTGCTAAAATCCATAAGCTATGAGAATTTGATAGAAGCGAAAAACCCTAGCAAGGGAGGCGCAGACATTGGTTACTAGATGTAGCCGTCGCCCCTCTATCTCCCTACAGGCTGTCTATCCATTTTTCACAATTTCCAATTTTTCAATGCTAAATCAGTTTTATGATTTTTCAGGCTTTCCAAGAAAAATTCTAAGCAAATTTTAATCCTAAAAATCATTAAAACATGCATTAAAAATCAGCCAAGAAAAATCTACAAGTTTTTCTCACTAAAATCACCAAATTTGCGCAAAGCAGGCAAAACAGTTCTCAATTACTGCCAAACTTTCGCCAGTTGCATTAATCAGTTTAAAACAATTTGAAACCAATTAATCAACAAGAATTCACCATGATTAACTGATTCCTTCACCGAAACACTACAAGTGCAAATTCTCACAATTTCGGTTTGTGACAATCGGATCAAAATAACTCAAAGAACAAAACAATTTTGTCAAAGGTAACAATCAAAGCATAGATCGTATAGGAATAACATACGTGAGGCTCTGATACCACTGTTGGGATTTGGCTCATGCTCAAACAAAGATAATGTATAATTTAATCTACAAGTTAAATATACAACGCAGCGGAATAAAACAAAACAAAGAGACACCGAATCCCTCCATGGATCTGCCTATGAATTCAAAACGATCAGCATGTCAAGAACATATAACAATCAAAATCTCATACCTCTATATTGGAGATTGCTGAAACCTCAAGACAGATTCTTGACGTTCTTGTTCTTGTGCACAAAGCACGCTTGTCGAAAACTAAAGCAGTCCAATTCTCCGACCTCTAACAGTAATCCACACAGGTAATCTGAAAACCTTTACAAGGTTGAGATTATGTTTTGCCAAAACGATACTAGTAGTCTAGGTTGTGAGAAACCTTCCTCCTCTACCTTAGTTAGCCAAAAGTAACAAGAAGAACTGTATTCCTCCTTCATCTATGCTATTCGGTCGAACCTCACCAAGATTAGTGAGAGGCGCTGGTTCAAGTAAAATCCTTAAGGGGAGGCGACAACAACATAAGCATATATATAAGTAGGTTTAGTATATGCCAACTATTGGACTAACTGCACTAAAGCACTTATATATATTATTAAATATTCACAATAAGGCCACAACACTTAATGAAAATTTAATCTGGCCCAATCTCATTTTAATTTTATTGATCACCTTTTGTGTGTGACCCATTAGGCCCTTAACATGTTGGCAATAAATATAATTAATTCAAGTAAGAATTTCTTATTTATATTTATAGAGCATGAACGGCATCTAGCAATGCATCATGACCACCCAAATGCCAAGAGAGTCATCAAGCTTCAATTAGAATTTCGTGTACAATATGTCTATGTAATTCTATCCCTCATAACTCTAGGAAATATAGTTATTTTACCACCTTTTATGCTTTTGAATCGGCTAAGTCTTTGAGATTTTATTAGGATTTGATTAGTTTTAGATGTTTTTATATTTGTTTTAAATATCTATTTTATGTTTAAAATAGTTATTTAGTTGCTATTTATGTGTTTTTATAGGTCCAAGGTGATCTAGAGCTTCGAGGTGCAAAACGACAAACATCGATGCAAACCAATGAGTAGGCAAATTTGACCTCCGGAGCCTCTTTCAAGAAAAACTTGATCTTAAAGACTTCATTTGAGAAAACTCCCTTCTTGACTTTTAAAACTGACTTCCATACCTCTCCAACGGTATAACATGCATCAAAATTGGATAAGGTTTGCCTAGCTAAAACGGCTGCCAAAGTTTGAGAAAATGACGAAACCAACCTGAAGCGATAGAAAGTTGGGGCCGCGGCGCCGGAGAGGCAAAAAGTTTGTGCCGCAGCATCGACTCATGAATAGTACCCATAAAATTGTGAAAAAAATGTAAATTTCCTTATTTTTACCTGGTTGCTTGGGAACGAAGTTTGGGACTCCAGGAGGCCTTGAACACTTTAAATAGGACTCTTTTAGGTCAGAATAAAGAGGATTGGATACCTAGAAGCCTAATTATATCTCAAGAAGATAGTATCCACCAACTTCCCTCAAGAAGATTTGAAGATTGAAGACTCAAGAACTGACAACTCTTAGTTTCTTCTTTACTCTTTTCTCTTCTTTATTTTCTTGTGTAATTGATAATGGTTAAGCTATTTGAATATTTGTTTTCATTAATTATCATGAACTAAATTCCTTTTCTAGGATTGCAATGGAATCAACACATAGTTTGAATTTACTTTCTCTCTCTAGCTTGATTTAATGGTTTGTTGAGTTGTTTGTTCAATCTTGTTCTTAATGCTTCTAATTGCTTGATCACCAATTAGATTGATTTGTTAACCTAAATACAACTAGACATAAGGAGTTTAGTGTTAGACATGGATTGAATGACACATGTTTCATATTCATTTATTAGGATGAATCGATCTGCAGGTAGGGAAGAAATATACTTACTTGTCATGTGTAACCATTGTTTAATGAGTTCTTCTTTAATTCAATTATCATAGACATATAGTTAATTGGTTAGGAGGAATATTTTTATAAGACCATCGACAGATACTTATATATAGATTAGAACTCTAGGTTAACAACTCAGGATCATCAATCAAGTGAAGAGGTAGAGAGAGATTCAAGCGAAGTGTTGAGGAAAGTTGTAATCCTAGGCTTTTATAATTAATTGAATTCACCCTTTTAAATATAATTGCTTTTAATATTAGTTTATTTTAATTTAGTTTTAGATTATCATCTTTAATTAGTTGTTTAGATAAGATTGAGTTTGTTAATTTTAGTACTTAGCAAAATTAATAACAATTCCTCATGGGTTCGACACTTTACTTCCACTTTATTACTTGTTTGCGATACGTGCACTTGCGTAGTGAAATCTGACAACAAGTTTTTGGCGCCGTTGTCGGAGAATTGTTTATTATTTTTGTTAAAATTAATACCAAGCAACCTTAGTTTTAATTTAAACTTTATTTTTTTTATTTTCAGGTTTTGTTGATTTGGATGCACTATGTGGGATTATAAACGGGTTGCAATCAATGCTTTATCTTCATAGATGGCTGCTTTGTCTAAGAAATTTAACACTATGAGTGTGCATTCAGTCCAAAGCCCATTTGTAACATGTGAATTTTGTGAGGAAGGACACATAAGTGATAGATGCCCAACCTATGCTGAATCAATGCAATATGTTAGAAACTACAATATGCATCAAAATAGTTTCTATTCCAACAACTACAATCCAGGTTGGGGGAGATCACCAAAAATTTTCCTGGAGTAACAGACAATGGTCCTCCTACTCAGACAATCAAGCATATCCTTTTGAGTTTCCACCATATGCACAAGCACTTGTCCCAGAAAAAAACCATCATTGGAAGAGGTGTTTACAAAATTCATGGCAAGCACCGATGCTATCATTCAGAGTCAAGCCCAAGCAGCTGCTCCAGAAAATAAGCCATTATTGGAAGAAGTGTTAATGCAGTTCATGGCAAAAACCGACACTATCATTCAGGAGCAATCAACATTACTTCAAAGTCAAGAAGCAGAACTTCAAAGTCAAGAAGCAAAACTTCAAAGTCAAGAAGTAGAACTTCAAAGTCAAGCGGCAACACTGAGGAGTCTTGAAACACAAATGAGCCAGCTTGTCAATGCCTTTAACAATTGCCCTCAAGAAACTCTTCCAGGTGAAAAAGAGCATTGTAACGCCAACACACTTGGGATTGAAAAAAGAAATAAAATAGGATAGCAAAGAGCCTGAATTGCCAACCGAGCTTATTGAAAAAGAATTTGTGAAAGCTCAAGAAGAATGGATCTAGTGTGACCCACCACCACAACCTGTTCCCCAATATATTCAATAGCCAAAACTAATCGATGGGATAGATAGTGCTAACAATGAGGAATTCATAGAGATTTATCCCATTGATCCACTTAAAGCATTCTTGAATTCTATCACGGAAAGGGATGAATTTCGCTTTCAAGCCTGCAAGACTGCAAAATTGTTCAAAGAAAGAACAGCCAAATGGCATGAATCAAAAATCATCAAGTGGTTGGATACAAGATGATGAATAATGAGATAGTCAAGCTGATGACTATAAATCAAGCGCTTCTTCGGAGGCAACCCAAGTTCTAAACTTTTTCTTTTTCTTTTAATTTTTAGATTATTTTTATTATTAATAATTTCGTTTTACTTTGTTTTCTTTTGTAGTGACTACTCACCCAACTTAGACAAGCATGATGAAGTCTAAGAAGAAAACTAAAGCTTCTCATGCTTTGCTTACATCGATAGGGGAGTTTTCATGTTCTTACTTTTTTTATTTCCAAACATTGAGGACAATGTTTGTTTTACGTTTGGGGGTGTGTCTTTAGGTTTATTTTAGTTTGTGTGATTGTTTAATTTTATTATTAAGAATATAAAAAAAAAATATTTGGATTTGCTTGAGATATTTTGCAATTAATATGATGAAATTCTTATCCAATGATTTATTTTAGTTATTGATTTATCTTGATTCTTGGGAAAATATAAGCATGAGAAGAATTTGTGTTTAGTTCTTTTGTTAGTTTCATGTTAGGATGTGATTTTCAACAAATTGTGAATTGCGATTATGTCTAGAACTTAGAATTTGTTTGATTCTCTCTCAAGGCAAAATCCTAGATGACACTAAGTTAAGGAAGTGATTTAGGCCATCTTTGGATCGTTTGAGCCTTTCAAGCTTACCTATATATATATATATATATATATATGATTATCCTTAGTCTACCTCTTTGTGCCTATTGATATATCTATTTTCTTTGATTGTCACATCTTTTAGCCTAGCCAAATAAGAAAAACCATTATTAACCCTCACTACATAGGCATGTGATGATATTACATGAAACTATTATGAGCCATGTCGAATTTGGGTGAAATGGTGTTAAAAAAAGAAGAAAAGAAAAGGTTATGGTTCTTTGAAAACAAAGAACAGAAAAAAAAAGTGAATAAATTGGTGAAGCAAAAAGAAAGTGTATTCAAAGAAAGAATGGAGAATATAATTTGAGGAAAAGACTATGACTCTCAAAAATCCTGATAAAAATGTAAAATGTCTATGGGTGAACTTAAACCGAAATTTATTCTTTATCATACCTTGACGCTAGCCTTACATTACAAGCTTAATGAAGACCTACTTGATCCTTGATGAAGTGTTAGTCTACATTAGTGGAGAGAGAGATGAAAAGCAAACATATGAGAATCTAGTAATATAATTCGTATTTTGCATTGATATAAACTTATTATACACACACACACTGAAAATCTATTCAAGCATGAAATTTACGATTGAATTGAATCATGAATTTGGATTATGTTTATGTTTTACTTTGAATTAGGATTTTGAGGTAACTTTTTAGAAAAATTAAAGAAATCATTGTTTGAGTGCATTTATCTTGAGTGATATGATGAGTCATTTTATTTAGTTAGTTAGTTTTGTTTTGTTTTGCTCGAGTACTAGCAAAATATTAAGTTTGGGGGTGTGATAACTCTAGGAAATATAGTTATTTTGCCGCCTTTTATGCTTTTGAATCGGCTAAGTCCTTGAAGATTTTATTAGGATTTGATTAGTTTTAGATGTTTTTATATTTATTTTAATTATCCATTTTATGTTTAAAATAATTATTTAGTTGTTATTTATGTGTTTTTATAGGTCCAAGGTGATATGGAGCTTCGAGGTGCAAAACGACAAAAATCGGTGCAAACCAATGAGCAGGAAGATTCGACCTCTAGAACTTCTTTTAAGAAAAACTTGATCTTAAAAACTTCATTTGAGAAAACTCCCTTCTTGACTTTTGAATCTGACTTCCATACCTTTCCAACGGTATAAGGCGCATCAAAATCGGACAAGATTTACCCAGTCAAAACATTTGTCGAAGTGTGAGAAAATGATGGAACTAACCTGAAGCGGACAAAAAGTTGGCGCCAGGTCGCGGTGTAGACTCCTGAACATACCCACAAAATCATGAAAAAACACAAATTTCCTGATTTTTACTTGGTTGCTTGGGAACGAAGTTTTGGAATCCAGGAGGCCTTGGACACTTTAAATAGGACTCTTTTAGGTCAGAATAAAGAGGATTGGATACCTAGAAACCTAATTCTCTCTGAAGAAGATACTAGCCACCAACTTCTCTCAAGAAGATTTGAAAATTTGAAGATTGAAGACTCAAGAACTGACAACTCTTAGTTTCTTCTTTTCTCTTCTTTATTTTTCTTGTGTAGTTGATGATAGTTAAACTATTTGAATATTTGTTTTCATTAATTATCATGAACTAAATTCCTTTTCTAGGATTGCAATGGAACTCAACACATAGTTTGAATTTACTTTCTCTCTCTAGCTTGATTTAATTGTTTGTTGAGTTGTTTGTTCAATCTTGTTCTTAATGCTTCTAATTGCTTGATTACCAATTAGATTGATTTGTTAACCTAAATACAACTAGACATAGGGAGTTTAGTGTTAGACATGGATTGAATGACACATGTTTCATATTCATTTATTATGATGAATTGATCTGCAGGTAGGGTAGAAATATACTTACTTGTCATGTGTAACCATTGTTAGAGCCTAAGCTTAATGAGTTCTTCTTTGATTCAATTACCATAGACATATAGTTAATTTGTTATGAGGGATATTTTTATAAGACCATCGACGGATGCTTATAAATAGATTAGAACTCTAGTAACAACTCAGGATCATTAATCAAGTGAAGAGGTAGAGAGAGATTCAAGCGAAGTATTGAGGAAAATTGTAATCCTAAGTTTTTATAATTAATTGAATTCACCATTTTTAATTTAATTGCTTTGAATATTAGTTTATTTTAATTTAGTTTTAGATTATCATCTTTAATTAGTTGTTTAGATAAGATTGAGTTTGTTAATTTTAGTACTTAGCAAAATTAATAACAATTCCTCATGGGTTCGACACTTTACTTCCACTTTATTACTTGTTTGCAATACGTGCACTTGCGTAGTGAAATCTGACAACAATCCCTTCATCAAATATCCTAGGATAGGAAAGAGCATGGTTCAGTGTCTATTCTTAATCCCATTCCATATTAGGTCTGCAGCTTTATATTAACTCCTTAAGTATTGCCCTGGCTAAGGACTTCCATAAGTTAATATAAGCCAGATACATGTGAGATATGTCCCCTCATATCACTTGGGGTGATGAATCCTCTCTGGACCACTCATTCATCTTCGCATGCTTCATGTCATACCCAATAACACCCGACCATAAGCATCCTCGTGATTGGGACCCATTCGTGATGAAATCTAAGTATGACAGTTCACATACAAGATGACTTGGTGTCACAAGTCAATAGATTACTTGCACTATTGACACGTGAGAGTATTTTCCATAGACTCTTGAGTGAAATAGAAAATGAAACTCTCATAACGGGGCATGTTCAGTGAACTTGTTCAACTAACAAGCACCCATATGTTATCCCCAAGTATCTCTATACTTTAAACCTATGAGACTGGTTGCATGCATCAAGTGTATGAAGGCTTAACATATGCCAGTCTTTGAGCATTGTCAATGCCCTGTCTTGACAATAAAATGACGAAGAACAGTTTTAGAAACATGACATTGATGCATGAGGATCCTCATAATTGTAACTCCTTACAATTCCTTTGCAATTGCATTGTGTTTCATGGGCTTTATCTTCACAAGTTATTTATAACAATTATAACATTACTTATGGATAAAGAAATACCTCAATTATAATTAATAAACTTATATTGTGCAATACATGAATATATTAATAGTGTCTTACAAGCCCAATTAAATTGGCTTGTAGGGCTTACACCAACAGTGGATCCTTTCCAAATTACAGTATCCTTGAGTTTACTACACGGCTGGTATTCTATCAAGTAATTGTTCAAACCCTTCCATTTTAGAAGTTCCCAATCAAATAGACTTCTTCTGAGTTCGATGCACCAAGACCACACATTGCCGTTCCCGTTACTGTACTCTTTGATTTTACCACCCTTGTTTACCGCTAGAGCAAAAATACAAGGGAACATCATTTTAAGAATAGTTCCTTTAATCCATTCATCAGACCAGAAATTGATACTAGCGCTATCACCAAGAGAGTGACCAAGCCCTACACAGATAAATTGAAAATACATGTTGGCAGGGGAAAGGGGTCGGATAGTATTCCTCCAGATTATTGATAGCTTTTGGTTGTTGCTATAGGGAGGGGATAAGTTTGAGGAATCCCAACCATATTTCTCTACTAAAACAGCTTTCCAAAGGCTTGACTGTTCATTTCCATATCTCCATATCCATTTGTTTAACAAAGCTCTATTTTTTAGCTGCAAGTCCATAATTCCGAGTCCCCCATACTCCTTAAATGTGCATATAGATTTCCAATCCACAAAGTGAATTTTTTGGCTTGCCGCAGATCCATTCCAAAGGAACCTTCTTTGAATTCTGTCCAGTGTCTCTTTTACACCACATGGAAGTTGAAATAATGACATAAAGTAAAGAGGAAGACTTGCTAGAATCGATTTGATAAGAGTGACCCTTCAACCCATAGAGAGGAAATGTGACTTCCAACTTGCCAGCCTCCTTTTAACCTTATCAATAACTGGTTTCCAAGTTGAAGCAGCAGTAATTTTAATCCCTAAAGATAGCCCCATATAGGGTGTTGGAAGTTTCTCTATCATGCAATTGATCGAACTAGCCCAATTTTCCAAAACATGATCATCAACACCAATGCCAAAAAGTCTGCTCTTCCTGAAATTAATCTTCAAACCGGAGGCTGCTTGGAAGCCTCTTAAAACTCTTTTAACATTTTGTAGGTTCTCTAAAATAGTATTACAAAAAATAATAGTGTCATCAGCATACTTTAGATGTGAGATCACCAAATTGTTGTTCCCCACAGAAATTCCACTGAACAACCCAAGAGAAACAGCTTTATGAAGTAACACACTAAGAGCTTCCACCATCAAAATGAAAAGAAAGGGGGACAAAGGACAGCCTTGTCTGAGTCCTCTTTAAATGCTGAATTGTCTTGTAGGTGATCCATTCACAAGAACAGAGGGATACCGTGGAGATACAAGCTTTAATCCACAATCTCCATTTCACTCCAAATCTCATTTTACCCATCACTAAGTCGAGAAAGTCCCAATCAACGCTATCATAAGCTTTTTCATAGTCAACTTTAAAAAGTAACCCACCTAAGCTGTTTTTCTTCAAGAGATCAATGACTTCATTAGCAACCAAGGAGCAATCCAGAATCTGCCTACCTTTCATGAAAGCAAATTGATTTGCACCCAGTACTTCCTCAACAACTAACCTCAATCGATTCGCCAACACTTTAGCAAGGGTCTTGTAAATACTTCCCACCAAACTTATGGGTCTATACTCGCTAAGATCAGAAGGTCCATCACATTTTAGGATTAGTGTAATAAAAGAAGCATTAATGCTTTTATCGAAAGAACATGTATTGAAGAAATCATGCATGAATTCCATAACTTCGCCTTTAATCATACCCCATTTTTCTTTGAAAAAATTAAGATTGTACCCATCTGGTCCGGGTGCTTTGTTGCCATCACAACTCTGAATAACTTCCCAAATTTCATTCTTTGTAAAAGGACTTTCCAAAAAACTGGCACTCTGCTGTTGAATAGTTCTAAAACTACATTTGAAATCACTAACCTGGATTGCTTGCTTTTGGTTGTATTGAAGCTCGAAGTGATCAGCAATCACCTCTTTAAGTTTGGTCGGGTTAGCAACCAATTGGCCTCTCACCATAAGTCTGTCGATGAAGTTAACCCTTCTTCTTGATGAAGCTGTCAAGTGATAGAATTTAGTGTTCTTGTCTCCATCCTGTAGCCATTTTAACCTTGATTTTTGGTGCCATGAACGCTCCTCTGCTTTATACAGTGACCATAAAATAGCCTTTTTGCTAGCAATTTCTACTCTAGTATCAACATTTGTCGAGCCCATTTGCACTTCTAACTCAAGTTTGTTGATGTCCTCTTCAAGCTCTTGAATCTTAGAAGGGTCGATATTGCAAAAACGGTGTTGCCATTGTTTAATGGCAGGTTTGATCTCTCTTAACAAAGACCAAATGCCAGGTTTCTTATGATTTTTTCCCACAGCCAATTTCCATGCATCTTGAATCATCCCTCGAAAACTATCTTCATCAAGCCAATGATTAAAAAAATGAAAGGGTTTTGGCCCCCAATTTACCTCATCAGTACTCAGATAGGATTGCGATCGGACAAAAATCTGGGTAAGGCTTTTTGTACTAATCTCGCAAATTTAACTACAAACTCAGCAGACAAAAGAAACCTATCCAATCGACTAAAGGATGGCTCTTCCTTGTTACTATACCAGGTAAATTTCCCTCCCACCATCGGTAGATCCATCAATTCAGCTTTCTCAATGAACTCAGAGAATTGAGACATAGCTGTATGATTCAGAGTAATGCCCTTTTTTTCATTAATATATCTGACAGTGTTAAAATCACCCCTAGACACCAAGGCAACGTCAAATTATTCCTCAAGATTCCAATTTCTTCCCACAAGAGCTGTCTTTCCCTGTCATCATTAGGTGCATACACATTACCAAGAACCCATTTCAAATTCAAAACTTTAATCTCACCTATAAGGAGAATATATCTCTAAGCAATAATTGAAAACTCCAAGGTGAAAAACTCTTCTTTCCAAATTGAAATCAACCCTCCAGACGCTCATATGGAGCTTGAGAATTCTCCTTTTAAAGAAACATTTCCCAAAATTTTCTCATATACCCTAGACCCCAACACTTTTAGTTTCGTTTCTTGAAGAAATGATGCATTCGGCTTATGCTTCTGAACAATTTTCCTCACTGCCCTTTTCTTTTGCCCAATACCTAATCTTCTTACATTCCAAGAAATTATATTCATAAAAAGAAAAGAAACCCATATCAATGAAACTTCCTTTTCAATTTTTCAATTTTCTCTGATTCTCCTCTTCCATCCGCCTAAAAACATCCAGCAACTGCTCTTTACTTCCTACAAACTCCGAAGCCAGCTTTGAACATACCTCCCAAGTAGCTTCACCCTCTCGTAACATCACTTCATTTCTGTCTAGGAGATGGTTATCTGAACTTGTCTGTTGAGAATTGTAGAGTTCAACCTGCCTTTCACCCAATGCCGACTGTCGATATGTGATCCTCCGGGGGAGAAGAACCCGATCGAGTGAGAGGGAAACAGAGGAAAAATCTTAATTCCTCTAGATCAAAGGGTTGAGGGTATGAAAACGACCGAAATGGAGTCGCAACCAATCTTTTTTTTGATTAGGTGTGATCGGTCACCTATTAAAATAGTTTTTTATAAAAACATTTTAAAATTAATTAAAATATTTTTTAAAACTAATTTTGAAGTCTACACTTTGAACCAGAGAAAACAAGTGCGGGTTCCGGAGTCGGTTACGCGAGGGGAAGAATTAGCACCCCACGACGTCCGTATAAAATGATACCTCGTTAGTCGTGTGTTATCTTGAGTCTCGTTGAAAAGTCAGTTTTAAAATTGGTGTTTACGAATAACTCTCTTAAAAATTCATATTTTATTTGAAAATGATCCGAAATTTACGAGCATAAAATTTTCTATATTTTCTGACAGACTCGGCAAAACATGGGGTTTTTCCTCGATTTCGAAATTCTCTGAATCATCCTCGTTTAAAAAGATATTTCGTTGTTATTGATAATTGATGATATCTTCCCCAGCAGACCCGACAGAGAATTCATGAATTATTTTAACTCGAAAATAATCTTGATTTATAAAAAATACCATTTTTTTTCAATGTGTTTTAAAAATCATAAAAAATGACCAAGAATATGCAAAAATGCTACTAAGATAAAAATTAAATAAGCATGCATATTTATCATGGTGTGACAAACATTTTATTACGACATGGTAAAAGAAATTATGTCATGTGAATGTAATCGACATGGTAAACAAGATGACATGGCATAAGGACGAATGTCATGTGAATGAAATCGACATAGCAAACAAAATGACATGGCATATGAATGACATAACATAGGAATGAATATCATGTGAATGAACTCGACATGGTAAACAAGATGACATGGCATATAAATGACATGACATAAGGATGAATGTCATGTGAATGAAATCGACATAGCAAACAAAATGACATGGCATAAGGACGAATGTCATATCAATGAAATTGACATAGCAAACAAAATGACATGGCATATGAATGACATAACATAGGAATGAATATCATGTGAATGAAATCGACATGGTAAACAAGATGACATAGCATATAAATGACATGGCAGAAGGATGAATGTCATGTGAATGAAATTGACTTAGCAAACAAAATGACATGGCATATGAATAACATAGCATAGGAATGAATATCATGTGAATGAAATCGACATGGTAAACAAGATGACATGGAATATAAATGACATGACTTAAGAATGACATGGCATGAGAGTGGATGACATAGCATATGCATGACCTAATCTATGTAGGACATGGCGTAAATGACATAGTATGAACAAATGGTGACATGGCATGAATGACATGGCATACTAAATGAATGACATAGCATATGAATGGATTACATGACATATGAATGACATAGTATGAGAATGACATGACATAATCTAAGTGATATGGCATATGAATGAATGGATTACATGACATATGAATGACATAGCATGAAAATGACATGACATAGTATAAGTGATATGGCACATGAATGAATAACATGTAAATGGATGGCATGACATAAGAATGACATAGCATGAGAATGACATGACATAGTCTAAGTGACATGGCACATGAATGAATGACATGTAAATGGATGGCATGACATAAGAATGACATAGCATGAGAATGACATGACATATGAATGACATGGCATAAGAATGAATGACATGTGAATGGAATCGACATGGCAGACAAAGTGACATGGTATATAGATGACATGGCATTAGAATGAATTTATTTGAAAATGACTCGGGATTTATTAATACAAAAATCTTTTCATGTTCCCCGGCAAACCCGACAAAACATAAAAAACTTTATTCACTTTGAAATTCTCCGAATCACCTTTGTTTTAAAAAAGGGTATTCCTTTGTTAATTATAATTAATGATATCCTCCCCGACAGACCCATCAGAGAAAATCATGAATTATTTAAACTCGGAAATTTGTCCATATTTATTAAACTGCTATGAATATGCAAATTGATATTAAGGCATGCATGATTACATGATAAGCATTTTCATTGTAATATGGAAGATGAGATAATGACATGGCATAAGGATGACATGGCCTAAAATGATATAGCATGATAATGAATGTCATGTGAATGAAATCGTCATGGCAAAACCAAAATGAGATAAACATAATGACATGGCAAACCAAATGACATGGCATGAGAATGTTGTGTCATGAAAATAGAATGACATGAATGAAATGTCATGGTGACCGAATGGTCATGATAATGACATGAATGGCACGGTGACTGAATGGTCATGATAATGACATGAATGGCATGACATGCTTAATCATGGTTTAAAATGAGCTCAAATGCTACATGACATGGCAAATGAGATGCTATATGAATGATATGGCATAAATGAACTAGATCATAAATAAAATGTCATGGTGGCCGAATGGAATGGTGATGGCATATGAATGGCCGAATGGCATGAAATGATGAAATAGCATGAATGGAATGGCATGAAAATACACCTAAACCATAAATGACATGGCAAATAACATGGCATGACATGTTATATGGATGACATGGTATGAAGGGACCTAAACTCTAAATGATGTAGCATGGCCGAATGGTGTAATGATGACATAGCATGAATATGATGGCATGAACATGCACCTAAACTAATAATGACATGGAAAATGAAATGGCATGACATGTAATATGGATGACATGGCATAAAATGATGACATAGTATGAGAAGGACCTAACCACTAAAATGACATGGCAAATATCACAATAATGACCTAGCCACTAAAATGACTTATTCTAAGATGACATAGCTATATAACCTAAGTGCATGACATAGCTACATAACCTAAGATGCATGACATAATCAAATATGATGCAAGGCATGGCATGAATGAAAATGCATGAGGTGGCTGAATGGTGTAGGGCATGTCATGAACACAAAATGCTAAATGGCATAGCTACATGACCTAAGATGCATGAAATAACCAAATATGATGCAAGGCATGACATGAATGAAAATGCATGAGGTGTCCGAATGGTGTAGGAGACTAATATGACAAGAAAATGATACAAAAATTAAAAAGGCATGAAGATAATTTAAAGAGAAAATCAATGATGCATAGACAAGCATGGAAGTAAAAAAAATAAGCAAACAAAGAACAAGGAAAGTGAGCTCCATGGTTGGTACAATGGGAATAGCTCTCCCCTAACCCTAATCACTTGATTTTGATCAAGATCATGAAGCTTTCCTAACTAAAAAATCAGAAAATAAATCAAGCAAACTAAGAAAAAAAATGGAGGTGAGCTCCATGATTGGTACAATGGGCATAGTCCTCCCCTAACCATGATCAATTGATTTTTATCAAGATTATGAAGCCTTTCAACCTCTTTTACTTCATTTATTATTTAAAAACAAAACATAAAAAGAAATATAAACCCTTCACAATCATGTTTCCCACATCAAACATGCAAATAAAAAAATCAAGACAAGCTCAAGCACACATTCGACTATGGTAAAGATATTTATAAAAATTGTTTTCTTTTATTTTTTGATGAAAAGGAAAAGAGGAAAGCTCAAAAACGTTTTCAAAACCTTTATTTTTACAAGAAAAGGATTAGAAATAACATGGAAACAAGGAAACCAAGCATGAGAAAGAAGAAAAAAATAATGCAAGAGCAAAAAAGGAATGGCTACCTTCCTAGCTTTCCTTGGTAAACTCTCTCTTCCTTTCTTTCAAATTTCTTTTTTTTTTTTCTCTTTAGCTACTACTTCTTTTTTCCCAAATGACCAGACAACTTAGTAATTAAAATATCTTCCCATCATCTCTTCCTCATGGTATACTTGGTGAGCCCTTGGATGAATTGTGCTCATCTTTTCTCCCACAATCTAAGCCATTGGATGAGGATATTTTCATGACAATAAAAATGGCATCTTGCAATTTGATCTTGGTCATTGAAGGATGTACTCATCTTTTACAAAGCACCTAGGCCCTTGGATGAACACCCCTCTTTCACTCCCTTGGCCGAATGGCCTCTCCTCCCTTGGATGATATGTGCTCATCTTTTCTCCAACAATCTAAGCCATTTGATCAAAGATATTTTCATGACAATAAAAATGACATCTTTCTATTTGATCTTGGCCATTGAAGGATGTACTCATCTTTCTACAAAAAACCTAGGCCATAGGATGAGGAAGGACTACTTGCAAGACAATAAAAATGACATCTTGCCATTTGATAGTGACCGTTGGATAAAATTAATCAAATCTCCACCCCTCTCCCATAAGCTGGCCGGCCAAGGGCTTGGAATATTCCAGAAACCCCTTCATTTTTTCACTTTTTAATTTTGCAAATTGGCATTTTTTTTGTTTCTTCGATAAAATTACTTTTTAGCCCCCCGAACTTAATTTAATTGCAAAAAGACCCCAATTTTGGATTTGTCTTTTCCAACTCATCCCATCTAATATAAAACTTGGTTCTGGAGGTTTTCACACTTTTTCGAGCTTATTCTCTATTTTTCTCGGATTTATCTTTAAAGTTTCGGTTTAATGCCTCCCAAATCTAGAATTTTTCATTTGAGCTCCAATTTTGGATTTTTCTTCACCAAAGCCTTCCAAAAATTATAAAACTCAGATCTGGAAGTTTTCATAATTATTCGAGCTCGTTTGCTATTTTTCTCGGAATTTTCTTTTGGAATTTCTAGATTAGTGCACCCGAAATTCACCTTTTTCATTTGAATCCCGATCTTGGATTTTTCTTTACCAATATCTTCCAAAAATTATAAAACTTAGATCTGCAAGTTTTCATAATTTTCGTGCTCGTTTGCTATTTTTTTCAAAATTTCTAGTTAGTGCACCCGAACTTTGCCTTTTTTCAAATGAACTCCGATTTCGGATTTTCTTTCTCCAATCTCTTCCAAAAAATATAAAACTCAGTTCTGGAAGTTTTCATAATTTTTCGAGTTCGTTTGCTATTTTTCCCAAAATTATCTTTTGGAATTTCGGGTTAGTGCACCCGAACTTTGCCCTTTTTCAAATGAACTTCGATCCCGAATTTTTCTTCACCAATACCTTCTCAAAATTATAAAACTCATATCTGGAAGTTTTCATAATTTTCTGAGCTCGGGTCCTATTTTTCCTGGAATTTTCTTTGGGATTTTTCGATGTTGCCTTTTAACCTCCGAAACCTCGATTTTACTCAAAACGGGTCCGATTTTTGGATTTTCTTTTTCCAGTACCTTTTTCATATATTGTATTTGAGCTGGTCTAAAAACGCCAAATTTTTACGATCGAATTCCCCTCCTATTTGGTTTTCCCCTTTTCAAGCTCGGGAATTTTCGTTTTTATTCTAACCGGCTCTTCCTTGGGATCCACTTCAAACTAGACCTTGGGCTATTTTGTTTATTCATTCTTTATCGACTGGGGGCTTCAATTTTACCGAATCGGGCCACGTTTATAGTTTTCCCCTAATTTGTCGGATTAGGTCTTCCCCTACACTGAATTTTCGCAACCCATCTTTCGAACTCTATATTTTTCGTTGTAGACCTCGGATTATCAAAATTCTTTCACCATTGTTCAATTCAACTTCGAATCTTGATTTTGACTAGAGTTGACTTTTTTAGTGGTTGACTGTTCGAGGTTGACTTTTTTGGGGTTGACTTTTTCCAGTTGATTTTTTTTGCTGACCTCCAAAACAAAGTCTTGAGGACCCATCTAAGGAATGATGGAAGTCTCTTTGCATTCCAGGAAGTCGAAAAGGAGAATCTGCCCGGTTTAGAGGGTTCGAACAAAATTAGGTGTCTATACTGACTCCATTTGCTCTTTTTTTTTTTTACTCTTTTTCTTGTTTGAAGAAGTAGCCCTCTTTCCCTTGGGCTTTTGAACACTTATTTTCTTGCTGGACTTTTTCTTTTTGGACTTTTTAATAACAGACCTTTTTAGAGAAATGATAGATAATGAGTCACTTTTGTTACAGGATTGCAATGGCCTAGATTCTTCAGTGTTTAGTGAAGGTCCATTAGGCTGCTCACACGAGCACGATTTTTGCATAGGACTGGCTGCCACTACCGAACTGAATTCCTTTTTCTTATCCGCTTTTTGCTTCTCACAGTGCAAAGAAAGCAGTTGCAGATTACTTTTCTCTGGCAATATGGGGTATATTATGCTTTTCGAATAATTGTGCATGCCACCTTCGTGCTCTTCCTCCGATAACACTTTTCCACTCTCCAATTGAATATTCAAAGTGCATTCCACAATCCAGGGTTCTAAGTCTTCACAAACTTCTAGAGACAGTCTTCTGACTTAGAAAATAATGATGAGTCATCATGACCTTTTTCAAAAATAACAGTCGACGGATGACCAGGAGCCATCGCTGCTTACTGCTTCGCCGCTGTCGCAACCTTAAAAAAAATAACGATGGTCTCATCGCGAGACTTTATTACTCGTTAAGCACGACATAAAAAAAATTGAGAAAAATACGACTTAATTCCTCTTGATTGAAATAAAAGGTCGAGGGTATGAAAACAATCTCAAAAAAAGACATGGAGTCGCCACCAATTTTTTTTGGCTAGGTGTGATCGGCCACCTATTAAAATTGATTTTATAAAACACTTTAAAATTAATTAAAACATTTTTAAAAACCAATTTCAAGTCTGCGTTATAAACCAGAGAAAATCGAAGAATCGAGTTCGGGACTCGGTTACGTGCGGGGAAGGATTAGCACCCCGACAACGCCCGTATAAAACAGTACCTTATTAATCATGTGTTATCTCAAGTCTCGGTAAAAAGTCAATTTTTAATTTAGTATTTCAAGTTAATTCCCAATTTAAAGAAAAATAATTCCATTTTTTAATTGAAAGTGATCCAGAATTTATTAATTCAAATTTTTTCTATATTTCCCAACAAACGTGACAAAATATAGAAATTTTTATTAACTTAGAAAATCTTCCGAATCATTCTCATTTTAAAGAAGATATTCCGTTATTAATGATAATTGATGATATCCTCCCCAGCAAACCCGGCAGAGAACTCATGAATTATTTTAACTCGGGAATATCTTTATGTTATTGAAAATCATTATCTTTTTCAAAACATTTTAAAAAAAATGAATATGAACATGTGTGACATAAATAAAATGACATAGCAAAGTCTAGATAATATAATGCAACCTAAATGATATGATATAATTTAAATGACATAGTATATTCTGGATGAATTGAAAAATCCTAAGTATCATGGTATATTCTAAGTGAAATGAAATATCCTAAATGAAATAATATATTCTATATGAAATGAAGTGACCTAGGTAACATGATATATTCTAAATGAAATAAAATGATTTAAATGACATGACAATTTTTAAATGATATGGCATATTTTAAATGACATGACATATTCTAAATAATATAACCTAAATGACATGGAATGTGATCTAAGTGACATGAAACATAATATAATGCTATCATGGAATATGCATGAAAATAAAATAATAATGCATGAATATAATATATGCTAAATGATGTGACAAAAATAAATGACTAAATAAAAAGCATAGGATAGCATGAAATATTCAAGACCATATAACAAACAATAATATCATAAAAAATTGAATCAAAATAATAATAATACCATAGAAAAATATCATAGCAAAAATCACATATTAAATAAAATGCATGAACATGGAAAATGCAATGCATAAAAATGTATTTTTTCCTTTAAATAAGGAAATCCGTATATCTAAAAAGATATCCGGCTACCTTAGGAAAATATATCAAATTAAATTTTCTAAACCAAAAAAAAAAATTTGTGATTGTTTGAAAACAATTTTAAAGAGACTTAAATGAAGATTAAAACCCTAGACAAACCCTTTAAAAATGGCTCTAATTTCTTAAGTTTAAAATCCCAAACTTGACCACCCTTAACCCAAGGTTTATAAAATCATTTTTAAAGTTTGAAAAGACTTAGAAACTATCCTAAGATAGTAGTTAAAGCTTCTAACCAACCCCCTCTAAATGCCTTAGCCAAATTCAACAACTGTTTTTCTTTTGAATTCAAATCTGCTTCTATTGTCCCGTTTTGATACACGATATTTTTAACCTATTTATAAAAATTCAAAAAAATGTAAAAACAATACTGGAGACTCAGAACATGTAAAAATACATGAGAAAAAATTTTCTTAATTTTTTGATTAAAGGTGACTGCCCAAAGAAATCGGGAAAATACGAGTACTAGATGAATAACTGTTTTGCTAAAACACATTTTTTTGCCTTTGATAAAATAATTTAAAAATCAAAGTAAAAATGTTAGAGACTCTCCTAAAGACCTACAAACAGTAGCTAAAACATTTAAAAACCTTGGACAAGAGTTGGCTAAGTAAAATAATCACAAAGGTAGAATAATCAATTTTATAACTCTTTAATTTTCCACAAGTAATGCTCAAGTGAGCATGACTTTGAGCCATTGATTGGCCTAAGTCATAAATCATGTGGCATGACATGAAATGCATAAAAATACAGCAAAGTGAATGCATGAAATGCTTGGTTTAAAGCCTAAGTGATATGAAAAATGCATGGCATAAATAACCTAAATGCCTAGCATGAGTTTGCATGGAAATAAATGCTATCCTAACTTAACATGCATGAACTAGTTTCTAAATGACATGGCAAATGACAAGAAATAATTAAAATGGCCTAGTGCCTAACTGACATGAGAAAAGACATGGCATATGAAAATGGCCTAATGTCTAAATGTCATGGAAAAACAACATAGCATATGAAAATATTCTAATGCTTAAATGACATGTAAAATGACATGGAATAATAAAAATGGCTTAAAGCTAAATGACATGTGAAATGACATGGCATATGAAAATGGCCTAATGTCTAAATGTCATGGAAAAATATCATGGCATATGAAAATGGCCTAATGCTCAAAAATGACATGTAAAATGACATGGAATAATAAAAATGACCTAAACTTAAATGACATAGAATAATAAAAATGGCCTAAAGCTAAATGACATGTAAAATGACCTAGATGTCTAAATGAAATGGAAAATATCATGGCCTAGAAAAATGACCTAAAGCTTAGAGAAAATACACATATCCGAATGGCCTAGGAACCAAAGTGTTGTGAGAAATGTCATGTAAAATGACCTAACTAAATGCTATGGAAGATGATATGAAAAATGGAAATGGCCTAAACTATATGACAATAGCCCCAAGATGCAAAAATATGACATAAGTCAAAAGAACAAGATGGTTAGTAAGAATATAAATATACATAAAGATAAACAATAATAGAAATAAGCAAGTTAAAGTATGCAAATGAATAACAAAGAGATGAGATCCATGGTTGATACATTGGACAAAGCCCCCCTAACCATTATCTCTTGATTTTCATCAATGTCATGAAGCCTTTTCAATCTCAAAATCATAAAAAATAAGGTAAAAAAAGTATGGAGATGAGCTCCATGGTTGGTATATTGGATAAAGCCCACCCTAACCATTATCAATTGATTTTCATCAAGATCATGAAGCCTAACCATTGTTTTATTTATTTTATGAAAAGCAAGAACAACAAGAAAGATTTAAAAAAAATGGTAGGAAACAAGAAATAAAACATGAGGAAGAAGAAGAAAAAATGTACTAGCAATGGTAGAATGGCTACTTTAACAAAAACTTTCTTCTTTTCTTTCAAAAACTTTTTTTTTCTCAATTAGCTACTTACCTCCCCTCTCAAATGATAAGCCATTTAAGGAAAAATAAAACATTCCCCCCTCTCTCATGCTTGGCTAAATGACCACCATTGGATGATTTTTTTGCATTTTTTCTCCTCCAATCTTGGCCCTTAGATTAAGATATTTTCATGACAACATAAAAATGTCATCTTGCCAATTGATAGCAGCCCTTAAGATGTGTACTCAGCCCTTTGAGTGCCTACCCTTGGATAAGTTGTGCTATTCTATTCTTGGCCATTGGATGAGGATTCTTTCATGAAAACATAAAAATGTCATATTGGCATTTAATCCCAACCCTTTACATGTGTACTCGGCCCTTGTACATGGCCTAAGCCATTGGATGAAAAGGAACAATCACATGCACTTCCTAGCTTGGCCGAATGGATGTCCACCTTTGGATGAGTTGTGCTTTTCCATTCTTGGCCATTAGATGAGGATTCTTTCATGAAAAATAAAAATTTCATCTTGGCCATTGAATGGTGTATTCAACTTTTTTACAAGGCACCTAAGCCATTTGATGAAGGGGGGACCATTTGCAAGGTACTAGTGGTAGCATGTGAGCTTGATAGTGACTAAGAAATTAAATTGATCAAGCTTCCTTCTTCTCCTCTATGCTGGTCGATCAAAAGAGGTAAAATCCCAGCAATTCCCTTCATCTTTCATATTTTTATTAATTACAAATTTGGCTTTTTGGGTTTTTTCGATAAAATGACCTTTTTGACTCCCGAACCTAAATAAATAGAAAATGGATTCTAAATTCAGAATTTCTTTTTTCAATACTTCCGAAATAATAAAAAAATTGAATTCTGAAAGTTTTCAAAATTTTTTGAGTCTATTTGCTATTTATTTCAGATTTATTTCCAAAATTGCCCCTTAATGCACCCGAACTCTTGTCATTTTGTAAAAGAGCTCCAAATCCAGATTTTTCTTTGCCAATCTCTTCAAAATAATTTAAAAGTGTCATCTAGAAGTTTTCAATATTTTTGGAGCTCATTTGCTATTTTTTTAGGATTTATCTGCTTGAATTTCTACATAGGGGATCCGAGATTTGGCCATTTTGCAAACGAACTCCGAATCCAGATTTTCTTTCGCCAATCTCTTCCAAATAATTTAAGAATGAGATCTGGAAATTTTCAGAATTTTTGGAACTCATTTGCTATTTTTTCGGGATTTATCCTTTTGAATTTCTACATAGTGGGCCTGGGATTTGGCCATTTTGCAAACGAACTCCGAATCAAGATTTTCTTTTGCCAATCTCTTCGAAATGATTTAAGAATGAGATCTGCAAATTTTTAGAATTTTTGGAGTCCATTTTCTATTTTTCCCAAATTTTCCAATTTTGCCCTTTTGCCTCCGAAGCTCGGTTTTGCTCAAAACAAGTTCGATTTTCAGATTTTCTTCAAACTGAGCCTTAGGCTATCCTTGTTTAATCACTCCTCATCAATTCGGGGCTTTAGTCTTACCGAATCGGGCCATTTATGTAATTCTTCCAAATTTCACCGAAATCCACTAAAAACCCTAGTCCCCGATTTTCTTTCGAATTGACTTTTCCTTCGGTTTTTCTTCCAAGTAGCTTCTCCATTACCCATAGTCAGTGCTTATCTTTCATTTGGAACCTTCAATTTCGACCAATTTGATCGTTCAAGCACTTTTCCCTAAATTTCCCAAACTAGGGTTTCCTTTCTACTGAGATTCCGTAACCCAACTTCCGACCTCCATATTTTTCAATGTAGACCTCGGATTATCAAAATTCTTTCACCATCTTTCAATTGAAATTCAAATATTGATTTTGAAAGTGGGTTGAATTTTTTAGTAGTTGACTTTTTGGGGGTTGAGTTTTCCTGGTTGACTTTTTCTGTCTGCTTTCTTAGACCAAGTCACAGAGTACCACCTACAGGATAAGAAAAAGTCTTTTTGCATTCTGAAACATCAATTTAGGAAGAAAACATACCTGACTTAGTGGTCCGGACAAAATTAAGTGTCTACAGCTGCCACTCTTTGGCTATTGCTAAGAAACAGGAATCAAGCAAAGATAAACAAACACTAATTTTGTTCGGTTAATGAAATCACATGTGAAGAAAAGGGAAAGGGGTTTACATTCATTTCCATCTTTTCATCATTTTTTTTTTCAAAAAAGCTGTAAACTGTAGAATTTGTCCTCAAATTAAGTTCCCTGACTAATCAAGGCTCGACCCGTCTTAAGGAAACGAGTTCGATTTGCAAGAGAAGAAAAGACCTCAACGATGGTCTCCGGGGCTTAACCTGTCTTGTGCTAAGCTATGTTTAAAATTTTGGGTATCTCCTCGAGAAGCTTCGACTATCACCACCAAAGAATTGCTCTAACAAATGTAAAACTCTGGATATCTCCACCAGAGGCTTTGGCTATCACCACCAAAGACTTGTTCACTTTTAAATTGAAACACTCTGGATATCTCCAACAGAGGCTTTGGTTATCACCACCAAAGACTTGCTCAAGCAAATGTAAAACTCTGGATATCTCCACCAGAGGCTTTGGCTATCACCACCAAAGACTTGTTCACTTTTAAAACTGAAAAACTCTTGATATCTCCACCAGAGGCTTTGGTTATCACCACCAAAGACTTGTTCATTGTTTAAAATTGTTAAACTCTGGAAACTTGTGCCTGGAGGTCTTAAGAATGGTGCCCAGAGGTCTTATCCACGATTTAAAAAGAAAAACTATGCCCGCAGGTCTTAGGAATGGTGCCTGAAGGTCTTACCCATGATGAAAATACCTTGACGACGGTCTCAAGGTTCGACTCATTTGATAAACAGAATGAATTCGATTTAAAACAAAAGGAAATACCTCGACGATGGTTGTAGACACCTAATTTTGTCCGGACCACTAAAACAGGTATGTTTTCTTCCTAAATTGTTGTTTCAAAATGTAAAAAGACTTTTTTCATCCTGCAGGTGGTACTCCGAGACTTAGTCTAAGAAGGCGCGAATAAAAAGTCAAACTTGAAAAAGTCAACCTTGAAAAGTCAACCTCAAAAAATCAACTTCTGAAAAAAGTCAACCCACTTTCAAAATTAAGATTTAAAGTTCAATTGAAAAATGGCGAAAGAATTTTGATAATCCGAGGTCTACATCGAAAGATATGGAGTTTGAAAGTTGGGTTACGGAGATTCAGTAGAAAGAAAACCCTAGTTCGGGAAATTTGGGGAAAAGTGCTTAAACGATCAAATTGGTCGAAATTAAAGGTTACAAATGAAAGATAAGCACTGACTACGGGTAATGGAGAAGCTACTTCGAAGAAAAACTGAAAGAAAGTCAATCTGAAAGAAAACCAAGACTTAGGGTTTTTGGTGGATTTCGGTGAAATTTGGAAGAATTACATAAATCGTCTAAAATATACATGGATGCCCGATAAAGAAGAATGCGCCTTTATCAATATAGTGGATTGGAGACAGCCATATATCGAGTATCTGACAGAACCTTACCGGATGATAGATACGAAGCGAATAAGCTAAAAAAGATGGCCAAAAGGTATATCGTGAATGATGGTAAGCTATTCAAAATAGGCTTATCGGGAATTCGGTTGAGGCTTGCTTCGCACAGGAAACACAAGCCAGGAGCGAGAGGAACGAGCGTAAGACTTTACGCGATATCTTGAGAAAGGGAGAGTGTAGTACTTTACGCGAATAAGAGAACTTTTGGAATACTTTGAGCAAGAAGGTTGAGAGGAGTGGGGATATAGCTCGTTCCCTATCGGTCTCACCTCTACGCCCCTTACCCGAAACCATGTCTTATTTCACTTTCTCTAATCAGGAAACTTCCAAGGGAAGGCCCGCAAGCAAAGAGGTTTCAAGATACCAGGCGACCAAGTGAAAGTGAACAGCCCCGAGAAAATCTTCTAGGGAGCGTACCTCTTTTAAGAAAAACTAAAAATTTGAATATAAAAAGAAAAAAAAGATTTTTTTTATGGACCCTTTGGACCTCCGGCAAATTAGGTGATGATACATGCATGCGTGCATATAAACTATGACGCTGACAAGAGGCTTTCTCGACCACAACATATGGTGATGATGAAAGAGATACTTATATCTAGTACGAAAATGTAGTCTCTCTTTCGTTGTTGACCTTTCTCCTCCCTTGAATACTTTTTAAACATAAGGATACGATGAAAGAATAATAGCCCATAATCTTATCTTTCCCTTGTCAAAATACTTTCCCATATTGATAAAAAAAAAAAATGAATCATCTCTTGAACTTTTGGTTAAATAAAAAATATTACAAGGTTGGTTAGAATGAAGAAAAGGCTCAACATAAATATTTAACCTATGTTATTATATTCTTCTAAAGAGTATTGAGAAGTTTTCTTTATATAAATCTTATTATGTTCTTAACTCTATGAAGTCTTTGGAACCTTTGTGATATCCTTTACTTTTTATTCTTTAACCATATTACAACCCCTTGGCCCCATTACAACCTTGAATAAAGACCTCTTGATTCATGAAGTTGCATGATCTAAATAGTGGAGAATAGTTGGACAAGCAAGTTTATGGTAGGACCGTTTTAATGAGATTGATTGAGTGTAGACACCTTATTGATTGAGTGTAGGCACCTTACCACTACTATTTTGAGTGAAAATCATGAGAGTGTCCCATGTCAGAAGTTGAGATTAAGTTTGAATATGCACTATTTTGATTAAGATATGTTATGTTAATGTTGGCTTAACTCAAATCATTTACAATCAAGCATGATTCTTTGTTAACTTCTTCAAGCTATTGATTAGTTTATAAGACTTGTCCAATGATTGTCTCTAATTTATATTGGAAGTGGATTAGATTAGGTTTTCTTACCTTGTTTCTATTCTGTTTGCTCGAGGACTAGCTAAAGGTTAAATGTGGGGGAGTTTGATAAGTGCTTAATTTCATACGTTTTTCTGTCTTCTTTCTTTATTCTTTGTGCTTTGATTCTTGAATTCCTTGAAATTTACTAGGTTTTATGTTTTGTAGGTGTTTTGGAAGACAATGGATGCTTTGGAGTTAAAAATAATGATTTTGGACAAGAAATAAAGTTTCAAGCACAATGGAAAGCTACCTGCCCATCAAGGAGACACAATGTGGCTGACCTAAGTCCAAACCTTCCATAAATAAAACATAGCGGCTACCTAAACCCTTATTTCTCTAATTCCCATAGTTGAAAACCTACTTCCAAGCTTAAATAATGGCTAGTGGCAACTTATATTCCTCACCTACTTGAACTCTAGCTGAAACCAACATAAGGACCTTTAAAAACATCCATGCGGCTGCCCTATTTCTTTTTTTGTTAAAAACCTAGCTGAAAGCACAATTCTCCTAGTCAAATAAGGAGTAGTAGCAAGACTTCCCATAAACACAGTCCTAGTCAAAGTATGACAAGCTAGCATCCTTCAACTTTTCTTCTAAGCTAATCCTTTGGCTGCAAGTTTCTCTAACTTTCCTTCTAAATATTCCTTTAGCCGCAAGGCTTCAACCTTTCCTTCTTTGTGTTTCCTACTTGATTACACCTTTCCTTATTATACAAAACCCTAGCCACACACCCTAATTATAACCTTTCGCTACCTACTTCAGCATTAAATGCGAGAGGAGGAAGATGCCTATAAATAGAGAATGAGAGGGAAGAGCTGCAACACACCTTGTAACTTAGTAATCTGATTTTCTTGTTTTGTTTTAGAGAGTTTGAGAGAACAAGAGGCTAAATAATCAATATTCTTCTTCTTCTTCTTCTTCTTCTTCTCTATTCTCTTAGTTTTTTTCTTAGTTTCTTTTTAATTTCATGTTTATGTTATCAATGCCTATGTTAGGCTAAACTTTTATTTTAGTTAAAGGTGATTTCAAAGCCCTAGACATGTTGTGTAATTGATATTCAGAATTTATCTATCATTGGTTTTCTATCAAAATTGCTTATATTCTTCTATAAAAATTGTTCATGATATTTGTCTTGATTTGTTTAGGATGCATACTAGATAGATCTTGATAATTATCTATTGTTGGTTTAGGAGTCTTGATCCGTGTAACTGTCTTGATTTCCTATCCATTAGTAGGAATTTTTGATTAATGATTTATGTTGGGTTTTCAGGAATTGCAATGTGGAACATAACCTTAGTTAAACAATCCGAGCTTATGTGTTTGTTGCTTAGATCAACCTATCTTCCTCATCATAAAGCTGCTATCAAATTAAATTTAGAGAGCTTATTGTAGGTTTGATAGTTTGAGATTAAATAGACAGCTTGTTCTATTTAACGATGAACTAAGGAAAGATTGGGGTAGCAGAGCTTGTTGTTATCTACGGTTGATAGTTTTGATAGATAATTGATGTTGACAAGTTTGATATTGATTCTCAATAATGTTTAGTGGTGGCAAATGACACCTTAACCATACTTCTCTTATTTGATTTCATCTTATTTCTTTCAATCTTACTTTTCTCGTTTACTTTAATTTCAAAACAACTTAAAACCCCCCTTTTTATTTTTTTAGAACTAAAGTTATAAATTAGAAACTTATAGATTAAGAACAATCCCTGTGGATTCGACCATTGCTTACCACTTTACTAAACAATTTATCATATTTAGTGCAAGGTTTAATAAGATACACTATTTTGAGTGCATCATCTAAGTAGAATATTCTATGTTGTAGAAACATTTTGCCAAAATCAACTATATGATTTTGATCTTTATTTTTTGGTGAGAAAAAAGGTCTAATGGCTGAGAATACCATCGATCATAGTTATCAGGGTTGACTCGAGTAATGACACGTTCAAGGTTTCAGGTCTCGAATCAATAATTGAATTGTGGAATCATTCAGGTCAATGTTAGATTAATAAAAATATTTTAAATATTATAAATAAAATTCTAGGTCATATAAATGTTTCGTTAATTGTATAAATCAAAAATTATAATATAAGATATAGAAATATTTATTACCATTTAAAAGTTACAAAGAAATCTAAGTTTATAAAGATTTTTTTTTTACTTTTTAGTTTTTTTGTAATGTATTTTTATTTTAAACTTTTTTAAAAAAATAATTTTTTTATGAAAATGATAAAAAAATCAATAAATAATATACAAAAAATAGTTAAAAATAATTTTTAAAAACTATATTTAATTGACTCATATCAATAAAAATTTTAATGATTGATTTTTTTTCATAAATGCACATTTTTTTTCATAATTGCAACCGTTTTTTTTGGCCATCTCAAAAATACTTTCTTTTTTTTTTTTGGTCTAAACCCATCGTGTTCCCTCCATTCCCATTTTATGGTTGATGGAGACTAATTTCTATCGAGTCGAGAGTGTAATGGTAAAGCCCTCCCAATATTGGTAACTCCCAAGATTCGAACCTTGGTGCTCAGCTTCGGGGTTAGAGTCACTTTACCACTCTAACTAACCAAAAGTTGGTATCTCAAAAAGACTTTCATTTACTAAACCAGAAACTTACAAGAGTTCATGTTTTGCAGATCATTATCACAAAACATATTCTAGCTAGGTCTTAGAGTGAGAATACACACAAATCGGTATCTCCTAGAACACTAGACATTTCCAATTTTTACTACTAGGGGGGAGCTGGGAGCCCATCTCTACTTAGAATGTAAACCAGAGAAGATGGAGGTAGTTTTACCCAATTGTTCATACACATTTTCTTCTTGAACTAAGTTGCAACCTAGTCAGCAGCTTTATTAGCTGTTCTTCTTATCCAACAAATTCGTATCTCATCAACCATTTGTTTTGTCTTCGAATATCCCTAATCAGAGGCTCAATTCTCTAGATCCTCCTACACCCGCTCTTTGTCAAATTGTCATGCACCAATTTCGAGTCAGTTGCATTATTACCTTTCTAAACTTCTTTGCCACTACTAGCTCAATCCCTTTCTTGAAAGCTACAACTTCTGTAACTAGACAGGTCAACATACCTTCTCCATCAATGAACTTCCCCTCACTATGCCTTGCTATCACTCCAATTCCAGCTTCTCTGTTCTTCATGTCAAAAGCAGCATCACAACTTATTGTAATCCAACCTTCGGGGGACATTTCCATCTTGTCTCAGCCTCTTTTACAACTTGAGAAGGCAATTTTGCATCTGCTTTCTCCATTTCAACAATCTTCCATATGCTATTTTTAATTTTTCTTATTACCTTCGCTGGCTCTATTTTCCTTTTTTGGAAAACTAGCATACTTTCCAAATTATCCAACAAGTCACTTCTATACTAACTTGCTCCTTCTTCAGCTGTTCTTTATCATTTATGGTCATTCTGAGAACCTTCCCCATCCATTCATCCAATGTTGTAATTCTGGCTTTGTCAATCTTATAGTGCACGTCGAGTACAAACCAGGTTGCTTCCACCCATTCACACAACATCAATGTATGCTCAATAGTATCTTTGGCACGATTGCATATTGGACATAGAGGATCAGCTCTCAGTTTCTTTTTCCACAAATTGACCCCTATAGCTACATTATTTCTACATGCTCTCCATAAGAAATTCTTTATTTTTGCTGGCACTGGCAATTTCCATATGGCTTGCCAAGTTTGTTTGTTAGTTTCATGAGATGAAGATGGATTTCTTTCAATGGCCCTTTCTTCACAATCTTTCAAACTGTGATATCCAGTTTTAACTGCATACTCCCCAGTTTCAGTAGCTGGCCATATTACCACCTTTTCTACTGATAGATATTGCTAAAATAGCTTTTACAGCCTCCTCAGGTATCTTATTCCTGATCTCCTCTAACATCCATCTTCCATTTTCTTTATCCATGATTTAAGCTATCTTCACTGGTCCTTCTGAATCCTTCCTTCTTCAGTAGTGTCCATATTTAAAAGTGTTATTCCTGGCACCTCTTTGTCTTTCTATACATTTATGTCAACCCCATCAAATACCTGCCACATTATATTCTCTTTCAGAAAGTCCCCCTTCTAATAAGCTAGTCCATGCCTATGAGGCCCTCGCTCCTTTTCTTGCCTCTAGGAATTTACTATTAGGAAAATTATTCCTTTTATTATCTGAACCCAATAGGCATCAGGGCATGTTAATATTCTCTATCCCTATCTTGCTAATAGAGCCTTATTGAATAGACTGAGATCTTTTAACCCCATTCCCCTATTTTATTTCCTTACAATTAACTTGAGCCAGCTAATCTAGTGTATTTTTTTTCTCCTCTTGCTGCTGTCCCCTCCAAAATCTAGCCATTGCTACATTTATTTCCTCACACACCTTCTTTGGTAGCTTGAAACACTATATGACATATGTTAGTATTGCACAAGCCACTGCCTTGATTAAAATTTCTCTTCCCCCTTGTGACAAAAGCGATTTTTCCATGCTTGAATTTTATTTAATACCTTTAATTTCCTTGACTGATCTCATTGCTTCAGACTTTGTTTTTCCCCAGAATGATGGTATGCCTTGATAGGTAACCTAGATTTGTAGCTGCTGGTATCTTTAGCACCTTTGCCATCTCTTTTTTGACTTCTTCTGGAGTATTAGTGCTGAAGATGATACTTTATTTAGCTAGGTTGACCATCTGTCCAGAAGCTTGGCAATAACTTTGAAGTATGAGGCCATTACTTGACAATTTTCCTTATTAGCCTTGAGGAAAAATAAAGAGTCATCTGCAAAAAAAATGTGAGAAAGAGGAGGAAAATCTTTGCTCAACTTCATTCCTATTAGACTCCTAGACTCTGTGACTTTATTGATCATCCTAAAAAGGACGTCAACCACAAACAAGAAAAGGTAAGGGGATAAAGGATCCCCTTGACTAAGACCTCTACTAGGAATAATAGTGCTAGATTTCTTACAATTGACAACTAGATCATAGGAGACAGAAGAGAAACACTCCATTATCCATTGAATCCACTTAGTATTGAATCTCATTTTGATCATAATTGCCTCCAAAAAGCCCCATTCAACTCTATAAACACAACCGTTCAGTACGTTTTTTTTAATAAATTATACAAACGATCGATCCAATTAAAATATTAATTGAATCAAAAATCAAGATATCGGGTCAATCGAATCAATCATCGACTTGGTTCGAATTTGATAACTATGCCGTCAATACGATATGAATCGACCGCAATGTTGTTTTTAAATTTATTATATACATTGAATACTATATTTAAATTTGATGTGTATGCAAAACTGATTGTTTGGAATATGAATCAACTGATGTGACATTGTTTTTAGTTGATTGTTAATTTTAAAAAACATTCATCGTCAAAGTGATGATACTACAAAAGATTGGTAATTTTATTGTTATTATTATTAAAAAAAGAATTCGAATGTAATTTTTAAATAGAAAACAATGCATAACTTACTCTTGAACAAAATGTTGAATTAGTGCAATGCCTGATAGCTTTTAGTGTTATGATCTATCGATATATGTTTTTTTTGGTAAGAAGGGGCAAGGATGCTTGCTACTTAAATAGTCAAGCCCCGCAAGTTGAATTTTTGGATTTTTAGAAACATTTGATTACAATCTAACAATTTTAGTTATAAAATTCATACTTAAATCTTAAAGAGAACAAAAAAATTTGTTTGTTTATATATTTTTTTGTTGATGTAAGAATTGTTGAATTATGTTCATTATGAGATAATGTTTGTTTTAGAGATTTACGTGACTTCCGTCACGGTTCTGTCAACTGAGAAAATGAGTTTGATAGGGGAAGGATGATCCTTACTAATAAAATCATAAACTCGTAGTCCAATCATTAACTATAGCCAGGGTATGGACTGTAATTCTTTGAGGAACAACACGAATTTTAACATATGTGTCATTGTCGATGCAAGAATTGTTGGACTGCATCTGTTAAGAGGTATTATATGCTATGGGGCCTAACGTGACCTCCGTTGCAGCTTTGAGAAAATGCGTCTCGATTGGGAAAAGGTGGCCCTTCACTATAAGGGAACAACTTTTTCTCGATGGAGTAATGTATACTAACGAAAAAAAATTTGCAACAGAAAAAAATTTTTGCCAACAAATTTTTTATATTTTCGATGGAGTATTTGCGTCAAAAACTAAACCGTTGCTAAACTCCGTCCAAAAAATATCAGTGGGATTGTGGTTGTTTTCGCAAACATTATCAACGAAATTTTTGGTTTATTGATGGAAATTTCGTCGATAATTTTTTAAGATAATTTGTTTTTTTTTTTTTTTGCTTGAAAAAAGAATTTCGACGAAAAATTTCTTTGGTAATAAGTTTCATCGACGAAATTACATCGAAAAAACATTCCCAACGAAATACTTAATACCGATTGAATTTTTCGTCAAAATATCAAAATTGAAGGAAAAAAAAGAATTTCAAAATTTTGGAAACTTTATTAGCGACGAAATTTTCGTCGCTAAAGGACGAAAATTCCATTGCTAAAAAAACACAAGTATAAGCATATTTTTTTTTTCTTTTTTCTCTTCTCTTTTCCTCCCTCGCACCCCAGCCCACTTCCCTCTCTGTCACAACGGCTTAGCCCCCTCCCTCGCTGTTTGGTCGACCTCTTTTCTCTTTTCTCTTTCCTCTCTTCTCCTTTATGTTTTATTTTCCTTTTCTCATCATTTCCTTTCTTTTTCCTTTTTGGCCGACACATCTCCAGCGTTCCTCCGATAGTCTGCCAGTCGTACATTCCTTCCTCCTTAGGTAACCGATTTTTTTGTTTGTTGTAATTTTTAGTTTTAGTTTTTTTTTTGTTTGTTTCATAATTTTGTCTGTTTTTATGAATTTTTTGGTTTTTATATTTGTGTTATTATTATTGTTTTCTTGTAATGTTTTTTTAATTAGATGTATATTATAATTTATTTATTAATATTTATATATTATACAATTTTTGTAGGATATTTTTCGAGGTTTTGATTTCTTGCAATCATACTTATTGAGGTAATTTAATTTAAGTTTTAATAATATTTGTATTTGTATTATTGAGATAATATATTTGTGTTTATTCTATTGAGGTTATTTGAATGCATAGAACATAATATATTTGTTCTTGTGTTATTCAGGTGATTTGAATGTATATAACATAATATTTTGTGTTTGTGTTGTTGAGGTTATTTGAATCTATAGAACATAATATAATGGTGGGGTGTGCTTGTGTAAAATATTTCTGCTCGGGTTCTTGATGCAATATATTGAGGCTTGTGTAAAATATTTGTGTTTGTGAGAATGGTTGGTTGTGTATCTGTCATTAAGGTAATAGGATTGCTTTTAGGCTCAATAGTCGTAATATGGACAATGTGGTTGAATATATGTTCTATATTCTGAGAATTTAGTGTCTTCTGTCACTAAGGTAATATAATTGTGTTTAGGCTTTATGGTCGTAAATTTGTATTGTGTTTTTATAAAGTAAATTATTTATTTACTAATAATTTTTGTGCATTTCTTATTACAAATAAAATGCAACAAGTCAAACATAGTGGAAAGAAAGCTTGAGATGGAATATGGGCTACTTTCAAAGCGGCCAGTAGGTGACAACGATTGTTTGAGGACTCTTCGTTGCCGCATATGCCCACTCAGCGCCTCCCTCAGACCCCCCTCCCCTCCATGGCACTTTCGGACATAGACCAGTATATGGTCAATGAACCATACCCATAGATGTCCCTGAGTGAAATGAATAGGAGATCGAGGTACCTGAAATTGAGCTATTCCATGTACCCACTACTGATCGTATGGCTTTTGGCAGCTCAAAGAAACGAGGTAGAGGTCGTACTCTACATTTGCCGATGCCGACTAATCCAGCCGATAGGTTTCGACTGACATGTCTACAGGACATGTGAGTTCATTGCATTTTCTTAATTTCATTCTTTAATAACAGTTAATTAGACTTACTCCCATAAATTGGACTGAAATGCTTTGCTTTTTATAGTACTTTCATGGATAGTCATGTCAAATCCACTATTGCCTCATTGATCAGACACTACTTCAATGAATCGTGGCCAACTGAAAAAATGATTCCCTCCAATGTTAATAATTCCATGTGACTGGATAACTGTTTATGTTTGGGATGAACTTATTGATAGCATATGGAGTACTAACACTTGGAAAAGAAACTCCCAACAAGCCAAAGCTAATCGTAACACGTAAAAGGAAGCATGTATTACAAAGCATACAGGAGGATCAACTCCTTTTCTACTTCATGCACACTAGATGGTAAGAACTTTTTTTTGTATTTTCGACATAATTTATATATTGAAAACCTTTAAATTAAGTTATATTCTATTAATTGTTTTATACAAATAACTATGTGTTGTGGAATTGAATTGAATGTAGTCACAAGAAATGAATCGTCAAGCTACCTTTAGAGAAGTATTTGATCCCACCCATAAACCTGTAGGGGGCTGATTCGTGGACAATAAGACCAGAGCTGTTAGTGTTAGTCTTTAACTCTATAAATTTATGTTTATAATTTTTTTTACATTACTTAATTATCTATACTTTCTGTTTCTGCTAACTAAATAGTTTATATAACGATTATAATTATTCAATTAATTATTTTTAATGTTTGAAATTGTAGGAAAGCTACAATGCTTCTTTGTAGCAAAGGTATGGTGACAGTTCATCTACATATTCAGAGTTCGATAGTCAGGCCTGGTCTCAAGAAATTAGGGGCATTCAGACTACTCGGACTCATATTTATGAGTTTGGAACAAGACCACGTACTCAGGATGTTTTCACCTCTGGTAGCTCTAGTTCAGAAGCGAGCAGCTACTCTGTATATGGCGAATCGAGACTTTGATTCCATTCAAGACAATATATTTTAAAACAATTTTTAATATTTTTATTCGAATATTACTATATTTTATAATTATTTATGAAATTTTATTTAAATTATGGTGATTTTTATTTATTTAAATCGTATTAAATTTTTATATTACAAATTATTGTAATTTTAAGTTAATTATCTAAAAATAATAAAATTATATAATTTTAAAAATTGGAAATAAAAAAATGCAAAACATTATTTGTGACGAATTTAAGATGAATAATCGATGAAATCCAATTACAGATAGAATTCAATCAGAAAAAAACTATTTCTGAAGGAATACCATCGGTATTAGTATATTTCTGACGAATTTCGATCCGTCGAAAATGCTTTCAATCCGTCGAAAATATCTTTTTCGATGAACTTTTTTGGACGAAATTTTTCGTTGGAAATGTCAGAGCATTTCTGATAGAATTTTCTTTTATTGATAAAAAACTATTAGCAATTTTAGTATTTTTTATGGAAATTTTTCATTGAAAACATCTATCGAAAAAAGTCTTTCACGATGAAAATGTTGCCTTTTTCAAGAAAAAACTCATTCTCCTTTAGTTCTTGCTTATAAAGCCCTAGTTGAATTCTTAGCTAGTAGATGTGAGATTATGTTCTTCCTCAATACTAGCCGCCTAGTCAAGGGTGTGGACTGTGTTTTCGTTGAGGGTTGGTATGGATTCTCATAGACGCGTCGTTATTGATGCAAGGATTGTTAGATTGCACCTGCTATGTTGTATTGTACGCTCTAAGGGATTGATGTGACCTCACTCACGGTCTTGTCCTTTGAGAAAAGGCGTCTTGATAGGGGGAAGGATGACCCTTACTTATAAAAGCACAATCCAAACTTTGACTATTAGATGTGAGATCATTTTCCCTCTCAATAGTAGCCCCCTTAGTTAAGGGTGTGGACTGTGCGTGATACACTAAATAATTTATATCTTAAATCTTTATATTTAATTATGGTCATTATTGTGTATAGTAGTAAGCAAGAGTCATTTCCATAGAGATTGTTCTTAATTTATAAGTTATTGATGCAAAACTCTAATCTAATATGACCAGACACATTAAAGACTTCACAAAAGACAAACACTAAACTTTGGTAGAGGGTTGATTTGTATTGAGATGTAAATAAAATAAAATAAAAAACGTAAAGATTTATAGAAACAGAATTTTAGATATAATATGTAACAATAATGATAAAAAGTATGGTTAAGGAATCATTTGCCCCCTCTAAACATGAAATATAGCTAATAATCAAAATTATCTTTCACTATCTCTTTTAAAAATAATAATCCTAAAACAATCATAAGCTCGATTGTTTCAATCTTTTATATCTTTATCTTTGAGAAAAAGAACAAACGCTTTACCGAATCTCTTTTCACTGGACAACCTAGAACAAGCTCTGTAAATTTAGTTCAATGAAAGCATTCAATCTAGAAAGATAGATTATATCAAGAAATAAACACACAAGATCGGTTTATTTAACTTGAGTCATACTCTACATTGTATTAAACGAAAATTTTCCATAATCATTGATGACAATTTTCTACCTATGCTTAGAAATCTTGACAATTACGAATCAAAATACTAACATGCAATCAGTAGAATATAAGAAATTCAAAAGAGAGTTGGAAGACATTCTTAAATTTCTTAAGTAATAATCATGTCTAGGGATATGAAATTACCCTTAACCACAAAAAGAATTTATTTACACATTCTTGATGTGTTCAATAACAGATTCATAAAAAAATTAAGCAACAATGAAAATAAAAGAAAAGAAAGAAAAACTCTGTTATGGTGGTTGATCGCAATATCCTTCTCCTTTTCTCTTTCTCCCTCTTCTTAGTCTCATTTTCTTAGTCTTTCCCTCTTTCTCTTAGTCTCCCTGCTTATCACCCTTGAATGCCAAGGTTTAGGCTCTATTTATAGTGGCTGAAAAAGAATCTTAAATCTTCGTAAAAATATCAACTCTAGATAGGATTGGGAAAGATTAAAGAAGAATCATAGTCAAGGTAGAATTTTTGGCAATCCACTTTCTTATAGATTTTTGGATGACCAAATCTTATCTGTTTTGGACACGTAATATACGGTTCGAAAGGTCTAAAAGTCAGCCTCAAAAGTCAAGAAGAAAGTTTCCTTGAATAAGGACTCTAAAATCATGTTTTACTAACAACAAGTTTCAAAAGTCAAATTTGTATGTTTCTTGAACTGCAAGAATCAAAATTTGTACCAAAAAATTTGATCTTTTTGACTCGAGTATCTTCTTCTAGCTTGTGATTGTGATTTATAAACTTTTTAACATCTTCATTGACATATTTTGCTTCATTCTCTTAAATAAATCTGAAATTGAAAAAAATAACATAGGTAACCAAAATAAAGATATAAAATATAACAAAAACTATGAATTAAGAAGGCATAAAATTTGTAATTTTATGAACCTATCAGGGCAATCTTTGAGGGACGATGCGGATTCCTACAAACGACACCATTATTGATGAGGGATTGTCTTTCCCCTCAATACTAACTCCACAATCAAAGGTGTGAATTGTGTCCACTATGACCCATTATGAGAAAACGGCTTTGCTCCAGTCACACAAAGAAACTTTCTCTTACTTGATACGTATCTTCTAGCCTATTTTTGTTTTCTGTAACTACCTTGAGATGGTTTCACATGCAATATATAGACTAGCTCGGGACCCATATCCGATAACTAATTTTAGTTAATTCCTTCCATCAAGGAATCTTTATCCTAATCAGTTGTTGAGTAGTGAGTAGTCATCTTCAACTCTACTATCACTAGAATAGTTTAGATTGAATAAAATTTACCGAGATAATATCACCTAAATAATTAAAAATTTCTCTTGACTTACTAAATTATCATGTGGACCAGATTATTTTCCAACATTGGCATGATATGATTCATGAAATATTGCATAAAAAATGCAATACATTTGACGATAGACATGGGTATTTTATGAATCTTGTTAGGGTTTGGAATGGAGCAAAGAGGAAGGTGAGTCATCATTTTCTGATATGAACATTCGTCCTTCTTGATAGTTGGAGAGCCCTATCCAAAACAAAAACCTTGCCTTATATATACAAAGGCAAAATCAAAACATAAACTAAAATTCTACAATAACCAAAACCCCTCAAAAGCATCATTTTACCAAAAGACCAAAGAGTCTGGACCTCATTGCTTTGTTTCTAAAGGGCTTTCTAAGTAAAACTAAAGAATAAATTGCTTTGTATCTTATCATTTCTTTTAGCTTCTCTAAAAATACAAGAGCATAAATGTTGAAATAGATTTACAAGGTAGATACTATTTAAAAAATCAATCTCTTTTATGTGAAAATTTGACATGAAGCATGAATTTAATTTGAGACCGCAACGCGATGTTATGGCCGATATTTTAAGGTTTTGACTCTCTCCTTCATTGACATTCATCGTCGATATTCATCGCGATAGCATTTGTTAAGTTTGCAATCGCGATAAAAATAACGCGACCGAAAACGCGTCCGCAATCGCAATTTAAATCGCTGCATGAAGAATTTCACTCACACTCACACTCACACTCTCTCTCTCTCTCTATATATTTATATAACCTGGTAAAAAAGTGATGTTAAAATAACATAAGAGACTTAGTATAATTTTTTTCAAAATCATTCTTTATGTCAAATTCATCGACTTAGATATGCCTATCCATCTAGCTAGCTTATTTTGTCGTTTGGAATAGATCACTATATATTAGATAAATTCTCCTAATTTTGTTCTCACAAGATTAGAAACAATTTTGTTTTCTGCTCTAGAATTTGCCATAGATAAGAATAGTAAGTGATTTTTATATGTTCCTTGAGTGGGTTTTATATATAGATGGAAACAACATTTGTACTTATGCAATTTCTCTATCTATGTGCTTTCTTGGAAGGTGTTAGGAATTAATCATGCATAGACAGATCTAACAGTAGAAAAAGTTAAAATTTTAATTCCTAAACCATAGGATCAACGTTAGTCAAGTTATACAACACAAGAGAGACTTGTGGCAAGAATCTTAACCCAGGATTTGGTGTGTAGCAAGATTTGTCCTTCAAGAACACCAAGCTAGGTTGTCGTAAACATTTAATTGTCCAAGTGTTCAGTCTCTAATGATAGTTCACGTGAACAAGGAGTGAAAGAGTTTTCTTGAAGGATGTGATGGAAATTAATCGAATACTATTTTAGTAGTATATGCGACTATCTCTCTTTATTTTAACAAGGTTTCAACAATTGAAAATTATAAATAAATTATGAATCAATCAATCATAGAGAGGGATAGACAACCTTCCTTATATAGGGTAGTGGTCAGCCATGTCTTACTTCAAGTAAGACTTGTGCCTTAGCTATTTCCCTTGGAATTTTAATTAATTTAATTCAGCCTATGAAGTTTCAAATTTAATCTTTCTCAAGCGACGTTCTATTTGTATGTGACACATTAGGTTCCTTAACATGTGGGCAACAAATATAAATAGTGTAATCCTTAATAAATTCAGATGAGATGAATCAAACCATTTGAGTTCTTCATTAATTCTCTAATTAATCAATTTATATTTGTAGATCATAGTTATCATCTAGCAATAATTCATGACCCCCAATTGTTAAGAAAACCAATAAGGTTTGACCAACCTAACTTGCTTAGTTTCTTAGTATAATTATTATCCTTTTATCACGTAATATATCGGTTTAACCTTGAGTATGGATTAATGTCTACTCAATTAGTTTGACGATGAAAGTCTCGGGATAGGCAATTAACTCTTTGAATAAGCTTTAGAACTATTCCAAAACTTCATTCCAATATGGCCAAGGTTTTTTGAGTTAATCCTTATCAAAACTAGTTGAGATATTCTCTCGACTAATCAAGGTGATGAATCATATCGTGATTACTTATGCTTCTTCATATGCCTCATCTTATACCTAAAAGAACTCGACTAGATGATAAGTAAAACCAAATTATAACAATCCTCATATAAGATCATTTGCAATCTCAAGTCAAAGGATCACTTACAATCACCACACGAAAATGTTGTCATAGACACCAAGTGAACTACCAAATGGCATTCTCATATCGGGTCATTTCAATAAACTTGTTCTTGTAACAAACACCCATATGTTAGCTCAAGTTTATCCAAACTTCAACCTATGAGATCGGATGCTTGCTTCAGAAGCAAAATCATAACCATGTGCCGATCTCAACAACTTCATTGTCCTATCTTGAAAAAATATTGACTAGGAATAATTTAGGAATAATGCTTTGATGAAATGATGATCTCATAATCACAACTTATTGTAATTCCCTTGCAAAACATGTTTATTCCATAATGGACTTTATCAGACATGTAAGTAATATCAAATATTTATACAAAACTTGTAGATAAAGAATGCCTTAGTTAACAATAATAATATTTAATATGACATGCATCCCATTGCCAATTGATCGGTTTTAGGTTGTACACCAACAATCTTCCACTTGCATTAATGCCAATTACCTTGGTTTTCAATATTGAACCATATTATTTGGCAATCATGAGATAGTCGCATAGTAAAAAAATATGCTAGTTTATCCTTTATGGGAACTCACTATACGTTTGTACCATTGCTCTTTGATTATCTCCATAATCAAATAGTAATGCCTCAATACATGTATGGATCGTTGATGAGACCTTGATTCCTTTCACTTACATAATGGCTCTATTGTTCTCAACAATGCTTGGAATTATAGAGTCAAGATTTGAAGTTGCTTTATAAAAAATGCCTTTTTTTCGCCTTAAACAAAGAGTTATATTTTGCTTAGATTGTATAATCTGTGGTTATGTTTGTTTAGTACTCTTTCCAACTAATTGCTCTATTATTTAGAATAAAAAAAATCACTTTGTAACTTGCTATCATTCTCGTGAGATTGGTAGCTAATGTGAAATAACATTCTTTATGATTTTAGCCTTTTCATAGACTAGAAAACATCTAGTATGATACATAGCATTTGTATAATAGATGCAATTATCAAAAGAAATTATATTCTATCCATGTGCTCTTTCTCGTCTTATGCCTTTAGGGAGATTCATGTATACAACATAGACAATTATCTTCTTGCTAAACTCTTTTAGAATATTGTTTATGTTTATGCTATGTAACATAGACAAAGATCTACGCTTAGATTCCTCTATGCTAAACACTTTTAGTACCTTAACTATGTATATGGATTAGGAGAGTTTTTGCAACCTTTTAAATATATCCTTATAGATATTTTATCCCATTATATGGTTGTCGCTCCTATTACCTATTATGGAATTTTTTTTGGATATCTAAATCTTTTACATATTATAGCATAGGTACTTCGTCTCCTATGAGCTATATGTCATCCTCATAAACCATCAGCAAAACGATTATACTCTCATTAACCTTCTTGTACACACAAGGTTCATCCTTGTCTTTGATGAAATTAAAACTTTTTTTATTGTCTCATCAAAACTAACGTTCCAACTCCTTGATACGTACTTAAGTTGTTATATGTACCTTTGCAACTGGCATCTATTTGGCATTCCTTTTAAATGTAAAACCTTCGAATTATGTCATGTAAAAATCCCTTTCAAAATTCCTTTTAGGGAATGTGATTTTGACATTTTTGTGCTAAATCCCATTGTCATGGTATTCAATTATATCAAGCAAAATCTCAATGGAGTTTAGCATTACTACAAGACAAAAAGTTTATTCAAAATCAACATTTTGGCTTTGTTTGTAACTAGCTTTGCTTTGCATATTTGTTCATTCTCATCCATATTGGTCTTCCCCTTGAAAACCAACTTGCACCCTATGGATCTAATTCATTTTGATAGGTCCAACAAAGTCTAGACTTGGTTTATTCGGATGGAGTCCATTTGTGATTTTATAGCCTCAAGCCATTTATCGAAATCAATGTCCAAATTGTTTCCTCATAGGTAGTAGGCTCATCATCTATTACTGATACATCTTTATCTCCAAGAAATCTATGTTTCTTTGGGGCTTGATGTATTTTACTTAACTTTCGGAGTTCTTGTGTATTTTAAGCTTCCAGTTGCTATCATATGCTATTGTTATGGACTCCAAAGCTTGTTTGGATGTAAATAATGAGTTATTTGGACCAAACAAGCCTAGCATCACAATGTTTGACTTAATATGATAAATATATAATATGGACATTAATTCAATTGACTTGTAAGATCGTGAAATTGAATTAAACAAAGTTTTACGTTCATATTTTGACTATGAATGTACAGAAGGATGATTATGGACTTAAGACCACTTATGTATGTATGGATGGTTAATTTGCTTTATGGTATTTTTGAAATAAGGCTTCCATGCCTTCCCTCATCTCTAAAATTTTGGATTTGTAATATTCTTTTTTCATCTTACTCCCCTTTAATGCAATTCAAGGTTTCTCTAAATGATGTAACAGTTACATAGGTTAGAATTAAGATAGAAAATTAGTTGTAAATCTAAGAAGGAAGATTCAGGCACCATGAAGGCACCAAGGAGATTCCGCATAGTGTCTTTGGAAAACCAATTGATGTAATCCCTTAGGTTTTGAACATCTAGCTCTTTTATTGGCTCAAAGGAAGCTAGTTTAGTAAGAATGCATAATCAATCAAAGTAGTATGCATGTTAGGTTTATATATATGTTTGGTATATGATAAATGCTAAGCATGTCTATTGAGAAAACATGATAGGATTTATAAGTATGTGTCGTAACGGTTTTCTGCCCGCTAGAACTTGAAAAGAAAAGATTTTGAAAAGGGATAATGTCATGAATAGCTCTTGAAGTTTATCAAATTTATCAATGTGGTACCTATACTTTAAAAATGTCTATTTTGGTACTTAACGTTTTCACTTCGTGTGCTATTGTAGTACTTGTCAATAACACCGTTAAATATTGATGATGTGGCTTTTGTATCCAATAAAAACTTAACACGTGACACCATATAATGATACCACGTGTATTACCAAAAAAATTTATATTTTAATTTAAAAATAAAAATTATATTTTTTTCTTTACACGTGGCACCACATAGAGATGCCACATGTAATAATAAAAAATTTTATTATTTTACTTTTTTAAAAAATATATTTTTTTCTTTCTCTCCCCATCTTTTAATTTTAATAAATATTTTTAACAAAAATTAAAATAATAAAATATTCTAATTTTTGAAAATTTTAATTAATATTTTTAAAAAATTAAAACAATAAAATAATTTAATTTTATATTTTGATTTTGATTTTTGTAATTTTAAATTTTTTTTTTTAATATTTAAAAATAAATCAGATATTGTAAATTTTTTAACAAGTAATTTAAAAATATTTTATATTTTAAAAATAATTTTAGTAAATATTTTAATTTTTTATTTAAAATAATTTTTAAAATTTTTAAAGAAAAAACATATTTAATTTTTAAAAATAGAATTTTATATTTTTAATATAATTTTTTTAAAAAAAATATATATTAATTTTTAAAAATATAATTTTACATATTTTTAAAAATATTTTATCCTTTTTTTAATTTTTTTTTTAACAAAAATTCATATATTAATTTCTAAAAAAGCAAGTGCTGCCACGTGTCATCACCTGATTAGTCAATACCACATCATCATCTATATTTAACGGTGTTAGGTCAAGGTACCACATTGATACACGGTTTGATAGTACAGGTATCACATTGACAAATTTGATAAACTTCAGGGACTATTCATGACATTGTCCTTTTTGAAAACTACGAAGGAATTGCCACCAATATTTTTTGACTAGGTTTGACTGGCATCTATAAAAATTTATCTTTCTAAAAAATCCTAAAACTAATTAAGATTTAATAAAAAGAAATTTTTTAGGTCGACAAATAAAACCAGAGAAAAACTAATGCGGGTTCAAGAGTGTGATTACGCGTGGGGAAGGTATTAGCACCCCATAGTGCCCGTCTGAAAACGGTACGGATTAATCGTGCATTATCTTTAATCTTAATAAAAATGGTTTTAATTTTGATATTTGAAAAAAAAACCCCTTAACCATTTTTTTAAAAAAATATACACTTTATTTATTGAAAAAACAAATTGATTTATTTTAAACGAAATTGCATTTTGTTACAATAAAATTTCATATATTCTCCCAACAACTTGGCAGAATATGGAAATGGTTTTTCTGATAAAGTTTTCCATTTCTTTCCCAAAAAGTGTATTCCTTTATGAAGAATAATTGTTGAAATTCTCTCTAGCAACCCGATAGTGACTCAAGAATCATTTTTACTCAGAGATATTGCCTTATTTTCTTTTTAAGAGAATGAATCCATTTTGGCAAAAAAATAAATTTTACACACTGGTTATTAAAAAAATGGAATGAATATGACAAGGAATAAACAAATAAATATAGAGGCATTTTTTTTGTTTGTAAGTCATATATTTATTAAAAATAAACAAAACCTCAAAGAGGTACAATGTTACTGCCATAGAGCAGTAAAAGAGTCATACCAGATAAAAACATCTAGAAACCAACAATGACAACTCCTAAGGAACAATCACCAAAAGAATAAACAAAAAGAAAGGAAACACACACTATCAGGAATTGTAAAAAAACTAAAAAGGCAAAACACCATCAATGATAGAGAACAGAGATCACCACCATGCCATGAAAGATTCCACTCTATCAACACCAGCCAAAACCAAGGCACCAACCATTGCTTCATAGAAAATAAAAACCAAGCAAATAACAATGGACCATAACAACCAAATCAATCATTCTCATTTTTTCATCAGAAAACAGCAATGAAATGAAGTTTCATAAACTTAACACAAAAGTCATCCCACTTTACTACTGAGACAATAAACAAAATAACAATAATAATTTGGATAATAAGCACAACCAATTGAACTCCACCCAACTCAACATGAAATGGTCCAAAAACTTCCAAAAGTAGTTCCAACACGTATTAAAAACTCTAAACAGCAGCATCTTCATCAAAAATTAAATGAAACAATTTATACCAGATCAATCATCATTCAGGAGAATGCAAAGAATCGCATGTTGAAACTCCAAACTTCTAACATTCCAATCCCAAGAAAGAAATCTTCCTCAACACCGACATACCATCATTCTAAGACCACATGAATTCAAGAAGCAGTGGCTTCCTCAAAAATCATTTACTTCTAAATATATTTTAATTTGAATTAAGAATACATACAGAGCTCCGATCCTAGCCATATTCTTTTTCAAAACCATCAAAGCTGCTAAAAAATTCTTCATATCAGACATCCCACACAGAGCTTGAGTATAAAACATCACTATAACAAAGTCCTGAATCACTCATTCCCTTTAAATCGTAATAAACCGATCATTAGTTGTAAGTGCTAAACCAGTGACTGATGGCAGCCTCGAGGAGCAACCTTCCCCAAAAGAACAACCTCAACAAGACTGACTAGAGATTAAGACTCTTCACTGCATTTGTGGAAAATATGAGTAGCAGAGTATCAACAGAGGCATTATGGGAAGCATTCCAAGCCTATGGCAGGGTGGCTGATGTCTACATTCCTAATCGAAAAAGATAGATAAACAAAACAGGTCTATTCGCTTTTGTACATTACAGGGAGGAAAGGGAACTGAGAAAGGCAATCTATTTGGGGAATAATAGAAGAGTTGATGGCCGTCTTATCAGAGTAAAAAAGACAGCTTACGATTGGAACGCCAGGAAAACTATAGCTAAATTTCACACAGTTGGAAGAGGCAGCCCTGAACAACAAAAACTCAATAACAGACCAGAGGCTTGGAGATATGGTAGATCTTATAAGGATGCTTTAGAGGGTAGCTTGATCCAAAATAAAATAGTTAAGGAGACAGAAAAGCAGGGTTTCAAATAGCGGTGGCATCGCTATGTCGCTGCCGCTATTTCTCGATAGCGATACCGTCTACCACCGCTAAAAGGCTCAATAGCGGTGTGAAAGAAATTCACACCAATAACAGTCGATCGCGGCCGCAAAAAGCGGTGTAACGGAAAATAGCGGCCGTAACGGCCCGCTATTTTCGCTACACTGTTATTCATTGAAAAAAAATTCTTGTTCTAAAGTAAACTACAACTACCAAACAAAAGGCAACTAACGAGGCCAACAATGACCAAACCAAAGACAGCTAAGGGGCCAACAATGATCAAACCAAAGGCAAAGACTCAAAATAAAACTTGTTTCTGTAAAATCAAAATCAAAATTCAAAACTAAACACACCAGAGGGCAAATACCAATGCAGGCGGACTGTGAGGGCGGTTAAAGGTAGGCCGCATGCTTGGTTGAGGCGTATGTATGTGTCTATGAGAGTCTGAGAGAGGCAGAGAGATAAGATGAGAGTGAGGAGGCTGTCGGGTTGGGGTTAGGCTGTGAGTGTGAGGCAGTGAGGGTTAAGGCGTTGAGGGGCGATGGCAGAGGTATAGAAAAAGTGTGAGTGGAGACTGTGAAGTGGGTATTGGAATTTTAGTTGTCATTGGAATTTGAGTTATGGGAATTTTGGGAAGAATGAGTGTGTCTGCTGGGGGAATTTTAGGAAGAATGAGTGCCTGTTGGGGGTGGGTGAGCGGGTGTGGGATGGGTACTGTTTTTGGGAAAAAATTTAGGAAATTTTTTATAAAAAATTTATTATATGATATTATTTGGAAAACTTTTTAGGAATTTTAATAGAAATGAATTTTGTACAATTTAAATAAAAAATAGTTAAAATTAAATAATTATATATTGATTTTATTATTTATTAAGTTATTATTTTATATTTGAATTTGAGTAATTTTTTATGTTTTGGTATTTGTATTGTTGTTAATTATTAATATTTTTAAAAATTCATAGATAAGAATGAATCCTTTTCTAAATATGAATATTTTATCATAATGATGAAAAATTATAAATGATTTTTTTCTCATATAAATAAAATATTATAAACTACTTTAAAAATTATTAAAAATGAGTTTTTATACTTATAACTATAATTGTTATGTTTTATAATAAGTTGTGCAAATTTGAAAAAAATTCACGATCGCGATGACCGTAATGACCGCGATAGCATCTGTTGTGTCTGCAACTGTAACAAATGCAACGCAACCGAAAACGCGGCCGTGACCGCAATTTAAATCCCTGCTGAAAAGTACCACATAGAGGAGACGAAGCTGAACAATGGAATGGAAGAGAACCTGGTTGCAAATGGCAAGACAGAAATCGTCAATTTTGGCCTCGAATTACCAGAGGAGGATATGGAGTGGTTAGACAGAAGCACAGTAGGGAGGCTAGGAAATGTAATGTTTTACCAAATGTGCAGTATGCTTTTGCTGCAGCCGGAGTTAGCTGCTATGTTAGGCCATTAGGAGGGCTTACCGTATTAATGACCTTTGGTGACAAAGAAGACATGGGCATTTTACTAAAACATTATAGTGATATTTTCAATATATGGTTCGTGTCTATTGTTCCTTGGAGTGAATCATCACCTAGGCGAGAGATGGGCGTTTGGATTAAGCTCGAAGAGGTGCCTTTGCATCTTTGGCACGAATCCTTCTTTCAATGTGTTGGAAACAATTGGGGCAGGTTTGTGAAAATATATGTTTGAACTCAAATGAGAAAACGGTTTGATTTTGCTATAATTTTTGTCATCATGGAGAATAAGTCCAGATTTCCAGCCAAGTTAGTGGTCAATGTTAAAGGTGTCCAATACAGTATTCAGGTGACAGTGGAGCAAACGGATGATAAAGCATGGACGGTGATGCCTGCGGTTGTAGACACTTAATTTTGTCCGGACCACTAAGCTAGGTGTGTTTTCTTCCTAAATTGATGTTTCAGAATGCAAAAAGACTTTTTTTCGTCCAGCAGGTGGTACTCCATGAGTTAGTCTAAGAAAGCAGACAGAAAAAGTCAACCCCAAAAAGTCAACCCACTTTCAAAATCAAGATTTGAATTTCAATTGAAAGATGGTGAAAGAATTTTGATAATCCGAGGTCTACATTGAAAGATATGGAAGTCGGAAGTTGGGTTACGAAATCTCAATAGAAAGAAAACCCTAGTTCGAGAAATTTGGGGAAAAGTGCTTGAACGATCAAATTGGTCGGAATTGAAGGTTTCAAATGAAAGATAAGCACTGAATACGGGTAATGGAGAAGCTACTTGGAAAAAAAACCGAAGGAAAAGTCAATTCGGAAGAAAACCAAGAATTAGGGTTTTTAGTGGATTTCGGTGAAATTTGGAAGAATTACAAAAATGGCCCGATTCGGTAAGACTAAAAACCCTAATTGATAAGGAGTGATTAAACAAGGATAGCCTAAGGCTCAATTTGAAAAAAAATCTGAAAATTGGACTTGTTTTGAGTAAAACCGAGCTTCGGAGGCAAAAGGGTAGAATTGGAAAATTTGGGAAAAATAGCAAATGAACTCCAATTTTTTGAAAATTTGCAGATCTCCTTCATAAATCATTTCGAAGAGATTGGCGAAATAAAATCTTGATTCGGAGTTCGTTTGCAAAATGGCCAAATCTCAAGCCCACTATGCAGAAATTCTGAAAAAATAGCAAATGAGTTCCAAAAATTTTGAAAATTTTTAGATCTCATTATTAAATTATTTGGAAGAGATTGGAAAAAGAAAATCTTGATTCGGAGTTCGTTTGCAAAATGGCCAAATCCTAGGTCCCCTATGTAGAAATTCAAGTAGATAAATCCCGAAAAATTGGCAAATGAGCTCCAAAAATATTGAAAACTTCCAGATCACACTTTTAAACTATTTGGAATAGATTGGTGAAGAAAAATATGGACTCAAAGCTCGTTTACAAAATGACAAAAGTTCGGGTGCATTGAGGGCGATTTTGGAAATAAATAGCAAATGGACTCGAAAAATTTTGAAAACTTCTAGAATTCAATTTTTTATTATTTCGAAAGTATTGAAAAAAGAAATTTTGAATTTTGAGTCCGTTTGCTATTTATTTAGGTTCGGGGGTCAAAAAGGTCATTTTACCGAAGAAATCGAAAATGGCAAATTTGTATTTAATAAAAATATGAAAGAAGAAGGAATTGCTGGGATTTTACCTCATTTGATCAGCCAACATAGAGGAGAAGAAGGAAGCTTGATCAATTTAATTCCTTAGTCACTATCAAGCTCACATGCTACCACTAGTACCTTACAAATGGTCCCCCCTTTATCTAATGGGTTAGGTGCCTTGTGGAAAAGTTGAATACACCATTCAATGGCCAAGATTAAATGCCAAGATGACATTTTTATTTGTCATGAAAGAATCCTCATCTAATGGCCAAGAATGGAAGAGCACAACTCATCTAATGGTGGACATCCGTTCGGCCAAGCAAGGAAGTGCATGGGATTGTTCCTTTTCATCCAATGGCTTAGGCCATGTACAAAGGCTGAATACACATGTAAAGGGTTGGGATTAAATGCCAAGATGACATTTTTATGTTGTCATGAAAGAATCCTCATCCAATGGCCAAGAATAGAAGAGCACAACTTATCCAAGGGTAGGCACTCAAAGGGCCGAGCAAGGGAGTGCATGGGATTGGTCCTCTTTTTCATCTAAGGGCTGAGGTTATTACAAGGTCTGAGTACACATCTTATGGGTTGCTATCAATTGGCAAGATGACATTTTTATGTTGTCATGAAAATATCTTAATCTAAGGGCCAAGATTGGAGGAGAAAAAGTGCAAAAAATCATCTAATGGTAGAGGGGCCATTCGGCCAAGCATGAGAGAGGGGGGGAATGTTTTATTTTTCCTTAAGTGGCTGATCATTTGAAAAGTGAGGTCAGTAGCTAATTGAGAAAAAAAAAGTTTTTGAAAGAAAGGAAGAAAGCTTTTGTTAAGGTAGCCATTCTACCATTGCTACTACATTTTTTCTTCTTCTTCCACATGCTTTATTTCTTGTTTTCCATGTGATTTCCTACCATTTTTTTACATCTTTCTTGTTGTTCTTGATTTTCAAAAAATAAATAAAAAAATGGTTAGGCTTCATGATCTTGATGAAAATCAAGTGATAATGGTTAGGGTGGGCTTTGTCTAATATACCAACCATGGAGCTTATCTCTATATTTTTTTTACCTTAGTTATTTTTTATGATTTTGAGATTGAAAAGGCTTCATGACCTTGACGAAAATCAAGAGATAATGGTTAGGGGGCTTTGTCCAATGTACCAACCATGGAGCTCATCTCTTTGTTATTCATTTGCATACTTTAACTTGCTTATTTCTGTTATTGTTTATCTTTATATATATTTATATTCTTACTAACCATCTTGTTCTTTTGACTTATGTCATATTTTTGCATCTTGGGGCTATTGTCATATAGTATAGGCCATTTCCTTTTTTCATATCATCTTCCATAGCATTTAGTTAGGTCATTTTACATGACATTTCTCACAACACTTTGGTTCCTAGGCCATTCGGCCATGTGTATTTTCTTTAAGCTTTAGGTCATTTTTCTAGGCCATGATATTTGCCATTTCATTTAGACATCTAGGTCATTTTACATGTCATTTAGCTTTAGGCCATTTTTATTATTCCATGTCATTTAAGTTTAGGTCATTTTTATTATTCAATGTCATTTTACATGTCATTTAAGCATTAGGCCATTTTCATATGCCATGATATTTTTTCGTGACATTTAGACATTAGGCCATTTTCATATGCCATGTCATTTCACATGTCATTTAACTTTAAGCCATTTTTATTATTCCATGTCATTTTACATGTCATTTAAGCATTAAGCTATTTTCATATGCTACGTTGTTTTTCCATGAATTTAGACATTAGGCCATTTTCATTTTGTAGCAACCTAAAAAATAACAAGTCTCATCGCAAGACTTTATTATTCGTTAAGCGTGACATTAAAAAACCCCAAGGAAAAGTCGACTTAATTTCTCTAAAAAATGAAGGTTTTGAAAATGACATTGAAAAAGACATGGAGTGGCCACCAATCTTTTTTGGCTAGGTGTGATCGGCCACCTATTAAAACCGATTTTATAAAACATTTTAAAATTAATTAAAATATTTTTTAAAACCAATTTTAAATCTGCGTTTTAAACCAGAGAAATCAAAGAAACGGGTTCGGGACTCGGTTACGTGTGGGGAAGGATTAGCACCCCTACAACGCCCATATAAAACGGTACCTTATTAATTGTGTGTTATCTTAAGTCTCGGTAAAAAATCGATTTTTAATTTAGTATTTCAAGTTAATTTCCAATTTAAAGAAAAATAATTCCATTTTTTAATTGAAAATGATCTCGAATTTATTAATTCAAAAAATTCCTATATTTCACAACAAGCGTGGCAAAATATAGAAATTTTTATTATTTTTGAAAAATTTCTAAATCATTCTCGTTTTAAAGAAGATATTCCGTTATTAATGATAATTGATGATATCCTCCACAGCAAACCCGGCAGAGAACTCATGAGATATTTTAACTCGAGAATATCTTTATTTTATTGAAAATCATTATCTTTTTCAAAACAAATATTCTCATTGAAAAGCAATCCCCAGGGAGAATCGATAATCAAAATTTCATTTTGCACTTTGGAATAATTCGAATTCTCATATGCATGATATAACAATTTTTCTTCTTTTTTCTTTTTCTATTTTTTTCATCGCATGCCCCAATGATTCATGTGTTAGTCCATCCTTATTCACCATGTATCCATCATTTCCACATATGATGCCCCAATTTGATTGACCATGAGAATTTGTATCAACGAGGAACATAGCAAGTCTAGGTCTATTTTGAAAAGGCTGAGTTTCAAATATGAGTTCTTTGAAGAGACAAGGAAAATATGACCCAAAAACGAATTTTCTCTGGGATATGGGATAATCTAGTTTAATCATTGTGCCCCAGGGTGTCAATCATGGAGTGATGTTTGAGCAATTAGTGTTTTGTGGTTGTTGAAAATGACATGAATGGTTTTGGCACAACCTTGACAGATACCAAATTACCACGATCTAAATTCTCGAAAGAATGTCTCATTTGTTTGAATTTCAAGGAGTTCGAAAATATTTCAAAAAGTTTGTTCCTTTGTCATAGCCTAGACTAGGATCTACATCTTTGCTTATTCTATGATGACAATGGTTTTATGAAGTTCAATCATTCATATTCCTTGAAGCATTAGGTTTTCCAAGTGGTCTCGGTTCAAGCCTCAAGGGATTTAGGCCTAGGAAAGCCTAAAAGAGAGGGGAGAGGGTATTGGGTCATTTGTAACAATGATCATCAATATTCTCGAGACTGTCCATTACTAGAACTTCCTTAATGCTTGTTTTTGCAAATTCAAATTATTGTTAAAACACAACAAACACAAAACATTTAAAATTCAAAATTTATTTAATTCATATGAATGCCGACATGAGACAAGTGTTTTCATCATAAAGTCTGAAACTACATGCATCAAAATGCTCCTCTTGACATCCTTCAAAGGTAGTAATTCTCCTCCTAAAACCCTGAAAGAAACTGATTTACGACAAAGCGGCCTTCCACTGATTGATAAGCTCCGATGTCAAAATACCATCGCGGATAAGACTTTCAATCCTTTCCCTCAGTTGTCTACATTTTTCAGTTGAATTCCCAACTACCCCCAGGTGATAATCACACTAGTTGTCAGGGTTATAACTCCTTGCTGATGGATTCAGAGCTATTTTTAAAGGTACCATGGTAAGGTACTGATTCTTTATTAATAATGGCAGCAGGTCAGGGATTGGGATTGGAATTCTTTCTTGGTTATCCCGCAGTCATTTTCTGGAAGTGGGCCTTGTAGCAAGGACTGGTATAGGATTAGGTGCTTGGACCGGTAGGTAAGGATAAAGGCTTGGAGATACCTCAGTAGGGTAACATGATTGGTATGAGGGAAATTGGGAATATGGGACGAAATCTCCCATAGCTTGGACATCTTCCTCTTTCTTTCTAGGTGCCCTATTTGTCTCGGCATTGGATGTTCCTTCTCCTTCAAGTTTCCCATTCTTGATAGCATTCTCAATCATCTCCCCTGAGATTACCATATCCGCAAAATTCTTCGAGGCATTGTCGACGAGTATATCATAGTATGGGGCCCGTAGTGTACTCACAAAAAGGACGGTGATTTCCTTTTGTGTCAAAGGTGGTTGTACTTGGGTGGACATGTTCCTCCACCTCTGATCATACTCTTTGAAGCTCCCAGTAGTTCTTTTCTCCATATATTTGCAAGGTGAGATGGTCAGGTGTCATGTCAGTCATATACTTGTACTGGTTTAGAAAAGCCCTAGCCAAATCATTCCAAGAGCGAATCTGATCCTTGCTCAATTAACTATACCACCTAATTGCGAACCCGCTGAGGCTATCCTGAAAGTAGTGAATCAGAAGCTTATCATTATCTATATGACTTGTCATCTTTCGGTATAACATAGTGATGTGGGCTGACGGATCAGTCGTCCCGTCATATTTCACAAAGTCAGGGATCTTGAATTTAGGAGGAATGACTAAATCGATGACTAGGCATCGTTCTTTCGCATCCACACTCCCGAATACGTCTATATTTTCTACTGCCCAGAGTCTTTCATCTAGAAACTGATATTTCCCTTGGGAATCTGCCAACTCCACCTCATTTACTGCAACCATTTTCAACTTTGCCTGTTTAGCTGGATGATCTGAATTTAAGACATTCACGGGGTTAACTGTCTTTTGGGCATCCATCATTACGACCTCATTCTGATCCTTTTGTGCCTCTAACCCTTTTCTGGCGGCCAAATTTTCAGTGTATCCCTTGATTACGGTGGACATCAGCTCCATCAATTTAGTCATCTGATCTGTAGATTCTGCTTGAGACTTTGCCAGTTGTTCTCGTAATTCTTCCTGTACCCTTTCCATTTTTTCCATTCAAGCAACTTGTTCATTCTCCATAGCACTAGCCTGTATTGAAAAGGTACTCAGTACTTCTTATACCTCTGATTTGAAATGGAAATTCTTTCAAAGACTCCTAAAACCAAGCCAATTTCTGTTTTCTCACCCCAAGTGCATGTCATGATGAAGGAGCCATGAATGTAATTCGATGCACGTGAAGCCTAAACAATATGATGTATGGACATGTACATTAGAAACATGCTAACCATATATGTAATAAATGCAATCACGATGCCAACATGCTGCAAGCAAAGAATAAACAAATCCACGCATGAATATATGCAGTGAATGACCATGTATATTTCAGTGTATTTCCCAATGAATGATCGTATACACTATGAATGCAACATGATGTCAAATATGATGCATGTAATCAATGAATGATTGACACAGAGTATATACAAAGAAACTCTTGCTGACCATGTGTATTATGAATGTGACCTAATGCTAACATGATGTATGTAATGAGCAAATTAGTGCATGAACATATACAAAAAAATCATGCTGGCTATGTTTGTCATGAATACCACATGATGCTACTAAGATGCATGTATGAATGTATGGTATGACAAAAAATTGATTGGATGCAAAATGTAAAGGGGAAGATACCACGGAGGAAATAAGAATTGGAGGAACTTAACCATCAACATCTCATAAATTTGAAACATAAGCAATTCATTCCCATATCAACGTTCACAATGATATAAACCATGTTTACAAAATATGAGCAGTGATTAAAACTGTCTTTACAAGCACTTTATTTTTCCTAGCATCCTAAGGCGATAAGAGCCGGCTACTGAAAAAGTGAAATCCTACTACATCCTATCAGACCGAAGTCTTTCTATATCATTGTCGTAAATCTCCCAATCCTAATTATGCTTTCCCAGCCCTCTATCAATCAGTGTCATTGGATCGATCCACTTGATCTCTATAAGAGACTGTACTTTCTTTTTGAAGGCTATACAGTCTTCAATGCGATGGCCAGCAATTCCACAGTGATAATCACATCTTGCATTTGGATTATACCACTTTGGATATGGTGGTAACAAGGGTTTCAGCGGGACACAGGTAACCATGTGATCTTGTACCAATATAGGGAGAAGCTCTTGATAGCTGATTGGAATGGGATCATACTGCTCTTGAGTCTTGTTTTTGGGTTGTTTCTTATTCACACATGGCCTAGGAGTTGGGGCACTTGGTGGTGGCACTAAGGTTCGGACTGAAGTGTTTACATGGAGAGGTGGCGGAACAGCATGGTAAAGGTATGGATTTGGACATGGGACCCTTAGAGATTGTACATAGTTCGACGTTCCTATCTCGGATGCTTGATAAGGTGATTGATGAGGGAAATAGTATGAACTGCCAGTTGTTGGTGATGGAGTGGGATTCAGGGGTCCCGTAGTGATCCTCCTAGTGGACAATTGGGCCCTAGCAGGGTGAGGATACTGGTTTGGACCTAGGACCAATTGCAGGGACTGTTTGGGATTTGAGGTTTAATCATTTTCACGATTTTGTCCATAATTTCATCAGGATTGCAACCTTTTTGGCATTGACAAGTGCAGGATCCAGCAAGGATTGTATGTTCTGGACCTAATGGTTTTGGTTGATTCGAAGATTCCCCCTTACTCTTACCCATATCCTCAAACATTTTTAGCAATTTGGCGAGTTGTTCTTTCACTTCCCGAATTTCATGTCCAAAATCCTCTTTATTTTGTTCCAAAGCACCCAATCATTCCTCCGATTCTTTCCTCATATCTCGAACCTCTTTCATGCAAATGAAAATGTCATGAGATTAAGAATACAATTATGAATGTACATGCTCTATTTCTATATGCATGAATATACTGAAGATTAATGCATGAGCATATACAGAGAAATTATGATGACTATGTATGCCATGGATGCAATCTAATGCCAAACAGGATGCATTTAAAAAATGAATATATTGATGCACAGGTTTATACAAATAAAGACCATGCATGTCATAAATGTATTCTACAATGAATGACTATGCATGCTATGACTGTAACATGATGTCAAAATGATACATGCAAAGAATAAATGAATTAACACAAAGGTATATGCAAAGAAATCAATGATTACACGAAATTGGTGGGACCTAAATCTTGATTATTCAAAAATCTCATTATGCAAGATTTGCCTCCAAATTTAATCTATGATTTTTTTAAACATGTTTTTTCTATGAAAAACCAAACATATTATTTTCAAAAGAATTTTGGGGTAGTGGATCCTACTATGGTACAATATGCAAATGTTCATGTAACACTACCGGTTTATGAAATCATCAAATGAGATTATTACCAACTATTTATTGCAAAGAATGAGATAAAAAATACAACCATGAATGTACATGCTCTATTCACACATGCATGAAATGTGCAAAATGCAAAAATGTTTGAAAAAGAATGTTTTGATATTTTCAATTTTAAAAAGCTAGTGAAAACTTGCCCCAACATTATCGACTCATTTAGGCATCACGATGCCTTTAGGGTGGGGTATTAAACTTATTACGGGCGATGTACGTACATCGTTGCCCGATCTACAACCCTTATTCAGAGTGTAAAATAGGTAACAAAAGGTTTAGAAATGTCCCTCCAAGTGTTCCTATCTTCGGTGTATCTAACGAAAATCTAGCATGGTTTCGCCTAGGTTCACTATATGAGGGTGAATCGGTTCTAAAGGCCCCGAATTGCTCCTCACTATCGCCGGGGAAGGCTAGTAAGGCACCCCGATAAAAGCGGGTTCAATTCGTTAGAGTATATTTCCCTAGCCCATGCAGATTGTTAATCACGAGAGCTTAGGTAATTTATACTCCGAAAGTATTTTGCTAACCAATGCAGATTGTTAATCACGAGAGTGTAGCTACTTTACTTCCACTTAAAGGGATGGAACCTGGGTATAGGGCTCATGATATGCAAATGCAAGTGCAATGTGTGTGAGGAGGAACAACAAACCTTTCACCACCTATTCTACAACCTTGATTCTAAATACCCCGATAAGATCAAACAATGTAAAGCATCAATTAGGCAAAGAATAACTATATACAACAAAATAACCAAGAGAACAATAATAATATGTATGCACATGAATATGGACATATTTAAAACATTTTATCATTTTCAAAATTCTCCTTATTTTAAAAAATGTGGGAATTAAAATTAAATATCGAATAAACTAACAAAAACCGAGACTTTGATAACACACGACTAATTCTAGGCCTGACTCTCTAATATCCCCAGTGGAGTCGCCAAGCTGTTGCAACCTAAAAAATAACAAGTCTCATCGCAAGACTTTATTATTTGTTAAGCGTGACATTAAAAAAAATCGAGCAAAAGTCGACTTAATTCTTCTAGAAAAACGAAGGTTTTGAAAATGACCTTGAAAAAGACATAGAGTCGCCACCAATCTTTTTTGACTAGGTGTGATCGACCACCTATTAAGACCGGTTTTATAAAATATTTTAAAATTAATTAAAACATTTTTTAAAACCAATTTCAAGTATGCATTTTAAACCAGAGAAATCAAAGAAACGGGTTCGGGACTCGGTTACGTGTGGGGAAGAATTAGCACCCCACAACGCCCGTATAAAAGGGTACCTTATTAATCGTGTGTTATCTTAAGTCTCGGTAACAGTCAATTTTTAATTTAGTATTTCAAGTTAATTCCCAATTTAAAGAAAAATAATTCCATTTTTTGATTGAAAATGATCTGAAATTTATTAATTCAAAATTTTCCTATATTTCCCAACAGGCGTGGCAAAATATAGAAAGTTTTATTATTTTTTGAAAATTTTCTGAATCATTCTCGTTTTAAAGAAGATATTTCATTATTAATGATAATTGATGATATCCTCCCCAGCAAACCCGGCAGAGAACTCATGAATTATTTTAACTCGGGAATATTTTTATTTTATTGAAAATCATTGTCTTATTTTAAAACATATTTTAAAAAATATGAATATGAAAATGTGTGACATAATAAACATGACATGAAATAATCTAATGAAATGATATAACCTAAGTGTCATAATATATTCTAAGTGAAATGAATATAACCTAAGTGACATGATTGTTCTAAATGAAATGAAATAACTTAAATAACATGATATTCTAAATGAAATGATATGACCTAAGTGACATAATATATTCTAAATGAAATAATATGTCCTAAGTAACATAATATATTCTAAATGAAATGACATAATTAAAATGACATGAAATGATATGTAACATAAAATAATGTTATCATGGAATATGCATGAAAATAAAAATAATAATGCATGAACATAATAAATCCTAAATGATGTGACAAAAATAAATGACTAAATAAAAAGCATAGGATAACATAGAATATTCAAAACCATATAACAAACAATGTAATACCATAAAATATAAATCAAAATAATAACATTACCATAGAAATTATCATAGCAAAAAAATCATATATTATACAATATGCATGAATATGAAAAATGCAATGCATGAAAGTGTATTTTTTTCCTTTAAAATAAGGAAATCCGTATATCTAAAAAGATATCCGGCTACCTTAGGAAAATACATCAAATTAAATTTTCAAAAACCAAAAAAAACTTTGTGATTGTTTGAAAACAATTTTGAAAATCTTGGATAATAAAATCTCTTAGCCGAATCCCTTTTAAAAATGGCTTTAATTTCCTAAGTTTAAAACCCCGGACTTGACCACCCTTAACCCGATGTTTATAAAATCATTTTTAAAGTTTAAAATAGTTTAAAACCAAGCTAGGAAAATAGATAAGTTCCTAACCAACCTCTCTAAATGCCTTAGCCAAATTCAACAATTGTTTTTCTTTTGGACTCAAATCTGCCTCTACTGTCTAGTTTTAAAACACAATTTTTTAACCTATTTTTAAAAATTCAAAAAAAATCTTAAAAACCATATTGGAGACTTAGAACATGTAAAAATACACGCAAAAAATTTGGCTTAATTTTTTGATTAAAGATGACTTCCCAGAAAAATCGGGAAAGTTCGAGTACTAGATGAAAAACTGTTTTGCCAAAACACATTTTTTACCTTTGATAAAATCATTTAAAAATAAAAGTAAAAATGTTGGAAACTCTCCTAAAGACCTACAAACAGTAACTAATACTTCTAAAAAGTTAGTCAAAAATTGCTAAGTAAAAAAAAAAATTCACAAAGGTAGAATAATCAATTTGACAACTCTTTAATTTTCCACAAGTATGCTCAAGTGAGCATGACTTTGAGCCATTGATTGGCCTAAGTCATAAATCAAGTGGTATGACATGAGATGCATGAACATACAACAAATTGAATGCATGAAATGCATGATTTAAAACCTAAATGATGTGAGAAATGCATGGCAATACAAAATAACCTAATGCCTAGCATGAGTTTGCATGGCAATAAATGTAATCCTAACCTAAGTATGCATGAGATGCATGATAATGCAAATGAGAGTTCAACCTAAAGTGACATGAAATGCATGGCAATAAAAAGTGACCTAAGACCTAAATAGCATAGCAAATGCATGGCAATACCAATATGATTCTAGACTTCATATGCATGGGAATATGCATGGCAATATCAATATGATCCTAGACCTTATATGTCATGAGAATGTATGAAAATGTCATGAACATATAATGACCAAAAAACCTAATACTAATGCATGAACAAACAGCAACTAATACACAATCTCATGGCATAATAATGCAAAGCAATGGTACCTAAACATAATGCAAATGCACACACAAGGTAAGGAATACATGAAGGGCCGAATGGCCACTAAATGACCTAATACAAACCTATCTAGCCAACAACACAAACACATGACAAACCAAATCAAAATACACAATGTTATGGCATGAAATGCAAACCTATTAACTAGACAAAATGAAAATGCACACACAAAGCATAAGGGATCATGCTAACCGAATAATTCTCAAATCACATGGCATAATCCTAGCTAAACAATAACACAAACACATGGTAACAAAATTGATAATAATGCAAGTATGATGACTAACATAACTCATGAACATATCAATGACAATATAACAAACACATGGCATGGTCTAAATATGTAAACATAAATCGAAGCATACTAAGCAAGATAACACACACAAAAAACACAAAACATGGTGATTTTACCTAGCATGGCCGAATGGTCTCAATAAACTTGGCATGGTATTTCCACAAACACATAGCGTGGTATATTGCTAACCTACCACAAATCAAGCTAATCTAACACAACTAAGCTAATCTACCACAAATCAACTTATGAATAAAAATCAAACACAAAATTATTTACCCAAAACAGCAACTAATTCGGCCATGATGGATTAAAGATGAAAACTTGTTTTCTTTTAATTTTCTTTTTAAAAAACAAAGTAGTAGCTCTTTAGAAACAAATTTATTTCATAAAAAAAGGAAAAATATCAATAAAAAAAGCAAGATCATATCAATAAAATATGAAAAATAACCATGAAAGAGCATAGCTACCTTGCTCTAGCTTTCCAAATCAAGAAGAAACTAGCAAAAACCCTTATTTTCCTTTTTTTTCTCCTTTTTCTCCTATGTTTTTCCTTTATTTTTCCTATTTTTTTCTCCTTAGATACTGCCTTCATTCAGCCTCCAAAACTTGTGAAAGAAACTGCTCAGCCCCCCCTCTAATTAGGCTTGGCCGAATGGTCTATGCTTCTAGAAGAAAGTTGGTTATTTTTTCTCCATCCAATGGCTATCATTCAAGATGCCTTCTATGTAAAAATCCCATCATTAGATTAGAATAATCAGCCTCTAGATTTATGATGTCATGAAGATGATGTCATAAATAGAATCATAATTATGACATCATCCCCTCCAACCATTGGTCCATGTGTTGCAAATTCAAAGGCTTAATCACAAAAATAACTACCTTCCTCTCCTCCTTGGCCCTTAGATGAAATGGCTCAGAAAAATTAATCTCCATCATGGGCTTGGCTGATTGACCTCTTAAAATCCAGCCCAATTCCATTGCAAGAAAAGCCCTTTTCGGTTTCTTCAGTAAAATGACCTTTTTGACACCCGAACCTAAATAAATAGCAAATGGACTCCAAATTCAAAATTTATTTTTTCAATACTTCCGAAATAATAAGAAATTGAATTCTAGAAGTTTTTCAGAATTTTCTGAGTCCATTTGCAATTTTTTGGATTTTCTTCCAAAATTGCCCTTTTGTGCACCAGAACTTTCACCATTTTTAAACGAGCTCTGAATCCAGATTTTATTCACCAATCTCTTCCAACTAATTTAAAAGTATGATCTGGAAGTTTTCATAATTTTTGGAACTCATTTGCTATTTTTTCGGGATTTATCTCCTTGAATTTCTACATTATGGCCCGGGATTTGGCCCTTTTGCAAACGAACTCCGAATCTAGATTTTCTTTCACCAATCTCTTCCAAATAATTTAAGAATGAGATCTGCAAATTTTTAGAATTTTTGGAACTCATTTGCTATTTTTTTCGGGATTTATCTCTTTGAATTTCTGCATAGTGGCCCCGGGATTTGGCCATTTTGGAAACAAACTCCGAATCCAGATTTTCTTTCGCCAATCTCTTTGAAATGTTTTAAGAATGAGATCTGCAAATGTTTAGAATTTTTGGAGTTTATTTGCTATTTTTTTCGAAATTTTTCAATTTTGCCATTTTGCCTCCAAAGCCCGATTTTGCTCAAAACAAGTTCAATTTTCAGATTTTCTTTTCCTGGGCCTTTTTCATATATTGAATTGGATTTGGTCCTTAAACGTACAATTTTATGACCAAATTCCATTCCAATTTGATTTTTCTTTTTTTTTTCACTGTCGGGAATTTTCTCGTTTTTCCTCCAATCGGCTCTTTTCTCATAATTTTTTCAAACTGAGCCTTGGGCTATCCTTTTTTACTCACTCCTCATCAATTAGGGGTTTTAGTTTTATCGAATTGGGCTATTTCTGCAATTTTCCTCAATTTCACCAAAATCCACCAAAACTCTAATTCTCTATTTTCTTCCGAATTGACTTTTCTTTCAGTTTTTCTTCCAAATAGCTTCTCCATTACCCGTATTCAGTGCTTATCTTTCATTTGGAACCTTCAATTTTGACCAATTTGATCGTTTAAGCACTTTTCCCCAATTTTTCCGAACTAGGGTTTCCTTTCTACTGAATCTCCGTAACCCAACTTTCGAACTCTATATCTTTCAATGTAGACCTCGAATTATCAAAATTCTTTCACAATTTTTCATTTAAAATTCAAATCTTGATTTTCAAAGTGGGTTGAATTTTTCAACAGTTGACCTTTTGGGGTAGACTTTTTCAAGTTTGACTTTTTATGCTTTATTTCTTAGACTAAGTCTCGGAGTACCACTTGCAGGATGAGAAAAGTCTTTTTGCATTCTGAAACATCAATTTAGGAAGAAAACATACCTCATTTAGTGGTTTGGACAAAATTAGGTGTCTACACATATGCCATGTCATTTCCCATGTCATTTAGGCACTAGGCCATTTTCATTATTTCATGTCATTCGCCATGTCATTTAGACACTAGTTCATGCATGTTAAGTTAGAATAGCATTTATTGCCATGCAAACTCATGCTAGGCATTTATGTTATTTATGCCATGCATTTTCCATATCACTTAGGTTTAAACCATGCATTTCATGCATTCACTTTGCTGTATTTTCATGCATTTCATGTCATGCCACATGATTTATGACTTAGGCCAATCAATGGCTCAAAGTCATGCTCACTTGAGCATACTTGTGGAAAATTAAAGAGTTATCAAATTGATTATTCTACCTTTGTGATTTTTTTACTTAGCCAATTCTTGTCCAAGGTTTTTAAATGTTTTAGCTACTGTTTGTAGGTCTTTAGGAGAGTCTCTAACATTTTTACTTTGATTTTTAAATGATTTTATCAAAGGCAAAAAAATGTGTTTTGAGAAAACAGTTTTTCATCCAGTACTTGTACTTTCCCAAATGTTTTGGGCAGTCATCTTTAATCAGAAAATTAACCCAATTTTTTCTCGTGTAGTTTTACATGTTTTGAGTCTCCAATATTTTTTTTATATTTTTTTGAATTTTAAAAATAGGTTAAAAAATCGTGTATCAAAATGGGACAGTAGAGGTAGATTTGAATTCAAAAGAAAAATAATTGTTAAATTGGGCTAAGGCATTTAGAGGGGGTTGGTTAGAAGCTTTAGCTACTATCTTAGGATAGTTTCTAAGTCTTTTCAAACTTTAAAAATGATTTTATAAACCTCAGGTTAAGGGTGGTCAAGTTCGGGATTTTAAACATAGGAAATTAGAGCCATTTTTAAAGGATTTGTCCAGGGTTTTAATCTTCATTTAAGTCTCTTTAAAATTGTTTTCAAACAATCACAAAGTTTTTTTTTTTTTTTAGAAAATTTAATTTGATATGTTTTCCTAAGGTAGCCGGATATCTTTTTAGATATACGGATTTCCTTATTTAAAGGAAAAAATACATTTAATGCATTGCATTTTCCATATTCATGCATTTGATTTAATATGTGGTTTTTGCTATGATATTTTTCTATGGTATTATTATTATTTTGATTCACTTTTTTATGATGATTATTGTTTGTTATATGGTCTTGAATATTTCATGTTATCCTATGCTTTTTATTTAGTCATTTATTTTTGTCACATCATTTAGCATATATTATATTTATGCATTATTATTTTATTTTCATGCATATTCCATGATAGCATTATATTATGTTTCATGTCATTTCATGTCACTTAGATCATATTCCATGTCATTTAGGTTATATTATTTAGAATATGCCATGTCATTAAAAATATGCCATATGATTTAAAAATTGCCATGTCATTTAAATCATTTTATTTCATTTAGAACATATCATGTTACCTAGGTCATTTCATTTCATATAGAATATATTATTTCATTTAGGATATTTCATTTCACTTAGAATATACCATGATATTTAGGATTTTTCATTTCATCTAGAATATACTATGTCATTTAAATTATATCATATCATTTAGGTTGCATTACATTATCTAGACTTTGCTATGTCATTTTATTTATGTCACACATGTTCATATTCATTTTTAAAAAATGTTTTGAAAAAGATAATGATTTTCAATAAAATAAAGATATTCCCAAGTTAAAATAATTCATGAGTTCTCTACCGGGTTTGCTGGGGAGGATATCATAAATTATTATTAATAACGGAATATCTTTTTTAAAATGAGAATGATTCGGAAAATTTTCTAAGTTAATAAAAATTTATATATTTTGCCACGTTTGTTGGGGAATATAGAAAAATTTTGATTTAGTAAATTCCGGATCACTTTCAATTAAAAAATGGAATTATTTTTCTTTAAATTGGGAATTAACTTGAAATACTAAATTAAAAATCAACTTTTTACCGAGACTTGAGATAACACATGATTAATAAGGTATCGTTTTATACAGGTGTTGTGGGGGTGCTAATCCTTCCCCGCATGTAACCGAGTCCCGAACCCGATTCTTCGATTTTCTCTAGTTTATAACGCAGATTGAAATTGGTTTTTAAAAATGTTTTAATTAATTTTAAAATATTTTATAAAATCATTTTAATAGGTGGCCGATCACACTTTCATACCCTCGACCTTTTATTTCAATCAAGAGGAATTAAGTCATCTTTTCATCGATTTTTTTATGTCGCGCTTAACGAGTAATAAAATCTCGCGATGAGACCATTTAGAGAGTCAGGCCTAGAATTAGTCGTGTGTTATCAAAGTCTCGATTTTGTTGATTTAATTGGTATTTAATTTTAATTTCCATATTTTTTAATTAAAAAATAAGGAGAATTTCAAAATAATAAAATGCTCTTAAATATGTCCATATTCATGTGCATACATTTTATAATTTTTCTCTGGTTATTTTGGTGCATATATTCATTTATTGATTAATTGATGATTTATGTTGTCTAATCTTGTTGGGGCATTTAGAATCAGGGTTGTAGAATAGGTGGTGAAAGGTTTGTTGTGCCTCCTCACACACATTGCACTCGCATTTGCATATCATGAGCCTTACACCCGGGTTTCGTCCCCTTAAGTGGAAGTAAATTAGCTATACTCTCGTGATTAACAATCCGCATAGGTTAGCAAAATACTTCCGGAGTATAAATTACCTAAGCTCCCGTGATTAACAATCCGCATGAGCTAGGAAAATATATTCTAACGAATTTGAACCCGCTTTTATCGGGGTGCCTTACTAACCTTCACAGGCGACAGTGAGGAACAATTCCGAGCCTTTTTAGAAATTCATTCACCCACATATAGTGAACCATAGAGCCAACATAGGTGATGCTCTGCCGGATTTTTGATAGAATTACCGAAGTTAGGAACACATGGAGGACATTTCTAACCTTTTATTACCTATGTTACATCCCGTATAAATTTTGCAAATCGGCCCAAAGGCGTCGTAATGCACAATTTTCATTGGGACATTTGTTGTATTATTTTGTTATTATTTGATTTCTTCACCTCTACTGACTTGTTCCTTTTTTATGCATTTTTGTGTCATCATAATGCATAGGAAAAATTATTGGCCTTGGGATAATCTTTAACCAAGAGGGTTTTCATGAAAGGTCAGGCTAGTTCGATAGTGGAAGAGCATGCAGGGGTGCGACAGTGTTCGGAGTTAGAACCACGAAGAGATGGGGATTGTTTAAAGAAGGGATATATATCAGCATTGCCATAACGGGTAGATTTAGTTTATTGGCAAAATGATCTCCGAGGGTTGATGGATATTTGGAGTCATTGGGACGTGTCAGAAATGAGGATTTTCACTCAGATATATGGAGACATAGCATTGTTGATTTCGGTTAAGATTAATAGTGAGTTGATTAGGGCTATGATGCACTTTAGGAATCCTGTTTACCGATGTTTCACTTTCAACAAACAAGATATGACTCCGACCATAGAGGAATATTCGGCTTTGTTGCGTATTGAGGATGCTATCCCTAATCGAATTTATTTGAAGGATTCGAAGATATTAGGGTTCAAGAAGAAATTATCTAGGATTGTGGGAATGGATAGCAAATGGGTCGATGTACATGTGGTTAAGAAAAGCAAAAGCGAGTGTATTCTGTAGGATGCTCTACAATCTTTGATCCGAAGTCACCCGAATAGAGAGATTTCTAGGGATTTTTTGCCTTAGCCATATATGGTTTGGTTATCTTCCTGGAGACACTAGGACGGGTCGAGTAGGCCATAGTTGACCTTTTTGAGAAGTTAAGGCATAAGATAGTTACGTCTCCAGCCATCCTAGCAGAAACTATTCGATCTTTGAACTTTTGCAAAAGGGAAAGAAAAGGAAGATTCAAGGGATGTATGCAGCTTCTCTATATTTGGATTCAAAGCAATTTTTGGAGAAGGGAAGATGTCTCTTTCAAACCATACTTGAAAACCCTAGTACCGATTAGTGAATTCCTCAAAATAGATTGGCCCGAAGACAGAAATGAAGAGCAGTGGATCAACCTATTCTGAAATCTTAAAGGTGTAATGATAACTTGGAGAGCTCCATGCTTGATCCCTATGTCGATATTGTACAAATGCGGAGACAGTCAGGGGTTCCACTACTCGAGATTTGGGGAGCCGTGAGCTACGCACCTCTGTTGGTGCAAAGATAGGTTGAGTCTCGGCAGTTCACACCAGCGGCTCATGGACTGGCTCTATTAAAGTTCACCTATGGAGAAGAAGGTTACTCAGGAAAGGTGCGGGGAATAATTGAAGAACGAAAAAAGACCCGTCGGATAAAGGTAGCCAGATATGCCGACATCGTCACACCCGACTACCTAGCATGGAGAGAAAGGAGGATTAATGACAGGTTGTTGGCATCTAATGGGGAAGAAGTTCAGTTTTTGAGTTCGCCACCAAAGGAAGTGCCATCAGAGTTAAAAATTGCAAGGGCAAAATTCGAAAAAGAAAAGGCCCAAATAAGCAAAGAGATTGCCTGGCTGCAAGAAGAGCTTGAGGACATGAAAAATAGGGAATCAGCTCGAGAAAGAGAAAAGGAAAAGATCAGGAGAGAAAGGGACACTGCTAAGGGCGATCTTCAGGAATTACACTTGGAGAACAAGAGATACCGCTTCGAGCTCAGATTTGAAGGAACCCTCAAGACTTTCGGGGAATAGGAGCAAGAGGACAAAAACCTCAAGATGGAGAGTAACTACTGGAAAGAGAGAGCGAAGCATGAAGAAGCCCGAGCCAATTAGCTTGAGAAGCCAGCTAAGGAAAGCTTACACAGTGATCTTTCTGCTAACACGTCAAGGGGCCATGAACAAGTAGGGGTCACATTGAAGAGTAAGGCAATCAAAATGAGACTGTGAAGGAAAGTCCAAGATCAGAGGGAGTTACTATAGGATTAATATTTTGTAACAGCACTTTGAAGGGCAAATTATGGACTTGTCTTAGGCAACGATCTTTTTATTCTATCTTTGATGTATTTAATTCCAGGAAATCAATGAAAGACCGTTAGGTTGGAATTATCCCGGGGCCAATACTTTCAAATGCATACATATATTTATCATTCACTTATTCTGTCCTTTATATATTTTGTTCGTTCATTCATACATTTATTCATAGTTATAATTATTCATTCATTTATTCTGCATATCATTCATTCATACTCATATTCTTAGTCATTCATTTATTCTTTATAATTATTCATTTGTTCATTCATTAAACATTTAGTCATTCATTCATTTATTTTTTTGTAAAACTTAAAAAAAAAATTATGCAATAATTTCTAATCCAAGGTTGTTCAAAACTAAAGGTACAATTGGTCACACTCAGAAAAAATTAGATTTTTGACACCCTTACAATACTCGATCTCAAGCCAGAGCTATGGAGAACGATCAGCTTACTAGAATTGAAAGAATGTAAAGAACTTAAAGGGAACTGCATGAACAGTTGGCTAAGTCTTAGGAGGAGTCACGGGAACAGATGACTAAATTCATGGAAATTATGAGTGCCACGATGAAACAAAAAGGGCCGGGGGAGAATTCGAACATCGGGAAAAGGGTGGTAAATGAAGAGGATCAACCTGAAAGCATAATGCAAAAGGGCCACGAGTTGCCAATTGGGGCAGCCTCCTATGTTTATATCCAGCCAGCTGCTGAGGCACAGAACTATGTTCACGGAAAAGGTAATATTGGAGCTAAACCAATGGATGTTAATGTTCCAGACTTTGAGGAACTAGCTGAAAAGGAAAAGGCAAAGATGACTGAGCTGAAGAGGGTTGAAATGGCAGAATCCCATAAAATATATCAATTACTGGAGGAGAGGCTAAGGGCCGTTGAAGGGGCAGAGTTATTTGGCAGTTTGGATGCCAAAGAGATGAGTTTAGTACACGATCTAGTAATTCCGCCAAAGTTAAAAGTACTAGACTTTGAGAAATATAATGGGACTACCAACCCATCAGCACATCTGACCATGTACTACAAAAGAATGACGGGGCAAGATGATAATGAAAAACGGCTTATCCATTGTTTCCAAGATAGCTTGACAGGGTCTGCAACCCGATGGTATAATCAACTGAGTCGTACCAAGATTCGTTTAGGTACAGATTTAGCCAAGGCTTTCATGGAGTATTATAAGCATGTATCTGATATGGTACCTAATAGGCTGTCACTACAGAACATGGAAAAGAAGACTACTGAGAGTTTCAACGAATACTCGCAAAGGTTGAGGGATCTGGCTACACAAGTGCAACCTTCTTTAACTAGTAAAGAAACTACAATGCTTTTCATCAATACCTTGAAAGCATCCTATTATGATAAATTGGTGGGGAGTGCCACCAAGGACTTTGTAGACATGGTGATATCCGGGGAGATGATAGAGTCTGCCATTAAGAATGGGAAAATGTAAGGGGGTGAGTGTACTACTCCGAATACGGTATTCCCTGCTAGGAAGAAAGAGGAGACCCACACAGTTAGTATCAACCAATATCCATATACACCTCCCACACCATATACACCACCAAGGCCCTATACCCCTACTACATCTTATGCACCTCCTACACCCTACACACCTTACCCGGGGTATAATCCTTACTACCCCAATATGAACCACCTTAACCAAAATCCATTCCACAATAGCTGTTTCCAACTGGCATATCCCCACAGATAAACCTTCCCCGAAATACTATCCCAAACATTCAGGGAGCCGGGTGCAATGACTAATGTTCACCAAGGAATGATCAAAAACCCCAGTTTGATCCCATTCATACCACCTATAGTGAGCTATATCCCAAATTACTACAAGGCCAACTTGTCGTGCCCGTATATCTTAAACCTTTGACCCCACCATTCCCAAAGTGGTATAATGCAAATACCAACTGCACATATCACGCAGGAATTCAAGGACATTCGACTGAAGATTGCTTGGCCTTTAAAAAAAAAGTCCAAAATTTAATCAATACCGGAGTTGTGAAATTTGGGACAAAGAATAGGCCAAATGTAGCAGGGAACTCATTGCCAGATCATGCTGAGAATCGGGTAAATGCAATATGGACAGGGGAAGTCAGAAGGATAAAAAGAATTGTCGGTGAAGTCAAGACCTCAATGTTAACAGTATGGGTTGAGATGGTTAAGGCAAGAATGGTGGGGGATGTAGACATTTTAAAAATGGTTGCAAAGAGGGTGCAGAATTGGTGCCCATTACATAAATATAGAGGTCATATCATACAGGACTGCGGGGACTTTCTGGCTAAAGTCCAAAAGATGATAGATGAGGGGCTTGTCCAAATTGCTAGTTGATATTTCTTATATGCTTCCAAGTTGCATAGTGGTTAGAGCTTTTGATGGAAGTAGACGGGAGGTAATGGGAACTATCGAGGTCCCGATGGAGATAGGTCCTTGCACCTATAAGGTCAATTTCCATGTCACGGATATTACCCCGTCCTACAATTGCTTGTTGGGAAGGCCTTGGAAATATTCAGCAGGGGCTGTACCCTCATCTCTCCACCAAAAGTTGAAATTTGTTATGGAGGGACGTTTGGTCACTGTATCAGGAGTAGAAGACATCATAGCCTCTACATCTACTGGTTCCCCTTACATTGAGCAGAATGAGGAAGCTATGGAATACTTCTTCCGATCCTTGGAGTTTTGAATGCAATATTCATCGCTGAGGGACGAAAAATTCCAAAACCAAAATGGTCCAAGAATACAAGATTGGGAGTGAGGACTATCGTAGGAAAGGGTTGCAGGGCTGGTAAAGTTCTCAGAAAGTATCTTTAGGGGATGGCTCGGGCAATTGAAATGGTGGGAAAGAAAGACCGGTTTGGCTTAGGATATCTTCAAAAGGCCCATGAGAAGAGGAAACAAATTGAAAAGAACCGACAAAGGAGAATGGCCCGTCTCGCGGGTATGGATATTGAGTGGAAGCCTATGACATTCCCATCAATCCTTCACAGCTTCTGCTCGGTCGATTTTCTGTTTGGAGAAAAGAATTCAGAGGATGTACTTATATTGATTGAGCGAGCCTTTGAGAGATTCCAGGTGAATAGGGATGAGCAGATGCAGAATATGGAGATCTGCATGACCAGGGAGGATATAATTGAAAGTGAGAATGCTAACTGGATGGTGCGACCTTGTCCACCAGGATATAGACTGACCAATTGGAGTGCGACTAAGCTGATCATAGTCTTTAGGTCTATTACAATGTAATGCTTTTAAACAAATCTTAAATATCTTTGCCTGAAGATATTAAGAATTTCTTTTGTAATGGGCTATGTCTAAAAGTTTTCATTCAATAAATAACAAACACGATGCATTTCCTTCATATTGATGTGTCCATATTCTTTCCTTTATACTATTTATTTTGCTTCCATTGTATATATGTTTTCCTATATTGTTTTTTCCCATCTATTTACAGGTGTACGGATGCGAAATATGAGGACCTTCCATTCAGTAATTCTGAAACTGATTTTGAGAGGCCCATTTGCACGGGTGATTTTGAGGCCGACGAAGATATTGAGGATTATGGTCTACCTCCGGACTTATTAAGAAAAATAGAACAAGAAGAGAAACAAGTACTTCCTCATGAGGAGCTATTGGAATTGTTAAATTTGGGAAGTAGTGAGGAGATAAAAAAGGTTAAAATTGGGACTACATTGTCGTCATCAATAAAGGGTGAATTGATAGCCTTGCTCCGGGAATATGTAGATGTATTTGCATGGTCATACCAAGACATGCGGGTTTGGATCCAGATATTATGGTTCATAAGCTCCCTTTAAGGCTAGAGTGCAAGCCAATTCAGTAAAAGTTGAGAAGAATGAGGTCGAACATGCTATTAAAGGTAAAAGAGGAGGTGAAGAAGCAGTTTGATGCTAGATTCTTAGAGGTGGCAAAATATCCGAAATGGGTGGCAAACATTGTTCCAGTACCAAAAAAGGATGGCAAGGTGCGTATGTGCGTCGATTATCGAGATTTGAACAAAGCCAGTCCCAAAGATAATTTCCCTTTACCCCATATTGATACTTTGGTGGATAATACGGTGAAGAGTTCCTTGTTTTCTTTCATGGACGGATTCTCGGGATATAATCAGATTAAGATGGCACCGGAAGATATGGAGAAAACCATATTTGTTACAATATGGGGAACATTCTGCTACAAGGTAATGCCGTTTGGATTGAAGAATGCTGGGGCAACATATCAGAGAGCCATAGTGACCTTGTTTCATGATATGATGCATAAGGGAATTGAGGTCTATGTTGATGATATGATTGCAAAGTCACAAGGAGAAGAGGAGCGTATTGCGAATCTTAGGAAACTCTTTAAAAGACTAAGAAAGTTTCAACTCAAGCTAAACCCGACAAAATGCACTTTTGGAGTCACTTCGGGGAACTTGTTGGGTTTTATTGTTCGTAAAAAGGGAATTGAGATTGATTCGAATAAAGTGAAGGCCTTCCAAAATTTGCCACCTCCATGTACTCAAAAAGAAGTAAGAGGTTTTCTAGGGAGATTGAATTACATTGCTCGGTTTATTACTCAGTTAATCGATAAATGCGGTCCAATATTTAAGCTACTTCGAAAACATGATCCAGGAGAATGGGATGAAGTGTGTCAGATCGCTTTTGAAAAGGTTAAGCATTATCTATCCAACCCACCAGTATTAATGCCACCTGTTCCAGATAAACCAATTATATTGTATTTATCAGTATTTGAAAGATCCATGGGTTGTGTTTTGGGGCAGCATGATGAGACTAAGAAGAAAGAACAAGCAATTTACTACCTCAGCAAGAAGTTCACAGATTATGAGCTGAAGTATTCACCGGTAGAAAAGCTGTGTTGTGCCTTAGCTTGGACTGCTCGGAGGCTCAGACAGTACATGTTATACCATACAACGTGGTTAATTTCCAAGCTAGATCCAATCAAGTACATGTTGGAAGCACCTTCTTTGTCAGGGAGGACGACGAGATGGCAAGTTTTGTTGTCAGAGTACGACATTGTATATGTGAGTCAGAAAGCTATCAAGGGCAGTGTAGTGGCTGAATTCCTAGCAATTCGGGCAGTGGAAGATTATGAGCCGTTGAACTTTGATTTTCCAGACGAAAATTTGATGTATGTTTCGCAAGAAGATGAAGTTCCCCCGAAGAAGAAAATATGGAAGATGTACTTTGATGGGGCATCCAATGCCATGAGGCACGGAATTAGTGCAGTCCTCACCCAGAAGAAGATTATTATCCTTTCACTGCTATATTGGATTTTGATTGTACAAACAATACTGCAGAATATCAGGCATGTACAATGGGCCTTCGTGCTGCAGTAGATAGAAAGATAAAAGAACTATTGATTTTTGGAGATTCAGCCCTAGTAATATACCAGTTACGCGGAGAATGGGAAACCCGAGATACAAAGTTACACTATCGAGAGATTATACTGAGTTTGTTAGAGGAGTTTGAAGAAGTGATTTTCAATTACTTCTTCCGAGAAGAAAATCAAATGGCAGATGCTCTGGCTACTTTGTCATCAATGTTTAAAGTGAATGAAGGGGCTGAAGTTGTGCCGATCAAGATGAGCATATATGAATCTTCTGCCCATTGCTTGAGTATCGAAGAAGAAGCAGATGGTCTCCCTTGGTATAACGACATTTTGTGATACATCAAGAATCAACAGTACCAGAGCGAGCAACAGAAAATGACAAGAGAACTCTGAGAAGGCTAGCAATGAATTTTGTTCTAGATGGCGAGATTCTCTACAAGAAAGGGAAAGATCAAGTCCTATAGAGATGTGTCGGATTTGCTGAAGCTCAGAGAATCATAGAAGAAGTCCATGAAGGGATATGTGGCACCCATTCTAATGGTCACATGCTTGCTAAACAAATAATAAGGGTAGGATATTATTGGCTGACGATGGAAGGAGATTGCATCTGTTATTCCCGGAAGTGTCATAAATGCCAAATCTATTCAGATAAGATTCATGTGCCTCCATCGCCATTGCATGTCATGACCATACCATGGCCATTTTCAATGTGGGGAATGGATATGATTGGGCCTATTACCCCGAAAGCTTCAAATGGACATCGCTTCATCTTGGTGGCTATAGATTATTTCACAAAGTGGGTAGAAGCTGCTTCCTACGCGAATGTAACAAAGTCGGTGGTATGCAGATTTGTTAAGAAGGAAATCATATGTCGATATGAATTGCCAGCAAGAATTATTTCAGATAATGCTCTCAATTTGAACAATAAGATAATGAGAGAGGTGTGTACTCAGTTCAAGATCACGCATCACAATTCAGCA